>CM063186.1:4765000-6205000 GCA_031835075.1 Saguinus oedipus
TTTGTCGTTTCCTTCTGTACCCAGAGGGTCTTTGTCGTTTCCTTGCTGTATCCAGAGGGTCTTTGTCGTTTCCTTGCTGTATCCAGAGGGTCTTTGTCGTTTCCTTGCTGTATCCAGAGGGTCTTTGTCGTTTCCTTGCTGTATCCAGAGGGTCTTTGTCGTTTCCTTGCTGTATCCAGAGGGTCTTTGTCGTTTCCTTCTGTATCCAGAGGGTCTTTGTCGTTTCCTTGCTGTATCCAGAGGGTCTTTGTCGTTTCCTTCTGTATCCAGAGGGTCTTTGTCGTTTCCTTGCTGTACCCAGAGGGTCTTTGTCGTTTCCTTCTGTATCCAGAGGGTCTTTGTCGTTTCCTTGCTGTACCCAGAGGGTCTTTGTCGTTTCCTTCTGTATCCAGAGGGTCTTTGTCGTTTCCTTCTGTATCCAGAGGGTCTTTGTCGTTTCCTTGCTGTATCCAGAGGGTCTTTGTCGTTTCCTTGCTGTATCCAGAGGGTCTTTGTCGTTTCCTTGCTGTATCCAGAGGGTCTTTGTCGTTTCCTTGCTGTATCCAGAGGGTCTTTGTCGTTTCCTTGCTGTATCCAGAGGGTCTTTGTCGTTTCCTTGCTGTACCCAGAGGGTCTTTGTCGTTTCCTTCTGTACCCAGAGGGTCTTTGTCGTTTCCTTGCTGTATCCAGAGGGTCTTTGTCGTTTCCTTCTGTATCCAGAGGGTCTTTGTCGTCTCCTTCTGTACCCAGAGGGTCTTTGTCGTCTCCTTGCTGTATCCAGAGGGTCTTTGTCGTCTCCTTGCTGTATCCAGAGGGTCTTTGTCGTCTCCTTGCTGTACCCAGAGGGTCTTTGTCGTCTCCTTGCTGTACCCAGAGGGTCTTTGTCGTTTCCTTCTGTATCCAGAGGGTCTTTGTCGTTTCCTTGCTGTACCCAGAGGGTCTTTGTCGTTTCCTTGCTGTACCCAGAGGGTCTTTGTCGTTTCCTTGCTGTATCCAGAGGGTCTTTGTCGTTTCCTTGCTGTACCCAGAGGGTCTTTGTCGTTTCCTTCTGTATCCAGAGGGTCTTTGTCGTTTCCTTCTGTATCCAGAGGGTCTTTGTCGTTTCCTTGCTGTATCCAGAGGGTCTTTGTCGTTTCCTTGCTGTATCCAGAGGGTCTTTGTCGTCTCCTTGCTGTACCCAGAGGGTCTTTGTCGTTTCCTTGCTGTACCCAGAGGGTCTTTGTCGTTTCCTTCTGTATCCAGAGGGTCTTTGTTGTTTCCTTGCTGTATCCAGAGGGTCTTTGTCGTTTCCTTCTGTATCCAGAGGGTCTTTGTCGTTTCCTTGCTGTACCCAGAGGGTCTTTGTCGTTTCCTTGCTGTACCCAGAGGGTCTTTGTCGTTTCCTTGCTGTACCCAGAGGGTCTTTGTCGTTTCCTTGCTGTACCCAGAGGGTCTTTGTCGTCTCCTTCTGTACCCAGAGGGTCTTTGTCGTCTCCTTGCTGTATCCAGAGGGTCTTTGTCGTTTCCTTCTGTATCCAGAGGGTCTTTGTCGTTTCCTTGCTGTACCCAGAGGGTCTTTGTCGTTTCCTTGCTGTACCCAGAGGGTCTTTGTCGTTTCCTTGCTGTACCCAGAGGGTCTTTGTCGTTTCCTTCTGTATCCAGAGGGTCTTTGTCGTTTCCTTGCTGTATCCAGAGGGTCTTTGTCGTCTCCTTGCTGTACCCAGAGGGTCTTTGTCGTTTCCTTGCTGTATCCAGAGGGTCTTTGTCGTTTCCTTCTGTATCCAGAGGGTCTTTGTCGTTTCCTTGCTGTATCCAGAGGGTCTTTGTCGTTTCCTTGCTGTACCCAGAGGGTCTTTGTCGTTTCCTTCTGTACCCAGAGGGTCTTTGTCATTTCCTTGCTGTACCCAGAGGGTCTTTGTGGTTTCCTTCTGTATCCAGAGGGTCTTTGTCGTTTCCTTGCTGTACCCAGAGGGTCTTTGTCGTTTCCTTGCTGTACCCAGAGGGTCTTTGTCGTTTCCTTCTGTACCCAGAGGGTCTTTGTCATTTCCTTGCTGTACCCAGAGGGTCTTTGTGGTTTCCTTCTGTATCCAGAGGGTCTTTGTCGTTTCCTTGCTGTATCCAGAGGGTCTTTGTCGTCTCCTTGCTGTATCCAGAGGGTCTTTGTCGTCTCCTTGCTGTACCCAGAGGGTCTTTGTCGTCTCCTTGCTGTATCCAGAGGGTCTTTGTCGTTTCCTTGCTGTATCCAGAGGGTCTTTGTCGTTTCCTTGCTGTATCCAGAGGGTCTTTGTCGTTTCCTTGCTGTATCCAGAGGGTCTTTGTCGTTTCCTTCTGTATCCAGAGGGTCTTTGTCGTTTCCTTGCTGTATCCAGAGGGTCTTTGTCGTTTCCTTCTGTATCCAGAGGGTCTTTGTCGTTTCCTTGCTGTATCCAGAGGGTCTTTGTCATTTCCTTCTGTATCCAGAGGGTCTTTGTCGTTTCCTTGCTGTACCCAGAGGGTCTTTGTCGTTTCCTTCTGTATCCAGAGGGTCTTTGTCATTTCCTTGCTGTATCCAGAGGGTCTTTGTCGTTTCCTTGCTGTACCCAGAGGGTCTTTGTCGTTTCCTTGCTGTACCCAGAGGGTCTTTGTCGTTTCCTTCTGTATCCAGAGGGTCTTTGTCGTTTCCTTGCTGTATCCAGAGGGTCTTTGTCGTTTCCTTCTGTATCCAGAGGGTCTTTGTCGTTTCCTTGCTGTATCCAGAGGGTCTTTGTCGTTTCCTTGCTGTACCCAGAGGGTCTTTGTCGTTTCCTTGCTGTATCCAGAGGGTCTTTGTCGTCTCCTTGCTGTATGCAGAGGGTCTTTGTCGTCTCCTTGCTGTACGCAGAGGGTCTTTGTCGTCTCCTTGCTGTACCCAGAGGGTCTTTGTCGTTTCCTTGCTGTATCCAGAGGGTCTTTGTCGTTTCCTTCTGTATCCAGAGGGTCTTTGTCGTTTCCTTGCTGTATCCAGAGGGTCTTTGTCGTTTCCTTGCTGTACCCAGAGGGTCTTTGTCGTTTCCTTCTGTACCCAGAGGGTCTTTGTCGTTTCCTTGCTGTACCCAGAGGGTCTTTGTCGTTTCCTTCTGTATCCAGAGGGTCTTTGTCGTTTCCTTGCTGTATCCAGAGGGTCTTTGTCGTCTCCTTGCTGTACCCAGAGGGTCTTTGTCGTTTCCTTGCTGTATCCAGAGGGTCTTTGTCGTTTCCTTCTGTATCCAGAGGGTCTTTGTCGTTTCCTTGCTCTATCCAGAGGGTCTTTGTCGTTTCCTTGCTGTACCCAGAGGGTCTTTGTCGTTTCCTTCTGTACCCAGAGGGTCTTTGTCGTTTCCTTGCTGTATCCAGAGGGTCTTTGTCGTTTCCTTGCTGTATCCAGAGGGTCTTTGTCGTTTCCTTCTGTATCCAGAGGGTCTTTGTCGTTTCCTTGCTGTACCCAGAGGGTCTTTGTCGTTTCCTTGCTGTACCCAGAGGGTCTTTGTCGTTTCCTTGCTGTATCCAGAGGGTCTTTGTCGTTTCCTTCTGTATCCAGAGGGTCTTTGTCGTTTCCTTGCTGTACCCAGAGGGTCTTTGTCGTTTCCTTGCTGTATTCCACTGTTCTCTCTTAAATGTTCTATTCAATGTTAGGCTGCCTCTTTATTGTTTTCATCCTTCCTTGTGAAGAAGGAAAGTATTAGATGCCTTTAATCAATTATCTTAATCCATGATTAAGTTTTGAGGGCAATTCTGGGATTCAGAATAACATTTGTGGTTCTAGAAATTTGGATGTATGTAATAATTATGCCATTCTATAAAATTACTCTGTGATAGAATGATGTCTGATTCCTAGAATTAAGCTATAGCTAGTATATCATTTTCTATTTTTCTTATAGACAATGGTTTAGCTACATTACTCTGTTTAAACAAGTACCTTCAGCAGGAAATATAATTTGTTTCTTTGTACATGTCAGTATACCTTTTTATTATCTTAATTACTAATGTAAAGAAAGTAAAATCTGTTTCATAAATATGCAGAAAAAAGAAAATATATTAAGTTTATTACTGACTTACTGAATCTTTTCCAGTGGGATAGTTTTCCTCTCATTTTGGGGAAAAATTATGGATACACAAAGTTTTTCATTTCCTTTAAATATATGCTTTTAACAAACTGTTAATTTCTCACCAAATAGACATGTAGTCAGATATTTTGGACACATACACATGCACACCCACATACAGAGACAATGTCTATTTTGCTTAATATATTAATAGCATGGCTATCGCTATAGATACTTTATTCCATTTTTGAAGGATATTTCCTCTTTTTTTTCTTATGAAGATACAATGATTCATTAGGTATTAAATATCTACTATATTCCAGCTATGTGCTCTGTAAAGAATTAAATATCTTGAGTCAATTATTCAGTTTTGTAATATTTTGCAATTCTAATAAAGCTAAAAGTTTTCTTTTAATGTATTTATTGGAAACTGTGGGCATCAATAAAATTCATTCAATTCTGTTCTATAAAATTTATTTAAATATCACTCTAATTAATGTATAAATTATGTAAATATATCTATCAAACAAAAATAATGCGAAAGAAGGTAATTTTATAGAAAGGGAAAATAGATATGAATTTATTAAGCAATGATGACTATGGGCATTAAGCATATATAAAATTAAAGATGATAATTCAAATTTTAATAATAACTAGGAGGTAAAGATATATAAAATTAACTTTTATTATTTCTACATAGTACTAAAGAATTATTATTCCTGGGATGCTCGCTAATTAATGCAAACCAAACCAAGATGCAAACGTAAAAGTATTCTGTGTCTACTTAGACAAAAAAAAAGTCATGGGGTTGCATCAAACCGATTTCAAGGCATTAACATTTATAAAATGAGAAGACTTTCTTGTAAAAATAACCAGCTTACTTTGATAACTTAGCAGGAAGATTTTTGACACTCCATCATATAAAATGAATTAGATAAGTAGACAGCCATACATACACCAAAAAATAATCATTACATTTACTCATGTTTTTGATTTTCTTTTTTCTTATCTGAGACCATTAGAACCACCTATTTTGTTTAATGTGTAATAGTATTTTATTTTACTTTAAGTTCTGGGATATCTGTGCTGAATGTGCAGGTTTGCCACATAGGTATATATGTGTCAGGGTGGTTTGCTGCACCTAGCAACCTATCATCTAGGTTTTTTTTTGTTTGTTTTTTGTTTTTTTGAGACGGAGTTTCGCTCTTGTTGCCCAGGCTGGAGTGCAATGGCGCGATCTCGGCTCACCGCAACCTCCGCCTCCTGGGTTCAGGCAATTCTCCTGCCTCAGCCTCCTGAGTAGCTGGGATGACAGGCACGCGCCACCATGCCCAGCTAATTTTTTGTATTTTTAGTAAAGACGGGGTTTCACCATGTTGAACAGGATGGTCTCGATCTCTTGACCTCGTGATCCACCCGCCTCGGCCTCCCAAAGTGCTGGGATTACAGGCATGAGCCACCGCGCCCGGCCCTTCATCTAGGTTTTAAGCCCGACATGCATTAGGTATTTGTCCTAGTGCTCTCCCTCCCCTTTCCCTCGCACCCCACAGGTTTGCGATGTCCACGTGTTCTCACGATGTCCCCTCCATGTCCACGTGTTCTCACTGTAGAATCACCTATTTATTTTCTCTTATGAAACCAAAAAGTCTGCGGAAGTTTCAAGTATATTCTAGAGATTTATTTCAGAATAGTAGTCTCTGAGTTCTATAGTTTAGAGAGAGGGTATAAATAAGCGTCACCTTGGGAACTTAAATTATTTGATGATTCATGTGAATTATTAGATGCAGGAGCAAGTCAACAGGGCATGGTGTTTGTCCAGTGCATTCTTTTCTACCTTGGCCACACTAAGGAGAGGATGCACTGAAGGCCTTCCCTGACACTACCCTTGAGGTCGCCGAAAAAGGTACCTTGTTAAATCCGGGAAAGATTGGAAGTCTAGGTTCCCCACCCAGCCTCTGCTGGTGGGGACAGAGGGAAAGCCGCTGTGTTTTTGCTTTTTATATGTGCGTTTGACTAGAGTAGAGTGATTGTTATCTAAACATCTATCCAGCTTTGCCACCCTTTGGCTTTATGGAATAGGCTTTTGTTAGGGCTTTTTTTTTTTTTTTTTTTTTTTTAAAAAAATTGCGTTTGTTGCTGTTTCTAAATTGTCAAGTTTCCCATGGCCCATTCTGTGATATAAGAAGTCAAACAAAAACCCAGAAAACTAAACGCCATGTCCTTCCTTGGGCCCTAAGGTGTCCAGCTGGTCCTCCTTCTCTTTGTCTTTTAGAGCCTTCTTATGTACATAACATATAAAACACACAAGGTTTTGGCCACTGTAAGGAGAGGAATAGGAAAAAGTGCCTCTACTGTATCTTTCTTCAGGATTGGAACTCCAACATCAAAATATTTCGAGAAGTTGCTTTAGCTCCTTAAGCTTCTATGCTCCTATACATCTTGCAAAGAGATGGCATTTGATATATATTAGGCTATCTTGAATGTTTTTCATAGAGAAAACAGCATGCAATTTTGGTCTATGAATACTGTGGTTTGAATCCTGACTTTGCTGTATAGCAGCTGTATAAAACTAGGAAAATAATTTAATCTCCATATGCTTCTCTCTATATAATATAAAGTAATGCCTACCCGCAGGGCTATTGTGAGGCTTATGTGCGAAGCTGTGGACACAACGGCACTCAAAATTCGTTCTTTCCTCTCCTTATACTGGAGCACCTTTAGCCTATGTATCCTTTACTACCAACATATACTGTGAGGAAGACTTTATATAAATGCTTTTTGAGAGCAGAAAATAATTGATGGTATACGTTTTGCTACAGTTTAACTACTGAACAGATTTCAGTAGGAAAGCTTCTAAGTTTTCCTAGTTGTGTCACTTTTAGAATCCTGCACCATTTCGAGTAAACTTGGGCTTTCAAATAAAAATGTGGGCCGGGCACGGTGACTCATGCCTGTAATCCCAGCACTTTGGGAGGCCGAGGCGGGTGGATCACGAGGTCAAGAGATCGAGACCATCCTGGTCAACATGGTGAAACCCCGTCTCTACTAATGATACAAAAAATTAGCTGGGCATGGTGGCGCGTGCCTGTAATCCCAGCTACCCAGGAGGCTGAGGCAGGAGAATTGCCTGAACCCAGGAGGTGGAGGTTGCGGTGAGCCGAGATCGCGCCATTGCACTCCAGCATGGGTAACAAGAGCGAAACTCCGTCTCAAAAAAAAAAAAAAAAAAAAAAAAAGTGTAAGTTGAAAAATAATTATGGTACATAGTTTATTAAACCTTTTAACCTTCATGGAGACTTTAACTTTCTATGGAATGATAGAAGTAGAAATGCCAACATTTGTTTAAGCATGACATAAATATTATTGCACATACATTTTTCAAAAATTTAATTTAAAACCTAAGAAACTAAATATTATCCAATATTATAAATATCCAAATATTTATAATTAAGCCCTAGTTAAGGCGATCTCTAAACTATGATTCCTGAAGGATTCCTTTGTTATTTGTCTTCTAAGAATATTTTGTGTTTAACAAACAGTAATTAATCATTTTACCAATTTCAGTAACTATAATTGCAAACCATTGCTTCTGATTGAGAAAATAAGTTGTTGATTTTAATTAAAATCATTCTAGTCATGTAAATGGAAACAATAATTTAGATAACATGTTTAGCTTTAGTTCAAATAAATGCTAATTGCTAAAATGTTTTAAAAGTTAAAAATTCTCTTTGGTGAACCATTATTAATTTTTTTAAACTGTAACTAAACAGATTTGCTGAATCTTATACTTAGCAAATCTTTTGCAGAAAAAAAAATAACCTAAATATCTTTGTTTCCATATTTAGGCCAAAAGCTATTTTTTGAAAATTATGGTAAAACATAACTTGAAGTTCATTCAACTTAATAACCAAATGGATTTGCTTTTGAATATTATCTCCAGTTCCTGCCATTTAAATAATTTACTAACTGGCAGTGATAGACTAGGAGGGAAAACTGAAACAATATTTAAGACTCAGTGTAATGAGAGCAGAATCCTTGGATTCTTTTCCTCTGACTCTGTGCTCTCTAGTAGTTCATTATGTGTATAATTTGTGATAAATCATGGCTTCCTTGCATTATATCATCGTCATTGTCATCCAAAGGCAGTCGGAACTTACCAAAGTATAAATTACTACTCAAGAGAAAGCCACACTAGGTAAGGCTTTCATATATTTCTTGAGTTTCTGAAATATCTTCTGATAAAATAATTAACCAGATAGTACTTGGTTTGAATATTTATTAGGTCCAGGGTGAGTAGGTATCAATCTTCTATTACTCATTTTTAAAATAAAGATAAAAAGTTGCTTGGCAAATCTTCATACATTTAAAGGGAATAGAACACTCTAATTTTAGGAAATTATTGAGCAAAGCATTTAACTTATCTTTGTTGTCAATGTGTGCTGTGAAGAACAGATATAAATATGGACTTCAGGGGATTCAAAAACACAAACAAAACAAAAATACACAAACCTTTCACCTTCAATCAACAAAACCCAATCTATTGATTTATTAGGAAAAATTATTCTTATTTTTTTGAAGTTGACACTAGCACTATTTCTTTGAATAGGCTTTATGAATTCAGTGCAAAGATTATAGGCTTACAGTACTTATCACATATCTTATTGGTAGATGCATATATTTGCTAAAAACCTTGAGGACAGAGACAAATCTTTTTAGAGTTATATCTTCAAACAAAATGCAGTAAATATCTAAATTTCAATAAATACTTGAGGAAGTATTGTAAGAAAGCGTTGGTAAGCAATATTGTCATTCTGGTTCAGTTAAAACAAGTTTGTGAATAATACTAAGGTTTATGCTTAAAAATTCTTAGTTTGAAATTATTTGTATATCTAACCTACCTTGTTAGTTTAATTTTAATGTTAAAGTATGACTCAAAATGTGCTTGCCTAAGACTTTTATTGAATATATGTTATTACTTTATTTTTATCAGATAATATATCTAAATAAATAAATCTTATCATGTTGCTTTAAAATATACTCTATCTTCTGATCAGTATTCATACCATCCTCCTGATTCCACACATACAAACTCATAAAGTTAAAAGAAGCAATAATCAAGACATAAAAATAGACATATATATTGATAAAATAGAAAAAAATAGTCTGGTAATAGAAGTACACATTTATTTCACAAAGGCCTCAATGTAATTCAGTTGTAAAAGGCTAACCTTTCAGTAAACAGCGATTAAAAATTAAATATTAATATATAAAAGCCAACTTAATATGAACCATTAACCCAATGGAAGAGCTATAAGTATAAAACTTCAGAAATTAAAAAAAAAAATGATGATTTTGTGTGTGTGTGTGTGTGTGTGTGTGTGTGTGATTTTGTACTAGGTAAATGTTACTTAGGACAAAACCAAGCATAAGCCACACACAAATATATATATACACATATACATATACATACATACATATATATATAAATTAATCTTCAATTCATTTAAAACCTTTCTTCTTTGAAAGTTCTGTTGGGTGAAGGGAAAAGAGAAGTTACAAACTGGGAAAACTATTTGTAAAACACATATCCAATGCCGGATTTGCATCCAAAATATGCAAACATCTTTTACAACTCAAGAATAGAAGCGCAGGAAAAACAATAATAAAGTACGCAAAGTGTTTTAGCAGACATCTTTACCAAAGAGAAAATGCAAAAGTCTAAAAAGCACTGAGAATATGCTGAGCAAATGCAAATGAAAGTCATAACTGAAAAATCATTATGTAACCACTGCAAAGGCTAAAATTTTTAAGATTGACAATGCTTAATGATGCTTAGAATTTGGAGCAACTATACATTTCATACATTGGTGCTGGGAATGCAAAATTGGATAGTCATGTTGGAAAACTCTTAGCAGTTTCTTATGGAGGTAAAACACTTATGACCCTTCTATTTCACTCCAAGATATTTTACCTGAAAGAAATAAAAATGTTCACATAAAGACCTGCATGCTATCTTCTTAACAGTTAAAAAAAAAAAAAAAAAAAAGGAAAAACAGATGCAACCCAAATATCTAGCAACTGGTAAGTAAATGAACAAGTTGTGGTATACTCATTTAATAGGATATCATTTGGCTATGAAAGGAATGAATTGTTGATACATAAAATAGTATGGATGAATCTCAAAAGCATGTGTTAAGTGGTAGAAGACTACACGATTCCATTTATATGCATTCTGGAAAAGACACAACTTTATAGGAAGAAGAAATATGACAGTGTTTGACCAGGGCTTAGGATGGGACAAAAGGATTCTCTACAGAGACCAAGACAATTCTGGCAGAGAGGAAATAATGGATATGTTCTATATTTTGATTGTGATGGTATTTATACAACTGCACACAGTTACCAAAAAACTTTAAACTATAGATGTGAAATGTCAGTTTAATTGCATTTTATAAAAATCACCTACTTAGCCATCTTAAAGATGTTTGCCCAACTATATTATTTAAGAGAAATGTATCTCTCATATCTGATCCTCCTTACTTTGCTCTATTTTTTCCAAAGCATTTATAACCTTATAATTATGTATGTATGTATGTATGTATGTATGTATGTATGTATGTATGTATCTATTTATTGAGATGGAGTCTCACTCTGTTGCCCAAGCTGGAGTGTAGTGGTGTGATCTCAGCTCACTGCCACCTCTGTCTCCCTGGTTCAAGTGATTCTCCTGAACCTTCTGAGTAGCTGGGATTACAGGCATGCACCACTATGCCCAGCTAATTTTTTGTATTTTTAGTAGAGACAAGTTTCATCATGTTGGCTGGGCTGGTCTCGAATTTCTGACCTTAAGCAATCCACCCCCTCAGCCTTCCAAAGTGCTGGGGTTGCAGGCGTGAGCCACCGTGTCTGGCCATTATTATGTATTTATTTATGTAATGGTCTATTGTCTATGACTCTTGCTAGAATATAGCTTTCACAGAGAGTATGTGTAGAGATGTATCATGTAGATTCTCTAATCAAGATTGGGTCCTTTTTTAGCCACAGCTTCTGTAAGTGTTGAACAACCAAGATGTGTCTTTGTCTAGGAATTTATCCAGGTTCACCAGAAGTAAGTAACCCAATGTCACATCCCCTTCCTGAAGAAAGCACATACTTGTTGACTTTTCTCAGTTAAGTAAAATATGGCTGCAGACCAATTCTGTTTTTATAGGGTGCAAAAGATAAAAATAGATTTTATATTTTAAAGAGTTGTAATACAGAAAGAAAGAAAAAGAGGAGAGAGAAAACACGTGACAAAGAATGAATGTGACCCCCAAAAGCCTAACATATTCACCACTTAGTCATTATGGAACCAAGTTTAAAATATTTACTACTTGGTTTTACAGAAAAATAGTTTGACAGCACCTAGACTGGTGACACAGGGATATAAAATCTAATGCACCATTCCTCCAGGCATTATACTAACGGGAAACTCATGAGATTGCCTGAGCCCTTTATTCTGTGACTCTATGTGAGTTTCTCCCTTGACTCCTCCAGAAGTGTTGATGTCATTGACACCCCTAGGTAAAGGCTCTGCATGAAAAATTCTGTCTCAAAATCTACATCCCAGGATATCTGACGTAAGACAACCAGTGCTAGATTGCTCCAAGGGAGTGGATTCTATTGGGATGTGGACCAACGGCTGGTCCACTAGTAATGAAGACCCTTTCTTTTGTGATGGATGGAACACTAATAGCCCTGATATATTGTAGCAGTGCAATTGTAAATTTCACTGATAGCCAATCAGGATAGATTATTAGTAAAATATTGATTTCAGTAAAGTGAGGGTTTGGGAGAAAGTGTTAATTACAACAATGCAATTGGACAGGCTTTGCTAGGTATGATTGTCCCATTAGTACAGTGAAAGAAAGGCTGAGAAGGCAGTCACCAAGTAAGGGTAAAATGTGAACGGTAGATGGCCTCCTTAGCAGGATTTAAAAAAGTTCTTTATCTCTTGAATGCTAAAAATAATAGAGGGGCATAAAGAGATTTAAATGATGCTGCTATGCCAAGGTCAAGTCCGCTGTGCCAAGGTCAAGGATGTGGTCGAGGCATTAACAATACCCAGAGAATTTTCATATCAAAGCAGACAAAAATTAAGAAAAAATTGTTTCTTTTAAAACTTTAAATTCCCTAAACTCTCTGCTGACATGGTCCAGTCTTTACTAAAGGCTAATGTAACTCTTGCTTGAAGAAAATAAGCAACATGAACCCACCTCAAAATCTATATTCACCGTCCTGTCTTGTCACCAGATCAACAAGTAGGTCAAGTTATGCACCTTCAAGAATTTACAGACGCAGGAAGTGGTGAACCTGCCAAGATAGGAAACAAACTACACACCCAAAGAACTATGTGGCCTAGCCAATATGTGTTGTTAAAACTAAGAGACTATACATAGTAATAGAGAGAGTCTAAGGTTGCAGGATTTGCTAAGGCAGAGTATAGTGTTTGATTAAGGAATATTTACCATAAGGAATTCTCTCCTAGGATAAGCTAATCTCTCCGGCAATGATTCTCAGAGAAGGTGCTAACATTTTGCCACGATGGCTTTTGGAAATTTGAAGAAGTGATGGCCCACATTAAATAAAGTAGGAATTTCAGAACTATTGGGTGTGCTAAGGTGGATATAATATGTGTATCAGCCAGGGTTCCCTAGAAAAGTTCACAATAAAGATTTGCTTCACATGATTATGGAGGCTGAGAAGTCCCAAGGTTGGCAAGCTAAAGAAACCTGGGAGAGTTGATGGTATAGTTTTAGTCTGAGTCCAAAGGCCTAAGAATCAAGAAAACTGATGGTAAAAATCCCAGTCTCAGTCTAAGTCTGCAGACAGGAGAAGATTGATGATGCAGCTGGAAGACATTTAAGACAGAGCAAATATATTCTCCTTTATTCAGCCTTTTTGTTCTGTTTAGCTTTCAATGGATTTGATGAAGGTCACCTACGTTGCAGAAGGTGATTTGCTTTACTCAGTGTACCAATTCAAATGTTTATATTCTCCAGGAACAGCCTCAGAGACACACCCAGAATAGCATAACCAAATATATGGGAACCCTCTGGCTTAGGCAAGTTGCCATAAAAATAGCCACCCCAGCAAGTAATCACCCTTTATCAGTCAGTTATACTGAGTTTAGTTCTTTAAAAATAATAATAAAATTGACAAATCTTGAGCAAGATGAAATAGGAAAAAAAAAGAGAAGCCTCAAATTACTAAAATTAGAAATGAAACTGGGAGCACTGCTGTAAATTATACAAAAACAAAAAGTATTATAAGAGAGTCCTATGAGCAATGGTATACTAAGAAATTGGATAACCTATATAAAATGGACAAACTCGTAGAAACACAAAACCTAGCATGACTAAAAGAAATGAAAAATCTGAAAAGACCTATAAGTAGTTAAGACTAAATCAATAATTAAAAAAAAAATCTCCTGACAAAAATAAAATAAGATAAAATCCCTGGATCTAATGGCTTCAATGGTGACTCTACCACATATTTAATGAACAACTAACCCCAGTTCTTTTTACACTTTCCTGAAAAAATTAGAGAAAAAGAGAAAGGAATACTTTCTAACTCATCCTATGAAGCCAGCATTACCTTGATACCAATGCCAGACAATGATATTAAAGGAATAAAAACTGCAAGGCAATATTCCTTATAAACATTAATGCAAAAATGCTGTACAAAACACTAGCAAACTGAATTCAAAGCATATTAAAAGATTTATACACCATTACCAAGTGGGATTTATTCTTGTAATGTAAATACGGCTCAACATATGAAAATCAATCAGTGTAACAGACCACATTAACATAATAAAACACACAAAAATACCACACCATTATCTCATGATGTAGAGACATAATTTGACAAAATTCAACTCCTTTTCATTAAAAAAGTCAGCAAATCAAGAATAGAAGTAAACTACTTCAACTTAATAGAATTTATACACAACAATGCTATTGTTGATGAAAATGTGGAGAAACTGAAATCCTTCCATCCTTCAAATGTGGAAGTGACCCAAGTGCCCATGAGAAAATCACACTTATTGGGGAAAGACTGTACCTTTTTATTTCCTTTAAGATCAGGAACAAAGAAAAGATGCCTGCTTTTATCAGTTCTATTCAACATATTGCTGGAAGTGTAGCCAGAGCAACTGGGCAAGAAAAGGGAAGTAATAGGCATTCAATTTGAAAAGGGAGAAATAAAATCATTTCTGTTTGCAGATAATATGACCTTATGTGTAGAAGTCCTACAAATTCTACAATAATATTGGTTTGAACGAAAAAGAATCAGCAAAGTAGTAGGATACAAAGTCAACACAAAAAATCTATTGTATTTCTATACACTAACAATGAATAAACTGAAAAGGAAATGATTAAAATCCTCTCTTTATAGAAAAGAATAAAGTACATATGAATTAACCAAGAAGTTGCATGACTTGTACAGTGAAAACTATAAAACATTGCTAAGAGATATTAAGGAGGATGCAAATAAATGAAAATGCATTTGATTTTCATTGATCAGAAGACTTTATATTGTTAAGATATAAATGCTACCTGAAACAATCTATAAATTTAATACAATATCTACCAAAGTTCCAATGATTTTTTTGTTTTTTGATAGAAATAGAAAAAGACCTCCTGAAATTCACATGGAACCTCAAGGAACCCTTAATGTACAAAACAATACTGAGAAACAAAAGCAGAATTGGATGACTAACAATTTCTGATTTCAGAACTTATTACAAAGCTACAATAATCAAAACAGTGTTGTTAAAGCCATAAAGAGGAACATATAGACAAATGAAACAGGAAAATGAGTACAGAAAGAAACCTTAGCATAAATGGTCAAATGCTTTTCAACAAGGACTCCAAGACCATGTGATGGAGGAAAGGACAGTCTTTTCATTATAGGTGCAGGAAAAATTGTATATCTGTATTTAAAAGAATAAAATTGGATTAACACCATATACAAAATTAACTCAAATGGATTAAAAACCTAAACATGAGGCAAAAAACTAGAAAACTCAGAAGAAAATAAAGGCCGAATCTTCATGACATTGGATTTGGAAATGATTTCTTAGCTATGATAGCAAAGGCACATGTAACAAAAGAAAAAATAGACAAACCGAACTTCATGAAAACTAAAAAATTCTGTGTATCAGGGATACTAACAACAGAGAAGAAAAGTCTACTGAAGGGGAGAACGTATTTTAAAATCATACACTTGATAAGGGTAATAACCAGAATATAAAGGTAACTCTAAAACTTAACAATAGAAAAAAATCTTATTCAAAAAATGGGCAACAGATATGAATAGACATTTCTCTAGAGAAGATGTCAAATGACCAATAAGCAGATTGAAAGATATTCAACATCCCATTAGGAAAAAGCAAATGAAAATATAATAAAATACTACCTCAAACCTATTGGGGATGGCTACCATAAAACAAACCTAAGATTAAAAAAACCAAAACAGAACTAAGTGTTGGTGAAGATGCAGAGAAATCAAAATCCTTTGCATTCTTGGTGGAGATATGAAATGATCATAGCTGCTGTAGAAAACAGTATGGCCATTTCTCAAAAACTTACAAATAGAATTATCATATGACTCAGCAATTACACTCCTGGGTAAATACCCAAAGTAACTGAAAGTGGGGTCTCAAAGAGATATTTATACATGCAGGTTCATAGCAACATTAGTCATAATAGCTAATATGTAAAAGTAACCCAATGTCCATCAATGGATGAAGAAATGAGCAAAATGTGGCATACATGTACAATGGAATATTATTCAGTCTTAAAAAGGAAGACAATTCTGGCTGGGTGCAGTGGCTCATGCCTGCAATCCTAGCATTTTGGAAGGCCAAGGTGGAAGGATCACCTGAGGTCAGGAGTTCAAGACCAGCCTGGCAAACATAGTGAAACCTCATCTCTAGTAAAATACAAAAGTTAGTTGGGCATGGTGGCAGGCACCTGTAACCCCAGCTACTCAGGAGGCTGAGACAGGAGAATCACTTGAACCTGGGAGGCAGAGGTTGCAGTGAACTGAGATCATGCCACTGTTCTCTAGCCTAGATGATGGAGTGAGAGTCCATTTAAAAAGAAAAAAAGAAAAAGAAAAGAAAAGAAAAGAAGGCAATTCTGACATTTGTTATGACAAGAATGAATCTTGTGGGCTTTATGTTAAGTGAAATATAAGCCAATCCCCAGAAGATAAATATTGTATGATTCCACTTTTATCAAGTACCTAGAGTAATCCGAATCATAGAAATAAAAAGTAAAATGGTGGTTGCCTCAGGCTGGGAAAAGAGAGAATGGGGAGGTATTATTTATGGGTACAGAGTCTTAGTTTTACAAAGTAAAAAGTTCTAGAAATAAATGGTTGTGATGGTTGCCCAAAATATGAATGTACTTATGTCACTGAATTGTACAATTTAAAATGGTTGAGATGACACATTTTATGTATATTTTGCCACAAAATTTGAAAAAAAGTGTTAAGTTCAGAATGATTATCAGGACAATAAAGAGAATATTAAAAAATGAGATATTAAACGTCCACATATGTTAAAACTTTACAAAGAAACCTCCAGTAGCATGGTGTCTGATAATGGCCTTGAGGGAGAATGGCTTGTTAGTGACTTAAAGGAAGCCATGTCATCTATTGAATTACTAGACTTATACCCTCGTGCACCTGGATTTTCCTTGGAGGTCACCCTTCCAAACATTAACCAGATTTGACCCCACTGAGCTTGAGAGCTCTGATGAGCTCATAGCCCAAGGTGGTGTAGTTTTTAAGACTGTACTGCAGTAAGAACATATCTGTCACAGATGAAAATGCAGGAGCATATTTATGTCTTCATGTAATCCATTCATTGCTTTTTATGAACCTAAAGTTCTCCAGGGAGTGAAACAACTTCATGTAATGTTCCTATGTGTTACGATTTGTATTTTGATCTCTGTTTTAGTGGACAGACTTTTTTTTTCAATAATAAGCAGAGTAGTCCCTAGTGAATATACAGACGTAGACATTAAAAAAAATTAGCTTACTGATTCAAGTTAAAGGCAGTATTAACTTATTCTGAATTTTTAAAATTTAATTTTTCCCCATTTTCAGTTGAAAAATGCAATTTCAGATTGAAATTTGTATCAGCTCCAACATCAGTGTGTCACTGAGGATTCTACTTGAGCTACTCTTGGCTAGTTCTCTACAGGTATGAACAGAACAAATCTTTTATTTATTTTAAATGATTCGAAGAATATACACTAAGCATCCATTATTTCCAGGTATTGAAGTTACAAAAATAAATAGGTATAACATATAAGAGTAAATTATATAAGAATAGAATAGAATAACTCACAATCTTATTGTGGTTCCAACAAATAGACAAATCAGACCAATAAGAGTGTCCAAATCTGACTGATAAGGGCATCTGGAAACAGGATTCCAGCTTTAGAGCAATTACTTCTAACAGATATACAAATCTTTTATTTTAAAAAGTATTTCCATAAGAGAGTCATAGAATTATCTAAATATCTTATGTGTTCTAATATTTTGTCTATGGATTCTATTTTTTCCAGTATTATATCAATTAAAAATAATGACAGGTACATATTATAGTTTATGATGTACAAAACCCCTATTTTTCTTTCCTTATTGCACTGAATGTAACCTCCAGTACTTTCCTTTTTGATCTCTACCATAAAGAAACTATATCTAAAGTTTATCAATTAGGGATAATGTTTACTGTAGATTTTGTTCACTTTCTCTCTCTCTCTCTCTCTCTCTCTCTCTCTCTCTCTTCTTCCTTCCCTCCTTCTTTCCCTCCCTCCTTTCTTGTGCCAATTTGCCCAAAACAGTCCTATTTTATTCTTGTCATGGAAAAAATATTTCCAGATGTTAAAAATATCGCGACAGAACCCAGATATCTGCTTTGACTCCGATCAAATGTATTTTAACAGCTTGGGCTGGGGCTGGTCCTCAGTTGCGGCGATGGATAGAGCCTACTTGCCAAGTTGCAGAGCTTCCGCACAGTTCCCAAGATACAAAGTGATCTGAGGACTATATTTTAGAAATCCTGTTTCTTGTCATGGCTCTGACACCCCTCTGCTAGGTCTCCTGGGATCCTTTAAGTTCTGCTGCAGTAATTCTTCAATTGTCTAATCAGCAGTGCTGGCAGAGTTTGGACTTCGGAGCCCAGGGGAAGCATCTGACTCACTAACGTAATCTCTGCCTCAAGACCTCCATTGATTTGACACTGTCATTTTCTGTTATTGGAGTCTTTCAGAGGAAGACCTCACAGAAGATATTCAGGTACCCAAATTCTATAGCTTTACCGCTTAGACTTTTTCTTTTCACTCAGGACAGGTTGCAGGGCTTGAGAAGTTTTGTTGATTGTGGGAAAGAGGGTTAAGTCAGAAGAATTTATACCCAGCCTCATCCTGTACTCTAAGCCATTATTCAACCAGTAAACCTTTCAGATTAATTATGGGTATTTTCTGCCACGTGCTCTTTCTTCTGAAATGTAACAGGAATCATATCTTATCCCTGCTTGAATTATAATGCCTGGCATTTGTCATAAGAGAAAATGGCATCTTTGGTTGTAAAAATAAATGATGACTGTCTCCTGGATTCTATACTATTTCGGTATTTTCTTTCTTTTATGACTTTTTCTTACATGTTTATTCCTTCTAGTTGCCACCTTCATTTTGGTGTTGTATAGAATTTCGCACAGTTTTTGTTTATCATCAACTTTCTACATGATCTTAAGTGATGTTAAATGCTACCTATGAGCGATAGTTATCAAATCTTTGAGATTCTCTTTCCCAAAATCCAGACTTGCATATTGAATGTCCTGTTGGACTTCTCTATTTGTAGTTTCCGTAGGTGCTTAAACTCAGCATGATCAAAGACGAACTGGTAATACTCGTGTCCACATTTGTTCTCCCTCCGTGTTTATTATCTTCTCTACTGCATGCCTTCTTACTGATCTAAGCTGGGAAACTGAGAGACCTCTTGGCTCTCCCTGCTGCTTGAGCCCCCACACCAAATGACTATTCACTAAATCCGTGTCCCTCTTACATATGGTCCCACCTAAATAAATTAATCTATTCAATTATTTCCACGTGTCAAAATGTTATTGAATGCCGTTGGTATCATGTACTGCTCTAGGAGGTTGAGGCATAGAATAAAACCAAATAAGTTCTCAAAGACCTCACATTTCCAGAGACATACAGGAAACAGATAAGGAAATTTTGAAAAAGATATTATCTCAGGTTGTGTTTAATTCTAGGAAGAAAAGTAAAGCAGGGATACAGATAATCTCTAATTGTTAAGGAAGAACACGTGGTTCCTGAAGGCTTTCTGAAAAATGAGTCTGAGCAAATGGTATGTATTAGAATGAAATTCACAAATAGGTAGGGAGAATGTTCAACAAGCAATGAGATTTGTAAGTTGGAATATGGATGGCATGTTGAAGGAAGAGCAAAGTAATCCACATCATAACGTAGATGGTTTTAGAGAGGTAGACTAAAGCCAGATTATGTAGGATATTATAGGACTTTACGGATTTTATTCTGATGAAAAACTGTTCAATTTCAGAAAATGGGAATAAACCAATCTGATCTCTCAGATACCTGAACTCTAGTGACGTCCTGGTAAATGTTTAACACGGGGTTCTGCAAGAGGAAAGGAAGCATTTGCTAATATTTTTGTTTTAAATACACTCATCATGGCCAAACTCAAGCTATCAATGTAACATTACTGAATACAGAATTGGGAAGACATATATAGACTTGGCTCTCTTGAGCTGTAAGAATTAAATGAGGACTGTCTCCTGACCTTTTCACTACCTCTTTGAGTATTTTTTGACTTCTTTTTTACACTTTGTTAATGTACCACTTAAATGCTATAGCATGGCACTACTGTACTTGTTCTGACTCTTAAATGTGCCTGCAGTCTTCAACAAGCTAGTGTTCTTTTTGTTTTTTGAGCACTTGAAATGTGGCTAATGCAACTGAAAAACCAAATATTTAATTTCATTTAATTTTAATTGATTTAAACCCCCTAAAGGAAATTTGATTCAGTTATCACAAAAATTTTGAGTACATTTGGATCAACTTACATATGTAAGACCTTTTCAGTGGTAAGTTTTATAAAATTTAAGTGCAAAATGCAGGTCAAATATTCCCAATGAAAACTTTGAGTCTGAATCGAAATGCATTATAAATGTAAAAAACATGCTGGCTATCTAACACAGTATAACAGAAGAGTGCAAAATATCTGATTACCAATCTTTTAAAAACTGATAACAGGTTGAAATGCTAATATTTAAATATACTGCATTAAATGAAATCCATTTTTAATGTTAATTGCAGTTTTTTTAATTCTTTGGAACATGGCCACCAAAACATTATTTCTGTTAGACAGTGCTCATCTTAATTCTTGCTGCTCCATGTGTAATCCGTAAAGTAGCAGCAGTGGCATTACCTGAGACCTTTTCAGAAATGGAAAATCTTAGGTGCTATCACAGATCTACTAAATACAAAAATAAATTTTGACAAGTTCTCTAAGGTGATTTATTTGTATACACAGTAAATCTAGAGAAGCCTAGATCTAAACAAATATGCGAGATTAGTTTTCACAGTCTATTTCCCTTTGCTGCTACCTTTCTCTGATGTTCTCTCTAAAACTGTATTCATCTTTATTTAAAACCCATAAATGGTACAAGTTAATATTTACATAAAGCCAAAACATCTTACTTTGCCTGGCACACAAGTGGCTTTTAAAATTCTTATTTATTTTATACGTGGCTTTTTGATACTAAGTATCCAACCTCCTCTTCTGCATCTAAAATTTCATACACAATGGTTAGTGAATTACTTGTTCTGCAAACACACTGCTATTTCCTATTCCTTGGCTTCTCTCTGTTTTGCATATCTTTCTCTTTCCAGTCCACGTGGGGACATACTTCTTGTGAGACAAATTATACAAAACTTTAAAATAAGGCAAAAAGGATAACTGCAGCTCCTTTCAGTATCATACTGAAGAACTGTTTATTAGAGCCATGAATGAGTTTTTCTTTCCCAGGACTCTCTGTGATGTTTTGACTGCTATTACCTACCAATCAATGGCTCAGGCTTCCTAAGCTTACATGTTAACCTGCATATTTGCCCCTAGTAAATATGTAAATAATTTTTATCTGGTGAAAATTCAACCCAAGAGATTATACTATCTTACCATAAAGAACATTAATTGTATCTATCAATAGTCTCTATCTAATGAGACATTGTCATTGTACCTCACTTTTTAAAAATAGTTTTTGGGGGTATAGGTGGTTTTGGATTACATGGATAAACTCTTTTTTTTTTTTTTTTTTTTTCAGGCAGTCTCACTTCATCACCCAGGCTGGAGTGCAGTAAAAACATCTTGGCTCACTTGCAACCTCCACCTCCCGGGTTCAGGTGACTCTTGTGCCTCAGCCTCCAGAGTAGCTGAGATTACAGGTGTGTGCCACCATACTCAGCTATTTTGTATTTTTAGGAGAGATGAGGTTTAACCATGTTTGTTGGCCAGGCTGGTCTGAACCCCTGAACTCAAGTGATCTGCCTACCTCGGCCTTCCAAAATGCTGGTATTACAGGCCTCAGCCACCATACGCAGACCATGGATACATTCTTCAGCGGTGAATTCTGAGGTTTTAGTGCACCTGTCACCCAAGCAGCATACACTGTGCTCAATACATAGTCTTTTATTTTTCATCTCCTTCCCAGCCTTCCCCTACCACTGATTCCTCAAAGTCCATTACATCATTTTTATGACTTTGTGTCTTCACAGCTTAGCTCCCACTTGTAAGTGAGAATATATGATATTTGATTTTCTATGTCTAGTTACTTCGCTTAGATTAATGGCCTCCAGTTCCATCCATGCTGCTGCAAAAGACATTATTTCCTTTTTTTTTAAGGCTAAGTATTATGCCATGGTGTATATATACCACATTTCCTTTATTCACTCCTTGGTTGATGGGCACTTAGGTTGGTTCCATATCTTTGCAATTGTGAATTGTGCTGCTACAAACATGGGTGTGCACGTGTCTTTTTCATCCAATGACTTCTTTTCCTTTAAGGTAAATACCAGTAGTAAAGTTGCTGGATCGAATGGTAGTTCTACTTTTATTTCTTTACAAAGTCTCCATACAGTTTTCCATAGTGGTTTTATGAATTTACATTTGTACCAGCAGCGTAAAGTATTCCCTTTCCACCACATTCACTCTGACATCCAGCAGAGATACACTATAAAGGCAGATACTAAGAAATCTTTAGCAGGTAACTTTTGGTTGTAAACTGAGTATCTCTCCAGGCAACCTCCTGGCACGCAAGAGTTTGGCTCTGGAGCTTCTCAGCACAGAGTCAGATTGCCCTGTAGAGAGCATCTGATGAAAAAGAGATAGAAGGCTATAATTGCGTTTCTAAAGAGCTAAGTGGGAAGTGGAAAAAAGGACGAAAGAGAAAACAAGAGAGAGAAAAATAAATTAACTCTTAGAAAAATGTGGGGACTCAGTAACACTGCTTTTAATTGCAAATCACCAGAATCTTCATTGATTCAAGAGGACCTTTAGCTGTGAACTTTCCTATACCCTGTTCTGAATAAAGTCACTGTGTTGGTGGGACAGAGAGTTTTAGACCTCTCTATCCCTGTGGTTTGTCTTTCCTGCATATAGTCTCTGAGCTGGGGATCTGGAGAAGTGGGCAAGGCCAGTGGCACACTTCTCCTGGAATGATGCTTCTCATTTGTGTGCAGGATGCTGGACAGGGAGAATAGATTGATCATTTTGGCTTCCCTTTCCTGATGTGGAACCTCATGAGTTTGCTGAAGTGTAGGTGACTGAGGCCTCAGTAGTCTCTGCCTCCCATTCCTGGCATCAAATTTCCATCTATGAGTGAGGGCTGAGAATATATGAAGAGAGACCCCAATATCAACCATACCCACTTGAAATTTAGCTTCTGCAAAGCCAAGCTGCAGGGAGCTGGGGAAAGGAATTTATAAGAAATATTGGTAACTTGCTTCTCCCAGGGAGATACTGTAGCCCCTGACTTGGAACTGAGGGTAGAAGAAGCCCCATTGTTGTAGTGTTACTTGCCTAGAACAGAGCTTCCTTCATATAGGAGCTCTGTGTAGGGAGTTGGGGTCGGGGGGAAGTGGGGGAGGAGGTGGGGGGCATGGGGGGTGGGGGGTGGTGGTGGGGTGGTGGGGAGGTGGGGGAAAGTGGGGGGTGGGGTAGAGGTTGGGGGTGGGGGGTAAAGATTGAATAATGACTCAAATAAATCACAGATTTTCATTGTTGTTACTGAAATGTAGTAGATTTTCCTGAATGAATGTTTTTTTTCGCTTGTGGAATGCTTATATGCCCTTAGAACAATTTCAGAGTCTTTCAATAGTTGATATTTTGCAAAAATAATTTTTGCAAGCTGTGATGGTTTTGTTGTGGAGCAAGTGAACCAGAAGATCCCACACCACGGTGTGGAAAGTGAATCTAACTTTGCATCTACAGTCGTGATCTTGTCTTGACATTTAAAAAAGATAAAATGTCTTTTGTGATGGTTTCTACAAAACCCTGGTTTTTGAAGGTCCTTGGAGATAGCATGACTCTTTTACTGTTTTCCTCATTAATTAATAATTTAAATAAAATTTTTTATACTTGTGCACTTTACATATGTCAGAGACCCATGAGAGGATTATATGGTGACATCCTAATGCCTGTTCATGAGAGCTTTCCTTCCAAGAATTCTTGATTGCCCCATACAGAATTAAACATTTCCTCAGATCCACCACTTCACTGTACACATATTTTTACTGCATTTATCACATGCTATTATAATAATATATCTAATAGCATTTCTTTTAATACAGTGTAATGTGTTAGTCAATGCTTTAGTCACGTAGCTTTATTTAATCTAAGTTCCCCCGTTTGATCTATATTGCCATATTTGCCCTTTCTATGAATTGTCTAAATAATATTTGAAGGAGTTATAAGCAGACAATATTAAATTGAATTGAACTAGCACATGCCCTTTCTGGGACTTAGTTTCCTCATTTAAAAATGAAGGAGGTTATCTAGGTCAGAGACCAGTCTGTCCAACTCTTCTTTAGCATAATTTTTGTAGATTGCTTGTTTTGTTTTTAAAAAAGGTCTCTGTCTTCTATTATCAGAACATAAATTCTGTTTTCTCGAAGCATGAGAAAATAAAAGCAGAAGAAGTTGAAGAAGAAAACACTTTATTCTGTGACACATCTACATAAAGAACAGGTGAGGCGCAGAAAAGTGCACACAACAGAAACACTACCTCAAATTTAAATCATGTAATTGTCAAATGCACAGTACAGTCTCATGGACAAATCCTAGTTCGATTTCTGCTTCTTTGATTTACTTTGAATTTAGAGTCATGCTTTCAGTCACTATGACTCAATTTCCTTATATGTACAATTGAAATGTTAACATCTAGAAGAAGAAAGAAATATAATAAGAGTATGATGTAAACAAAGTCTCTGCTAAGCGCAGTATCTGATGTAGAGACAGGTAAGGAAGCATGACTCAGTCTAGAAACATGTTTAGAAATCCATCACCGACTATTAAATGTATATGAAAATTGTTGTTAAGTCTCAAAGTTTCTACTTTATGGCTGAATAATATGAATACTATTTCTAAAAATAATTAATATATTAAAGGCACCGTTTAAATTTAATATATGTGTCATATTGCTGTTTACTGAAAAAAGGTGGAAGGCTTGTAATGTGTCCCTGTTTGCTTCCTTCACTTAGCATGTGGCCATTCTTTCCCCAATTATAGCAAGTTGCTACTATGCATATAGCACTCTGTGAGGCATTAGCATAGCCTCAGCATGTTTACGATATCTACCTTCCAGGAAATCAGCTTTTTACACACTAGATCTGGTCCTTTGAAAGACAAACAGTTCTGGTTTCATTTTAATGGAGCTTTAGCTAGTATGACATAATAGCTGGAGCTCTGCATCTCTTGCAAAAGCCTTTCGAGTAAGTTGTCTATTTCAAATTTTATGTTCATGTTTTAAGTCATTTGGTTTTACTTTGAATTAATTAGAGTCTTAATTAAAATTAAATTTCAAAAAGTGTTTCATGGATGGCTTTTTAAAATCATCAAAGGCACCAAATCAAATGCATTATATACATATTGAGGGATTGGGTAAAATCTTTACATTAAAGTTATGTTATGATTATAATACTTTATAATATGATTTGACAAGTCAGTAGCGAAATAATATTATTGAGATATCAATCGATGTCCTTTCCTCCTATATGCTTTATTTTCCTTGGACTCTCAGAAGCAACTAATTCATCTGTGTGCATCGCCCCCAGGGAGGGATATGACAAGATAGGAAAAAACAGAAAAGTAAAAAAAGCATCCCAGAATCTCTGTATCTGTTTCCAAAAGCTTAAGCCTTTTGCCTGAGATGCAAAACCAAGTGCATATCAGCTCCAAGGCAGGTCTTACAAAGAGTAAAATGACTGGAAACAGAAGTGAAAGATCACTTATTAAAGGCAACTGAAAATCCAGTTTTCAGAAATGCTAAGAACAAAATAAGGAAAATGAATTTCTTCTTAGATGATCAGTGTGAAATCAGCACTAGTTTTGAGATGAAGGGAAGAAAGTCTTCTGAATTCCAAGTTTTAAAATTATTAGGAGAAGCTGGAAATCAAAATTTTAAAGTATTGGCAAGTATTTTAGAGAAATGCAAATCAAAACTACATTGAGATACCATCTCACGCCAGTTAGAATGGCGATCATTAAAAAATCTGGAGACAACAGATGCTGGAGAGGATGTGGAGAAATAGGAACACTCTTACACTGTTGGTGGGAGTGGAAATTAGTTCAACCATTGTGGAAGACAGTGTGGCGATTCCTCAAGGACCTAGAAAAAGAAATTCCATTTGACCCAGCAATCCCATTACTGGGTATATATCCAAAGGATTATAAATCGTTCTATCATAAGGACATGTGCACTTGTATGTTCACTGCAGCACTGTTTACAATAGCAAAGACTTGGAACCAACCCAAATGCCCATCAATGATATACTGGACAGGGAAAATGTGGCACATATACACCATGGAATACAATGCAGCCATAAAAAACGATGAGTTTGTGTCATTTTTAGGGACATGGATGAACCTGGAAACCATCATTCTCAGCAAAATGAGCCAGGAGCAGAGAATCAAGCACCATATGTCCTCACTCATAGGTGGGTGTTGAACAGTGAAAACACAGGGAGGGCAGCATCACACACTGAAGTCTGTGGTGGGGGACTAGGGGAGGCATAATATGGGAGAAATGTCAGATATAGGTGATGGGGATGGAGGCAGCACATCACATTGCCATGTGTGTACCTATGCAACAATCCTGCATGTTCTTCACATGTACTCCAGAACCTAAAATTCAATAATATATATATACATATATTTAAAAAAAACTATATAAGTACACATTTAATGTCATACACTGAAATATTTGGAGTTGATTTTTTCTGCATTGTCTATGAACTTGCCACATTAGTTTTGGCTTTGGAGAAACAGATTAGGGAGAAATAACTTTGAAAAATAATATAGGGAGAAACATGTGTACACGTTACGAAACCCACTTTGTTTACAATGGAAGAGGAGTCTGGAAGTTGAGTGAAGAGAAACAGATAGCAGGCGACAAAAATTAAAAATTGCAAGGGTTTCCCCAAGGGGGCCATGTGCAATGGGAATGTGGGAGCACTGAAGAGAAGGAAAGGTTTCCCTTTATGGTTTTGAAGTATGCCAACGATAGCCTGTCCCAGTCTTTTTGGCCCTCTGGAATATTGTAAAACACTGACTCAGCTCCAGGACTTCTGAGAGGCAGGCAGAGATAAGGCAGGCAGGAAACACAGGAAGAAAAGACATCTTGGTGGTAAGCTATGTGGACGACCAACGGAGAAACACGTTCTCCTGGCTCAGAAAGCCTGAACACTCCACAATCCTCCTCGCCTCAGCTCCCCTCTGCCCTTTTCTTTTACACACATCCACCAGAAACTTTACCAGGGGACAAATGTAAAAGTTTCTTAGAAGTTAAGCGGAATTGGGGCTCAAAGTAGGAAGAGTTACTTATAGCAAAATGGAATTGTAGTTCTGTAAACTTAAATTTAAGTTTGTTACACCTGAGGTAAGTAGCTTCTTGCTTTTATACACTGTTGTTCTTCCCTCTCTGCTCCGACATGTATAACAACTCTGGTTAATTTGTTCATCCTAAATATACTAATGGATATTCATCGTAAATTTAAACACACATTCATTGAGATAAATAAAAACCATCATAACGCTCTTATGATAAAAGGCTGCAAAGTCCAAATTCAAGACCCAAAACTTTGATATGGGATGTGAACAAAATGAGAGAAATTGACACAAGGAAGACTTCTGATGGAAAACTCCATGTCACGTTATAAAGAAGATCTGGAAAAAATCCAGAAATATACATTCTAAAAATCATAGATATGACTAGAAGTGCAACATATCCTGGGAATGCAAGACTGTCACAATATTTGGAAATGAGTCCATATAACCCACCATAAAAAAGACAAAATGCAACATAACGTGAAACAAACACAAGCAGAACACAGATGCAGAAGGCTGACATTGATTGTTTTCTTTCTGTGCAGATTGATGGCGGGTTGAAATATCCTAATTCTAATACTATAATTTTTTTTCAAGTAATCTATAGTTTTCATTAGTTACTTCTACAATTTGCCTGAACTCTCTTATTGTGAGTACAAGAAACTTTTTGGTTTGCAGTTGTGCTTACATTGTTTGGTTAGATAATCTCAATGCATAAAAATAAGGCAAATATTTGCTAACAGTAATTTATGGGCACGGTATTATAGTTAGATAGTTGAAATTATCAACTATAACACTGGAGCCTGCCCATTAAAAAATGTTCTAACTTTTTAGTCATAATTAATGTATAGGTATCCTTTACTGTGAAATAACAAATATTTCAGCAAAATGATGTATGTTACACGAATTCTGTGAAAGTGAAGGAGGATGAGTAATTGCTGAGATAGTGAAATTTATCATGACACGCGGAAGGTGAAGAAGTCATACTTTTTCTTTTCCTTTAGACAATTTTCTCAGCATAATTTATTAGAATTCATTTATTTCACATTGCTTTATGACACTTCTTTATTGCATATTACTTTTGTATATATATTTCATTAATGGAAAGTATTTTCTTTCATTGGTCACTTTTATTTGTACAAATTCTGTTATTTTAATTAGTGTTGCTCTAATATTTATTTTAATATCTGCTTTTCTCATAATTTTTTAATTTTAGCTTAGGTTTTCTAAATGTTAATTTTAGGTATCCTTCATATATTATTCTCCATACATAACATAAAAATATTTTCTTTATGCTGCTAAATATTAGGTATCTAACATATACCTACAATCACATTATATCAACAGTAAAAGAAGGGCTAAAATAAATGTAAAAATACAAAATCCTTTGCCTATCTGCAGGAAATGTGTGTGTGTGTGTGTGTGTGTGTATGTGTGTGTGTGTGTGTGTGTGTTTTCAAGCAGGTGCAATTTAATAATCTATAGTTTCAGGATACTAAATTTTAGTGAACTCATAGAGTTACCAACATTTTGTTTGTTACCAAGGAATTACTTAAGTGGTAGAGAGTTCTTGGTTCACTGAGTCATCAAGTTTACTCCATTCCAACTGCAAGAAAAGTATCCAGATGGAGCATGAGGTACTGTGGAAACCCAGTGCTCCTCATGGTGGCAACGCCAAGCTCAGAGACTAGCCTACTCTCATAGTTTAAGGTGAGCTCATGGCACAGTTGGTAGTAAAAGCTGCTAAGAAGTAAAGAGTTTGGCTTTCTTTAAACTTCTGTGCTCCGCCTCATGAGTATGTCTAGTTTATGGAAATCAATTTCAGGTGGATGTTTCTGAGATTAGACAATGTTATGAGCTTTTAAAAAAACGGAAATGATGTGTTTATTCTCTGACTAAATGTAATGCCCCGAGAATGGACTCACACTTTTTGCACCAAAAACAATTGATCTTTATAACCAAATATCTGACAAACTCTGAAAATACGTAAAACAATGCTGGATCACACATAGGCAAGGTAAGTGGATGCTTCCCTTGAGGTAATTAAATTAATTAATTAATTCAGTCAAAAGGATTGGATTAATAAAGATAGGTTCTATTGTGCACAAGCTTTAGATCGTACATAAATTATAATCAGATCAGGGCAATAAAGTTCCACTAATATGGCACAACACGTTTAATGCTTAGTTTACACAAACAATTTAATGATTATTTTTCCACTTAGGATGAAGTTTATATACCAGCCATTTTATTTTAATTATGACTAAACTTGCTTAGCCTAGTGATTTAACTGTTTAATGTAATTACCTTCATAACAAATATATTGTTACATTTAAGTCACTTAAGCCTATAGTTTCCTAAGTGTGTTCTAAATATCGAGTTTAAATAAAAACAAATTTCTGATTTAAACAAAATATTAAATTTATAAAGAACAAACATTTATGAAACTTGTTCATGGAAAGAAAAATTATAACTTTGATTGTAGAGCAATTGTATTTAAAAAATTATTTTTATTGGTGGGCAGGAGGAGGTCCTTTTGACCCAATAAATACATCTGGTATGGTTTTCTTTATCTTTCTCATTATTTCAAAAGCAAAAGACATGCTTGAACATCCTGTTTCTATTTCAGAATTGCTTGTGCACTTTTCTTAGTTTAATAAGTATGTTTAGAATATTATTCAGAAACTAGGCATAATTGTCATGTAACCTATGTGAGATTTTCTCCTCAATCTTTTTGTCATTTTTTTAATGTGTATGTAATGTCCTCAAGTACTCTTTTGTGAGGGGTCATTTATGAGCATTACTGCATTCATAGAATGCATTAAAAAAGACATAATATTTACTAAGTCTGACAATTTATGTCTTTATTTCTTGGCACTTTGTCATAATTTTAAAAGTATATTTTAGTTGCTTAAAACATTCTAAGAATGAAGATAGAAATGATGAAACTATTGTTTTTTTGAAACTTTTATTATTATTGTTATTACTGTTGAGACTGGGTTCTGCTGTGTCACACAGGCTGGAGTGTAGTTGTGCAATCTCAGTCCACTGCAGCCTCGGTGAGCCTCCCACCTCATCCTCCGAGAAGCAGAGACAACAGGCGTGTGTCACAACATCCGGCTAGTTTGTGTGTGTGTGTGTGTGTGTGTGTGTAGATGGGGTTTCTCCATGTTGCCCAGCCTTGTCTTGAACTCCTGGGCTCAAGCAATCAACCTGCCTTGGTCTCCCAAAATGCCGGGATTAAAGGATGAGCCATTGCTCCTAGACGCTTCATTATTTATTTTTATTTTGAGGCAGAGTCTGCTCTGTTGCCCAGGCTGGAGTGAAGCAGCGCAATCTCTCGGCTCACTGCAGCCTCCACCTCTGTGGTTCAAGCCGTTCTCCTGCCCCAGCCTCCTGAGTACCTGGGATTGCCAGAGTGCGCCACCACACGCAGCTAATGTTTGTATTTTCAGTAGAGACGGATTTTCACCATGTTGGCCAGGCTGGTCTTGAATTCCTGATCTCAGGTGATCAGCCTGCCTCAGCCTCCCAAAATGAGGGAATCACAGGCATGGGCCACTGTAGCCTGGCCAGTTTCATTACTTTCTTAAGAAGAAAAGAAATATTACAAACTTAAGGTCAATTAGGATGTGAACTTTGTAACATGAACAAAAGGATTAGGAAACAAAAGCAAAACTATATAGAATGCACAAATAAGATACGGTTCCTAGAACCTCTGTTGTAGCATTGAATACAGCTGGCCTTTTATCAGTTATTGAATCGAGAAAATAATACTACATTTTTAAAATGTGGATTAATTTGTTAGAATGATAAAGTCATTGAGTAGCGTATCTAGTAAGAGGAGAAGATTTGTACAAATTCAGAAAGAGTTCCTTAGTCATCCAATCGTCATTTTTATGTTAATTGGCCACATGAGTGATACAATGTATAGCAATCGTTTACAACAAAGAAATTAACATTGGTTTTTACAGTTTTCTACAACTTTATGATAAACGCACTGTATCTAAGCTCTAAGCTGAATAATACCCAGATCATTTCTTTACTGAGCTGATCTCCTAGCAAGAAACAGAAATGTTGGAATGTAAATGCCACACTGAATGGTACAACAGCAACTCGAAAATATGTTAGTGCCAATGGAAGGATGAGTCCGTCATACAGGTCCATGAAAAAAAAAATGAAATTTCATATTTCTACTTTTCACTATCAAAAGTAATTGCAGCTGTTTAAATAGTGTAAATGATAATAATGACAACATACTTTCAGTTACATTTCCAATAGTAAACACTTTGCATTTCCAACATATACCTAGTGCCAGTATTTTACCAATTATGAAATTATGCTTAGGAAAATTAAGTTTCTTATAAAAGTTTAAAAACTAGCAATTGGTGGAGCTAAGATTCAAACCCAAGTTTAATCATAATGATTAGAAAAATAATGAATTTTGGAATTGTATGGTTTCTAAAAATTATATAAAGTTATATGCTGTAATGATTCACATGTTTGGGCAGGGAAATATCCAATAACCAACAGTTCAAGTACAACTATCCAAATTCAAGCTTACTTTTAAGGCTGCTATATAATACACTGAAGAATCCATAGGTCATTTTGAAGAGATTTGAGAAGTTTCCAGATTATTTTGTTAAAACCAGTGGCTCCCACTTGACTTCCTAAACATTTTAACAGTAGATGCCTGGTTCTGCCTCTTCCTCCCAAAATTAACTTATTAATCTAACAAATCTCACTTTAAATAAATATTTCTTTTATAAGCTAGACAAATATTAAGGAAATTACATCAATGTTTATCAAGAAAAACATTTTGGAAATAATTATTTTAAATATTTCTACTCACTTTTTAAAAATATATTTGGGAAATTCTTAACATTGTGTTTCAAAAACCATTGTAATTTTTTCTGTCTCATTTAACAAAATTATAATTCTAGTTGGAGTGTATTTGTACCAATTTAACCACCTTTGAAATAATATAATTTTATGTATAATTAATTATAACAAACTATGAAATTCTTTATGTATATATAATGGCCAAGATTTGTCAATAAAATTTTTATTATCATTTCAATTTTATTATTTTTATTACTACTATGTTGCCAGTCCCCGAGATAAGAAATTTTCCCTGAACCATGGGAAAAATAGGCATATATATATATATATATATATATATATATATATATATATATATTTCTCTATGGACCTCAAAATGAGAAATCAAGATATGGTGACTGCTCACTGATAATCCATTGTACATTTCTAGAGTACAATGACACTGTTGAGAGCCAATCTTTTCAAGCTCCTGTTAAGTGACTTCTCATTGGTGGCTTGAGATCAACAAATCCTGCAACACAGAGTATATTTTTTCCTTATCCGAGTGCAGGTTATTAAATATTTAACAGCATGGCCCTGATTTTGAATTTCCTTCATTCTGATTCTTCTATAATACTTCAAAGCTGGGAACGAGGACTTTCATTTTAAAAAAAGTACTAAGGAAATACAGTAAAACTCTTGACAGCTGGTTAGTCATCTTTTCTATAGGACCTATTCTGACTTACTCATCTCCTATTTTTAAAATGCAACTAGTATACACATTTTAAATATCATATTATAAAGAAAGGAGAGAACAAATAAAATCTTTATTATTCAAATGACTCAATGTGGTAGTATCACCATCTGTGGGCTGTGCCAATAAGAAAGCATGGGGAATATTATACAGAAGGCATGGGTGAAGATTAGAGAGCTTCTGTTTACTAATATGATGTAAAGTAGGCCGGGCACGGTGGCTCATGCCTGTAATTCCAGCACTTTGGGAGGCTGAGGTGGGTGGATCACGAGGTCAAGAGATCGAGACCATCCTGGCCAACATGATGAAACCTCGTCTCTACTAAATATAGAAAAATTAGCTGGGGTGTGGTGGCGTGCACTTGTTGTCCCAGCTACTCGGGAGGCTGAGGCAGGAGAATTGCTTGAACCCGGGAGGCGGAGGTTGCAGTGAGACGGGATCGAGCCATTGCACTCCAGCCTAACACATGGCGACGAAGTAAGACTCTGTCTCAAAAAAAAGAATTAACATAAAAAAAGATGTAAGGTGAGTAAACTACTGGCTCGACAGCTAATCAATGAAATTTGATAGTAGTTCAGGCCTTGTTTAAACAACAACAGAAAATTGGCATCAGAAACCTAGATGTTGATGGCTTTATTCAGGATGAAAAAAAGTTTAACTGCAGGTATTTTATGAAAAATTACAGGTGATATTTGGATTTAGAGTGTGAATAGATGTGTGCAACTTATTATTTCACAGGGCAAGTGAGTACACAGCCTTCACTAGACATAGTTTCCATGGCTTTAGAATTAAGAGTTAATGATTGTGAACATTGATGGCACACAGCTATTCATTAACTTATAATCAACTTGTGGGAAAAGAAAAGGAGGCATTGAGTACTTTAAATCACATGTGGCATGATTTTCCCTTGGAGGCAGGTGATGGAAAATGGGCACAAAAGGAAAGTTGAACAAGAAGAACACCAGCACCAAGACAGATATTACTAAACAAATGTTATTATGGAAAAATGGCAATTAAGACTCTCTTAATTAGCCTGTCATTTTGTATTTATCATCATAATGTTTGTTTTACAATGCTTTATTAAATCTGGCTTTATGACAAACAGTCTGTTGGCAATGCACCCTGCTGTGCAACATATGGTGTTACACCTAATGAATATTAATACTGTGAAGTATAAATGGTCTTCAGGGACAGTGCTGGTGGCTGGGAAAATCCTGCATATGACATTCTTAGTCAGAAAGTTTAATGTACATGTTTCTCATCAGTCTTTTTTCTCTCTTACAGTGGTTGACCATTTTGCCTATGAAACCTTAAGTGCATATTCAAAAGTTAAAAATAGTTGCCCTTTGCTATTACTTATGCTTGCTCTTCCAAGCAGTCTTGCTCTGCTATTTATTCTCACCAACTGACTGCTCATGAGGCTTGTCTTCAAATGCATGCTTCCCGCCTACGTGATTCTGTTGTTGCAAGTAATCCTCTTTCAATCGGACTAGATGTCTTATTCCTACAACTGTGCAGTGTGCCGCATGCTGTAATGTTTCCAAACTCATTCCATCCAAATAACAGGTTATTATAGATGGAAATGTTTGTGTTCCACTTGCGGATTCTCAGTTGAAGTCCTAATCCTCAGTGTAATAGTATTAGGACATGGGACCTTTGGGAAATAATTAGTTCATGAGTGTAGAGCCCTCATGAATGGGATTAGTACCCTTATAAAAGAGACCCCAGAGAGCTCTCTGCTCTTTTTCTGCCATGTGAGGAAAACAGCTGTCTGGAAACCAGGAAATGGGCCCTCACTAAAACTTCTGGTGCATTGATCTTGGTTTTCTGAGTGTCCAGACTGTGAGAAATAAATTTCTGTTGTTTAAAAGCTACCCAGTCTATAATAGTTTGTTATAGCAGCCCAAACTGACCAAGACGACAATCAATTTTTTAAACATGGCACTATATTAAGCTACTAATTGTAACTTCTTTCTCCCATACTGCCCATCAAATGCAATTTTCAATAATCTTTATATTCAGTGAAAATTTCGTCAGTCAAATAAATGAAAGGGAAGCAAAATTAGAAATTTTAGAATATGAAAAATATTCTGTTCCACATCATTATTTCAAAGCATGCCATGGAATTCAATTTGTGTCATAAACCATGACCATCCCAGAATACATCAAAACAATACCAAAAAAATACTATTGTGAGTGTTTTTTCTCTAGCAATATGTAAAATTATGAATAGGAGATTGAAAAAAGTTAATTTTATCTTTTGTCTTTTATGACTGTAGAGAGAAGTAAGAAAATCAATCAAGAAATTATATGATCATGGTTAGGGGAATAATTCTACAAACATTTAAATATATGTAGGATGAAAATAAATAACTTCAGATGGAATGGTGTATGTCACTATCTAAATACATCTCTGTGTAACATTAAAAGTACTCTTGTATATCATGTAAAGTAAGTAGATTCAAATTTCATCTACAAATCAGTTTAATAATACTGGATGAATTATTAAAGAGCCTACAAGTATTTTGAAGATTTCTTCCCTTATCTGCAAGATAATCATAGGCACATCCCCATTAAGAAAGCTGCAAATTAACTTATTTTAGATACAATAAAGGTGGGAAGGGAAAGGAGTTGGATTACAAAATGATTTCAGCAGCCAACCATCTTGTTACCCAAAATAACATAGAAATAGATTTCATCTAATGATGAATAATGATGCTTTTACTATTTGTTGGTCATTTACTATTTATATAGTATTTCACATATATTTCTAGTAAATAGAAATATAAATTTCACCAATCAAATTTTAATTATCATATAAAATACATTTTTAAAAGCACTTCAAAATGAAGATACATCTATATGATGCAGCCACTATAATATTATCTAATGTCTGGACCATGTCTAACTTTCTTACTTCACAATATTTATTTCCATCCAGTTAGGGAGGCGGTTAGTTTTTTCAGAGGAAATCTTCATCTGAAAGTTACTGTTTCTATCATAAGGACCCTCAGACATTTGTTCTACAAAATTTGTACAGAGTTCTCCATATCAGTAGATGATACACAAGAGACAGAACCTCAAAGCCATGAAACAGGTGGAAAGAAGCTATTCTTGTTTTAATACATTAAAAAGACACAGATTTCACACTAAGCATAAGGGAAAATGCCTTTTTAACAAATAAAGTTATATCCTGCAAATTATGGCGTGGAGGGTTAATTAAATAAAAGTGATTGCCTATGGTAAATAAACCCAGAACAGCAGCAGAATTAACCAAATTTAGAAAGTAAAAGACAAGCAAATTCAAAGATTATTCTCCTGGCCATACATGTGCAAGGAATTGTTTTATTTTTCAACTATGTTCTGAGTATAGAGCAATAACTATATACAGGACAATATGTATGGAAAAAGTCTATAATATACAAGAAGCTTTCTCCATATGAACTATAAAATTATATCAGAATCTATTGAATCTCATTTTTTATATCTTACTCTATGTGAAATTTACAGTAAAGTATGTATTTACCTCATCCCAGCGTGTGAATTTAAAGACATTTTAAGTAAACTTACATTTCTGGTTTTATTCTTTCCATAAATATATAATAAAAAAAACCTGTCTTCATAGATAGTATCTGGATTTGTATACCACATCTGATATCTGAATTGGTAAAACTAGTAAAGCAGTACCTTTTACTCAGTTGAGTTAAGAAAATTTCTGGGGCTGTGTTCAGCGGTTCATGCCTATAATCCCAGCCCTTTAGAAGGCTGAGGCGGGCAGATCGTGATGTCAGGGGACTGAGACCATTCTGGCTAACACGGTGAAACCCCATCTCTACTAAAAGTACAAGAAAAAAAAATTAGCTGGACAGGGTGGTGGTGCACACCTGTAGTTCCAGTTACTCGGGAGGCTGAGGCAGGAGAATTGCTTGAACCTGGGAGGCGAAGTTTGCAGTGAGCCAAGATTGTGCCACTGTACTCAAGCCTGGTGACAGAGAGAGACTCCATTCGAAAAAACAAAAAAGAAAGAAGAAAGAAAGAAGGACGGAAGGAAGAAAGGAAGGAAGGAAAAGAAAGACGAAAGAAAGAAAGAAAGAAAGAAAGAAAGAAAGAAAGAAAGAAAGAAAGAAAGAAAGAAAGAAAGAGAAAGAAAGAAAGAAAAAAAACAGAAAGAGGAGGAGGGAGGAAAGGAAGGAGGAAAGAAAGAGAGAAAGAGAGAGAAAGAATGGAAGAAAGGAAGGAAGACATAAGGAAGAAAGGAAAGAAAGAAAGAAAGAAAAAAAGAAAGAAAGAGAAAGATAAAGAAAATTTCTACCTAGTATTTTATTTATTATAGTAGTTTTAGTGCTCATTTTATTCAACATGTGACTGTAAATATTGAGTTACCATGGTCAGGCCAGTACTAAAAGTATAAAACAGAGGTAATTCCTTCAGAGCCTGTATATGGAAAAGAAAGTAACATGAGCAGCACACAGCTAAACGCCAAATTAAGAAATAGAGTTTTCGTGTGCAGCAGAAGGGGAAGAGGGCAAAAGCCTCTGGAGTATTAAGGATTGTAGACAGGAACAAGATTCAAAGCCATCGAACAGTATGTTCACTGTTCAATGCGTATGTGCAATCCAGCATTTAAAGTCATTGTTGAGGGAAGCATGTGAGTCTTTTCTAGTAAATGAAGTCCTGTTTGTATGTGCTTTAGAGAAAAAGAACGAAATTTTAAAAATATATTTTCTACATAGTCCAAAACAAAAAATTGTTATAAAATAATTCCTGGGTAAATGTACGAATGCTACATTCCAATAAAAAATGTTTTTTTTTTTTTGAGTGTTTCTTTTGTTTACAAACAACTACTCTATCTTCTTTTTAGAAACAGAATAGCTTGCAAATAATGGCCCATTATTTGCTTAAATGTTAAGTGTTAATACTTTCTTTTCCACTTTTGCATTGAATTGGTGACAGTGTTCTATGTTTAGTAGTAGCAGTAAGTTAAAATACTTAAAAAAATAAACTATGTGGAAAAGTATTAGGAAACTGTATTTTGAAAATCTCTATAATGATCACACATAACAATTCAAATATTTATCTGGTGGAAATGAAAGAGTGTAAAAATATTCAGGAGGTTAAAATAGCCGACAATTGTTGGATCTTCAGTAATAAATCCAAGAGTCATATCATATTGTAGGCGTGTTACATTTCTAAACAATTTGAACAAACAGTGAGATAAATCCACGAATAGGGTAAACAGCTAGTTACAGTTGCATCCTTATTATAGATCACTAAATTCTTCGATTCTGCAGCTTCTAGAACAGAGCACTTTGGGGTTAGAAGGGCCAATTACAATCAATGCAAATTATTTCATACTCTTTGGGTAAAACAAATATTATTCATATTAAAAGAAAAATTAACAATGTAAGAAAAAAACATGCCTAAAGTTTAACGTATTGCTCTCCAAATATAATCACTATTGAACAAAGTTTGATTTTCCACCCGGAAATTCTCAAAAATAAATAATATGATGTAAAGACAGCTTTGTTTTGTTATGCTGTGCTTTGCTCTTCAAATAAATGAATCATACATAGTAATGTTTGACAATAAACATTTCACAGAATACTTTTTTAATTGAAGAAAATTCATTCGAACAAACTTAGGCCAAAATGGGAAGTACATTTGTTCATGAAAACATGAAAACAAACCACCAGAAGTCATAGGGGCTGTCCCTGACCTCAGGGACAACCGTACATTTAAAAAGGAACATGTCTAGGTTCTTCCTTCATTCCAGATTGTCAAGACTAGACCCTCCTGTGCAGATAAACTTCTTCCGCACCGTGGACGTCATGACTACCAGATGCTTCTGTGTTCATATTCCTTCCCTCAACGTCTGAGAACCACCTTTCTTTCTTAAATTTTAATCTCAAACTCCTGAAGAAGGTATATGAAAGGCATATTTGGGGTACATATACAACTCTTTATAACTGATCATGGCCAGAGGGTGAGACTTATAAGATGTCAATGTTATTCAAACCACAAAGTTGAAGCAGTGGATGGGAATGGTAGGCAGGAGAGGAGCAGTTGCCCAAAACAGTGGAAAAATAATAGTCTACTACCATATATAACTCTGAGTCTATTAGAAAACTTTTCTCATTTTATCCACTTATCCATGTTAATAATGCCTATGAATTTAAAGAAATATATATATATATATTTTGAGATAGTTGTTAGTTTATAATCGTGGAAAAACATACTAACATGGAATGTAATGCGGAAAGTCTGTATCACAGACACATATTTTGAAAACAGTGTTGGACATTTTTTAAGGTGGGTATAATAATAATGTCTTTCCACCTGGGAATAATTTAAGTTTCAAGTAGATCAAAGCTTATATATATTCAGCATTGCTATCTAGAACTAGGCAATGTTTCCATGGCTTTAGACATATTACATCACTTTTTACAACAACAATATAAAATAACATAGATCCATTTGAAGTGAGAAAATTTGGACTTAAGCTTTTCTTGCTTTCCCAATGTTCTGCAGTTAATACACAACAGTTGGGATTTTGAACTCAATTGCTCTCTCTCAATCACTTCACTATAAGGACATGCAGTAGTGAATTACAATATCCTGGTGTGCTATTAAAACTTAAGGTGAAGAATTCTATTAAATTGTATTTATCTTATGAAAAAGTCTAACTACAGAATTTGAACTGAGGTTTCATCAGGTATGACAGACAAGGAAATACTTTCTGAATAGGTAAGATTATTTAATATATTGTATTACAAAGTTATCATTTTCTCAATGACTCACTAAAAAAGGTCAAGGCTTTAGACAACTGGGGTAAGATCATAAATCAATATTCTCACTTTATCTTAATTACATCTCAGTAGTTGATTTTAAAAAGTCTTGTAAAATCATAAATTAGCTGGGTTTGGTAACTAAAGCATGTCTAGCCATATACAACTATAAAATTTATTACAAACACTTTGCTCTTCTTCCTCTTTGAGACTAACCTGTCTTCCTGACGTTCTTTCTCATGTCATCAATTTATTTTACTATGTTAGTTTCCCTTCTCTTCTCTTTAGAATTTTCTCTGTTTCAAGAGCTGCTAATTTATATGAGTCTCAAATTTGTATCTCTCATCCTGTTCATAATCATAACCAACTACTAACATAATTTTCTTTTTTTTTTTACAATAAATTTTCCTTTCTAACAAGTTTCTGATTTCTGTGTGACACTGACATGGGTTTGAGAGAAGAGATGGCATAAAAATTACTTTTTATAAAGTAATAAATATATAATTTTATATATACTTTTTAAAAAGGCAAATGTGCTTGTTTTTGCCTTTTTTTCCCTAAACACGCAAAGACATTCCATAGTGAGTCACTTTATGACTTAAGCAGGCACTTAAGACATACAGTCGGCCATTGAACAAGCATTTATCAAGTGCTGACTACATGCCACACAGTTCAAAAGGTTGAGAAACGACAGTGAACATGACAAGCAAAGAACTTTTGTTTTAGAGAAGAGAGACGTAAACTATACAATAAATATATTGGGAAATAAAGAATAAATTAATAACACAAAAACTGCAAAACATTAAATTAATAGTGATTGGGAGCCTACTTGAACTTGGAGCCTTAGAGAAACCTTAGGATAAAACCATCAGGCTAAGTTCTAAATGATGAGAAGGAGCCAAGCACCAGAGAGTCACATGGAAACATGGTAGGAAAAGTGGGAACTGTGAACCAAAGTTTCTTATATGGGGTGATGCTTCAAGCATCTGTAAGAGGACAAAAGATGACCTGTAACGCCAGCACTTTGGGAAGCTGAGGTGGGAGGATCACTTGAGGTCAGGAATTCAGTCCAGCCTGGTCAACATGGTGAAATCTCGTCTCTACTAAAAATACAAATATTAGCCAGCCATGGTGGTGGGCAACTGTAATCCAAGCTACTCAGGAGCTAAGGCAGGAGAATCGCTTACACCCAGGCAGCGGAAGTTGCAGTGAGCCAAGATCATGCCACTGCACTCAAGTCTGGGTGACAGAGCAAGACTCTGTCTCAAAAAAAAAAAAAAAAAAAAAAAAAATGACAGAAGATGAGCTTGGATAAACAAACAGGACATTAATTAAGTCAAACTTTGTAATCAGGGAAAAAAATTTAAGCTTGTTCTGATTTACATTTTTATTTTGGCTGCTCTATGTATAGTCATATTGAAGAAATTATATTGAGGAAAGAGTAGACAGAAAGAAGACAGAAGGCTATTAAAGTTACCTGGAGAAGTTATGATGGTGACTTGCACTAGAGTGATATTAGGGATCAGCCAGTATGTCTTCTTTATGCAATTTGAAAAGTGTAATCTTTCACTGCAAAGCTTTCAAAGCAAGCAAAATGTTTTTATAAAAATAATTCATCTAATAACAAAAATTACACAAGTTAACACTAGGATAGCAAATGAAATATGAGCTAAATTTTCACCGAGACTTAACTTATGGCTGGAAACCATTGATCACTGCACAGTCCATATATCCACACTGTGGCCATGTTGGTAGTAATTGAAGTCTTGGGAAGTGAATGGATTTAGAATATACTATGGAAGTTGAGTCAAAGAATTGCTATTTGGTTAAAAATTTGAGGAAGGGATTTCTGACTTAAGCAACTTAGTAGATATTTACTAAAATTAAAAATAACTTAACGGGAAAAATTTTGGGGGTAAAAGACAGTTATATTTGGAAAAAAATATCTGCTATCTTTTAGAATTCTTAGTGGAAATATCATGAAGTCATGTGGAAACACCAATTTTGAGTTTTGGAGAGATGGTTACCAAAGTGATAATATTTGCAGTTGCAGAATTAAATAAGATTATATAGAGATAGTGACTGAATTGTAGACGGTGAAAACAGGCTTCAGGACCAGGCTTAGAGCATGTCAACATTAGGGATTGAACCGGGAAGGGGACAGCTATCAAAAGAGACTAAGAAGTGAGGTGAGAGAAACACCACTGGATTCAAAGGAAGAAAATATTTCAAGAAGGAGATAACTATCAGCTTGATAACATATGGGTCATTGATAACCTTGCAAAGAATAGACTCAATAGAGTTACAGGCCTAAGAGTGGTGTAAACTACAAACATAGGTAAGAAAGTGGCAATAATGTCCATGATTGACCTTTTTATGGACATTAAAGTAAGTTTCGTTGAGGGCAAGAAACAGAGTAGATTGTATTTGGGGTGGAGGTTGAGTGACAAGTGAAGGTCAAGTTTTATTTTTTTGTTTTTTTGATGAAGATGAGAATGATTATGAGAACTTGAGGATCTGTATGCAGAGAAAGGGTGGGGGGAAATTTTGGTAGTAAAGTTCCTTGAGAGGCCAAAATAGTGTCAGGAAAGAGGTATAGAGGAAAGGGGGTTGTCATAGAACAGCCAGATTTCAGTTACAGGAAAGAATGAAGGGAATATTTGGAGCAGACTTAGAGTATATCAGTGTTACGCTGTTGACAGAGGGCACTTTGCAAAGGGCAGACTTGAAGGACTTGGAAGTTAAGAGATTAGAAGAGATTAATGAGCATACAGTATTGTGTGGGGATGTGTGTTCACTTGGTGATGGATGGCAGAGATGTTTTGGGTCTCTCCAAATGACTAAGGACAATCTGAAAGGGAGGAATGACAGGATTAACCCTGATAGGTATTGCCAGAAAATGCAAGACTGTCATGCATATTCACCGTCAGCAGCTCTTAAATTTTGGTGGTCAAAGGGTGATGGAAACTCCATCAGAGACCTCCTTCTTTAGGTGGTCTGAATGTTGATCTTAGAGTAATAGTGTGGTGGCCTGAGCAAGAAAAGGAGACGCTACAGATTGTGTCTTCTCTGTAGCAGCATGAACACGTGGCTGTTAGGAAACAAAGGGAAGACTGAAAACATCGTTTGTTAAGTTGATGAATAAAAGAAGAGATGAATGAATGAAATAAGTAATTAAAAATAATATTCTTTGTGAACAAACAAGGTATTTCTCTAAGCTGGAAGATCGTAATGGGTTTCTTTCTTTCTATATTTTAAAATTTCAGTGATAAATCTATTCTTTTCAGTGATAGAGTAAAGCTTAGCTTTATAATGTACAAAGCAGTAGAATTTTCTGCTGCTTTCAAAATTCATCTGATTGCCTATTTGTACAAAAAGTGTAAAATCTTTCTTCTAAAAAGAAAGAAAATCAATTTTTTTCCATCCATACCCCTACTGACAGCATCATTTCCAGTTTTCACCTTCATTTCTACCTTAGTGACATTATACATGAAATTTTCCAGTCAAAAATATTGAAATATAAATAATTTTTTGTGTCAGCTTACGTTTGCTGATAAAATTATAATAGATTATAATTTCACATTATTGAAAGCAGTTTGAATATAATTATAAGTCACTGTTAATTGTTTCCTCACTATTCGTCTCTCATAAATCAATTTCTATATTGACTGGAATGTTCTGTGAAGTAAACAGAAGACTGGTTTCTATAGTTAAAGAAATAGAGGTGTACTTTTTCACACAACATACAAATACCATTTATTCTAAATTTTGCTGTTTGTTTTCCATAGCTTCTGCTCACATAACACATTTAAGACAAAATATTTATACCTGAAATAGTTTCTTAAGTAAAAATGTGGTTTCTTCATCTTCATTTGGAATAGTCTACCAATTTTGCATTCAAATTATGTATCAAAGAAACAAATTACATCTTATAAAATAAAAATATTATCTATGTATCTCAATTTTAAATTTTCATCATAACAGGTAAAAATTATGATATTAATTAAAGCCAAATATCAATGAAAACAATTTTAATACTTTCCATAAATTATTAGCATTTGAAAGCATATTATTTAAGCCTAGAAAAGAATTTAAGAGTTGGGAGAATCCAAGATGGCTGAATAGGAAAAGCTCCGGAGCACAGATCCCAGAAAGAACAACACGGAGGGTGTGTTTACCACATTTCCAAACAAGTTTTCACTGCCCACAGACCAGGAGACTCCTTGGCCCAAAGGTGCCATGAGTTTCCAGCATAGCTGCTTCGGCTGGTGCAGTGGGTTGGCAAACAGAAACTCACACAAATCTGGGTGGCAGTTTCAACTGGTGCCTGGAACACCTGGGAGACAGAGCCACCCATTCAATGAAAAGGAGGGGGCTGAGACAGGAACCAGGTGATCTGGCTTGGTGGGTACCACCCACATGAAACAAGCAATCTGAAATACTCTGGATTGAGAATTTTGCAGCAAGTGCAGCTGGACCTAGGATGGTTCAGCTCGATGCGGGGAGTGGTGTCTGCCACTACTGAGGCAGTCCACCAATACTGAGGCAGTTCTAACTGCCTCAAGGAAGTTCACACAGCAGTTGGGCAGAGCCCATGGCAGCTCAGCAACACCTCTGATGGCAGAATGTGACTAGGCTATCTCCGTGCAGGGCTGGGCATCTGTGAAAAAAGGTAGCAGCACATCAGGAACTTAGAAATAAAGCCTGACCTTCCTAGGACAGAGCACCTGAGAAAAGAGGCAGTTGTGAGTTCCACTGCAGCAGACTTAAACGTATCTTCCCAGCAGCTCTGCACAGAACAATGGAGCTCCTAGCACAGCACTTGAGCTCCTATAAGAGACAGACTGTCTCCTCAAGCAGCTCCCTGACCCCCATATACTCAAAGAGACACCTCATAAATGAGAGCTCAGGCTGACATCTGGTGGGTACCCTTCTGGGACAAAGATAACAGAAGAAGAAACCAGAAGCAACCCCTTACTGTTCTGCAGCTGCCTCAGGTGATCCCCAGGCAAGCAGGGTCTGGACTGGACCTCCAGCAGTCCTACAGCAGAGGGCCCTGACTGTTAGAAGGAAAACCAAGAAACACAAAGACACAGCTTCAACATCAACAAAAAGGATGTCCACTCAGAGACCCCATCTAAAAGACACAAACTACAAAGGCCACAGCTAGATAAAGCCACTGCGATAAGAAGAAACCAGCACAAAAAGGATGAAAACACCAAAAACCAAAATGCCTCTCCCCCTCCAAGGGATCACAACTCCTCGCCAGCAAGGGAACAAAGCTGGATGGAGAATGAATCTGATGAATTGACAGAAACAGGCTTCAGAAGGTGGGTAATAACAAAATTCTCAGAGCTAAAAGAACACGGTCTAACCCAATGCAAAGAAACTAAGAACCTTGAAAAAAGGTTAGATGAAATGCTAACAAGAATAAACAGCTTAGAAGAATATAAATGACTTGATACAGCCGAAGAAAACAACGCGAGAACTTCACAAAGCATAGACAAGTTTTAATAGCTGAATTGACCAAGCAAAAGAGAGGTTATCAGAGATTGAAGATTAACTCAGTGAAATAAAACAAGAAGGTAAGATTAGAGAAAAAAGAGTTAAAAGAAATGAACAAAGCCTCCAAGAAATATGGGATTATGTAAAAAGGCCTAATCTATGTTTAATAGGTGTATCTGAATGTGACAGAGAGAGTGACTCCAAGTTGAAAACACTCTTCAGGATATTATCCAAGCGAATTTCCCCAACCTAGCAAGCCAGGCCAACATTCAAGTCCAGGAAATACAGAGAACACCACAGGGATATTCCTCAAGAAGAGCTACGCCAAGGCACATAAACATCAGATTCACCAGGGTTGAAATAAGGAGAAAATACTAACGGCAGCCAGAGAGAAAGGTCGGGTTACCCACAAAGGGAAGCCCATCAGATGCACAGTGGATCTCTCGGCAAAATCCTACAAGCCAGAAGAGAGTGTGGGCCAATATTCAACATCCTTAAAGAAAAGAAGTTTCAACCTAGAATTTCATATCCAGCCAAACTAAGTTTCATAAGTGCAGGAGAAATAAAATCCTTTAAGGACAAGTCCTTTATCTGCTATTAGCACAAACATATACCCATGTATATATATATATATATATATATATATATATATATATATATATATATATATATATATATATTCTGTAAACCAGCTATGACTTAAATCAGCTACCTTGACTTGCTCCGGCATGTCTGAACAGGACCAGGCAAGCTCCAAATCCTGACGCATGCCATTCCCTGTTTGGAACCCCCTTCTGACCTTCTCCTGACTAACTTCCTCTTTTTCCTTGTCTTATTTTGTCTTATCTATTCAGGAAATTTCCAAGTCTTTAGCCAATAGGGTCAAGCATAGAATGTGAGATCCGGTCTGGCCAATGGAAACTGGACATAGCAGCAGGGCATCAGAGATTAGTACAAACAACTCTATGCACTGCATGTGAACCAGTAAACTTGGAAGAAATGATTACATTCCTAGGCACTTGCACCCTCCCAACTCCCAAGCCTAAACCAGGAAGAAGTTGAAACCTTGAACAGACCAATAACAAGGGCTGAAGTTGAGGCAGCAATTAGTAGCCTACCAACCAAAAAAAGCCCAGGTCCAGATGGGTTCACAGCCGAATTCTACCAGACACACAAAGAGGAGCCGGTACCACTCCTTCTGAAACTATTCCAAATAATCCAAAAAGAAGGAATCTGTCCCAAATCATTTTATGAGTCCAACATCATCCTGATACCAAAACCTGGCAGAGACTCAACAAAAAAAGAAAACTTTAGACCAATATCCATGATGAAAATAGATGCAAAAATCTTCAAGAAAATACTCAGTAACTGATTGTAACAGCACATAGAAAAGCTTATCCATCACTATCAACTAGGCTTGATCCCTGGGATGCAAGGCTGGTAAAATATAGGCAAGTCTATAAATGTAATCCACCACATAAACAGAATGAAAGACAGAAACACATGATTATCTCAATATATGTAGAGAAGGCCTTTGACAAAATTCAACATGCCATTATGCTAATAACTCTCAATAAACTAGGTATGGAAGGAAAATATCTCAAAATAATAAAAGCTATTTACAACAAACCTACAGCTAATATCATACTGAATGGGCACAAACTGGAAGCATTCCCTTTGAAATCTGGCACTAGGCAAGGATGCCCTCTCTCTGCACTCCTATTCAATATAGTATTGGAAGATCTAGCCAGAGCAATTAGGCAAAAAATGAAAAGGGTATTCAAATAGGAAAGGAGAAAATCAAATTGTCTCTCCTTGCACATGACATGGCTATATTTAGAAGACCCTGTCATCTCGGCCCAAAATCTCCTGAAACTGATAAGCAACTTAAGCAACGTCTCAGGATACAAAATCAATGTGCAGAAATCACATGCATTTCTATACACCAACAGCAGACTAACAGAGATCATAATCATGAGCAAACTCCCATTCACAATTACTACAAAGAGAATAAAATACCTAGGAATACAACTAACAAAGGAGGTAAAGGACCTCTTCAAGTAGAACTACAAACCACTGCTTAAGGAAATAAGAGAGGACACAAACAGATGGAAAACATTTCATGCCAATGGTTAGGAAGAATCAATATCATGAAAATGGCCATACTGCCCAAAGTAATTTATAGATTCAACACTATCCCCATCAAGCTACTAATGACCTTCTTCACAGAACTGGAAAAAACTACTTTAAACTTCATATAGAACAAAAAGAGAGCCTGCATAGCCAAGACAATTCTAAGAAAAAGAACAAAGCTGGAGGCATCATGCTACCTGACTTCAAACTATACTATAAGGCTACAGTAATCACGACAGCATGGTACTGGTACCAAAACAGAGATATAGACCAATGAACAGAACAGAGGCCTCGAAGGCAACACCACACAACTACAACTATCTGATCTTTGACAAACCTGACAAAAACAAGCAATGGGGAAAGGATTTCCTGTTTAATAAATGATGTTGGGAAAACTGGCTAGCCATGTGCAGAAAGCAGAAACTGGACCCCTTCCTGACACCTTACACTAAAATTAACTCCAGATGGATTAAAGACTTACATAAGACCTAACACCATAAAAACCCTAAAAGGAAACCTAGGCAAAACTATTCAGGACATAGGCATAGGCAAGGACTTCATGACTAAAACACCAAAAGCAATGGCAACAAAAGCCAAAACAGACAAATGGGATCTTATTAAACTTCAGAGATTCTGTACAGCAAAAGAAACGACCAGTAGCATTAACTGGCAACAAACAGAATGGAAAAAAATATTTTGCAAGCTACCCATCTGGCAAAGGGCTAATATCCAGAATCTACGAAGAACTTACTTAAACAGATTTAGAAGAAAAAAACAAAACCCCATTCAAAAGTGGGCAAAGGACATGAGCAGACACCTTTCAAAAGAAGACATACATGAGGCCAACAAACATATGAAAAATGCTCATCATTACTGGTCCTTAGAGAAATGCAAATCAAAACTACATTGAGATAGCATCTCATGCCAGTTAGAATGGCGATCATTAAAAAATCTGGAGACAACAGATGCTGGAGAGGATGTGGAGAAAGAGGAACACTTTTACACTGTTGGTGGGAGTGTAAATTAGTTCAACCATTGTGGAAGACAGTGTGGTGATTCCTCAAGGACCTAGAAATAGAAATTCCATTTGACCCAGCAATCCCATTACTGGGTATATATCCAAAGGGTTATAAATTGTTCTATTATAAAGACACATGCACAAGAATGTTCATTGCTGCATTGTTTACAATAGCAAAGACCTGGAGCCAACCCAAATACCCAATGATGACAGACTGGACAAGAAAAATGTGGCACATATATGCCATGGAACACTATGCAGGCATAAAAAATGATCTGATCTTTGTTTTCACCCATGTCCATACAAAGGACAGAAACTCCTCGTTTGTGTCCTTTGTACAGACATGGGTGAATCTGGAAACCATCATTCTCAGCAAACTGACACAAGAACAGAAAATCAAACACTACAGTCCTCACTCATAGGCAGGTGTTAAACAATGAGAACATATGGACCTAGGGAGGGAGCATCACAAACTGGGGTCTGTTGGGGTGGGATGGGGAGGGAAGCAGGGGGTGGGGAGGGTGAGGAGGGATAACATGGGGAGAAATGTCAGAGGTAGGTGATGGGGGGATGGAGGCAGCAAACCGTATTGCTGTGTATGTACTTGTGCAACAATCCTGCATGATCTGCACAGGTACCCCATAAACTAAAGTACAATAAAAATAATTAAAAAAATAAACTTAAACAAATTTACAGTTAAAAAAACTAAAAAGTGGGCAAATGATATGAAGAGACATTTTTAAAAAAATGAATATAGCTGCTGCCAAGAAGCCTATAAAAAATTCAGCATCAAAAATTATTAGCAAAATGCAAAACCACAGTGAGATACTATCTCACAGCACTCCGAATGGTTACTATCAAAAAGTCAAAATACAACAATTGCTGTTGAGGTCGCAGAGGAAAAGGAATGCTGTCGGTGAGAGTGTAGGTCAGCTCAATCATTGTGGAAAGCTGTGTGGAAAATACTCAAAAAGCTAAAAACAGAACTACCACTTGACCCAGCAATCTTATTACTGCGTATATATTGAAAGGAATATAAATCTTTCTATTGCAAAGACATATACACATATATGTTCTTTTTGGCACTGTTTACAATAGCAAAGACTTGGAATCAACCTAAACATCCATGAACGGTAGACTGGATAAAGACAATGTGGTATGTATACATTACGGAGTATCACACAACCATAAAAAATTTGAAATCATATCCGTTGCAGGAACATGATAGAGTGGGAGGACATCATCATTAGCAAACTAGTGCAGAAGAGAAAACCAAACACTGCAAGCTATCAGTTATAAGTGGGAGCTAAATGATGAGAACACATGCACACAAAGTGGAAAACAGACACTAGGGCACAGACACTGGGTGAGAGGAGGGAGAGGAAGAGAAAAAACTAGCTGTTGTGCAGTAGGCTTGGTACCTGTGTGACAAAATACAACAGACCCCCATGGCGCAAGTTTGCCATGTTACAAACCTGCACATGCCCTGAAACTAAAATAAAAATTAAAATAAAGAACACACACACAGACATGTGTGCACACACGTATACAACGGAATTCTATTCATCCATAAATAAAAATGAAATCATTATGGATGTCTTTGCAGCAACTTGATAGAGCTGGATGCCATTATCTCAATGACTGTGAATCATCTGTCTCAGACTTTTTTTTTGGTTGGTAGGATATTTTTTACTGATTCAATTTTGAAGCTTGTTATTGGTCTGTTCAGGGAATTAATGCCTTCCTGGTTCAGTCTTGAGAGGGTGTATGTGTTAAGTGAAATAACTCAGAAACTGAAGTCAAAAACTACACGTTCTTACTTACAAGTAAGGGCCAAACAATGTACACATATGGACATAGAGTGTGGAACAGACACTGGGGACTAGCTTAGGAGGAGGGTGAAGGGATGAGAAACGGCCTATTGGGTACAATGTGCATTATTAGGGTGATGGGTACACTAAGAGCCTAGATGTCACCACTACACAGTATATCCATGTAACAAAACAGCACTTGCACCTCTTAAATTTAGACAAATTAAAAAAATTTAAAACCAGACTCAATGACCTATAGTCTCAGCAAATAGACATCCTTTTACATATAATGCAATTACATTGAATATAGATTACTCAGGCATTTCTTGATTATCCAGCAAAATTTTTCCAGAGTTTTGCTTTCTCTTGATTGTGTTTTATTTTCTCATCCTTTTTTTTTGTGTGTGTATCACTGTAAAACCCAGGCCAGGTAAATACAGGTGCGACCCCTTTGGTGAACACGTGTGTGGTGATGGTGGGAACAGAATTAGAGTTTAGTAAAGTTTATCTAGTGTTATCTGTCACTTCCCAAATCCAAAACCTCACCATATTTTCCAGCAGCCCGTGTGACAGCTGTACCTAAATCCAGGTACAATCAATGCTTCATGTTAAATAATACAATCACTTAAGCACAGCTTATATGTGAGTTTATATTACTTCACTACTGACAGACAAAAGCATATTTTCCACCAACGATAAAACACTTTGAAAGACCTGGGCCACAGATAAAAGTTACTTTCCTGTTCAATGGCTGTTTTTTATGATAGCATTAGTCTCACACATATACATAAAATTACAAGTTAGATTAATCATTTATTCTAGAATAGGCAGTAAAATTTAGGGCATCCTTATAAAACGTTAGGTCTAGAAGATAAATGTTTTGCAATATGTAGTTTAAAAAGTTGTCTTTTATGATTTATTTGCCTCCCGGTGCTTAGGAACAACATCAGGGGCAAATCATTTTCCGTGTGGTTTAAAAATCATTGGCATGCAAAAAGGCTACGATATAAATTTAGTCAGGCAAAATGAGGCTATACTCATTAATCAAAGCAGATTGCGAAGAGTCGGCAAAGAGCTTGAAGCTGGAAATATTCTTAGTACGGTAAGGATACAGCTTGAAAATTTGGAAAAGAGCTTGAAGCTGGGAATATTCTCAGTATGGTTTGTTTTCCCATAATTACAGAGAATGCAAACAGTTATACCTTTATATTTCTCTGGCCCATTTATATTCAAAAACCTAATTTTCTTTATTCTCATCCTCCTTTTTCCTCCTTGCTACCTTGTATCACAGTTGGCAAGCACGCAATGCACACTCGCCTCCTAGAGTTTTTGCACTGCTGTTTTCTCTGATAGAATGTTTCTCTCCACACACCTCCATGGCTGGCTCTTTTTAGGTCTCTGCTCAAGTGTCCAAGTATCAGTCCACAACTTTCTGGAATACTCTGTATAAAATAGCAACCCCTTAACTTTTCCTTTTTTATCATCCTAATCTATCTCACATTGCTTTACTTTTATTGCTTTATTGTTAGTAGAGATGGGGTTTCACCATGTTGGCAAGGCTGGTCTCAAACTCCTGCCTTCAGGTGATCCACCTGCCTCGGCCTCCCAAAATTCTGGGATTATGGGCAATGAGCCACTATGCTGCACGGTTTTTTTTTTTTTTTTTTTAATTTTAGTAGAGATTGTGTTTGGGGCTGGCAGGGGGAAGTTCTCAGTATGATGGCCAGGCTGGTCTCCAACTGCTCCGCTGAAGTGATGCTCCTGCCTTGGCCTTCCGAAGTGCTGGGATTACAAGTGTAAGCTATTGTGCTCAGCTGATTGCAGTTTAGGGAGATGTCTTGCTATACAGTCTTGATTTCTTTCTTTCTTTCTTTCTTTTTTCTTTTCTTTTTTTGAGATGAAGTCTCTCTCCATCGCCAGGCTGGAGTTGGATGGTGCGATCTTGGCTCACTGCAAACTATGCCTCCCGGGTTCAAGTGATACTTCTGCCTCAGTCTCCTGAGTAGCTGGGATTATAGGCACACGCCACCACACCCAACTAATTTTTGTATTTTTAGTAGTGATGGGGTTTCATCATGTTGTCCCGGATGGTATCTATCTGCTTTTTTTTTTTTTTCCCGAAAAAACAGAAACAAAAACTCAGCTTTTAATTCTAACTGACCAAACTGTGTCCAGGAATGTCTCCGAACAACGGAACCAAAAGAAATATGATAAAATTCTCCTGTTGAATAAACCAGGAGTTTGTGCCGGCCCCAGTGCTTCTGAGGGTGAGGCCAAAAACAGCCCACTCCTGAGGCCAGCCCTGTCCCCACGCAGGGTTCTCAGCCCCAGAACAGAACTGTGGATGGGTGAGGGACCTGACCCCTCTTCCACCACACTGGGAGCTCTTAGAAAAAGTCACTGGTGGGCGAGCCCCTCCTCCCACGTCTTGGAGACCCTCTGTGCACCTTCCAGAAAGCCAGGGAGCAAGACAGGAGAGCCCTGGTGCCCTCCGGGCTACTAAGCCAATGCTCCACTCCAGTCCACTCAGCGGGCTGCTCCCAGAGCCCAGGGCGGGGAGTAAATAAAATATGCATGAGAGATAGAAACTCAAACGCCCCACCGTCTCCATGATGCAAGTTACAAAGCGGAAGAAAAAATACAACAGCCCTAGTGGCAAGCGCCAGACCTCAGAAGACGCGCTCGAACTCGGTCTGGTTGGTGGTGGTGGGATTGCGGCTCTGGTTGGCGGACGGCTGGGTCATCTGTCTGCCCATTCAGCGCGGCGGTGCCAGGTACTCAAACATGGACTCAGGTGGGTGGAGAGCATGCCCTTGAGGTCGGAGGGCATGGGGACAGACCAGAAGAAGTCGTGGTGGGTGCGCTGGGCTGCCCCGCGTCGATGAGGTCCAGCCTTCAGCCTGTCCTTCACCTTCGGCTTCTGGCCCGTGACCAGCTCAGCCTGTCACACGGCTCGTACCTGTCCACGTTTGGCCACACCTGAGTGGTGGAGCCGCAGAGCGGACACGAGGGCGAGCAGGTGCTGCGCCGTGCTGCCCTGCGATGGGGCTGCGGGTCCACATGTGCCGCGATGCCCCCAGCACCGCACAGGTCAGTGCGGGGGGCCGTCGTCCCGCTCCCCAGCAACACCCGGGGCCGGGGCCTGAACCTGAACGTCACACACGGTCGGTGCAGCGGTTGGCCGGCTGTTCTCGGCCAGGCTGAGGGCCCGGGCCAGCCCGACGTCTGCCAGCTCAGGACGCATCGCGGGCGAGGGGCACTTCAGCAGCTTCTTTCCCTGCGCAGGATCCTGCTCCTGTGGGTGCAGCGGGGGCCGCTGAGCAGCAGCTGCGTCACCCTCTTGATCTCAGACGGCCTGGACTTGTCCAAAACGCCGTTCAGCAGCCGGCGAGGTCGCGCCACGGAGTCCGACGCCGGGTGTATCCTGCCCTTGCAGCCGTGACGGGGGAGGCTTCGGCTCCACAAATCTCAGTCAAGGTGACCTCGGCAGCTGGAGGATCCTGGTCTCCCGCAGGGCTGTAATGGGGCCCCGCGTCTCCCTCTCCGCCCGCGCCGTCCGCAGAGCCTCCTTCCGGCCGGTCTTGCGGTGCTTGGCCTTAAACGCCTCCGCGAAGGTGCCGTGGCCGATGTCGGCAAGTTCGTCGTATTTGGGAGCATCACGAAAGGGGCACCCCGCGAGTCGCACCGCTCTGCCCTGGCCGCCCCGGCCGCCGCCGCTGCCGCCCGGGACCCCCGCCGCGCTCCAGGTCCCGCCACCTCCGCCTCCACGGCTGAACCCTTTGCCATCGTGGCACGGTCTGTATTCGTCAGTTTACTTGTTTCTTTTCTCTGTTTTTTTCAACCTACTGCGTAACATACCACCCTGAAACAACAGCCTAAAACAGTAAGAATACTATTTTTTGCTCACGAATCTGGGAGTTGACTGGACTTAGCGATCAGGTTCTCAGCAGGGTTCCGCACGCAGTTATGCAGCGATGCAGGGTGGGTTCAAGTCATTTGAATGCTCACCTCCCTGCGTTTCCAACACCTGGGATAAGAAGGCTCTTCAGGCATCGCTCTCCCTATATCTCCATGTTCTCTCCCCAGTTTGTCACTTGTAGGGTATCCAGGAATAGTACATAAAGATCCAGGATTCCAAAACCACTGGAGAAAGATGGAAGCTGTTTTGTCTTTTATGACATTTACTTGTAACTCGTGGCACATAACTCCGGTGGAATTTTATTCACTCAGTAACAAAGTCTTGCGTGTTTCAAGCAGAAGAGGACAAAATTGGAGGTGCCAGTGCAGACATGGCAAAGCTCTGCAGAAACAGTTAGAACCAGAAATATGAGGGTCAATTTCGGAAAACGCAGTCGATTGCATCCCACGAAAAAGCAACGTCCCTACGGGGAGGGGCTTTGTTTAGATCACTGCTGTAACCCCATGCTAGGTAACCCCATTACCTAGAAGAGTGCCTGCCACTTCCCAGCAGCTCAATAAATAATTTTTGAATGCCGAAATAAATAAATAAATAAATAAATAAATAAATAAATAAATAAATAAAAGCAAAACCTAAATAATTCAGGTAGAAAGCTATTTACATGACCAATATTTCTGAAATTTTTATAACAATACAGAAAAGGTTATGTAAGCGTCTATGACTATGAGCTTAAAAGGTGTTGTGATTCTTTATTTAGTAGAATCCCACTTAATTTTTTTCCTTTTTATTAACTCAGTGTAGATTGACCAAATTCAACATGAGTTAGTAATTTCAAGCTTGAAGTTGATATTTGAAATCTTGATTTTTATGAATAGTTTGAAAACAGCCTACATCACAAAGATAATATGGTACAATATTATTGCCTCCAATTTGCTTAACTTTTAAACGATTTTTGTAGGGAGTCTAGGAAAGTTACATAATTCCTCACTAGGAGGTAAGTTCATGACATGGTGAGTTCATTTTTGCGTCATGATTATGTCTTCAGCATTCAGTACAACCCCTAGCACATAAAAGCTTCCTTCCATTTGGCAGAGAAGGTCAATAGGTCAAAACTATTATCAAGCTCATAGGAACAAATTGCAGAAATTTTGAAAATCTTAACTTTATTAAATTTTAAAATATTTTAAAATCTAAACGTTAAAATAATTCATAGAGAAATTAGATATATACTCTCGTAGTTTGCATATACTCATTTATTTCTTAAACTATATTAAATATGGGCTTTATAATTCTTATTCTTGTTTATTATTTATTGGTAACATGTCAAAAACAATTAAATCACAAAAAGGAATACAATGGAAAGAACAACTTAAAGCTAGATAACTTACCATCTGAGGGGGAAAGCACACAGTTACAGAAAATTATTTTCAAAGTGTATTACTGCAGTCTTCTTTTTGTTTTGTTTTGTATTTTGCTTCATAATACTGTCCATATCTTCAAATAGTTTAAATTATTTTTAAATGCTTTTATTACAAAATGCATTTTCTTTGAAAGTACTTACGTTTCTTGTTACTGGTACATTTCAATCAAGTTGATTTATCTCAGTCAAAAAGCTAGTAAGTGGTATAATCCACCTGAAGTCTAACTATGAACACTAATCAAGATCCAGATGTGTAATGCATTCCTTGGTCTGATTGTGTAATTTGTGTGTGTTTCGTGAACATCTGGTGAATTAAAATGTGTCAAAACGTAAGACTTACTTCTATGTATACCTGCGTTTTACATTGACAACAGGTTTGATATTCCTCCATGCCTTTAAAATGCCAAAGACGAAAAGTGGAAGAGAGTATTCAAACTAAGTGGCACACGTGTCACTCATAACGTGCTGTATCACATATCATATACACTTCACCTTTCTGAGGAAAAGCCCACTTTACCTTTTCATTAACCTATGATAGTTTAGAAAACAAATTACCTAAAAGACCAGAAAATGGACAACATAGACTATGGTTTTGCCAGAATACTATAACCTGAACAATCTGAAAAGGCTTAGGAATCCACAGAATAAATGGATAGTAATTCCAGCTTATTGAAAATTAAAGAGCTGTAAAATACTTTGCAAAACATTTTTTTTTTTTGGTATGCTACTTTCTTGGGACTTTTTCTCTGCATTTTGTGTGTGTGTATGTGTGGTTCCCCAACATATATGGCCCATCCATATGTGTGCACGTGTGCATAAGCATAGTTTACAAGATGGGTATTGTAAGGTCATAAAAAGAACAGAAACATGGAGAATAAGGACTGGAATCTTGAAATGTATGGAAATGACCAGCTCAGTGATCTTAGATAAGTACTAATAGAGTAGAATAACATAAAATCTCATATTAGTCAATGTTACTCTTAAAAATTTCAGTGGTTAATTTTGTGTTTTTAGCCCTTTGGTTGTGGGAAAACTATTTGAAAAGTTAAGACATAAACTGTAAATAAAAGGGTGTCTCTCTCTTTTCAATCTACCTTTTCTCTCCCTTTCCTCAATTTCCCATTATTTTATTTCTTCCCTTCTCTCCTTTTCCAAGTTCCAGTGAACTTCACAGAGCATTTAGTTATATTCCACAAATAAACATCATATTATAATTTTAAAAATATAATTTAAACTCCCTGATGATGTGGAATGTAGGTCTGGTGGCTGCAGTGCATCAGAGTCCATCTCTATGAAAATCAATTCTTAGTATTTGGTGATGTTTAAAAGAAAGTAATTATATTTCATGTTTTTTCAATATATAAATTTTGGCCAAATTGAGCCTGAATGTATTACATCAACATTATGTACGCTTGAATGATTTTCAACATAATATCTGTCTTTGTTTTAAAAACTGTTCTAACTTACTCCCCTCCATCTTACTATTTTTTAAACAACTGGCAGCTCAATTTTCTAATGTTAGTAGTTTCAGGAAACTTACCATTGCAATTAATTTCAATGTCTTTGGGAAGCTAAGGTTAAAATCCTATTACCGCTGGTGGCTAATGTAAGGACGTTTCTTTGACATTTGAGGTATATAATTCTACATAATGTTTCAAGTTCAATAATGGGATTAGCTGGTTATCCTGCACGATTTAGTAACAGATTGTTTGGGTTAACTATAATTAGGAATGGGACAAAGTTAACTTCAAGCAAGATAAGAAAAAACAAATCTCCTCAGGATACGAATATGAACGTCTGTTAATAGAAATGATAATTAAAATACTTATAGTTTAAAAATTGGTTCTATCTGAGTAACTTCTGTTTAGAGCTGCTCAATGAAGTATTATTATTACTATTTATAGATGAAGAAAGTGAAATTCAGGAAAGTTAAGTGTTGAATCTAAGGTCAAACATTAAAGTAGAAAAGCTAGAGCATGAACTCCCTCTTCGGATGGCAAACCTGTATGCTGATCTCTCCTTGGGAAAAAATAATGTAGAATAAAAAAATATTTTCCCTAAGTCTCTGGTTTCCTGCAAAGAGCTCCTAATAGCCTGGGATCCCTGGGTAGCATTCCAAGGTGAAGGCTTACACAGCTTCACACTGGGAGCCAACTGCCAGAAAACGTCGTGGTGAGAGGGTTGGAACTTTTAGCTCCATGCCTGTTCTCCTAGAAGGGTAGAGGAACTGGAGATTAAGTTCAATCGCTAACAGCCCAAGGAGTTAAACAGTCATGCTTATGCAGCCCTCTAACTAGATGCGGGGAGCTTCCAGGTTGGTGTACACATCATCTCGTATGCAGAGAAGGTGCAAAACTCTGCACCCACCTTCATCCTCAGCTTTGACCCTTGCATCTCTTTCCTTGGTCTCTTCCCGCATGATTTTCTTTATAATAAACTGATAATGGTACATAAAGTATTTTCCTGATTTCTGTCTAGAAAGTTATTAAACATATGAATAGGTTAGTGAGAACTCTTGAATTTGTAGTCAGGCAGAAGTGTGGGTAATCTGAGTACCCCATTGCGGCTAGCATCTGAAATGCAGTTAGTTGTGTAGGACTGAAACCTTAACCTGTGGGGTCTGCAATAACTCTGAGAGTTAGAGTTAGAACTGAGGTAAACTGTTGAATACTCAGTTAGTGTTGGAAAATTGGAGAATTGATGTGGAAAAAGACAAGTATTAGTATTTGGTGTCAAAATAGTGATATGCATATATCGCTATAAATAAATATATACATATAGATAGATGGATATAGAAATATAAAAACATAAGAATAGGGTAAAGGGAACACTTGAATTTGTAGTCAGTTGAGCAAAAGTGTGGGTACTCTGAGTACCTCATTGTGGGTATAAATATATAAATATATATTTGTATATATATTATATATATACAAATTTATCTAAGATAGATGGAGATAAAGAGAGACATGATGTAACGTGATGGTAGGAACTAGGCCTTTTGGAGTAATACCTTCACTGACAAAATTCAAGTGCCGTTACTTAATAGCTGTATAAACCGCCTTAAGTCTGTGTTACTCCAAATGTAAATAGGAAATATAGGGATAATTACCATATTTCTCAGGAGACATCTTTAGTAATGCATTTAGCTCTGTGCTTGGAACACGATTATCACTTAATAAATAATGGTAATCTTGAGGGAAAGGAGGAGAGAAAAAACATCAGAATTTTTCCCTCTGCTTAGAAGTTTGAAAGTTAACTAGCATTTCTTCAGGTCATTGATTTTATTGCATTGTCTAGAAAACAAAAGAGTAACACAAACATTATGTTTTATGTATCAGAAAATAGGATCAACAAGAACTAAAATTACATAGTGGGAAGAGCCCCTACCTAAACAACTGACAATCACTGTGACGCGTTGCAGACACTTGCTAATTCAGAGAATGTGCAGATAACTGGGCTTAACCTAGGGAGATGGATTCTCCTTGAGTAAAGGAAAGCCAGAGAAGCTTTGGACCGTTACAGAGGCTGGTGTGATGGAGTAGACTCTAGAAGAGCTCAAGCACATGGCCATTTTTCCTGATGAGATATTTGTTGAGGGACTTTCATATGCAGGGGGCTGCTGGCAGCGGTGGTAGTGGTGGTTAGGGGGTTTGGCTTATAAATGCTTAAAAGTCAGAATGAAATCTTTTGCCATATCTTGACACTTAGGAGACAAAATCCCACTAAAGTAGTGGGAAAGGGGTTGCTTCAAATATATGGGCAGTCTCCAGGTCAAGGCATTTGCCACATTTTGAAGTTACAGGGGTAGATCAAGAAGGAATATAGCTAAAAAAAGAAAAAAAGCATAACACACAAACGAAACAGGACCCTCCAATAAACTATGGTCTTTCAGCTTCCAGTCAAATACCTGCAAGATCATATATGAGGAACAGAATGAAAGAAAATAGACTAAGGCTTACTAAATTCCAAACTGTATCTACTATACAAGTCATTGTTTGGTTGAATTGAGACAATCATTTGATTACCTAATCTACTGAAGAGAGGAGAAATGAAATCCTTTCCACAGAGGAATAAAGGAAAAAACACACATATAGTCTAATTATTTTGGGTACATTGTCTGACATACAATAAAAACATTAAAAAGATATGAAAAAAGAGGAAAAGTCACAGATAATGGAGAAAGAAACAGTGGATAGAAGACTCTAAATAATCATATACTGAAATTAACAGACAACTTTAATTATTATGCATATGTTAAAAGAAATAGAGGAAAAAGGCAAATAAATAATGAAACATTTCTGTAGAATCGGAGTCTAATTAAAATGGTAATCTAAACATTTTAAAATTATAGTACTTGAAACTAGGAGATCATTTTATGAGTTCAATAGTAGAATAAACATAGAACATAGGTTAATAAACCTGAAGCTAGAGCCATAAAAATATTCAAACTCAGGTAAATACAGAAACAGTAAGAAAATGAATAAAGCTAGTTATTAAGAGACATCTGGCATACAGTGAGATAATATAGCATATTGTCAGTCCTTTGTAACCATGGGTTCTGTATCTGGGAATTCAACCAACTTTCAATTGTAAATATTCGAAATAATCATAATAAAAAAAAAACTACAGAACAACAAAAAATACAAGTTAAAAAATATGCATTATAACATCTATTTATACAGATTTTACATTAGATTAGATATTACAAGTAACCTAGAGATGACAGAGCTTCTAAGAGGGTATGTGTAGGTTAAATGCAAATACAACATCATTCTATTTAAAAAACTCGAGTATCTGCATATTTTGGAATCTGCAGTGGGCCTAAAACCAATCCCACATTAACATCAACGGATTACTGTAAATGTAATTTCAGTCCTAATTGGAAAGAGCAGATAATGGGCTAAAAGTAACATTTCAGGAGACAATATTAGGGGATATTTTTTTCAAATTAATAAAACATATCAATTCACGAAATCAAGGAACTCATAAAACTTTTTCAGGCAGTGAAATTGTAAAACCATACATTATAGACGCTATGACACCTTTTAGATATCTGCTCAAATAAAAGAGAAAGTAACTTAAGAAAAAAAGTCCATTGTATTTCTTGAAAGAAAAATAAAAATAGGAATTACTATCTTTTAATCAAAAGATAGTAAGTCTCCCTGTGCTTTCATACTAGTATTGAACATCTGGACTCAAGAATCCTCCTGCTTGGACTCCAACAGACATCAGCCAGTGTACCCCACCTTGTCCCTTAAATGTTTGGTAGAATTCAGCAGTGAAACCACTGGCTCCTGGCTTTTCTTCACTGGAAAGCTTGTCATCATAGCTTCCATCTCATTACTTTTATTGGTCTGTTCAGGTTTTAGATTTCTTCGTGGTAAAATCTTGGTGGGTTGTATGGTTCTAGAAATTTATTCATTTCTTCTCGGTTTTCCAATTTATTGACATGTAGTTGTTGATAATAGCCTTTAATGAGACTTTAAATTTCTGCAATGTCAATTGTAATGTCTCACTTTTCATCTCTGATTTTATTTGGTTCTTCTCTCTTTTTTTCTTAGTTACTCAAGCTAAAAGTTTGTTGATTTATCTTTTCAAAAAATCAACTTTTGTTTCACTAATCTCTTTAAATTTTTTTCATTTCAATTTTGTTTATTTCTGCTTTGATCTTTATTTCATCTACTGATTTTGATTTCAGTTTGCTCCCATTTACTAGTTCTTCAAGATGCATCATTAGGGTGTTATTTAAACTTTTTCAACTTTTTTGAAGAAGGTGCTGATTGCTATAAACTTTCCCCTACAGCAGTAGCACCTGTGCTGTATCCCATAGGTTTCAAAATGCTGTGTTTCCATTTTCATTTGTTTCAAGAAATTTTTTAATTAGCTTCTTAATTTCTTCCTTTTCCCACTGGTTATTCAGAAGCATATTGTTAAATTTTCATATGTTTTGATGGTTTCAGAAATTCTTCATTTTATTGATCCTTAATTTTATTCCAATGTGATATGAGAAGACACATGAGATTATTTTACATTTTGAATGTTTTCAGAGTTGTTTTGTGGCCCAGCATAGGTCTATCCTTGAGAACAATCCATGCGCTGAAGAAAAAAATTTATATTCTGAAGCCATTGTATGAAATGATCTGTAAATATCTATTAGATTCATTTGCTCTACAGTGCAGATTAAGTCTGATGTTTCTTTGTTGATTTTCTGACTGGAACATCTGTTGAATGTTGAAAGTGGAGGTACTGAAGTCTCTAGCTATCTAGCTATTATTGTATTGGGGTGTATCTCTCTTTGGAACTCTAATTACATTTACTTCATATGTGTAGGCGTGCCAGTTTTGGATGGTGCATGGATATTTACGGTTTTTATATCCTCTTGCTGAATGAACTTTAATCACAATATAATGACCCTCTTTATCGCTTTTTATGGTTTTTGTCTAGAAATCAATTTTGTTTAATTTTAGAAACTCCTGCTCTTTCTTGATTTCCGTTTGTTTTGAATCTCTTTTTTCATGCCTTTATTTTCAGTCTATGTGTATCTTTATAGGTGAAATGTATTTTTTGTTTTTCGGGAACAGATCATTGGGTCTTTTGGTGTTTTTAACCCATTCAGAGTCTATGTCTTTTGACTGTAGTTTAGTCCATGTACATTCACGGTTATTAATGTTGACTGTAGTTTAGTCCATGTACATTCACGGTTATTAATGATAAGTAAGGACTTGGCCCTGCCACTTAGTTTTTTTTTTTTTTTCTGGTTGTTTTGTGATCTCTTCCATCTTTACTTAGTTTCTGTCTCCTTTTTAATGAAGGTCATTTTCTCTAGTGGTTTATTTTAATTTCTTACTTTTTATTTCTTTTGTATCTGTTCTAAGTTTTTAGATTTGAAGTTACCATGAATCTTGCAAATAATATTTTATAACCTATTATTTTAAACCAATGACAACACTAATTGCATAAACAAACAAAATGACAAATAAGCAAAAAGAAACCTAATAAGACTCGATGTTTTAACTTTGCCTCCCACTTTTTAACTTTTTTTAAAAAAATTATATGTTATTGCACGGTCCTTGTCTTAAAAAGCTTTTGTAGTTACTAGTTTTGATTGGTTTATCTTTTCATCTTTCTACTTAGAGTAACAAATGAGTTATAATACTCTATGTTACTATTATCAGTGAGTTTCTGCTTTCAGATTATTTTTTATTGCTCATTAAAATACTTATTTTTCAAACTGAAGATCTCCCTTTAGTATTTCATGTAGAACAGATCTAGTGTTGTGGAAATTCCTCAGTTTTTGTTTGTCTAGGAAAGTCTTTATTTCTTCTTCATGTTGAAGTACATTCTCACTGAATATACTATTCTATGATAAAAGTTTTTCTTTCCATCAGCACTTTAACTGTGTCATGCCACTGTCTCCAGGCCTGTAAGGTTTCCACTGAAAAGTCTGCTGGTATATTGGAAGTCCATTGATGTTATTTATTTCTTTGCTCTTGTTGCTTTGAGGATTCCTTCTTTATCCTTGACTTTTGGGAGTCTGATTATTAACTATCATGAGGTAGTTGTATTTGGGTTAAATCTGCTTGGTGTTCTATAACCTTCTTGTTCTTGAATATTAGTGTCTTTCTCTAGTTTTGGGATGTTCACTGTTTTTACACCTTAGAATAGATAGATAGAAAAAACTTTCTATCCTGATTGTTCTACCTCCTTTTGAAGGTCAATAACTCTTAGATTTGTTCTTTCGATGCTATTTTATAGATCTTGCAGGCATGCTTCTTTCTTTTTTATTCTTTTCTTCCTTTACTGTGTATTGTCAAATAACCTGTCGTAAAGCTCACTAATACTTTTCTTCTGCTACATCAATTCTCCTGTTTACAAACTCTAATTCTTCTTTAATGTGTCCATTGAGTTTTTCAGTCCCAGAACATCTGTTTGGGTTTTTAAGAAAATACCTTAATCTCTTTGTTAAATTTACCTGATAAGATTCTAAATTCCTTCTCCATGTTATCTTGAAATTTATACAGATTCTGAAAACACCTCTTCTCTGTTTGAAAAGTCACATGTCTCTGTCACTCTGGGATTGGTCACTGGTGACTTATTTAGTTCACTTGCTGAGGGCAAGGTAGTATTTTTCTCAATGGTCCTGATTTGGATATTCATCAAGATCTGGATATTGAGGAATTAGGTATTTACTGCAGTCTTTGGATTCTGTGCTTGTTTGTATCAATTTTTCTTGGGAGGCTTCCCAGGTATTCAAAGGGACTTAGGTGTTGTGATCTACATCTTTGATCACTTCAACCCTGTCTGCTTTAGAAGTCAGTAATGCTGCAGCTCTTATAAACTAGATGAGATACCACTTCGGTGGTCTTGGGTAAGATCTGGGACAATTCCCTGAATTATTAGTCAGAGACTCTTATTCTCTTTCTTTCCTTCAAACAAGCAGAGTCTCTCTCTCTCTGTGCTGAGCCGCCTTCATTGGGTCAGACTGGAAGCAAACACTGGGTCTCCCCCGAGGCTTGCAGTGACCACTGCATGGCTACTGCCTAGGTTCACTCAAGGCCCAAGGGCTCTACAATGAGCAGGTGGCAAATCAAACTAGGCTTTCTCCTTCCTTTCAGGGTGGTGACTTTCTCTAGCTGGTCTAGACTGGTTAGACCAGCTATCTGGGAGCCAGGGCATGGAGTCAGGGACCTTATGAATCTACCTTGTGCGCCCTTCTCCTGCAGTTGAGCTGGCATTCAAGCTGGAGTGTAAACTCCTTGTCACTCTTCCCTCCTTCTTCCTCAAGCAGAGAAATCTCTGCCCACGGCCCCCGCTGCTCCAGGCCTGCAGTGAGTACTGCCTGTCTACCACTAGCACTCACTCAAGGCCAAAGTGCTCATCGGTCACCTTGTGGTGAATGCTGCTAGTCCTTCGTCTCTCACTTTAAAGCAGTAGGCTCCTTTCTGGCCCGGGGCAGGTCCAGAAATGCTGTCCAGGATCCAAGGCCTGGAATCCGGGACCCCCATCAGCCCGGTCGCTGCTCTACTTCACTGTGGCCAAGCTGGTATCCCCGCTGCAAGACAATGTATCATTTACTCTTCTCTCTCGTTCCTGAAGTATAAGGATCTCTTCCCTTGGCCACCACAATCGGGAATGTGTTGGGTCACACTGAAAGCCAGCACAGCATTAGCTGTCACCAGAGGCCGTGCTGAATACTGTGAGGCTACCATTGCTGATTATTCAGGGTCCAAGGATCCTGCCTGAACTAGGTCTTTCCCTTCAAGGCAGTGGGTTGTTCTCTGGCCCAGGTGTGTTTAGAAATGTTGTTGGAGAGCTGTGGCCTGAAACAGAAGAGTTTCAGGACTCTGCCTGCTGCCCTATTCTACTATATCCACGCTGGCATCCAAGTTGTAAGAGAAGGTCCTCGTTACTTGCCCCTCTCTTCTCCTTAAGTGGAGGGAAGGAGTCTCCCAGAGCTGTGCTGCCTCAGGTTGGCAGCACTCCCTGGGCTGTAAGCATTCCTCTGGCTCACAGATCAAATAATTGAATCTTCGTACCACTTCCTTGGCTGCCCCAGCTGGTGTCTCATTAGAACAAGTGCACCCAAGTCAGCTGGCTCTAGTCCTAGAGAGCACCAGGACTTGCCCAGGAATTGCAGTCCCAGTGGCCTAGACTCCCTTTCAAGTTTATTTGATACCCCAGAGCAGTTTAGCCATGGTGACAGGGCTTGTCAGAACTCAGTGTCTGACGACTGGGATGAAGGACTTTGCTCTGGTTAGGGTTGGTCTAAACTCTTCCCTCCCTGGGTGCTGGCTGAGCTTTGCCCTGTGTCTGGTTAGGGCTGGTCTAACTCTTCCCTCCCTGGGTGCTGGCTGAGCTTTGCCCTGTGTCTGGTTAGGGCTGGTCTAACTCTTCCCTCCCTGGGTGCTGGCTGAGTTTTGCCCTGTGTTGCTTTCCTCTGTGGTGGCAGCACTGAGTTACAATCCGAAGTCTCATAGTCACTGCATTCTTCCTCCCCCAGTACCCTGGATTCTCTCTTGGCATCACGTGGTTGCTGCCAGGGAATGGGGGAGGGGCAAAGTGGGTGATTCAAGACTGTCTTTCCTACCTTTTTTGTTACCTCTTTCCTTAACACAAAGTTAAATCCAGGTACGTAATCACTCACCTAATTTTTATGAATGTGCTTTTTTGTGGGCCTATAATTGTGTAAACTGGTGTTTCTGCAGGCTGGACAATAGTTGGAGGCTTCCTTTTTGCCATCTTGCTCTCAAGGTTTCCTAGATACTTCAGTATTTATAAGTATGTATGAGTAAATAAGAGATATATATATATATATATATATATATATATATATATATATAAAGTATAATTTTAGTGTATACAACTTACATTGAGTATATATATTTGTATGTATTTGGACAATGTACTTTATGTATTCAGTATATATATTTTTAAAATATATATAATTTAAGTATTTATAAATTTACATATATATAATTATATATAGCTATATACAAAATTCCCACTTTATGGGAATTATTTATTAATGTCATATATACACACAATTATTTATTAATGTCATATATACACACACATATATATAATATATATCCTAAAAATTAGTGAGGAAAGTGTAGATAATTCAATAAAAAATAATTTACAGGTACTTCGCAAAACATTCACATAGTTTATATATGTGAATAAAGTTTCAGCATTATTCATCAGAGACATACAAATTAAAACCACAATGATTTTCATAGAAGTTAATTGAACTTCTCACCACAACCACTTTGTAGAACTTTTTATCGATTGCCAAGGATTAATATGTGCAGACTCCATGTCCCAGCAATTCCACTTTTAGGTGGACAGCCAATAGGAAGACACACATATGTTCATTTAAAAAATACGTAAGAATGTTCACATGATTATTTGGAATGGCTCCAAGCTGATATCAACTGAAATGTTCACTAAGAATAGAAAGGGTAAATAAATCAGGATATGTCAATGGGAAGAAACACTACACAGCAATGAGAATCAGCAACTTTGACTGTGAAGTTGGATCTCACAAGTCTATTACCACGTCATTCATATAAAAGGGTAGCTACTGTATAATTCCGTTTACAGGAAGATTAAAAACAGGCAAAAATACTGCTTTTTGGTGTCACAAATTGATTACCTACAACGATTTTTTTAAATGGTACCCCCAAATACTATTACATGCCATGATGATACCTGACATTTCTTTCTACAAGCTTTAAAGGTACTGGCCAAAGTCTTCTACATTCTACTCAAATCTCACTTTTCTTTTTCTTAAGTTCTACAACTCGGTGAAAGATGTAAGGAATGTAACAGTAATAATATCTGTCAAACTGGGTGGGAAAGCTGTGACGGGGGAGCTAGACGGAAGCCTGTGATGCAAAGATTCAATTTTTTGATCTATGAGCTCATGATATAACAATTCATTATTATATATTTGTGATTTGTCTTCTTTTATCTGTATCATGCAAATGCTGAGAGAGAGTAAAGAGGAGAATTTATAGGCAAATCTCAATAAAAATGTACTGGACTTTACTATGGCTTCCAAGTGGGTGAGTTTGACAGATATTATTACTGTTACATTCCTTACATCTTTCACTGAGTTGTAGAACTTAAGAGAAAGAAAAGCGAGATTTGGGTAGAATGTAGAAGACTTTGGCCAGTATCTTTAAAGCTTCTAGAAAGAAATGTCAGGTTTCATTGTGGCGTGTAATAGTATTTGGGGGTATCACTTAAAAAATCATAGTAGGTGATCAAAATAAATAGAAATATCTATCAGTGGGGACTTTCTCTGAAGTATGAGAAGATTCTTATTGGAATGCAATATACAAGTTATGGTTTCTCAAACCACCTCTGCTTTATACACTGTAACTTTGATACAGCCATATAACACATCTGTCTTTAGATAAATAATCTCCAGCTACAATATGTGAGTTTGGCCAGATTACAAGGATTGTCCTTTCTAGAAGTCTACAATTCTCATGACTTTCAGCCTGACGGACTACTAAAAACATACCCATACCAAATTCCTCCCTTAATTCAGTATGCATATTCTTCCATCCAATTTTCACTTTCCTCTAATTTCCTTTTTGTTCTTCTCCAGAAAAGATCTATTTAAAAACTTTTTATAATAATGGAATGACAGTTTATATCAATCTTACTTATTTCCCTCACAAACCTACTTTCCTATTTCCAGTCTGTGCACAAACTGTTTATTCATAGGTCTTTTCCACCTCAGGATCCCCATTGACTCAGCTCTAAAGGAAAAGTGATTGAAAATATTTTTTTTTAGCTCCAGACATTTTCTAGTAGCTTAATGGTCATTAATAAGGCTGTTGGCAATAATTTTATGATACTCTGACATTATTGAAAACCATCTTGACTGAAGTAACCAAAAAAACCCTTTAATAACTTTCAAGGGTTATATAAAGTTTCTTTATGCTTTACATTTTGTAATGTTTTATTATATATTTTATGACCTTGAATTCTTATAAGAACGTATGTTAACATGTATCAAGACAGGCAGTATGAGAAATACACAAGCCACAGGGCAAGTAATAATTTTATCCTCTTCTTCATTTCTATTCTTTATATTTGAAATTAATTTTTAATTATGCAAGTGCTACATAATACCCTCATTATAAAACATTAGAGTATTGCTAATAAAATTAAAATTTCTTTTGATTATTAACCTTAATTCCACTTCTTTTATGAGAAATAGATCTATTTATGAATTCAAAGCACACTTTTTGGCTATTCAGAGCAAATAAATAAACCCATTCATCCATAATATATATAACATATTTCTGGCTGAATAAATAATACATATATAAATATATAATATATAATATTTAGGGAGAGAGATATATATATTGTATGTAATAATAGATATCAATATGATAATATATTCAACAAACTGTTGATATAAATGATATTTAATATTAATACAATTCTATATGATTTGCAGTTTAATATTAATATACTATTTTTTGGCTGAATTTTTGTTACATTAATTATTAATTATATTGATATATAATAACCGAGTATGCATGATGTAACTATTAATAATATTACTGTTATGTCGATGCTAATTAAGATTAGCACAATATGTATTTGATTAAAATATAATATGCATATATAGTAATATAATAAACTATATTTTAAAATAACATATAATATATATTCAACCAAAATATACATTTTACATATCATATAGTATATTATCACACTGTAGGTGTTATTTATCTATTTCTTTTCCTGTTTGTTAGCTCTTGTTTAGTGATTTGCTTTCCTTCCATTCAATACTTACTCATCTGCCTCACCCATCTTAACCAGTGTATAACATTGCATCACATGGGCATATAAAAGTTTATTTAATTACTCCCAAACGCATAAGTGTTTAAGTTTCCTCAATTTATACTAGTTGAGTCAGTGACTGTTCTTTAAATACTTGGTCATGTGCATATATAAGTGCTTCTCTTGGTAGGTCTTAAGAACTTGATGCTTTGCATAAAATTTTTAAGTTACTACCACAATGACTTTCAAAGTGTCCGTCTTACATTAAATCCTTACAAATAATGTGTATATCCATATGTTTCACCAATATTTTTATTCTATATATATCAGCATAATGGGTAAAATAGTAATAGTGTTTTTTGTTGCTTTAATTTCCATTTTTCTGTTGACTTCCGAGATTAAACTTCTTGTTTTTAATTGCATAATTTTTTCTCTCCAAAATGCCTTTCTTATCCCTAGATTTCTACTGGATATATTTCATTTTCATAATGATTTAATCTGTCCATATATTCCACATAAGTCTTTTGCTGTAATGATATACATACTTTTCCTGAGTCTTTTAGCCTTATTTATGTTGTCTTTAGATATTCTTTTACATTTAGATGTATATAATGTTTAATTTTATTGCTTTATCTTCTTCAACAAAAGAAGCATTATGAGCTTATTCCAGATTTTTCTGAACAATATATTTAGGAATTTACTTAGACTTTATCCAATATTGTGAATTAGGCTTTTTTTTTTTTTTTTTTTTTTTTTTTTTCAAAATGAATTTCCAGTTTTCTGGAGGTAATTAGCAGAATAGTCTATTTTTTTAACACTTTCTTGAAATACCAACGTTATTTATGTTCCACTGGTGTGTTCTCTCCTGGCATCAGAACTATACTTTTAAATTGCTCTTGTTTTAGGTTTTGATATCTAGCAAAGACAAATTGGCTCTGTTTCTCTCTCGAGAACCCTGATCAATACAGTTATGTTTACATCTCTACACTTAATTTGTTCTTTCTTTTTCATTGCAAGTTTGTCTTTGTAAATAGCATATAATGAACTATATTTTAGCTAATTATTGACTCTGTCTTCCAATATATAAATTTCAGTACATTTTAATTTACATAAATTGTGATTATTGCCTTGTATGACCCTATAGCTTCTCTATTTTAATCTTTTCTATATATTTCCATTCTCTATCCCATTTTTTTATCTTTTGTGGTTTTGATATTTTTTTCTCCTGCTTTTACATTGTTACTACTTCTATTCCAATAATTCATCTCAACATTGTATTACATCTGTTTAAACCTACTTTTGTAACAAATTGGAGTCATTGCCATCTTTTATCTTCTCACTGAACAAAAAAGAAACTGTATTTTTAATTCTGTCTGTTCTGTTTTTTACTATCTCATTTTATATCTTGATACCATTAAAAGTTTGCTGTATTCAAGAATGTATTATGTGAATTCATAGCACATTCTATTCCCAAAATTTTGTTCTGTCATGTTTATCTTATGTATAAAGAATGATCAATGATGAGATGCATAATGGCAAAACATGGCAATTAAATATTAGAAGATATTCAAATATCATATTCCACTGTCATTTTCTTAACAAGTCATTCTTAGCAAGTCATCATTACGTAGTCAATTAAAGATAAAGTTAAGGTTGTTCCATTTATAGTTTATAGTGAAATGTATTAGTAGCATAATTTTACTATGTGCCCAAATTTTATGATAACACATATTTTTCATTTCTGTTTTAGACTGTTTCAAGATTAATAGACTATTCCTGCTATGCAGAACTTGCAATTTTTCTATTCAGTTCCAGCATAGAATATATTATGTGTATATAAACAAAATGATCTTTTACACACAAAATTAGCTTCACTACAAGCATACTGAACATATTTTTTCTAAAATTATTTTGTTAAAATTAGATTTATTTTGTATTCCTGAAGTTCAATATGCTGATCAATATTATTTATAGAATCTCATCTTTTCTGCTCAGCAAATCATTGCAAATATTTTCTATTTTCACATTCTCAAAATCTAGTTAGATATCAGAACTGCTAGGTTTTATTCAATGCCTTGCCTTTCAAACTTTGGTTTTGTTTTCTGGGAGAATATGTCTGCCTAAATTTGCAGCTCACTGATCATTTCTTTCTCTCTGCAGATTTTTGTTTGTTTGCTAAGAAGCCAGTTCAAATGATTGAAATTTTAATTATTATGATGTCTTTTCATAGCTATATCATTCTGCTACCATCTTTCAGAGGATTAAAATTAAAGTTATTTTAAAGTTATATTTTCTTTACTCTGTTTACACAGAGATAAGTTATTTCACTTGTTGAGTCACTTGTCTCTTGATTATCAGAATTTCTTCCTCAATGGTATTCTTTGTTAGATTCGATACCGTCTGTCTGCATTGTATTTTTCGTACAGTGTTTGAGGAGAGGAGAAGCTGCTGTGGAATCAGTGAAGGCTATTTTCAGTGAACACAGGGAATTCAGGAGACTTGCTATGTTCCTGAGTGTGGATGCTCCCCGTGTCTCCCAGAAGTCTCCATTTACTGCCCTATCCTCAACTCAACTGTCACATCAACTGTTCCTGCCCACAGCTGCCACATTGTCCAATGGGCTTGGAAAATAAATGTACAAGAATTAATCTACTTAGATGCACCTACTCTGAACCCAACTTATTACTCTATTGCTTTCTCCTGAGTCCACATACTCTTGTACCTTTCACCACTGTATTAAATTGTTTTCACACTGCTGATAAAGACATGCCGAGACTGGAAAGAAAAAGAGGTTTCATTGGACTTACACTCCCACATGGATGAAGAGGCCTCATAATTCTGGTGAGAGGTGAAAGACACTTCATACATGGTGGCAGCAAAAGAAAATGAGGAAGAAGCAAAAGCAGAAACCCATGACAAACCCATCAGATCTCGTGAGACGTATTCACTGTCGAGAGAATAGCATGGGAAAGACCAGCCTGCATGATTCAACTACCTCACCCTGGGTCCCTCCCACATGTGGGAATTATGGGAGATACAATTCAAGTTGAGATTTCAGTGGAGACACAGCCAAAACATGTCATTCTGACTCTGGCTCCTCCAAATCTCATGTCCTCACATTTCAAAACCAATCATGCCATCCCAACAGTCCCCCAAAGTCTTTATTCATTTCAGCATCAATCCAAAAGTCCACAGTCCAAAGTCTCATCTGAGACAAGGCAAGTCCCTTCTGCCTATGAGCCTGTAAAATCAAAAGCAAGATAGTTACTTCCTACATACAATGGTGGTACAGGTATTGGGTAAATACAGCCACTCCAAATAGGAGAAATTGGCCAGAACAAAGGGATTACGAGGCCCATGCAAGTCTGAAATCCAGCAGGGCAGTCAAATCTTAAAGCTCCAAAATGATCTTCTCTGAATCCAGGTCTCACATCCAGGTTATACTGATGCAAGAAGTGGGTTCCTATAGTCTTGGGAAGCTCCTCCCTTGTGGCTTTGCAGTGAACAACCTCCCTTCTGGGCTGGCATTGTCTATGGCTTTTCCAGGTGGCATAGTGCAAGCTGTCAGTGGGTCTACCATTCACAGTCTGGAAGACAATGTCCCTCATCGCACAGCACCACTAGGCAGTACCCCATTGGGACTCTGTATGGGGGCTCTGACTCCACATTTCCCTCTGCACTGCCCTAGCAGAGGTTCTCAGTGAGGGGCTCACCTCTGCAGCAAACTTCTGAGCATCCAGATGTTTCCAAACAACTTCTGAAATATAAGCAGAGGTTCCCAAACCTCAATTCTTGACTTCAACACCGTGTGGAAGCTGTCAAGGCTTGGGGCTTCCACCCTCTGAAGCCACAGCCAGAGCTGCGCACTGCCCCTTTCTGGCATGATCAAAGCAGCTGGGACACATGGCACCAAGTCCCTAGGCCACATACAGCATGAGGACCCTGGACCCAGCCCACACAAAGACTTTTTCCTCCTGGGTCTCCAGGCCTGGGAGGGGTTGCTGGGAAGTTCTCTAACATGGCCTGGAGACATTTTCCCTATGGTCTTGGGGATTAACATTAGGCTACTTGCTACTTACGCAAATTTCTGTAGCCAGCTTGACTTTCTCCCCAGAAAATAAATTTTTCTTTTTTCTTTTTTCATCTTTCTGAGGCAGAGTCTGACTCTGTTGTCCAGGGTGGAGTGCAATGGCACAATGTCAGTTCACTGCAACCTGCGTCTCCCGGGTTCAAGTGATACTTCTGCCTCAGCATCCTGAGTAGCTGGGATTATAGGCACCCCTTATTATGCCCAGCTAAATTTTGTATTTTTGTAGAGACTGGATCACCGTGTTGGCCAGGCTTGTCTTGAACTCCTGACCTCCTTGGCCTTCCAAGTGCAGGAATTACAGGCATGAGCAACCACACCCGGCTCAGTTTTCTATTCTATCACGTTGTCAGCCTACAAATTTTCCGAACTTTCATGCTCTGTATCCCTTTTAAAACTGAATGCCTTTAACAGTACTCAAGCTGCTTCATGAATGCTTTCCTGCTTATAAATTTCTCCCACCAGACATCCTAAATCATCTCTCTCCAGTTCAAAGTTCAGCAAATCTCTAGGCAGGGGGAAAATGTTGCCAGTCTCTTTGCTAAAACATAACGAGAGTCACCTTTGCTCTAGTTCCCAACAAATTCCTCACCTTCATCTGAGACCACCTCAGCCTGGATTTTATTGTCCATATTGCTGTCAGCATTTTTGTCAAAGCCATTCAACAAGTCTCTAAGAAGTTCTAAACTTTCTCACATTTTTCTGTCTTCTTCCGAGCCTTTCAAAGTCTTTTAACCTCTGCCTATTACCCAGTTCCAAAGTTGTTTCCACATTTTCAGATATCTTTTCAGCACTCCACTGGTACCAATTTACTAAATAGTTGGTTTTCATGCTGGTGATAAAGACATACCTGAGATTGGGAAGAAAAAGAGGTTTAATTGGACTTACAGTTTCACTTGGCTAGGGTGGCATCAGAATCATGGCAGTAGGTGAAAGGCACTTCTTACATGGCAGAGGCAAGAGGAAATGATGGAGAAAAGCAAAAGCGGAAACCTCTGATAAACCCATCGAATCTCGTGAGACTTACTCACTGTCATGAGAATGGCAGGGGAAAGACTGGCCCCCGTGATTCAACTATCTCCCCTGGGTCCCTCCCACAACAGGTGGGAATTCTGGGAGGTACAATTTATGTTGACATTTCAGTGGGGACATAGTCAAAGCATATCAACCACTGTGTGGGAAGCACAATCCAAATTAGTGTAAGAATTACTCTCTTACTTGGGGCTGTGGTTTTCACTTCAATGCAATCTGATATGGTTTCTGCCTTCCTAAGATTTCTCTGATGTTATGAAATTAACTGATAAAAGAGGTGATAAAATCAGATGTTTATATACCAGTATAAAATAATGATGGATTACATGTTCTATAGTGATTCTTTTTAAATCACCAATTAAACATCCATGAAAATTATAAGAAAAGTAGCACCGTAGGCTCATGCAAAAATAATATATATGCTAAAACTAAGTCAGGAGTTATACTACTTGTTGAAATAGAATAGACTGAGAAACACAGTTTGGGGCCCCTCTCTCTCTATCTCTCTCTCACACACACACACATATCCCCGATTTGGGGTTTCTCTCTCTCTCATTCAAACACACACACACACAAACACACACACCTGCACATGATATTAATCTTGATTCCTTTGAATATAGAGCCTAGGGCAAGATGCATTCCCAGGGAAGCAAGAGTCAAGGTTATAGGAAAGTGAGGGCAGGAATGTTGAAGAGCAAACACAAAATGGTGCATTTCAGAGCTGGCCACAGATTTGCGGCAACACATACTGTTGCTTAGTTACATAGGACATATTCAGGGAAGCCACATGGAAACCCCTGAATTAGATACAGTCAGCCAGTGAAGGAGAGGGAGCAACTTATCAGCTGAACATTTCCTGCTTTGTTTCTGTCTTTGGCAAAGTCTTACCCTCAGGACATCCTTATCCCATACAGATTGTTTTTGTTTGTTTAACCTGACTGATTCTCTAGGAAGTCGCCAGGGAAACCCAAGCTTTATTGGCCATAAGTCAGCCACTGTGTAGGCATAGGGATCTCTTTCTGTCAGCTGGCACCAAGCAAAGGGTGCTTCAGTCTGTAGTATTGGTATCAGCGGTGGGTATCAGAACTCTACCACTCTCCGAATAGCTTCTGCCACAGCTGATCTGACCAAGAAACCAGTCAAGTGGCCAAGGCCTGGAGAAGCATGGTTGAATCGATCTAGAGTGGCAGGTAAACCGATGTCTTGCAAAAGCTTCTGAACCAAAAAGAGGGAAAAATACCAATGAAGATAGTGAGGAATGAATTTAACTCATATCCAGTCTCTGTATATAAATCTCAAGTGGAGAAATTGAATTGAACGTAAAGAAAACTTGGTAGCTGTTACTTGGCAATGGCCAGAGTTTTCACTACTCCAACAGCTGCAATATTTTTAAATATATTCATACAATGCAAATTTTAAGGACCTAAATGGAAAGAATAAAGAAATAGATGAAGGCATTTTATAGCCTATAATTCTTAGTCATCATTTAAAAACTTGATTCACCTGCCCCTCAAGTAGATTCTGGAAGTAATGGATGCTTTCACTAGGGGAATATTATGTGGAATGTTCTGGAAAAAAATGCAAAATCCAGAAATGGTTTAGGTGGCTATGTAGCATGACCATTAGGGGAGCGGCAGAATGTTGAGCAGATATGACCTAAATGAATGTCATTTTGCTCCCCCATATGAAGCTAGGTGTTATGGAAGAGCAATGGCTTAATATAAGGTTAAGGTCTGAAAGAGATAAGCAATAAACATGAAAACAAAGAATGAGAAGAGCTATACAACTTTACCATTCCTTCTGCTTTTTTTGCAAATAGGAGACAAATAAATCTCCCCATACAATGATGAGACAGAAATGGACAGAAAAACAACTTGATGATAGTGAAACATAATTGAAAGGGAGCATCATCTTGAATTGCCAAAAGTATATTTTAAACAATTTTTTTTAATTGTAAGCTTTATTTTTTAGAGCAGTTTTAGGTTCACAGCAAAATTGAGAGTATGGAGTTCCCGCATACCTTTCCTCCATCTTCTCCCACTGTCAACATCCCCCACCAGAATGGTACATTTGTTATAATGTTATAATAATGGTACATTTGTTATAATTTGTTATAATAATGGTACATTTGTTATCATTCACAGACCTACATTAGTATACAATTGTCACTAACAGTCCCTAGTTTACATTAGGGTTTATTCTTGGTGGTATACATTCTATGGGTTTTTAACAATGTATAATGATATATCATAATACCAATACTGTAGTATCATATAGAATAGTTTCACTGCCCTAAAAATCATCTGTATTCCACTCATATAAATGTCTCTCCCACAACTACTAACAATCACTAGTCTTTTTACCTTCTCCATGGTTTTCCAGCATGTCGAATAGTTGTAATCACATAGTAAGCAGCCTTTTCAGATTGACTTATTTCATTCAGTAGTATGCATTGATGTTTTCTCCATGTCATTTCATGATTTGACAGCTCATCTCTTTTTGCACTGAATTCTTGAATAATATTCAATTGTGTGGAAGTACAACAATTTATCCATTTACCTACTGAAGGATATCTTGGTTGCTTTCAATTTTTGGCAATTATGAATAAAGCTGCTTTAAATATCGGTATGCACATTTTTGTTTGGCCATACGTTTCAACCATTTTGGCAAACACCAGAGGGTGATTGCTGGATCATATGATAAGAGTGTGTTTAGTTTTGTGAGAAACTACCAAGCGGTCTTCCAAAGTGGCTGTAATACTTTGTATTCCCACCAGGAATAAATGAGAGTTCCTGTTGCTCCTTATTGCCAGCGTTTGATGTCATTTTTAAAGGTTTTGGCCATTCTAATTGGTATGCAGTAGTATCTCATTGTTGTTTTAATTTTAAATTCCCTAATGATACATGAGGCTGAAAATCCTTTCATATACTTACTTGCCATCTGTATATTTTGGTGAGGTATATATTTATGTATTTGCTCATTTTTAAAATCTGGGTGTTTATTTTATTGTTGAGATTTACTAGTTCCTTGTATATTTTGGGTAAGAATCCTTTGTCAGACATGTCTTTTAAAAATATCTCCTTCCAGGCTGTGGTTTGTATTCTTATTCTCTGAGATGTCCTTTGCAGAGCAAAAGTTCTTAATTTTATGGAAGTCCAGCTAAACATTACTTTTTACAACAAAAATATTTTAGAAGATATATTTTTGTTGTCACCAAAATAATAAAATTACAGTGTTGCAATAAATAGAAGCAAGGGCATTTGACCATAAGATTTAAAAAAATAAAAAATAAGTAGTTGATTGAAATTGGTTAAATTACCAACACTACTCTCTTACTTTTAGCTTTCTTCTCTAGATCATTCAACTATAGAAAATAGCATTTTGAAAGAGAACCTATTTAGAAACATGACCTATTTTAATTATACTTCTGTTGATGGCTGCAGACTTCAATTATAAAATCAATTTACTTCACGTATGAAAGGGTACATAAAGACCAACTCACTAAGTGGGACTTGAGTTATTCTTACAATAAATAATAGCTTTATCATCTCCATTTAGTACTTTTACAGTTAGGTATACAGATATTTGTTTTTCACATAGAATAAACTGCTCATAAAGTAAGAATGTGGTACAAAGGCCAAAAACTTAAACATGAGGATTTTCTGAACTGTTTTGCATTTAAACTTTTGACTACAAGTAGTGTGATTCACTTGCTTTTTGTACTATTCTGAAAAGTTCACTTTCCATTATAAATTGGAAGACATCAAAAAAGTTTTGTCAACAAACTTCTGGATTACATAACTCTTTTCCTTCCAACTTCAACCTCACTTTGAAAAGATAAAAACAAAGCATTAGAAAATCAGGAAATCTCCAGACATAGGTTTTAATTTCTTATAAAAAATATGTTGCTGATTAGGGAACTCAATTCACTCTGATGAGAACCTGATCTGTACCCAAACCAATCTCTTCATCTTCATTCTACTCGTCAGAAATACAAAAAGTGGGTACTAGGCTGAAAGGAGTTATGTAGGATGTTGGGGCATTTTAGCAATGTGCTTTTATCTGGGAGTTGGGTTACCAAAGGTAAACAAACTTGGTATGCACCTTAACATGGCAGTGACAGAGATAAATCTCAGTGTTGATGTCAGTTATGTTTACTGTAGTAATTAACTAGAGAGTAATTCACAAAACAGTGAATATTTTGAGTGAAACTATGAGGTAAATATTTATACTCCACCATTATATATTTTCTCATTTTGTATGATTATACAGCAAGTGAAGGAAACATTATTTAAGTACATTGTGGAAGCTATGAAAGCTTGTATGTTTGTTTCCCTATGAAGAAGCACATGTATTTTTCATAAAGATCCATCAGCCTAACATTTTACTAACTTAAGCTCTGTGCTATCTGATGCATATTTGTTTTGCATATCCGATTAGAATAAGATTGTAAGGCCAGTTTTTCTTTTAATAATAATTTTGTTTCTCAAACTTATTCATATTACCTTTGGAGATTTATGGAACGAAGGGAGAATCATATACATTCATTCTGATTTGTTATCTCATTAGATATCAGCCTTATAATACTGTCCTTTATTTTGGGGGCACATTGTAAGACAGCCAGTCAATTAGACTTTCATACTAGAAAGCAAAGGGGAATAGCAAGTGTGTCAAAATAATGTAGAAATTCATTGCACAAAATGGTATAAATAGAATCAAATTGTGTAAACATTCGCTTTTCCAAGGTAGAAAATTCAGCTATGACAGAGGAGGATGATTGTTTTTATCTCTAATGTGTTGTGCAAATATGTTAGAGAAATGGACTTAGAGTCTCCATTATTAAGGTTTCAGAAAAGAAAGAGCTTAGGAAAGTTTGAGAGTGTAAAATTCCCTATAAATTCATTTGTTTTTATGGGAAAAATTTATTCAAACTGCAGATAAAACATAGATAAGAATTAGGTCCCTTTGGGTTCTTTGGAGTGTTTTTCTATGGCAAAAGGAAAGACTGGATCTTCTAGTTCAATAGAATGGTAACTCTCATGATGTATGACCATTTTTATTATATTATTCTCTTATGGCTGAATCTCCTTTATGTTCATTAACTAAAAATTCTTTGTTGAATGTTCTTTTTCATGTGTCATAGTAGAATTATTATTTCTCATATTGAAATTGTTTGGAAATCATAGTTATCCACAAAATGTACAAATATTCTAATATAGATTCAAAAGTATAACATAGGGAGCTCTCTGATTGTTAGAATACATTATAAGGTATCTTTAGTTTTATTATTCATTTAACTTGCATTTGATTGTATTTATTTATTTATTTATTTTTGAGACGGAGTTTCGCTCTTGTTACCCAGGCTGGAGTGCAATGGCACAATCTCGGCTCACCACAACCTATGCCCCCTGGGTTCAGGCAATTCTCCTGCCTCAGCCTCCTGAGTAGCTGGGATTACAGGCACGCACCACCATGCCCAGCTAATTTTTTGTGTTTTTAGTAGAGACGGGGTTTCACCATGTTGACCAGGATGGTCTCGATCTCTTGACCTCGTGATCCACCCGCCTCGGCCTCCCAAAGTGCTGGGATTATAGGCGTGAGCCACTGCGCCTGGCTTGATTGTATTTTTAACTTAAGTTTTGATTACTAAAAAGCACAGAACCTGTAACTTGAGATGTAAAGGATCTATGGTTTGTTTATATTCCTCCTTTTACAATTGAAGTAACTGAAGTCAATTTTATTTTTGTGATAGTTATTGAGAGAGGGGAGCCATGGCAGTGCAGAGGGTGTGGGACAGTCCCTCACTGTCCCTTGGTATAACCACATAACCATTTGTTTGCTCAAGCCATTGCAATCAAAATAGCTCTATGTCATAGCAATGAGGTTGCTATATTTTCACCTTGTAAAGATATATTTTTGTATTCATTTCCAGAAAACCAATCCTAGGATTTTCCTAGAATAAAAATTCTGGAGCTACCACTGGGAGGGAATCTAAGGCTTTTAAATTACAATCATTTAGATATGATTAACATATGCAAGTGGATTTTCTTTTGAAAACCAATTGTTTACATTATGGTATGAAACAAAAATAGTCTTACACAAAAAACTAAATATTTAAGTTTTAATTGTATTAACTATGTGTTTACAATGTTTTCTGTGTTATCAACATATCCTTGATTACCTTCTGGAATAAACAAATGCAGATAAATATAGAAAATATACTAAATTTTATTATAAATGCTTATTCTTCAAAAATTGTTTCAAGACAAATAGAAAGAAGGAAATTATACTAGACTTTATTATCTGATATTGCATGTTCTTCGGACCAATGCCTGTGTTCTATGAAGTCTACTTTAGATTACATATTGAGCAATGTACCAGTGATAACTTCCAAAATGTCTTAGAAGTAGATATACATAAAATTAAGATGAACTAGTTCACTTACAGTTCTTGTTAAATGAGGTCAGATTATTATACTGATGATATTTGATGTGGTTCAGCTGTGTTCTCACCAAAATCTCATCTTGAATTAAATAATCCCCACATGTTGTTGGGGTGGGGGCATGGTGGTGGTAATTGAATCATGGGGGTGGTTTCTCCCATACTGTTCTTGTGGTAGTGAATAGGTCTCAGGAGATCTAATGGTTTTATCAGAGGAAACGTCTTTTGCTTAGCTTTTATTCTCTCTTGTCTGCTGCCATGTAAGACATGCCTTTTGCCTTTCACAATGATGATGAGGCCTCTCCAGCTACGTAGAACTGTGGGTTCATTAAGTCTCTTTTTCTTAGAAATACCGCATATACTCACTCATAGGTGGGTGAGAAAAATGAGAACACATGGACACAGAGAGGCGGTCTACTATACACTGGGGACTGTTGGGGGGAATGGGGGAGGGACGGGGGGGGCTGGGGGGGATAGCCTGGGGATGAATACCAAGTGTGGGTGAAGGGAAGGAAAGCAGCAAAGCACACTGCCATGTGTGTACCTATGCAACTATCTTGCTCGTTCTGCACATGTACCCCAAAACCTATAATGCAATAAAAATGAAAAAAAAAAAAAGTCTCTTTTTCTTTATAAATTACCCAGTCTTGGGTATATCTTTACCAGCAACATGAAAACAGACCAGTACAGTATTTCTCATTTTTTTTTCATTAAAATTATCTAAATTGAGTTATCATTTATACAATCCTCAAATGTTTTATATTCATGGTATAGGCTTTCATTGCCGCAGTTTATATATATATGTTGTACTCTGGGCTCTGGGGTACATGTGCACATCCTGCATCCTGCAGGATTGTTCCATAGGTACATACATGCCATGGTGGTTTCCTGTCTCCATCCCAGCTCCCAACCCCCTACATCATGCATTTCTCCCAGTATTATCCCTCCCCATCCTACCCCTCACTCCCCACTTAGCCCAGTGAGTGTTGTTCTCTTCCCTGTGCCCATGTGTTCTCATTGTTCGTCACCCACCTATGAGTGAACACATGTAGTGTTTGGTTTTCTATTCTTGTGTTAGTTTGCTGAGAATGATGGTTTTTAGATTCATCCATGTCTCTACAACGGACACTATCTCATCGTTTTTAATGGCTGCATAGTTTTCCATGGTGTATATGTGCCACATTTTCTGTGTACAGTCTATCATTGATAGGCATTTAGGTTGGTTCCAGGTCTTTGCTATTGTAAACAGTGCCACAATGAACATACATGTGCATGTGTCTTTATAATAGAACAATTTATAGTCCTTTGGATATATACCCAGTAATGAGATTGCTGGGTCAAATGGAATTTCTATTTCTAGGACCTTGAGAAATCGCCACACTGTCTTCCACAATGGTTGAACTAATTTACACTCCCACCAACAGTGTAAGAGTGTTCCTTTTTCTCCACATCCTCTCCAGCATGTTGTCTCCAGGCTTTTTTAATGATCACCATTCTAACTGGTGTGAGATAGTATCTCAGTGTGGTTTTGATTTGCATTTCTCTAATGACCAATGATCATGAGCATTTTTTTTTCATATGTTTTTTGGCCTCATATGTGTCTTCTTTTGAATAATGTCTGTTCATATCCTTGACCCACTTTCGAATGGGTTTGTTTTCTTCTTGTGAGTCTGCTTTAGTTCTTTGTAGATTCTAGATATTAGCCCTTTGTCAGACAGGTAGATTGCAAAATATTTTTCCCATTCTGTTGGTTGCCATTTCACTCTAATGATTGTTTCTTTTGCTGTATAGAAGCTCTGGAGTTTAATTAGATCCCATTTGTCTATTTTGGGCTTTTGTTGTCAATGTTTTTGGTGTTTTAGTCATGAAGGCCTTGCCTGTGCCTATGTCCTGAATGGTTTTTCCTAGGTTTTCTTCTAGGGTTTTCATGGTGTTAGGTCTTATGTTTAAGTCTTTAATCTATCTGGAGTTAATTTTAGTGTAAGGTGTCAGGAAGGGGTCCAGTTTCAGCTTCCTGATATGGCTAGCCAGTTTTCCCAACACCATTTATTAAACAGGGAATCATTTCCCCATTGCTTTTTTTGTCAGGTTTGTCAAAGATCAGATGGTTGTAGATGTGTGCCATTGTTTCCAAGGCCTCTGTTCTCTTTCATTGGTCTATATCTCTGTCTTGATACCAGTACCATGCTGTTTTAATTACTGTAGACTTGCAGTATAGTTTGAAGTCAAGTAGTGTGATGCCTCTAGCTTTGATCTTTTTCTTAGGATTGTCTTAGCTATGCAGGCTCTCTTTTGGTTCTATATAAAGTTTAAAGTGGCTTTTTCCAGTTCTGCGAAGGTCAATGGTAGCTTGATGGGGATAGTATTTTATCTATAAATTACTTTGGGCAGTATGGCCATTTTCACAATGTTGATTCTTCCTAACCATGAGCATGGAATGTTTTACCCCCTGTTTGCGTCCTTTCTTATTTCTTTGGTCAGTGGTTTGTAGTTCTCCTGGAAAAGATCTTTTATATCCTTTGTCAGTTGTATTCCTAGGTATTTATTCTCTTTGTAACAATTGTAAATGGGAGTTCACTTGTGATTTGGCTGTTTGTCTGTTATTGGTGTAGAGGAATGCTTGTGATTTCTGCACATTGATTTTGTATCCTGAGATTTTGCTGAAGTTGCTTATCAGCTTAAGGAGGTTTTGGACTGAGACGATGGGGTCTTCTAAATATACAATCATGTCATCTCAAAGAGGGACAATTTGACTTCTTCTTTTCCTAATTGAATAACTTTATTTTTTTTTCCTGCCTAATTGCTCTGCCTATAACTTCCAATACTTTACTGAATAGGAGTGGTGAGAGAGGGCATCATTGTCTAGTGCCAGTTTTTAAAGGGAATGCTTCTAGCTTTTGCCCCTTCAGTATGATATTGGCTATGGGTTTGTTGTAAATAGCTTTTACTATTTTGAGATATGTTCCATTGATACCTAGTTTATTGAGAGTTTTTAGTACGAAGGGCTGTTGAATTTTGTCAAAGACCTTCTCTGCATCTATTGAGATAATCATGTAGTTTTTGTCTCTGGTTCTGCTTATGTGGTGGATTACGTGTATAAATTGTATATATTGAGCCAGCCTTGCATCCCTGGGATGAAGCTTACTTGAGTGTGGTGGATAAGCTTTTTGATATTTTCAATCTCAAGTTGTCCCTTACATTGATTTATTCACTGCTTATTTAGAGAGTAACTTTATGTAACAAATTGTCAAGGACCCTTTCTGGCCTACTGCAAATATTTTAGAATGTTAATCACAGACAAACTTTGTAGTCTTTTTAGATTCTCTACCTTAACCAGAAGTAGCTTGTCAAATACATTCTTAAGTTATTACAGATATTTTGTAAATACAAACATGGTAGCCCAATTGATAGTTAAATTAGAAAAGGGTGATTTTTTTTTTTTTTTTTTACTTTAAAGGAGCAGACCTCTTCATGACGCCCTGAGAAACAGTGAGAAAATTCCCATTCCCCACCACAAGCCCCCACCAAGCCAAGAAAGAGAAAAACTTATGGTAGCACTTATGGAATTACTATGGACAGAAAATGTTTATTGATACATGTCATAACTTTGGTTATAGAACTTACCCAGGAAAAAGTTCTACCTAAAACTCCTAGCTTCACATATTTACTGAGGAAAATTCTAGTAGTGCCAATAATAATTATATTAATAGGAGTTAGCTGTTTCTTGCATCCTGGCCAAGTATTCAACACTATATTAAGTGCTTACACACTATATAAGTACATTGTTTTAATTAGTATTCAGGACCATCCTATAATGTAGATGCAGCTAGCATTTCTGCTCTGATGAACTGGAACTAGATCTCAGAGTTTAAGCATTTTATCTTAGCCACCCAGTGAGAATATGTCATTGCCAGGATTTGAATCCAAATGGCTCCGCCTCAGCAAGTGGTCTTCACCACCAACATACTTTCCTCCTCTAGCTAGATGGCTTTGTATTTCCAGAAACATTATCCAAATCTAACGACATTTTCCTCAGATTAATGTTCTAATATTTGTCTTTATCTCTAATAATGTTCTTTTCCCACAGAAATTTTGTGAGTCACTGTAATTTGGCCGAGTTAAAAACGACATAAATTTAGTTTCCTGGGTTTCAGACATCGCCACCCGCTGGAGTTTCTCTCTGTTCTCTGCACACATGAGCCTGCGTATTTTTAGTTAACATTGAAAGAAACTTGTTGGTATTGTGAAATGCTGGTCTCGGCCCAGGGATATAAAAAGATAAACCATAACTTTGAATTTTGTAAAGCACTGTGAGAATGGACTTGAACTTATCTACAATGAGGGTTTGAGTATATTCAAACTCTCTTGACAAACAACAAATTAACATATGGGGTCTGCTAGATGAAAAAAAATTGGGCTTGAAACAAGCCCAAACCAATCACATGAATGACTTTGCCAGGGTGGGTGAAACTGTGAAGCGGGGTTCAGATCGAAAGGGATTAAGGGGTCCAAGTAAAATATGTGGCTGCACACTTCACATGATGAGAATCTTCTGAGAAGTTTTGTTTTATGTTTTGTTTTTTAAAAATTCTTTTAGTAAAGAGATTGTTGGGTTCTACCATCAATTACTGTAATTCAATAGAATGGGAAGTAAAACCAGAGAATCTATGTATTTTAAACATCTCACTAATTGATTCTGATTCACAGCCAAAGTTAGGAACAAGTGACATGAATGAAAGGGCTATGTTATAAAGGTGCAAGAGTTCTGTTGTGATAAATACCTTTGAAAGAGCTTGTCCCAGGGACAAAAGATATTTATCTGTTCACCTGAGAAGAGCACTCAGATGAGCAGTCAACAAAATACCTACAGCCTCAAAAAGGTGACTGATGGGCAATATGGAGGCGCTTAATTTTATGTGGCAATGTGACTGGACTAAACTATACTCAGGTATGTGGCAAAACGTTATATCTGAGTAGGTCGTGAAGGTGCTTCCAGAAGAGGTTAGAATTTGTATTGGTAGACTGAGTAAGAAGGTTATCCGTACCATTGTGGGCAGATGTCATTAATCCCTTGAGGACCGACTAGAACAAAAAAGTGGAGGAAGGGCAATTTTGTTCTCTCTGTGTGATCTGGAACATCCACCTTCTCCTGTCCTCAGACATCAGCACTCCTGGTTCTTGGGTCTTTGAACGTGGTTGGGGACTCACACTATTGGCTCCTCTTGTTCTCAGGCCTTTGGGTTTGGACTGAGAACTGTTTCTCTGGCCTTCCTAGGTCCCCAGGTTGCAGAGAGCAGATAGTGGGACTTCTTAGCCTCCGTAATCACGTGAGCCAGTTGTTCATAATAAAGCTGTGCTTGCATATGTATATATTTCTCTATAATCTATTGGTTCTGCTTTTCTGGAGAGCTCATACTATTTTAAGGCCCAAAAATGTGAGCAGCAATAACAGCAAAAGACCAGTAAGTCTCAATAACCGCCCCCCCCCAAAAAAAAAACAGTAAAGACAGTGAGGCTAGGAAGCTGCCTCCAGGAAGCCAGAGGCCTCCATTATCTTGTTTATTTATTATGTCCAGTATTTAGAATCATATCTTGCTTATAGTGATTGCTCAATCAGTATTTGTTAAATAAATTAGTAAATAACACTAAGGCAAAACATCTAGAATATTTCATAACAATAACATCACAAAATTATCAAATGCGAATCAAACTCTTATTTATCTACACATATACTACTCCCCAGAAACCTAAAATAATTGATGAGAAAGATACCTGATAAACACTGGATTTTTTATCATTCATGTAAGTGAAAGCTCAGGGCTCTGAGATTTGTAGAATAATACATTTAAAATATAATACATTTATATTCACATGTGTAGCAAGGGACACACGTTTCAAATGAAAGTACTTGATATGTATTTCTTCCTCTCTTTGAGATCTGTCCTAAACCACCTGGCAAATGAGAACTCTGGACAACTGTAGTTAATATTAGACCTGTCTTCACCTAGTTGGTTAATTTAGCTTAAATCTGAGATTATTAAAATCCTTGTTTCTAAAATATAGCCTCGGTCCACTGGTTCCTTGGAGAAATATATGTTTGCCAGTGCAATAATAGATGGCCAAATTCCTGGTCGGCATTCAACATGAACTGCTGCAAGAAAGACGAAGCAGCTGTTCTGTCTTCATTCGTCTTTAGAAGCCTAAATTAAAGGAAAATAAAATAGAAAGTGTTCAAAATTAAATAAGTCTTGAATGTAAGAGAATTAAATATACTACAGGAAATTCTCATTTCTACTGTAAAGAAAACAACAGCCTTCTGTTTCAAATTAAGTAAAATATCTGATTGTTGTTTCCCCACTAATGTGAAGGTGAAGTCTCTAAGTAGAGCTTTGAAAATTCCTGATTTTTATACTAAATTTTCTACTTCTCTTGAATATATTTCTTAAGTAATCAGAGAAACTAAAAGGTGTCCTTATTCATCAGGGCATATAGAACTTAAATAATTTGTTCATTGATACAAAAATATATACCTCAAAAATCTTTCACTCTCAGTATGATAATTAGATGTGACTGTTCCTACTAATACGTTTCTGTAATTAGTATCACACATTACACTGTCTTAAAGCAATGTATCCAGTCTACAACGTGATTTTATGATATTTAAAATTAAAAATAAAACAGGCTGGGCGTGGTGGCTCACACCTGTAATCCCAGCACTTTGGGAGGCCAAGGCAGGCAGATCATGAGGTCAAGAGATCGAGACCATCCTGGCCAACATGGTGAAACCCGTCTCTACTAAAAATACAAAAATTAGCTGGGCATGGTGGCGTGTGCCTGTGGTCCCAGCTACTCGGGAGGCTGAGGCAGGATGATTGCTTGAACCCAGGAGGCAGAGGTTGCGGTTAGCCGAGATCATGCCATTGCACTCCAGCCTGGGTAACAAGAGCGAAACTCCGCCCCCCCAAAAAAAAAGTAAAAGAAAAAAAAGTCAGAAAGAAAGACAGACACAACTCAGTTTTTCAACATATAAAACTATCATCAAGATCTTGAACCCATCTTGAAGAGCGTTTCCTTCCGATTTAAAGTGAGTATAACGATTACTTTAACAAAAATAACTTAAACTAAAATATGATCATCTCTTTTTGATTTGGATGCTTTTTCTCATTTGTTTTAATAAATGCAAATCATCATTTGGACTTAACATTTTTTTTTAGTCTAACATTTACCTTATAAAGCTAGTATGTTAGAGACAATAAGAAATGTTCTCATGAAAATAAATACTTTTAAATATAAAACCATAAGTTAAAATGTTGTAAGAATCATTAGAAAAGGCATAGGTATTTTAAATAGATCACATGGGATTAATTGTCTTACTATGTGTAAAAAGTTGAAATTAGGTATCTGCCTCTCACTAGTCCTAAAACCACAAAAATAAATTCCAGATTGATTAAAGCCTTTAATGGAAAAAATGTATTATAAAGGACTATTTAATACATTTATGAATATTTTAAATGCTACTAAAAGCTGTGTTCTATGTGTCTAGCAAGTCCATAGTTTTTCTGTCCAGTTTGAGTCCATTCTCCTAATTAAATTTAGTAAACTCTTTAACAATATTGTATTTTAAAGAATCTGATTTCTAGAGACCCATAAAATCAGGGATGGAGCTGAGGCTGTATTTAAATTGTCTGTTATTTTTTTAAAAAGCATTATCAGGTATAAACAAGGAAAATAAGACAAAACCCCTACATCTCAAACTGATTCTTTTCTTATTCCCATGTTCAGCATTGACATTACAGGAATGACTTCCAGAATCTGTTGTTCAGTGAGTCAAAATGATATTCTTTCAAGTTACTTTAAAATATCTGTTTGATGATAATAAGATGTTAAAGTGATACAGTCTCAACCAGTGAATGGTGACAGTGGAACGTAGGCCCTGGCAATCGAGAAACAAAAATGTTCAAACACTAGATGCCGGAAGCAAAGCTAGTTTGGATGTGGGAACACATGTGCTGTGGTTTCTCAAATACTACTGATCTTCTCCTTTCACAATGCTCATTTCCCAACATGTTTGTCAGTTAAGAGGAGATGTTATAGATATGAGCGGTGGGAGTGGATGCATAAAAATATAAAGGCAAAAAGGGGTGAGAGGGAGAAAGATCCGTGTTAGAACTGAATCCATACTGCTTAATCCATACCTGCTTATTTTACATTTTGTTTGTGGGTATTCAGGAAAATAAGGCAAATAACTTAAAATATCAAAAAGAAAATAAATCCACAATATTGATTATTAAGGCAACCTATGGGAAATTCTGGGACGTCGATGACCTGCAGGAAGCTCCTTTTCACTTTGTTCCTGCCTATAATGAGTTTTCCTCCCCATAAGCAGGAAGCAAGTGAGACTAAAGCTTTTCTCCCTCGTGGGATGGGCAAGCCTGAACATGAGCCTCAGGGAGAGCAGGCATCTCTGTAAAGACCTAGGAATTATTAGAGGCAAGGACGACATCTGTTCCTTGTTAAATGTGCTGGGTTTTTGGCCCCAAGTGGCCAAACAGGAGCTGAAGGGATGAGGTAAATCCTCTGACGCCCTGAAACTGGACAAGGATCCTCTTCAGTGGTACAGCAATCTGCCTGTTCCTATGTCACTGCCTACTTCCACCACTTGCAGCATGGAAGACAATTGAGATAGTCCAGCAACTAGCTTGGGTGAGCTAAAAAGCAAAATTGCCATCTTATCTGAAGGGCCCAGCAGCTAAAGGAAAAATTGTAGTCAGAACAAACACAACACAAGTTCAACCAAATAGAGATAAGGAGGAGACAAGTAACAAACTGAATAAGAAATGAATTACATATAATACACATATATATATATATATATATACACACACATATGAATTATACTATATATAATTAATGAATCAGATACATACTACATATTTATGTAATATATTATACATCTATGATATATATAATAAGACATATCCTTTATATATGTATGAGTTTTTAAGGGAATTGAGGTGCAGCCCAAAAAATGACTTCTGGACCTCTAAAAAATGCTTTCCCAATAGCAGCAATAACAGTAAGATCAGCAGCTATACTTCAGGAAAGAATAATAAAGATTCAAACTTAAACTAGAGTTTTCAAAGTATATCTCAGAGCATAGAACAGAAGTACAAAATCATGAAGGGAAAAAATTACAGATTTGAAGAACATAGCCAAGTGAAATTACGTAAGAAAGAATCGAAGTTCTAGAAAGTGAAATATAAACCGGTGACGAAAGGACAAAAATTAGCAATTAACGAAATTTTTCCTGACCCGAAGAAGGACCGAAAAGAGGCTTCTCTTGGACGAAGCTCAAGTTCAAAGATGAATGATGAGAATGGGCACACAGAACTAGGGATTTCCGGATAAAACCTCTGAACACTAAGAACCGAGAAAATAACTTGTAAGAGTCAAGGCAGAAAGAAGAAGGAACCTACAAAGGAAAAGCATTGTCTGCAACCCTGTATTTAGATAAACATAGAATAGCATCTGCACACTGCAGAACTGAAAGGACAGTGAAATAAAAGTGCTGTACTCAGCTAAGGTATCATTCGGCACATTTGTTTAATGATAACCAGAAATTTAGGGAATTTATTATTCATTGATATTATCTCAGGAAAAAGAGTCAAGAAATGCCCCAGTGTCATTGAGGGTTCTTATTGCTAATGACAGAATATATTCTGGATGTTTAAGCAGGAAAAATAATTTATTAAAAGAGTATTTGAAAGGTCACAGAATTTCCAGGAAGCTGAGATTGTCAGGATTAAATACTATGTACTATATATTTTTTCCCCCAGGGATTACCCCAGGGAAAAAATTAACATAAAGTGTATAGAGATGAAGAGAAAGGCCTGTACAAAAATATAAGAGCTAGTGGCAAAAGTTACCTCTCGGGGTAAAAGAAAAAGTGAAAATAGAAGAGGAAAGTGAATTTACTTTGCTCTATAAATACGGATACTTGATTTTATGATCAAGATGTTCATCTGTTGTATTATAACAATACAAAGCATAGTTGAATTTTGTATTTGTGATTTCAAAAAAAAAAAGAAAATAAGAGAAAAATGAACACAGCATTAGACACGTTTTGCCTTTTGTGACATTCATGGCTCTTACTTACATTAAAGAGTGGAACTTCTAAGCCAGATATTTAGCTTGGTCTAACAAAGCAAGAAGCTGTCAGGTAGATTTGATCAGTGTGACTTAAAACATCCTGTGTATTATTTGAGAGATAAAAATTTACATGTGATCTGAGCTTAACTTGGCTGTCTTCTGCACAGGCTGGAAAAAAAGGACTGATATTGCTTTAATAGAAAATACATCCGTGAGTATGCCAAGATCATTACAACTTAATTGCCTCAGATTTCAATCAGCGATTTATCAAATATGAATACCCTTCAGGGAGAAATGTCTAAAAACCTGAGCTCTGTGTGTAAACTATATCTTGTGATTTGTATAGCAGAACGTATCTCCAGTGTCTTTGTAAAATACATGTGTACCCATGAGGGCAAGAACCAAAATACATTCCTCATTTTGCAGAATTTATAGAGATAATAAATAAAATGAAGTGGAAATGGGGCTGCATTATATTTTAGGCTGAATTTATTTATTTGCCACTTTTAGTTTTGCAAATCTTTTAATCAAAATGTTGTTAAATGTGTAAGATGATTTCTTAGAAAAAGAAAAGAAAAAAGAAACCTTAAAATTCTGTAAAATGACATCATTAGCTCTCTTTCTTCATGGATAGAGCAAGTCACCTTGGAAGAGAACTTTTTTTGTTCAGGGAAGAGTCACTGGAATGGTCCTTTTTACAAATGTAAATAAAACACAAGTAACAAGCAATTGTGTTTGGAGAATTATGTAGTAAGACATTGTGACCTTGAATTTCTCCCCAAGGTCCTTGGAATGCTGAGCTGCTCAGAAGGTAGGAGGTACAGATATTTGAATTGGAGCAAATAAACTTCTTAAAAGGAAAGGGTTGAGATAATTATCCTTTTGTTTTGAGGTTTAATATAATTAAAATTTTTCTCACAGAGGTTCCTTGATCAAACTGATGTTGATTGGAAGGAAATTTATTGAGGACACCCAAAAAGCTCACCATGAGGGAGAAGAAATCTGCATTGCTAACCCAGGCTCACCACTAGGGCTGGATATTTTAATTGGAAAGTCTAGTCTAGGGAAATATGTTGCTGTAGTTGAGTCTTTTCTAGGGTCAATTTCACTGGTGTGGGAGTTTGAGCTGAGCATGAGTGAAATGAAATGTAATGAGCTATAACATTGAAACCCAATGCCAGGATTGGTGTATGGTACGATCTGGGTCACCAGAAGTAGACCTGCTGCTATGAACAGACACTCCATGTAATATGCGGGAGTAGTGTTCAATAGCAGTATCACATGCTAAGGCCAAAAGCAGAAGTGCCACTGTCTAATCAGCTGCCATACAAAATACCATAGACTAGGTGGATGAAATGGCAGGCATTTATTTTTCCACAGTTCTGGAGGCTGGAAGTTTGAGGTCAGGATGCCTGCATTGTCTGGTGAGGGCTGTCTTCTGGGCTGGCAGACAGCTGCCTCCTTGTTCTGTCCTCACTCGGCAGAGAAAGACAGACTAGGTTGAGGGGAGGAAGGCAAGGGGAGAGAGAGGGAGAGAGTGTGTGGGTTTCTTCTTATAAGGATACTAAATCCCATCATTAGAGAGCCACCCTCATGACCTTTTCTGAACCTGTTATCTCCCAAAAGCCCCATCTCTATCTCCTACTGGCATCACACTGAGGGTTGGAGCTTCAACGTTTGAATTTTGGGGTGACACAATTCAGTGCATAGCAACCAGGAATTAAGCAGACTATGCCTGTTTCTTCATTCGTGTTTTGTGAATAAGAATGGTCTTCTTTACTGAGTAAACCTCTGGGTTTAATGAGATAGCTAGGGTTCTAGAAAGATTCTGTTCTTTTGACTCATCAGAAAGGAGAGTTTCCAAGAAATTAATTGGAATTAAAAGCAACGTGAACAATTCTAATGGATGTGTGAGGAGCTCCATGTACTCCAGCAAATGACAATAAATGCAGAAAATTATAAAACTACAGTCAAAGTCTCCGAAATTTGTCCTGTGAGCAAACAGCACACAGAGGCACGTTATTCAAGTAAAATTACTAAATTAGGTAAAAACGAGTCTGTAGCCTTTCAGAAAGATCCTGCTCCCTCCCTCTCACTCCCCAGCTCAGCCTGGCAGAAGCTCCATTCCTAGTGGGCGTGATCAAGAAGCTCAGGCTCCTTCTTCCTTTAGCCCCTAGTCAAGGGCTGCAGTGTCTTCACCAGAGAGGTGAACTGACAGCATTCCTCACCACCTGTCCAGTTCTGTGTTATAGAGGCTGATTCTGGAAGGGTGCAGGCAAGAGCTTGAGTTTCTGCTCCTCCACCGAGCCACAGCTCACAGGACAGACGCTTTAATTCAGGGATGGCAGACTGTGAATTCTGGGAGGTCAGTTGCTTTCCCGGAGCTCACTATTAAGGTAAACATTCCTTCCATTCCAGAAAAAGCAAGCCAAGAGGACCAGAGGCTACCACTGATGCTGAATGACCATCTCATAAACCACCCGAGTCATTCTGAGAGAAGCAGGCCCATGTCCTTACTCCCATCTCTGGAGCAGTAGCTTAGAGATTTGCTAAAGGGCTAAGGCAGACATACAAATATAGGTTGAAAAAGTACAGTAGATGAAATAAAATATAGTTATAGATTAGAACTAACAGATGAAACATTCAGCAAACATGAAACTAAGTTGAAAGACATTATGCAATCTAAAGAACTGAGATAAAAGAATAAAGAAAATGAATAATGCTACAGAGGAATGTAGGACATCATTTACCATCATCATATGCATAATAGGAGTACTAGGAGAAGAGATAAGAGAGAAAACAGTAGAAAAACTACTTAATAAACTAATGGTTAAAAGTTTTCAGATTTGATATATTCAAATTTGATCATATATTCAAAAAGCTCAAAAACTCCAGGGGGCAAACCATCAGAAAGATATGATTGTAAACATACATGCACCAAACAGAGCCTCAGGATACAGAAAATGAAGAATAGAAATAGAAGGGAACTTACTCAGCCCAGTAAAGGACAGCTGAGAAAAATCCATTGCCAAAATCGTGGTGGAAGATTAAACGTCATCCACCTAAAATCAGGAACAAGACAAGATTCTCTATTCCTGTCACTTCTCCTCAAAACTTTACTTGATATTTTAACCAGTACAGTTAGATTAGAAGGAGAAAGAAAAGAAAGGATGGAAGGAAAAAAGAAAAGGAAGGAGGGAAGGAAGGAAGGACAGGAGAGAGGGAGGGAGGGAGGGAGGAGAATTGAAGGAGGGAGGGAGGAAGGGGCACCTAGACTAGAAGGTAAATGTAAACTATCTCTTGTTTGAAATTATAATATTTCATATTTAGAATTTTATACAGAGTCCTCTAAAATGTTATAGGAGCAAGTGAATTAATTTAGCAAGTCCTCAGGAAATAAGATCAACAAACAAAAAAGTGTATTTATGTACATTAGCAATGAAAAAATCCTTAAACAAACTTAGAAAAATAATTTCACTTATAATCGTAGAAAAACTAATAAAATACTTAGGAATACATCTAATAGAATAAGTTCAAAAATAAACTGTGAAAGTAAAATATTAATAAATGCTGGAATACTTAAATAAATGGAAACACCTTTCATGTTAATGATTTGGAAGACTTAGTGATCTACATATTTAACAAAACTTTATGGAAATCCCAGGAATGGTTAAAAACTTCACAGAAAATTTGTTTGCAGAAGTGGATAAGCTAATTCTAAAATTGACATGGAAGTTCAAGGAACCCAGAAAAACTAAAATAGTCTTGACAAAGAACAACACATTTGGAAGAGTCACACTTTCTATATCAACGTTTACTCGCTACAGGAATAAAGACATTGTGAGACTGTCATGAAAAGAGACATTATAGATCAGCGAATAGAATTTAGCTTCTAGAACCATAATATTACATTTATGATCAATTGATTTTTCAACAAAACAGTTAAGAAAATTCAATGAGGAGACAATATTCTTTTCAACAAATGATGCTGGGACAACTGGTTATTCACATGGGATAGAAAGAAGTTGGACTCCTTCCTTGAACTATATGAAAAATGTGTAATAAACTTAAATGTAAGAGCTAAAGCTTTAAAAATATTCAGTGGAAATGTAGGAGAACTGTAGCCCTGGATGGGAGATAACCTTCTTAGACATAAGAAAAAGTAACAAATGACAAAAGTAAATTAGACTTAAAATGAAAGACTTCTGTCCTTCAATGGGTGTCATACAGAAAGTCAAATGACAACCCATAGAATGGGAGAGAATATTTACAAATCATGTTTCTAATAGGGGACATGTGTACAGGATATACACAGACTGCTACCACTCGACGCTAAAAAGATACATATTCCAATTGAAAATTGAACAAAGGCTATGAATAGACATTTCTTCGAAGACATATGAATTACCAACAAACACATGAAACGTTGCACAAAGTCTTTAGTTATTAAGGCAATGCAAACCACAATGAAGTACTATCTCACTTCCAGTAGGATGATTCTAATAAAAAGTTTTCGCAGAACATGGAGAAATTATCACCCCTTTATAATGATTAGTGGGAAAGTAAAATGGTACAGCTACTTTGGAAAACAGTCTGGCAAATTCTCAAAATGTTATGCATAGAGTTATTATCTGATCTAGAAGTTAGGAATATACAAGAGAGATGAAAACATAAGTCCACACAAAACTTGTTACAAGAATGTTCATAGCAGCATTTTTCTGAATGGCCAAAAAGTGGAAACAAACACTCCAAATGTCCATTAACTGATGAAGGAACAAATAAAAGATGTTATTTCCACACAATGAAATATTATTTGTCAATAAAAAGGAGCAAAGTATTGATGTAAGCTAAACGTGTCTGAATCTTAAAAAACACTATGTTAAGTGAAAGAAGCCAGTCACAGAAGTCATATTGTCTGAGTCAATTTACATGAAATGTCCACAATAGGCAAATATATAGAAATATGAAATAGATTAATGGTTGCCTACAAGATGGCATTGGGACAAATGAGGAGGGTTGCTAATGAATATCAGTGTGATGACAATTCTCTGGAATTGAATGTGGCAGTGACTGCACAGCTCTGTGAACATACCCAAAACAACTGAACTGTCCAAACCACATGGGTGAATGTTATGGCTAGTGAATTATATTGTAATAAAACTGTTACATGTTAAAAACAAAAAGTGTTTTTATTTAACAGGAAAGTTTGTAAAAAGGTTTATACAAATGTACATGGCAATATTTTTCCATCTTGCTTTTTTTTTTTTTTTATAATTTATCCTTTCCATAGCAAATGAAAATCATCTCTTTGGAGAGTGTTTACAGATATTCCATGTTTTTCCATGTTACCCAGATTTCCTTGCATTAGGTTAGGTCTGTGCCTTAGCTTTTAACAATTGGCTATCAGTGAAATCTTTCACTTACTGGCCAAAGCATTTACAGGGGAGTCTAAGGTCTCCCATCTCTCTCTGTCTTTGATGTGGAGCCACAGAATTAATGAAGTCACTGCTTAGAAGAGGGCTTCTCTTCCTCATCAATTGTTATATAAGGTAAAACAAAACTTTTATTGTGTTAAACCAACCACTGAGCTATTATAAATTATTTGTTACTGTGGCATACCTTCCACTAATCAGGTTTCTTAGATCCAGTGTCACATTAACTATGAGTACAAGGAAATTAATTTGTTTTTGGGTTTAGATGCAGTGTTTTAGGCATGTACTTTAAGCATGTTTGAGTAATTATCTATTATAAACTTAATAGAGGATATTTTAAAAGTTACAACATGAAACTCTGCATGTTGATTAAATCATGATAGTCAAGGTAAGTTTGTCAGTGCCCCTGTGGGTAATAGGTGGCACACTCACATTAAAAATTTGAAAAAAGTAGAACAAGAATGTGTAGTTATGGTCTATGAAAACCACTATGGATAGTAGCCAGGAGTAGTGTAAATGGGCCATCATTTCTACTTCTAGTAAGGAAGACACAGGGCAAGAGACAGTTATCCAATACTAGAGAAAGAACTCTCTGGAGATGGTTATTCAAATGGAGCAGTTAAAATTGGGGGATAAAGCCACCCCAAAGCAACATGACAGGAAAAGAACTGGAGTAATGAGCACACCGAAGGCCTTGTTTTTCCTTCTCATATCTCCTGCCATTGCCACCTCATGATTATGGGAACCTAACCAGCAGTCCCCAAGGTGAAGAAATACTTGCTGTGTTCCATAAAGATCATTCAGAGAGCATGCAGTCAGATGCAGAAGGGTGAGCTGGATCTGGAGATGCTCATGTAAGACGTGTACCCTGTGAAGATTTTGTGGCTGAAATTTCACAAATTACAGGAGTTGTATGGCACAGAGAATGAAGCATTGACTCTTAAGTGATTCTCAAACTTTAGCTTGAATCAGAATCACCTGGAAAGATAAAATATAGATTACAGGACCCCCTCCCAAAGTTTGTGATCAGTAAATCTGGGGTGGAGCCATAAAATTTGTGTCTCTAACACATTTTCAGAGGTTACTAATGGTTATCGGTCAGGGGGACCACACTTTGAGAAAGACTAACGATAGAATCAGAATAATCAGGTTTTAAATTCTGACTGCTTTTTAATAGCTTGAAACTGTGAGTTATTCTTCTGACTTCTCTGATATTTAGAGACTTATTTACTCAAATATTTAGATTAGTCAGTTATTAATTAATTCACCTAATTTTTAAAAGACTAAGTTTGTGTTTATCTAGAATGACTTTGTAGACATTATTGAAAAATTGCATGAGAAAATTCCTAGCACATTGTTTGACACTTGATAAATACGAATACACAGTACTTGCTTCTATTTTTTTTTTTTTTTTTTTTTTTTGAGCCAGAGTCTCACCTTGCTGCTCAGGTTGGAGTGCAATGGCACTAACTTGACTCACTGCAACCTACGCCTCCCCTGTTCAAGTGATTCTCCTACCTCAGCCTCCTGAGTAGCTGGGATTACAGGCACCTACCACCATGTCCAGATAATTTTTGTAGTTTGGTAGAGATGGAGTTTCACCAGGCTGGTCTTGAACTCCTGACCTCATGATTCACCCACCTTGGCATCCCAAAGTGCTGGAATTACAGGAGTGAGCCACTGTACCCGGCCCTCTGATATGTTTTAAATAATCAATTAAATTTATTGAGTCACAAATGAAAATCTAATAGAAGTGTATAAAAAGCTGTATCTAATACTCTACAGTAATGATAAATGTATATTTTTACTTATAAAACTTGAATTAAATTATTTGTGCATGTAATTCTTACCTAAAGTAGCAAATGTATATATAATCGCTATATGATATTTTGTGCATATTAACTTTATGTGAATATGCTGCAGCCATGTTTTAACTATCTGTTGACAAATGACTCTCATGTTTTACTTAGAGGCAAATGGTAAATGAAATTAATAGTAGTTTGCTATGTTTTAATTAGTAACAGGCAGTAATGGATCGCCCATTGTAACAGGCTAGTAACATTTCATTTATACTGTACCCTCTGGGAAATTAAATGTTCAGAATCAGTAAAACTTTCCAGATAATTAATGCTTAATTCCTGAAATAAAGTATTTACTCTTCATCATGGCTTTGTAAAACACTCTGAGACATGTAGTTTCTTAACCTTTTATTTTTTCATTTTAATTTGTTTAAATGATTATATCCAGTTAGGAACATTCGTGGTCCACCATGCTTGAATACCAGGATGTGAGCAGGGGCCTTTGAGCAAAATTGGACTTAACATCCCCTTTGTTCATTTTGCCATAGCTATTTGTTTGCGTTTGTACCTCTTTTATTTAACAGCAGGGCAAAACGTAGGCTGTGTAACACAACACTTGACTCAAAATGGTCCCGTGCTGTTTTTGTCTTCATATTTGCTGCTCTTCTTTGGTCATCAGTCACTTTTGGCAGTATTCAATGTCACTGCTGTCCTTCTTAGGCTCTGCTGTACACTCCACAACCAGGGAAAATCTGGAAACCAAGAGGTCATTTTCAACGGAATTAAATATATTCTGTGTCACAGGTGACATACAGGAAGGAGGGCTGAAAATTCTGATTTAGAAAGGGTGATTTTATGATTTAGTTTTTTACTTATATGCTTAAGACTATTCCAAGATGATATTGCCTGGGGTAATGACTGCCACAGAAGATGTGGTTTTTTAAAATCATATTATTTAGTAGTTTTGTGTATAATTATGTCACAATGTGTTATTAATTATTATTTACTTAAATTTAGAACATTTGAAATTGCATAGTAACTATTTCTGTCTTCCTGTGTTTGTTTCTCTCTGGCTCCCACAAATATTTGCCTGTAAGTCCCACAAGATGAGGTTCTCTGGTTCTCCAGTTCTTTGCAATAACTGAGCCCCTGGAATAATAGCTCTCAACCGCAAAGAGTGGATGCAATTTGTCGAATGTCACTTGCCTTGCACTTCATAATCACCTGTGTTCTGGGCCAAGATATTTTGATACAGGAGGTCCAGATAGGGGCCAGGTTTTGGGATTTTAATATTTATTTATTTAATTTTTTGAGCCGGGGTCTCCCTCTGTCACCCAGGCTGGAGTGCCATGGCACGATCGTAGCTCACTGCAACCTTGAACTCCTGGGCTCAAGTGATCCTCCCACCTTTGCTTCCCAAAGTGCTGGGATTATAGGTGTGAGTCAGCATGTGTGGCATCTGAATGTCTCTTGTGTTAGCTCTATGATAACCTTAGAAATATCAAGATGATATGAAAAGTTACTACCTTTGAGGCATTCACAGTGATGTAGGACTGGAAGCAATTTTAAGTATTTTTTACTGACATATCATAATCACCCTCATGCATAAATATGGCACAGAATAAGTAGTAATTATCCTATTGAACAGGCAGCTTCCTTTTTTCCATGCTCTCTGACTTGAAGACCAGCTGTGTGACCTGCTCTGTTCTTGGGTAATTCTTAATGCTGCCTTTTTTCCCATTCTTGTATCAGGTTGGTCTCTAAATCTTATGTTTTTTTTTTTTTTAACTTCCTATTTAATGTCAGAAGATTCTCATTTTTTCACTTTCTTTACACTGCTACTGCCATAATGAAATCTATTATCATCTATATTCTGTTTATCAAAACAGTATCCTCACATGTCCCCTCACATCTCTCCAGTTCGAGTCCCCTGTAATCCATTCTCAAATTATTCTAGAGCACGAAACTAAACATATTAGTCCTTTCCGTGCTTAAAACCCCTCAGTGTCTCCTCATTTAAGAAAAACTACAATTTATATCCCTATATTTTATAATGTCCTACACCATAGCCCCTGCTTGTCCTTCTATTTTTATTTCTTAAGTATAGCTTCTTTACCACTCATAAGCTACTTCTAATTAACTACATACCATGCCCTGAATCAGCTTGTTAATCTCTTTCTCTCTCTGTATTTCTCTCTCTCTCCAGCTATATATTTTGTTACTTTCTCTGCTTATAAAGTTCATCTTCTCTTCAATCTCAGCCTCATTTTACTAGTTAATATTCTTCATCCCTTAGTATTTACCTTAAATCCCAAATTCTTCAGGAAACCTTTACTGATCTCTAAAAAAATTTGTTTAGCAACATTTGAATACGTAGCAATGGTGATCCTTCTATTTAAATATCATACCGTTCCTGGAGCACAATTTTAGGAGGAGGCAAGACTAGGAGAACATCTCTCTAGTTTGATACTGTACCTGTATTCACGATGAGAAGGAGAGGAACTCTCAAAACCTGTGCAAGGGCTCCCAGTGAAACAGGAGTTGTCTGGGGTACCTGGAATCTCTACAACAGGTTTCTAATTCTCTATACTTGAGTAATTGCTTCATAACTTGGTACATCTAATCCTCATGGCAGTATATTTTTACCGGATTCTAAACTATGATAATTTGATTCTGTATTATTATCCTTCCTTCACACTACTAAGATGACCACTGGAGAGGATGGGTTTTATAACCAAGACGTGTAGTTCAAAAATGTGGCTTTGCATAGTCAGAAAGAAAGGAAGTGGAAACCAGTATTTACCAGAGCTACCCATATGATGGGACTATGTTGTCTGCTTTGCAAATTTCACTTTTCTAAAATTCTTCAAGGTATTAAAGAATTTAATTAGGAAATATATTTACCATAGCTAAGGTATGTAATTATTTAAAGTATGTGAGCTAATATCTATTTTATACATGATGATGGTAAAATTAAGAATGGAAGAGATTCTGGGATGAAAATATTTAGATGTGTTGACTTCAGTGCCTAATGGTAAATTCGCATGATGCTTCATAAAACAATCATTTTTTACTGCATGTGAAATCCTACAGCCTTTCTCTATCTATCCCACAAGATATGTAAGAATCCTCCTATGTAAAACTATTTAACATTAGGAAATTGAATTTAAAATGGACCTCTGATTGAAAATCCACTGATAATTAGGCAAGTGGAAATTTGGTACACCATTAAGTTTTCAATGTTATGAGCAAGTAAACATGGATTTATCTAATAATACAGTAACTATTACCAAATTTCTTTATCTATAATAAAGGAGAACCTGTGTAGGAAGCCCAGGTTACATTAATTGGTATTATTTGCCTCAAAGAATAGATCCTAATAGCAAACTATTTGCTTAAGCCCTCTGCTTCTTACTGATCTCTGACGTTAAAAGCAGGAGGGTTAAAATCATGGAAACCACATAGACTGCTGAATGGAAAAAGAACAAAATCCAGTCTAATTTAGTTTCCTAGAAAAATCTTTACTTTTAAGTCATGTACATAAATGCATTTTCATGGAATAACATTATGTTCACTCCCCTCCCCAACGCAAAAGAAGATATGTCATCTTCTCCTTCTCTGTCTCTCTCCTATCACTTATGTCAGGACATTTACCCACCATTTCTTCCCTTTCTTTTCTGCACTATTAATTTTCCTTACTTTAAATTCCTTTCAGCACACAAAAATGATAGTAGTTTTTTCATTTTAAAACAAAAGAAAAATCTTTATTTTACCACCAGATTTCTATTTATATCATCTGCCTGCCCTTGTCTCTACAACAGACTGGTAGAATAGGATTCTCTTGAACTCCCGACCTCAGGTGATCCACCGGCCTTGACCTCCAGAGTGCTTGGATTACAGGCATTAGCCACCACGCCCGGCCCAGAATAGGATGCTCAAACTCACTTCCTCTCAGTTTGTCTTCAACCCACTTTTATCAGACTTATATCCCCACAACCACACTTAAACTACGCGTGTCTTACCTCCATGTTCTAAAGCTAATGGTCAACTCTCCAACTTTATCTTGACCTTTCAGTATAACTTTTTCCAGCTGCTCCCTTTCTTCTCCTCAAATGTTTTCTTCTTTTAGCCATGGAAAAAACACTCTCTTGTTTTTCAGCAATATTTGACCTTTTCTTTTCAGTGTCATTTGAGGATTTTCCTCATCTCCCTTATCTCTAAATTTTGGAACATGCACAGTTCTTTTTGATGGAGTTTTCCTTTAAATGTACATTCATTTTTTAATTATGTCATCTGACTATGGAGTTTTAAGCCCCAACTCCAGGCTGGCAATCCCCACATCTATATTTTCATTTACATCTAAAGTTTAAACTTCTCTCCATACTGCTAGATACTGTCTCTCAGGTGCCAACAGGCATTTCAAACGCAGAGTCCACATCTGAGCTTTGCATTGCTCTTCAAACAAAGATCCTTTTGCAATGATCCTATTTCATCTAGAAGCAAAAACCCAAGAGTTATCCTTGGGTTCTCTCTTTTTTTACATCATATCTTCTGTAAAATCCTGCCGTTTCAGCTTTTAAAATACTATCAGAATTTGAGAATTGTTCATTGTCTCCAACTGCTACCATAATGGTTCAAGCTACTTTTACTTCTTGTTGGCTCAGAAGGCAAAATCACAATTATTTAATGAGTTAAGCTAGATGGTTTGGCTGAGCAACAAGTTAAAGAGCCTGGAAGTGGATGTGCTTCTCCTGCCCCACTTAAAAGGGCTCCTCCAGAACTCAACTTTCCTAGAAAATGCTCTACTCACCCTGCACCTGAGTGCCACTCCCTGAAAGACTTCTGGTGGCTAGCAGCTGGTGTTTTTAGACAAGCTTTTGCACATCTGAGTTCTAAGTTTAATCAGGTTAGAATGTCCATCATGACTGTTCCCTACACACAAGGTTGTTCTAATGTTGAGATCTAAAATGAGGAGATCAGAGGGCAGAGGATGTGGAGGTGACTTGACAAGAGCCACTTAAGTGGGATTTGGGAGTAGAAATTTTATTGAAGTGAGATTAGAGAGAATCTTAGACTTAGTTATCTGTTGTTATCCCTTAGTTGAAAAATTCTCCACTGCAACCTGTTTCTTAACGCCATACTGAGTGATATGTCTTTTTCCTCAACCTCTTAGCTGCCTACCTGGTTACTCTACATGATTGCAATAATCTCCTGACTTTCTGCTTTCACGGAGTCCCTCCAACCACCTCTGTGTCAATCTCTTCCAGCTGGCTGAGAATAAAACAAAGTTCTTAAAATAATATACAAAGATCTGTAGATCTGATCCCCCTCACGAATCTCAACACACTCACACCACTCCCAAATACTCTGGCTTTCTCATTGTTCACTCAGCCAGTCAGTTACACTTACACTTCAAGGACTTTACCCTTGAGGTTTTCTCTGCCTGGATTGCTCAGTTCTCTAAAATCTAAATGGATTGCATCTTCATGCTCTAAGACCCTTACACGTCACCTTCTTAGTGAGAACCCAATCTGAACACCTACCTGAATTGCAATTCTACTATCCCTGACATGTTCTACCCAGAGCCCCTTTCAGTATTTTCTTTTTAGAAGTAACTATTAACAGACTTTTATATTTTATTTACCACATTATTTGCTTTTCCTACTCATGTGAATATGAGTATAGGAATTTGTGTATGTTTATTTTTTTTAACTGATGTGTTTATAGATATAAGGTGTTAGTAATTATTTATTGAATGAATGAATGACCTTGTAGGGACTCGAGCCAAATTATAGTAAATTGAATGATGTCAGATAAAAATTTGAAAAGGGCTGAGAGAATTGAACCCTTAGTTTCCCTTGAAACTTCCTTACCAGCAAAATCAGACCTTCCTCCCAGTCTAACAAAATCAAATATTAATTTAGAAAAAACAATTTAATTTCTTAACATTAGAGGGAATTTTCTCCTATCCTTTATGGGAAAGGATCTTAATGTAATAAAAAGAAGGATCGCATATAAATTTGTTTTAGGCTAAATGTGTCAATATGTGTTCAATTACTTGAAAGTTAGGAATTAAAATGTTAGCCCCAGTCCCTAGGATGGAACTTAACAGTTTGGTTTGTTGGTTAATGAAAACCTAGACTTAATAATGGCCTACAGTTAATGAGGTTAAGTTGCCAGAATGTCCCTGGCATGCTATACAGAGAAAAGAGTACAAAAGTTTAGAAAATGGAAATCGTGAAGTAAATGTATCATGTTCATCCTGCTCAGAATCCCTAACCATATGAACATTTAACTAATTAACCTGGTGAAGAGATGTAGTAAGCTCTCTCTATGCTTTAATGAGATACACTTGTACTAGTGTGCAGGCAGTACACCCTGAGAAACTTAGGGGCTGCCACATCAGTGACTTCCTCCAGTACTTGGGGGATGTGGGGACCATGCCTCCAAAATTAAAGACAACTTAATATATATTGTATGGCCATTTGGGAAGAAAGAAGCCAAACTGTAATATGTTGGGCTTTTATTGAATTTTAAATTGTGCTGTTCTGTCTCATTTACTGGGAAATTCATAAAGTTGTCAGTTCTGAGTGGAACTCAAAGCAAGAAAAGGCTCCACAGCAGATCAAGTAAGAGACACAAGCTGCTCTGCCATTGTACCTAAAGACACAGCGCAGTTAATATTGAAGACAATCTGTGGGGAAGACAGCAATGCTGAATGAGGTCTCTACCAAGACCCAATTGGACAATTGATTACAGAGCCTATGCCTCTTCCTCCTGCCACATACTGGGCCTATATTATTCATAAAATCATCATGTTGGATATTAGCAACATTACCTCATTGGAAAACAGAAATGCTATATGTGGGACAAGCCTCCAGAGTTTTAGAATACACAAGTAATTAACATAACCAGATGGCTCAAACTCACAAATACTCCTACAGTTTCACCAGTTCTTACTTAATTCACACACAGGTGCTCATACTGCATTCTTAAGTAGCAGTAAACTGAAAAGGAAAAAGCGTAAACCTGGCACACAGTAGCATGTTCCATCTTAAAGTACATAGTTGCTACATTGCAGGAGAAAGCAGTGGAGAAGAGAAATCTCCCTTTTTTTTTTTGAGACGGAGTCTCACTCTTGTTACCCAGGCTGGAGTGCAATGGTGAGATCTTGGCTCACCGCAACCTCCGCCTCCTGGATTCAGGCAATTCTCCTGCCTCAGCCTCCCAAGTAGCTGGGATTACAGGCATACACCACCAAGCCCAGCTAATTTTTTGTATCTTTAGTAGAGATGGGGTTTCACCATGTTGACCAGGATGGTCTCAATCTTGACCTCGTGATCCACCCGCCTCGCCCTCCCAAAGTGCTGGGATTACAGGCGTGAGCCACCAAGCCCAGCTAATTTTTTGTATTTTTAGTAGAGACAGGGTTTCACCATGTTGTCCAGGATGGTCTCGATCTCTTGACCTTGTGATCCACCCGTCTCGGCCTCCCATCAAGCAGTACAACTAGTAACTGTCTTGCATGTATATTTTTTACGTTGATGTATGGTTTTGATGTATATTGAATCTTAGGTGGTGACTAAGTCTTGTCTTCTTGGAAGCAAAATAATAAAATTAGAATATTTGCAATAAAAAGGATTGGGAAGTCATATATGGATGGGCATTCTAGGATGATGAAAAGGGAAGAATTCATGTACTGACTAGACATTTTTCAGAACTATCGATCATGTTAGAGACTTTCAATAATCAGGTAGACAAGATCAACAATCCTGTTGATGTTATTCAACCCCATTTCTTTAAGTATTCCATTGCCTTCTCAATAGACCCAGGTACAAGAAAGGACATGCAGGTAGAGATATGGGATAGGCAGAGTCTCAAAAACATGAGCTTTCCCTCCTTAAGGTCAAGTTGGCTGCCACCTGTCAACCTGTCAATGGATGTTGCAATTAGATTACTCTCGATCGCCTTCCTCAGGTGTGAGGCGCTAACGTGTCTTCATGGGGATAAGTACATATAAACTTGCCTTTCGTGTCTGAAATACTTCCAGAGCATCCCTCTTGGACTGAAAGAATGCCTTATTTATGACCATGTTATCTTGCACATCATAGTCTCCAAACAAACTGATTTTACAGTCACAGAAATACAGCGATGAGCTCATGTTCAAGGGATTCACTGGTTTTAAAACAAACTCCTCACTCAGAGGAGAAAAGGTTGGTAAAATAGTGTCTGAGCCCAGTGAAGAGTCAATTACATCCTGCACCTACACTGTACCCTATAATTGCCATTTCTCTCTAGCTAGTATAAATGTGGGGATCTAGAAGGAGGTGGGACTTTTTCCCTGACACATTTAATAACCTGTTGGGACAATTTACTGCTCATCGCTGCCACCTTGGGCTTGGTGGGTTTGGAAGTATAAGTGGCCAGAGGAGGTGCCCATACACTCTAGTCATGGTTCCGTTACGTAGGAAGCTGAGACCACACCCTGCCTATTTGGGGCTTCTTATGCTACCGAAATAAGATCAGTCTTTAGGTCAGAGTGCTTAATCCCAAACATAAAGAAAGAATTGGTATGCAACTGCACCACCACGGCAAAGGAAGATGAATCCAGAGGATTCATGAGGGTGCCTCTTATTATTGTCATGTCCAGTAATAATTATCAATGGAAAACTGCATCAATGCAATAAAGACAGATCCGCTGAAGACATAGATCCTAAAGAAATTCACATGTGGATTACTCTACTAGGTAAGATGCCATGAGAGTAAGATGTGCTGTTTTGTACAGATGAGATGCTGTCAGAGGTTAAAAACATGGAATTATTGGTACATAAAAAGAGAAAGTTATCTGTTTAGGCGTAGTGACAGGCACGCAGTTGAACAATGTAGTGACTATGACTTAAGCTAATAATTATATTTTCCTTTAATTCTCTGTTACATTTATCTAGGAAACACAGATCATGGTTTATGCTATACTTTTGGTTCCATGGAAAAGTATAAATAAATTGAGATTGTCCCTCAATTACAGGACATCTTCCCTGGGCTGATGGCAGCATTTTTTCCCTCTGAGCAAAGATTGGGAACAGATGAAGATTGGAAAAAAGAATGGAATGTGGTCGATAATCTCCATTTGTTCTTCTCCGTCTTTAAGCTGTTTTCTGCACTTTGCTAATTGCTCTATGTCTTTAGAGCCTTGCCCTTTCAGTTCAGCCTTGACTCCGTAACCGCGAGCTTTTAGTAGAGTTTGACCAATGTAGACAGTAACAGGTGAGATCGGAGGGTTGGTGGTAAAAAAAAGGTTAGGTTGCAATTCTTGGAGTTGCTACTTTTTCTCTCTGTAGATGGGATTCCTGTTGTGTAGGTCTAAATCAGACTAGGCTTTCATATTTTACCCCTTGCTTTGTCATGGATGGTAAAAGATTACAAAGATTCGAGCCCCTCGGTACCTCAATATTCCCTTTTCCTTAATACCTGGCACACTCTTTAGAAGTTTATTTGTTACATTGGCTTCAAAATCCCACAAGTGTGCCTTCTGTTTTCAACAGACTAACAGTAATAGTGCTAGTTTTATCAGAGACTGCTGCTGCTTCCAAAGGAGTTGCAGAAAAACGTAGGGATAACAGGTTCTCGGGCTCCCTTGCGTACACAGGTATCCCCACCCCATATCTTGCAATTCTACTTTTTTCCCATTAATACCCTCACTTTACATAATATACTTGGTATAATTTCATATTCATCTTGACTGGTGATTCTGCCACCTGTGCAATTAGATTTTAGGACTGATTAACAACTGTGTTTCCCCTGCAGCTTGAATAAGTAAAATATTCTTTTATATGTTTTGAATCTCTCTTGTTCCTTGCTCCCTGTGCCTTGAGTGTGGAGTTCAGTGCTCTGAACTTGCTTTTTCTGTAATTTTTCCAGTGTCAGCAGAAGTGGTCATTCCACCTTGCAATTTACATAAGCATCATTATTGCCATGGTGAATGATCAAGTAAATCTCCGCCTCGATTTCTAGTCTTCCTTTTCATTGGCACTTTATTCCAAGCAACCATACAGGATCATTTATATAATCATAACACCCCTGCAGATCACTGATTAACAATATCCAGATCCTACAGGTAAGCAGTTCATCTCAGAAATCCAACTGGAGGATTTTTATCTTGGGACTACCCCTGGTTTGAAGAATGTAATTAGTTAATTCAAACCAGGAAAGCAAATGCTACTCACAATATTTAAAACATCATGTAATTCGGGGAATCAGTTATGTTGTTAATGGAATAGCCAAGAAACAAACAGGAAAATATGAAAGAGAGTCCCAGGTGAGCAATAGCAGGAATCTTTTGCCATTGCTAAGCTAGAGGGACAAAGAACGAGCGTGTTGTTTTCAAACCTCAGGAGCCCGGATCATTCACTGGAACCTGGACTCACAGGAGACCCGTCTTGAGGAAGCAGTTGCCAGCAATGGCGCCTGACACTGCTTAAATTCCCTGTGGCCAAATTCAGCCAGAAGCCACTTGACTCAGTTGTCTAGAAAATGCAGCCTTGAATAGGGCAGTGTTTGTTTGATACTAATCTGTGTAGTAGAAAAGAGAAGAATGCACCTGAGGTCAAACAAGCCAAGGGGAGACAGGTTGTTAACTGGCTATGTAAAACTCCAGCTCACTTAGAAGAGCATTAAGATCTTATTTCCTAAAACTTGTCAGAATAGGTCTCCACCCAGGTATTTACTTATTCTTTGTTTCCCAATGTAATTTCACTTTTATCTATTGTGGTTTTATAGAAAGTAAAGGTAACAATCCCAAGCAACTCATGTAAATATAAGACTTACTACTTTTAACCAGGTGGAAAAATTGTTTAAACTTCAATGTTATCCAACAACAACAAAATTGCTACTATTCCTAAACATACCCAAATGCTTTCCACAAGTGCTTCCCTTTCTTTATTTTTGCAAGTTCTTACAATAATTTGCAATGTACTACTTTCAGTCATAAGAGAGGCTTCAGAATCCATTCTCTGCTGGTTAGATGATATACGAATCTACAAGTAAATGATTCTGTGAGTCATTTTTAGGCCTCTATAAAACTGGAAACGCGACACTTAAAATGGCCATAACTCAATCCAATATGTGATGTTCTTTCAATCAATAGCTATCAAAGAATAGATTCCTTAAGTAACCCTTAGGTGGAAGTCTCAGATAGATGTTATCACTGTCTTTTGAGTAAAATTAAAACCATCAGAAACAGAATGGGTTTATATCTATCATCAGAACAACATATGTTTCTTCCCTTTGTGGTTAAGACAGTTTCCTATTTTCTCTTTTGACTAATAATCAGGACCTTTCCCCTGCTTAACAAGATGAACTTATGCTAGAAATGTAAAGGTAGCCTTGTTGTCTTGTATATAAGAATGTCACAGTCAGACTTGATGTATATTTTTCTTTAAGCTTATAAACTGCTTCAGGTGGCCATTTATAACAGTCAAATTAGTGCTCAGCCTTGGTAGCATTCTGCCAATGCTTAATTTTGCTTATTTTATGTGAATACATGTGATATTTGCCTTCTCTCTCCAAGAAACAATCTCTAGATTTTACCAGCAATTCCATGACCTTCCTGCAATTTATCCCAGTACTGTGAGAGAATTCTTTCTAATCTGCTGCCTTAGGCCAGATTCCTCTTACACTATCTTAGGTAAAAAGAAAATTTCTATTCACTGTTTCTCATAAGCCAGAGTCAGTTATTATTCCTTACCCCTTTTTCCTTTATCTTTGTAATTTCAATTCTACTTTCAATCAAATATATCCTCTACTATTACTTATATATTAAGAAATATAACATTCTTACATAGACGCTGTGTGTCTCATAAGTTTTGTGTTTTTACACACATATTTACATTCTTCAAATTTTCCTCAAAATCTAAAATGTTACTCTTTTTTTGCTTATTTCTCTTTTTCCTAGAGAACTTTGCTCATACCTTTACTATAAATAAACTCAGGTTCTGTTTATTTATCTACTTCCTCACCATTCTCAAAGAGGAAGAATGAGAATTTCTTATCAGTGTCTTGGTTCAAAGTGCCTCTCCGAGCCTGGCACGGGAACTCAACAACTATTTGACCCACTAGATGAATGACTATAGGCATAAATGTAGTGCTTACATGTAAGGGAGCAGGAAATTGCGAGACAGAAACTGTCAGCTTCTGTGTCTGACCCATACGTAGCTCTACACTAAATAATTATTTTACAGGTGGACTTAGACAGGGAGTTGATGTTTTGTACATATGGTAACTCATTATATATACATACTTCTTTTCAACTAAAAATGGGGTGGAAATTTTCTTATTATAGTAGAAACCCCCTATTACATTTATCTAAATCCTCCCATAATATACTATGAGATGCAAGTAAACAGCAAAAAATCTTGTTTTGCCACTAATATTTTGTTAGTGATTGACAGTGCTTAAGACATAGTAAATGTTCAGTATTTGTTGCATTACTTAATATATTAATTCTTATTCATAGAGATTATAGCCTATGTCCTTTGTAACAGGTAGAATAACAGAGTGAATAGAGCAGTAGCTTATAGTCGGCAAAGTGTAACTAAAAATATATTTAGTAAACATATATTCAGCTTCTGTTCTTAGTGATAAAGAAGATAATAGCTAATTATTTTTGATCATGTATACTGGGACCAGAAACAGTAATAAGAACTTTAAATAGATTGTATTTTTAATCTCCAAACGAGTCTTTAAGGTAGAGTCTCCTATTTTGTAGATATGAAATCTGAAACAGATAAAGACTGAGAAAATTACCCTAAATTATACACCTCATAACTGACTTTGTCAGGATTTAAATAAACATAGACTGACTCAATGCCCATGGTCTTCCCTATGGGCATGCTACGTTAACTCTCAAAGCATAAAGGGAACGTAATATTTTCAGTGAATGTTGATGTGCTGCAGGTAAAAACACAGGCTCAAGTGTTTGCATTAGCAAGGTGACTCAAGTTGAAGATGTATTTGGCACATAAATATGTTTATTATGCTTTGAAATAAATTGTATTCTTCCAAAATGCAAGGGTGCCTTCTCAACCGAAGCAATTCATGAGCTTTCAACAAGCTCGCAATAGAGTGCCACTGAACAACTGTAACACACTCAGCAAAACCAGGGCACAAAATGAATCCTCTCCTCAGAAACTACCCATTGTCTTAACAGATGTGTTTGTGTATTTTCCTTCTTGAGGAAATACTTTACTAGGTTGCTTTGTAACTTTAATTTTCCACAAATAATCCATCAGAGTTTCATTTCAGCTCACAGCTATGTTATATAACTTTAAATTATTAAAAGTTATTAACACATATAATAGGTACATATTTTAAGGAAATTTGACTTATAATAGACCATTAACTCAACATGTGACATTTACTATTTCCTCCCCAAATACTATTATGGTGAAAGTTAGATTATTTGTGAAATAATATGCAGTTATATTGATAGCATAAATCTGTAATAGACTAAAGAACATAGTCTGACTTTGCTTCAGTGAGAATAATAATATATTTATCAATTGTCTTTTTAAAAAAAATATATATTTTATTGCATTCTAGGTTCTTGGGTACATGTGCAGAACATGCAGGATTTTTGCATAGGTACATACATGGCAATGTGGTTTGCTGCCTCCATCCCCCTGTCACCTATATCTGGCATTTCTCCCCATGTTATCCCTCTCCAACCTCTGTACCCCGACTCTCTCCCCTAGTCCCCCCAACAGACCCCAGTGTGTGATGCTCCCCTCCCTGTGTCCATGTGTTGTCATTGTTCAATACTTGCCTGAGTGAGAACAGGTGGTGTTTGATTTTTTGTTCTTGTGGCAGTTTGCTGAGAATGTTGGTTTCCAGATTCATCCATGTTCCTATAAAGGACACAAACTCATCTTTTTTATGGCTGCATAGTATTCCGTGGTGTATATGTGCCACATTTTCCTTGTCCAGTCTATCATTAATGAGCATTTGGGTTGGTTCCAGGTCTTTGCTATTGTAAGCAGTGCAGCAATGGACATACATGTGCATGTGTCTTTATAATAGAACAATTTATAATCCTTTGGATATATATCTAGTAATGGGATTGCTGGGTCAAATGGAATTTCTATTTCTAGGTCCTTGAGGAATTGTCACACTCCATTCCAAAATGGTTGAACTAATTTACACTCCCACCAACAGTGTAAATGTGTTCCTATTTCTCCACATCCTTTTCAGCATTTGTTGTCTCCAGATTTTTTAATGATTGCCATTCTAGCTGGCATGAGATCATATCTCAATGTGATTTTGATTTGCCTTTCTCTAATGACCAGTGATGATGAGCATTTTTCATATGTTTGTTGGCCTCATATATGTCTTCTTTTGAAAAGTGTCTGTTCACATCCTTCACCCATTTTTGAATGGGTTTGTTTGTTTTTTTCTTGTAAATCTGGTTTTAGTTTTTTGTAGAATCTGGATATCAGCCCTTTGACAGACGGGTAGATTGAAAATTTTTCTCCCATTCTGTTGGTTGTCAGTTAACACTACTGGTTATTTCTTTCACTGTGCAGAAGCTCTTAAGTTTAATTAGAACCAATTTGTCTATTTTGGCTTTTGTTGCCAATGATTGTGGTGTTTTGGTAATGGAGTCCTTGCCTATGCCTACATCCTGAATGGTTTTGCCTAGGTTTTCTTCTGGGTTTTTATGGTGTTAGGTCTTATGTTTAAGTCTTTAATCCATCTGGAGTTAGTTTTAGTAGAAAGTGTCAAGAAGGGGTCCAGTTTCTGCTTTCTGCACATGGCTACTCAGTTTTCCCAACACCATTTATTAAACAGGGAATCCTTTCCCCATTGCTTGTTTTTGTCAGGTTTGTCAAAGATCAGATGATTGTAGATGTGTGGAATTGCCTCAGAGGCCTCTGTTCTGTTCCTTTGGTCTATATTTCTGTTTTGGTGCCAGTACCATGCTGTTTTGATTACTGTAGCCTTATAGCATAGTTTGAAGTCAGGTAGCATGATGCCTCCAGCTTTGTTCTTTTTGCTTAGAATTGATTTGGCTATGCAGGATCTCTTTTGGTTCCAGATGAAGTTTAAGGTAGTTTATTCCAGTTCTGTGAAGAGGGTCATAGTTAACTTGCTGGGGATAGTGTTGAATCTATAAATTACTTTGGGCACAATATTGATTCTTTCTAACCATGAACATAGAATGTTTTTCCATCTGTTTGTGTCTTCTCTTATTTCCTTGAGCAGTAGTTTGTAGTTCTCCTTACAGAGGCCTTTGTCTCCTTTGTTAGATTCTTAAGTATTTTATTTTCTTTGTAGCAATTGTGAATGGCAGTTCATTCTTGATTTGGCTCTCTTTAAGTCTGTTATTTTTGTCTAGGAATATTTGTGATTTCTGCAAGTTGATTTTATATCCTGAGACTTTGCTGAATTTGCTTATGAGTTTCAGGAGATTTTGGGCTGAGACCATAGGGTCTTCTAAATTTACAATCATGTTTTCTGCAAATAGAGACAATTTGCCCTCCTCCTCTCCTAATTGAATACCCTTTATTTCTTCTTCTAGCCTGATTTCTCTGGCTAGAACATCCAATACTGTATTCAATAGGAGTGGTGAGAGAGGGCATCCTTGTCTAGGGCCAGATTTCAAAGGGAATGCTTCCAATTTTTGACCATTCAGTATGATATTGGCTGTGGGTTTGTTGTAAATAGCTTTTATTATTTTGACATATGTTCCATTGATATCTAGTTTATTGAGAGTTTTTAGCATAATGGGCTGTTGAATTTTTTCAAAGGCCTTCTCTGCATCTATTGAGATAATCATGTGGTTTTATTCTTTGGTTCTGTTTATGTGGTGGGTTATGTTTATAGACTTGCATATGTTGAACCAGCCCTGCATCCCCAGGATGAAGCCTACTTGATCATGATGGATAAGCTGTTTGATGTGCTGTTTCAATTGGTTAGCCAGTATTTTATTGAAGATTTTTGCATCTATGTTCATCATGGATACTGGTCTGAAGTTTTCTTTTTGGTTGAGTGTCTGCCAGGTTTTGGTGTCAGGATGATGTTGGACTCATAAAATGATTTGGGAAGGATTCCCTCTTTTTGGATTGTTTGGAATAGTTTCAGAAAGAGTGGTACCAGCTCCTCTTTGTATGTCTGGTAGAATTCAGCTGTGAACACATCTGGACCTGGGCTTTTTTTGGTTGGTAGGCTATTAATTGCTGCCTCAACTTTAGCTCTTGTTATTGTTCTATTCAGGGTTTCAACTTCTTTCTGGTTTAAGCTTGGGAGGATGCAAGTTTCCAGAAATTTATCCATTTCTTTCAGATTTAATGGTTTATGTACATAGAGTTGTTTGTAGTAATCTCTGATGGTAGTTTGTATTTCTGTGGAATCTGTGGTGTTATCCTCTTTATCTTTTTTTATTGCATGTATTTGATTATTCTCCCTTTTTTATTAATTTGGCTAGTTGTCTGTCTATTTTGTAGATCTTTTCAAAAAACCAGCTCCTGGATTTATTAATTTTTTGAAGGGTTTTTTTTGTGTATCTATTTCCTTCATTTCTTTTCTGATCTTATTTATTTATTGTCTTCTGCTAGATTTTGAGTTTTGTTTTGTTTTTTGATCTTGCTCCTCTAGCTCTTTCAATTTTGTTGATAGAGTATTGATTTCAGATCTTTCCTTGTTTCTCATGTGGGCATTTATTGCTATAAATTTTCCTCTAGACTGCTTTAAATGTGTCCCAGAGATTCTGGTATGTTGTGTCTTCATTCTTGTCGGTTTCAAAGAACATCTTTATTTCTGCCTTTGTTTCATTGTTTATCCAAGTCAATCTTCAAGAGCCAGTTGTTCAGTTTCCATGAAGCTGTGCAGTTCTGAGTTCATTTCTGAATTCTGAATTCTAACTTGATAGCACTGTAGTCTGAGAGACTGTTTGTTATGATTTCCATTCTTTTGCATTTGCTGAGGAGTGATTTACTTCCAATTATGTGGTCAATTTTGGAGTAGGTGTGATGTGGTGCTGAGAAGAATGTATATTCTGTGGATTTGGGGTGGAGAGTTCTGTAAATATCTATTAGGTTTGCTTGGTCCAGATCTGAGGTCAAGTCCTGGATATACTTGTTAATTTTCTATCTCATTGATCTGTCTAATATTGACAGTGGAGTGTTAAAGTCTCCCACTATACATTGTGTGGCAGTCGAAGTCTCTGTAGGTCATTAAGAACTTGCTTTAGGTATCCAGGTCCTACTGTGTTGGGTGCATATGTATTTAGGATCATTAGCTCTTCTTGTTCCATTGATCTTTTTACCATTATGTAATTCCCTTGTCTCTTTTGATCTTAGTTTGTTTAAAGTCTATTTTATCAGAGAGTAGGATTGCAACTCCTGCTTTTTTTTCTCTCCTTCTGCTTGGTAAATCTTTCTCCATCCCTTTATTTTTAGCCTATGTGTGTCCTTGTATGTGAGGTATGTTTCCTGCATACACACACTGATAGGTTTTGACTTTTTATCCAATTTGCAAGTCTGTGTCTTTTGATTGGGCATTTAGCCAATTTACATTTAAGGTTAATATTGTTACATGTGGATTTGATCCTGCCATTTTGATGCTATCTGGTTGTTTTGCCCATTAGTTGATGCAGTTTCCTCACTGGGTTGATGCTCTTTACCATTTGGTATGTTTTTGGGGTGGCTGGTACTGGTTGCTTCTTTCTATATTTAGTGCTTCTTTCAGGATCTGTTGTAAGGCAGTCCTGGTGGTGATGAAAATCTCAGAAATTGCTTGTCCATAAATGATTTTATTTCTCCTTCACTTATGAAGCTTAGTTTGGCTGGATATGAAATTCTAGGTTGAAAGTTTTCTTTAAGGATGTTGAATATTGACCCCTTCTCTCTTCTGGCTTGTAGGGTTTCTGCTGAGAGATCCACTGTGAGTCTAATGGGCTTCCCTTTGTGGGTAACCCGACCTTTCTCTCTGGCTGGCCTTAGCATTTTTTTCCTTCATTTCAGCTCTGGTGAATCTGAAGTTTATGTGCCTTGGGGTTGCTCTTCTTGAGGAACATCTTTGTGGTGTTCTCTGTATTTCCTGCACTTGAATACTGGCCTGGCTTGCTAGGTTGGGGAAGTTCTCCTGTACCATATTCTGAAAAGTGTTTTCCAGCTTGTATTCATTCTCTCTGTCACATTCAGGTACCCTTATCTAACATAGATCAGGTCTTTTTACATCATCCCATATTTCTTGGAGACTTTGTTCATTTCTTTTTACTCTTTTTATGTCTAATCTTACCTTTTCCTTTTATTTCACTGAGTTGATCTTCAATCTCTGATATCCTTTCTTCTCCTTGGTCAATTCAGCTATTTTAACTTGTGTATGCTTCATGAAGTTCTCATGTTGTGTTTTTCAGCTCCAGCAATTCATTTATATTCTTCTCTAAGCTGTTTATTCTCTTAGCATTTTGTCAAACCTTTTTTTAGGGTTCTCGGTTTCTTTGCATTGGGTTAGAACATGTTCTTTTAGCTCAGAGAATTTTGTTATTACCCACTTTCTGAAGGCTGTTTCTGTCAATTCATCAGACTCCTTTTCCATTCAACTTTGTTCCCTTGCTGGTGAGGAGCTGGGATCCTTTGGAGGAGGAGAGATCTTCTGGTTTTGGGTGTTTTCTTCTTTTCTTTGCTTGTTTCTTCCCACCTTTGTGGGTTTATCAGCCTGTGGTCTTTGTAGTTGGTGACTTTTGGATGGGGTCTCTGAGTGGATGTCCTTTTTGTTGATGATGATGTCATTTCTTTCTGTTTTTTAGTTTTCTTTCTAACAGTCAGGCCCCTCTGCTGTAGGACTGCTGGAGGTCCACTCCAGACTCTGCTTGCCTGGGGATTACCTGCAGTGGCTGCAAAGCAGTAAGGGTTGCTGCTGGTTTCTTGTTCTGTTATCTTTGTCCCAGAAGGATATCTGCCAGATGTCAGCCTGAGCTCTCCTTTATCAGGTTTCTCCTTTGATATATGGGGGTCGGGAAGCTGCTTGAGGAGACAGTCTGTCCCTTAGTAGGAGCTCAAGTGGTGAGCTGTGAGCTGTGCTGTTCCCTTCAGAGCTGCTAGGCAGGTACATTTAAGTCTGCTGCACCAGAACTCATAACCGCCCTTTTCCCCCAGATGCTCTGTCCTGGGAAGGTGGGGCTTTATTTATAAGTTCCTGACATGCTGCTGCCTTTTTTCAGAGATGCCCTGCCCAGCAAGGAAGTACAATAGTCACGGTCTGTCAGCATAGGCATTGCTTAGCTTCTGTGGGCTCTGCCTAGCTGCTGCGTGAACTTCCTTGTGGTTTTGTTTATAGAGGTATAGTTAGAACTGCCTCAGTAATGGTAGAATGCCTGTGTAATGGCGGACTGACTCAGTAATGGCAGACGCCCTTCCCCCTCCAGAGCTGGGCCATCCCAGGTCCAGCTGTGCTTGCCGTGAAACTCTCAGTCCAGAGAGTTTCAGATTTCTGGTCTTTGTTGGGGTAGGACCTGCCAAGCCAGATCACCTGGCTCCCTGTGTAAGCCACCCTTTTTCAGTTGAATGGGTGACTCTGTCTCCCAGGGGTTCCAAGCACTAGTTGGAAAGGCCTCCCACATTTGTGTGAGTTTTTGTGTGGAGACCCACTGTACTGGCTGAAACAGCCGTGCTGGAGACTTGTGCTGCTTTTCCACCTGGGAATCTCCTGGTCTGTGGGCAGTAAAAACTCATTTGGAAATGGGGTGATCACTCACCCTCTGTGTTCTCACTGGGAACTGCACTCCAGAGCTGTTCCTATTTGGCCATCTTGGATCGAGAGCCTCAACTGTCTTGTTTTATTTAAGGCTTGTTTTTTCATTTCTTGATGTTCAGTTATATACTTGCTTGTCTCCTCTTGCTCTCCTTCTCTGTCTGACTCATTCATTCTCTTTTTAAAATAAGATTACAGGATTGATATTCTTTAATGCAAAATCTGCAGACTATGTTTAACCTGTTTTTCTCCTTAGGAAATATATGCCTTTCTTTAAATTAGGGGAAAATATGTTTCTTTATGAACCAAGAAAAGTATTATAAAGTCAAATGTTTAGGAAAGGGATATTATTTAGGGAGGTTTCTTAAAATGCACTGAAATCACAGCAGAGGAAAGTAGGTCTCCACATTCTCAGCAGGTTGCTTGTAAATCCAAGTGACATGCATGATGTATTGAAATATTCCGTGACAGACTCGCCACATTTACTGCAGCATTAACATAAGAAGCTCTTCCAACAGTTCACCTTCTTGCTTACTGATGAGTGGAATTGTCTGTGTGTCTCCAATGGGACCATAATTGGCACTCACCCTTCTCTCAGCCTTTCAGAATATTGGCATTTCTTTTGAGAAAATTCTAAAGCACAGGAGGAACTAAACGAGGGCAGAAGGATCTTTTAAATATGTGAGATCATCCATCAAGTAGCAACTCTTCCACATTCTCAACATTTATTTGGGTAGAAACTATTATCCCTTGCACAATGGAAGTGACAGAAGTTATAACAATATCTTTGCATGTTGATTCCTATAGCACCAATAAGAGTTAGAGTCAATTTGCAACTCTTTTCTAAAGCAATGCTTTCTGTCTCGAAATTCATCTGCTGTGAAAAATGAATTCTCTTTTTCTGACCCATACATAAACTGCATTTATAGGTCATTTTAATGACATAAGATTTTATTTTAACAAATTCTTTCTTGAATATCCAAGTTTTCTTAAACATAATAATTTTCTACTTGAAATAAACTCTAACAGTATATAATAATATTAAAATTGTTTATTGAACATTCAGGTAGCAGTCACTATGCTCAGCATTTTATACATATTACCTCTTGATCCTAATATTCATTTCTTATTTTAACATTAATTTCTCATTTTACTAATAAAGTAATTGAGACTCAGGGAAACAAGGTGATAGTTTCAATATCAATTTCTCAAAAATTAATTGGGCAGGGTTTCAATCTAGGCTACTTCAGCGCAAATATTTGATCTCCTAGCCTGCATCTTGTTTTATGGAGAATCTTTTCCACCCATGTGTTTGCCAACTGAGAAAAAGTGTATTTCAAAAAGGAATCTTGATGTTTTAAAAATATATTCTGTGGTGTGGACTCCTATATGTCAAATGTATTTTCTTTAAGAATATTTTTAATTTGCTTTGCATTCCACTGCACACTATTTTAAACACCCATAAAGTTGTTTATATTTTATTTTAATATTGATAATTATTGTAATGTCAGTAATGATAATGCCCCTTTTACTCCTGATTTTATTTTCACTCTTATTTTCTTCATCAACCAATTTTGACAATTATGTTGATCTGTTTCAAAAGAAAAAAAAAACCCAAACTTTGGGTTGTTGTTTTGTTTGTTTTTATTTGATTTCTATTTTATTGATTTCTCCTGCAGTATTTATTATTTCCTTCCTTCTTCTTGCTTGGAGCTTAGTTTGGCCTTCATTACCTTGTTGTTTAAATTTACAATATTAATTTAAACCGTGCTTTTTTTTTGTGAGGTACTACTTACGACTATAAATTTTTCTCTGATCCCTGCTTTAGTTCCATCGTATATATTAGTTAATGGTGTGTTTTCATTTACATTTAATTTGATTTCTAATATCTTTGTGATTTCTCCTTTGATCCATGAATTTTTAAAAAATGTATCACTCAGTTTCTAAGTATTTGTGGATTTCCCAAATTTTTTGCTGTTATTATTAATTGAATTCTGTTGTGATCAGAAAACTTATGTTGTATGATTTCAATTCTTTTAACTTTATTGGGAATTAGGTATGGCTTAGCCCATTGTCTTTCTTGGAGAATAACCCATGTGCACTCGAAAAGAATGTACACATTGCTGCTGTTCAGTGTTTTATTTTAGAGATGCAAGTTAGGGCCAGTTAGTTTATGATTTTGTTCAATAATAATATATATGCTTGCTAATTTTATATATTGTTTTACCTATTATTGAAAACTGGTGTATTAAAGCTTTCAAATATTATTGTTGAATTCCTTCATTATATCCGTTCTTAATCTATAAATTTGGGGGCTCTGTTGTTAGGTCGATATAGATCTCAAATCATCACATCTCCCTAAATAATTGTTTCTATCATTATAACATCCTCATCTTTGACTCCTGCAACTTTGTCCTTGTTTTAAAATCAATTTGGTCTATGAATACAGCCATTCATGCTCTTTTGTCATTCCTGCTGGCATGATATATTTTTCTGTACTTTTACTATTGACCTATTTATTCTTTTGAATCTCAAACTTTCTTATTGCAGATGATATGATACTGTGTACAACCTTTTTTTTTTTTTTTCTTTTTCTTGAGACAGAGTCTCACTCTGTCACCTAGGCTGGAGTCCAATGGGCTGATCTCAGCTCGCTGCAACCTCTTCCTCCTGGGTTCAAGCGATTCTTCTGCCTCAGCCTTCTGAGTAGCTGGGATTACAGGCATGTAATTAATCCCATGTAACTCTGTGTCCGGCTAATTTTTGTATTTTTAGTAGAGATGGGGTTTTGTCATGTTGGCCAGGCTAGTCCTGAACCCCTGACCTCAACTGCTCTGCCTGCCTCAGCTTCCCAAAGTGCTATAATTATAGTTGTGAACCACCAAGCCCAGCCTGTATGAACTTTTTAAAAACTATACCTTAACATCTGCCTATGTATTCATTTTTAAAAATGTATATTTAATGTAATTCTTTATAAAATTGGATTTATAACTCATTTTTTGGGTATTTGACTCACATCTTTATTTCACTCTGTATCTTTATTACTGTGATCTTTTGTGTTAAATAAACATTTTAATAGTGAAAAATTTTTGTTCATTTTTTGGGTAATTTTCTTAGTGGTTGTCCCTGGAATTACAATATATATCTTAGTCATCTATTTTCGAATAATAAAATTTAATTCAATAAATACACAAATGTTTTTGTAATATAGTTCTATTTCTACCTCCTTTGTGCTATTATCATACATGTACTATATATCTAAGCTGTATAAGTGCAACAACATAGATTTATAACTGTTGTTGCATGCAATTTTTAAAAAAGTAATTAAGAGAAGAAGCGAGAACAAGATGTATTTTTCTATCTTTTATATCTACTTACATAATCACCTTTATTGGTTCTCTTTATTTCCGTGTCTGAATGAACATTATGACCTGGGACTATTTCCTGTCAGCATGAAGGAGTTGCATATATTTTTTAAAGACATAAGAGCTAGCAATGGATTATCCCAGTTTTGTTGATCTGAAATGGATGATCTCAGTTTTGTTTATCTGAGAATGTATTTTACCATTAGTTTTGAAGAAAATTTTTGCTGAATGTAGAATTCTTGGTTAGCCATCATTTCTTCCTTTCATCACTTTAAATATGCCAGTCCTCTGTTTGGTGGCCTTAATCATTTGTGCTGTGAAAGCAAATGTTAATTCTGTAGTGGCCTACCTACCATTTTACATTTGTTTCTTTCAACATAATATATTTGTTTTTACTTACGAATGTTTTACTATAATATGCCTATGCATAGACTTTTTTGTTTCTATCCTGTGTACTAGTCAGAGTCCTACTATTGAGCAGAAATAAAAGTATGCAATAATATCTATGTAATATATATATATTACCAATATATTTTTACACTTTTGTAAAACAATTCTAGTACAAAAATACTACTAATTAAGAAGAACAAACTACAGAAACACTGTTGTGGCTGGAAAAGATCTCCTGCAAAGATAGCTACAATCAGAACTGGGGAACCTGGGTCCAGCAGTGTGATTCTGGATATTCTAGATTTCACATGCCACTAGCCAGTTACATAATAGACCTCATGCCTTATTACACTGGAGAGGCCCTATAACTTTTGGAAATGTCTGCGTGAGAAAATAATCTTTTAACAGAAGGCATCACTTTCTGAGACTCACTTTCTTAAGGGCAAGAAGTTTTACTAGTGTCTGAAGCAGATATTAAAGCTGAGCAACTTCTATCCTTTGGATATTGCTGGTCTCTAATCAGACCAGGTATTGGCAAATGCCTATTCTTTTCCAGATATGATGAGTTGAAAGGTATAGAAATCTAGATGTACAATGGAAAAGATTTGGAACTAGCAGGTAGGAGTTTACATATTTTGCTTTGGACTTAACATTATATCTCAATGAACTTATTTGAAAGTAAGATCTTTGTATATTTAGTTCATTAAGATAAGGTCAATAGGTAGGCCCTAATCTGACTGCTATCTGCATGATAAGAAGAAATTCAGACATGGAGGCAGATTACACATATGGAGAATGCCATATGAGCACGAGGCAGAGATCAGAGTAATGCATCTACAAGTCAAGGAACACCAAAGATCGTCAGCAAACCACCAGAAGCTAGTAGAGAGGCATGGAACAGGTTCTCACAGCCATCAGATGAAACCGACCCTGCTGACAGCTCACTCTTGGACTTTCAGGTTCCAGAACTGTGAGATAATAAATTTCTGTTGTGCAAGCCACCTAGTTTATGAAACATTCTTAGAACAGCCCTAGAAAATAATACAAATGCCATTCTTCAAACCAACCAAGGCCAACCAGGAACTCTGATAGGAGATAATCATATCTGCAATGTTATTGTTACTGCCCACACATTCATCGTAATTTTCTTGATGGTAATACCAATCATAATTGAGGACTTCAGACACTAGCTAGTCCCTCTGATAATTGGTGCACCCAACACGGCATTTCCTCGGATAAATAATATGAACTTCTGACTTCTCCCCACCATCTTCTCTACTCCCACTTGCATCCTCAATAGTAGAAGTTGACACTGGAACTGGTTGAACAGTGTATCCCCTTTACCAGGAAACCTAGCACATGCAGGAGCCTCTGGATCTAACCATCTTCTCGCTCCACTTGGCAGGTGTTCCTTCTAATTTAGGGGCTGTTAACTTCATTACCACAATTATTAACAAAAAAATCCCATTTGTTAAACAATAAAACTTCAATTATAAACTGAAACCCACCACCATGTTTCCGTATCAAGCACCCTCTTCCTCTCATTAGTCCTCATCATGGCGGTCCTTCTACTCCTTGCTTTCCCAGTCCCAGCCGCCGCCATTACTATACTAACTGACCGAAACTTCAACACTACATACTTTGACCCTGCTGGCGGCGGTGACCCTATCTTGTATCAACATTTATTCTGATTCTTTGGTCACCTGGAAGTCTATATCCTTATCCTACAAGACTTCAGAATAATCTCCCATATCCTAACATATTACTCTGGAAAAAGGAACCATCTGGGGATATAGGTATAGCATGAGCCATAATATCAGTTGGCTTCTTAGGGTTTCTCATATGGGCTCATCATATATTTGCAGTAAGAATAGATGTAGACACACGAGCATACTTCACCTCCTCTACTATCATTATTGCTATCCCTACTGGTGTCAAGTTCTTTAGCTGATCAGCTACACTGCACGGTGGTAACATCTAATGATCTCCTGCAATATTCTGAGTCCTAGGATTCATTTTCCTCTTCACAGTAGAAGGTCTAACCGGCATTGTCGTAATTCATCACTAGATATTGTCCTACATGAGACATATTATGTTGTAGCCTATTTCCACTATGACCTATCGATAGGAGTGGTATTCACCATCATAAGACACTTTATCCACTGATTCCCCCTATTTTTAGGTCATATACTTAATCAGACCTCCACTAAAATCCACTTCATCATTACATTCGAAGGTGTTAATTTAACCTTCCTTGGCCTGTCTGGTATGCCCTGACATTACTCCGAGTATCCTGATGTGTCTGCAGCATGAAATATTATTTCATTTGTAGGCTCATTTATTTCACTAACAGCAGTTATACTCACAATCTTTATAATCTGAGAAGCCTTTGCTTCAAAACAGAAAAGTTCTAACAATTGAACAATCATCTATTATTTAGAGTGACTTTACAGCTGTCCACCACCTTACTGCACATTCAAAGAGCCAACCTATGAGAAACCTTAAACGAGAAAGAAAGAAATCAAACTGCCAATCCCATAACGTCTATGACTTTCTCAATAACATACTAATAAAATCATTACATAACTTTGTCAAAGTTAACTTATAGGTTAAATCCTGTATGTCTTAATGGCTCATGCAGTTCAATTAGGCCTTCAAGACTCAACATCCCCTATGTTAGAAGAACTGCTCACTCTCCATGACCACGCTCTTACAATTATTTTCCTAGTCCTATATATTATCTCCCTAAACTCACAACAAAATTAACTCATACTAACACCACAGATGCCCAAGAAATCAAGACTGTCTATACTACTTTATCTACCATTATCTTGTTTTTAATTTCCCTCCCATCCCTACATGTTCTGTACATAAAAGATAAGGTTAACAACCCTTCTCTTACTGTCAAAGCAATTGGTCACCAATGAGAGTGAAGCTAAGAATATACAGAGTATGAAGAATCAGGCTTCAATTCTTACATAGTCCCAAAAGCAGACTTAAAGCCAGGAGAACTTCAACTCCTCAAAGTTGATAACCAAATGATTCTCCCAATAGAAATCCCACCCATATATTAATCTTATTTGAGAATGTCCTGCACTTATGTCCTCCCATCATTAGGCCTCAAAACAGATGCAATCCCTGGACACTTAAATCAACTACCTTGACTGCTACATGTCCAGGCCTTTACTATGGACAGTGCTCAGAAATTTATGGGTTTAACCACAGTTTTATAACTATTGTCCTAAAATTAATCCCCTTAAAATACTTCAAAACCTGATCCACTTCCACACTATAATATCAATGTAAAGCTACCCAGCATTAACCTTTTAAGTTAAAGATGGAGGGGACCTGCACCTCTCTGCAGTGAATGCCTCAACTAGATACTTCCACATGATCCATTATAAACCTGTCAAGAATCATAACTTTATTCTCCATTACTCAGTTAAAATTATCAAATGTCATTTATCATACACCCCGTACAGCAAAAATAATCAAAACACAAAGACATAAAGCCCCCTGGGAATTAAAATGAACGAAAATATATTCACCTCTTTTACTACCCTGACAATTGTAGGTCTACCCGCAGCAGTATTAATCATCTTATTTCCCACCATACCATTTCCAACCTCCAGGCATCTAATTTGTAACCAACTGATTTCCATTCAACAATGATTAATTAGTTCAACTTGTACTAAAACAAATCATAATTACCCATAACATGAAAGGACAAACCTGATCCTTTTACTGATATCCCTAATTCTCTTCATTTCCTCAACCAATCTCTTTGGGCTTCTACCCCATTCATTTACACCAACTACCCAATTATCAGTAAATCTAGGTATAGCAATCCTCATGAGCAGACAGAGTAACTACAGGCTTCTGCTTTAAAATGAAAGTCTCCTTGGCTCACTTTTTGCCACAAGGCAAACCTATGCCACTTATCGCTATACTAGCGATCATTGAAACTATTAGCTGATTCATTCAACCAATGGCATTAGCTGTGCGATTAACAGCCTATATTACAGCCGGACACCTACTAATGCATTTAATTAGAGGAGCCTCACTAGTACTATCAACTATCAGTCTTCCCACAGCTTCAATCACTCTCATTATTCTAATCCTACTGACCATTCTCAAATTCGCCATAGCCCTTATGCAAGCTTATGTCTTTACACTACTTGTAAGCCTTTATCTATGACAACACATAATGACCTACCAAACACATGCCTACATATATTCAAACCCAGCCCCTGACCACTAACAGGCTCTCTCTCAGCTCTCCTAATAACATCTGTCCGGGTCATGAGATTTCACTTTAACTCTATTACTCTTTTAACCTACACATAGTATAGTTTATCTTATCTACCTGATTATTGAGGGCCTCCTATGCATCCTGTTGGTGAGTATACAATTAATTATGCCTTTGCCTGCAGAAGCATTCTTCCTTCTCTAACTGAAGATTTTAGGCTTTTCTTTACAGAGATAAAAAGAATACCTACATCATTAAAAACAATTACGTTTAGGTCACAAATTACAGTGTAGGATGTCACCACTGAAAACATCTTCCTGAATCCAGTGGGAAATAATAGAGTCTTTGAGAAGGAAAGAACAATGGCAGTACTTCACCTTCAGAAACAAGATAAGCTTTGTTACTATAGCATGATTGGAATAGTAGTGAGAATGATTTTACCTGAAGAAGCGTCTGTGGTTACTTACTGATAGTCATCACTGTGACTGATGTGTGTGTATTTACTCAAGTGTTGCCTTATTCATTCAGTGACCCTAGTAGGTAACCGTATAAATAATTCTCCCAGTCAGTAGAACTTTAAAACATTAATTTTGAGTGTTCACTTTGGAAGAAATGATCAGAGACACATATTCACATAATTTAGTGGGGACTGGCTAATGATTTGGCTGAATTTTAGAGAAAAACAAATCAAAACATAACAACACTAATGACATGTTCTGGGGAAGAAGTTTTAGAGTGGACCTTTCATAAAGGCACAGACTAATTGGATACTCACCAGCAGGATGCATATAGGAGGCCCTCAATAATCAGGTGGATGAGATAACCTGTACTATGTATGCCACCATTTCCTCTTTACCAGCCACCGCAGGCCTTGCTTGACATCACAATGTTTTCCCCAGTGGAAACAACAAAGGCTCTATTGTAAAGGAAGCTGAAATGGTCACCTGCCTTTTAATCACATTAGTCTTTTATGCTGTTGAATCCAGAGGTAAAAGAAAGGCTTACTATCTTGCCAAGGATGACTCAAAATAGAGAGCTATACATGTATAATGGGGGCCAATGTGATGATTTTTATGTTCAACAGTAAAAGAGAATGCAAAGTACAGAAACCCAACGCAGCCAGGACCACTAAGAACACAGATCCTTCATGCATAAAGGCACAGTCACCATGCAGGTAAAACTCCCTAGTATGCTAAGATGCTGGCTAAAATCAAGATGATCATAAAATGGTTAGTGGAAGAAAGACATTGCAAACACCATCCATGGCCATCTATCCAGTTTCATGAATGTGCTCTTATTATATATTTAATTATTTTATTCAATAATTATATATTTGCATACACTTTTTCATTTTCCCTTTTTCCTTACATTGAATATAAATTAATTAACATTACTTAGTCCAACATTTCAATGTTTCAATTATAAAAATGTCTATATCCACATATATATGTATGGATGCATAGATAGTTTTGTAACTGATTAGAAGATAAATGAGCTTCACACTGACATGTGCGAATGGCGTATCAGACTTTGTATCTCCTCTTTCAAGGAGAGGATGAAACGTCTTCAGTTACATGGTAGTTATAGCACATTAACTTAAAGCTTATTCAAAATTTAAAAATAAAAAAAGCAATGTGCAGCAAAAACGAATTGTCAGATTGTCGGTTTTCAACTTGACGTTATCACTGTCCTTTTCCCAGCCTCCTCTGCATGTTAGGAACTCTATTAGCTAAAAGTGTCTTTCTTGTTTTATTCAAGTGAAATTTACTAGTGAAGAGGACCCAGTCCAAGGTGTGAAGAAAAGAAGGAGAAAGCAAATGTAGCTATATGCATGGCGATGTGAGATTCTCAGCGGCTTCCTGCTTTTCACTTAGCACACTTTGCTTTGTTGCTAGAAACTAAAATAAGAGGAGAATGCGTCATAAAAATTCCTGAGAATTACAGAAGCTTTCTGGTACATCTCTGAGAACAACATACCACCACTTTGATCTTTAGAGTGAGCTTTCCAGTGTGTGCTTATTCAGTGCCTGGCAGGAGCTTACCTGATTTTTAGTGGACTTTTCACTAATACTCCAACAGTTCCTACAACCGTCATCTAAATTTATATTAAACCATTTATACTTTGCATACAGTGGCTTCTATTTTCTAATTAAGTCCAGAATTATACAGTGAATATGGCCTGGACCAGGGACATGGGTGTAAAAATAAGTGGATTTTCACTTTACCTAACCATATAGTTTATTTTTTGAATGGATAAGAATATGAGTAGACTATGATGAGTTGCAAGTTAGTCATACTCTATGATGTTGTTTATTTGAGAAACATTTATAATGTTTGCATTATGTGCAGTTCTTTTTTCAAATATTATGACTCATGCAACAAAAATCCGTGAAGTTTAGCAACAAGGAAATGCTCTCATTTAAATTAATTATTAGTAAGCAAGTCTTCCTTAGATAAATCTGAAGTCTTACATTTTGTGTAATGTATTTGTGATACCACATTTATATTTTCTTTATTTTAAAACTGGTACCAGAGAATCCCAACACTTTAAGAGGCCAAGGTGGCTAGGTCACTTCAAGTCAGGATTCAAGACCAACCTGGATAACATGGTAAAACCCATTTCTACTAAAAATACAAAAAATTAGCTGGGCATGGTGGCACACGCCTACAATCCCATATACTTGGAAAGCTGAGGCAGGAGAATTACTTGAAACAGGGAAGAGGTTCAAGAGGTTGCAGTGAGCCGAGATCGCATCATTGCACTCCAGCTTGGGTAACAAGAGTGAAACTCCATCAAAAAACAAAACAAAACCAACAACAACAACAACAAAAACAAAAAAACAAAAAAACTGATACTAGAATATTTTTCCATAACTTTTCATAACATTTTATTTTATTCTGCAAAGGCTTCATCAACCATCATAGAACTAAAATTAGTAGGAAATTTATGCAGAAATATTTACTCAATTTTTAGTTCACCTTGGGAGTTAGCTTGTGAAGTAGCAAAATAGCTGCCTTATCTTAGTCACTATTGTGGTTGCTTACTATTATAAACCTGTTTTAATTAAATGTCTTGTTGCTCTGTTACATATTTATGCACCTTGGCCTCTTAAAGTGTTGGGATTCTCTGGTACCAGTTTTAAAATTGTACATATTTATGTACAATGTAAATTAATAATTTTAGCTTAATTCTCTTAGAGTCAATGCTCATGTGAAATCTGATTACAACTTTAAATGTCATGATGCCCATATGTAATGGCCAAAAAGTATTCAAAATGAACCTCTAAGAAGAGAATAAAGACCTCAATATAAAAAAAGCATCCTGCAGCAATACCTTTTATCTAGATTGTTTGCAGGACTATGTAGGCAAACTCATTTCCACTTTTTTTTTAAGAAAAAAATTGAATTATATAATGAAGAAGAGCAACAGAAATCAGAAAACATGGAACAAGGTAGGCACTAGAAAAAATTGGTTAAATTTGGAATTGTCTTTGAGTATTGACTTTACAAGTCCATATTATTTTCAAATATTATTTTATTTTAATATGAATAAATTATTTATTGGCCAGTTCTTCTTAGTATGTCATAGATTATACATATAATCTTGCACAGAGGATAAGGTATTTTAACCCATAACAAAGAAGCATGGTGTACTCAATTTACTTATATAAACAAACAAATGACTAACAATCATTTAGAAAAAAATCATGGATTTTAGAAACAATAATTGTAACAAGTCTATTAGAGACCCTTTGATGGACAAGAACCATCAATATACATAATCTTATCGACGACCGTGACACTATAATTTGAAATAACTGAATTATTAGGGTCAATTGAAGACAATGCAATTTTGGGTGATAAACTATAATCCATTCATTAAAGTCAATTAGTAACTAAGTCTGTAATAATTCCCTTCAAACAAATGACTATACTGATTCTTATTACAAGAGTTTAATAGAAAATCAAGATATCAAATGCAATAGCACTTAGAGATGATTCACAATTTCTAATGTAGTCAAAAATGAAATCCCCTCATACTTGTTACCACTAAATGTAAGGTGCTTAGAGAAGAGCATTGAAAAATAAACAAATAATACAATTGAGAATCTTCCAGGTGATGGTGTACAAAATATTGCTACCATGTCTAAAACAATTACAAATGAACCTTGGAAACCTTATGCTAAGTGAAATAAGCCAGTCACAAAAGGACAAATAATGTATAATTCCACTTATAAAACGTACTTAGGGTCGTCAAATTCATAGAAACTGAATATGGAATGTGTGGTTGACTAAGGGAAGAGAGGAATGCAGAATTACTGCTTAATGGGTACTTCGGTTTGGAAAGATGAAAAACATTCTGGAGTTAGATAGTGGTGACAGTTACACAGCAATGTAAGTATACATAATGTCACTAACTATACCCTTAAAAATAGTTACAATGCATTTTAAGGTATGTGTATTTTACCACAATTTTAAATAAATAAGTAAATAGACAGATAAATGCAATTATAAGACATTAATCCTACTTTCAAAAAGCAGGTGATCTGTTCAGGATATAGGACAAGAAAAGTCTAATTATGAGGAATGATATAAGTAATGATATAAGACAGCACCTGACAAACTGTCAAATAATTGATACAGAATTTGTTTCTCTTCTAAGAGCATTCCTGGTTAGAGCTATGCGAAATTACTCATCACTAATGGGCTTGTTGCATCTGCAACCTTTAGAGCCTCTTTTTAGGTTGTCTCCAATCTTGTAAAAAGATGTGCTGGTTACTCAGTGTGCTCCACAGTTCGACTGGTTTTCTGCACATCTCACAAAATGAAAAGTTTCAGAAGAATTGTATACTAAGTGTTAGAAGTTTCGAAAGAGAGGGATCACTATGGTTCGGAGGAGATTTGTGGAACTATGTAAACATGAAGATATTTAAAAGAGATCTTAAAATGAGTACAGTTTTCATAAGCATTCTGGTTTTGTAAGTTGCTGGAAATAGATAAGAGGTAAGGAAGTATCAGGTACATGCAGGAAATAATGGCAGATTAATATGATTTTAGCAAAAATGATACTATACATGAACAGTGGAAGATAAATTTGGGAAGCAAGTTAAGGAAAGCCCACAAATGGTGGGTGGGAGTAGGTGAAAGGGAGGCATTGAAGATCTGATCTCAGATTTTTGAGTTCAGTTTTCTTTATGAATTACTAGGTAATGACCACAAAAATAATATTTCTTAATAGACTCTTTCTTAGTTTTAATATAGAGTGAACGTTTTGACTTTTTAAAGGAACCATTTCATTTAAATCTAATTGTTAGACTTTAACCAAGACCTAAGAATATTTTTTTATTATGTATATATGTGTATTTTCAACATGTATAAATATTTGACAATTAAATAAAATATTTGGTTTCTGAGGTCTAAACAACTAAAGAAAATGTGTGTATATTTGAGCTACTACTTTGGAATGTGATACCCAGTCGTCTGTAATTTTTTTTTTCTTTTCTTTTTTTTTGAGACGGAGTTTCGCTGTTGTTACCCAGGCTGGAGTGCAATGGCGCGATCTCGGCTCACCGAAACCTCCGCATCCTGGGTTCAGGCAATTCTCCTGCCTCAGCCTCCTGAGTAGCTGGGATTACAGGCACACGCCACCATGACCAGCTAATTTTTGTATTTTTAGTAGAGACGGGGTTTCACCATGTTGACCAGGATGGTCTCGATCTCTTGACCTCGTGATCCACCCGCCTCGGCCTCCCAGAGTGCTGGGATTACAGGCGTGAGCCACCGCGCCCGGCCTATGTTTTATCTCTATAATGAAGTTGTATACAATAGAATTTTTAAAACCTTTAAAGCAGAGATCTGACACAGCAGGTATTTCCCATTTCTGAGTCCGTTTATGTGATTCTTCCTACAATTCTGTGACATTTTTCTGAAATCTCAATTTAATGAGATGTATAGGGACTTAGTCGAGATGGTTTCTCCGCTAACCTGACCTAATGTTTAATCACAATTTTTTAGCCACATATTGCAATTTAAAAAAAAAAAAAAAAAAAAACTACTATTCTCTGAGACCACCTTGGTCTGATAATTGGAGGTCCCTGTACCTTATTATGTTATGCCATTCATGTGTCACGACTGCAGCAGCCTCTGAGTTATGTGAAAAATGTTACGTCTTGAGACATCATGTATGATTTATGATCATTGCTTTTTTCTCAATTGAACTATATTCTCCAGGGAACTGAACATGAATCTGTCCTCAAATCACCCTGGGGCTTCAGAAGCAGAGGCAGGAGAACTGTGAGCTCCTCACGGCTGGCAAAGGCCGATTTTTCCCAAGTGAAGATATATCACAGCTGTTCCCAGCAAAGTACATATTTCTAAATGTCCTTAAATTTTGTCAGGTCACATACTCCAGTCATGAAACTAACAAGGGAAATTCACAAACTAGAAGGCTTGAGCAAGTGGATTCACAATAAACTTAACGAAATCTGGAATCGTGGTTTTGGTGAGTTGAATACCTATTCACACTTCCTAAGATGATTTTTTCTATACTCGTTAGCTAGCAACAACTTTTCCATTGTCCTAAAAGTATTCTGAGCCCAAATCAAGTGCAAATAAGGCTGCTAATAACAAATTTATTTATAATTAATTGAGGGCTTATGAGGGTATGATAATACTAGGTGTTGCAGTATGAAATTTAAAAAAGTTATGCTGTCCTTGTTATTTTGAAATTAACAGTTTACAAAACTGAAATATGTAAACTGTAAATCTGTGAATTGGAAAAGTATGCAAATAGTTTTAAATACAATTACTTCTTTTTGATTATTTTTGGATAATTGTTTTCATGTGACCGTAACTGACAGCAATGATTATAAGTGTGTGAGGATACGCACATTGCCTTTTGAAACTGATTTGATTTGTTACTCAAATAATGTTTACTTATTGAAAGCAAATTTTTTAAATTACATTGCTGACTTTCATTTTTGGAAGGGGCTTTATTCTATAACATGCTGATAGTAATTGGCCACTCAACATTTATAATATGCTTCCAGTGACAGAAATTAACTAATTGTAAACTACATATTTCCAAATTTAATAACTCAAATATAGCTTTGTTCTGAGAAATCTTTGCTTTCCTACATCTACTAATTCTTGGTCTTAGTTCTACCTCCTTAAACTACCTGAATCAAATCTAGCCTCTCTCCCTCAGGCACCTGCAAAATGCTTCTCTATCTTCCTGCATCTATAGGCATATATTCATGGTCCCTTCTGGAAAGACCAGGAGTTCTGAAAAACAGAGTGGCTAATGTGATGGGTAGAAATGTAGAGAAGGTTTGAGGACAGAGGGAAATAATTTTATAAAGATCAAAATGGCAAATTGATGGGTGAAACAATATATGACTGTTGTCATTTTCAAACTTAATTACATAAGAATCTATAGCTGTTTGCCAGGCAATATCAGCCATAAGACGTAGCTGGCATTCAGCTCTCACGAGGGATGCCTCGAGTTCCAGTTTCATCTAAACTTATTTCTGGAATTTTATTGCACTTCTCTTTCTTTAGGATGGTAATTTCTGGATGCTAATTGTAATTCTCAGGGTTTGTTGGTTTTTTCACTATGTAGCAAGCTTTCTTATGTCTTGGGCTTTTCTTTCCCCAAAGATTGGAAGTAGTTTATTTGCCACTTGCCTCCAATGTTGCCACTAAACCCTTCTGACCCCTGAGTTTCAGCTCCTTCGTGCTAAAAGAAAACCTTGGTACCTTCAAGTAATAGCTGCCTGCTAACCTACCTATTTTGACCTTCACAATCTAGTATTTTCCTAGGAAATAATACTTCCCTGTCTAAAACATTCCACCAAGTCTCCCAAGGGCAATGCTGGGAGCTAGTAATGTGTGAACATTTGTGTCACTCTTAGCCTGTCTTATCAAAATGGAGCAAGACATCATCTCCATCCTATCTCGGGGGAAATTTATAGCTTGTAAAGACTCATTTCCCAGAATCTGGATTAGCCTTCAAATCCAAGTTGCTTAAAGGAAAAAAATAATGATGATGTTATTCAAAGGATTAGTTCCCAAATTCTCTTCCCTACCTTTCTCAGAGAGCCTAGAGACAATCATATAAATAGAATCAATATATTGGTAGTTCCAGATTGCTGACAAGGAAAATAGATTGTTTCCACGTGAATTTGCTGCATTTCATATAGGGGCCAGGATGAAATGCAATTATTAGTTTTCTTGGCTACTTGTCAACACCTAATATTAACTTTGAACATAACATTACGATTTACAAATTACTTTTTACGGAATTCTGCTCTTTCAGATAAACATGACCATGATGAGTAAAAGCTTATTATAATATTGTATAGACTATATGGTAGCTGTTATGGCCAACTAATGCACTCTGTAATAACAGATGAAACCATAATTTACATGTTTGACACATTTTCAGTTACCTTTCTTGATGGATAACTTCCTGTGCAATTGATCATTAATAATAGAAGGTTTTCTGCAATTTACTGGTCCTTTTGCTGTTGATCCAGTTTTAACAGGCTTTAAAGCATACAAGATGCTCAAAATAGTTTGATTAAACTTCAGATAAATTTCAAAATTGTACCTACATATGTTTAATACTGGAGAGTAGAACAATTAAGAATATTGTGATTCTTATTCCAGTTTTAGCTTTTTGTTGCATTTCTTAACAGACATTAAAAATTGCCGAGGTGCCTGCCGCATAAGAAATTTTCAGTTTTCCAAAATAGTTCTCTGTCATTTCTCTAAGGAAATGCTGTCTTGATTTTAGTCACTAAGTCCTTGTTCAGCCGAAACAAAAACAAAACTGCAGAGCTGAATGTAACATACCTCTCCTGCTGAGCTCCCATCGGTCCAGGTGTTAAAATTTGGACACTTTTTTCTTCATGCCCTTGATATATGAAAACAAAATCAGAAGGAAGCTTGTTGAGGAAACTGTGTTTTAAACAGTAGTCGCTCAATCTGCTGATTTACAGGCTACTGATTTACAAGCTGTGAATGAATTGAAGCCTTCAGCAACAGGAAGCTCTGCCATTGGGAAACCCTATAGCTGCAGCTGGAGCCCAGGGACCTGCTTGACTGCTCACAGGAAAATTCACTCCAGGAGCTCCCTGTAATCAGAGTTGTTAAGCAGAAGGAAATGTCTTCAGTGTTCTTACATGGCTCTTAATCAGATACTGACAGAGTGCCTTTGATCAACGCATTCGCACCATGAGGTTAGCCATAGGGTTCAGTATGTCCACACAGATTTCATAGTCAGCTCCAAATGTACACAACTAACAGAGAAACTATTCAAACCCGGTCTTGTTGCTGGCTCCGTTTGTGTCCTCTCAACCTCCGGGATCTGTTGTGAGGATTAATGAACTACATTTGTCAAGTATCTTGCCATCCCTGAACCAGAACTGAGAGCAGACCGGGAGGCATTGTCGTGGAGGCACAACGTTTGCTACTTCTCTCATATCTCCGCATGTCCTAATTGAAATCTTAGACAGTGGCACCAGCCGCTGCCCTGGGTTAGGCCTTTAAGAGCACAGTAGTGGAGAGAAAGAAACCTCAGGGAGGAATTATCTCACAGACCGAGTTCACTGGTGGGTGAAATGGCCCTGGCTGGGTTATTTTTCATTGCCAGCTTCGTTGGTATCCAGAATCCGTGACTTGAAATGAAACTCCTGTAGAGTGTGGCAGAGCAGAAAAAGAAAGTTGGTGCCAAGGTGCCCAAGAAAGCAGTTTGCAAGGTGCATCCCAAATTGGTTGAGGCAAGAGTCATATATTTTTCTGTCACTTTAATTGCCTGTGAAATATTTCATGTACTTTGTGTGAGTGGACAAGATGGATTAACTCCATTTTGTTGTAGAGAAAAAGAAATTACTGGATCTGCACTGAACTTGGTGTGGGGAGATCTGGATAAGGTGATGCTACTATGTTCTTTGAGTATATATCACTCATGACAGAATGAAAGTTTCTTTCTTTACACTGATGTATTCACTGGATAATGTAGAAAAATAGAAACAAAAATAGTGCATGAAATCATGCAACACTGTGGATTATAGTCATGTCTAAAATAGGAATTACAAAATTGTAATAGAAAATCAAAATCTAAGAAGAGCTTCTTTTTTAAATTTAAACGGCATAGGATTGACAGTATGCCAAGAGTTACTAAGCAAAAAAGGCAACTCTTAAAAAGAGTACTCACATCCACTATTTTAAACGGTAAATATAAAATTCAAAATATAGCCACTTTTAAAGCACTCAAACCACTTGGTTTTCATGAGAAAAGCACACACAGGAAATTGAAGAATTATTTGCGTGCTCTAGTTATTGACCTGTAAAAATGAATAGGGAAAAAAATCAGTGAGGCAAAATAAGAGATAAGTGGTTATGGTTACTCTTTGATATATTACATTGAACTTTAGAGTGATTAAAGTTTAGTAAAGATATTTTCCTTGTATTTTTTCAAATTGGCTGAAGTTATGATAATTTACGGGAGTAGTTAATGACTTTACCTCCCAGGCATCAAGATTTGCTTCAGATGGAGTCTCACTCCACTTATTGATTGAGAATTTGGATGCTGTAATTTATACAAATGAATTGCAACCTAAAGTAAATAATTTCCAAAGCCTTTGTTTCTGGAATTCACTTATTTTATCTTTCAGTTAAATTTGATTTCATGAAGAACCAATTTTAAAAGTCATAATAACATTTTTTTTCTAATTATCAAGTCTGATACTTTAATGAGGCTTAGCAAAATTATAACAGCACCAGTATAATGGCAAATTGCTAAGTCAGGAAAATTTGTGCAAGAGTTTGAAATGAGCAAAAGAGATCACTGGGTGTCCTTTGAATGGAATGCTGAGCACTGGATAACTGCCCCTCTGGGATTATCTGATTCTACAGAGGTATCCATCTGTGATAGACAGAAGTTAACCTGGAGAACCTGAAATAACGCAGATATTTCCTGGAAATGATTCCTGCTCATGGCAATGCAAATGAATCTTGTACAGAAGATCAATCTTGATAATTCACATATGAACTACTCCTAACATCTTACTATATTCCTCGTTAATTAGTGGGTTAAATAAAATCTTTGACAACTGTTCATTTCATATTAGTATGAAAGTCACTATTATACCTGTCTTAAAATTATATTTTAACAGACACGAGGCAGATAAAAAGAGCTCTTTCAATTAAAATAAAATCTAATTTATTTCAGTGTTCTCTTAAAATAGCATTACTAAAATAATAAATGTTAGATCTGCATGATAAAAATACTCAAGGAAAAGTCTAGAATGCACCTTGCAGAGGAATATTTTGGTTTCATTTATTAATGTTTCTCAAGAACCTAGAGCAGTGTTCTCTTGTGTGAATTCAGTGTTTGTTGTTCCATATAGAAGCAGAAAATAAATATTCAAATCGAACGGAAAGGAAAAACATAATCAGATCTATCAGGAAAGGTAATATGCAAATATCAAAGGAAAAGTGGAAATCAGACTTCTCTCTCTTATAAAAAAATTCATTTTAGATGGTGTCAAATTCCATATTATACTCCAGAAAGAGTGAGCATAAAACTTTAAACATTATTACCTCATATCTCAAGGGACTTTAAAAAAATGTTTTTTTCATTTTCTCTCTTCTATTTTTAGATAACCATCATAAAAAGACTTGCTAATTTGAAAATACAAATGTAATCTAGGGATCTGTCAGTTGAACTCAGGGCAGTGATTGTGAAGACCTCAGAAGTCAGGTTGGACTTAGGTATTTTTTTTTTCTTTTTTTTCTAGTATAAATAATAAATGAAAGTGTCTACAGAATTAATATATTGCATAGAATCAGATCATCTTTTTCCTTCACAAAACCTGTAGAAAATAAATATGAATTAGGTGGTCAGCTTACACTCTTTCATTTTATAAACAATTACACTTTGGGTCAACTTCTGAATAAGATACCTACTTTTCAGGCCTCAGGAATGAACAGCTTTATATCTCTTATTCATCCACAAAGGCAGAATGCAGGACCAACTGTATTGTGTGACTTCATTTATAGTAGCAGAGTCCAGCTGCCTACTAGATACATTCAAACTTCTCTCACTCCACATCTATAATACTCTAGCCACATATTAAATTTATAGTAAATAAAAGGCTCTTCTCATCTTTCACTAAAGCTAAAATATCTATGACTCACTTTTTGATATAAATATTCCCTATCAAAATAACAAATACAGATTCAGACTTTTGACATAAATATTGCCTTCTCTTAAGTAGTTTGCAAAGATTTTATAACATGATCAAGTTTTGAGAAATGGTTTGGATTAAAAAAAAAAGAAGAAGAAAGAAAAAAACATGGAAACTCCAGAATATTGAGGATACAATACCTCCATGAGAAGGGACAAATGATGTGGAATAGAAATGGGACATGGAGGAGGAGTAAAACAAATGCAAAGCATCTGTAGCTCTTTTACAACTAAGAGTTCATTTTTCTAAGATTCACCGAAGAATTTCAAAGCTTTTACTTCATCAACTATACCCAACCTTGTGTTTTATCTATATACTACATACATTTGAGAAAATGACAGCGTAATTTTGTTTTTATAATTTAAGGTTAAAGATCATTTATATTATCTGAGCTAAATTGTAGCAAAAACAAAGCTTAGCCAGTATACTGAATAAAGAAAAAAACTCGATTGTCATTACATCAGGTCCACTGTTTTTCAATAAGCTCTCCATTAAGGCTGGCTATCGCTTGTTAGTATGATTTATCAAAAGCAATTGCTATTTTATATCAGCTGCTAGTTGAGAGTTCAGTGATACTTACTTTTTGACAGTTTAGGAAGTACAGATAATTTTCCTTATACAAGAATTTCTGACGATAATTTGCAGAAAAAATTATTATTTGATGTTATAAAAGAAACTACATTTTGACATAAATTTCCAATGGTGTATAAAATTTGTATTATCTTCATAGGATGTTCTTGATTTAATGACACAAAAAAAATACTTCTTCATCTAAAATGTTTAAGGGTAAGAAGGGGTCTTCAGAAATTTGTGAGAAGATGGAATATATAAGAAATAAATAAATTTAGCTAAAACATTTAAAAAGTAAATTTAAAAAGTTTATCTCCCATAATGATTTGGACAATAGCTAAAACATTTAAAAAGTAAATTTAAAAAGTTTATCTCCCATAATGATTTGGACAATTAGAACATAATAAAGTGACTTTATTACTGACTTAAGATATCATGACTCTACTGTTTCAAAGTTGCCTCAGAAACTGCCCAGACATTCCTCCTATAAGTCTTTTCTTTTTCTTTCTATTCTTTTTAGAGCTTTATTTAAGAATAATTGACAATTTGCATAATAAAGAGCAAATATTTAAAGCATTCAACCTGATTACTTTTGACATGTGAATATACCTAGAGAAGTATCATTGCAATCAAATTAATGAAAATATCAAGCACCCCAAAAGGTTTCTCATGCTCTTTTATAACCCTTCCTTTCTGATCTCCCTGCCATGTCCTCTATCCTACACCCAATCCCAGAAAATCTCTGGTCTGTTACCTATAACTATAGATTAGTTTGCTTTCCATGGATGTCATTTCAATAGGTTCAATTATTCCACATCTTTACCAATACTTGGTTGGGTCAGGCTTTTTAATCTTCAGCTTTCTAAAAGCCATGTACTGGTATCCCATTGTGGTTTTAATTAGTATTTCTCTAATAATACTTCATGTATAGAATTGTCTGTGTGCATATGCTTGTGGAATATTTTTACATATTTTGTAGTAATGTGTCTATTCAAAACTTTTGACCATGTTTTTTGTAAGGTTGTTTGTCTTATGATTGAGTTGCAAAAGTTATTTGTATATTCTAGATAAAAGTCCTTTTTCAGATACATCTTGCAAATATTCTCTTCCAGCCTGTGACTTTTCTTACATTTTCTCAAGTGTATTTTAAAGAGCAAAAGCCTTATATTTTTATAAGGTCCAGTTTATCAAGATTTTATTTATTGTGCTTGCTATTTGTTTTCTATTTATAAAATATGGTCCAAGAGATTGCGCCACTGCACTCCAGTCTGGCGCCTGGCGACAGAGCAAGACTCTGTCTCAAAAAAAAAAAAAAAAAAAAAATATGGGTCCAAATCAAGGTCACTAGGATTTTCATTTTAGTTTTCTTTTCTAGAAAGTGTATTATTTTAGCTTTTACATTTAGAGCAATGATCCCTTTAAGTAAATGTTTTAACATAGATGAGTTAAGGATTAAGCTTAATTTTATTGCCTGTAAATATCCTACTGTTATAGCATCATTGGTGGAAAACATTAAACTTTCCCCATTGGAATGCCTTGGCAATTTTGCTAAGAATCAGTTGAGCAGATATGTGTGGGACTGTTTTCAGATTCCCTCTTCTATCTCATCAGTTTTCATGTTTGTCTTCACATCAGAATCATGTTGTCTTAATGACTGTAATTTAATAATGAGTTAAAATAAGTTTCTTTGACAATAACTGTAGTTTCATAATTGTTATATTTATTTTCATTTTGCATAAGTGTAGTTTATAATTAATATATTCTGTAATTTTGTTCTTTTGCAAAGTTTTGGCTATTCGAGTTGGTTTGCCTTTTCAAGTGAATGTTAAAATCAGCATGTCAGTTTCTAAAAGAAGAGAAAAATGGCAAATTTCAAATGTGATTGAATTGAATTTTATGTCAATTTTGGAAAAGCAGAAATCTCAACAACATGGAATTTTTCAAAGCATGAATGTGGTATTACTCACCATTTACTTAGGTCTTCTTAATTTATCTTGGTGACATTTTTGCAATTTTCAGTGTACAGGTCTTACACATGTTTTGCCAGATTTATTACTAAGTATTTTATGTCCTTATTCTACTGTAAATGGCATTTTTATTTGAATTTAGAAAGTTTTTTTTCTAGCATATAGAAGTAAAATCAATTTTTGTGTATTGACATTTATTCAGCAACCTTGCTAAACCCACCTATTATTTCCTCTACCTTTTTTTGGTAAATCTTTAGGAAAATCTTTAGGAGTTTCTACATAAACTATTGATGGCAGCAGTGGCCCATCTGGAATCATTACTGTGAAGATGCCAACTGCAACCAGGAAGGCATTGCTGGGGCTGCACATTCCATCAAGCCAGCAGGAGCTGGGAACAGGTGGGAACCTCTTTACAAATTGGTGGGGCAGGAGCCCCATGTTCTTGGGCACAGCTGCAGCCTCCCAACCATAGCCGTGTACCTGGGTATCTCTATGCTCTCAGGAGGCTGGGAAGCCCCTCACCATCAGGCTCAGAAGTGTTTGATCCTGCTGCCTGCCCTCTCCCCGTTGCCAGCCCCCACTCCAATTTCAGAGCAAAGTTGAAGCCAAACCTGGGCACTGTCACAACCCAGCTGGTGTCTATATGCTTAGAGTGGTGCCGACATGACAGACCGCTGCCACCATGGCTCCCTCTGGGCTTTGGGCATGAACAAGCATGGGAGAGAGGGCAATGAGGGGCTGAGGGTAGCTCAGAGGCCCCCCTCAGCATGAACAGCCTGGACAACATGACTGATGGCAGCAGGAGGCAGACAGACTCCTGGGCAGAAAGGTGTGGGTCCCCAGTGAAGCCCCCCTCAAACCCTGAAGCCTGAGGACCAGTCTTGTCAATTCCAGGTGGAGTCCACGGCTCTCAGTGAGAACTTATATGCTTTTTCGGGGCCTGCCCATGGTCACCCATGGAATTCCTCCCTTCTGAGCCCATAACAATCCCAGAGACAGCTGGGCTCACACAGAGGTCTGACTACCAACTGTGAGAAGGGACTGCCCAATTTGGCTCTCCTTAATCCGTCAGACAACCTGCCTGCAGAAAGGAGCTCTACCCACTCCAAGTCTCCTCTCCACTGAGGGCTGCATTCCTCAGGACAACCTGCCTGCAGAAAGGAGCTCTACCCACTCCAAGTCTCCTCTCCACTGAGGGCTGCATTCCTCAGGACAACCTGCCTGCAGAAAGGAGCTCTACCCACTCCAAGTCTCCTCTCCACTGAGGGCTGCATTCCTCAGGACAACCTGCCTGCAGAAAGGAGATCTACCCACTCCAAGTCTCCTCTCCACTGAGGGCTGCATTCCTCAGGACAACCTGCCTGCAGAAAGGAGATCTACCCACTCCGGGTCTCCTTTCTTCTGATAGGTGGACACACATTGGGATGACCTGCCTGCAGATAGGAGCTACTCATTCTGGGTCTCCTCTCCGCAGAGTTGCACTTATCAGGAGGACCCGCCTGTGGAAAGGAACTACCCACTTTGGATCTCCCCAGGGCTATTCTGTCACTCAAAAAGTTGCTGTCTGCCTTGCTTACTCTCCAACTGTCTGCATACCTCATTTTTCCTGGACATGAGACAAAAACTAAGGACCCACTGAACAGTGAAACTGAAAGAGCTGTAACACTAAAAGCTGAAACACATCCCATCCTGACTGGTTGCCATATTGCAGGCAATGAGGAGAAAAGCTCTGCTGCCCTTTAGGGAGCACAAACCTAGGGGGTCCCCAAGCCAGGGGACACCCTCTTTGGGGTTCTGCAGTTTCTGGCACCTCTAAGTTTCTGCATGCAAAACTGCATTCCCCTTGTCTAGACACAGGTACCTACAGCAGAAGCTGCTTGCAGTGCATGAGATCCAGCCACAGGCTTGCAGGGAGCTGGAACCTGTGCCAGTGCCTGGAGCTACCTACCCACCACCACAGCAGCTGGCATGCCTGGTTGTGCACAGTGGCTGGACCCTATGGTTGCTTGCACACACCCCCCTCAGCATTCCATGCCTGGCTTGTTCTTAGCAGGTGTCAGATATGGGCTTATCACATAAGCTAAGTGCAGCCTGCCAGGCCAAGTAGGTGGAACAAGCCCAGCAGGCCTCAGCAAAACTCATGCAAAGGTGCCATCAGTCACAGATGTTTCTGGCTAGCAAAGCAACATCCTGAGGATCCTAAGACACTATCATATTGTCTGCCAGTAAAGACAGTTTTCCTTCTTTTCAATATGAATGTGTTTTATTTCTTTTCTTGGTTTAGTGCACTGGAAAATACCTGCATATGTTTAACAGAAGTCAGAAATATACTTTCCTTGATTTTTATGCCAAAAAAATTCAGCATCTCCCATTGAGTATAAAGTTAGCTATAGCTATAAGCTGTTTCTAATTGTTTTATTGAGGAAGTTATCTCTCTCTCTCTCTCTCTCTCTCTCTCTCTCTCTCTCTCTCTCTCTCTCTCTCTCTCTCTTTTACTGGTTTCCTGAGTTTTTGTCAAGAAGAAGTTTTCTATTTAATACCCCACAGGTATTGCTCAAGAGATTTTTGCCCAGACCTATGTCCTGGAAATTTTCTCAATGTTTTCTTGTAGTAATTTCATAGTTTGAGGCCTTAAAGTATCTAATCCATATTGATTTCATTTTTGTATATGATGAGAGAGAGGGGTCTAGTTTCATTTTTCTGCATATGGATATCCAGTTTTCCCACCACTGTTTGTTGCAGAGATGATCGTTTTCCCAGTGTATGTTCTTGGCAACATTGTAAAAAATGAGTTCACTATATGTGTATCAATTTGTTTGTGGGTTCCGTATTCTGTTCCACTGATCTATGATTTTTTTTTATGCCAGTATCATGCTGTTTTGGTTACTATAGCTTTATAGCATAATTTGAAGTCAGGTAATGTGATCTCTCCAGTTTCATTATTTTTTCTCAAGATAACTTCGACTATTCTGTGTGTGTGTGTGTGTGTGTGTGTGTGTGTGTGTGTGTGTGTTTCCATAGAAATTTTAGAATTTTTTTTTATATTTTTGGGAGGAATGTCATTGGTATTTTGATAGAGATATCATTGAACCTGCGGGTTCCTTTGTGTAATATAAACATTTTAACAATACTAATTCCCATGAACATGGAATATTTTTCCATTTTTTTTCTGTTCTTCTCAATTTATTTTATTTGTGTTTTATACTTTTCGTTATAGCGCTCTTTCACTTCTTTGGCTAACTACTAGGTATTTAATTTTATGATGGCTATTGTAAACTGGATTATTTTTAAAGGTGTTCTTCTCATTGTTCACTGTTGACATATAGAAATGCTACCGATATTTGTATGTTGATTTTGTATCTTGAAACTTTTTTATCAGTCAAAATAGTTTTCTTTTGGAGTCTCTAGGTTTTTACAGATGTAAGATCATTTCATCTGCAAACCAGGATAATTTGACCTTTTCCTTTCCAATTTGGGTGTCGTTTATATCTTTCGTTTATCTGATTGCTCTAGCTAGGACTTCCAATGCTATGTTGAATAACAGTGGTGACAATGGACATCCTTGCTGTGTTCCAGATCTTAGAGGAAAGGCTTTCAGTTTTTCCCCATTCAGTACGATACTAGTTGTGAGTCTGTTGTATGTGATTTTTATTATTTGAAGTATCTTCATCTTATCCCCAGGTTTTGAGGGTCTTTCTTATGTGGAAATGTTGAATGTTATCAAATGCTTTTTCAGCATCAATTGATCATATGAATTTTATCCTTCATTCTGTTGACATGATGTGTGACATTGATTTGCTTATGTTGAACCATCCTTGCATCCCAGTGATAAATCCCACTTGCTAATGATGAATAATATTTCTAATGTATTGTTGATTTCAGTTTGCTAGTATTTTGTTGAGTATTTTTGCATCATTGTTAATGAAAAATATTATCCTGTAGTTTTCTTTTATGGTTGTGTCTTTGTCTGGATTTGGTATCAGATAATACTGGCCTCTTAGAATAAGGTGGAAGGTGTTCCCTAGTTACCTATTTTTTTTTAATAATTTGAGTTGGATTTGTATTAGTTCTTTGTTTGATAGAATTCAAAAGTGAAGCCATTTGGTTTGGGGCTTTTCTTTACTAAAAACTTTTTATTACGTTTCAATCTCATTACTTGTTATTGTTCTGCTCAGGTTTTGGATTTCTCCTTGTTTAATCATGGCAGACTGTATGTGTCTAGGAATTTGTCCATTTCTTCTAGATTTTCCAATTTATTTCCACATAGTTGCTCATAGTACTTACTAATAATCATTTTAAATTCTACTGTATGAGTTGTAAGTCACCTTTATTATTTCTTATTTTATTTATTTCTATCTTCTCTTTTTTTTTCTTACTCTGGCTTAGGATTTGTCATTTTTTTAAGTTTTCAAAAAACCAAGTTTTTGTTTCATTGAACTTTTTTGTTTTTTCATTTAATTTATTTCTGCTCTGATTTTTATTATTATTTTCTTCTAATTTTGGATTTGATTTTTCTCTTGATATTCTAGTCTCTTAAGATGCAATGTTTGGTTGTTTATTTGAAGTTGTTTTTCTTATTTTGAGGTATGCATTTATCCCTATAAACATCTAACCTAGTACTTGGTTTGCTGTATTCCACAGGTTTTGGTGTGCTGTGTTTCCATTATCATTGATTGGTTTCCAGAAATTTTTCAATTTTCTTCTTATTTTCATCAACAGCAGACCTGTTTTACAAGAAATGCTAAAGAGAGTATTTTAATCAGAAAGAAAACCACAAGATACAGTTCTTCACACTCTTCCCTCCCTTTTCCAAAGGCAAAGGAGCCTCAGCCCCTATTTGCCACCACTTTCGGCCACAAGAAATACTGCCAGACTACTGCCAATGTTTCTTTAAGGCCCAGTGGCTCTTACGTCAGCTGTGGTGAATGCTGCTCACCTGGGGTCTGCCCTTCAGGGCAGTGGGCTCCCTTCTCACCCAGGCAGGTCCAGAAGCACTGTTCAAGAGTAAAGCCCTATAACTGGGGACACCAATAGCCCACTTGGTGCTCTACTGCCATGTAGCCATGCCGGTATCTAAAGTGCAAGATCAAATCCCCGTTTACTTTTTCCTCTGCTTTTCTTAAGCAGAAGGAGTTTTGCCCCATAGCCACCACAGCTGATAATGTGCTGAGTCTTACCTGAAGCCAGCAAGTCTCAGAGACTCACCCAAGGCCCTTGATGTCGTACCTGGATATTACTGCCGGTTATTCTGGGTCCAAGGGCCCTTCAGCTGGCAAGTGATGAATGCTGCTAGGACTGAGTCCTTACTTAGCTTTTATTTTTGAAAGATAGTTTTTCTGGCTGGAAAATTTGAAGTTTTTTCTTATTCCTTAAGCTTTGAATTTTTCATCCAACTTTTTTTTATTTTAAAGATATTTCTCTGACTTCATTTCTGACATTGTTTTCAGTAAGAAGTCTGTTAATACAATGATTTATTTTTCGTGTGTAGAACGTGGCTTTTGTTGTTTTCTTCTTGTTGTTGTTGGTTCATTGGTTTGCTCTGGTTTTCTGATTTTTGTCTTTGACACTGGTTTAAGAGATTCGATTATAAAATGTCTTAAAGTAGTTTCTTAATTTTTTTTCTGTTTAAGTTTTATAAAATTCTGGAAAAGGTAAATTTAATATTTTATAAAATTTGTAAATTTTTTAACCTTAAAAAAAATTATTTATTTATCTTCTCCCTTCCTTAATGAACTTACGTGTATTGGACTGACTGACTTTGTGCCAGAGCTCACTGATATATTTTTTATTATTTTTCAGCTTTTTTTCCTCTGTGTTCTATTAGGTAGATTTTGTATCTGTGCCTTCAAGGTCACTGACATTTTGTGCAATCGTATTTCTTCTGGTGCTGATACCATCCAGTGTACTTGTCATCTGAGACTTTGTATTTTCCATCGCTACAATTTTGATTTGGCTCTTTTTTGTATCTTCCACATCTCCAAAAGATTAATGTATTCATGCTGTTCTTTTAACTTTTTGGATACAAGCTGTATGTTTGCAGCAGCTGTTTTAATGTCTTTGTCCAGTAATTTTACCATATGTATCATTTCCGAGTCTGTTTCCATTGTTTGAATTTTGTCATGTGAGTTAGACACTCCTGATTCTTTAAATGACTGATAATTATTGGAAAATTATATATTCTTATGATAGATTTTTCTTTGTACTCCTTTAAATAATTTTCATCTTTATTGTAAGAGACAGTCATATTAGTTGAATATAGTATGATTCTTCTGAGGTTCATTTAGAAGCTGTTTTAGGCAGGATTGAAGTTACCTTTAGATTAACTTGGCCCCACTACACAGGCAATAACTTCCTGAATACTTCACCTGAGGTCCCTTGCAGTGTCTTTTTCTCTAGGAAATGTGTTCTGTTGCCAATATTATATGAGTCTTGGTAGTTATTCTACCTCCTCCTTTCTTTTCTCCAGCCTGATATGGTTTCCTTGCAGGAATTTGCTGATCAGGACTCAGCTGGTAACACAAGGAGAATCTGTTCCACGTCTCCAGAGTTCTCTCTGTGCAGCTATCTTCTCTTTGGTTCTTTATTTTTTAAATTTTTATCTTTGGCCTCTTCAGATACTCAAGTCTATTGCTACTACTGGGCAGTCCTAGGGCTCATGCGGCTGTTCCTCCTATTGTCTACTATAAGCAAATCAATTTTACACATATAGTCCATGTTTTTAATTGTGTCATGCTGGAGAGTACATATGATTCTTCTTACTCCAATATAGCTGAGGGCATTTCTGCTCTGTGGTTCATGTACATTTGATCCTCTCTAGCTTTGGAACTGTTTTACGTTTTGCACTTCCCATGGCTATCAGTTGTAGATAATTAGAGCTAACACTAAAAACTGTGCTTTATGCCAGGCAAGAATGAAGAGCTGTGGAGGTAGCCGCCAAAAGATTTGAAGCAAGCTGCATATTATATATGTCATGTCATGTCACAAAGTGAATGCTATAGTCTAAAATTTTGTTTTCCTTCAAAATTTATATGTTGAAATACCCCCAAGAAGATGGTATTAAGGTGGGGCCTTTGGGAGAAAATTAGGTTGAGGGAAGAGCCCCTCATAAATGGGATTTGTGAGTGTTTTTTTTTTTGTTTGTTTGTTTTGAGACGGAGTTTCGCTCTTGTTACCCAGGCTGGAGTGCAATGGCATGATCTTGGCTCACCGCAACCTCCGCCTCCTGGGTTCAGGCAATTCTCCTGCCTCAGCCTCCTGAGTAGCTGGGATTACAGGTGCGAACCACGGTGCCCAGCTAATTTTTTGTATTTTTAGTAGAGACGGGGTTTCACCATGTTGACCAGGATGGTCTCCATCTCTTGACCTCGTGATCCTCCCTCCTCGGCCTAGACCCCTCACTCTTTCTATTGTGTGAGGAGACAGCAGAATGGCACTGTCTTTGAACCAGAAAGTATTCCTTCTCCACATACAAAGTCTGCCTTGATTTTGGACTTCACGGCATTCAGAACTGTGAGAAAAACATTTTATTGTGTTTGCAAGATACCCAGTTTATGGTATTTTGTCACATCAGCACAAAACAAACTAAGCAAGACAACAAGTAACTTGTGGTCTTCTATTAAGTGTGAGCTGTAATCCTTAGGACATGTGTACTGATGAGAGGCTTTACATAAAGTTTTACTTTATATGAAGCAGTTAGAATTGGACACTGGAATCTTTTTCGTGCAAGGAAATATGTCTGATTCTTACTGTCCACAGAGAACAGAGTGAAAAACACTAAACAATCTTCAAAATAATAGATGTTTATTCAGAGCAAAGTCACCTGACCCTATTTCAGTGGTGGTGAGTAATCCTCTTGATCAACTACAGCAATTAAGTAAATGGTAGAACTGAAGTCCAGTGCAAAGAGAAAATGGTTTTACTATCACATGCAATTAAGAAAAAAAACTCTCTTGATTTCTCCACTGAGTAAAAATAGTAATTCAGGCTATCAAAGAGCTGCTTTCTGGAAAGGGGAGAGTGGTAGGACGAATATGGTGGGAGAGTGAGAGACATTTTGGTTTTGGGGTTTTTGTTTGTTTGTTTGCTTTGGTGGTTAAAATAAATTTATAAAAATATGAGAAGTCACATGGTTTCTGGTGTCTTGAGTGCAGATGGCTGGGCCGCTGTAAATATTTTTGCAGGTTGTACAGTGCACAAGTCCACAGGGTGCCTTTTCTTTACAGTCTGCTTACTTCTTACTCAAAGTGTGGTGCACAAACCAGCAGCAGTGACATCACTTCTGAGAGCTTCTTAGAAATACAAAGTTTCATAATCCCATCTACTGAATCAGAATCTGCATTTTAATAAGGGCTCATGCAATTTGTTTATGTATGCTCATTAAATTTGGGAAATGTCTATTTGAATAATGCCTTTCAGTTAGGAAGTACACACCTGTCCTGACAATATGCGTCTGTCTTTGAGAATCTGGATTGTAAAGGGTCTTCTGCAGATGAATGCGATGGCTTGCAGAACTGCATCAGGGCCTCTGAGGAGCCAAACGTGCTGTTTTTTATCTAATCCATGGAAACCCTGAAGAATGTGCTTATCTCTCCTGTTTCTTTCCAAATACCTTTCTCTGGGTTCCATCTGTCAGCCTCAGCTTAAGAGTGTCAGCCACAACACTGGAGGAAAAATTGCTCAAGCTCACTCGTGCCAATTGGAGGATATTCTGCACATTCTCTCCTTTTAGCTGCTCATACCTTGTAAACCGCAATATGAAGACTGGCTGACTTTCATCAGAGATATTCAATGAGAGTGGCCTGATAATTCTCAAGAAAGAATATACGAATACACCAAAGGAATATGCAGTTTGGATTTATATAGTCACATTCTACTTACATCTTTTATCTTTAAGTGTAATTCAGACATCCTATAATAATTACATTGTGAGCAGTTGGCCAAACTTAGTATAGGTTAGAACCCAATTGAATATGTTAACCATGAGCTGGGTAAAGAGACGGAACATTCCCTAATCCCACACCCTGCCTCCAGTTAATTTTCCCCAGCCACCTTGTTAATCCTCAGCAGTGTCTGGGAAAAAGACCTGTGTGCTTCACCACACTGTCCAGCCTTCCGGCTTTCTAGGTGAAGTAGGACAAGCCAAACTGAAGGAAATAATTAAGAATTTAACTTACTGAGATAGTATCAGCAAGAAGCAAAAATAGGCACCAGCTTTCTAATGCTCTATTTTGTTTTTACAGAAAGGCACAGGTAAAGATTGGGTAGATCAGCACAGGTGGGAGATCTTGTCAATGCTGAGGACATCTGAACAAAAGGCTTTGGCTCAAAGCGTTAGGAGAAAGGAGAGGGAAATGTTAGGAGTGAAGAGGTTCTAAATGGAATAAAAGTGATTTAGTTAGGGCCTCCTGTATTAGGGCTCTCTAGAGGGGCAGAATTAATAGAATAGATGTGTATAAAAAGGAGTTTATTAGGGCGTCTTGACTCACACATGGCAAGGGGAATCGCACAATATGGCATCTTCAACCTGAGGATTAAGGAAGCTAGTCCGAGTTCCAAAATCTCAAAAGTAGGAAAGCTAACAGTGCAGCCTTCAGTCTGTAGTTGAAGGTCCGGGAGTAAAAGCGGAAGAAGCTGGAGTCTGATTTTCAAGAGCAGGAAGCATCCAGCACAGGAGAAAGATGTAGGCTGGAAGACTACGCCAGTCTAGCCTTTCCATGTTCTTCTGCCCGCTTCTACTCTGGCCCCACTGGCAGCTGGTTAGATGGTGCCCACCCAGGTTGAGGATGGGTCTGCTTTCCTGGTCCACTGACTCCCATGTTAATCTCCTTTGGCAACATATTCACAGACACACCCAGGAACAATACCCTGCATCCTTCGATCCAATCAAGTTGACACTCAATATAAACCATCACACCTCCTGATGCAAATGCCCCTAAACAGAGTCACCCGAGGAATGCAGGAATGCAGATCTGGAGGATGTGCATCCGAGCATGGCTGGCTCATGAGGATACGAGTTCTTAAAACTGCAATTCCCTTCAGATAACTGCAACATACTGACCACGTGTAAGTCTGGTGTAAGGAGGTCAGCTTCCCCACACCCTGAGGCCTGTTAGGCAAAGTCTTATAATCGCCTATGGTTAGGCTGGTAGGAACATATGGAATTTTGGCCTGGATCTTGACTCCTCAAATCAGATGCCAGGAAACATATGATGCAAAAATATAAAGTATACTTGGGACAGAGCGTTCTGGTCTACCCATGTGAGTTTGTTTATATGAGCCTCACTGATGAGGCTCCAAAAGACTGAGGGTAATACTGCAGACATCTCCTGGGAGCTCAACAATATAGGATTCTAATAAACAGGAGTTAGGGATCTTAGCTAAAGAATTCATACCAGCCCAATAGTGAATATAAAACTTTTATTGCTCAATGGAGACAGTGTCCTTGAACAACATCACTTACAATTTTCAGCTATTTGCTTACTTGAAGGTAAATATATTTTTAAAAAATTGTTACTACTTTAGAGCATCACACATAAAATACTGACAATATAGAAATCAGGTCAGATTGTTGGGTGGTTTTGGGATGAGATTTTTTTCCAGGTTTCTAGTTGGCAGTTTTGGTGAAGAGTGATATTCTTCAAGGTAATCTGTTTTATTACGCTATTGGTTTAAGCAGTTTTCGATTATATTTTGCTGATTTTATTACAGAAATGGCTGCAGAAAAACCCCAGGACTCAGTTTCTTTCAGGTATTTTCCACCATTATAGGCATAGAAACTATTTTTATCACACTTTGCTTCCCTAAGTTGCAATCTGTTCCCAATAGCAAGTCATCTTCCCTCCACTCTTTTTTTTTAATTTTTATTGCATTTTAGGTTTTGGGGTACATGTGTAGAACGTGCAAGATAGTTGCATAGGTACACACATGGCAGTGTGTTTTGCTGCCTTCCTCCCCTTCACCCACATTTGGCATTTCTCCCCAGGCTATCCCTCCCCAGCTCCCCTCCCGGCTGTCCCTCCCCTATTCCCCCCAATAGACCCCAGTGTGTAGTACCCCTCCTCCCTGTGTCCATGTGTTCTCATTTTTCTCACCCGCCTATGAGTGAAAATATGTGGTATTTCGTTTTCTGTTCTTGTGTCAGTTTGCTGAGAATGATGTTCTCTAGATTCATCCATGTCCTTACAAAGGACAAAAACTCATAATTTTTGATTGCTGCATAATATTCCATGGTGTATATGTGCCACATTTTCCCAGTCCCCTCCACTCTTAACTCTGCCTTGGGCCATAGCTGCCTTTGTCATTAGGCAGGTACCACTTGAAATCCTAAACACAGCTTCTCAATAGGGTATCACCTGCTCATTTAGTCCATTGTAAAGAGAAAGAGTAATGTGGGTTTTACGAGAAGGGACATCTTTAAATTCATATGACTTTTCTTAACAAAGTAAGGGAAAGGATTCTCCCAAATAACTAGCATTTTATGGTCTTTTAGTCAGGGAGTAGATGATTAGAAATATTTCTTTGATTTAAACCCTCTCCTCATTTTAAGTCATATTTCTTATATCCTAGTGTTACAGAACAATTTGTATTGGTAATATTTGAAAATTTTCCAAACTGATGAGAATTCTTGTGAAGTTATGATTAAGGACTCACATACTACATATTATAACTTTTGAAGCTGGAATGAACTGATTTAGAGTCAATGGCCATGACACTCTTAGCAATCTGATGTTCACAGATGAGCATGGACTTTCCAAAGTGAACGCTGGTTTGTAAATATCATTATACAGAAATGAGATTAAGTTTTTGAGTTTTCAGTAGAATGCTACAAAATCCTGGAGCATGCAGCAGGGTCAGCAGAGAGTGAAATATGTTACTTTTTCTGAGATACTTAGATAAATGACGGCTGAAGGAGGTATAAATTGTTTTTAAGAACTCTGTCTCAAACTTCTTTATCTAAAAATACTGAAACTCTTCCCTGGAGAAGAAAGAGATGATGTTTTGGCTCTCCAGATTCCCAGGTAGCATATCCCTTGGGCACGAGGACTGTGAAATTGGCTACAAGGCTGGGAAAAATAAAGGAAGGCACTCTTCCTACCATGAAGAAGATAATATATTAAAAATTGGAGGTTTCTTTTTATGGAAGAAATGTTTATACCAGGAAAACACAGTGTGTCTATTGACTAATAAAAAGCTCTCAAGTTTTACCATAATGACAGCAGAGGCCAAGATATGTCAAAATCAGACCAAATCTGTTAAAGGTCAAACCAAATTTATGTTATCAAAGCAAAAATCAATTTGGTGCAGCATCCAGATACGCAGAGACAGCTATTACCATTTGTCTGCTGTTATGGCTGGTCTAGTTCTCAGTTGCTATTATAGCTACGACTAGAAGCAGATGAGCTTTCAGATTCAAGAAATGTGAACTAAATACATTTCCGAGGAATATGATCTGTTTGCTACTCCTTAGATCAGAATCGATGTAGACAAAAGTGAAATTTGAGTATAAAGTAAAATAAAAAAAAAAAAGCGTAAAGGGAAATATTCACATCAGTTACATTGCATTTCTCCTTTTGAGGAAAGGAAAGCATATACGAAATTAAATCTTCCATTAGAGATCTCCTCATGGACAAATTTCTGACCCCCCCCTTTTTTTTGCTTGCATTTATGTCATATAAACATTTCCCCAAGATTAAGTCATTTAGTCTCAGAGACAGCTATTACCGGAAAGAATTCAGCAGTATAATTAGTAGTGGTTACTGTCGTGAGTCCTTTAGAATAGTTTAGGGAGAACAACTCATGAGTTTCAAGACTAATCATGTTTCTAGGGCCATATACACACTGTGGTGAGCTTCTTTAGAAAAATATTGTAACTTTTATGTTAGGATCGGGGGTGCCTGCGCAGCTTTCTTATATAAACTTGTTTCTCAGGTGTAGACATTATTTTGTCACCCAGGTACAAGGCTTAGTACCCAATAGTTTTTTTTTCCCTTGACCTCTTCCTCTCCCAACCTCCATCCTCAAGGAGGCACCAATGTCTGATTTCCCCTTTTTCTGTTCATGTGCTTTCATTATTTAGCTCCCAAATACAAAGGAGAACATGAAGTATTTGTTTTTTTTTTCTTTTTTGGTTGTTGTTGTTGTTCCTGTGTTAGTTTCTAAGGATAAAAAAGCAAAATTTTAAAGTTAAATTTCAACAGAGAAAGCAATAAATCCCTAATATTGATAAAATGTATTTTGTAGATAGAAAAAGTGGGAATCCAAGTATTTATATACATTGGGACACTTGAAGTTTTTTTTTTTTTTAATAGAACTTTTGAACTTGTAACATGGTAATGTAGGTGATTATAAGGAACATGTATAGCTGGCTCCATCAGGGACATCTTGAATTCGCTATCCTACATAGAAGCTGAGGGATGACACCATGCAGATGAAAATATGAGAATATGACTCACTTTGATTGGAACTGCATAAACAGATTTGTGGTTGAACCAAAAATAGGCGTTAGTTGTTGCCATGAATTTGGAAAGGAGAGGATATGAGGGTCAGCTAAGATAGAGATCAACTATATTTGAAAAATGAAGGAAGGAATTTGATACCTGAGAAGTTATATATCAAGAGACCTAGAAGAGAACTCTAGCCGGTGCAACCCAGAAAAATAAATATTTAAAGAGAATGGAGTTGCATCAACATTGAGGTGACACAAATAAGGACTCAAAGACAGTTACTACATTTGGAAATTGGGTGACATTGACTTTTTAAAAGACGTTTAGGCAAAATGTTGAAGACCACATGCAGGTGATGAATCAAATAACAAATAACAAAAAATAGAAACTCTTACTTGTAGACGATTCATTTAACAAATTTAACACAAAAAGAACTAATTATTTTATATCACCTTTAAAGTAACAAACAAGCTATACAGAAAATAGGCTTCTTTCTGTAAAGGTTAACTTTTGTCCCTGAATAAGGAAGAATTACTGCAAATAAAGGTAAAAGCAGCAAGGCAAAAGAATAAATAATTATGAAAAATAGACATAAAAGAGTGGGTAATGGTCAAAATGGAATGATTTCCTTGGTAGAAAATGATGGAGGCCTCTTTTATTTGATTTTATTTTTCTGTAGGAGGGAAGGAGACTTGATGGAACATGTCTTACCTGATAGCTTCTCTTTTTAAAAAATAGTTGCACTTACATCATTATTAGCATTCAGCTTTATAGGTTTTGTAAACTTTATGGTTAACTTTAAAGCATAGAGCCTGCTTTTCTCATATCTGCAGAAGTACTTTTCTTCAGAATACTACAAAATTATTCTGAACACTTTGATTTGGCTAATTGTGACATACTCCTCTTTAAGAGGTGATTCTGTGCTGAAATTCAGCCTTTTGGAAAAATATTTTCCCATATATTTACTTCATGATGACGATATTAATTCATACAGCATGCCATTTCCCTTGAATAACTAGGAGTTCTTGATAAGTGGACTTTTTCCTCAAACTTATGAAAAGTGATGAATTACCTTGTCTACATTCTTTTTTAAAAATGCATGTACTAAAAAATAATAATAAAGGAATAAAAGTGTGAATGACATGATATAGGTTAACATACATTTGATAGAAAGTAATATAAATATATATTTTTAATTAATCTTTGCCTTACTTCAAATAAAGACATAATTTCTTAAAATAGGGGTTCTATAGAATGTTATTTTAAATATTATGCAAACTAATGGCCAGCCATCCATAAGTTTATCATATTGATTATATGCATGTAAATAGAGAAAAAAATTGTGCTTGCTGCTTTGTTTACATCATCTGGAAGTCCTATTTCATAGTCCAGTCCTAGAAACAGTGGCCCAGGAATGGAGTTAGGAAGTGTCAGAGTCTGTCTGCCTTTGTCAATAGAAATAAATTATTGCTTTGGTTCTCATTCCAGGTCGTTGGTCAAATATTACAAGTGTGGAATTGGTTCTAGATATTTCATCTCCTGAAAAAATTGGAGCATAGCCCACTCCTGTGCCTGACACTTACACAGAAGACGATAGCAACTTGGTCTACTATTCTAAGCGCACTTCAAGAAAGCTCAGTACCGTATGTTGTACCATTTTCTTGAAAATATTCTTAATGTTGAAAAGTGCCATTTCTTACAACCCTCTGCTATTACCAATGCTAAAGATATACAACCAGGAAGAACCATCTACTAACATTTATCCAGATTTCATTGCATGTGTAGAGGGATCCTCAATATTCCCCGACTGTTAATAATTCTGTAATGCCTAGCCAACTAATCCCTAAAAAGGCTTACTCCTCAAATTTTAATTCTTAAAAAAAATCCATGTAATTTTCAAGAAGATAAAAATAAAATAAGTTACAATTAATAAAATATTTTTAGGCTTATTTTTATACAATACTGGGCTAAGTGCAGTGGCTCAAGCCTGTAATCCTAGCACTTTGGGAGGCCCAGGCGGACAAATCACCTGAGGTCAGAAGTTCAAGACCAGCCTGGCCAACATTGTGAAATCCCGTCTCTACTAAAAATACAAAATTTAGCCGGGGCAGTGGCAGGTGCCTGTAATCGCAGCTACTAGGGAGGCTGAATCAGGAGAATCACTTGAACCCAGAAGCAGAGGTTGCAGTGAGCAAAGATCCCACCACTGCACTCCAGCTTGGGCAACAGAGAAAGAGCCTGTCTCAAACAAACAAGCAAACAAATAAATGAACAAACAAAAAAACCCCACCTGGCTCAAAATCTATTAGAATCTAAAAACATTTAGTCTTCCATAGGTATTAAATTTCAAGTTAGACAAGAACATATACACACGCTATGCAGGAAGAAGAAGAAGTACAATGGGATGAATTGGAAAACAGCAAAACCAGAACTGAGTGGAAAGCAAGCCCGCATCACTGCATTCTGCCATTATCCGAATTGTACCAGGTACTTCTAGGTGGCAAATGTGAAGTGACCCTGCTGAAAGAGCTTTAACGTTGATAGTGCCAGGTATAAATTAAGCCAACTGGGAGTTGGGGAGGAAGGTGCATGGGGAGGAGACTCTTCACAGCAGTAGCCCCAGAAAATAAAGTTGCTAATCTAGAAGAGAGGAAATAAAACACCTCCAAAAATCACTATAGCAGAAACATATACACATTCACACACATTTCTAAACTATGCTTCACATTAAAAAATGATATAAACAGAAGCAGGAAAACATACCTAAAACACAATTGTCACGTTATTGTAAAAGCATGAACTACAGACCACGGCATATTTTAAAGTACAGATTTTTTAAGTTACATTTCCCATCTACTTGATCAGAACTTCTAGAAACAAAGACCTGGGATCTGTATTTTCATGAGTTTGCACGTGTGATTATTCTGTACCCTAAAGTTAGGGGACCACTGATAGTTCTGAAATACCTTCCCACAATAAAGGTCAATGCTTTATTTATCAACAAAATGTCAAATGTAAGGGAATGGAAGAGGAATAGAAATAAACACGATAATAAAGATTATAGAAATGGGTACTTTCATTTGAATATATTAATTGTTTTTTTTTTTTTAAAATAAGCACGAGTAGCTGGGTGTGGTGGCCTACACCTGCAGTCCCAGCTACTAGGGAGGCTGAGGCAGGAGAATCGATTGAACCCAGGAGGTGGAGGTTGCAGTGAGCTGAGATTGCACCACTATACTCCAGCCTGGGCAACAAGAGAAAAACTCCAGGAAAAAAAAAAAGGCACTAGTAACTTAAGAATAAGAACAATATTCTAATGTCTTCACTCTTTAAAATTACACGTGGTCACAATAATAAAATTGGTGAGCTAAGAGGTAGAAAGCTTAAAATGCTTCTATTATCAAATAAGGGAATAATTAATGTCTTGTAAATCTTGAATACTGAAACAATATCTAAAGTAAATCAGATTTATAATTCTTCACTTATTTACTAAGGTCTGTGTCTAAAAACAGGTAGGTAGGTAGATAGGTAAGTAGCGAAAGAAGGGAGAGGCACAGACAGTCTAGAATGAACATACAGAAATACAGAGACAGAAGCATATTGTTTCATTTGTTCAAGTACAGTATGAATGGGAGAAGAAAAAAGGACTTGTTAATAGAAAACAAGTAAGTTTAACAAGTTTCTGTTTTTTAAGTCTACGATCCCAGAATTCTTCTGGTGAAGATCAAATATCCACTCTTCATAAAGGAAACCAAAATCTCTTCCTGTGCGCTAACCTCACCATGTGACAGATGTCAGATATTATAACATTGTTGTCATTGTGCGTGTTTACATTTCATTCAAGAACCAAAAAGTAAATAAACAAATGAACCACTGTGCAAGCCCCAATACAAGAGTAATTCTGTGTTCTGGTTTAGAGATTGGAAACAGATGTAAACACTTGTAATTATGCATGTTTCAGGCTGCCTTTCATGCACAGGAACGGTTGCTTTAGGAATTGTGGGTGGGGCTGCCCAAACGCAAACACAATCAGTTTTTCTGAAGTGCAGAACTAGAGACTAAATAGGAGCACATTAATCACGAAATACGATTTTTAGGAAGGTCACTCACTTATGAACTTCCGGTGACACTCAGAAACAAAATGAAAACCAAAACTGCTGGAGTCTCTTTTCTGTTTATGAAGTAGCGTAACCAGAAGGTGGAAAGGGACACCAGGAGGGGCATTTGCTCTTTGCCTCTGCCACATTTCAGCCCTTTGAGGGTAGATGAACATTTGGGCTTTGTTTACTGACACACAGACCTAATAGTGGAACTAGGTACCAAGCAACAACCAAAATCAGGCGTTAATAAGCATGTTGGACACCAACATCTATATTTTCTCTTTTTCCCTTTGTGATTGGGCCTTCAATTTTAGCTGATCACAGTGCTCCTTGCTAACATCTACTTTTCCTATCCTCTCTTAAAGATAAATATAGCTACGAACTAAGTCCTGAACAATTTCGTGTACTTGGACGTATGTCAGACTTCCAGGAAGTCATCTTAAATGTACTCCCTCCATTCTTCATTTCTGCATGAATGAAGTTCTTTTGAGAATGAAAGCCACATGGTAAGAATGGGAGAGTATGTATATCAACAGGAGGCCATGATTGAAAACACTGAGAACACTGAAGCCTTTTTCTCGACCTTGCCTGGCCTACCTCCAAAATTCTTTTATGTGATAGAGAAACAAGCTTCTACCTTATTTAAACCACTTTGTTTGTTTATTAGCAGCTGAACCGAATTCTACACAAAATACACGTTAAATGCAATGAATCTGTATGGTGTGCTCACTAATGGACAGGAGCTGTTCTATTTGAGGCTAAAATGGTAAATGAGAATGGTCATGTTTAGCTAACAGTCTAGTGCAGAGGTCAACAAACAAGACCCACGTGCCGAACTAAGACTCATCTCGCACTGACTAATTTTGTAAGTAAAAATTTATCAGAAAATTGTTATGCTTGTTGTCTTTGCTGCTTTCCTGCTGCAAGGACAGAATGAATAGTTATGAAGGAAACCTAACCATCGGCAAGCCAAAAATAAGTGCTATCTGCACATCACAGAAAAAGTTTGTTGAACCTGATCTACGAAACTTAGCGAGACTAAGACAAGTAGAGAGACATTTATAATAGTGTTTGGTATACGTCACAGAAAGCGTTCTGGATTCTATTTATAAGGCGATGAATAACCTGTGAATAAACTTTCAGAGATTACAAAATATTTCTTAGAGATGGCAATAAGATGAACCTGGAATGATGAGTAGGAATTAACCAGATAAATGAGTCAATGGAACATTCTAAGTTAAAGAAACTGCATGAGCCCCACACCTAAAAGTGACAGCTTATTTTAAGTAAAACAAATCCCGAAATATGGAGGAATAATGCCACTTTCAGAAGTGCCTATGCAGAAATCCAGGAGAGAGCCAGGTAAAGCTTAGAAATGTCAATGCCATTATTTACTTATTAGTGGACTTCCAGTTTAAACTTAGTTGTCTTTAATTTTGGTTTAAAGCAAGGTTAACATTTATTTTTAGAATGCAATGAAATTAGATGCAGAGTGAAAGTATTGCAGGGGGTGAGAGCAGGTGCAGAATTTGCCCTTGCGCTGACCTTGCCCACTAGTCTTAGTTGCCAAAATTAAGTATGAATTACAAGCTCTTGGGATAGTTGTTAAATTACAGACTCCAGGACCCACCATTCAGAGACTCTAATTCAATGGTCTGTGCTCAGCCTCAGGAATTAGAAATTTAAACAAGTAAAAAAAAAAATTCCATTAAATTGTTCCAGAGGTCATATTTCTGAGAAATGGTGCTTTAGTGCAGAGCCATACAGAACGTCTGGGTAATCAAATCATTCAAAATGTTAGGTGACATCTGTATCTAGTAAATACAAATAGAAGGGTGATATACTTGAATCTTTAGCAGGCTTTCCAATTGACTCTGATGTGCAATAAGGTTTCTAAAATATTGATTGCACAAATGATGACCTTTGTTGCACAACCCTTCAGCATTCAGGATGCACAATGCACAGGGCGCAGGAGCAGGAAGCAGGGGCTGTAAGCCCACCTGATTGAATATGACAAGGACAATGCTGTGAATTTGTAACAACTGCCAATTCATGTCTCTTGCCTCTGCTTCCCTCTTTCCCACCATGTTTCATGGATCTCTCACCCTATTCCAGGGCTATTCCTGACCGTACAACTCCATGTAAAGAGAATGTGCTCAAAGAAGCTATGTAGGAAGCTATGTGGAGAGTCACTGTTTGGCCGGGTGCCGTGGCTTGCACCTATAATTCCAGCAGTTTGGGAGGCAGACGTGGGAAGATCACCTGAGGTTGGGTGATCGAGATCAGCCTGACCAACATGGAGAAACCCCAGCTCTACTAAAAGCATAAAATCAGTGGCGCATGGTAGCACATGCCTGTAATCCCAGCTACTGTGGAGGCTGAGGCAGCAGAATCGCTTAAACCTGGGAGGCAGAGGTTGCAGTGAGCTGAGATCGTGCCGTTGCACTCCAGCCTGGGCAACAAGAGCAAATCAAACAGATTTACAGGAAAAAAACAAGCCCATTCAAAAATGGGCAAAGGATATGAACAGACACTTTACAAAAGAAGACATACATGAGGCCAACAAACATAGGAAAAAATGCTCATCATCACTGGTCATTAGAGAGATGCAAATCAATACCACATTGAGATACCATCTCATGCCAGTTAGAATGGCAATTATTAAAAAATCTGGAGACAACAGATGCTGGAGAGGATGCAGAGAAATAGGAACACTCTTACACTGTTGGTGGGAGTGTAAATTAGTTCAACCATTGTGGAAGACAGTGTGGCGATTCCTCAAGGACCTAGAAATAGAAATTCCATTTGACCCAGCAATCCCATTACTGGGTATATATCCAAAGGACTATAAATCGTTCTACTATAAGGACACATGCACACGAATGTTCATTGCAGCACTGTTTACAATAGCAAAGACCTGGAACAAACCCAAATGCCCATTGATGATAGGCTAGATTGGGAAAATGTGGCACATATATACCATGGAATATTATGCAGCAATCAAAAATGATGAGTTTGTGTCCTTTGTAAGGACATGGATGAACCTGGAGAACATCATTCTCAGCAAACTGACACAAGAACAGAAAAGGAAATACCACATATTCTCACTTATAGGAGGGTGAGAAAAATGAGAACACATGGACACAGGGAGGGGGGTACTACACACTGGGGTCTATTGGGGGGAATAGGGGAGGGACAGCAGGGGGGGAAACTGGGGAGGGATAGCCTGGGGAGAAAAGCCAAATGTGGGTGAAGAGGAGGAAGGCAGCAAAACACACTGCCATGTGTGTACCTATGCAACTATCTTGCACGTTCTGCACATGAACCCCAAAACCTAAAATGCAATAAAAATTATATATAAAAAAAGAGTCACTGTTTAATTCAAGAGCCACTCTCTTCACTAATTTTTGGAGGCACAGTCCTTCCATTTCCAACTGTGAACTAACGTTCTGTAATAATACGTGACATGCATGTAGAATTCAGCCCTTCTAAAAACACCTTCACATACATTATCCCATTTGATCCCAACAAAGGCTCTGCAAAGTAGTTGTGGATTAGGGAATTCATTTCCCAGATGAGGAATGAGAAACTTCGATATCCCTGTAACTGGTCAGAAGAGAAACCTGGGCTTAGAACAAAATATAGTGGCCCTAAGTCCACAGCTTAAGTGTTTATGGATATTTAACATATTAAAAGGATATACCATTAAAAAGTGAATCCTTAGAGTAGATTTTTAAAAATACACTCACAATTAGATAGCTATTTTGCAATAAAAGGCTTTCTTATCCATTTCGAATATAGCACTCTTCACAATACACTTAAAAACTGTTAAGAGAGTAAGATGTCATCATACGTGTTCTAAGCAGAATTTTTTAGAAAAGAGTAGACGATGTCCTAACACATGTTAGTTGACTCTATTACTAAGACTTTTCTCAAATCATCTCCTCAACACTAACACTGAAAACTCTGTTTTCTGGATCAAGTCATATAGGACACAGTGTGTGGTCTACATATATGCCCTATCTGTCTTATCTTCTAATCCTCCCAATGAAGCCAAGTTTTCCTCATTTATAAGTCATTTTCTAACCCAATAAAAAAATTCTTTTAGATAGCAGAGAAAAAGCTCATAGAACTGGTTTAAATGTCTTGGAGTGTTGGTGTAGCACATAAGAGAGGTGAGTTTTATCAAAAGAAAATAAAACTGCAGAGCTTCTAGAGGTCCCAGAGCAGCTAACATGCGGAAACATACATCAGCTGCTGCTGCTGTTGCCAGTGCTGCTGGAATCACAATTACTTACGCTGCTGACGTTACTCTACTAACCTCGGAGCAAGAGCAACTCTAGAACCATCCATGCCGGAACCACCAATATTTCTGCTGTCCCTAGTAGCCTATGGTGGTTCCCTGCCATTTTTGCCACTGCAAGAACCAGGAATAACTAACTTGTCTTCATCTCACTTTCAAATCTCTGACCTAATGCATCCCTTTGGTAGATGGTTAGGTAAGACCCAACCAGAAACCAGCTGGCAATGGATTCTGGAAAATAAGTTTCCCACCTTCCAGTCTCCTGTGATAAAAATAACACAGATGACCAAATATGGACATTATTCCCAACAGAAAATTCATGGCAGAAGCTGGTCTATCAAAAGGTTTAAAATAATCATATGGCTCATATGCTAAAAAGAATGAAATGTAAAATAATAAGTAGCATTTGCAGGAAATAGGAACATGTATATTTAAAAAGCTATCTGTTTAAATCTTTAGTTCTTGTACAGAACAGTGTAATTCTCTATATTATTATATTCTCCATTAAATTATGATCAAAGGTAAAGTAATTATAATCTATAAATCAGAAATAATATTCTTTTTAAAAACCGTTTAACTATTTTGATTTAAATAAAAGTTTTGCAAGAAAAATATGTATACTGTAAGTATAGCTGTGTATATATTCACATATAAATATTATGATTTTATTCAAACTTCTTTCTAAATGTATATCAGACTATTTTGATTTATATATAATCTTCAGAAAGATGTTTGAATGTAATCATAATTTGGAATTTCAGTGTCAGCTGAATACGTTTACATTTATTGGCCCAGAGGAAGACATATTTATTTTCAGGACATAGAAGTATAGGATTCTGAGTATTCATTTCATACATTGATTTGCAGTGTATAAGAATACACTTAGAATCAAAGGGCTTAGAATCAAACTTACATGAACATCAAAGGAACATTTTACAGTCTCAATCTGAAATGAGAAGTATCTTTCAAATATAAGTATACATTTCTTAATCTCCAGTTACATTACTTAAGTGATTTCCATCTGCATTTACTACGCAACTCAAATTTGCAGTTTAGCAATGACTTTGAATTATCTGTTTGGACTCTATTTGGTGCACAAAGATACATTTTATCAGGACGTAATTTTTGAGATGTCATTTCCCTCAGTTCCCATCACATCTTAAATTGGCTTTTGGTTAACGCTTAAAAATTTCCTTAAAAAGCCAGAATTACAAAAACAGAAGCATAGATTGAAAAACATGCTTTGTTTCAATTAAGTTTAATAAGTACAGTTCAGTCTTTACATTAGTTAATGCAAGCATGAGCTGCTCTAAGTGAAGAGTAAGGCGAAAATAAGTCCCCGAGAAATTTGCTTTTCGGTGGAGAATAAAGATAAAAACTTAAGTAAATAAAAAAGGAGAATTATGGGAAAATACTTGGAAAACATATTTGGCCAATTTCCTTTTCTGGATGACAGAAATTGGAGTACTATATCTATTACCTTTAATAAAATTAACAAGGCAAAATAACAAATAAAAAATACTAGAAAACTAGAATTCACATCATTTATTCATTTGAGCACATATAAGGTTATATTAATTATGCACTTATTCCAGACCAAAAAGCTACAAAATATTTTGGCAATTTCAAGAGACTAATCATGAAGACTTACCAGAGAGGGCATATGGGAACTTTCTGTCATTTCCATGCGATTTTTCTAAAATATATGGTAGAGCTCAGCTGAAGACAGAAGGAGGAAAAAATAGATGTGGTACTGGTGAAGAAATATCTCATAAGCAGGTGATTCTAAAACTTCAGCCTTACTAAAGTTACCTAGAGGGCATGTGACAAATGCTGGGTGCCATCTTCAGAGTTTCTGGGTACTATTTAATAGGTTAAGTAGATACAGCAAGAAATTTTGAATCATCTGATATTTTTGCAGGGTTTGTTATTTTTATATTATTTGAAGTATTAAAGGAATGGTGGCACAAAGCTATTATTTTATTTAGACATTTAGGGGAATTTCACTAAGTCTGTGGTCAACTTTAAATATATAAGATATGTTTAAAATTTCGTTTGGAATTTTTAATTTGTTAATTGTGTAAATAGTCTTAAAATGTTTAGAGAAAACATCTTAATCATTCTTTATACTAATAAGTTGAGCATTATACAAAGCATAGGTAGAAGTAATAGATTCATGTTCAAACACAAATTGGTACAAACGTTAGAGATGACAAATTCAGTAATCTAAAACATTCTGGATTTCTGCCATAACTTTGGAAATACTTACACTTCTGTTCCTTTTCTACCTTTTATAATAGATTTCTCCCACAAAACAAAGCACAATGAATACACAAATTACAGCTCCATGCACTGGAGCTGCAATGCAAGTACATAGGAGAAAAATGCAAGTACATAGGAGAAAAATAATCTTTGTGGCTCACTCTTATCTGCATAGAATTGCCCAATTGGTTCAGCCGATGACCGTACCCTAACCTCTCAAGTAAAGGAGACTCAAGACTCCTGAAGTTGTGTTTCTTACTTCTCCGCCATCTCCCATAGCAACTGACCTTTATCCCATCTCCCCAATCAACTTAGTCTCTTTATGATAATAACCACTTAATCTAGAAAATTAATACATATTAATAAACAATTAATAGAGAAAAAAATGATATTCCCTACTTTCCAAGTAATATAAATTTATTTAATAGTAATTACTAAAACTGTAAACAGTGTCCTTACCTTTGAAATATACCTTGAAAGTGATTATGGTTATGAAAATCCATCATACTCAAATTACATTAGATTCTAAAGCAAGAATAATAAATATATTGCACTTCTGCTAAATTACTACCTTATATCTGCAAAAGTCATTTATGAGGAAGTAAATTATTCCTATGATTTTTCTTGATACAGTGTCTCTACAAACAAATCAGATAACTACAAAAATTAGATAAACCACATGTCACCTCAAGCCTAGAGTAACAAATTTTTTGACAAGATCAAATACAGACGACTTCTGAATAATCATTTGAGTGGAAGATATGTCAACAAATGTACTATGAATCATTGTTTCCATTTTCATAAAAGGCAAAGATGTTCAATGAGTTAGTTATCTATGGGCAAACAATAAAACATGTCAAAAACTTAGTGGCTTAAAATAACAAACATTTATTACTTTTCATAAATTTAGGGATAGTTCTGCTAATCTAGGCCCAGACTCAGATAAGATTCTCTGGCATTCCTTATCTGACTGCAGCCAACTAGCTGATCCAGATAACCTCTGCTGGGCAACCCAGTTCCGGTCCATTGGTCCATCCTCCAGTTGGCTATCCTGGACTTGATCTCATTATGGGGCAGAATTCCAGGAACTGTGCAAGTACTCCAGTTTTGAGGCGTAGGAATAAATCTGTCATATTGATACTTCAGCTACATTCTGTTGGTCAAAGCACATTTTTTACCTTCAGATTTAGAAGTAGAAAACAGAGGCCATCCCTTGATTAAAGAAACTATAAAATCATAATGCAAAAGGTATGCATAACGGGGGGAGTAGTGAATTAAGCCATTTTTGCCATTAATCTACTACAGTAATTTCTCCAAATATAGACATATGTCACAAGTGTAATTTCAGAATAAATTATTAAGTGAATCTTAAAATACATGAGACAGATCTGAATTTCAAAATGGCACTAAACCAGATCATTATACAACATGTGAGGAAAAGACAGCAGAAGTACCTTTGAGTTGAGAATATAATTAGACAGATTTGTAATAAATGAAATATGAATATACAAATATGCTTAGTTATAGAATAATGTCAACTTAAGGAAACATTTCCAGTTGCAGAGCATAAGGATTATTTTCTCAGTCCTGTTCTGTTTAAACACTTATCACCACTTATCAATGACTTGCATGAAAATATAATTATTTAAATAAAAGTTGACATGCAACTGGAAGGGATAGTATTTGGATGACAATATTAGCATCTAAAAAGGACTCAAGAAGAAGAAACAAAATCAAATGCAGCAAATCTCCTTGTGGATAAACTAAGGCTCAGCAATAAAGTCAAATCCCAAAATGTTCAATCATTGTTTCTATTTAATAAGTGTGTATATATATATATATATACACACACTAATTATATATATAATATACATATTATATACAAATATATCCTGTATATATATATACGTATATATACATATATACGTATATATACATATATACGTATATATACACACACGCACACCGACACATATATATATATAAAACTCATACATTATATATACAGGACATATTCATATAAGGGATATATATATATATATATATATATGGGGATATATATGAGAGAGATATATATATACACACACACTAATTATATATATAATATACATATTATATACAAATATATCCATATATATACGTATATATACACATACATACATATATACGTATATATACACATACATACATATATACGTATATATATACATATATACATATATACACATATGTGTATATATACATATATACACATATATGTATATATACATATATACACACACTAATTATATATAATATACATATTATATACAAATATATCCTGTATATATATACATATATATACCTATATATATACACACACACACATATATATATATAAAACTCATACATTATATATACAGGATATATTCATATAAGGGATATATATATATGGGTATATATATGAGAGAGATATATAAGGGATATATATGAGATATAGATATTATATATGTAATATATATGGGTATATGTATATACAGGATATATTTATATAAGGAATATATATGGGGGACAGAACTATAGTGTATATACATATACACTAATTATATATATTATATATTTTATATATAAATATATTTAATATATATTAAATATATATTATATATGGGTATATATATACAGGATATATTTATATAAGGAATATATATATGGGGATATATATGAGAGATATATAAGGGATATATGCATACGAGATATAGATATGAGATTTATATATATGAGAGAGAAATACACCCCTTAAATATATCTGATAGATATATATATCCCCCTTATATAAACATATCCCAGATATATATAAATGTATATCCCAGATATATATATATGTATATCCCATATATATATATGTATATCCCATACATATATATATGTATATTCCATATATATATCTGGGATGTATTTATATAAGGGATATATATATCCCCATATATATATGAGAGAGATATATGTATCTCTCTTATATATTTATATGATATATATATATATCCCTCTCTCTCATATAAATATATAAGATAAATATTTATATATATATAGATATAGGCTCTCTCTCTATATAGATATATCTATATATAGATATATATATCTCTTCTTTATACATATAAAGGATAGTCTATTAAGTGTTAACTCACATGATCACAAGGTCCCACAATAGGCCATCTGTAAGCTGAGGAGCAAGGAAAGCCAGTCTGAGTCCCAAAACTGAGTAACTTGGATTCTAATGTTCAAGGCAGGAAGCATCCAGCATGGGAGAAAGATGTACGCTGGGAGGCTAGGCCAGTCTAGTCTTTCCACATTTTTCTGGCTGATTTATATTCTAGCTGTGCTGGCAGCTGATTAGATGATGCCCACCCAGATTAAGGGTGGGTCTGTCTTTCCCAACCCACCAACTCAAATGTTAATCTGCTTTGGCAACACACAGGATCAATCCTTTGCATCCTTCTATCCAATCAAGCTGACTCTCAGTATTAACCATCACAGTGTCAGAAATGAAAACAAGGAAAAAATAATATAATTTCCCAACTGTTAATACAGACATAAAATTTTAAAAATTACTATGCGCCACTAATTTAAAAATAACTGAAATTATATTTTATATAAAAATGAATGATATGGGGTCAAATATATACTCAAAGGAAAATATATGGAAGGATTATTTATTATTTTTAAAAAGGGTTAGACTTCCGGTTTCTGCTTAGGCTATAGGAAGCTAGAAACAATGTAACTCCCACTCTCACAAAGGATAAATCATTATAATCTCTAAAATTACTTTTATTGAACCCATCAGATTCAAAATTTTAAGGTAAGCTGTTTAGGGATTTCCAAAGACTTGGGGATAATTAGGATCATTTAGAAGTGAGCCTCAACCCCCGAATGAGAATAGTCTCAATCCCTGAGACCCAAGAACATAGGACCTGACAACCACTGGGGCTAAACTGGGACAGCAGAAGAAACACCCTGACTCTCATTCGAGGATAGCAAGCACCAAGTATCAAGCAACAGCTGTGTATTTGCTATGAAAAGACAAGTAGAAAAACCCTTTATGAGTCATACACATAAAGGGAAATCCTGAACCTGAGAGGGAGGAGACTTAGAGGAACACTTTCTAGCCAAATACACAAGGAAATTCTTGGATGGGTGCAGTGGCTCACACCTGTAATCACAGCATTTTGGGAGGCTGAGGTGGGAGGATTACTTGAGCTAAGGAGTTCAAGTCTAGCCTGGGCTACACGGGAAGACCTTGTCTCTACAAAAAATAAACAAAATTAGTCAGGTGTGGTAGCAGGTGCCTGTAGTCTAAGCTATTCAGAAGGATGAGGTGGAAGGATCACTTGAGTTCTTGAGGTGGGGGCAGCAGTGAGCAGTGACGGCATCACTGCACTGGAGCCTGAGCAATGGAGCGAGACTATGTCTCAAAAGAAAAAAAAAAAAAAAAAAAAAAAAACGAAAGAAAAAAATCTAAAGGAATTTGAAGCCAATGGTGAATCGCAGGTAACTATAGCAACAGCAAAACCCAAACCCTGAACAACTCTTAATAACATTGACCTAAGTCTAAAACTATCACCCAAGAATATGGGGCCCAGAATACCACTGTAAACATTTTATATGTACTTAAAAATGATACAAACTATGAATATGTAATGTCCACTATATTAAGTCATTTTCTGGGCCCCAGAAAACGAAATCTGGGCAAATTAAATCAATATAAATAAAATAAAATTAGGCTTTAACTAAAGTGCAATTATTATAGAAATCACTGATGTATCTGAAAAATTCTCAAATATTTGTAAATTAAACAGCACATTCCTAAATGTCTCATGGGTTAAAGAAGTAAAGAACAAATATTAAGATATTTTGAATTAAATGAAAATAAAAATATTGACTATAAAGATTTTCTGTTAAAATATTTTGGGGAAAATTTATAGCATTAATACTAATATTAGAAGAGAAAAATGGTCTCAAATCAGTAATAGAAAATCTTTGTTTTTAAATAAAGAGAAGAGTAAATTAAATTCAAAGTAAGCAGAGAGAATAAGTATCATAAGAAAATAAGTGTATTTAAAATATACAACTAGGCCGGGCGCGGTGGCTCAAGCCTGTAATCCCAGCACTTTAGGAGGCCGAGGCGGGTGGATCACGAGGTCAAGAGATCAAGACCATCCTGGTCAAAATGGTGAAACCCCGTCTCTACTAAAATTACAAAAAATTAGCTGGGCATGGTGGTGCGTGCCTGTAATCCCAGCTACTCAGGAGGCTGAGGCAGGAGAATTGCCTGAACCCAGGAGGCGGAGGTTGCGGTGAGCCGAGATCACGCCGTTGCACTCCAGCCTGGGTAACAAGAGCGAAACTCCGTCTCAAAAAAAAAAAAAAAAAAACAAAAAACAAAAAACAAACAAACAAACAAACAAAAAAAACAACTAAAAAGGAATGAAACAAAAAGATAGTTCTGTAGGTACAAAAACTTTTACCTCTACCCTCTTAGGGTCTCTGGCTGGGCCTGATGATTTGGCATAAGTTAGATTAACATATGAAAGGCATACAAATTTATGTAAAATTTGATACAGGAGTCCCCAGGAAGTCAGGACACAAAAAACTGGCAAAACCTCAATATCTTTATTCTAGGTTGAAGAAAGAGAGGTGATATTGGAAAAGTAACTAAACCATGGGGAGGTTAAAGGAAGATGGGAATTATTTTAACAAGGTCTTTTTATTCAGAATTCTCTTGGCTATGACTCCCCATCAAAGAATGTTTCTTTCTCCTGGTACAGGAAGGACTCTTTCGCATGGGAGTTTTTATCTTCTGTTTTCAAGAATAAAACGTTTGAGAGTTGAATTCCTGCTTACATTTACTGTTTTTGAAGTGTTTTTAGCTCAAAATAATCCTTACACCAAAGGGGCACATTTTGGAGTGGCATAGTCTGCTCCCACTTGAATTATTTGAAAGTGTCAATAAAATTGATAAATTTATAACCTAGTGATTCAAGGGTTGGGGGAAGACTTCTGGTGTTCCACCAGAAAGAGAGAATAAGCAAATTATCAGCAATGGCAAAGAAAGAAGAGATATTCCTACAAGAAAGTTAAACTATAATAAAGGATATTATAAACAACTTTATGCTCTTCTTAAGTTCAGCAACTTCACTGAAATCGGCAAATCCTAGAAAGACAATCAAAGTTCACCCATGAAGAAATGACTTAAATGACCTCATACCTCTTTATAAATTAATATTTAATTTAAAATATTATTACAGAGAAAATATTAGGATCAAATATCTCTACAGATAAGTTTTTTTCGCCCATTTAGACAAGAAAAAAAATATCATTTCTGAAAAAAGTCTTGTAGAAAGTAGGAGAGGAAACACTTTCAAGCTCATTTTTGCCAGGAACTAGCATAATCTGATAATAAAATGAAAGGCACTGCAACAAGGCAAACTACGAAACATAATTCCTCATGAATATAGATGCAAAACTCTTCTATTAAATATCAGTAAATAGAATCTAGCAATAGATCAGAAGGTTAATACATTAGAAACAAGAGGATTTTATCCTGGAAATGCAAATCTAGAACAACATTTGTACTTCAATCAAAGTAATTTACCATATCAACAGAAGGTAGAAGAAAATGATCATCTCAACAGATGAAGGAAAAGCATTTGGCTAAATTCAACAACCATAAATGATAAAATATCTCAGTAAACCGGGGATAAAGAGCTTTATATATTGATGAATGCCTGCAGCAAACACTGAAATAGTAAGTACTTCCCCTTAATATCAAGAAAAAGACAAGGATGTCCACCCTCGTTACTTCTATTCAACATCATACTTAATATCTTTTTCCATGCATAAGTCAAGAAAAAATAAATGAAAGTAATTTCACTTGGAAAGAATGGATTAAAGGATTAAAATAATCTCTATTCAAAGAGTACCTTATTATCTATACAGAAAATCCCAACAAATAAATAATGACAAGGAGACAGAGAAACATGGAATAGGAGACAAGAAGAGAGAGAAATTATGTGAGATATTTAATTAAATATTTTATGAAGAGAAAAACATAAAGATGGCAATTATAGAAAATTTTTACATTTAAATGCTAAATCTGCATTAGAAAATATAGAGACAGAATAATTTATTAAGAAATTTGAAAGCTAGATTAGAAATGCATATTTATAGAAATCCCACAGAAATAGATCATAGGCAAAATAAAGAAATAAAATTAATCAAATATATTTGTGAAAGGTGATATAATGAAAGAAAATAAAAAAATATATAAATAATACACATAATTATTGAGTTTAAAAATACTAGCAAAATTAATAATTTATATGTCAAGTAAAATGTTTGAAAATTAGATTCACAAAATTTAAAAAGAATAATAGAAAACAATTAAGAAACAATCAGAGAAAATCTATTGAGTATTATCTTGGGCTTAAGCAGTTTTACTAATAATTTGTCTCCAGCTCTCAAATAACCTAAAGCAGACCTTCAGTATTAATAGTTCTTCATACAGGAAAAAGAGATATTAAACTAAATGAATAAATACAGAACCTCACTAGCTCTTTTTATAAAAGTCTAAAGTTTAAACATCTCATAATAGAAACTCATATAAAGAGAGTAAACAAAAATAAATAATTGGAAACAACTTACTTTGGATTCTTTGCACAATTTATTTGTCCTCTCTTCCCACCTATCTGCATTTTTTATGCCCATACTAATTTTTTTTAATTGTACTTTAGGTTCTGGCGTACATGTGCGGATCATGGAGTGTTGCATAGGTACATACATAGCAATGTGGTTTGCTGCCTCCATCCCCCTGTCACCTGTATCTGGCACTTCTCCCCATGTTATCTCTCCCTAACCTCCCCATTCCTGCTATCCCTCCCTATCCTGCCCCAGCAGACCCCAGTGTGTGATGCTCTCCTCCCTGTGTCCATGTGTTCTCATTGTTCGACACCCACCTATGATTGAGAACACGCAGTGTTTGATTTTCTGTTTTTGTGTCAGTTTGCTGAGAATGATGGCTTCCAGGTTCATCCATGTCCCTACAATGGACACGAACTCATCGTTTTTTATGGCTGCATGGTATTCCATGGTGTATATGTGCCACATTTTCCTTGTCCAGTCTATCATCAATGGGCATTTGGGTTGGTTCCAGGTCTTTGCTATTGTAAACAGTGCTGCAATGAACATATGTGTGCATGTGTCTTTATAATAGAGCAGTTTATATTGACTGGGTGTGGTGGCTTACACCTGTAATCCTGGCACTCTGGGAGGCCAAGAGGGGAAATCACTTGAGGTAAGTTTGAGACCAGCCTGGTACATGTGGCGAAACCCTGTCTGTACTAAAAATAATTTGAAAAATATTACTCGGGCGTGGTTGCACACACCTGTAGTCGCAGCTACTTGGGAGGCTGAGGCAGGAGAATTGCTTGCACCTGGGAGGTAGAGGTTACAGTGAGCTGAGATTTTGCCACTGCACTCCAGCCAGGGACAGAGCAAGACTTCGTCTAAAGGAAAAAGTAAAGACTCACGCATGCATCTGTGGCACATGACCAAGGCCCAAGGACTGACCAATACTTACTAGTCCAGTTCCTTAGATAGAGCATCTAACTTAAGCAAGAACCACACAAGTTATTTCCCAATGTATTGAGGGTGCTTTGAGTAGAGAAGTTCTCTTTCCACTGGGGTTTCTTAGATGGAAGAATTTGTTCCTCAGGGTGTTGGCAGTTAATTATGGAGTTTTCCTCACAACTGAACTAAGCAAACTGGAACACAAAGGGAGGTAAAGCCAAACGATCCAGACAAGTAGTTATTGCCTTGATGAGACCCTGGAACCAGTGTCATTCAACTTCAACCAAGTTAGGCATTTCAACTGGTTTTCTTTTGTGTTTAATCTAGCTTAAAATTTACTTTTATGTTATTTCAATCATAAGCTTTTCATCACAACCTATATAGAAGTAATGAGAAAATGCTTATTAAACTTTGAATGTTGCCTTACATTTATATCAAAATTTACATGTAATCTTACTTTACATTCACATTAATAAAAACGTGAAAATATAAATACAGTTTGTATATAATCATAAATTTTTTCCATCTCTCTACCTTTATATTATTTTAATTTTAAATTTTTTTGTAAATTGAAATGATGAAAAATTCATGCACAGAATCAACAGCAGATTGACCTATATATTTAATTTAATTTTTAAATACATTAACATCTGCATGAATTCAAACTGTATTTTGTGTGTGTGAAATTATCTTTCATTACAACTATTTTAAAAAAAGCATTATGGGAACTCGTTTCCAAATGAACCATAGGTTTAATTCTGTCTCGTACATAACCCAATAGTTTGTAGTAACAACCATGACACTCTGAATAATTGCCATATTTTCTTTAATCTTATTTAATGTATTATCAAGAATAGGATTGCTAATTTCCATAGTTTAATTGATCTAGCTTGACTTTTGATTCTTAGTTTTAGGCACAAAATTAAATTACTCAGCTACTCAGAACTAAAAACTGTACATACCCCACCTCACTGAATTATTCTACATACTCAATTTTATCCAAGATTAATAATACAAAGAACAACTATATGGACAATTACTGTAGATTTTCAGTAAAATGTATCAGTTAATTTATTTCCAAAAGCTGTGATTTGTGGCCACAAAATGGCCCATTGGACAAGTACCTTTGAAATGTGGGGTATTTTTTACTGAAGTTCATTTTTATATTTGCATCTTGGCTACTAAATACCCTTCCAAACATTAGAAGTTTCTTCCCACCCTAAATCCTCTTAGTACTTCTAATCTACTATTAGCAAGGAAAGTGGCTAGGAGTGCTTTTGTTTTTTTCTGTCACGATCATGCTTAATTTAAAAATTTTTAAATTACTGCTCAAAGATCAACTCATAAGCCTCAATATCCAAAATAAACATCCAAAATAAATATCCTCAATATCAAAAATACAAGATTATATTGTAGTCATTGATACATAAATTGTTCACAGTGGAAAATCATATAAAATACAGGTTAAACAAATCAAATATTTCATTATCAGAGGATGACTGTTTTTAACGTGTTTGCAAATAATCTTTCTCTTGTATTCTGCATGTATTCATATATACTTATAGGTAATATATATGCACATACAAAAATAGATTGTTTCTATAATCTATTAGTCATTTGTATACTCTCCTAAGTTTTTTACTTTCATACTCTTCTATAATCATAAATAAGATATGTTAAATAACCCTTTGCATACATCTTAATTTCATGTTAAGCAGAAATTAGCACAAATCAATTTTTTCAGACCAGGAAAAACTTCAATTTATGCCACTCTCCATAGATAATTAACAACATGAAGAGATAAATTTGCTTTGGGAGCTTTTGATATACTACAGGTTTACACTGTTTGTTATTTCTGCCAAGTTAGATTAATGTCTTTCCTATACATTTAGCACCTTTATTGGTCTATAATTATTTCAGAAAAAAACAAGGGATTTAGTCAAATTCACATGAGAAATTTTGTAGTTTTGGATTTTTTCTTCTAAAGTCATTAGTTTCAAGTGGACCATTATGGAGCCTTTTCTAGTTTCAGAGAAGAATTTCCCTTAATATTGGTGCCATTTTCAAGGCAAATTTCTTTCCATATCCCAGCCCCAAGAAATGAAAAGTTTTATTTTGTAATTCTTTTATCCCTGCCTTTTCTCCTCAAAAAAGTTTTAGAGAAGCTAATATCTGGCAGCTACATTTCTTAGAAGGAGCTTTTAAAATAAGTCTACCCTTCTAATTAGTGCATAACCAGCCCCTGTTCTGCCCAGTGTGCAGCTGACAAGAAACAGAGCAATTTGACAGCGATGTGTGTGGGGGCCATTGGTTCTGTGCAAAGCTGGAGGAGAGGGAAGCTGAGAATGTACTGTCTAGCAAGTGATTTTACATCAGCCAGTTTTTCTTAATAAAGGGAAATTTGAACCACAAATAGGATGATCAAAAATGTGGCTTTTATAATAAGCACCATTGTGATTATCTCACTGTTTTGGCTTCCTAAGAGGGACCACACAAGTTTCATAGACAGGCTATTGTGAGAATCAACAGCCGATTGTGTACAGCATAGCACAGATATCACGAAAGGTTTTGGATAAGGCTACTTTCTATTTTTTCCAAGTTGCAAAACTTTGCTAAATGTGTGTGATTAAGACTAAAAATCTCCTTCAAATCCATGCTGCTTCTCTCACAGCTTCTTAATGCCTTGAAAAGCTTTAAATTTGTGGTAAAATGTAAAGAATAGCATTTTCACTAATTAACTCAAAAGATTTTTGTGAAAAGTGATAAAGTATGAAAAAGTGATTAACTTTAAATATGTACATAAAATATTATTATGCAATTAGAGATATTCACCAGCCCATCTTATTGAAAACTTTATTACTACATTTCCTAATCCTGCACCATTTTAGTCTTTTTTCTATACTATCCAAACATGTTGCCACAGACTGGTATCTTTGTTTCTGTGGGCTTTTTGTGTTTTCCAAGAAAATTAATAATATTTAGGTATTTCGAACAACGCTGGAATATTTTCGATAGCTAAGAAAACATGTTTTTTTTATAATAGTTTTTTGATAATATTATTAAACATGTTTTTGATAATATTATTTAGAATTGTATCATAAAATTAGGCTATAGAGATTTTGAATAAAATATTTTCTTTCTCAGGAATATCTATAGTTAATACTTGGTTATTAATTTAATAAGTGAAAGTGTCTACACTTGTTTTAGAATAAATTTCTGTGTCTATGCTCTTTGCCCTAGTTTTATATTAGTCTTTCATCAGTGCTATACTATGCAATATTTACATTTTATTATATAGAGAGCTTAATTCCTTCCTAATCTCTTGCAGGATGAGCCTTATGTAAAGTAAGTAACTGTTTACACAGAGAGTTTTTATGGGTGTTGAGATGGTCCTGCAACCAAAAACTGACCTTTATCCCCTAAAACTTATCCCTGAAAATTATTAATTTAGGCTAATAACCCCCTAGTGAAAGGAGTACTGAAGTCACGATGAAACCAGATTTATTCTGAGCAAGTTCTGATAAAGATGGGAGGAGAGGCTAAAAATCCTGAGCCCCAAGAAGTTGGAATAAGTAAATGCTATACCCAAAAAAGCTGTATATGCTAAAGTTTGAAAAAATAGAAATAAAATTAGAAGCTGTTAGTTATCAATAGATGGAGTGCTTCTTTTTAACATAGAATATGAAGAGAGTGACTCAGGGATGTAGGAAATCAAAGCAGTCAAAACCACAGTAAAACAACTGTTTTTCAAATTTCACTATTTTTCTTCAATGTGGGCAGATTTAAGTAATAACATTAATGACTTTATTTTGTTTATTTTATTTATTTGTATATATTCTTTTAGACAGAATCACCCTGTCTGGAGTGCAATGGCACAATCTCAGCTCATTGGATCCTCCTTTTTCCCACCCCCGGGCTCAAGCAATTCTCCTGCCTCAACCTCCCAAGTAGCTGGGACTAGAGGTGTGTGCCACCATGCTGGCTAATTTTTGTATTTTCAGTAGACCTAGGGTTTCACCATGTTGGCCATGCTGGTCTTGAACTCCTGACCTCATGTGATCTGCTTGCCTTTGCCTCCCAAAGTACTGTGATTACAGAAGTGAACCCCACCTTGCCCAGCCAATAACGTTGATGATTTTAATGAGACAAAATTAAGAGACTGATGATGGCACCAAGCTGATAAAAAGGTCTCCTTGCAGCATTTCTGCTCTTCATGTCAAGTTTTCTTTTCCTTATTTTCTCTAATCAAATAGAATCAAAGAATTTTCTGTTCTAATTCTTTCCATTTTCAAAATAACACTAAAATCCATCATTTTCTGTATATTACTTAATGAAGTAAAAATACAATTTGTCTTAATGGAATTTGAATGTAATATGAATGGATTTTCAGCATGACCAATCAGCTCAGTCTGGAACAGCATACTGTAATAACAGAAAGGAAAGTTCTTTGAATCTTATTTGTACTTAAAATAGAGTAATAAGACTTCCAGATTTTAAAAAGTTTGTGAACAATTACAAGATAGAAAGAAAAACACGTTTAAGTGTAACACTATGTCTCAACCAATTGAAGAATATATGCCAAAAAGAGTTTTGAAATCCAATTCAGTTAAGTGTTCATACAATTTTATTAACCATTAACTTTTTAATATAAATGACTACTTAAACCAAACCTAGTAAATTAGAAAAGTAAACTTTAAGTCTGAACTCTTAAAACACCTAAAATCATGTATGTATGATGTATAATCAAACTCATTGTTTCTTCTTCCTTCACTATAATTTTTCAGAATTGTTTAGAGTCTGCTTATTATATGACTTAATAAAACATGTTTTTTTCCCTGGCCACCCTAATCCTAGATGTTCTCATTTTGTCATTATTCCTTTTGCATGTATTATAAGGTTCCCTGTATTGATTGTTATATTCTAAGGGATTTATACCTGAGCTATTGCATTGTACTGAAGGTATTTCAAGATCAAGAATACTGTTGTGTCCTTTTCGTAACACGTGGCTTCTCATTTCCCCTTCTGTGGTTGATATCCAAAATGGTTTATTATTGATAAGACTCAAGAAAATATTAATGAAGCTGAGAGCTTAAGGAGGTTTAAATGTAGAGCAAATCATCACTAATGAGTTTGCTTAAAAACTGAATTTAACCTTGATATAAAGTTGTCTGGAAATAAATACAGAACACTGCTAAGAATTTGTTTACTATTATTTGAGGGTAATTGATTTCTTCCAATCATTTTTATGGTAAAAAAACCAAAATTTATACATGTTTTATTTAAATGTTAATTAAATAACTAAAGTCTGCAATAAACTAGGAGAGTATGTACTCTAAGTAACTTTATAGAGTATAGTTGATATCACAGGGCAGATAGTAAAAGAAGAAACCCAGTGGACACAGTTTGCTCTTCTACACTGAGTTGATTTGACATCGTGACTGCTAAATGGAGCCAGTTGCTTATACAAATAAGTTCATCAGTAAACAAAATCTTTTTGTGCAGAAGTATCTGAAAATCAAGGAAATGACTTATTTTGGAACTGGAAAAAGGATACTTCTTTCAGAAAAGTGGTCATAACAGGCAAATTCACAATAAATGGGAGATGTACATTGTGTTCTTGAAGTCATGTTAGGGAGACAGAGTTGTAATTGTGGTAGGGCATGTAGTACACAAAGAATTGATGACATATTCTAGTAAATTACACAACATCTTCTGAGAATCATAAACATCTCATTGGAAGAGCTAAAACAAAAATTTGTTTTGTTTTGTGTTTGACCGTTGGAATCTAACATCTGTGAAATTGTCAGAACTGGTATTGCGTTGGCAAACTCTGGAAGAATTAGTAAATTCTCTTCTGAAACAGGTGAAGAATATCCTGAGTAGTTGTAGTAGTGTTTGATGACAACTCAAGGTTACTGAGAGCAAATTTATTTTAAGAATGTGTTTATAATTTTAAAGCATCTTTTTTAAGCCATGAATTGTCTTTCAAATTAAAATGTCACGGTAATGCAAATTAATATTTCTGCTTAACAGATTTAATAGAGAGCTCTCCAGAAACAATAAATGATTTTGAAAACCTTCTATTTGATATGGAGATCTATGCTTATGAATGCCATAGATAGTCAGCTTTAAGGATATAAATTACAAGCATCACTTACCATGAGATGGGAATAATCATGACAATAAGTACATTTTCTGAAGTGATTACTTAAAGGCAGTGAGAACTTCCTCTGCACGAACAACTGAGATGTTGAGATTTTTTTCTTTTTAAGTTAGTGGCAGAAACACTATAGATTTGAGTCTATGGATGTCAGGCTCCAAGAGGTATGTAAATTTTAAGCTTATTACCCAGGAAGGAAAACAGCAATCTCTAGGACAGAAGTCTTTTAAATGTCAACATAAAAAGTGTCATGAAATGTTTCAGTAGGATTTACATAAGCAGAGAGGAAGAAGGTAACTTCAATGAGAGTAATATCTGGTAATGCTCAGAATGTGATAGCCATAAATTAGCTAATAAGTGATTTAAACATTTTTTTTAAACCCGTGGAATGATATACGATGCCCCTTTTTTCTTTTCATTCTGAAAGGACACAGCTTACATTTTTACAGTGCATTCACTGGCATATCTTTCTGGTATTTTTCAGGTGCTCATAATTCATGGCCCTTCTCTGCTGTTGCTCTAGCTCTAACTTGAAGAAGGAAAAAAAATGGAACTAAACGAAAATTTACTCTTTCAGTGGCCCATTATTGCCCGAGCATTGCTGCTGTTTCAAAAATCTGCTTCTGTACCACCACTGACGACTAGGAATTAGCAGAGTGGAAAGGTGATCAGATCACCATCAGGCATGAAGGAGCTACCCATAGTGGGGATGAGGCAGAGAAAAGACACTGGGGAGAGGAAAGCAGAGCGTTTATATCACAGGACTCTGAAGCTGAACATGCAAGTCTGCAAAACTTAGAGAAAGAGTAGTCTTCAGAGAGTCGGGAAACTACCGATGAAAGCAGCCTGTTGATAGGTGAACAAAGGACGCCTTTGTGTGAACATTGGCTAATTAAGTCTTGCAATTACCCAAAGAGATTTCTTTTGTGTAGAGGAGAGAGACATATAAGAGTGATGTACAAGTTCAGACTGAAAATACGTATTCATATTCTTTGGGGGAAGGGCCATTTGCCTACTAAACAAAACCAATGCTGCCCATTTTTCATTTTGAGCACGCATGGGGAGAGTGGGAAGAGGCAGGCTTCTAAAGTAGGTGAAATTGTTGGCCATGAAAAGTGCCTTTGACTCACAGTTTCAATGGATTTAACCTTTATTAAATATAGAACCCCTATCAAAATAGCTATAAGCTGAGAGAATTGCTTCCAATACACACTCCTTTTCTTAGTAGTCATAGAAAAAACAAAGCTTGATAAGCTCTTGGGGCTGGAGTATTCTTCTCCCATATGGGAGTTATTATTTCCAGTTCAGTGTATCTCAAAGTAGGGGTCAGGTCTCCCAGAGGCCACAGGGGTCTGAGAGGGTTAACACAGAACAGAACTACAGAACTCTGAAGTGATCAGTGTTGATGATGGTAGTGAACTCTGAGCTATGTAAACCAGATGAAAGTCCTCTACTTACCAGCCCTAGACTTCAGTTTTCTCCTAGCAAATATTCAAATATGTTCCATCTCCAAGAGGGGGCTCCAAACTGCTATTTGACGGCTACAAAGAAGAGTTTACAAAAATCCAAGAATGCTTCTAAAAAGCACCAGAACCTGAAAGCAAGTAGAGCAAAGAGGAAAGACATTGACTTAGAAGAGTTCTAAATTTCTAAAGGAAATTGGCAAACTCTATGGAGACATGAACCAAAGCCTCAGGTGCTCAAAATATTCTGGCCCCAGAAAATGCAGGTTTAATCCTTTTTGTTGGCTCTTGCACTCCACCCAAAATCATTACATTTCAGAATAGTAACCTCATCTTACAAATGTCTCAGGAATCCGTGAAGTAAGTAAAGGGATTTTCTTCTTAACCACCCAATTACTGTCTATTTACAGAGCCCTTTCTCATGCTGTGATAATCAGTGACAAATGACTAAACCTAGAGGTAGGATAGAGGTTTTGATGATCATTACAATCAGACCTCTCATCATTCACGACCTTAACTCATAGAATAGCAAAGGGCTCCCTTCTTTTTCCAGCCTGTTGACACCTATAGTAATTATTCCCAGGAAAGTAACCCTCTGAGGCAATATTACTCTTCTCCTTAATTGAACAAGTTCCAGCTTACACACTACCAGCATTGAAGAGCAGTGACGCCTTCCTGTCATCCAGGCAATTTGTTGGCAGAAAATGCCACAGACACTTTAGTTTCCATCTTTCGAAATTTCTCGTGCAAATGAGGCTCAGTAATTAGTGCTGACCTTCCACTATTACCAGTTGTCAATCAGCTGTGCATCAGGTTCAAAGACTCTCTGCCTTATTTTATGCAAAACACGGGTGTATGAAGCATCCCTGGAGCAATACATATGTAAGAGGGCATTATTCTAAAAATTAGCCTACTGAAAAAATTCAAGGATCTACTGGTGGAAGGACAACATGCTTAACTGTTAAAAAAGCAGTATTTTTCAAAGCATTGCCCAGAAAACACTTGTATCAGTATTATCATGATGTTTTACAAGTTCAGATTCAGAAGGCATACTCAGGTCAACTAAACAAGAATAACTGCATATGAGACCCCTGAATCTACATAGTATACAAGTATCTTGCAAAAATCCCTCACAATAAAGTTTGGGAGTGATTGATAGAGGTGTGCATTTATGATGGTAAGACCAGCTTGCACTTTTTCCCAGCACTAAATTCAATAAACATTATTACATATCATTTATGCAGCAAGATGTCACTATGTTTATAAACAAATGAGCAAGGTATGATACCTGCTCTCAAGGATTAGTTTGTCAACCTAAGAAACATATTAAATCAAGGAATATAAAAAGGGAACTGTAGAAAACTATTTTTAAGAGTGAAATACATGGTATGCACTAAGAGAATGTCCTAAATTTGAAAGTATCTGCTTCTTGGCTCTGTCTACAGTAAGATGTACTGTTACGGTTATATGTCTTTTATATTCAACATCAAGTTATAATCAAAACCGTACCACAAGTTTTAAAGTCATAGTCTTAAGACCAGGATCAACCACTGAAATGCTTATTCTCTGGCAATCTATGAAAACATGCAGTTAGAAAATTTTGTTTTCACATAGCTGCAAATATAGGTGAAATATTTAAAATTTAGGTCATCAAGAAATTTGTAACTTTTCTAAAAATACCTGTTTCTTAAGCAATACATAACAGCTGATTTATCACAATTTTATTTATGAAAGAAATCAAAGACTGTCCTAAATATTGTTAAGATTTTTCCATCCGTGAAAGAGGGAGTATCAGGAAATCAAACACTTATTAGCAGAAAAATAGAATAATCTTAAATATTCACAAAATGAATAAATCAAACCTATCTGAAACTCAAAGCTGTGCATACAGTGTGAGAGGGTTTATTTTACAACAGGTTAATATATGGACACCTTTACTTGTGTTTCTTTCATCAGGAATTAAAATTTTAGTATTGCTGAAGAAATAGTCATCTCATTCTCACCTTCAAGATCATCTAGGAGATAAGAAACGTCAGAAGAAGCCTATTTACATTGACTGACATTGTTACTCAACCATTTTGAATGGTAAATGTATAAGGCCTGATTATATCCCACTGTGCAGGGTGTTTCTCTAGGGCAAGATCTAACAACTAAAGAGCCATTTGCTTGTTGAGAAAGTGCTGAATCTGTAAATGCTGGCTCAGCCAGGCAGGAGGTGGTATGATTAATGGACACCAACCGTAGGGAAAAGCAGTCCGTGAGTGTTAAGGGCCTTGGTGGGAGAAACATTCCCCTAGTGAAAGGAGAACACACACTTCGCCCTTCCCTTCACCCCATGAGCAGATATCCTGTTCTCTATGTCTCAGTCCCGGGTGGTGGTACTATTGAAATTTACATCTCTATTCAGTAATGATTCAATCACACCAACTCATCACACATCTTGTCATAAACTTTAACTGCAGTGGTATTTTTAAATGGGGCCAGTTTTATTTTCATCAATAACATATGCATTCTGCTTAAAATAATAAGCACCATTGTAACAGTCTATCAAACTCCATGTGAGAATAAGATATGCTCAAGGGCATTTCCTTAAGTACAGCCTAAATACTACAAGACATTGAGGAAAATAGTGAATAGCCGTGCAATGTAAAGGGATAACAATGGATTAAAGAAAAACGGCATACCACCTAGCTGCATTTTTATCCTTTAAGACATATTTAAAATGTGCCTAGTGTGAGAGAATAGAGATGCGACAAAATATGATTCATATTTTAACAGAAGTGTTCAATTGCATTTGCACTCAGAAAAATAATACACATCTTGCATTTCGTATTTAGTGTTCATCCAAGATGTTTGACATATTAACATATTCTATTCACATCCCAAAAAGTGGCGGTCGGAGAGCAGCGCTGAAGGGATTAATCCGTTTTTAGTTCACAATCTGTGAATATGAGCAGTTCAATTTCAAGGCTTCACTTAATTCCGTTGATGTCTCAAAATATTAGAGCTTTGCAGGTTCAAAATGCAACTTGTTAATTGTGTAAATATTTACTATCTGCTATGCACCAGGTGCTGTTTCTAGCAGCTCTGGATGTAGTAATAAATGACCAATCAACTGTAGAGTCATGCTGCTGTCAAGAAAGGGGAACAAAGGAGAGTTAAACTATTTCAAGCCGCTAGAGGTAATTAACAATAAATGTCATCATTCTCTGGCTTTCCAGAAAATAAGTAAAGATGACGTTTTTTGTTTCTTTTACCTGCCTCCACTTTTGCCTTTACTCATTTACTTTGTAAAGTCAGTTTTTCATAGATAATATCATGGGAAACAAAGTTGTGACCTTAAAGAAATTAGTTAAATTTCTCTGAGCCTCAGTTTCCTGGAGTAATTTATAGATTTTTACTGAAGAGATAAACTAAGTTCCATTTATGAAAAAGCACATTGCAAACAGTATGAAGGCAAAAGACTTGTAGCCTATCAGGGTTTTCTGGGCTTCCAGGTTAAACTTATCAATGTAAATCCAAAACAAAATGTTTCAATGAAAACAATTTACAAACAGCAACCACTAATGTGCAGGAAGGAGGAAATTTTTGTATATTTCATTTCTCATTTCTTCTTTTTTCAGGTCAACTTTTCTAAGCAGAAGGTAAATGTTAGTAATAAAGGGAAAAACCAAGTAAATATATTTTTCAGCTTAAAAAGTTAAACTCAAAATACATACATATGCATAGTAACTTATAATACCTATAAGACCTCATGATTTATAAGCCTGTTGTAAAGTCTCTCTTTTGTATTGTCTCAAAGGAATAAGTCAAGATAAATTGTTCTATTACAGGGACACATGCACACGAATGTTCATTGCAGCACTGTTTACAATAGCAAAGACCTGGAACCAACCCAAATGCCCATTGATGATAGACTGGACAGGGAAAATGTGACACCCAGACACCATGGAATATTATGCAGCCATCAAAAAAAGATGAGTTTGTGTCCTTTGTAGGGACATGGATGAACCTGGAGACCATCATTCTCAGCAAACTGACACAAGAACAGAAAATCCAACACTGCATGTTCTCACTCATAGGTGGGTGGTGAACAATGAGAACACATGGACACAGGGAGGGGAGTATCACATACCGAGGTCTGTTGGGGAGAACTAGGGAAGGGACAGTGGAGGGTGGGGAGTTGGGGAGGGATAACATGGGGAGAAATGCCAGATATAGGTGATGGGGAGGAAGGCAGCCAATCACATTGCCATGTGTGTACCTATGTAACAATCCTGCGTGTTCTTCACAGGTACCCCAGACCTAAAACACAATAAAATATATAAAAAGAAAAAAGAAAGAGTGCAGGGGTAGGAATCCCCTCCTGAAATTTAGTTGAGCTGTGGCTAGTGGTGCTTTGGACAATTTGTGTTAGGAAGAACAGAGTAGACTAAGGTTTTCTCCATTTTCATAAATGTTTTCATTTGTAACTGTCCTTTTAAACACAGGTGTATGTATTGTCTTCTTCATCCAGACTTAATTTGCAGAAAATGTTGAATGAAATATTTGTCTTTTAAATTACTTTTCATGGGAGTGCTTATCTTGGCAAAAAGCATGAGGGAAGATAAATTCATTCCACTTGGGAAAAAGTTCCAATGTCCCTGTTGTTTAGTAAATAACTAAATGAAGCAATAGGTAATGTTATCACTTTCTACAGTATCTTCAAATTAATACAAATGTGTTCTTCCTCCAAAAATATTAATCAGTGTTAGCTGTTTTGAATATGTCTCTCACTTAACACTTTAAAATTTAATCTCTAAACCATTACTTTCTTCCTGGTTCAGCAGGACATTCTGCCTGTCATTAAATCAGTAACCCTTATGTTTATGAGTAGCAAGAACTACAAGAGCCAGACTTACGTGTAGAGTAAAACTTGTCTAATTAGCATCGGTCATCACATTACTGTGTGATGACAAGAGCCTTTCATAGGTTATAGTATTTTGGCATATGTAATGGATAATACAATGTAGAATAGTTCATTATTATTACTTTATCTTCCTGATAACACTTCTTCTAAATCTTCCTTCTTTTTTACTTTATTTTTGTTTTAACATTTCCTAAATTACTTTCAGCACCATGACCCATAGGTGCCTCATTCTTCCGGCTTGAAAAGAGATCACAGGCAGTACTAAGTTCGAATATGTTAACGTTTTCATATAGTCAAACCTCACACCTCTGCTTTTACAATTGTGTCTGTTGCTTTAGATCTGCTTCAGAATCTGTAATTCACTGTCCAGGATAGGAGAAACTGACTGAAAAGTGTATAAAATTCAACTACTGTAAGTACAAGAAAAAAATAAAGGAAAACAATGGTGGAAGAAGTAAGCTGTTTCTATTAATATAGTCTAATGGTTGTTTTACTAAAGTCACCACAAATTAAAATCCATAAGCACGTTTCCTTGACTCAAGTTTCTAAGAATCTACTCTGCTATTGAGAGAACAGTAAATAATATAGTTGGGATTTTTATTATGATAAGGCAGTATATAAGTAATAATCTTTTTGTGCAATTGAAAGTAACTTCCACTTTTTGTGTAATTGATGACTAACGGTAATGTTTTTCAAATACCAGGTTGTACAGAGTTTTTTTAAACAATTATCCTATATAATGTTAAGATAAATGTGCAATGCTGATGAGCTTATTTTTAATCCTTTGAATATGAAAATAATTTAAATAAATAAATAAAACCTGTACTTAGCTATTAATTGAGATTAATTTTGAGTAAATAAAATCAATTAATTTAAATAAACTATAATAACTGGCATGAGAAAAGGTCCAGAATTCTTTCTTGTGTTTTTTTAAATCATGTATTCTTTGCTAAATTTCATCAGAATTTAAATTAATATGTTTTAGATTTAAACTCATTTATCTTATTTAGTTACACGTACCTTACCCCTTTTTGTATGTGTAACTATTTTAGATTTTTATGACTTATTTTACTTTACATGGAGTTGGAGTTTAGAATATAAAATGGAGTCATAAAAAGGAGGCGAGTCTGTCACCAATTTGCTTTGTGGGCTTCGCTAGCATTCTTGTGCAGGATATCATAACACATCCATTCTGGGCATCTGTTTTCTTCTTTCCCATCGTTTCAGTAAAATTTCTGGCTGGAGAAGACAAAATGTGAATGTGGTTAATGAGACAAAAAATATAAATATATACATTTTCCTGGATGATGATAGGTGAGAGTGTTTAAAATGCACAATACATCATTCAAAAGTTTATTTTTAAATAATCACCCTTAAGGGAATTTTTATTAAAACCATTGGTACAATTTGAGAACAAAACTAAGACTAGATTATATACTCATCACAGATTAGGAGAAAAAAACGATGGGAAACCTTTCATCTTACTGTATGCAGCTTTCTCTGTTGACAAAAGCTTTATTGCCATCCTGTTTTATGCCTCATTTTTTTATGGGTTTAAGGACTTTTGCCTAGATACTCCAATCCAAAGGAAAACAAAAACAAAAACAAACATATGTTTTCCGTAGATGATTTCTCTTTTTTGGGTACCTTTCCTCAGCTGTTAAATGCAAATTACAACACACGTTTTAAGTCAACTGTTTTATTTGCCTACTCTTTAAGTTTTAGGAAGTTATAATCTGTACATGAGTGAATGATTACAGTACAAAGAATATTTACAGAGCCCAGATATGCCAGTAACTTCAATTTAGGTAACAAGTTATGTCTTAGTCTATTCTGTGATGCTGTAACAGAATACCCAAGATTGGGTAAGCTATCATAAATAGGCATTGATTTGGCTCACAGTTCTGGATGGTGGGAAATACAGAAGGGCCCCATCGGAAAAAGGTCTTCTTGCTGCACCATCCTGTGGAGGAAGGACAAAACAGTACATATGCAAGAGACAGGGAAGGGAGCCAAACTCTTCCTTCTATCAGGATCTGGTCCCACAATAACCCACTCCAGTGATAATGGCATTAATCCATTCATGGTGGAAGAGTGCTCATGACATAATCACCTTTTAAAGGTTCCTCTCAACACTGCTGGATGTGTTTCCAGCACATGAACTTCGGCAGACACATTCAAATCATAACGTTACTTAGATAACGTCTGTTTCTGTATTATTTTGTTCTTTTGCTGTTCATATTGCTGTTTCATTTCTGAGCTAAATGATTTTCTAAAGACATAAACTTAATCTAATTTTGTACTGTAAGAGAGTTTTTAAAAAACCCAAATTACTTTTTCTGCTCTTAATTTTTTTTTTTTTTTTTAATTTGAGACCGAGTTTCACTCTTGTTACCCAGGCTGGAGTGCAATGGCGCGATCTCGGCTCACCGCAACCTCTGCCTCCTGGGTTCAAGTGATTCTGCTGCCTCAGCCTCCTGAGTAGCTGGGACTACAGGCACGCGCCACCATGCCCAGCTAATTTTTTGTATTTTTAGTAGAGACGGGGTTTCACCATGTTGACCAGGATGGTCTCGATCTCTTGACCTCGTGATCCACCTGCCTCGGCCTCCCAAAGTGCTGGGATTACAGGCTTGAGCCACCGCGCCCGGCCCTCTGCTCTTAATTCTTAACACAGAATGCAATATTTTACTTCTGGTAACCAAAATATGTATAGATTTCTTTCCACCAGCAACCAGTTCTCCAGCTGATCTCAACTGGGTGTCATATAATTCAATACAAGGAGTAAGTTTCAGATCCTACAGGAGAAGCACTCAGTCCCACTGGACGGCTTCACTTCACATGCCAATGGCAAGCCTTAGATTCCTGTGCCTGCGGGTCTGACCAAACAGCTATAAATATGGAGTTCCCATGACCTCTTCCTCAGGTTGGATGAATTTGCTAAAACAGTTCACAGAATGTATGGAAACACTCTACTTACTATTGTGAATGTATTGTATTATATTATATTATATTATATTATATTATATTATATTATATTATATTATATTAATTGTTATTTGAGACAAGGTTTTGCACTGTTTCCAGGCTGGGGTGCAGTGACATAATCATGGCGCACAACCTCAACCTCCTGACCCAAGCAATCCTCCCACCTCAGCCTCTTAAGTAGCTGGGGCTACAGGTGTGCTTCTCCACAACTGGCTAAATTTTGTATTTAAAAATTTTGATTAGAGATGGGCTTTTTCCATATTGCTTGGGCTGAAATCCTGGACTCAAGAGATCTACCTGCCTTGGCTTCCCAAAATATTGCCAATTTATTGCAAAGATTATTTTTTTTAATGCAAATAAATAGCTAGTTATGAGGTACATAGGGTGAGGTTCAGGGGGTCAGAAGGGTTCCAAGCTCAGGAACTTCTGTACCCCCATATGGTTGGGTGTTCCTCCCTCTTGAATGTGGGTATGTTTTTATTCACTGATTTGGAATCTCTCCAAACCCAGTCCTATTGAATTTTTATGGGGATTTCATTACCTAAGCATGATTGATTAAGTCATTGGCCACTGATGCTCAACTCAACCTTTAGCCGCTTTGCTTTCTATCTTGAAGCTACCTGGAAGCTCTCAGCCACCAGTCCTCTAATTAGCTTATGAAACGATACTTATCGCATTGGAGATTTCAAGAGTTTTAAGAAGCTGGGTGCCAGAAAACAGGTTGAAGAACAAATACATATTCTTATTATAAATCATAAGATCACAGCACTATTTCTACTCTAAAACCAAAATAGAGATCTAAATAAATTTCCCTTGCACCAGAAAATTCTCAGAGGTCACTCTGCTCTTGGGATGGCTCTGTCTTCTAACTTCCTGACTTAACTTCACCATATGGTTTCTGACCTCTCCAACGAGTCCTAGCTGAAGTCCCATTTACCTTCCTCATATAAATACAATGAATGGAAAAAAAAAATAAAGAAATACAAAAGCTAATGGGAAGTTTATCACCACACAGCTCAGCCTGTAATCCCAGCACTTTGGGAGCCAAGGCAGGTGGCTCACGAGGTTGGAAGATGGAGACCACCTGGCCAACACGGCGAAACCCCATCTCTACTAAAAATACAAAAAAAAATAGATGGGTGCCCTGGTGGGTGCCTGCAATCCCAGCTACTTAGGAGGCGGAGGCAGGAGAATCATTTGAACTGGGAGGTGGAGGTTGCAGTGAGCTGAGATAGTACCATGGTACTCGAGTCTGAGAAACAATAATATTACTTCATCGTAATTAAAGCAAATTACAAGTTTAAATTTAGTCTTAAATAATTTAAATCATTTAAGTGTTTAACAATGTAATAAATGCTGAATAATATAATATTTACTAAATGTTATTTGATATGTAAATTCAATAAATATTTAAAAATATGGCTGAGTGGGGTGGTTAGGCCGGGGGGGCCGTGGCTGAGTGGGGTGGTTAGGCCGGGGCCATGGCTGAGTGGGATGGTTAGGCCGGGGGGGCCGTGGCTGAGTGGGGTGGTTAGGCCGGGGGCCGTGGCTGAGTGGGGTGGTTAGGCCGGGGGCCGTGGCTGAGTGCGGTGGTTAGGCCGGGGGCCGTGGCTGAGTGGGGTGGTTAGGCCGGGGGCCGTGGCTGAGTGGGGTGGTTAGGCCGGGGGGGCCGTGGCTGAGTGGGGTGGTTAGGCCGGGGGCCGTGGCTGAGTGGGGTGGTTAGGCTGGGGGGGGCCGTGGCTGAGTGCGGTGGTTAGGCCGGGGGCCGTGGCTGAGTGCGGTGGTTAGGCCAGGGGCCGTGGCTGAGTGGGGTGGTTAGGCCAGGGGCCGTGGCTGAGTGCGGTGGTTAGGCCGGGGGCCGTGGCTGAGTGGGGTGGTTAGGCCGGGGGGGCCGTGGCTGAGTGGGGTGGTTAGGCCGGGGGCCGTGGCTGAGTGCGGTGGTTAGGCCGGGGGCCGTGGCTGAGTGGGGTGGTTAGGCCGGGGGCCGTGGCTGAGTGCAGTGGTTAGGCCGGGGGCCGTGGCTGAGTGCGGTGGTTAGGCCGGGGGCCGTGGCTGAGTGCGGTGGTTAGGCCGGGGGCCGTGGCTGAGTGCGGTGGTTAGGCCGGGGGCCGTGGCTGAGTGCGGTGGTTAGGCCGGGGGCCGTGGCTGAGTGGGGTGGTTAGGCCGGGGGCCGTGGCTGAGTGCAGTGGTTAGGCCGGGGGCCGTGGCTGAGTGCGGTGGTTAGGCCGGGGGCCGTGGCTGAGTGCAGTGGTTAGGCCGGGGGCCGTGGCTGAGTGCGGTGGTTAGGCCGGGGGCCGTGGCTGAGTGCAGTGGTTAGGCCGGGGGCCGTGGCTGAGTGCGGTGGTTAGGCCGGGGGCCGTGGCTGAGTGCAGTGGTTAGGCCGGGGGCCGTGGCTGAGTGGGGTGGTTAGGCCGGGGCTGTGGCTCACACTCATACTCTCAGCACTTTGGGAGAGTGAGGCAGAGTATCACTTAGCCCAAGTGTGTGAAACCAGCCTGGGCAACATAGAGAGACCCTCCATGGTCTCTATGGTAAAGACCCTCATCTCTACCAGAAAAGGGAAAAAATAAAAGAATAGAAAAGAGGGAAGAAAGGAAGGAAGGAAAAAAAGAAATAGAAAAAGGAGGGAGGGAGAGAAGAAAGGAAGAAAAGGAAGGAAGAAAGGAAGGATAGAAGGGAAGGAGGGAAGGAGGAAGGAAGAAAAAACAGAAAGAGGGAAGAAGGGAGGGAGGGAGAGAAGGAGAGAGAGATGAAAGGAGGGAGGGAGGAAGAAAGAAAGGATGGAAGGAAGGAGAGAAGGAGAGAGGGAGGGAGGAAGGAATGAGGGATGGAGGGAAGGAGGGAAGTAGAGAGGGATGGAGGGAGGGATGGAGGAAAGGAAGGAAGGAAGGAAGGAGGCAAGGAGGGAGAAAGGGAGAAAGGAAGCGAGGGAGGGAGGGACAGAGGGAGGAAAGGAAGGGAGGGAGGAAGGAAGGAAGGAAAAAGAGAAAAAAGAAGAAGGGAGGGAGGGAGAGAAGGAAGGAAGGAAAGAAGGGAAGGAGGGAGAAAGGAAGGAAGGAAAAAGAGGAAAGGAGGGAGGGAGAGAAAGAAGGGAGGGAGGAAAGGAGAGAGGGATGAAAGGAGGGAGGGATGAAAGAAGAAAGAATGGAGGTAAGGAGAGAGGGAGGGAGGAAGGAAGGAGAGATGGAGGGAAGGAGGGAAGTGAGAGGGACAAAGGGAGGGATGGAGGGATGGAGGAAGGGAAGGAAGGGAAGGAAGGAGTCAAGGAGAGAGAAAGGGAGGGACAGAGGGAGGAAAGGAAGGAAAGAAGGAAGGGAGGGGAAGGAGTAAGGGAGGAAGGGAGGGAGAGGAGAGAGGGAGGGAGGGAAAGAGGAAAGGAGAGAGGGAGGGAGAGAGGAAGGGAAGGAAGGAAATATGACAACAGATGAATGAATAAAGTGTGGTACATATATAGCGTGAAGTAAAAAAGAATGACATATTGGCCGGGTGCGGTGGCTCACGCCTGTATTCCCAGCTCTTTGGGAGGCCGAGGTGTGTGGATCACGAGGTCAAGAGATCGGGACTATCCTGGTCATCATGGTGAAACCCCGTCTCTACTAAAAATACAGTGAGCCGGGGAGGTTGCAGTGAGCCGAGATGGCGCCACTGCACTCCAGCCTGGGTGACAAGAGCGAAACTCCATCTCAAAAAAAAAAAAAAAAAAAAAAGAATGACATCTTTTCATTTGCAACCACAGGATAGAACTGGAGGTCATTATGGTAAGTGAAACAAGCCAGGCACCAAAAGACAAACTTTGCATGTTCTCACATATTTGTGGGAGTTAGAATTTAAAACAATTGAACTCATGGAGACAGAGTAGAAAAACAGTGACTAGACACTGGGACAGGTAGTGAGGGCAGTGGGGAGGAAGGTGGAATGGTTAATGAGCATAAAACTTAGGAAGAATAAGTAAGACCTAGGATTTGCTAGCCCAACAGGGTGACTATAGTCAATACTGATTTAATTGTACATTTCAAAATAACTAAAAGAGTAGAATTGGATTGTTTGCAACACAACGGATACATGTTCCAGGGGATAGATACCCCACTTACCCTGTTGCGATTATTAAGCATTATATACCTGTATCAAAATATCTCATGTAACCCATATCTATATAAACATACAATGTACCCACAATATTTAAAGTTAACCATTCCCAAAAGTTTAAAAAGTTGCTGGACAGGGTGGTGTGCATCTGTATTCCCCACTACTTGTGTGACTGAAGTGGGAGCATCGCTTGAGCCTGGGAGACTGAGGCTGCAGTGATGACACCACTGAACTCCAGATTGGGCAACAAAGTAAGACTCTCTCTCTCTCTCTCTCTCTCTCTCTCCCCCTCTCTCTCTCTCACACACACACACACAAACACACAAAGTATATATTTGCGATAAATTTTGAATTGTTAACTACACTTTAATACAACTATTAGTTGAAGTTCTGTACAAGACCTTTTTTAGAATAAAACACAAATAAACTAGTGTCCACATTTTGTAAGGACTTTGAGTTTCTGGTTAAGAAAGGATGCAATTGCAATATACACTCTTCTTAAAAAATTAGACCTAACAGTAATTCTCCTTTCAGACTGTCATTTTATGTTTAAGTTATATTTAAAAGACATCATGCTGGTTTGAGTCTAGGCACTAGATCAAAGCTATGCTCTTTCAAATATGTATCAGCTAATTTCAACATCAAGTGTGTTTCTAGGATAAAGGTTAAACTTCCAGTTTTAAGCTATCAGCTAACACTTACATATTACAGCTCTAATCAATTCAGTATCATAGGATTCTACATGTGGAGCAGACTTTGGAAGTGTCTATTTCAACACCCTCTTTTTACATGGAAGAATTATTTGCAGACTCAAAAGTGCAACCTGCCTGATGTTTCACAACACGGAGTGATAAAGATAGAAGTTTAATTGAATGTCTTAATTTGGGTTAATTCTCTTTCTATCATAATTCGTGAAAGCAGGAATTACTTTCATATCCCACTGAAGTGAAATGAAAACGACTTTGGGAGTTCCTTGGACAGTAGTTTAACTAAAGACAGAGATGGTAGTTAAAGCTGGATATATAAGCCACTATTCCCATACACATAATAAATTAGCTACTTTCAGTTCATTCGAATAACTAAAGGAAATAATACATGAAGAACTAGATAAAATTAAAAGAATGATGTTTTACCAGAGACTATCAATAAAAAGATACAAATAATAAAAAAATAGAAATTCTGCAGTTGAAAAGTAAAATAAATGGAATAAAATATTCACAATATTAAACCACAAATTTGAGTTGGTAGAAGACAGAACTAGTAAATATGAAAATGGTTCAATTTAAATTATTCAGTAGAAAAGACAGAAAAAAATGAAGGAAAATGAATAGAGGCTCAGACACCTGTGGGACCTCATCATGTATATAAATACATGCACAGTGGGAATTTGGCTTTCAACAGGTTGGTTATTCTACATCTAAGTGCAGTTGTCATTGAGTTATTCTACTTGGAAATTGTTAAGCTTCTTGAATGTGTAGATTAGTGTTTGCCACTAAATGGGGATCATTATGTCTTCTAATATTCCTTTTAATCCTTTCTCTCTCTGTTTTTCTTTTCTTAAAAAAAAGTCATGAAGTCCTTGCCTATGCCTGTGTCCTGAATGGTTTTGCCTTGGTTTTCTTCTAGGGTATTTATGGTGTTAGGTCTTATGTTTAAATCTTTAATCCATCTGGAGTTAATTTTTAAAGGTGTAAGGAAGGGGTCCAGTTCCTGTTTTCTGCACATGGCTAGCCAGTTTTCCCAACACCATTTATTAAACAGGGAATCCTTTTCCCATTGCTTGTTTTTGTCTGGTTTGTCAAAGATCAGATGATTGTAGATGTGTGGTCTTACTTCTGAGGCCTCTGTTCTGTTCCATTGGTCTATATCTCTGTTTTGGTACCAGTACTATGCTATTTCGATTACTGTGGCTTGTAGTATAGTTTGAAGTCAGGTAAGGACTTCATTACGAAAACACCAAAAGCAATGGCAACAAAAGCCAAAATAGATGAATGGGATCTAATTAAACTCCACAGCTTCTGCACAGCAAAAGAAACAATCATTAGAGTGAACTGGCAACCAATAGAATGGGAAAAAATGTTTGCAATCTACTCATCTGACAAAGGGCTAATATCCAGAATCTACAAAGAATTTAAACAAATTTACAAGAAAAAACAACCCCATCAAAAAGTGAGCAAAGGATATGAATGGACGCTTTTCAAAAGAAGACATTTATTCAGCCAACAAACATGAAAAAAAGATTATCATCACTGGTCATTAGAGAAATGCAAATCAAAACCACATTGAGATACCATTTCATACCGGTTAGAATTGTGATCATTAAGAAAATCAGGAGAAACAGATGCTGGAGAGGACGTGGAGAAATAGGAACACTTTTACACTGTTGGTGGGAGTGTAAATTAGTTCAACCATTGTGGAAGACAGTGTGGTGATTCCTCAAGGACCTAGAAATAGAAATACCATTTGACCCAGCAGTCCTGTTACTGGGTATATACCCAAAGGATTATAAAACATTCTATTATAAAGACATATGCACATATATGTTTATTACAGCACTGTTTACAATAGCAAAGACTTGGAACCAACCCAAATGCCCATCAAAGATAGATTGGATAAGGAAAACGTGGCACATATACACCATGGAATACTATGCAGCCATTAAAACGTATGAGTTCATGTCCTTTGCAGGGACATGGATAAAGCTGGAAACCATCCTTCTCAGCAAAATGACACAAGAACAGCAAACCAAACACCACATTTTCTTTTCTTTCCTTTCTTTTTTTTTTTTTTTTGAGATAGTTTTCCTCTTGTTACCCAGGCTGGAGTGCAATGGCCTGATCTCGGCTCTCCCCAACCTCCACCACCTGGGTTCAAGCAATTCTCCTGCCTCAGCCTCCTGAGTAGCTGGGACCACAGGCATGTGCTACCATGCCCAGCTAATTTTTGTATTTTTAGTAGAGATGGGGTTTCCCCATGTTGACCAGGATGGTCTCAATCTCTTGACTTTGTAATCCACCCACCTCGGCCTCCCAAAGTGCTGGGATTACAGGCGTGAGTCACCGTGCCTGGCCCGCATTTTCTTACTCATAGGCGGGTGCTGAACAATGAGAACACAAGGCCAAAGGGAGGGGACCATCACATACAGGGGCCTATCACAGGTGGGGTCGGCTAGGAGAGGGATTGCAGGCGGTGGGAGATTGGAAAGGGATAAAATTAGGAGTAATACCTAATGTAGATGATGGGGGGATGAAAGCAGGAAACCACCATGTTCTGCACGTGTATCCCAGAACTTAAAGTATAATAAAAAATAAAATTAAAACTTTAAAAAAAAGCAAAAATAAAAAAAAGTCAACCAAGAATTCCATATTCAAGAAAACTAGTCTATGGAAAAGGAGAACTTAAGACATTCTTACATGAACAGGACTGCTAACAGATTTGTCCTGTAAGAAATACTAAAGAGAGTTCTGCATTCTGAACTGAAAGAAGGCTTCACAAGAACTCAACTCTGCATAATGGGGCCTATCAGAGGGCAGAGGGTGGCAGGAGAAAGAGGACCAGGAAAAATAACTCATGAGTACTAGGCTTAATACTTGGGTGATGAAATAATCTGTACAACAAACCCCCATGACAGTACACCTGTATAATAAACCTACACATCTACATACCCATGAACTAAAAATAGAAGCTAATTTTTTTTATAAAGAACACTGTTACAGATAAACATCTATCTAAATATGGAGGTTATATAAATGCATTATGTTGCTTGCAACTAATTTTTTATCTAATTTCAAAAACAACTGTACAAAATAATACACATCTCTGTTGATGGGAATAGGCTGTATGGCTGTATGATGATAACAGCGGAAAAGGAGAAAAGAAATAGAGGTAGATGTAAACAACTATTTTGGAAACAAACAAGCGGCATTTTAATCTTAATTATATTGTTATAAACTGAAATCACCAAGACAACGATAAGAAAATAATTCAAATAAGATAGTAAAAAATAATACAGTAAGGAAATTAAAAATTTTACCCAAATATAAAAATAAAATATGTCCTTTCTCTCCCTCTCCTCTCTCTCTTTATCTCTCTCTCTCTCTCTTTCACACACACACACACACACACACACACACACACACTAAGAAGAACAGAAAAATAAGACACAGACATATACAAAAGAAGCAAAATGATAAACATAAAATATAAATTGTTAGTTCAGTACAGTAACTATACTTAATGTAAATGAATGAAACACTTTGAACACAAGACAGAGACTAGAGGAATGGATTAAATACAAAACAAAAGAAACACAATTCAACTATATGCTGTCTATAAGAGAAACCCTTTAAATTTAGAGATAAATCGTAGAAAAATATATAGCTTGGCAACAGCAACATCAATATGAATTGGTTATACTCACATCAGACAAAATATTTTAATATAACAAAATATAACAACAGTTACTAAAGACAAAAAATAATATTTTATAGTGACAAGACAGTCAACCCAGGGAAATATAACAACATAAACATATTTGTTCTAAAAAGTGCCACAAAACATGTGAAACAAATACTGAGAGAATTGAGGTAGAAATAAACAATAAATATTTACAGCTATTATCACCAATAACCCACTTTGATAAATCATGGAATAACTAGACAGAAAATTAACAAGAAAACAAAAGACTCGAATAATTCTATAAACAACACACTTATTAGGCATCTATGAAACACTTTACACAACAGCAGTAGAGTCTGCATTCTTCTCTAATGCACACAGAACATTCTTTAACATAGACCATATATGAGGCCACACAGCAAGCCTCAATAAATTTGAAAAGATTAAAATTAGATATAGTGTGTTTTCCTAACATAACTGCATGAAATTAGAAATCAATAATTTAATAAAATTTGGGAAATTACAAATATGTGGAAACTAAACAATATTATTATTTTTTTATTTTTATTTTTTGTTAATCAATGAGAGCTTGTTATGTTGCTCAGGTTGGCCTTGAACTCAGCCTCGCTTCCTCAAGCACTAGGACAACTGGCCGGAGCCACCATGGCTCCCGTTAAACATTATATTTAAATAACAAACCAGGGAAGAAATCACAAGAGAAAGTAAAAAGATACTTTCACAAAAATGAAAATAAAAACACAATATATCAAGTTTATAAAATGCAGCTACTGTAGCATTGAGATGAGAATTTACAGCAGTAATTCCTTACATTAAAAAGAATAAAGACCTCAAATCAATAACTTACCATTTCACTTGAAGATACTGAAAAAGAAATGAAAACTAAATGCCATGTAAGCATAAGGACAATATATTCCAATAGAAAAAAAATGAATGAGGAAAAATAATATGAACTAAAATACAATAGGAAAAATTCATAAAACCAAAAATTGATCCTCTTAAAATGTTAACAAAAATAAATAATTAGTATGAATGATGAAGAGGACAAAAAAAAGAGAGATAGAACACCCAAATTACTAAAGTCAGGAATGAAAAACAGACATTACTATCAACCTTACAGACATAAAAATAATTGTTAGGGAAATATTATTTACAATTTTATGCTAACACATTAGGTAATGTCAATGTCGATGAAATGAACACAATTCTAGGAAGACATAGCTACTGAAAATACCCAATGAGAAACATATTTTTGTAAATATACAATAAAAAGAAACTGAATTATATCAAAATATCAGCTACGTTTTAAAAAAAAAAATAGAAAAAAAATCCTAAAATGTATATAGAACCACAAAAATCCAGACTAGCCAAAGCTATCCTGATCAAAAATGTTAACACCAGAAGAATCACATTATCTGAATTCAAATTACATTGTATTGCTATAATAACCAAAACAGTATGATACTTGCATTAAAGCAGATACATAGAACAATAAAACATAATAGAGAACCCAGAAATAAATCCATGCTTCTACAGTGAATTCATTTTCCATAGAGTGCCAAGAGCCAATGTTAGGCAAAGGACAGTTTCTTCAATAAACAGTGCTGAGAAAACTGGATATTCATATGCAGAATGAAATCACACCCTTGTCTCTCACCATATACAAAAATTAAATCTAATAAAAATGGATTAAGGATTAAAATCAAAGGAAATTCTAAGAGACCTCAAACTATAAAACTACTAAAAGAAAACATTGGGTAATCTCTCCAGGACACTGTTCTTGGGCAGAGATTTTCTAAGTAATACCCCCCAAAACACAGGCAACCAAAGCAAAATTGGGCAAATGGGGTCACATCAAGTTAAAAAGCTTCTGCACAGTAAAGGAAACCAGCAACAAAGTGAAGAGACAAGCCACAGAATGGGAGGTAATATCTACAAACTATCATCTAACAAGGAATTCATAGCCAGAGTATATAAGGAGCTCAAACAACTCAATAGGAAAAAAAATAATAATCCACAAGAACAGAAAAAGAAATACTGCATATACTCACTCATAGGTGGGTGAGAAAAATGAGAACACATGGACACAGACAGGCGGTCTACTATACACTGGGGACTGTTGGGGGAAAGGGGGGAGGGACAGCGGGGGGGGCTGGGGGGGATAGCCTGGGGATGAATACCAAGTGTGGGTGAAGGGGAGGAAGGCAGCAAAACACACTGCCATGTGTGTACCTATGCAACTATCTTGCACATTCTGCACATGTACCCCAAAACCTATAATGCAATAAAAATTAAAAATAATAATAATAATAATAATCCAATTAAAAAATGGGCAAAGGACTTTAATAGACATTTGTCAAAAGGAGACCTACCTACAAATGGCAACAGGTTTATGAAAAGGTGCTCATTGCTGATCACCAGAAAAATACAAATCAAAACTACAGTGAGATATCATCACATCCCAGTTAAAAATGGCTTTTAACCAAGAGCCAGGCAATAGCAAATGCTGACAAGAACATGAAGAAATGGGAACCTTCCCTTCTACACTGTTGGTTGGAATATACATTAATACATCCACTCTGGAGAACAATTTGGAGGTACCTAAGAAGATTAAAATAAACTACCATATGATCTCACTACTGATACATACCCTAAATGAAGAAAATCGTTGTATTTAAGAGATACCTGCATGCTTACGTTTATTGCAGCACTGTTCACAATAGCCAAGATCTGGAACCAACCTAAGTGTACACAGACTGACAAATGGATAAAGAAAATGTGGCATATTTATTTAATGGAAAACTCTTCCGCCATAAATAATAATGTTGGTATGAATTTGCAAACAACATGGATGAAGCTGGGGGTATGATGTTAAATAAAATAAGCCAAGCACAGAAAGATAAAGCACATGTTCTCATTCATTTGTAGGAGCTAAAAATGAAAACAATTAAACTCATGGAGAGAGAGTAGAATCATGGTAACCAGAGGCTGGGAAGGGTAGTGGGGAGATGTGGGGGAAAATATGGATAGTTATTGTGTATAAAAATTTAATTAGATAGAATAAATAAGGTCTAGTATGATAGCACAAGAGTGACTACAGTCAACAATAATTTATTGTACATTTTAAATAACTGAAAAAATACAATTGGAGTGCTTATAACACAAAGAAATGGTATGCGCTTGAGCTGATGAATATTGCATTCACTTGATGTTATTATACATTGTCTGCCTGTATTAAAATATCTCACACACCTCAAAAACATACTACTACTATTTACCCATAAAATTAATTTTTAAATAAATAAAAATAACACTTATATGGAAATGTTAGGGAATGAGAATAGTCATTTCAGTCTTGAAAAAGACTTGAAAAAGTTGGAAAACTCACAATTTTTCTATTTTAAAACATAATAAATAGCCACAGTAATTAAAACTATAGAGAATTGTTATATGAATAGACATATAGATTAATGGAATAGAATTTTAAGGCCAAAAATAAACTCTTGTATTTATGGCCAATTGATTTTTGACAAGGGTACAAAGAATATTCATATAGGTAATAAATAATCTTTTCAAAAAAGATACTTCAAAATTCAACTTGAATTTCCAAAATCTGTGCACTTCCAAATCACACCATATATAAAAATCAATTCAAAAGGTATAAAATTTCAAATATAAAAGTTAATACTAGAAAATCTTTAGAAGAAAATATAGACATAAGTCTTCATGATATTGGATTACAGATTTCTTTTTTATATGTGGCACCAAAACACGTGCTAAAAATGAAAATATTTGTGCTTCAAAGGACACTATCAAGGCAATGAAAAGACTATCCAGAAAATTGAAGAACATGTTTGCAAATCCAATATCTGAAGAGACTATTATACAGGATATATGAAAAACTCTTACAATTCAGCAATTCAAAGGTAAACTACCAAATTAGAAAATGAGCAAAGCAGTTTTCTTGAGTTTTCATCCAAGAACGGAGTTGTGATTAAAAAATGTACAACTCCCTTTCATCACAAACAAGAAGCCATGTGTTTGTGGTCTTAGGAGGACTAGCTCTTTTCATGAACAGAGATACTTCACTGCCAAGAATACCACTCCTCTGTGCTTCCAGTTCCCATTTGTCTTTCCATGATCTCAGTGGTGAGGAAATTTACTTTTTCACAGCACAATTGGTGATGGAATTTGGATGCAGCATTATCTGTGTGTGTGTGTGTGTGTGTGTGTGTGTGTGTGTGTGTGTGTGTGTGTGTGTTCCAACATAGGAAATTATATATATCTTCTTTCTTCCAACATTTTACTTCTTTGAGTCTAACCAAGAGGAGCACACATGTTCAAGAGAGAGTGTGCACTATTTTGTTGCATTGTAAGAGCATTAGAAACTTGGAACAAATTAAAATATTTATTACTAGGTGAATGACTATTCAATACTGCACAGCAGTTAAAAAATTGAATAAATACATATATTATCCTAAGGTAATTAAAAGTTTACTAGAGTAAATAGTAGGGCACACTCCAAACGCCTTGAATGAAGGGACCTGGATCCTCTTAAGGAGGAACCTTGCTACACTGTCAAAAGTTTACTGTTAATGCTTCTCACAACCTTGTCCAAATGGACCTGTCACCATTTACCAAGATGACTGTGCATTGGAGAAAAAAAGTCAACATTAGAGCAATCCTGTTGGCCAGTTGTGAACTGACATTAATTCTTGGGGAGCCAAAGTGTCACTGTAGTCTACCAGTCAGAATGGGGGTAACAGGGATCAAGTGATAATGGTGTTTTAGCTCAGATTTATCTCACAATGGACCCAGTTGGTCCTCAAATTTCCCCAGTTCTGGAAGATGTCATTGAGTAGGCATATTCAGCAACTGGTAAAATCCCCACCTAAAATATATAATATATATTAAAATATAAATCTATAATATATTTTATATAAAATATATAAATATATGTTATAATATATATTTATTTATAAATTGCATATATTTTAATATAATATATTTATATATTTTATATAACTAAGTAATATATATTTATATAAAATATAAAAATACTATATATATATTACATATATAGTGCACATACATATATACTTTCTGCCTGAAAGCTAAATGGAACCCTAACAATGATTTTTAAATCTATCAATATTTATAAGATTATGAATAAGTAATTTTCTATTTTCAGTCAGATTTGATCAAAAGGAGATGGAACTAATTTACATGTTAAAAATTGTGTGTCAGAATATACTTCATGTCAGTTGAATTGTAATATAAATCCCTTATAAAAACTGTGGAATCTTCCTCTGTGGAGGTCCTTAAAAGCATTCTCTTAAGTCTGTAATAAGTACGTAAATTAAGTGATTAAGAAACAGTGTATACCATGAATTTATGGACATTTCTAACCATTGATTTACAATATCTTGCATATAAAAACGAAATCAGCTGGCAAATTCACACTGTACCAGCCTCCTGCGTTGTCTTAGGGAACCCTGGCACAGAGCCTCTTCAAGCAATCTTTGTGAGCCCATTCCCTTATAAGGTTAGTAGAGGCTGAACCCGACGGACGACTCCCACCTTTCCCAAACAGGAAGGTGTATGCTGATGGTGTTGGAGGACTGAACCTGAATACATTGATCATCACTTATAATGCTGTATTGGTATGGTCGTTTGTGCTTTGCAATGATGAAATTCTTCCATCATATTTTAAAACCCAACATAAATCCTTTAGTATGTTAAAATATAGTAAAATGTGTGCTTATTTCCAAACAATGCAAAGCTAGAGTTAAGTGCCAAATGGCAACACAATAATTGAACCAACTTTCCAACCAAGAAATGGAAAAAAATAAACTCAATATTAATACTATTTTTAAATTGAAAACTAAATGTTTAGCTAATTTAGTTATTCTTTCCCTAGTGGTATTTTGAGCAAGCCCAGTGTTATTTCCCTTTCTACTTGAGTACAGCTGTAAACAGGTCTCCAAATCCAAGGAAAGGTCTGGTTTCATGAACCCACCCACACGGTTTTGTAAACACTTAGGATCCTACACGTGGTATCACTCAGTTGATAAGTGGAAGTTTGTGCTTTCGCTGTATTCTTGTTACTATGTGGATTTCTCATTTTCAATGTAATGCCTCATCTTATATTAGACAAGCAACAAACTCTTCTGATTTGACCTGAAAAAATATAACAGATGAAAGAACTTACTAAAATAAAAATACTAGGGCTTGAAAGCCCTCTTTCACATCCCCTGGGATGTATCCACAAATGGCAGCATGTGGCACTATTTTTGGGAGATATCCACATTTCCACATCAGAAGCAGCTTTATACTAGGAAGAGCTGTAGGGTAGACAGAAGAAGCATACACATATAAACAGACTCTGACATAACCTTGGTCAGCTTCTCATAAGAAAAAATGAATTTTATTTGTGTGTGAATACCAGCTCTAAAAAATATCAGTGCCTCTTACAAGTGGAAAAAAGAAAAAAAAACTTGGGAGATTATGAAAGCTTATTTCTAAACTTGAAGCATTCCACTTCAGTGTAATTACAACCTAGTACACACACGGCAATATCAGGTATTGCTCTTGTTATTCACTGTTCGTCTTACATTCTGGCAAAACAAAACTTTGTTACTGTGAACTTACTTCTCATGACTGATTTAATTCCCTAGGTATCTCGGATGTGACTTGAGTTTCAGAGCTCAAGTCTGACATCTAAAGCTCCCCAAAGACAAAGTCTGCATATTTTTATCAAGTGCTTCTAGGATGTGAAGTTGGTGTAGACATAAGAAATATTTATTTTTGGTAGGAATGAGTGAGCAGTATTCTATAAGATGTGTAAGAATGTGTAACTCATATCATTATTTCCCACTTTAATGCCTGGAAAGTCCTCTTTCCCTTACTACGTGTGTTATGGAAAATTCATATTTGAAAGAGTTTAAAGAGTTTTGGAAGGTTAATTTTGTTTTGAAACACAGTGATAAATATTTCATTCTGCAGTTTTATTGAAGTATGACTGGAATCACTTAACATCTCCTGATGTAAGATAAAAACGATATGTGGAAGCATCCTATTATCCATGAACAGCTTCATGTCTGGGTAGCAGCAAGTTCTGATTTGATTGATTTGTGTCTGGCCTGATGCTACTTCAAGATAAAGGCTCAGCTCCTGTCTGTGCATACCTATTCCCTGCTAGAGCCATCAATCATGTCTTTGCTTCCAGGCTAGCAGAAGTTCAGGAAGTCATTGAATTTATATTGCTGATTTCAACAAGGTTTTGAGAAGAGTGGATGCAGACAAAACCGAGCCGCTCTATAGGGTAGAAAGTACTAAATATTTTTGGAAGTTTCTACATATGGTATCATTCAGTTATTAGATGCTTTATCTTTTCTTGTCACAATGATAAATTTTCCTTAGTCCTGTGTATTACACAATTGGTTATATTCGACAAATGAAGAACTCTGCTCAGTATTTCTCCAAGAGGTCACTGGCCAGCTGTACCCCATTGACTAAAGATATACATTAAAAATAAGTTAAAATTAGCTTCATTGAAAAACAAACTCTGATCCTCACTTTATGCCATGTGTTATTCTCAATAAAATGCCTTGTTTGAAAACATTGACGCAAACAGCTCGGACAATGTAGATGCAAATTAGCATTCCTTCATCTTACCTTGCTTCCTTGAGTTTACTTCTATCACTGACCGTATTTCCGATTAGAGACTGTATAATCTCCAAAATCTCTTTGGAGACGTTCAATAGTAATTTTGCCAAACACTGTCACAGAGTTAGACGTATTTCACTTTGACTTTATGACATGTTATGTTTTTAGACAAAAAGAGTCTCAATATGGCATCTGTATTGCATACCTCAGGGTGTACAATACCTGCTGGTCTGGCTGATACAACCTGGAGAAGCATGCAGAACTATACAGTAATCTAAACTATTAGCAAGAAGCAGTCAAGGTAGCATTGAGGTATTCTCACCGCTCCAGTCTGAGGCAACAGGATTTTAAAAACAGGTCAGGCAGAGGTGAAAATAAATAGTCTTTAGGATAAAAATGTACATATGGAGATGCTTTCTCCCTCAAATTTATTCTGCTGTTGTCATCACCTTCTGTTTCATGCGTTATATTTTGCATCTTCATTTTCTGTCAAAAATCATAATTCTGCACTGCCATGTGTGTACCTATGCAACTATCTTGCACGTTCTGCACATGTACCCCAAAACTTATAATGCAATAAAAATTTTTTTAAAAAATTATAATTCTGAATGAACTGCTATATGCTGCCAACCAATGCCCCAGCAGTGCGTGGCTTTGCTTGAGCAGTGGTCAGGAACTTGCTGACTCAGTTCACTCTGGGTCTCACACCCTGGGATGCAGCCAAGTCCCCCAAGGAGACCCAGGTGGCAGTGACAGCCGTGGGTCTAACTGATGAGCAGGAAAGCACTATTACCTGCTGATGGCTCCAGAAGGAGCGTTACTAATCCTCTCTCTGCCATTCTGGAAGTGAAATCGAGGTAAATTCTGGCCCAAACAGCGGGGGTCTGTTTGCTTCCTACTTCTTTTCCCTTCCCCCAGGCTTCCTGTGCTGTCAGAACATTTACTGTCCACCGTGTTTAGTGATATCAGACTAACGGAGTTATCAAGGAGACATTGAGTCAACACTGGAGCAATGCAGAGAGAAAGGTAAGCAAATCGAAATTTCTTTGAACTACAAGGGGCATTACATTTTATACTTGATAAGATTGAATGGGAAACTTAAAATGATGAAAGAAACTTTATCCCATGCACAGTACTAGGACAGTACTACCCAGTGATTTCCAACCAAATGCTTTTGCAAGCAAGTCTGTTTGGAGTCAGTCTGTTCCTAGTCTTTGGGCACTGTGTCATGATAAAATGACTCATTCCAAATGAAAGTGAGTACCTATGTACTGAAATATAGTATTTTCATTATCGCACATTTTCACATATGAAAAGCTAGTATTTGTTTAAATGTGTTTGCAAAATGGCCTCACGTTGTGTTGGTATGAACCTATAAAGTTTCAAAACAGCAACCATGCTTCAGATAATTCATACTGTTCCCAGTGAAGCTTACTTTGCATTACATAAGAAACAAAAGAGACACATATAATATTAAATTGATTAAGTATGACGAAATAAAAGCTGTGTTCCATGCCAGCTGAATCATAGGGAAAATAAACTTTTAATTCTACCCTTATTGATTAAGCTTGTTTTTTTAATTTTTAATCTTAGTTTACTTTAAGTTCCAGGATACATGTGTTTGCTACATAGGTATATGTGTGCATTACGTAGGTGTATATGTACATTACATAGGGGTATGTGTGCCATGGTGGCTTACTCCACAATTAACCCATCTTCTAGGTTCCCTCCCTTTGCCCACCACCCTCCTAGAGGCCCCGGTGTGTGTTCTTCCCCTCCCCATGTCCATGTGTTCTCATTTCTCAATTCCCACTTATGAGTGAGAAGATACGGTGTTTGGTTTTCTGTTCCTATGTTAGTTTGCTGAGGATGATGGCTTCCAGCTCCATCCATGTCACTGCAAAAAAACATGATCTTATTTATTTTTACTGCTGCACAGTATTCCATGGTGTATATGTACTACATTTTCTTTATTCAGTCTATCACTAACTGTCATTCGGATTGGTTTAATGTCTTTGCTATTGTAAATAGTGCTTCGATAAACATACATATGCATGTGTCTTTATAGTAGAATGATTTATATTCCTTTGGGTATATACCCACTTATGGGATTGCTGGGTCAAATGGTATTTCTGGTTCTAGATCCTTGAGGAATCACCACAGTGTCTTCAACAATGGTTGAACTAATTTACATTCCCATCAAAAGTGTAAAAGCGTTTGTGTTTCTCCACAGCCTCACCAGCTTCTATTGCTTCTTGAATTTGTAATAACCACCTCTGACTGGTGTGAGATGGTATCTCATTGTGGTTTGATTTGCATTTATCTAATGATCAGTGATGTTGAGCTTTTTTTCATGTTTGTTGCCTGCATAAATGTCTTCTTTTGAGAAGTGTCTGTTCATATCTTTTGCCCACATTTTGATGGGGTTGTTTGTTTCTTGTAAATGTGTCTAAGTTCCTTGTTGATTCTGGATATTAGAACTTTGTCAGATGGGTAATTTGCAAAATTTTTCTCCCATTCTGTAGGCTGCCTGTTCACTCTGATGATATTGCCTTCTGCTGTGCAGATGTGCTTTAGTTTAATTAGGTCCCATTTGTCAATTTTTGCTTTTGTTGCAATTGATTTTCACATTTTCACCATAAAATCTTCACCCCTGTCTATGCCCTGGATGGTATTGCCTAGGTTTTCTTCTAGGGTTTTTATGGTTTTCAGTTTTACATTTAAGTCTTTATTTCATTTTGAGTTAATTTTTGTAGATGGTATAGAGTCTAGTTTCAGTTTTCTGCATATGACAAGCCAGTTTCCCAGCCCCATTTATTAAATAGGGAATCCTTTCCCTATTGCTTGCTTTTGTCAGATGTGTAGAAGATCAGATGGTTGCAGACCTGTGGTGTTATTTCTGAGGTCTCTGTTCTGTTCCTTTGGTCTATATGTCTGTTTTGGTACCAGTATCATGCTGTTTTGGTTACAGTAGCCCTGTAGTATAGTTTGAAGTCAGTTAGTGTGATATTTCCAGCTTTGTTCTTTTTGCTTAGGATTGTCTTGGCTATATGGGCTCTTTTATTTGGTTCCATATGAAATTTACAGTAGTTTTTTCTAATTCTGTGAAGAATGTCAATGCAGTTTGATGGGAACAGCATTGAATCTATGAATTACTTTGGGCAGTATGGCCATTTTCACAATATTGATTCTTCCTACATATGAGGATGGAATGTTTTTTGGTTTGTTTGTGTCCTCTCCTATTTCCTTGAGCAGTGGTTTGTAGTTCTCCTTGAAGAGGTTCTGCATATCCCTTATCAGCTGTATTCCTAGGTATTTTACTCTCTTTGTAGCAATTCTGAATGGGAGTTCATTTATGATTTGGCTCTCTGCTTACCTATTGTTGGCATATAGGAATGCTTGTGATTCTTGCATATTGATTTTGTGTCTTGAGACTTTGCTGAAGTTGCTTATCAGCTTAAGGAGTTTTTGGGCTGAGACAATAGGGTTTTCAAAATACAGAATCATGTCATCTGCAAACAGCGACAATTTGATTTTCTTTCTTCCTATTTGAATATCCCTTATTTCTTCCTCTTGCTTGATTGTCCTGGCTAGAACTTCCACTGATATGTTGAATAGGAGAGGTGAGAGAGGGCATCCTTGTCTTGTGCCGGTTTTCAAAGGAAATGATTCAGCTTCTTTTAAGAAATCTTAAACTCCTTTGCATTTTGACATAGGGAAAACAGTCATGAAATTTCCTACTGAATCTATAGAGCAGGCATATGCAGCGCCTTAGGAAAAGAGACAGCAATGAATACACATTATAATAGATGACAAGTTTCTTGATGGACAAGGTACCTTATATATTTTGCATTCACTTTCTAAATGTATAAGAAAACAAATAAGGAAAACATTTCAAACTTTGACCCTCATGTCAGTTCAAAATGTTGTAGTGCGAATCAGTACGGTACCTGACAGCATTTCCCAGTGTGTGTTCTGCAAAACTCTGGTCAAATAAATTTGAATGATGTAGAAGGAACACAGTTAAACAGATGTTTTAGTACTGCACTTTCTGGAAACTTTAAGAACAAACATAGAGATTCATAAATAGGCGGCATGGAGCATGTAACTTTTCTCAAACTTAATAAAAGGAGCCCTTTGCATCCTTGCGTTTTCATTTAAATATTCATAATTTGTGGAAATAATTTTTAAGAATACATATTTATTGTGATCTTAAAAATGAATCAACAATGTACCATAAGTCAAATGCATATGGTAGCTATTGTTAGTCAGCAATTAAAAAAAGAGAAGTCCATGCTCAGGGGCTCACGCCTATAATCCTAGCACGTTGGAGGTCAAGGCAGGAGGATTGCTTAAGGCCAAATGCTTGAGGTTATAGTGAGCTGTGTTCATGCCACTGCACTCTAGCCTGGATGACAGAAAGACACACTCTTACAAAAAAGAACACAAATAAACAAATAAAACAAACAGAGAAAACCTGAAAGCACAAATTGGCATGTAAAACTATTTGCCACAAGTGGCACAAGTAACTGAGTATGAGATTTTATTTCCTTTTATGCATAGGGATTCCGAATGACTTTGGTTTTATTTGCAGTACACTTAGATTATCAAAGGTAGCAGATAGCACAGAAAAAAAATACAGACAAAATGTATAAGCTGCATAGCTCTTCTATAAGCAGTTGGTCAAATAGTAGTTCTGTTTCTTTGTTTTTTTTTTTTTTTTAACCGAACTGTAAGTTGTGCTATATATTTGCTGTGTTGTGATTAGGGAAATAAATGCTAAATGAAATGTACTGGCCATTCAAGGCTTCCAGAGAGCTTTGCAAAAGTTTTTATTTCCAGGAAATAGAAAATGTGAACACATAGACTTTGGAAAAGTCGTGTTTTGAAGTTTATTTTTTCATCAGTCAGATTTCTAAACTTCTCTTAATTTCTTTATATTAAATAAAAAGTCAGTGATTTCTTTAGATGTTTCACAACAAAACATTTAAAAATCTACACACATAATTCAATATGATATCAATTTTGATGACGGTTAATGCTAGACAATAATATTCACTTTTCAGGGAATGAAGCCATGTAAAAACATTTTACTTCTGACTTAGTGAATATAATTTAAAATGGTCATTCCACATTTCATAACTATTACACAACTAAAGAAACAAAGAGAGAGGGTAAGTCTCTCAGTGGGTTTGTAATTCTCTCTCAATATTTTTAAAAAATGTTTTAAAACATTAAAAGACAGCAAGAGTTTTTTCTGAATTCTGGAAATGAAAAAAAAAAAAACATTCTGCAAATGAACATAGGTCAGACAGCGACTCTGGAAATAAAAAGCCCTATAAAACTCCAAAATCATGAGCTGCCGGTTATATCAGACTCCTGTGAAGTGCAGTGCTCTGGTTCGAGAGTTTCCTTGTCATACAGTCAAAGGACGGAAACGTTAAGACTGCAGATGTAGCATGGTGACACGCTGTAATTTCATACAGATCATAAGATGGTTTGGTGACGTAAGAATTGCTGGACCATGAGTCCTAGGGGCCATGAAATGGATTAAAGCTTTATTGCTCTTTGGAGTTCTGACAATGACAAATGCTCTCTCTGATGTTGGGATTATCTTGTCTAACCTTTTGTTTCCTTAGTTTTAGGTTTCAGTTTTTCCTTAGCCATCGTCTAAGTTCACAAATAACTTCCGTTTTTTCACTGTTATTGGAAGGCATTTAAAAACACCCCCTTGTCTTTGCCTCTGGCATCATAACCATGCACAAGTTATTTTAAATTTCCAATTTCCTGATACGTGTTTGAATGATGGACTTGATGTGGTCACATGACCTGACTACAGACTTCCATTTAAAAAACAGGAGAAAGAAAAATAATAAAAACCAATGAGAAAGAATTTTATAAGAAAAATTTAGATACAAATATTACAAGTACTAGGTATTAATGTGATCAGCTGACAGCATCAATTAAGCAGATTTCTAACAGCAAACTTTTAATAACACGTCAAATTCATAATATATGCCTTTTGAACCCCAATGCTCATATGCACACAGGCAATGTGTTTTATAAATAACACTTCTTGTTTAAGTTGAAAATGAAAAACTTAAGCAAATTTCAAGAAAATATTTTACAATAGTTTTTTTTCTTTTTTCTTTTTATTGCATTTTAGGTTTGGGGGTACATGTGCAGAACATGCAAGATAGTTGCATAACAATAGTTTTTTAACTGAAATGTGAAGTATAAACGATTACAAAAAGAAAGATTTTTATTTTCTATTGACCCTGAACCTGAAGACACTTCCCCGCTCCCTATCATTCTATTTTTGTCATAATCATGCACTGTGAAAACACGACTTCTGGTGAAATTAAGTGGATAAAATCTTTAATATGAAAGGAGTTACATGGCACACTAATTCAGCAAAATTCAGTGGCATTAACATTCAGTGTTTCTCTAGTACCTGATAAAAAGTGTGTGAAACCATGCATATGCAAACGCAGTAAGATTTTTACTTATTGCTAAAACTTTCCAGTAAACCAGATTGAATTTGTGTCCTAAAAACTTTACTTCCCAGGCTGGGCGTGGCGGCTCACTCCTGTAATCCCAGCACTTTGGGAGGCCAAGGCAGGCGGATCATGAGTGCAAGAGATATGAGACCATCCTGGCCAACATGGTGAAACCTCATCTCTACTAAAAATACAAAAATTAGCTGGGCGTGGTAGCGTGTGCCTGCAGTCCCAGCTACTAGGGAGGCTGAGGCAGGAGAATTGCTTGAACCTGGGAGACGGAGGTTGCAGTGAGTTGAGATCGCACCCTTGCACTCCAGCCTGGCACCTGGCAACAGAGCGAGACTCTGTCTCAAGGAAAAAAAAAAAAAAAAAAAAAAAAAAAGAATTACTTCCCAACAGAGTTTCAGGCTGTATTTGGTGTATTATAATTGCATTTACTTTTGAAAAAATTAAATAATTTAATATTGGTAGATGTCATACAGTTAAACTAGCTTGCTTGGGAGTTCTTTCCTACAATAAAGGAAAACAATGCAATCTGTGTACCAAACATAAGTTAAATAGATTGATATAGCAAAGTGGCATAGACTTGGCTTTAAGGAAGAGAGAGACAGAGAGTTTAGAAGAATAACTTTTCAGATGTAATATGGATTTTTATATTTGAGTTAGTAATGAGAGATTTTTAGAACAAGTGAAAACTATTTGGCCTTTTTTTAAATTTTTTTTTTAAATTTTTTTTTAAAGACAGTCTCGCTCTGTCACTCAGGTTGGAGTGCAATGACCGTAATCTCGGCTCACTGCAACTTGAACCTCCCGGGTTTGAGCAATTCTCTTGCCTGGGCCACCCAAGTAGCTGAGTTTGCAGGCACCAGCCAGCAATCCTGGCTAATTTTTTGTATTTTTAGTAGAGAGGGAGTTTCACTACATTGGCCAGGCAGGTCTCCAACTCTTAACCTCAGGTGATCCACCCACCTCAGCCTCTCAAAGATCTAAATTACAGCCGTGAGCCACCATGCCCAGCCTATATGGTACTTTATTTCAAACCTCAATCCTTTTGTAATTTCAGGCAATTAGCATTGTGTTTGGTACATGAGTGTTTAATAACTACTAAAAATACAAAAATCAGCTGGGCACGGTGGCGCGTGCCTGTAATCCCAGCAACTCAGGAGGCTGAGGCAGGAGAATTGCTTGAACCCAGGAGGTAGAGGTTGCAGTGAGCTGAGATTGTGTCACTGCACTCCAGCCTGGCACCTGGCGACAAAGCAAGACTCTGTCTCAAAATGATAATAATAATAATAACTATTAAAATACAAAAAAGCTGATTACAACTAAAACTTCATTGTGTTGCTGATCATTGTTTTAGATCAGAGGTGGCCAGTAAACAAGAAAAGAACAAATATCCTTCACTATCAAGAAATTTATAATATTAAAAGTATTTCAGCTTTCTGAGAAAATGTATCAGTGCATTTAAATTTAGACAGAACTAGTTTTCAATATCTGTTGCCACTTGGCAGTGTCATGAGCCAAATGCCTAATCTTTTACATTTCACATCTATAAAATGAAGGGTTGTTACTCGTCAAGTTCTTAATTAAAAGGCATCTTCCACATTTTGAAATACTTACTGAAATAGTTTTCTTTGTACAAAGTTGAGAAACATGAAAAAAGGGTAACAAAACTACATTTGCTATACATTTTTAATGATTTATACATTATTTATTATTGTATTTTCGTGAAATTTCTAGCAAATGGAAATCTACAGAGATTAAAAGCAGATCAGTGATTGTCTGGGGTTGGAATGTGGAGTGAGGGACTGGAAAAAGCCATAAGGGAACATTCTGGGGTGAGGAACGTTTTTTAAAACTACACTGTGCTGATGCTGGCATGATTTTAAAATTTACCAAAAATCATCATATTATACACTTAAAATGAGTGAATTTCATGGTATGCAAATTCCACTTCAATGCTTTTTTAAAAAGCAAGTCACAGAACAGAATTATTATATTTGGAAGTATTAACATGCTTACACCATTAATTTAAATGTGCCTGTTTTTTCAATGTATGCTATTTATGAAACTTACACCTTAAAATACAAAGTCTGTCATTCTTGTGTCTATACCTGCCTCTGGCAGTCTCCATTTCAACAAGTAGACTTCTTCACCAGAGCAGGGACGTCTTGTTCATTTCCGAATCTTCGGTGCATCATGGTAACTGGTACATCAATAGTTTTTTGACAATATTTCTGATGAACAAGTATGCACTATGAAGAATAAATCTAAATATTAGAAAGAGTAAATAAATATCAATAAATAGAATTCATGAATCAATATGTTTTCACGGAGACTGTCTAAATGTTTTCATTTCTACAACTTGGAATTATTTGGAAACAGATGACCACTGCATTTAGCAATAAATGGGACTAGTAACAACTTATGTATGAGTAAAACATACTAGAAGAAAGTCTATAATGTGGATTATAATAGCTTAGACTTTTTCGTAATTTAGAAATTTTTTTAAAGAAAGTCAACATTAGCATCAACGAAGTCTTAAATTATAAAGTAAAAATCAACAACATATAATTGATTAAATAATTGTGCATATTGTATATCTGTTCACAAGTGTTTAAGAGTTTCAGTGATTATATTTCATATTTAGAGTGCTACTATATTCATATAAAAGTTACTAAAATTGATATTAATTAAATATTTTATAATAAATATGAATCAATCTGTGCAATAGGAAGAATTAGTAGAATTCCAGTATAGAGTTAGCAACACTTTGGTTTGATAACTTATGAAAAATGTGGATATTTTGTATCAATTCATTTAAGAATATTTTTCAGTAATATCTAAAGGAGTTGAGTCTGAATCATATTATTCAAAATAAATAGAAAAGTAACACATGTACATTAGGGAATTAAAATTATATTCAAAACAAGAAATTGGAAAGAAAAGCAAATTATGTTTAGAAATTGCAGTCAATCTTAAGAGTTGTAAATATGCAATTTTGGAATATTATAAGAACTGCTAAACTCAAGGTGATGGCCAGTAAATACTAATAGAAAAAAAAATGAAAGAGAATGAGGAAAGACGAAAAGCAAGAAAGTTGGAATGGGAGACAAAAAAGACAAAATGTAGACTTGTTCATGTGTTTTTTTAAGGAACGAAAACAGTAGAATCTCCAGAAAAACTATGAACGGCCAACTTCATGATGCAAAACATGCTGTTAACTGTACCGTTAATGATGCAAAGATCCCCTGAAGGCAAACACAGAGGCTGAGACAGATGTCCTTAATCATGAGAGTTCATACAAAAACATGCTCCATATGGTTTAAGGATACTTGACGTATGGGTCAGCTGGCCCAAGAACAAGAGGAACACACAGCTAGCTGTGGAGAACAGGAAGAAATTCAAGAGCAGCATCATGTTGACGATAGCGTTGATACTATTCCAGCTAACGAGAGCGTAACAACTAGCAATGGCTCCTCTCTACGTACAGAACTGGGCTTTTTATTTTTAAGTAGTGTTTTGTAGCAACATAAAGCTCAGTTGCGCACACATGCAAAACTAAAGTGAAGAAGAGTCTTTATCAAACCTCATTATTAGATGCATTTGTCCATATCTTTATTAAAAATAGAAATTGACTTAGAGCTGAAAAAAGAAATTATATCCAGCCCTTAAGGAAATGGTTTGTCTTCTGTAAAGTATCAAATCAATGTGTTCTAGTTCTGTTACAAGATCAACTCTAGAGATCTACATCTAGTATTTTAATCTAATGCTTTCTGAGGTAAGCAGTTACTGTTAGAAAAAACAATAAAAGTGCCTCTTGCTCACAATTTAATAAGGAGCTCTCCACCATGGGTAAGCAAATACAATCACAAAACTGCATGAAGTTCAAACCCCACATAAGAGACGTACGTTCTTCTCTAACAACCACACTGAATTGAATAACTAGACAACATTTTTCCATGCACTGAACTGTGTAGGATCAAAAATTGTTTTAATCAGAATACAAATTTGCTGAGATTGTCTCGGAGCCTCACATTTCTTCTTTTCTTTGATAGAAAACTGGAACATGTTCAGTCATTTCAAACTAAATCTAATAATTTATGTCTTATACAACAAACTAAATCTAATACGTTATGTCATACTTATGGTCTGGACATTGATGAGACTTAATATCTACTACTTTGAAGCAATGTTTCTAGCTCTCTAAACATATGTGGTTTGCTGTAAACTAGGAATATGCAGCTTATCATTTAAAACCAGGAAATGAAAACTAAGATTTGTATTACTTAAATTGAGACCGAAATATCACTTTCATAGAAAGTAGAAGTATTCCATTTCTCCAAAGGAAGCTTTCTAATTTCTGTAACTTTTATTATTGCATACTTCAAATGTCAAAAACAAAGATGGTAAAAGGATCAATGCAACAGCAAGAGCTAACGATCTTAAATATATACGCACCCAATATAGGAACACCCAGATACATAAGACTTATAAAGAGACTTCATCAATATTAGATAGATCAACGAGACAGAATATCAACAAGGATATCCAGGATTTGAACTCAGATCTGGAACAAGTAAACTTAATAAACATTTATAGAACTCTCCATTTTAAATACACAAAATATACACTCTTACCAGTACCACATCACACCTACTTACAGGTTTAAATGAAATATTGGTTGGCTACTTGTTTGTTATTTTCTTCCCTCATTTTTTTCTGTCTCCATTATTAAGCACAATTATTGGCATAAAAGAGGTTTCAATGCACATTTTTAGACTGCATGCTAGCCTGGGCAACCAAGTAATACTCCTGTTCTCCCTCCCTCTTCCTCTTTCTCTTTCTTCCTCTTTTTCGTTCTTTTTCTTCTTTTTTCTTCCTTCTCTCTTTCTTTTTTATTTCTCTCCTTTTCTTAAAAAAAATAACCAAAACAACACAAATGTCAAAAACAAAAGTCATCTTATTTTATTCATGTATTTATTTTTGTATTATACTTTAGTTCTGGGTTACCTGTGCAGATCACACAGATTTGTTACATAGGTATACATGTGCCATGGTGGTGATTTGCTGCATCCATCAACCTGACATCTACATTAGGTATTTCTCCTAATGCTATCCCTCCCCAATCCCCTCATCCCCTGCTATTCCTCCCCTAGGCCTCCAACCCCCAGGCCCCAGTGTGTGATGTTCCACGCCTGGTGTCTTTGTGTTCTCATTGCTCAACACCCACTTATGAGTGAGAACATGTAGTGTTTGGTTTTCTGTTCTTGTGTCATTTTGCTGAAAATGATGGTTTCCAGTTTCATCCATGTCCCTGCAAAGTACATGAACTCATCCTTTTTTATGGCTGCATAGTATTCCATGGTGTATATGTGCCACATTTTCTTTATCCAGTCTATCATTGATGGGCATTTGAGTTGGTTCTGAGTCTTTGTTATTGTGAACAGTGCTGCAGTAAACATATGTGTGCATGTGTCTTTATAATAGAATGATTTATATTCCTTTGGATATATACCCAGTAATGGGTTTGCTGGGTTAAATGGTATTTCTATTTCTAGATCCTTGAGAAATTGCCATACTGTCTTCCACATTGGTTGGATTAATTTACACTTCCACCAACAGTGTAAAAGTGTTCCTATTTCTCCACATCCTCTCCAGCATCTGTTGTCTTCTGATTTTTTAATGATTGCCATTCTAACTTGTGTGAGGTGGTATTGCAGTGTGATTTTGATTTGCATTTCTCTTATGACCAGTGATGATGAGCTTTTTTTTCATATGTTTGTTGGCTGCATAAATGTCTTCTCTTGAAAAATGTCTGTTCATATCCTTTGCCCACTTTTTAATGAGGTTCTTAGTTTTTCTTCTAAATTTGTTTAAGTTCTCCCTAGATTCTGTATAGTAGGCCTTTCTCAGATGGGTAGATTGCAAAAACTTTTCCCCATTCTGTTGATTGCAGGTTCATTCTATTGATAATTTCTTTTGCTGTGCAGAAGATCTTAAGTTTAATCAGATCCTAATTGTCTATTTTGGCTTTTGTTGCCATTGCTTTTGGTGTTTTAGTCATGAAGTCCTTACCCATGCCTATGTCCTGAATGGCATTGCCTAGGTTTTCTTCTAAAGTTTTTATGATGTTAAGCCTCATGTTTAAATCTTTACTACATCTAGAGTAAATTTTTGTATAAGATGTAAGGAAAGGATCCAGTTTCAGCTTTCTGCATATGGCTAGCCAGTTTTCCCAACATCATTTATTAAACAGGGAATCCTTTCCCCATTGATTGCTTCTGTCATGTTTGTCAAAGATCAGATGGTTGTAGTTGCATGTCGCTCTTTCTGAGGCCTCAGTTCTCTTCCATTGGTCTATATTTCTGTTTTGGTACCAGTACCATGCCGTTTTGATTACTGTAGCCTTGTAATACAGTTTGAAGTCAGGTAGCATGATGCCTACAGCTTGTTTTTTTGTTTGTTTGTTTGTTTGGTTTTTCTTTCTTTTTTCTTAGGATTGTCTTGGCTATGTGGGTTTTTTTTTTTTTTTTTTTTGGTTCCATATGAAGTTTAAGGTGGTCTTCTCCAATTCTGTGAAGAAAGTCATGGTAGCTTGATGGGGATAGCATTGAATGTATAAATCACTTTGGGCAGTGTGGCCATTTTCACAATATTGATTCTTCCTAACCTTGGGCATGGGATGTTTTTCCATCTGTTTGTGTCCTCTGTTATTTCCTTCAGCAGTGGTTTGTGGTTCTCCTTGACAAGGTCCTTCACATCCCTTGTTAGTTTTATTCCTAGATACTTTATTCTTTGTAGCAATTGTGAATGGGAGTTCACTCATGATTTGGCTCTCTGTTTGTCTATTATTAGTGTTAAATAATGTCTGCAATTTTTGCAAACTGATGTTGTATCCTGAGACTTTGCTGAAGTTGCTTATCAGCTTAAGGAGACTTTGGGCTGAGACAAGATTCAAAAGCTAGGAGAACACAAGAAATAACTAAGATCAGAGCAGAACTGAAGGAGACATAGACATGAAAAATCCTTCAAAAATCAATAAATCCAGGAGCTGAGTTTTTGAAAAGATCAACAAAATAGATAGACCAATAGCCAGACTAATAAAAAAGAAAAGAGAGAAGATTCAACTAGATGCAATAAAAAATGATAATGGGGATCTCACCACCAATCCCACAGAAATGCAAACTACCATGAGGGATTACTACAAACACCTCTATGCAGATTAACCAGTGAATCTAGAAAAAACAGATAAATTCCTGGACATTTACACCCTCCCAAGACTAAACCAGGAAGAAGTTGAGTTCCTGAAGACCAGTAACAAGGTCTGATGTTGAGGTAGCAATTAATAGCCAGTCAACCAAAAAAAGTTCAGGACCAGATGGGTTCACAACTGAATTCTATCAGAGGTACAAAGAGTTGCTGGTACCATTACTTTTGAAACTATTCCAAACAATTCAAAAAGAGGGAATCCTCTGTAACTCATTTTATGAGACCAACATCATCCTGACACCAAAATCTGGCAGAGACACAACCAAAAGAAAGAAAATTTCAGACCAATATCCATCATGAATATTGATGTAAAAATCTTCAATAAAATAATGGCAAATCGAATCCAGCAGCACAGCAAAAAGCTTATCCATCACACTCAAGTTGGCTTCATCCCAGAGATGCAAGGCTGATTCAACATCCACAAATCTATAAAGGTAATCCATCACATAAACAGAACCAAAGAAAAAAAACACATGATTATCTCAATAAATACAGAGAAGGTCTTCGACAAAATTCAACAACCTTCCTGCTAAAAACTCTCAATAAACTAGGCATCAGTGGATTGTATCTCAAAATAATAAAAGCTATTTATGACAAACCCACAGCCAATATCATAGTGAATGGGCAAAAACTGGAAGCATTCCCTTTGAAAACTGGCATAAGACAAGGATGTCCTCTCTTACCAGTCCTATTCAACAGAGTATTGGAAGTTCTGGCTAGGGCCATCAGGCAAGAGAAAGAAATAAGGGTATTTGAACAACAGCAAAAGTGGATGTCAAATTGTCCCTGTTTGCAGTGGCATGAATGTATATTTACAAAAGTCATTTTATTCACCGTGGTAAATAAGAGAAGTTCTGCTCTGCATTTTGAAAACAATTATTGAGCAGTTTTAATGTTAAAATTTTCTGTAATTTTGACTTTTCAAAGTTGACTTTTTGAGCTCATTTGGTTCAGAGTACAATGTTGATAAAAGTAAATCCTAAAACTAGGCTTTCACTGGATCAAGGTAAATAAATAAAGAAAGGAACTAGCACTACTTAAATAGATAAACTAAGGAAAGCACTTTACCCATAATAGTTTATCTTTCCAGCTCTATTAGCTTTATATAATGATTATTGTTTACATGGTGAAAACACTGAGTCTTTAGAGTTCAGCCAGCATTCAATTCAACTAACAAAAACAGCTAAGGGTCTTCAAGTCAGATTTGTTAAATTCTAATCCTGATTTCTTTCCACCATGACTTTTTAACAAGCATATCAACAAGAACTCAGTAATATCTAATATTTGCTGACACAAATGTTAATTTACTTATCTATTAAAAATGTCATTTTTTAAAATTCTGTAATGTTTAAAACATCTGGAGGAATACAAATAACAATTATTTTAGCCAAATTTTCAAGGGCATACAGTATCATGGCTAAGGGTGTTTCTCAGAATCTTTCAGAACGTGAAGACCAAAAACTATGTAGTTCACTTACTGACTATGGGTTTGTTTAATGATGCATGGATTGTGAGAACAACAAATCTTCTTAGCATCTGAACGCTTGGAAGGATCACAAAGAACTAGAATATTTTCAGGCTTCAATAATAACTTTAATATCTATCCTTCCTACAGTCTTTACCTCCCTATTTCGCCAATATACTTGAAACCTAGAATCATCCTGGCACAGAGTAGATAACTCAAAAAAAGCAAGCAAACAACAACAAAAAACCATGGTACTTATTGCCACTGAATAAATGCATGGAATTTTTGGCTCAGGTTAGTAATGACAGGCACTTTGCTAACTTCATGCTTTTGATTTTCTTTTCTCAGTTGTTCAACCAAATAAACCAATCACAGGTGTCAGCTTATATTACAATAGTGACTTTCACAAATCTGAAAACTGTTGATGTCTTTATTACCACGTAAAAGTATAAAAAATACAAGAAGCAAATTAGGGTGCTTTTTTAAAAAAAATTTTATTGAATTTTTGGTTTTGGGGTACATGTGCAGAACGTGCAAGATAGTTGCATAGGTACACACATGGCAGTGTGTTTTGCTGCCTTCCTCCCCTTCACCCACATTTGGCATTTCTCCCCAGGCTATCCCTCCCCAGCACCCCCCCCCACTGTACATCCCCTATTCCCCCCAATAGACCCCAGTGTGTAGTACCCCCCTCCCTGTGTCCATGTGTTCTCATTGTTCTCACCTGCCTATGAGTGAGAATATGTGGTATTTCCTTTTCTGTTCTTGTGTCAGTTTGCTGAGAATGATGTTCTCCAGATTCATCCATGTCCTTACAAAGGACATAAACTTGTCATTTTTGAATGCTGCATAATATTCCATGGTGTATATGTGCCACATTTTCCCAGTCCAGTCTATCATCGATGGGAATTTGGGTTTGTTCCAGTTCTTTGCTATTGTAAGCAGTGCTGCAATGAACATTTGTGTGCATGTGTCCTTATAGTAGAACAATTTATATTCCTTTGGATATATACCCAGTAATGAGATTGCTGGGTCAAATGGAATTTCTATTTCTAGGTCCTTGAGGAATCGCCACACTGTCTTCCACAATGGTTGAACTAATTTACACTCCCACCAACAGTGTAAGAGTGTTCCTATTTCTCTACATCCTCTCCAGCATCTGTTGTCTCCAGCTCTTTTAATGATCGCCATTCTAACCGGCGTGAGATGGTATCTCAATGTGGTTTTGATTTGCATCTCTCTAATGACCAGTGATGATGAGCATTTTTTCATGTGTTTGTTGGCCTCATGTATGTCTTCTTTCATAAAGTGTCTGTTCATGTCCTTTGCCCATTTTTGAATGGGCTTGTTTGTTTTTTTCCTGTAAATCTGTTTGAGTTCTTTGTAGATTCTGGATATCAGCCCTTTGTCAGATGCATAAACTGCAAAGACTTTTTCCCATTCTGATGGTTGCCGATTCACTCTAGTGACTGTTTCTTTTGCCATGCAAAAGCTGTGGAGTTTGATTAGGTCCCATTTGTCTATTTTGGCTTTTGTTGCCAATGCTTTTGGTGTTTTGGTCATGAAGTTCTTGCCTACTCCTATGTCCTGAATGGTTTTGCCCAGATTTTCTTCTAGGGTCTTTATGGTGCCAGGTTTTATGTTTAAGTCTTTAATCCATCTGGAGTTAATTTTAGTGTAAGGTGTCAGGAAGGGGTCCAGTTTCTGCTTTCTGCACATGGCTAACCAGTTCTCCCAACACCATTTGTTAAACAGGGAATCCTTTCCCCATTGCTTGTTTTTGTCTGGTTTATCAAAGATTATATGGTTGTAGATATGTTGATTTGCCTCTGATGCCTCTGTTATGTTCCATTGGTCTATATCTCTGTTTTGGTACCAGTACCATGTTGTTTTGATTACTGTAGCCTTGTAGTATAGTTTGAAGTCTGGTAGTGTGATGCCTCCCGCTGTGTTCTTTTTGTTTAGAATTGACTTGGCTATGCGGGCTCTCTTTTGGTTCCATATGAAGTTCATGGTGGTTTTCTCCAGTTCTGTGAGGAAATTCAATGGTAGCTTGATGGGGATAGCATTGATTCTGTAAATTACTTTGGGCAGTATAGCCATTTTCACAATATTGATTCTTCCTAACCATGAACATAGAATGTTTCTCCATCTGTTTGTGTCCTCTCTTATTTCGTTGAGCAGTGGTTTGTAGTTTTCCTTGAAGAGTTCCCTTACATTCCTTGTGAGTTATATTCCTAGGTATTTTATTCTCTTTGTAGCAATTGTGAATGGCAGTTCATTCTTGATTTGGTTCTCTTTAAGTCTGTTATTGGCGTATAGGAATGCTTGTGATTTTTACACATTGATTTTATATCCTGAGACTCTGCTGAAGTGCTTATCAGTTTCAGGAGTTTTTGGGCTGAGGTGATGGGGTCTTCTAGGTATACTATTATGTTGTCTGTAAATAGAGACAATTTGGTTTCCTCCTTTCCTATTTGAATACCCTTTATTTCTTTTTCTTGCCTGATTGCTCTGGCTAGAACTTCCAGTACTATGTTGAATAGGAGTGGTGAGAGAGGGCATCCTTGTCTAGTGCCAGATTTCAAAGGGAATGCCTCCAGTTTTTGCCCATTAAGTATGATATTGGCTGTTGGTTTGTCATAAATAGCTTTTATTACTTTGAGATATGTTCCACCAATACCGAGTTTATTGAGAGTTTTTAGCATAAAGTGCTGTTGAATTTTGTCAAATGCCTTCTCTGCGTCAATTGAGATAATCATGTGGTTTTTGTTTTTGGTTCTGTTAATGTGGTGAATGACGTTTATAGACTTGCATATGTTGAACCAGCCTTGCATGCACGGGATGAATCCTACTTGATCATGATGGATAAGTTTTTTAATGTGCTGTTGCAATCGGTTTGCCAGTATTTTATTGAAGATTTTTGCATCTATGTTCATCATGGATATTGGCCTGAAGTTTTATTTTCTTGTTGAGTCTCTGCCTGGTTTTGGTATCAGGATGATGTTGGTCTCATAAAATGATTTGGGAAGGGTTCCCTCTTTTTGGATTATTTGAAATAGTTTCAGAAGGAATAGTACCAGCTCCGCTTTTTGTGTCTGATAGAATTCGGCTGTGAACCCATCTGGACCAGGGCTTTTTTTGTGTGTGGTAGGCTCTTAATTGCTCCCTTGACTTCAGACCTTTTTATTGGTCTGTTCATAGTTTTGGCTTCCTCATGGTTTAGGCTTGGGAGGACACAGGTGTCCAGGAATTTATCCATTTCTTCCTGGTTTACTAGTTTATGTGCATAGAGTTGTTTGTAGTATTCTCTGATGATGGTTTGAATTTCTGTGGAATCTGTGGTGATTTCCCCTTTAGCATTTTTTATTGCATCTATTTGGTTGTTCTCTGTCTTCTTTTTTATCAGTCTGGCTTGTGGTCTGTCTATTTCATTGATCTTTTCAAAAAACCAGCTCTTGGATTTATTGATTTTTTGAAGGGTTTTTTGTGTCTCTATCTCCTTCAGTTCTGCTCTGATTTTAGTTATTTCTTGTCTTCGGCTAGCTTTTGAGTTTTTTTTATCTTGCTCCTCTAACTCTTTCAATTTTGATGATAGGGTGTCAATTTTGGGTCTCTCCACTCTTCTCATGTGGGCACTTATTGTTATATATTTTCCTCTACAGACTGCTTTAAATATGTCCCAGAGATTCTGGTATGTTGTGTCTTCGTTCTCATTGTTTCAAAGAACTTCTTTATTTCTGCCTTCATTTCATTGTTTATCCAATCAACATTCAAGAGCCAGTTGTTCATTTTCCATGAAGCTGTGTGGTTCTGAGTTAGTTTCTGAATTCTGAGCTCTAACTTGATTGCACTATGGTCTGAGAGACTGTTTGTTATGATTTAAGTTGTTTTGCATTTGCTGATGAGTGCTTTACTTCCTACTATGTGGTCAATTTTGGAGTAGGTGTGATGTGGTGCTGAGAAGAATGTATATTCTATGGATTTGGGGTGGAGAGTTCTGTAAATGTCTATCAGGTTTGCTTGTTCCAGGTCTGAGTTCAAGCCCTGGATATCCTTGTTAATTTTCTGTCTGGTTGATCTGTCTGATATTGACAGCAGAGTGTTAAAGTCTCCCACTATTATTGTGTGGGAGTCTAAGTCTCCTTGTAAGTCATTTAGAACTTGCCTTATATATCTGGGTGCTCCTGTATTGGGTCCATATATATTTACGATCATTAGCTCTTCTTGTTTTATCAATCCTTTTACCATTATGTAATGACCTTCTTTGTCTCTTTTGATCTTTGTTGCTTTAAAGTCTATTTTATCAGAGATGAGAATTGCAACTCCTGCTTTTTTTTTTTGCTCTCCATTTGCTTGGTAAATCTTCCTCCATCCCTTTATTTTGAGCCTTTGTGTATCCTTGCGTGTGAGCTGGGTTTCCTGGATACAGCACACAGATGGGTTTTGGTTTTTTATCCAATTTGCCAGTCTGTGTCTTTTGATTGGTGCATTTAGCCCATTTACATTTAGGGTTAATATTGTTATGTGTGAGTTTGATACTGCCATTTTGATGCTAGCTGGCTGTTTCGTCCCTTGGTTGATGCAGATTCTTCATTTTGTTGATGCTCTTTAGCATTTGGTATGTTTTTAGAATGGCTGGTACCAGTTGTTCCTTTCTATGTGTAGTGCCTCTTTCAGTAGCTCTTGTAAAGCAGGCCTGGTGGTGACAAAATCTCTGAGTTCTTGCTTGTTGGCAAAAGATTTTATTCTTCCTTCGCTTATGAAGCTCAGTTTGGTTGGATATGAAATTCTGGGTTGAAAGTTCTTTTCTTTAAGGATGTTGAATATTGGCCCCCACTCTCTTCTGGCTTGCAGAGTTTCTGCTGAGAGATCTGCTGTGAGTCTGATGGGCTTCCCTTTGTGGGTGACCCGACCCTTCTGTCTGGCTGCCCTTAGTATTTTCTCCTTCATTTCAACCCTGGCGAATCTGACAATTATGTGCCTTGGGGTTGCTCTTCTTGCTGAATATCTTTGTGGTGTTCTCTGTATTTCCTGGAGTTGAGTATTGGCCTGCCTTACTAGGTTGGGGAAATTTTCGTGGATAATATCCTGAAGAGTGTTTTCCAGCTTGGATTCATTCTCTTCATCACATTCTGGTACACCTATCAAACATAGGTTAGGTCTCTTCACATAGTCCCACATTTCTTGGAGATTTTGTTCATTCCTCTTTGTGCTTTTTTTCTCTAATCTTGGTTTCTCTTTTTATTTCATTGAGTTGATCTTCGACTTCTGATATTCTTTCTTCTGCCTGGTCAATTCTGCTGTTGAAACTTGTGCATGCTTTGCAAAGTTCTCCTGTTGTGTTTTTCAGCACCTTCAATTTATTCATATTCCTCTCTTAGTTGTCCATTCTTGTTATCATTTCCTCGAATCTTTTTTCAAGGTTCTTAGTTTCTTTGCATTAATTTAGAACATGTTCTTTTAGCTCACTGAAGTTTCTCATTATCCACCTTCTGAAGTCTGATTCCGTCATTTTGTCACTCTCCTTCTCCATCCAGCTTTGTTCCCTTGCTGGTGAGGAGTTTTGGTCTTTTGTAGGAGGTGAGGTGTTTTGGTTTTGGGTGTTTTCCTCCTTTTTGCGCTGGTTTCTTCCCATCTTTATGGATTTATCCGCCTGTCGTCTTAGTAGTTGCTGATTTTTTGATTGGGTCTCTGAGCGGATGCCGAGATTGTTGATGATGAAGTATTTCTGTTACTTAGTTTTCCTTCTAACGGTTTAGCCCCTCTGCTGTATGAGTGCTGAGGTCCACTCCAGGGCCTGCTGGTCTGGGGAACACCTATAGCAGCTGCGGAACAGTGAGGGATGCTACCAGTTTCTTCTTCTGCTATCTTTGTCCCAGAATGATGCCCGCCAAATGTCAGTGTGATTAGTCCTTTTTTGAGGTGGCTCTTTGGATATACAGGGGTCAGGGAGCTGCTTGAGGAGACGGTCTGTGCTTTATAGGAGCTCCAGTGCTGAGCTGTGAGCTCCATTGTTCATTCAGGGTTGCTGGGTGGATGTGTTTACATCTGCTGCAGCAGAACTTATAAAACCCCCCCTTTGTTTTGCCCTCAGATGCTCTGTCTCAGGGAGTTGGGGCTTTCTTTATGAGTATCTGTTGCACTGTCCTACCCAGCTAGGAGGCAGTCTATTCACTATTTGCCTGCTGGGGCTCCGCCCTGCTAGTGCGGGTCTGCCCTGCTGCCACAGGGTTTTGTTCTACTGTGGTGTGCTCCGCCCTGTTGGTGGCATCTCTCCGTTATGGCTGGTTGCCTCAGCAACAGCAGGCTGCATCAGCAGTGGGCGGTACCTCAGTAGGGGCGGATTGCTTCCGTAGTGGTGGACGCCCCTCCCCCACCGAGCTGCACCATCCTGGTTTCAGCTGACCCCGCAGCAATACTCTCAACCCCGAGCTCCTTAAATCGCTCCACTGCTTGTCCCGTGAGGGTGGGACCCACCGAGCCCGATCACCTGGCTCCCTGCCTCAGAGTCCCTCCTCTCTCTCTCTTTTTCTTTCCGAATTGAATGGTTGACTCTCTCACAGGTGCCCCAGTCGCCTGCTGATTGGCCACTAGGATCCGTGCGATCTCCCCTGCGGCAGCCCACTGCACCGGCACAAATCGCTCTTCCCGGGAATCTCCTGGTCTGGCTCCCCATCCAAGTCCCGTTCAATCAAATGGACATGTCAATCTGCCCTCCCAAAACTCAGATTCCCGGTTTAACAGGGCACATTAGGGTGTCTTCTTTTTTAAGAGTGCTAAGAACACAAGTGCTTAAAACTTCTTTTATGTACTGAATAATAAAAACACTTCTTTTATGTACTGAATGTGACCACAGTCAAGCCAGAGGGTCCTGAACAGTTTCTGATTAATTCTTTAAACTCCGGACAAGCCAGTTCAGAAAGCCCTGCTAAGTAGCATGGATAAAGTCTATGTTTTTACTTTGTTTTATATAGCACTGTCATTTTCAAATTGTAATAGATTTATAGTAGTAAATATCACATAATACAGATTGTTAGAACTGAAAGAACTTATAAAAATATCTAGACTGATTATCATTTGCCACAGGTAAAAGGAGAATCATTTGTTCACATAAACATTTTAAGAGTTTGCATGTCTTTCTGAAGTTGCAAGTGTTTATTGTAATACCTTCAGCACATATTAAGAAAATTATACAAAATTATTTAAAAACCTTATAAATAAAACAAAAATGTAATTCTAAAATAAAATTTGGTCAAGGAAGCCACAGAAAGGTAACAAAAGAGGAAGAACATAATTTGAAACAGAAAAGAAAAGCAGCAAATAGTAAATTAGCAGACTTAAGCCATAGTATAATTACTTGACAAGTAAATGGATTAAATACCTCAATTAAAAGACAGAGGTTGACAGAATGAATAAAAAACATTACCCAACTATATTGAATCTACAAAGAGCTCCCTTCAAAAATAGTAATACAAGTATGTTAACAATAAAATGATGGATGAAAATATATTATGGAAACATTAATTTTAAAAAGCAGGGTATTTGGTTAATTTTTGTTGGCATACTATATTTTACATAGGAAGTAAAATTGCCTTACCTCTGAAGCAGTACAATATATTATGGCATATATTACATGTAAATATACATGTAAATATACATTATACGTATATAATTGGATAATATATAAAGTAGACTTAAAAGCAAAGAAAACAGGTAGGAACAAAGAAAGGTATTACATAATAATGACAGGATTAATCTACCAAGAGACATCATGGTCCTAAATGTGTATATGCAAAAAACAAAAAACAAACAAACAAACAAAAAAAACAGAGCTTTTCAATACACAAAGCAAAATTATATGGCACTGAAAGAAGAAATGGGCCAATTTACAACTGTGGTTGGTAACTTCAAATTCTCACTGTTAGCAATAAATAGAAGTATTAGATAAAAAGTGTGCAAAGATATAGGAGAACTGAAAAACACTATCAGACAATAAGATTCAGTTGACATTGATAAAACATTCCACTCAATAACAGCATAACATGCAGTCTATTTAATTGTCCACCAATTATTCACCAAGACAGACCATATGTTGGCTCATTACACAAACATCAATAGATTTAAAATAATCTAAATCATACAGAATATGCTATTTAATTTAAATAGAAACAAATATGAAATCAATGATAGACAAGAAGAAAATTTTTAAACATTTGAAAATTAAAAACATACTTTTAAATAATCCATGGATTAAAAAGCAAGTCTCAAAAAAGAGAATAAATATACATAGAACTGAAAGAAAATTAAAACAAACATATCAGTATGAATGAGATGTAGCTAAAATAGCCATAAAAGAAAATCATAGTACTGTATTATTTTAGAAAAGAGAAAGTATTTTAAATAAACAATCTAAGCTCATTAAGAAACTAGAAAAAAAGAGAAAACAATAATCCAAAGCAAGCAAAAGAAAATAAATTATAAACAGAAACAAACAGAAAAACAATAGAAAAATCAATGAAACAAAAATGTTATTTCAAAAAAATTAATAATGTGTTAAAAATCCAGAAAATAGTCATGACAGTGATCATAAATATTGATAATAAAACAAGTGGTGTTATTTCATAATGATTAGAACAAAGGAATACTACAAAGTATTTTTATACTCATATATTTGAAAATTCTTTTAAATTGAGAAATTTCTCAAAAACTACAAATTACAAAAATGAATCAACTTGAAATAAACTAAATAGTTGTGTAGTTATTAAATATATTTTATAATTAAAAATCTCTGGAGAGGGAAATCTCTAGGCCTATATAATTTTACTGGATAATTCTCTAACACTTAAAAAAGAATTAGCACAATTATACAATCTCTTTCAGAAAATAAAAAAAAAAAAGAGAGAATGTCCTTCAACTTATTTTATGAGGCCAGTATTATCCTGATACCAAAGCCCAACAAAGAAAGCAAAGAAAAATTAAAGAAGTAGAAGAAAGGCAAACACTACACCTATATGTGTATCATAAAGGTTAATGCAAATTGCTCTACAAATCATAGGAAATGGAATTCAGTAATGTGTTAAATAATCATACACCATTAACAGTAAATATTTTGCCCCAGGTATGCAAGACAAGTTTCATATTCAAAAACCAAGCAGTATAATCATCACATCAAAAAAACAAAAACAAAACAAAACAAAACAAAACAAAAAACAAAAAAGCTGTAGTCATCATTCCAATTGAGGCAGAAAAAAATAAATTGAAAAAATACTCCTTCATGAAAAAAAATACCCTCAGAAAAATAGAAATAGAGGGAAACATCTAACTTGATGAAGAGTATGTACAAAAAAATTTCAGCTAACATCAAACGTAGTGGTGAAAGACTGATGGTTTTGGCCTAAGATTGGAAACAGTGGAAAGATGTCTCCTCATAACTCTTATTTGGCATAGTACTAGGAATTCTAGCCAAAGTAATAAAGCAAGAAAATGAAATAAAAGCACACAGAGGTTGAAGGGAAAAAAATATAAATTTCACCATTTTGGGATGGCATGCTTGTCTACATAGAAAAATCCCCCAAAAATCTACAAAATATAAAACTTAAAACTAATATATGAATAAAACTAGGTAGTAGAGCATACAATCAAAACCAAAAGAATCAATCACATTTCCAGATACCAATAATTAACATGTAGAAACTGAAATTAAAAATGTAATATTAGGGCCAGGAGTAGTGGCTCTCACCTGTAATCCCAGCAATTTGGAAGGCCTGGGCTGGTGGATTATTTAAGGCCAGGAGTTCCAGACCAGCCTAGCCAACATGGTGTAATCTCATCTCTCCAAAAAATACAAAAATTACCTGGACTGTAGTGGTGCATGCCTGTAGTCCCAGCTACTCAGAAGGCTCTCCTGCCAGGAGGCTGAGGCAGGAGAATTGCTTGACAGAGGTTGTGGTGAGCCGAGATCACGCCATTGCACTCCGGTCTGGGTGACAGAGTGAGACCCTGTCTCAAAAAAAAAAAAAAACAAAAACAAATACACACACACACACACACACACACACACCTAATATTAGTTATAATTGTGCCAAAGGTAATGAAGTACTTAAGTATAAATCAAACAAAACTTGTGCAAGATCTTTATGCTAAAAGTTGCAAAATGCTAATGAAAGACATCAGAGAAGACCTAGATAAATGAAGAGGCTACCATATGTATGGATTGAAAAACTCAACATTGTAAAGGTGTCAGTTCTACCCAAATTATATATAGGTTTAATAGGAGGCCTATCAAATGTGGCCATTTTTTATAAAATATTCATATAAGCTATGATTTTAATTTGAGAAGAATCTTTTGATTGTTTAATGCCTAACCGTCCCAAATTTTCTATGCTGTGTAGTCATTACTAACCAAAGGAGGATGAGGGTAAGGGAGTTGATATTTTCCCTCCTAAATAAATCTCCAATGATGACATTAAAATTTTTTGAGGGTAGGCCGGACGCGGTGGCTCACGCCTGTAATCCCAGCACTTTGGGAGGCCGAGGTGGGTGGATCACGAGTTCAAGAGATCGAGACCTTCCTGGTCAACATGGTGAAACCCCATCTCTACTGAAAATACAAAAAATTAGCTGGGCATGGTGGCGCGTGCCTGTAATCCCAGCTACTCAAGAGGCTGAGGCAGGAGAATTGCCTGTTCCCAGGAGGCGGAGGTTGTGGTGAGCCGAGATTGCGCCATTGTACTCCACCCTGGGTAACAAGAGCAAAACTCCGTCTCAAAAAAAAAAAAAAAAAAAAAAAAAAAAAAAAAAATTGAGGGTAAATCTTTTAATAAGTTTATATTAAATTTATTTATTGCTCTTAACAACAAAGATTTAAAGAAGTGTTTTAGAGGAAAAAATTCGCTATGCGTCTGTCATGTTTGTGCGTATCTTTCAAGCAGGGGCACTAACTGCCCTCTTTTCTACATTATCTTTTCAAAGGTATTTGTGTAGTAAATAACCTTGGAATAAAGACATAGCACTTCCCTTTGCAGCAAACGGTAGGTTTGTTAATTCTCCGATATGATAAAGACATTTCCTTCTGAGGCAGTTGTTAGGCAGGTTTGCTTGCAGCCAATTACATGAGTTTCCATTTCTTCAATACATCTCATTGCATATGCAGGCAAGACTTGGCCCTCTTTGCATAACTTTGTAGAAATTGGGCCTTGGAGAATTCGTGTATGAAAATGGTGACACTGGATACTGCTACTGCTGTAAGTAACAAATTGTTCTTTGTCTCTGACCCAGAAACCTCATGACATCTGCCAATAGCCAGGAAAATGTGGCAGGCAAAATTGTTGGCTTGTAAATAGGGTAAAATCTCACACCCTTCCTCTTTCTCTTCCTGTCCATTCAGATGCCCGTACTTGGAACCAAACACCACATCGTGAGCTTAGCTGGATCCTTGATGAGAGCCAACTCCAATAACCAGATATGCGAGCAAGTGAATATTCAGGAGAATCCAATGCCAGAGTTTGAGTCTTTCATTTGAGGTTTAGGCAACACGGAGCAGAGACAAGCTTTCCCATGAATGAACTCCTGACCTGCGAAAACCAGGAAATAAGTGACTTTTGTTGTTTTAAGTCGCCGAGTGATATTATGCAACCATAGCGTCTCATGTTATGTAATTACAGCTATCTTAAACGAGAAAGATTCGTTTTTTAGTCTTATCCCCGGCTTTGGCATTTATTAATTCTTTGAATTTTAGTAAGCCATGTAACAAATAAATATCTGTGTACATATAAATAAATATGTTTATATGTATATCTAAATATATGTATATACGTATTTATAAGTATATATAAACATATATATGCATTCATAAGTATATGAGTATATGTACATATGAATTCACATATATGTATATAATCCATTTAATAAATAAATATGTATATATCTGTATGTAAGTATATCTATTTCCCTTTCCCCAGAGCAGGAAAGTGTAAAATAGGTTTCCTTTGTTACCCATAGTGATTTTACATTATAAATGTGTATCATTCAACAATTATGGGTTTATTCTGTGTACCAGGCCCTGAACCTGTCTATGTATTAGATTAGACTTGCCTCTACAAAACTTTCTGTTTGAGAGAAACATTAATCTAGGAAAGCAATTGCATATTGCACAGAATCCACGCTACAATTGTTGAAATAGGTAATATTCTTCGTTTGTCCTCCAACAATACATTTAATGTTCATTTAACAAAAGCTAATTTTATGCCTACTGACCTGTTGTGTGCCAGGTACTCTGTTAAGCACTTGAAAAATGAACCGTCACATTAGGCTAAAAATGAATGTCATGCCACAGCACTTAATGCTCAAATGATGCCTCATGCTGAACCCATTAAACCAAGAAAAAGAATCTATTGCAAAAAATGTCTTTAAAAATTTGAAAATATCACCAGATTAATCTATTTGATTCTGTAGGCATGAACTAAACTTTCATGTGTTCAAACTTAATTTATTAAGCTGAGATATTGTTATTATTTCAATGTTCTAACCTCCATAGAGTATGCTATGTGTGTATATATTTGTGTGTGTGTGTGTTTGTGTACTTGTGTGTGTATAAAATCTCTAGAGTCAGAAACATGAAATTGAGTATTAAGGGATCTGTAGACCAAAATAAATAATAATATTGGCAAATTGAGCATTCTCTGAAGGATTGTATCCAAATGAATTTTGACTAGAGTCTTTTTCAGTTTTTGCATTGCTGAGTTGCTGATGTGAAATATCTATTTATTATATGAAGCATACCTATGGCAGTTATATTCAGATAGTGTTATCTGTAACAATTTGTACTGGCTTCTTCCCAAGGCTTTCAGTTTGCCATGTATGAGGATAAATGAGAACCACATGAAAGTCAGTAAGTTCTTGATGGCACATGACATTCTGTATCCTCTCAGCCTTGAATTTAGCAACATTCCAAGTTTTTGGCTTCCATCATTGAGGGTGATAGGCTTCAAAAATATAAAGGTTTTTTTTTTTTTCCTGGCTTCAGATAAGCATCCTAAATTTAACACACTTCCATAAATCATTGGTGTGGAAAACTGTCAGAAAATAGCACAAGAGTCCTACTTTTTCTTTGTGGTATTTGGTGTTTCCAAATTAGATTATTTGTTGAATGTTCAAGGGAACATGTTTGCTTGAAGGGTTCACCATATGTCAAGCAAATCTCATGCTATTGAAATGGAGTTCTCAGAAATGAAACCAAGGATAACTGTCTGTTTCTTCCTCTGCCGTGGTAGTAACAGTCAAAGGATTCTGCAGAACTCTCTCTTTACTAGCAGAGTTACTGAATTACAACATGCACATTGAAAAGTGGAAAATAGAGATATCCAAGATCTTAATTCCAGAATACATTTTGTAATTGTCCTTCAGATTTTATCCTCAAGATGTGATATTTTACTGACAGTTAATAAAGTATAATAGTTCAGAACAAGAGTTCTGGAGCTGATTTTGACTTCAGTTCTACTTGCTAGCTGTATGACCTTGTGAGATTATCAGCTACTCTAAGGTTTAACCTGTAAAGTGGATAACAACATACTTATTTCATAAAGCTCATAGAAAAATTATATAAAATAATTTATGTTAAGGGCTTTGTACATAGTAAAAGTTCAATGAACATTAATTATAATTATTTAGAAAACTCAAAACTTATATGTGTGCGTACATATATGTAATATGCATATCAAGCATCTTATTTTCTTTTATTTCTTATTACTATTACTAGCACCACTTTATTTCTAACTAAAGTGGAAAATTATCTTTCTTCAAAGAGGAAAGTTGATAGCCCACCTTGTTGGAACATGTGATCCAATTATGACTATTCTTTGTGAACATACAACAAGTTTTCCCAGAGAATTTAAGGGTGATGACTTCTACAAACCTCCAAACTCTTCATTTTATGGCACATTTAACTCTACCACTTATTTTCCCAAATTGTACCTAGAGCCTGTGTGTCAATAGAATGTGCATCCCAGATGCCTCATAAGAAGGGTAGTTTTTAGTAGGCATGTTGACGTTATTTGTACATAGTGATAAAATATAAGGGATCAGAAAAGCTTTGGCATTTACCTTGTTAAATTTTTATAGCTAAGGTCTGGTTCAAGGGTCTACTTAAACAACTTAACTGCACTAAGAAAAATGGGACCACTGAGACCAATGAAACGAGTCCACAAAATTCTATGAAAATGGACCAGTTCTAGCAGAGATCAGTATATTCAATGATCCAAGATATACAAGTAGAACGTTAACTAGCTTTATCGACCTGAAGGAAATTTACACCTTTTCCTATGGGGAAAAAATAATCAGATACATCACCATTTATGATGCTATCAAACATTGTATTGATATATTAATTCAACTCAAAAAAAGTTTTTTGTTTATCCTATACCAGTGCAGCAACAGTGGTTTTCAAGCCACAGTTCAAGGTGTCCTCAGCTAGAAATAAGAATAGGGCATAAAGAATAGGCAATTTTGGTTACGACGGTGTGTGTCAGGAGTAAGTACAGGGTTCTACTGCTGCAAAAGAAAAGGTGACCTAACGCAGTGCCAGGGATATAAGAAGACTTGAAGAATGAGTAGAAATTGGCTAAGTGATTCTAGATGGAGGATCATTCAAAAAGGTCAAAGGCTATGACGCATTAAAAAAGTGTGGTGTACTCAGAGAACTACAAGTGGGTCAGTGCAGTTGTAAGGAGAATATAAGGAGGTAGCAGGCCAACCAGAAAATACAGAGAGAAGCAGGGTTTCATTCAATATAGGTCGCATGTGCCAATACCAGAGACTGGTCTGTATTTTAGAAATAAAAAGTTGGCGCTGCAGGCAAAGTTCAGTGTGTGTGTCTGTGTGTGTGTGTGTGTGTGTGTGTGTATTTGTGTGTTCATAATTAAGTAGATTATCATATGTGAAATATATAGAAAATTTTCACGAAGACTCAGATTAAGAATTCTCTTGAAAAATTAAGAATTAATATATACATCTACTATGTACCTGAAAAAACTTTAAAAAAAAAAAAACATAGTTTTCTTAAACCTTGAAAAAACAGAAAAAGAAAACCAGAAATTCACACTGGATTGGTGTTGCCTTAAACCTGAGAAGTTTGCTTTTAGTGGAAGAAAAGTCACTTTTATGGGTCACCGTACGCTTCACTTACTTTACTCGTTTATATAACCCGCCAGGCCCCTGGGCATTTGAGTCAGCAAGCCTCCTGAGGAGGAACTACAACATTAACTTTGCGTATGAGTCTGCCTGCATATTGAAGAGGAGGTTGAGGATATCAAGACTGGAATTAGGGGCACAATTTAGGAAATTCCTTCAAAGTAACGAGGATCAAACAGAGATTCTGCTGGGCAATAGAGAAAAGCGATGGGAGTGAGCATTCCACTGTTAGGGGATCAGTTAGACAATGAAGAAGAGGTAGAGGAAGAATAAAGGATAATATTTTCGTTTTCCAGGTAATTCAACGCGAGAGTCATCCAAGTTTACGATAGTCAAGAATCCGACACGGAAAGAATTAAACCTACAAATAAGTTTTGCTAGAAATGCCTGGGAAGCATTGGAACAGGCTTTAAAAGACAGTGCAAGGAGCTTTCAGATAGAAATACAGGTCTCACATCTATCAAAGAAGAGAGTGTAGGAAGGAAAATCGAGTAGCATGGAGCTCAGACTGCACTGTACCTGAGCAAGCTTCAGTGAGGATGATTAGAACATCAGATACAAGATTGCTTGTTAATGGATTTACCACTTGAGAAGAAATGGTCTGGCCCCGGTGCTTCCATCATACTCAGTCCCTGACTGACCAAGGTAGAGCATGGCCTGCTAAAATATACTGGAAAATTGGAAAATAGAGCAGCTCACAGCTGTCAGCTAACTGCTTTCTTGCAATAAGCTCTCTTGACAGGAGATCTGAGCGGTGTACTCATACCTGACAGGTGTCACTAATAGGATATTAGATTTATGTAATAAGAGAAAAGAATTAAAAATGATTGCCTATAGAGAAAAAAGAAATTGGTACAGTTAAAAGGAAACTGATGTTTCTCTAATAAGGTTTTTGGAACAATCTGCCTTTGACATATTATTTACGTTAAAAGAGGCTGTGGCAGAGATTGTGATATGAATTCCAGAAATTTCCATTTTTATTTAGGAGCATTGTCAGACTACTTTATTTTCTCTTGAAGTTAAGTACAGCAATGTGGTTGAGTTCTAGCCAATGGAACCAGAGAAGAAGTGGTATGTACCACCTAGAAACAGAGCTCATAAAATCCCCCCATATGATCCTCTCCTTCATTTTCCTGGCTGGAAGTAGAGGATTTCAAGGCCTTAGGCTTCAACATAGAGAAAGTATAGGCTCCTAATTATTGCAAGGAAGGGCACCTGGCAAAAACCTACTTCGGATTATTCTGTGTTAAAAACATATTTTTATTACTTGAAGTTGACAGTATTTGGGGACTTAATTACATAGCTGGCATTAACCTAAGAAGTGTTCTAAGAAAAGTACATGTCTATATAGGAAACAAATATTCAGAAGGTAGATCTTCACATACTTCCAGAGACCTGTTTCCATATACATTTTTACCCTTGAATTCCTTTTCCTAAAGCTTCAGATTCTCATCCCCAATACTTAGTAACGTTTGACATACAGTATATATTTGACAAGCCCATGATGGTAAGCTGACCCCTCCTTATTCTCTAGTTTGACTAACGGTGCCATCATTTCCACAAACACTCAGGACCTAAATTTTTGGTTTACTTGATGTCTATCTTTCAAAGAATTCTTAGAACAAATTGGTAAATTCTGTTAATCCTCTTTCTTTTATATATTTTTGTATGCTTTTCATTCTTCACCCCATCTGGGGTAGGTGTATAGCTTCATGCGTAGAATACCAAAGTAGATTTCTAACATCACATAGTCTACTTGACCTCGTCTTCCCCAAGCCACTTGTGCAAATTCTCATTGTCACTGTCCCCAGAGCATTGTGGAAATTATAGTAATTAACCCATGATAGCAAGAGCACAGAATAGGAAGATTCCAGTTTGAAGTATTTATCTACAAACTGGGACAAACTTGGGAGGGTTACTTGGACATTCTGAGCACAGATTCCCTTCTCACATAAAAGTAGCTAATCTCTATTCACAGAAATGTTGCAAAAGATTTAATGATGTAAGTTGTGCATGATGATGGCCAAACAGCTGACTCATGATAATGCCTACCGTGTATTTACTGAATGAACAAATATATTCTTTACCTCTTCTCTTCCCCTTAACTAGTCTCCTGCTTACAAAGTATTCTCTACTCCACTCAACTTGGCCAAATACTATTTCTCCTTCAAGGCAAGCACAAATCAGACCTGTTTTTTAAATATCTTTCTAACCACTTCCTTCCCTATGGGAATATTGATCACTTATTTTATTTGCACATTTTAAAGTTAGCTTTTTTTCAATTTTCATATATAATCATTGTCTTTAAGTGGACTGCAATGACAAGGGACCTATAGTGTACAAAGTATCAGGTGTTGTTTAGCATGTGGTTTGAAGTTGCACTTTTTTCTATTTTTACTTGCTCTGTTTGGCCTGGCCAGAATTCCTTTCTTTGTCATAGACAGAATTCTATGACATTCTACTGAACATAAACTACTTTTACACCTCTCATACCTGACGAGCATCACTCTCATATAACCCCACACACTATCGCCAAGAGCAAGAATAGGAGTCAGTACTCGCCAATCTAAGAGACTCATTCTCCAACCCAAATGATAGGGCTTGTGACTCAAGAAAGGCCTCATGATCTCTGTTGGAACTAGAAAGATGATAATTTTTTCATAGGAATTGCAATGTAGAATTAAACATAGTAGTGTTTTTCACCTTGTAGAAAGATATAGCTTGCAAATTAACCCAGTTGGAAGAAAAATACGGCCAAGGGAAGAAGACATAGAATGAGAGATTTGCCCATGTTGACATTGTTTGAATTCCTGCTTCAATCTGTGTCTGATCTCTTAGCTAGGGAGATTATCCCTGGATAATTGTGTCACTTTTGCTAAACATTTTCTTTTTAAACATTAACTCAATTTATTTGTTTCCTATTATTTGTAATCCAAAGAGAACTGCCTAATACGATTGCATTTATTCTTTGAAATAATACTTACTGATTATTTTTCTAGCTTATTCATAATGAGATTTAGACCAAAAACATGTGAGTTACACAGTTACACAGTGTAAATCTGTCTTCACTAATGGAGAATAAAAACCCAGACGCGTATTTCTGTGACTATAAATTTCATTATTTTGCTATTTAAATAAGCACATATTTATAAATGTATTTTTTAAAAAAAACTTCAAAGACCACTTCTGTATTCCAATCTGTAAAAAATATTTTCATTATGTTTATTATAAAAATATAAATGTTTCCACTACAAATCATTTTACATTAGTAAGAGGCCATCTACATTGCACAACATAAACTGAGTAATATTTTGAAAAGACAAGTTTAAAGTAAACACATATTGTCAATCATATCACATTTATACATCGCTTGATTTATACTTAGCACAGCATAAACTGAGTTGCCAGAAATAAATAATATATGTAAATCATATGTAACATACAAAACAGATCATATGGTACATAACATCATGAAGGAGTTGTGGCTTTATGTTTCCGGAAAGTCAATGCAGTTTCTGTACAAAGTGATGGCCTTAAGCATTCTAGTACCTCTACTCCACGGTTAAGAATCGTACACTTATGTTTACATATATACAGGGTAAGAACTGTGTAGAATAAATTTATAAGAGGTAAAGTAGAAAAATATTAATAAAATGAAGAACAGTATATGATGTGCACAACCTCTACTTTCAAATGGAAACCACAGCCAAAATAAGTGAAATAGATTCAACAGTCCTCAACTATGAGTTTATGAAATGCACAGGTTTTGTCGAGTATGCTCAGAATAGTACCCAAAAAAGTGAATGTTAGTCTGGGAAAAAATGAGATTGAAACCATATTCGGATCTCATCCTAACATTCCAAACACAAAATACTTGATTAAAAAAAATGTTTTCTAGCTGCTGATAGCAGGTATAAGTGAAATATGTGATTAATTTTATAATCACACATGTATTTTTTTAAATGTCATGCTCTTTTATACCCAATACAGAATGCTAATAGCCTGATTTGACTAAGGAATATTGCCAAGATTTGAGAAACAGTCTTATATCTGAAGGAGCACAATCTAAGTCTTACTACAATAAATCTACAACAGATTAGCACTTGTGATTTTGATTTGTGACTGTAAGTAGTGTTTCATTAGCATTCCATTTTGCATAAGAACATTAAGCTTGCAGCATTGTTTTACCCATTCCATTCTTGTGATGTACGCATTTCTTATATTCAAGTTCATATCAGCATTAGAAAGTATCAATACAGCTAAAATGTTGCTTCAGGATATACTAGTAGCTAGGTACCCACGAGGTACATCTTTTCAAATATTACTGAGCAAGCTCAAAGTTAGCCTTTTAACAGTAAGTCTAAATCCCTGTGATGAGAAATCTCTCTCCTGCCTACACATTTTGAGGCATTTGCTAGATGACCAACTATTCTAAAAATATTACCTCCAGTAAATTCGAGGAGGTTCAATGCTTCTAAGTTACATATCAAAACTGCATCATGTACATTGAAGTGGAAGACTCTTAAAGATAATAATACCTGGTACTAATGGTCACAATATTTAATTAATTGACCTAAACTCCAGTGATACAGAGGAGTAGTTCTGTTATCATCATTCTCTATAAACAATTGAGCAAGTTTAAGCAACAATAGTAAATGACTTTTCAAAGCCAGTGAGCAAGTGATTTTTTTTTTTTTTGACTCATGCATTGGCCTATAGGCTGTGCTGCCAATTAGTACAGTAATCTACATAGAATTTCAGTTCTTTCCAGGGTAGCTATTCTCGGAAGCTCTAACACGGCTCCTTCACTAATGGAGGGAGTTAATGGTCTGTAAGCACCAGAGCAGGAAATGTATGCTATCTGGTTGAAAATCCATTGCATACAAGCTAGTATATTACACTAAATTTTGAGCATACAGTTTATAATAAATGGAGAGAAAAGAATGATTGGAATAACAGACTAGGAGAGATGTTAGTGTATGACCAGGAAAAAAAGTTTCATTTTTAAAAATACAGGTAAGTGGATGGTTCAAAAAATCTGAAAGAAACCTATCATTATCTGTGTCAATTTAAACTGCTGACAATTTGAGAGAGCATTTGGCACTTGGCTGTAACAAATACAAATTAAATCATCTAGACATAAATAGAAAACAATAAAAACAATCCAAAAGAAAATAAATATGTACTTTCTTCAAAAATTAAGACATTCTTTACATGATATACTTAAAGAAGCTAACAATTTAAAACTGTGTAGTACTTAAAACAATGACAAACGTCATCTCTATATGCTTTAAACAGATAAAAAGAATAATGCAGTGATAAGGTAGTAAATATGGCCAGATAGTCTGAGGTATCAATTCCTCTATTTTTCTTGCTTTAAAAGAAACAAAATACCTGTTACAGATTTCCCCTGTATATAAAAATATTACAAGTCTTTTCTTTTGCGGCTGTAACTAAACACAGCCACCATGTCCGTTTTGCTATTTCACTTGTTTTGCTTTTATGATAGCTTGTGATCCATGGCTATATGGCAGTTCTTCACCATTTTCCTCTGAAGAATTTAATTGAATCCATTAACTAATACTTAAAAAAGCAATTACAAAAAAATACCCCACCCACCCATCCACTAAATGATAGGGGAAAATAAAGAGTTTTTAAATTCCATTTTAAGGCATTTGTACTCATATTTGAGTGTCTTATTGGACTTGGAACTTCCACCAGCATCTCCAGCATCATTGTCTGTCTGCAGGATGATGCTGCAGCTTCCACAGTCACCACTTCCTTCCAGAAGCAGTGCTTTACACGGGAACTGGGCCATTCTTTGATTGTGTTTCTAGAGCTTTAATGCTACTGATGATCTTCTTCTGTGGCCCAACCACGGTGACACCAACCTTTTTCATGTCACTGTGAAAAAAGGAAAATATGAGAATTAGTTTCTTGGATAGTGTGCAAGAAGATTTTCAATTAGTGCAATTGCACATGACATATTCTAGTACTGTGGACCTAATTTTCTAATATTTGCATCATCTGTGTTATGTCCCAACTATTCCACGGTCTTGTAGAAGACTATATAGATGCCACAGTGGGTTGAATAGTGTTTCCTCAAAATCTCTGTCAGTCTCAAACCTCACAATGTGATTTTATTTGGATAGAGGGTCTTTGCAGATATAATTAAGGCCTGGATTGGGAAAACATCTTACTGGATTAGGGTGGTACATAAATCAAGTGACAGTTTCCTTGTGAGAGAATAGGACACGTAGAGCACAGAGAAGCAGGCAATGTACAATTGGAGGCAGAGATTGGAGTCATGTTGCCGTAATCCAGAGAATACCAGGATCCACCAGAAGCTGGGATAGACGAGGAAGAATTCACCCCTAGAGCCTGGAGCAATTGTGATACTGCCAACATCTTGATTTCAGACTTCTGATGTCCAGAATTGCAATAAAAAACTTCCGTTGTTTAAGTGAATACATTTGTAGTAATTTCTTATAGCAGCCTTAGGAAATTAATAGCAATGATCACATATTCTTTCTGGGGCTTTATCTCTTTCCCTTGAATCTGGGCCAGCTCAGAGACTGCTTTGACTAACAGAATATGCCTGAATCAATATTGTTTCACTTTCTTCACTCGGGTCTTAAGAAACTACCAGCTTCTACTTATCGCTTGAGACGTCCTCACTGGGGTCCTAGACCCGCCATATAAAAAAGTCTGACTACCTGATATTATTGCATGGGAGAGGCCAAATGTAAGCACTTTGGTCTACAATTCCAGGTGAGACCAACTGGGTAGCTAACTGCAACAAGGAAGACATTGAAATGAAAGCATCTCCAGCCCTCCAGACCAGATCAGTTCATTTGTCAGCTGAAAGCTTCTGTGAACAACAACATCAGAGCACAAAGAATCACCCACCTGAGCTCTAGCGTAATTCATAACCCACAACACTGTGATGTAATAAACACGTTGCTGTTTTTGCCTTTAAGTTCTGGGGGAGTCTGCTGTGCAGTTGTAGATAACTGGAATAATATCATTACAGTACACAGTTCTTTTAAAGTAGAAAAAATGACAAAGACATATCTCTATTTATTAAATATGTCATAATTTAAAGTTGGAAAGTAGGTATTAAAATACAGATTATAAAAACAAGGGATTTAATTTAGGGAAACAATATAGGTAATATGGGCAAATGGTTAATTACATATTCTTGTTTCAAGTAATCAGTTCATTCAGCTCTTTCATGATTGAGGGATGCTCACACATCCCCCTCTAATGAATGAATGAATGAATGAATGAATCCCCAACACTCCTATTTAATACTTTAAAACCTTTGTGTACCTGTATCTGCACTCTCTATTTTCTTTTCTTGTTTCATTTTCTTCCAAAGCATGTATTACCATCCAGCATATCGACTTTCTTTCTGATTCATTTTCCTTATTCCTTGTCTTGTCCCACAAGAAGGTAAATTCCATGTGAACAGTGATTTTTTTTTTTGTACTCTGTTTATCAACAGCAACCTAAACAATGGCTGCCAGTTAGCGAGCTCAATACAAATTTACTGAATGTACAAAATATATTTTTTCTGGATAAAGTTGACTAGTGTGTAAAGTATCATTTGGCAAGGAGAGCCAGGAAAATTGACAATGGCAAGGAAAAAGCACACATGTGAACACACCACACACACACACACACACACACACACACACACACACACATACAGAGGGTTTCTGAGGGTTTCTTCATGCTGAGCATAAAGAAAGAAAAAATTAGGGATTCAACTATATAGAAATGGATTAATCAATTTCTTTCTTTTTTTTTTTTTTTTTTTTTTTTTTCCAATCATTGAGAGCTTGTAAGGTTGCTGAGGTTGGTTGGCCTTGAACTCTTGGCCTCGCCTTCGCAAGTGCCACGACATCCGGCCGGAGCCACTTTGGGCCCTCAATTTCTTAAGAAATGGGTTCCAAGGCCATAAAGGTGTTCCAGAAGACAGTAAGTAACCATTTGAGAAGAAATGCACTTGTTATTTAAGTGTCAGGCATATAATTAACCAAGACTCTACTGAAATCCTACCATCTGCTGGGCAAGTTCCTGATGATCTGTAGGTTCCCTCCCTGCTGACAGTCAAAGGGCTGATAAATCCTCACTGGACAGCTTGGGTCTTGCCTTAGGTTCTATCTAATATACTTTTCCTCAGGAAGGCTAGTGGGGATGTATGGTAATGTGAGGCTTGCCATGCTTAGCATAACTGTGAATGATGAAACCCTTCACTTAGGGTAATGTATGCTGCTTTTGTTGATCCCTGCCTTTGAGAATGTGTGTTACAGGATTTTAATTAATCTATCTTTAAAATAAAAAATAAACCTTTCTCCACTCATCCCCAAACTATACCAAAGTGAGTTTATGAGTCAAGACCCAGAAAAAAATAGATTCTCACTTTTTGTATTTCCTCTTTCATCTTTCTTCCAATATCATATCACATGTTTTATGCAAAGATGACTTTTTTTCTCCTTTGTCTCTTCCCTTTCCCCTTCTTAAAATAATAGTCATGGAAAGTTAAAAAAAAAACAGACAAAAAAGATATATTTCAATGCAGTAATTTCTGAGCTCTTTTAAAAATTTAAGCATAGTTTGAGTATTACACGACGTGCTGTTCGGCCCTTATCTTCCTTCTGAACTGAAGCACTCATCACCAAGGGGCTAGAAAAATAAAGTGATGCTGAATTCACAGACCCATTTGGGACATTCGTCATCACTTCTTTTTTTTGTTTTGTTTTGAGACGGAGTTTCGCTCTTGTTACCCAGGCTGGAGTGCAATGGCACGATCTCGGCACACCGCAACCTCTGCCTCCTGGGTTCAGGCAATTCTCCTGCCTCAGCCTCCTGAGTAGCTGGGATTACAGGCACGCGCCACCATGTGCAGCTAATTTTTTGTATTTTTAGTAGAGACGGGGTTTCACCATGTTGACCAGGATGGTCTCGATCTCTTGACCTCGTGATCCGCCCGCCTTGGCCTCCCAGAGTGCTGGGATTACAGGCTTGAGCCTCATCACTTCTTTATAGATGCACCTCTTGAGTGTATTCTTCAATAAATGTCTTGCAAAAGCTGTTTTACATTCTGTGTCTCTGAACCCAATATAAGCAAATATATATATATTATTTATATACATAAATATATATTCATAAATATAATATATAAAATATATATTTATATAATATATAAAATATATACTATATAATATATAACAAAATACATAGTATATATTTATATAATATATATATGTTATATATATTATATATAATATATGTTATATATATTATATATATAATATATGTTATATATGTCATACATATTATATATAATATATATTATATATATTATATATATTTATACATATATTTATATGTATAATACAAAACTTTTCTTAATGCAAAAGATTATATTGGATTTTTGAAAAGAGAACTAAACTATCTATTTGGATTATTCCTTAGCTAGGGTTTTTAAACACACTCTAGTCTCTCTATTCTTGCCAAAATGTCTTCTGTCCACTACCATGCCATGTCCAGAATAATTTGGAACACCCAGTTGCCGCTGTCTGAAAACACTCTGTGTGTGCTCATTTCATTTTGACTGTCCTATTCAGAAGAGCAGTGGAAAAGTTCAAGGCTAAAGAGCAGCTCCAGACTGAGATCAGAGGTTAATATGTTATCTGGTACTTCAAAGGCAGGGGGATAGGGGATGACACTGGGAAAATGGCATCCAAGGGTGAAGGATAATGACATGTAGCAGTTAATCTGGTTAATATTCATTGCACACCCTTAATTCTGTCTCTAGTTTCACAGCCACAGTCACTCTGCGGTTTCTCTTTCTCTCTTCCTTTCTGATTTCAACCCTGCTAAATCCATCTTAGGCTAGAAGTAATATTTTGAAATACGTATTTATTAAATAAAACCCCACATGTTCTGGGCTTCATTTGAAAATTAGATAACTTGAATAGCTTGCATATCAATGAAACCTCTAATGAAAATAAATTAATATGTATTTGAGAAATTTTATCATTCTTTTCCTGAACTTTGGTAGCCTGAATAGGAAGGAAAAAAAAAAAAAAAGAGATTTATCCTACGTATCTGTAACTATTCTCAGAGAATCTCTATAGTTATTTGGTCAAGCGAGTCCTTTCTGAATTAAGTCTGGATGGCACAAAAAAAAAAAAAAAAAAAAAAACAGAGACTGAAAGAAATCAAATTCAAACAATAAGCCCAAGACCCCAAAAGAAAGATAAAATATCTAGCTAAATATGTTATAGCATTTACGGTGAAAATGTTGCCTTATCATATTTGCCCAAATAATTAGTATGTTAAAGATTTTTAATAAATTCTCATTTTGTAATATAAACTAAGAACGTGAGATGCATGACACTATGAAGACTCTAGGAAAAATGCAACTCTTTTCACAGAGCGCTAGGGCAATAGATGTTAATCCTGTATTATCCCTAAGTTGAGGAGAGAGGACGGAAGAGGGAATATTGTGGTGACTGCAACACGTGTATGTCCAAGACCACCTGACTCAGTGTGAAGGACAACCTGAAAAAGCGATTTTTCGAGAAAAGTCGGCTTTCGTCTTGAGTGCATATTCACAGATAGTTCAAATAATAACAACAATTAAGTAAAAATATTCCAACCTGCCAAAAAGGGTTTGATGTGCACCACAGTATTGTGGACACAAGTAATGTCGCTAACTTGGAAATACGACAAATGCTGTCATTTCCCCTTTTTAAAGCAAATAGCTTTCTTACCACATTTATAGCTTCTAATGGCCGACTATATTTAAATTGCAAACTGGCAGTTAATCTTATTAACAGTGTTCTCCCTCATACCTTTCAATACAGTGTTTCAATATCTAAAAGTTGTGAGTGTTGATATTTTATTGAGAATAAACATTTCATAGCTTTGCCTTTGAAAATCTGGCAATGGTGTGGAAACGTTCAACTTTGTGTTTGCTTTTTGCTCTGCTTCTGTGCTCTCCAGCAGATGTTTCATATATCATAACCCTGTTTATGTTACTAACATAAGAACATATCAAAATATGTAAATACATGACTACATATTAAGACTGTATCTGATGAAATAAGTACCATAGAAACCCAAAGTTTACTGTCAATTGGGTAAGAAGTGTATTCAATAGACACCACATTCCACTTTGAACGGGAACACCGATGCACGTTAAATTGACTAGAGTAAGTTTATTTTTTAGAGCAAGTCTTCTCCTTCAATAATAATAAACTCTTCCTGTAAGTCCTTCTGTGGCTTTATTTCTTTCTGATTGTAACATTACACCATAAATCATAAATTTATTTATAGGATTGTTGGACACTTGTATCTCTATTAATTACATGGCACATTCCTTTTTTGTCATCTAATCTGTAATTTTCACAGTGATGTTGAATAATTGACAGGGTGGCAATGAAAGCCTTTATATATTCAGAAACATTTAAATATTTAAATATTAGTGGGAGATGATAGTACTTAAACTCGAGGGGACTAAAGGGTTTATTCAATTTAACAAAGATCAAAGGAAGACGGACACAATGATGGACAGTTTCCCAAGAGACCGCACAAGCTACAACGTTCTGGACAACTTTTGGTGTATCTATCCAGTATGCACCTCTTTCCTTGGGATAATTCTCGGTCTTATCTTCAGAAAAGGGCCCCTAGAGACAAGTCCATACTACCTCATTCTACTTCCTTTGAAGATAAATGACTAGATACTAGCAAACATACGACTTTGGAGGTGCCAATGTAGAAGTGGGACTGAGCCAGTCATACTTTCTGTACTGGGAACTTAGAATTAAGAGTTGGACCCTGGTCAGTTGAATGGCACTATGAGGCTATATGACCAAGATTTGAGAAAGCCAGTATTTAGCTACGTGCATGAGAATCCAGAAAATGTCACTGTGCAGAAGAAGAAAATTTATGTAGTCACATTAGGAAGTGAGGCAAATTGATTCTCAATCACAGAGAGATGAAGAATGTGACTTCCAACTCTTAATTTATCAATTCTCAAACACCCTACTTTGTGAATAAGGACTAAATTTTTTGACCATTCACTGGACTTACTTGATTCTTTATACACCCCCTTTTCTTGAGTCCATGTGTTTCTCATATCAAAAGATTCCTGTTACAAAAAGATTACTGTCCATAAAATACAGCATATTATACTTGATTATTATTGGTTTTTAACACATAAAACTATCAATTAATACTAATATTGTGATGTATATTTTTTCTTTCTTATCTGGCAATAAGACTTGAGGAAAACCCAAAAGTCCTATCTTAAACCTAAACATAACTTCATTTTCTAGCATGATATCCTTCCCCAAGCAGACAATAGTGACCAGATGATGTTATATTTATCCAGCAGCTATGAAAACTACTTTTAGACTTTAATATGTTTCCTTGTACTCCAGATTATCCACTTGTTCTCAATTTTCCTCATTCACAGATATTAAGCTTTAGTAAAAACAATGGATGAATCACAAAATGCAGAAATACACATCAATCTATGCACACTTATGTTTTAAGTTAGGGACTTGGGTTTGCAGTGTGGAAATGGGTGTGAATCTGTTGGTCGATCTGCAGGTCATATCTGGTCTATGTAAAGACATCTATCCTGGGCCCTGTCTTGAGGGAGGAAGACATATCAATATGTATCAATCCAGAAGCTGTGAGCCACAAGCAGACCCAGGGCCCTGATTAGCAGCTCCAGGAAATACTCAGTACCTCAGATAGACCACTAATATTTTTAACATGTCAAGCCAAGACATGAATATTGAGCAGAAAGTTCAAAAGAATCATTCAATCTTCTTAAGGATTTTTTTCTTACTCTGTGGAAATCTTGGCTATTGTGTCGCAAGAGCTGTATTCCACGCCTGTGAAGATTTCCTTGCAGCGTGCTGTCCGGACGCCATTAAGCCAGTCACCTGTTGTGCGGAAGGTAGTGGTATCGACATTGCTTTGGTCCAGAAGAAGGTTTGATGGCCTGCGAGAAAAGAAAACACCAAAGGGAGACAAATCAGGAGTCTGCAGAGTTACTGTGTGTCAAGATTTGACACTAACATCAGCAGGAACCTCCAGACTTCATATGGTGTTCCTGTTCATTTGTGGAATTTATCTGCCATGAAAGCTTCATCTGTTCAAGCTGGCAGCTTGGAGGAACACTGTGTAATCATCTCGTCTAAGTTCTCCCCTCTCCATCCACAAGTGCGTTTTAAATCACTGAAACTTTGCCAGTGAAAGAGATAAATACATCCACACATATTTTATTAACATTTAATTTGTTTAGCCATTAGCAAAAATGGCAGTAATTTAGGATACATTTACAGTAGGCAGGACACGCTGAATTCTTTGCTGCCTGCTTTGATGATGGATTCAGTTTCAATATTTTAAGTATTTCCCACTGGATGTTTGTTAGACCCTGTACAGGTTTCTGTGTGAAGAATGGTTTGAACAATCTAGGTTGTACTTACAGCAGGACATAAACTCAACACATAGTTAAATAATGTTGTACATGTCATTAAAAATAAAAATAGTAGGAAAAAGTAGATGACTGATAAAAACATTCTTGCATATTTGAGACCAAATGAAGTTCACTATATATATATATATATATATATATATATATATATATATATATATATATATATCTCACATTCATGATACATACATTACACATGTGTTAGATATATACACATGATATGTATATAATATTTTATATATATACACACAGATACTCAGAGAAAGATTGTAATTGTGATTTATATTGCAAAATACAATCAGCATTAAGGAAAACACTTCCTTCTAGGATTGCTTTATACAAATACGGGTTTAACCACCTATCTATGACCACCTGCAAGATCTGGTGAATCAATGGAAAAGAAGAGACATGAGGAAATGAAAGAGACAAGGTTTGCATCCCCGAAGAGCCAGAAGAAGCAGCCTGTTGGTGAACTGCCTTTGGCATGTTTTTATCAGCTCTCAGGGACCTCTGATTGTTCTTTGACTGGAGCCAGTCACTAGGTGAACAATTTATTAACTTCTCTCTTCTTTTCTCTTAAGGAAGGGAGCTTGGGCACAAGGGAGACATAAAAGCCTTTAGTTTTGGGTGAATAATAACAATAACAGAAATAAGTTACGAAGACTCTTATTTTGTTTTGTTTATATTGTTTACATGCTATATTGGATATTCATGTGCACTCAATGTGACACTCATGATGCTAAGAATATTACACAGACATGAAGGACCTCAGTCTTTATAGCACCTGTTAGGCACTGATGCTATTCCCTAAGATAGATAAGGAAGCTGAAACTAAATCACATTAAGTTATAAATCTGAGTTCTCTCAGGCAAAAGAGGCAGAGCTGGCATTTAGACCTACATTTTTCTACGCCACAGCCCACATTCTTGGCTGCTACACTGTGCTATTTAGGTGAAACTTTGTTCATAATACATTTCCCTGTTTTCTCTTACACTATTTATGATTTCATCATGTGGCCTATTCAGTTTTTCTGTGCCCTGAAGTTTAGTGCACAAACACTGGAACTATAAGGCCTGGGTGGAATCCCGGGTATACCACATACTATTTGTGTGACCCTGGTGAGTTTCCTGTCTGTCTCCTCTTCTTTTAAAGGGGCATAATGGGGAGGATACCGACTGAAGAATCGTTGAGCATATGTAGGTAACACTTAGAACAGTGCTGGCACATAATAAGCAATATCTGTTAGCTGTTCATTATGTTACATAAGGTAACACCTTTGGTGAAATGGCTAAACTTTTGAAAACTTCAAAAAGAAAGTAGCAGAGTAAACATCCGTTTATATATAATGCTGGCAATGCAATGATCTTGTTAACCATAATTTTAAGTAACTAGACATTTAGTCATATCTAATATTATATACATAATAGTATAGCAACCCTGGAAAGTAGCCATTATTAGGGGCTTTCTTAGAATAGTCAGTAACTTTACAAGTTCACAATGATTCACATTTACAAACAGATTTTGTTCATTATTGCAATAAAATATCATATTAATATTAAAACTGTATGTATCGTGATTTAATCTTTATTTTATAATAAAGTACATTTTAATTTTTTGCCATTTTAGTTATTCAGAATCTTTCATTTAAAAATCTCCAAATTAGGAGTATTAAACTAGAACTTCATATTTTTCTTACATTCTTGAAATGGAAGGTTTGTCTAAGTGAAGTCCATCATTTGAAGTGCTTAAATTCGAAGTTCAGAACTCGTGGTGAGAAGACACCAAAGCAAATAACATTAATATATCAACATGCATTTCTCCTTATTTTAGAAATAAATTCAGGCCTCTAAGGGGTTAATTTCAATATCTTTAGAAATAACACACATAACAAAATGAACAATATACATAAATTAAAACTGTATTATGTTTTACATATAAGTAGCAATCATTCATTACCATCTAGGATATGTGGTGTAAGTTCATGTTCTAAATGAGAAAATCTCAAGCAAATCTGTGCCAACTTCACCCACACTTAAATAGGTCTTTTAATTGAGAGGTTTCTACTACTTCCGGTGATAGTCTTCAACTTACGCCCTCATGTACAAAAGACCTACTTAACTGTAAAGCTGATTCATGAGCCCAGACAATTCTGGATTATGGCATACGCGGACATGCTATTGCTTGGAACATATGAAAAGTCTGTAAATTGACAATTTATCTGGATTTTTACAGGGATGTATTAAATTCATTTGATAAAAAGTCACTTTTTTGTGCAATTCTAATCCTGAGTTTAAGAAAAAGAATTGCAACGTTGGTTCGGCCTCTATTTTCCTACTCTGTGGAAAATACAGATGAATAGTTCCCTCCCGTGGTGGCCATTTGTGTGGTGGAGGGCAGTTGAAAGTGAAGGGCTCTTCAACCTTCTCTCCATCAGACTCAACTCAATTTCAATTCTTTCTGCTTCACAAGTTCAAATTATAAATTGAAAAGTTTAATTATGGAGCTTGTAATATCTATTTCTGTGATATAGTTTAGTTTTACTAGCTCTCAGAGATTATCTAAAAAAAGAAACAAAGATTAGGCATTATTATATAAATATGAATTTTTTCCTTTAGCTATATCTAGAAAACTCTAAAATATAAACATAACATTTCATAAATTATTTTCTTCGAAACATATTTGCAAACAACTTTCTATGTTTTTTTAAATTACTCATCTGAGAAAGAAATACAGCTTATTTTTATAATTGAAAATTTGTATTTTTATTCTTTTTCTAAGAACCAGGAAATACAGATATGCAATCCAGGTGTCAAAATGTATACAACATTCTTGGGTTGTTTCAGCGTGGCCATCATGAATGAAATAGCCTTTTTCACTAGCAAGCATTAGATATTACATTAGACTCATTGGATAAGTCATTGAACCACTAAAAAATTGATAAAAATAGCGTTACATCAGGTGTGAGAAGATTTTGTAAGAAAAGTGAAGTGAGACCTAGAAACGAGACAAGATATTAAACTATCTGCAGGCACACACACACACACACACACACACACACACACACACACCCCACAGTTTCTCTGTCTACGGTAGCTGTAGCATAGAACCTTACGTCAAGTTTTAGTCCCATGAATAGTAATACTTTTTTATTTATGGGTTTGTGGGTAGGAATAATCAACCCCCAGGACATTTATTCAGAATATTTATGAAGTGTGCTTAATAGCAAAACACAGAATTCTTTCTTCTCAGTTCAAAACAATTTGTACTTTTACACTCAACACTTTAGTCAGACTCAACAAGAGTTTAAAGAAAATTAGTATAAACAAATTGAAATAGATCAGGACGTGTGGATTAGGGATTAGGGATCCCAACTGAGTTCGTCTGTTTATGACTTGGATCAAAGCACAACCAAGACAAAAAAAAAAGACCTAATTTTAATGCCAGTGACCTCAGAATAACCAGCCCTGCAAAGTATCATTTTTCCACTTCCAGGATTTCTCTGGGGATTTCAAATAAAAATTGGTTCTTTTCCTCCTCAGAGAGGACATCTGGAGAGTTTATCAATGGATAGGAATTTGTCTCTCACTGTGAAGAGCCTGTGATGTCTCTTCACGCACACCAGGGGAATCTGGGCCCTTGAGCAGCTGCAGGCATTGGCGTTTATTCAGCCCCAACCCCAGACATCGGATCTGAAGGGGAAATTTATAGGCTGGGTGATGTGCACTGTGAGCTCACACTTTTACTAGACAAATTAGATAGGTTTCAATCCATGCAGCTGTAAACGATGTCCTACAGAGTTCCACCTGATCTTTTACAGCTTTTCATAAATCAGTACCTACTGGCCGCAGACCGCAGTCATTAAAAAGAAATCATGGAAATTACATGTTTGCTCAGGGGAAGTGAAAAATAATTTTCTTCCCTTTCTTTCTCCCTCTTTCTACTAAGATTTGTGAATTATTCTTTCATGGGTTTTCATACTGTTGCATTAGGTAGTTACACATATATTTTCTTCCCACTGACTCCTGTTTTAGCTGTAAATAGGTGCATAAAAATTAGCACCAGATACTGGGGAAAAATCTCAATTAACAACTACCAATCCCAAAAATAACTTCTGAAAATAATCTTATTTCAATACTACCTTAGAATTCTGAATCACTAGTTATCCATTTCTGACTTAATAGACTCCTTTTGATTTACAAAGAGATTGACTCCTCAAATATCAAAAATAATAACTCATACACATTTCTTGAATGAATAAGTATATGCCTATTATGTCTAGAAGGAGCTAATAATATTCAAGATGCATACTGCAACATTGTAATTATTTTTTATTTGTTGTGAATAGTTTCAGGAAATACATTAAATCTAAAGAGTAACTCTTTAAAGCCATAACACTAATGATTATAACTGATTTTGTTATCTTTTGAGAATAGTAAGTTTTTATTGAATTTTATAACTTTTTAAAAATTTCAAATGTTTCCCATTGTGTATTTTAGGGGAAAAATCCTTTGTTTGTCAATTTAATATTGATTGCTAATGACCCTGATCTTCTTTATTTCTAAAATTAAAAATCCAGATATGATAAAATGAATTTAATTCGTCATCAGAAACTAAAAATAGTGTTGAGTATACACAGTTCCCAACAGAAACCTAGTATATAAATGACACATTAAGGAAAAATAAAGTCATCATGTTTATTTTAATTATCTCTAAGCCTTAAGGACAAAAATCTTTGAAGTTATAGCCATTACATCTGGTTTAATTCCTCCCTATGGTAAAATTAGCTTCTTTGATTTTAAGATTAGAAAGGAGAGAGATAGAGATCACCTGGGTATTGGGCATATTTGCTTCCCCCTAAAAGGTTCTGTATCATATTTGTTCAGTGAGTAAAGTCACCCTGTCAGTTTCAGAATTTGAGGTCAAAGCCATTTTGAGAAACAAAGGCAGATTAGTTTTTGGCAGGATATGGGATTTGTCAAAACAGCAGTTATTCTCAGAAAGAATTCTACTATGTACTCTTAGAGATCGGAAGCTTTTTACTAATACTTGCTTAGTGTCATTAGCTGGGAAGAATATGAGTATTGTTTGTTTTTATTTCTCTCCATGCTCCAAGTTAATAACAATAAATCCCTGCAATGTTAGTGATAAATGCAATGAAACAATATATTTTAAAACATCTCAATTAAATTTGCTAAATATAGTTGAGTCTGCAGAACCTTGTTCTAAATATTATTAAATATATTATCTGAGTCTTTGGGTCATGAATTTTATTGCCTTCCCTTTAAAGCTTCATTCCAAATATTTTGAAAGTACTAATTTTTTGTGTGTGCCAAAAGTTTAATTTTTTTCAATTTACAACAGTATAGAATAATTCAATAACATGGATCATGAAAATCCCGTGAAATTAAGAAGTTATTTCTCTATTTCATTTCATGCACACATGTGCATGCATACACACACACACACACACACACACACACACACACACACACGTCTCTCTTCAAAATTAATATTGTCAATAAAAACATTCTTGTATTTTCAAAAATAAAAAGGGTACCTTACTACTTCAATAGAAAGAAATACATCCTCATTTTTTCTGCCTTTTCTTTATCCAATTTTATAATTAGGTATCTCATAATATCATATATATTATTTCAAAATTGGTGTGTTACATAGGTATATGTGTGTGGTGGTAGTTTGCTGCACCTATCAACCCGTCATCTAGGTTTTAAGCTTCACATACATTAGGTATTTGTCCTAATGCCCTCCTTTCCCTAGCCCCCCACCTCCTGACAGGCCCCAGCATGTGATGTTCCTGTGTCCCTGTGTTATTGTCCAGCTCCCACTTATGAGTGAGAACATGCAGTGTTTGGTTTTCTGTTCCTGTGTTAGTTTGCTAAGGATGATGGTTTCCAGCTTCATCCATGTCCCTGCAAAGGACATCAACTCATTCTTTTTTGTGGCTGCATAGTATTTCTTGGTACATATGTGCCACATTTTCTTTATCCAGTCTATCACTGATGGACATTTGGGTTGGTTCCAAGTTTTTGCTATTGTAAATAGTGTTGCAGTAGACATACATGAGCACGGCAGTTAGACTGGTGATCATTAAGAAGTCTGGAAACAACAGATGCTGGCAAGGATGCAGAGAAATAGAAATGCTTTTCCACTGTTAATAGGAGTGTAAACTAGTTCAACCATTGTGGAAGACAATGTGGCAATTCCTCAAGGATCTAGAACCAGAAATACCATTTGACCCAGCAATCCCATTACTGGTTATACACCAAAGAATTATAAATCCTTCCATTTTTTAACTGGAAGTCTTTTACCTCATTTTTTTTTTCTTTCCCTTTTTCAGCTTTTGATAACAGAGTTTGTATCCACTTTTTTGGAAATTCCATGCACTGTGCCTTTCTGCAATAATCTAAACCTCATCCTATCACCCTGGTTTTCCTTGTTTCCTACTGTTTCACATTCTTCTGTGCCATAACTGGTACTGCTCTTCAAAGCTCAAAATAAATGGAATTTTCTCTTTCTCGGTGGAAGTCAATGAGTGAGTTAACATTCTGAGATTAATGAACGTTTTATACTTATTTCACTTCCCAAACTGCCACTTCCTATCTCTGATTGGCTCCCCGATCCCCTTGCAAATCTGGATTGGCTGCCACCACACGTGGTTACATACAATGGAAGCAGGAGGCGTTGAAACATTTAGTTTCTTGACTGTTTCCAAGAATGCCCATCTGCCTGGCAGACCTGTTCTTCCTTCTGTCTTTTCTACTAATGTCAATAAGAAGCCTCATCTCGAAGCCTCCACATTCAAAACCCGGAAGTTTCTCTGATACTTTCTCTGTCACTCCACACATCTCTGTTACTATGTCCTATAGAACCCACTTTGATAAAACATTTTGAATTCACACACTATTTTCTCTGCTCAACCCTAGCAGATCCTTTTCTTTTCTTTTCTTTCTCTTTTTTTTTTCTTTGAGACGGAGTTTCGCTCTTGTTACCCAGGCTGGAGTGCAATGGTGCGATCTCGGCTCACTGCAACCTCCGCCTCCCGGGTTCAGGCAATTCTCCTGCCTCAGCCTCCTGAGTAGCTGGGATTACAGGCACGCGCCACCATGCCCGGCTAATTTTTTGTATATTTGGTAGAGACGGGGTTTCACCATGTTGACCAGGATGGTCTCGATCTCTTGACCTCGTGATCCACCTGCCTCGGCCTCCCAAAGTGCTGGGATTACAGGCGTGAGCCACCCGGCCCGGCCAGATCCTTTTCTTAGACTACTGAAATCCTAATTCTCTGTTATGAATCCTTTCACCTCCAGCCCTTTTCAGATATAGCTGCCAAAGAACTCTTCCATAGGCACAGGGCAACATATCACTTAAGTAATTTCAACGGCTCCCTTTCTTTATGGATAAAAGTCCAAATGTCTAGAAATGACACTTAATCTTCCATTACCTGATGAATCATCTGTCACAGTGGTCCTCAACCTGTTTGGCACCAGGGACCAGTTTTGTGGAAGACAGTTTTTCCACAAATGGGGTGTGATGGGAGATGATGGCAGCATGAAAGCTTTCCACCTCAGATCATCAGGCATTAGATCCTCATAAGCAGCGTGCAACCTGGATTCCTCGCGCATGCAGTGCCCAACAGGCTTTGCACTTTGGATTCCTCACACGTGCAGTGCCCAACAGGCTTTGCACTTCTGTGAGAATCTAATGGCGCTGCTGATCTAACAAGAGCTCGGACAGTGACGCTCATGAGCTCACCGTCCACCTTCTGCTTGGAGGCCTGGCTCCTGACAGGTATCAGTCCGTGCCTCGGGGACTGGGAATCCCTGATCTATCAGGCTTTTTCCCTCTCATTTCCTTTTTTTAATCTTAGAGTCTAGTAAAACTGTATTACGCAACGTGATTTGGAAATATCCTATTTTGTCTTGCCTCTTCTGTAGTGTTCCCTCCGACCGTTGTCCTATTACCTGCCTTAGAAACTTCATCCACTCTTCAAAAGTCCCTTTTTACATACAAATGCCACAGAACTCCAAATATATAAGTAAACCCACCACCCTTCAGGATTCCTAACACCTTCTGTTTCTGCTCTAATAATTACATGTTCTGATGGGTATTATAGTATTTCTGAATATTCTTCTTTTTTCACATTTAAATGTAAGCTGTTGAGGGTGGGAATTTACTAATGACATCTGTCACCTATATAATCATCATAGAACCTAGCATAATGTCTCACACAAGGTTATTATTGAATAAAAATCTATAGGCTTCTACTGATGTACAGTCAAAACTTAAAACCCTCACATCTCCTCTGATTTACTCTACTTTTTTATTTTGAGATGGAGTCTTGCTCTGTCACCAGGCTGGAGTGCAATGGTGCGATCTTGGCTCATTGCAACCTCCACCTCCTGGGTTCAAACGATTCTCCTGCCTCAGCCTCCTGAGTGGCTGGGACTCTACTTTTAGAAAAATTAATCACTTACTAGGAAACAAGCATAACACAAAGTTTAGTATAACTTCCCTTCTCTTCTCATCATCCCAGCAGCATCTAAGTAATTGTTTGATCTGGCCCATTCTGACCATCGGCTTTTCCACCTTCCCCACTTCCAGTGATGATATTCACAGAGACATTCTCAGTGGAAGATTCTTTGAGAACGATAGCACTGTAAAACATCAACTCTAATGAAGGTCGAAAAGTGAAATGATGCTTTATTCTACTGCAGTGTACGCAACAAGGTTATTTATTCAAACAACTAGTTTCAAAAGGTACTTAGCCACCAAGAAAAAAATTAAAATTTTACCATAAAGCTTACTAAATCCAGAAAGACTGAAAAAAATAGCATTTCTATAAAAATGATGTACTGTTTCTTAAAGAACACTATGGGGCATGTGTATAAACATAATTCTATTCACTGATATTAACAACTACATCACTTAGAAAATTGAAGGCTTTGTACCAGCCAGGAATTCAGTTTTGGAGTCTCCCATTACATTTTTAGGAGTGTATTTCTGGAATTGAATTGACAGAAAGGTACATATGCAGAGTTTTGCTTACAAAAAGTTTTAGTCTTTTACCATATGACCAGTGCCTATAAAAAATATCTGTTCAGAGAACAGAAAAACATTGGAATTTTTTTTTGTAAGTTGCATCTTTTGAAATGGAAATTTACTAATGACGTCTGCAAATATTTATTATATATTTACCAGATATTTATTGAGCACCCATTATCAATCTGCACTGGTCACACAAGAAGCATGGTGTCTGTTCTCACAGGGCTTAGAGTTTATTTAGAAAATGGATACTTATAAAGAATACACACACAAACACAGAAATCAGAATTAAAATAGTGATGAAGAATATGGTGCTCTGTAAAAAACATAAGGATGTTAAACTTTATTTCACTGGTGCTGCCACAGAATGACTCAACACATACGTCATGCATACATTGCTTCCTAGAGGAAGAAAAGTGCAAAGGAGAATCTGAGACAAGGCAAACAGCTTGTGCTACAAGCTTCTGAAATGCTTTTGCTTTCTGAAGGAACCAGAAGTGGCCACTGAGGCTAGAGCATTGTTTAGCTGAAGGTAGCACAAGTCGAAGGGTTGAAGCGACCTCCACCTCCTCATACATTTGCTCCTCCCTCCACAAAGCAGTCATATAAATCAAATCGTCTTACATCTCTGGTTCAAATGCTTAATAAATTCCTCATGCATCTGAAAAATATTTCAAAGTCCTCACCATGGCCTGTGTAGTCTCAAGTGCTCTGGCTTCTGTTTATCTCCTTAGGTTCATGACAGACTCTCCCTTCAGTCATATTATTCTCTGCCACTTCCTAGAACATTCTAAACCCCTTCTCAAGACTTTGCAGTTTTTTAATCCTGTGCCAAGAATATTCTTTTCGGTGATGGGAAGCATACACAACTGGTTCATTCCCTTCCTGCAAGTCTCAAACATCAACTCCTCAGAGGACCCTTTCCCAGCTACTTCTTTATTGCCCGCCATGGCCATTGACCCATTTCCTTCCTCTGGTCTGTACTTGTCTGTCGTTTCTGTGCATTTTCTATAACATGAGCTTCAGGAGGGCAGGGACCATATTTGTCCCATTCATTTTTCTTCAGTCTATCCAGTGCCTTGCACATGGGAGACTGAAACATAATATAATAGTGCTTGAAAAACTGTTTATTTTAAAATACACAAGGTATTATTGGCTATAGTCATCTCATTGTATTATATAAAAACAGTTGTTGAATAATATTTGAATAAATAAATAACATTAGACAAGCAAGACTTTTAAAACTTTTCTTTTTAATTTTTTTTTTTTCAAGAGACAGAGTCTTGCTCGGTTACCTAGGCTGAGTGAAGTCTTATCATTGCTCATTGTAACCTCAAACTCCTGGACTCAAGCAATCCTTCTGCTTCAGCCTCCTGAGTAGCTACGACCACTGGCAAATACCACCATGTCCGGCCCAAGAAAATTTTGTAGAGATGAGGATCTTGCTATAGCACCCAGACTGATCTCCAACTCCTGGCCACAAGTTATCCTCCAGCCTCAGCCTCTTGAGTAGCTGGTATTGCAAGTTTGAGCCACTCCACCCAGCCAGTAGGGCTTTCTAAACATTCAAATGGAGACTGGATTTTTTTCTAAGTGTTGCATGAATTCAATATTGATTATAAACAGGTGACTGAAACTATATCATAAATATTTTCATAAGATTCTGGAGGCTATGCAAAAAACATGTTTGGAGTTCGACAGGCATCAAACAGGGGACAAGCTAGGAGGCTACTGCAGTGGCCCGGGTCAGAGGGCGAAGCAGCCATGAGGATAGCGTTTTCAGTGAAACGGGGTGGGGGTAGATCTCACTGATTCAGATAATCACAGTGTGGAGGGCAAGAAAGAGGTGCCAAGAGTTGCTCCAGTTCCTGGTTCGGTGAATGAGTACTGCTAGTGTATCCAACTCATTAGGCAGTGGGAGGATCAGGCTTGGGAGAGAAAATTGATACATTTTCAGAATATTGACTCCATGTCTGTGAGTTTATTATTTGAGAAGTTTGGATATAAAGAGTGTTAGGGAAGTAGTCGGCAGAGATGTGGGGCCAACAGGGAGAATTTTGACAAGCAATATCTCCTAAATTTTCCAGCGGAGAAAAACATCACGTGGAGTTTTTATAAAACATCAAACTCCATTCCCTTTTCCTGGAGATTCTTGGGATAGACCTGGAGAGTTGGATGGACAATAGGTTCCCCTGGTGGTAAGAATAAGATCGTGAGAAAGAACATAAGGAACGTGTTTGTGGCAATGATCTTACAGAAAGAAAAAGCCTAGGTATGCAGAAGAGGAGAGGGAGTTAAAGGATTGACTTCCGACAAATAGAGGGACACTTTCTTTTATAATTAGAGGAAAGAAGGACGATATGGGTAGGTGCAGGTGCCACTGCATTTCTATTTTGCTGTGGGAAGTTCCCATCTAATGGCTTATTTTCTCAATAAAGCTTTCGCAAGGACATTGGTAAAAATTAAGGAAGGGGGTGATCTTAATCAGTTATGAAAAGGGTAAAATAATCATTGTCAAAGCCAGGAAAGCAAATTTCCTAAAGAGACATATTTGCATGGTAGTGTGAGAGATCGAACCCATTGTGCATTTTAATGGTAATGAGTAAAAATATGAATATAATTGCCAAATGTTCATATTTGGTTCATTAAGATGGTTGTCTTTTCATAGAAAATATTCCAAATTTATAGTTTGTGACAAAATACGTCAAACTTGTTCATGTATTAAAGAAAATATATAAGTAAAAAGTATTTTATATATTTCAATAAGAATGGAAAAGTGAATTATGAAAGTATATTACAATTTTAATGCTAGGACATATCCTCACATATTACAATCTGATAGTAATACTACTTTTCTCTATGAAACTGGTATGAGATATCCCTACATTATATTATATTATATTACATGAGTTAGCTTTGAAAATGGTTTGAAAGATTTTATGATAGGGAAAGTATTTTTTTTTCTGTGATTACTGTCTATGCTGTAAAGATCAAAATAAATGGCTTCAAGGTACAAATGAGGACCATATGGCCCAGGGAAGGACAAGTTTGTTATCCTGTTGGTTGTTAAACTGTCAGGTAAATTTCTAAGAGTCTATACAGTCTCTGTAGTTTGGGATAGAGATTTATCCTTATGGAATAAGTTATGGGTAGTTTTGTTAAGAACTTACTGCTAAATTCAATCTCAGTGATTCTTATGTGTTATCTTCAATAAATAATCTATGATTTTTAGATAATGATATTAAGACCTTGTTTATGATTCTCCAATCTAACATATTCAACTATTGTATAAAAACAGGATAATGTGCATTCAGTATAACCCACACAAAATTGGTAAACTGAAGACCTAATACTGTAAAACTTCTAGAAGCAAATACAGAAGAAAGCTCTATGACGCTGGTCTTGGCAACAACGTTGTAGATTTGACACCAAAATCACAGGAACAAACACCAGATTAAACAATAGGGATTATATCAAACTAAAACATTCTGCAAGTAAAGACAACAGCAAAATGAAGGCAATCCACAGAAGAAGAGAAAATGCTTACAAACAATATATCTCATTGGTGGGTAATATCCAAAATATGTAAGGAACTCAGAACCAGATAGCAAAAATGGTAATACCCCTATTTAAAAAATGAGCAAAGGAGCTGAATAGACATTTTTCTGAGGAAGACGTACAAATGATCAACAGGTTTATGTAAAGGTGCTCATCACTATCCATTAGAGAAATGAAAATCAAAACCACAATGAGCTATCACCTCACACTTGTTAGGATGGCTATTATCAAAAAGGCAAAAAGATAACAACTGTTAGTGAGGATGTCGAGAAAGGGAGTATTGGAATGTAAGGAAATGTAAATTGGGAGAGCCATATGGAAAAAAGTATGGTGGTTCCACAAAAAACTAAAAATAGAACCAACATATGATCCAGCAGTCCAACTCTAGATATATAGCCAAAGGAAATGAAATCAGTATTTCAAAGAGATATCTATATTCCCATGTTCATTGCAGCATCATTCAAAATAGCCAAGCTATGGAATCAACGTAGGTATCCACTGACAGATGAATGGATAAAAAAATGTTTATATGTTAAAATTTTGCTATTTTATTCACTGTGGATTTGAGGGGCATTGATTTTTGATATCTTAAAATATTGTATTACATATGATTGATTTTTTTTTTTTACAAAAATAGAATACTAAGGCATGGTTACTCAAACTTGTACCTATATATTCACTCACCAACACACACACACACACACACACACACACACACACACACACACACACACATACACACTGCTCGATCTTCAAACAGATAACTTAAGTCAAAAACCAAGGAAAGTCCCATGCATTGAATGTCAGCTCTAGCCACTTTTCTTTGTAGCAATGGAAACAGCAGGGCAGGAGAGTATTAGTGACACCAAAAACTAACACAATTGAGAACAGACATTGAGAAGCCACTGGCTATGCAAAGAAGGGAGAATAACTCACAAGTCATCATTAATGATGAAACTCCATTGTATCGACTAAAATATTACTGAACTCACAAGTCCAAGCCGTTAGTAGGCGCATAGCTAGAAGTCCCAAATAGGTCTCAAATGCTTCTCTCTCGACTTGTTAAGAGGAATGTTTTTAAAAGCATGAAACTTGTACCAACCCATGTGATAAATAAGAAAAAAATGAAAAGCCTATCAAAATGTAAAAGAACTTTTTCTCTTATGTGCACAATGGGAATATAAATTATTAAACAAGATAGTTTTGCCTTTAATTACTCTGAGAGGCACCAATACATTAATATTTATTCTTCTTATATGGCCCCTGACAAAAATTCATCTTTTCTTCCTTCTTTTCTCCACTGCACTTTGTAGATGCACTTTAATTTACATTCTTCTAACCACTGAGAGAACTCAGTGATTCTTAACCTAGAAGACTATGTATAAAATTAAATAGACTTTGGGCAATCCAGGACTGCATTATGGCTGTAGAGTATTAACATTTGTGGTGGTGTCCAGGGGCACTGGCCTTATCTTACTCTTAGTTTTATCTTCCATGATGTCTAGCAAAGTAATTGGTATGCAATATGAATTAAGCAAATATTTGTTTAATTAACTGAGGAAAGTTTGCATTTGCTAGCCAGTGCAATATTTTGGATACGTTTTTTTCTTATTTTAAATGAAAGATGAATCAGGACTTCTTTAGTCATGAAGGGTGAAAAAAGGTATGTGCTCCGTATATTTATTTATTTTATTTATTTAGAGACAGAGTCTTGCTCTGTTGAACAGGCTGGAGTGCAGTGGCAGGATCTCAGTTCACTGCAAACTCCTCATCCCAGGTTCAAAGATTCTCCTGCCTCAGCCTCCCAAGTAGCTAGGATTACAGCAGTTTGCCATCACACCAGGCTAATTTTTGTATTTTTAGTAAAAACGGCATTTCACTATGTTGGCCAGACTGGTCTTGAACTCCTGACCTCAAGTGATCCCCTTGCCCCATCCTCACAAAGTGGAGGATTACAGGCATGAGCCACCACACCTCACTGTGAAATAGGTATCCCTATTTCCTGAAGACTTAAACAAGCCTGAACATAGAGTCAAGATGGATGTTAAAAAATATCTCAGAATTTAATCATTACTATTAAGGAACATGATAATTACTTCTAAGAATTAAAAAAGAAAGGTAAAATACATCTCTCTAATACTGTGGAATATAAGTTTCAAAGAATGCATTTGGGGAGTGGGCTAAAAAAAAATCATATATTGGAGATAGCAAACACGAAGTGTCACCTTGCTGCCGCACTGGTGATGATCTTCAGGCTGCCGGGATTCCGGATAAGCTTGTCCAGAATGCTGACAATCTGCTCGAACTTGGGTCTGTTGTTCCTGTCTTTCTGCCAGCAGTCCAGCATCAGCTGATACAAGGCAGCTGGGCAGTCCATAGGGGGTGGCAGTCGATAGCCCTCATCTACGGCTTTAATTACCTGTGTGAGAAGCAAAGTTTTGGGAACTTAGGAAGTGACACTTATTTTACTTCTTCATGGGCAGGGCTCACAAAAATGGTTATTTTAAAAGTAAGTGGGAAAAAGTCTTGTTTTTAGTTGCCTAAAAGGATAACAACTGATCAAATAAACAAGAAATTATGTATGCCTAAAATACTATTTAAAGGAAGATTGAAATAACATAAATTTAAGAAAGCAGAGTATATAAAGATCCTTTTCAGGGTAAAATAAAAGAAATGTTAAATGATATAGGAAATTTGGTGTTATAAAGAAATTATTATTTGGTTATATAGTTCTCTATAGAAAGCATATATTAATGAATAGGGACAAAATTAGCATACAGGTTTTAGTTATACTGTGGTTCAAATGGTCCCTGCCAAATCATAGTCATTTTTTTTTTCAAAATTAAGCAACTATTAGTTCATTAGTAGTTTTCAATGGTGTAAAGCAGTGATTTTCAACTTTAATGTGATTTAGAATCTAGAGGTTATCTTATTGGTCACTTCATTACATTTTCACCAAAAATGTTTCTTTTGTCTTATTTCTAAAGCCTTGCTTGAGGAAAATACGTAAATCTGTAAGAACATTTCAATTAATATCCTTGCAAGACTTGGAAACAGTCTCGTTGCTACTAAATATTTTATTTCAATGTTACAAACCAGGAGCCACCCGGTTTCATTACGCTCCACTTCCTTGCACAGCTTGATCTTTTAATCTGAACTCATAATTCATAAACCACAAGTACTCACATCCTGATTGGACATCTCCCAGTATGGTCTCTCCCCATAAGACATCACCTCCCAGAGAACAATTCCGTAACTCCATACATCGCTGGCTGACGTGAACTTGCGGTAGGCTATAGCTTCTGGCGATGTCCACCTGATTGGGATCTTTCCTCCCTTTGAATACAAAACCACGTCTGCATAAGTGAACAACGCATGGAACATAGCATATATATAACATAGTCCGAAACCTGACAGAATTTCTCACGGTATTTCTGTTCTGAAATAGAATATGCATTTCTGCTAAACATTTTGATGTGATTCTATTTTAATACCAAGCAGAAGTAGCGTACCATCTACAGCAAATTTTACTTCCAAATAATTTGGAAGGATTTTGAAATTATAAAAAAAGAAAATTGCTTAAATATTGACATTTTGTATCCACTATGGCATGTTAATTAATCATCTGCAACAAAGCAACTTGAAGTAGATGTGGTATGACCTGTGTTAGGATTAGAAGAGGTATCGCAAATCGACCTTTATTGATTTATCCTAGATTTATGCTTGACCAAGTGATCGAAGTTCAGAAGGTGAATAAGTTAATATTTGTAAAGAACTGAGACCAGTCCCTGGCACATACGTACTTACAGGTGTTTGTTACCTAAGTAAACTCAAAGAAAAAAGTATGTTTTAAAAAACTCTCTTCAATATAGTCATCATCTTGATTAATTTACTATGTGATCATAGTAAATTAATCAAGATTAGTGAACTGGTGTTCACTTCACCATTAATCATTGAATTGCCTTCCAGATAGTAGGCAAGCACCATATAAAATAGATAGACATAATAATTACATTCCCAGAACTTATAATTTAGAGAGTAATATTGCTTTTATGAGTTATGGGAGATATAAAAGTAAGATATATGGAATTTGCTCTTAGCTCAATAAATAAATTTAACAAAGATGTACCAATTGTCAACCATATAAGAAGTGTTATGCTAGTTATTTTGGGTGAAGCAATTATAAGTAACATACTGGCCCTTTTGTTTGGAAAACGTCAGGCAAACAGGAGTGTTAATTAGTTACTGCAAATGACTAAATACCAAAATAAATAAGCATCTAGTACATTGCTTTTCAAACCTCACAATGCATATACATTATATATAGCTTACTCCCAGTAAAATGAACATTTTGATTCAGGAGGTTGAGGGCGTAGCCAGTCTGCATTTCCAACAAACTCCATGTGATGCTGATTCTGCTGGTCCATGGACCTTAACCTGAGTAGTAAGACAGCAGTGAAAGCAACTGTGGATGTTGAACATGGAGTCAAGATCCTCACCAGAGAGACTGAGAAGGTAGGTCACTTATCAATTGGGTGACCTCAATTTCAGTGAAGTCACTTGAAAGATGAGCACAATTTTTGATATCAGAAAAAAAAGGATGGATGTTTCAGAGAATTTACATCATCAAAATCTTAGGCCTTGTTCATCAAGATGTGAGAGATTGCCATTGGACCTCATAGCATGCCACTGGATTTTAAGTGATACTCAAGAGGGTAGATAGCGCTTTACACAAATGCATTAGCAACTTAGGAGACACATTTCCAAGCTGTAGTGTCCTCATCTGCTATTGGAAATGTAATAGTCCTGGTTCATAGCATTGTTGTGACACTAAATGACAAATTTCAGTAAAATCTTTAGTAAAATCCCTTCTTCTTGGGATTTTAGGACTCAGTAAATATCAGCTCAACACTCTTATATTCTGAGCAAATGTCATAAGTCAAAGCACAGAAGAGAAAACTGCATGTTCTAGAAGAATAGTTTCCAGTGTGAAGAAATATAACGGAAGAGGAGCTAAAATGTCAAATTTTTATTTAATCACAGATACACTGGGGAAACTTTATTCTGGATAGGAGAGTGATAAGATTGGAACTAACTCAGTAAAACTGAGTACTTCTCCTTGGTGTTTTAACACAAGCAAGCTGTTCAGAGAGAGCACTGGCAGAAGCTCTTTGAAAAAGGTGGAGCTTGCAGAATGAAGAAGAACGCATCAAACTGTGCAGAGAACTGAGGAAGTGGAAAACTACCATCAGTATGAAGAATAAGCATGCAAAAATACACAGCGACCACAACCTTCCTAAGAAGGTACCAGGTAAAGAATAGTTGACGGTTTATTTTGATGAAGTGAAACAAATCAAATCGGAGATACAGGAGCCAGAGAGAAAAGACAGCCTTGGAAGTTAGGGAGATAAACTACAGTGTGCAATATGCACTTAAACCCCAAAGCACTCATCTACATATGCCTAGACCAAGCTTATGTTTTCATAATTCAAAATTTCAGATACTACCCCTTGATATTGAATAAAAATGGACTTATTCACGGAGCATTGAACAAATCTACTCCGGATGCCAAATGGAATCATTGGGCCTACTTCCTCCTTCCTAAGAACTCAGAGAATTAACAAAAGTGAAAAGAAGTTGTATTTATAGGACAAAGCAAATACAGTATCTTAAAATCTCAATTAAATATTTCATCTCTGATATATATACTTGTTATTTTCCTAGTGGTCTTTGCTACTTCTCTTTTTTCAGAACTGAAAGTAATACTTAACAACTTAATTTATCCAGATACCCCTATTAATCAAACTTTGGTATACCCGTTCTTTCCCTTGCTGGCCAGATTCAGTGTATTACTGAAAGTACACTTTACATAGTACTAAAAAGTGTGCTTTCTGTAATAATGAAAGGATAAAGTGAGCTGTTCAATATATATACTTTCAGGAATAAAGCATTATTGTAGGACTGAATAACAAATTTCAGTAAAACCTTTAGTCTTTTTTCCTTGGACGTAGTAAGGACTCAATAACTATCAACTCAACACTCATATTCTGAGCAAATGTAATTTGCTTAATTAATCCAGATACTGCTATTGATCAACCATTGGTGTACCAGTTCTTTTCCTTGCTGGCCAGTTTCAGTATATTACTTAAAGAACACTTTCAGTATTGATACTGAAAGTATAACATGTACTTAAATGGCACTAAGAAAAGAAAAAAGAAAAGAAAGCCCTTTCTATGCTGAAACTTTGTACCTATTAGAAAATATTAGGCCCATATATTGGTTGCCTTATCAAGGTATCTAGCTGAAATTAAAATAGAGTCATAAGAAAAAAACAATAGGTTTATGACAGCCATGACAGAGAAGTGTATTTATTTGGTTTAATTCAATCAGAGTTAAAAAGGCACACAGTAGAGTTGTTTCATTTTACGTGTGTCTTCACTATTTTCCAGAGAGAAGAGCGTTGGGATTAATGAAATTTCTTAAAATGGTGATATTCTGAAAGGTAATCTTTTTTTTGGAAGAGAAGAGCCATATTTCTGTTTAAGCTTGGAAGGAGAATCCTCTTTTGCACTGTTCTGATACAGACATAACACTATTGGAGAGGTATCTGCTGTGGCAGATATCGTCAAGGGGAGCTTCACTCACCTGAATCTCCTAACTTTCCTAGGACTTGTACAGTATGTTCTCTAATGCAGCATGTGGTTACAGATTCAAGCAAATTATTTCCAGAATATTTCTCAATTAGTTGTGGTCTATTTGCTTACACCTGTGTAAATCTTATAAAAATGTTTTTTAAAACTTACACAGAGGGAATATGTGTTTGGGAAAAACAGTATAATAAATTATTTTAATAAGAAAAACTTAAATCTTGAATTCTGCTCTTCTGGATGTGTTTTGTAATTGTAGCCTGCACACACACACACACACACACACACACACGCACACACACAATTGTCAGAATGACAACTTTAAACCTTTCAGTATAACATACCTGCTAATCAGGTGACCTCAGCACTATCTTTAACTTTTTACTAATTTATTACAAAATATTCTGGCTCTTAGCTCACTGTGGCACCTCGGAAAAGTATCTTGGCCACATTGTGCAGCAGACACCTGTGAAATAACAAAGGCCTGTTGCTCCAGGATTTGCTAGGTTTGGAAATGTAGGTTATGGCCTTTTTACTTGCCTCATTCAGGTTTTTGATTTACACTTTCCTTTCCCTTTTTGTCTCTTACTGTATCAAAGGTTCAGTTTCTGCTCTATGGGAAAGCATGAGGAAGTGGAGCAATCGGATTTATTTTTTATTTTATTTTGGACACGCTATTACAAACACACAAAGAGTAAGTGGCATTCAAACAGTTCAACAACAAAACCAGGGTGCAGGGCTTTAAATATTTCCTTAATTTATCCAGATCCTGCTATGGACCAACCTTTGCTGCACAAGTTCTTTTCCTTGCTGACCAGATTCTCTCCCAGGTCACAGTTTATTAAGATGACACATTTAAAAGTAAACATATTTATTTTTATTTTTAATGGAAATCTTTTAATTTACATTTTTATATCTGATACCCAAACAATTTATTCTAAAAGAACAGCTGGGGCTTATTTAAACTCTTTATTTAAAAGAAGGTGTTAATCAATATTGTTTGCTTTGCCCAATGTTAGCGTTGAAGTCCACAGACAGGTTTTTTTTTCAGGCTGGAGTCCAGTGGTGCCATGCGTTCTCGGCCCACTGCAACCTCCCCCTCTCAGGCTCACGCAACTCTTGTGCCTCAGCCTCCTTAGTAGATGGGATGAGAGGTGTGTGCCATCATGCTTGGCTAATTTTTGTAGTTTTAGTAGAGGCAAGGTTTTGCCATACTGGCCAGGCTGGTTTCTAACTCCTGGCTCCAAGTGATTCACCCACCTCCACCTACCAAAGCGCTGGGGTTAGAGGTGTGCACCACCACACCTGGCCAACAGTTAGCTTTTTAGCCCAGAATTTATTCAACATTCATGAAACATTTAGCCTTCTCATCAGGGAATTTTCCTTATCTTCAAATAGGTAGTTTATTAGACTGATTAGTTTAGATCCGATAGTGAAATGATCATATTCAAGACTCTATTTTCTAGCTAGCCATATGATACGTGAATTTATCCAGCACTGAAAGAATCAGGAAGAGAAGAAAGATGGTTGAGAATTTTATATTATTATTTAGGCAACTTTGTCGTTTTATAATATACATAAAGCAACTAACAAAATGTCTGCTCCTTAATAGAGTGTTCAATAAATGTTATGCTCATTTCTTCCTTTCAGTTCCCTGTAATTGATGCTTTCACTGTTGACATAATAAATTTGTTAAATGAGGTTATAAGGGAAAGCTGACTGTTAACTACAAAGTACGATTCAACATTAGCAATTAATGCTAAATCAGAGAAAAATAAATTTGAAAAATTCTTATTCTATGGTAAGCAACTTACATCAAGTTGCTCTGGCTTTAAAAATAAAAGAAAATAAACCAACATTTTACACATTTAATTTTAAGTAAGAAAACATTCAAACTTAGGTGAAATTTCAAACCAGAAGAATTATTATGGAATTTAAGAAAACATGAATGAATATATTCTCATAAATTTTTTAAATCCTTCACTGTAGTTTCAAACTCTTTATGTTCAACACTAGTAAAAGTAATAGCAGTAGTGCCTGGCATATCAATTGCAATAAATGAAAATAGTAAACCCAAAGTATGGTTTGAAATCATAAGTTTATGAAAAACTGAATAATTTTTTTTTTTTTTTTGAGACAGAGTTTCGCTCTTGTTACCCAGGCTGGAGTGCAATGTTGTGATCTCTGCTCACCGCAACCTCCACCTCCTGGGTTCAGGCAATTCTCCTGCCTCAGCCTCCTGAGTAGCTGGGATTACAGGCACGCGCCACCATGCCCAGCTAATTTTTTGTATTTTTAGTAGAGATTGGGTTTCACCATGTTGACCAGGATGGTCTTGATCTCTTGACCTCGTGATCCACCCACCTCGGCCTCCCAAAGTGCTGGGATTACAGGCTTGCGTCTGGCCAAAAACTGAATAGATTATCAGGCTGAAGATAAAGAGTATTAACTCACATGAACTCATGCATCCATAAACAATACACATTCACTACACAGGGCAGTTGTCTTCTTTAGATATTATCTTGGCAAATGTGCAATGCAGGCCTTCAACAGAAGCTCACCGATCTTAATTGAATTCCCCCGTGTACATGCTATCTTCCCAAAGACACGGGGTCTCTCTTCTTAGGAGGCTTTGTTTCCTGCCTTCTGCTGCTGGTAAAGTTCTTATCTGAACATCTTGGTCAAATGCGAACTCTTTGGGTGAACATTTGGGAGTCTTGCAGAAAGACTTGGTCACTCTGTGATCACTTGGTCTTCTCTGATCCTTCTTCTGCTTTATTATCTTGCTTAATATGGGATGTTCAGAGGAATAACCACCTGTCCCCTTCACCACTGCATCCCCCCAGTTTAAAATATGTCTTATTTTCCACCTCTGCTGTTTACAACACTTTGTTGCTTGCAAATGAGCACGTTGTTTTGTCAAGTGAGAATATGATTTATTATTTTGTGGCCTTAGCATAGTAGGTTTTACTAAAGATTTCTGATAATTTTGAGCCTTTTAAGTATATAGTTCATTTTCAGTGGATAATGAGTTAAATCTAGTTTTACATAATATGTGTAAATGTGAATGAGCCAATATAAACATAATAGTTTATTTTCTTAAATCATATTGCTTTCTGGTGTCCTCTTTTTTCTTATGCTACTATTTAATAATGTTGTTACATTAATGCATTTTACAAACTTCACAATGATAGTAAATGTAAGATTCACTGAGCACAAACTGTTTAGACTATCTGTAAAGTTATGAAAATACATCATAGGATGTATGGATTATTTATTTTAGAGTTTGTAAAATGCTATAGAGATTTTCGTTTGACTCCATAAACAGTACACGTTTTATATCAACTGCTTTAATATTAATGCCATAGGTACTTCATCAACTTAAAATTACAAAATCATTTTAGTCTACACACATGGACATTACTCCTCTGTAGAAGGAACTCTGACTACCCAAGCATCTTCAGAGAAGCATTGTGGTCATTTCACAGTGACTTCCCTTTCTGAAAATGAGGTGACTTGGCTTAATCTTGAAACTGGATTCATGGATTTGAAGTAGCTATAAACCCTGAATCTTCATTTTCATCGCAGATCTCGTTGAGTATACACCTCAGAATTGTAGGAGCTGGCCTGAGCTGTTTATTTCAAAAGATACTATTCAGTTTAAAGCTATCTTTCCTTAGAGTTTTTGTTTTCTATATACTAAGCCTAAATTAAGTTTCTACTCAGTAAGACTAACATCTCCGCACTCCATCCCCACTGAAAGTTGCAGAAGAAAATGTACTTGGCTCTGAGGTTGCAGTTATACAGTAATCTATTTTGCATATAAAAGTTTGTTTTTAACATTTTTCTTCATTGAAAACCTTACTGATGTGGTTATAATTTCAGAAAGTTTAAGTTGGTCAGAACATATTTTGCAAGATCTAGTACCTAGTGTTGCTTTTCTGATGTAATAAAAGGTTGTCTGGCAGAACCCCCCAAAATAAATAAATAAGAATGACGCTAAGTAAAATGTTAAAACACAAAAAACTATATGGGTCAGACTCATAAACTGATTAAAATATCTGATACATTTATCTTCTAGGGGTATATATCTATGCAGGATTTTACTCCATGATGTCTTAATAAAATGAAAATGGCACATCAAACTAAAGTGGCTGTGTTTGAAATTTAGAGCCTGGGGAGGACAGTGGTAAGTAATTTCAAGTGTTTAATTCAAGCCAAATGAAAATAAAATTTTAACAGGCATACAAGACTTATGATTTGCTGCATTATGTTTGTGATAGCTTGAAGTTCCACATTCTAGGAGGCCTGATCACAGATGGCTAGTCTGGTGCACATTTTTTTCACAAATGGTAATGTAGTCTGTATTGTACTATGCAACGTGCCATCCAATATGGATAGGAAAAAATAGAAAGTACCTGAGAGAAGCATTTGGTCACCACTCCAATTCTTTGCACATGGGAATCTTGTAGAGCAAGGTTTCTCTAGAAGGGCACTGCTGAGCTTCCACCCCAGATCATTCTCTGCCATGACCCTGTTCCATGCATTATAGGATATCTAGCAGCACTTCTGCCAATTGTCATCTAGATTACATTAGCCCCTCTCCAGTTGTGACAGCCAAAATTGCCTCTAGACAATATCAAATACCTTCTGAGGAACAAAAGAATTCCCATTTGAGAAGTACTTGCTTTAAATCGTGTGCAGTCATCAAGGGAAAGTAATCCACATGAGGTCTACAAATAATCTGGGATTTCATACAGTCTAAATGAAATCAACTTTCTAGGGATATTTTATACCCCTGTCTTAGGGTATACCTTTACCAAGAGAAAAGCCAAGGGTCAAGTTCACCAGGCAAGGGTCAAGTTCACCAGAGCCAATCTTCTAATACTTGGGTTTTCATGATGTAATAATATCCCTTCTGTATTTTTTCCTCCATTTTTTAATGTTTTATTTTCTTTTCTCCTTTATTCTCTTTTCCTATCTTCTTTCCTTTCCTTTTTCTTTTTTAGGGTAACTTCCTGAAATTTAAGTTTTGCTAGTAAAACTTAACTTTATAAATTAAGCATCAATTGTTTTATTAAATGGAGATCTCAGTAACCAAGCATTTAGTAAGATGCAGGTGCTTGTTCCAAGAGCAAAGACTGTCCACAGCTACAAAAACATAAATGTTATTGGCATAGAGAGACACTGAATAAGAGCCCTTGAGGGCCCGATTTGGTTCTGAAATATGGTTAAAAGAAGAAGCTGGGACAATAAATTTTAATTGACTCACACTTTACAATAAGACTTGCTGCATTTAAGCTGAGGAGCTGTAGTTCAAAAAGTATCAAACTAAAATAAATTGAATATACAGGAGTTTGACTAAGTTTCCTACAAGTAAATCATCACAGAGCTTAGGCATATTTCTGTTCTCGATTGTGACCACAAAATTTTCTCTTCCTTTCTCACCTCCCACCTCAGCAAATTCAAGCTCATACTGCATGAGATTTATTTTTCTGGTTTATAAATTGCTTTCCCAGCTTATAGATGTGAAGGACATTTTTAAAATGTAGATGCTTTAGAAGGATGTGCCACACAAACATCATTCAATGGGCTATGAAAACATTTGGATTTAATAAGACAAAGTGCTGTCATCATTTATCAGCCATCTTTTCTGCCACAGTAAAACTTTTCTAATGCAAATTTATTGATGGGATAAAACTTTAAAATTGGTTGGTAATTTAAATTTTAGTTGGTAAAATGCTATCAGGCATTCAGAATATTACATGAGCACACCTAGTTACTATAAAGATTATTTATGAAGATGTGTTTTTTTAACCATATTTAAACCTTGACAATGATGCATTTACTTTAACTGGTCTCTGTATCCAAATATAAGCCCCCAATATATATTTATTTCAGAAGAGTTTCCAATTGCTTGGAGCAAGCCCACAATCACAGCATATGGAGTGTATCTAAAACCTCAATTGCAGAAAGACTTCCAATTCAAACTTAACAGAATCAGAAGTTAATGTTTGCTCCCTACATCTGCAATGCCAGCCCTAGAGCCAGTTCCTCCAAGTGCTGACTTCTCATCTATGTATGGTTAAGTAACTGAAGGTGCAGAGGAAGTTTAGTCATTTGCTCCATTTGAATTCCGAAGTTTAATAAGAATCAGGAGTCTGGGTTTCTAGGCTCGGCTTTGACTCTCCTATTTAATTTTAGCAAAGTTTCTTAACCTCTTGGCACAGCTGTCTTGTCATTCAAAAACAGGGTCATGGAGTATGTAAAATTTGACTTTGTTCTCAGTTTTATCAAAGGCTTAACAGCTTTGCTGACGTATGAACCTTAGCTCTTTCAACTTTCTGTCTTAAACCTGCATGAATATCAAGGTTGCTGACATTTTCAAAGTTAATTATTCTGAACTCTTGAAAAAAGACTAACATTGGACTCAACTGCATATCCACATGGTTGTCACCTCGATTTATGTCTATAGAATTCTACATAAAGTTAAAGGAGATGAATTAAATGCTACAGGTAAAGATGCTAGGGATTCTCTGGACAGAGGCATTACATAATTGCTAAACTCCACTTCAGGATTAGCAGAAAGAGTCTAAAACCTTGTCCACTTTGCCTAGAAACAACAGTTAGATGAGGAATCACACAGTAAACCTGTTCTTGAAAGATTCCGCAATTCAGTTCCCTAAGCTTAATGAGTTTAGACAGTTTAATGAGACATTTGGCTAAAAGCCTGATTTTTTCAGGAGCTTAACTGAAGTCAGCTCTAAAGAGAAGGAGTGTAATTGCTGAAATCTTGGGATATTGGGCATAATATCACGTAGCTGCCAAATGTTTCCCTTATTATACATGCAAATCTCTGCCTGCTGATTTAGGAAAGCCTTGCTGGTTATAGTTCCATATTCTGTGTTTGAGATTTGTCAGGTCATACTTAGAGTGACAAAGGACTTTGGAGAGTTTATCTGAGTAAACCCAAGTAATTGAGTATTTAACCTGCAGGAAAATATTAGCTTCTCAGGTTAAAAGTGGAACTAGAGAGATAAATTATTTGGCTAAAAGATTTAGCATTTATCTATTGTCTGAAATTCATTCACTGCAGACAACAAGGTGAAGGGTGATCCAAGAAGGCTCCCAAGGGAAGCATCCAGTCTGATCCCCAGTAGTTCAACTCTAAGAGCCACTGAGAGAATGGTTTCAGCAGATGTTGATTGCCACAAGAGATCAGTGACAGATGATCCTTTTTAGGTAGCAAAACCCCATTCCTTGAACTTTTGAGAGCTTTCAACATTATGTGAAATGATTAAGCATTTCTTGAAATACAGGAAAATCTCCATATTCCAAGTTATTCTATGGCTACCCAGGAAATAAAACACAAACTCATAATGCTTATGTTACTTTCAGACTCTCATAAAACAGTGTAAAAGCTAAATAATCTGATGTATGACATCTATCTCCAAAAAAACTAATGCAAAAAATGGGGAATACGGCTATATATATATATATGTCCTAATGTGATTCTGAATTTTTTAAAGTTCAGTGAGGTTTTAAATGTCAAATTTTCTGTTTTTTTATATAGTCAAGCTCAAATTTTTAAAATAAATTATAGTAATTCATTTCAAAATCTGAAATAACAGCACTCTGAACACAATTTTCTGAAGAAGCGATGGTAAATTAGTAGAAATGTAACAGGGGAGGCTGAAAATTTGCAATGAAAATGATAGAAATACCATCAAATTCATTCTAATTGTTGTTTTCAAATAGGGTCTCACTCTGCTGCCCCAACCTGGAGTGCAATGGCATAATCACGGCTCACTGCAGCCCTGATCTCCTGGGCTCGAGTGATCCTCCCACGTCAGCCTCCTGAGTAGCTGGAGCTAGAGGCATGTATCACAGTAAAAAAAGAGAGCTAGTTACTATTAGCTTGATGTTTAGTCTGAGCCAAATCATTAATCTGATGACTTCAATTGTCTTCCTGTGACGTGGGCCTCCTGGAATCAGTGCAATTATTAAAATTATTTTACTCAATTGAAAAGCAGTGAAAGCAAAATTAATGTTTCTTTAGCCTCAATGTTTGCTTCTTCACTGAAACCCATTCTCTGCTCTAGTGTCATTTTACCAGACAATTTCTCTGGCCATCCTATACAAAATTGCGTTCTCTATAGACTGTCTGTGTTCCTCATTTTACTTCTCTGCCTTTACTTTTGCACTCCTGTGTTCCATTTCACAATTATACTTTTAATTTTTTGCCATATAAATCTGGATAGCTGTTTTATTACATGTTTAAATGTTCATGCTACTCATCTCTCTGACATGTATAGGTAGAAAGTACTAGACTTTTTATTAAGTTTTGATGCAACATTTGAGAGTTTTCTAGTGACTGAATAAGTAGCTTTATTTTCTGAAGCTACATGCAGGCATATTCATATTGATCATAAGAGGGGAGGCAATCAATTCATAGTTTACATTTTTTGGTTCACAGCTTAAATTACTCTTACTATATAAAAGACACAAAATAGATATTTTCTTACTACCTTTTTCATTTATGTGTAAATGATATATGACATATATTACTTATCAAATTAATACGTATCTTTATATATCATAGAAATTTTCGATATGCATTTTTTTTTTTTTTTTTAGTTCTTGAAAATGAACTAAACAGTGGTTCCTATTTTCTGTTATTTATGTTCTTAGCTGGGGGTTATTTGAAATATTTAACCTCTTAGCTTTCAACCACTTGCTTTGCCGTTTTTCTTTCTTTGCCTTATCCTTAAAATGAAATTAAATAAAACAAAGTTGTACTAGAATATTTCTGGCACCAATGTGGCAGAGTCACAGATCTAAAAAGCCAAATAAATCATTATGTAAAATAAATTTTCTAACAAAATCCTGTTAGTAATTACTAAGTATGCAATTTCAGAAGAGAAATGAAAAGAAATCTAATAATGGAGAATATCATCAAGGACAACTCAATTTGTTTTCTCAAGTTTTCCAAATCAGTTTGCATGGTAATTACACCCCCAAAATGAACTTGAGGACATAGGCAGAATTGAAGTGACTGATTACACGTCAAAGTAAGACAAAAGTCTATACTTTCAATAACTTGATCTTATATAAATCAGAAAATTAAACACTACCATCTTGGAATTTGGGATTCCATGTATTCCAACATATACTATAGAAATGCTCATCTATATATATGCATGCATATATACAAAAATCCTAACCAGTTAAAAATAAAATTTCCTAAGAGCAAAGATTGAAAATTCATTCCGTGGTGAACAGTTCTACAACAGGGTCATGATTTTGTTAGAATGAAGTAAAATGAACTAGTAGACCAGGGTAAAAATACAACAAACATATCATAATTATACTTTCAAAGTCAAACGATGAGAAACCAAAGGGAAGGAATTCACTTTTCTGTTTGCTTTTGTCAGAAACAAAACTTCTTTGATGATTTAAGTTTGTGGAGCTAAATGCTCTAATCACATCCATCCCAAATGAAGTTCAGGGACTTTCAGGATGATATGCAAACTTTGGTATGCAGCTGCAGTTCTGCTTTCAAAGCTACTTTTTAAAAAATATATTATATCACATAAAACTATGCCATGCCATAATTTAGATTTATATCACTGGATAACTACAAAAATATTTATTTAGTTATTAAGGTGCTTTTTTTTTTTTAACTAGTAAAGTATCTATAAGAGTGGCTTTCAATATGTCATCCAAGCATCTGTGAGGGGTCCCCAAGAGCATTTTGGGGGTCCACAATGTAGAAACTATTTTCATAGAAATACTGAAACTTCACAGCCTTATTTATTCTCAACATCCCATGAGTGTACAGTGGAATTTTACAGAGGTTACAGGATGCATAAAATATTATATAATAGAAAATATTAACATTTGGAATTTCTGCATAACTCGGTAGTGAGAAATGAGGAGAAATAACGAGAAGTGAGTATTGGGGAAAAAATGTGATTCCCTACACAGTATCCTTATTTAAAGGAAAAAAACAAACATAAAATTGTATAGTGCTATCTTAGCTGTTCCTTTCATATCAGGCACATCATTGAGCACATAAAAAAGGAAAACTTGTGAGACACTTAAGACAGGGTCGAACACAGTGTGAGAAAATATCTGAATGTCTCACGAATTAAGTTGTGAGCTTAGGTGTTTCCTCAATGCCTCAAATACTCTTCAAAGTTTAAGAATTTTTAAATACATAACTAGATTATATAGTTTTCATATACTCCTCTATCCTGGCTGTCACTCACAGAGGTATTTTAAAGTGAGAGCCGCAGACATTCTGTTTGGTGACATTGACTCGAATGTCCCTCACGAGTCTTCAGTGCAACTATGCTCGACCTACAGGCAATAGCTTTCAGAGGAGCAACGGGAAAGGGTCATTGCACTGAGGCACCACAGGTTAATTTCTGAATTGTAGAAACTCCAGACACCAGATGAATTGCGTTAAATGTTATTAATAGGACTTACTTTTTAATGAAGATTAACCAGAATTTATCACATAGGAATGCCTCAGCACATTGTTCTACATGGTGAACTTGTTTTTCTGAAATAACAATAGTAAGAGCATACCAAATCAAACAGACAAGAAACATGTCTAACTTATGTCTTGGGTCACTGCTTTGGGTTAACAAACAAACAGACTTAATACATACACAAAAAGGTAATAGTTATTTTTTCTTTTTCTTTTCTTCTGTTTATTTATTTATTTGAGAAAGAGTCCTGCTCCATCACCAGGCTTTAGCTTACTGCAGCTTCAACCTCCTGGACTCAAGCCATCTTTCCCCCTCAGCCTCCCAAGCAGCTGGCACTACAGGTGAGTGCCTCCATGCTGACTAATTTATGTTTTTATTCTTTGTATTCTTCTTTTTCAAATGGATTTTACTCACCCAGGCTAGAGTTCGGTGGCATAATCTTAGCTCACTGCAAACTCCATCTCCCAGGTTCAAACGATTCTCCTGCCTCAGCCTCCTGAGTGGCTGAGATTATAGGCACATGCCACCATACCTGGCTGAATTTTGTATTTTTAGCAGAGACAGAGTTTTACCATGTTGGCCAGGCTGGTCTTGAACTTCTGACCTCAGGTGGTCCGCCTGTTTTGGCCTCCCAAATTGCTGAGATTACAAGCATGAGCCACTGCACCCGGCCTAGTTTATCATATATAATTAAGTGTTATTATATATAAACTAGGCCGGGTACATATATATATATATATATATATATATATATATATATATATATATGTACCTATATATAAACCTATATATAGGTTTATATGTAAACCTATATATAGGTATGTACCTTTATATAACATATATATATATATATATATAAAATAGGTTGCGTGTAGTGGATTTTTTTTTTTCCACTAGAGATGAAGTCTTGCTATGTTGCCCAGGCTGGGTCTCAAAATCCTGAGCTAAAGAGGTCCTCCTACCTCAGCCTCCCAAAGTGCCAAGATTATAGACTTAAGCCACCGCCACTCGGTTTACGGAGATCAGATTTTATCTCAGTCAAGTCTATATCCCAAAATACTACATGCTTAAAAATGTTTGATCAAAGGCCTCAGTCATAATTTAGCTTTAAATATAATCCCAAAAGAGAAATTCCCAAAACATCTCGTGTAATATCAGTGTTCCTGGAGTAAGTACACATTTCCAAAAAGAAAACTTAGAATGGCGCCTCATTTAGCTGTTTTTGGTATTTGTTTTTTTAAAAAAAAACTAGAAGTCCTATTACTTTATAACCATATCACATATTTAAGGTAAACTATAAACTTATTGTTCTAAATAAGGCCTATTATGAGAGATTAAATCAATGATTTCTAAATTACTCTAAAAATCACACGCAAATTACAGCGTCTCGGAAGAAAGCCAGGACACCCATGGATATTTTGAGGAAGTTCCAAGAAAATATGGGGATGAATACTCAAGAGCTCTAAACAGCTCTTTATTGGTAGTGAATGAGCCTATTTGTTCAGTGTGGTGTCTAAGAATCTTGACACTGAAACACAAAGGCAAACAGCCTGTTGCACTTTTATTTCAGATATGTTAAAGAGTAATTTTCTGCCGGGCGCGGTGGCTCACGCCTGTTTTTATTTCTTTATTTCTTTTTTTTTTTTTTGACATGGAGTTTCACTCTTGTTACCCAGGCTGGAGTGCAATGGCGAGATCTCGGCTCACCACAACCTCCACCTCCTGGGTTCAGGCAGTTCTCCTGCCTCAGCCTCCTGAGTAGCTGGGATTACAGGCACGCGCCACCATGCCCAGCTAATTTTTTGTATTTTTAGTAGAGACGGGGTTTCACCATGTTGACCAGGATGGTCTCGAGATCACGCCTGTTATCCCAGAACTTTGGGAGGCCGAGGCGGATGGATCACGAGGTCAAGAGATCGAGACCGTCCCGGCCAACACAGTGAAACCCCGCCTCTACTAAAAATACAAAAATTAGCTGGGAGTGGTGGCGGGCACCTGTAGTCCCAGCTACTCGGGAGGCCGAGGCGGAAGGATCACTTGAACCTGGGAGGCAGCGGTTGCAGTGAGCTGACACTGTGCCACTACGCTCCAGCGTGGGTGACAGAGCGAGACTCTGTCTCAGAAAAAAAAAAAAAAAAAAAGAGGAATTTCCATACAACGCCTTTCTTCTAACGTCAGAGGCCCTGACAAAGTAACAATCAGTGTAAATGAAATATTTAGAGTTAACCCACTGTGTTCATAATATGAATCTAATCTAGAGTTGGATAAATGTTTCCAGTTCCTACCAGAGAAAGTATTTTTTCGAGTACTCTGGCAATCAAACCTGCTTCTGGGGACAGAGATGCTTTTGAATAATAATTTAATATGGGGCCTGGCACGGTGGCTCACGTCTGTAATCCCAGCACTTTGGGAGGCTGAGGCAGGTGGATCACCTGAGGTCAGGAGCTTGAGACCAGCCTGGCCAACTAGAAGAAACCCCGTCTCTACTAAAAATACAAAACTTAGCCAGGCATGGTGGCACGCATCTGTAATCCAAATTACTTGGCAGGCTGAGGCATGACAATTGCTTGAACCTGGAGGTGGAGGTTGCAGTGAACTGAAATTGCGAGACTGCACTCCAGCCTGGACAACACAGTGAGACTCTGTCTCAAAAAATAATAACAATTTAATATGGCATAGAAATTAGAACCTGACTGAATAACCAGTAATTTACCATTTCAAACGAAATTCTTTTATCAAATAGTTTTTATTTAAACTAAAAGTGTTTCTTGTATGATATGATTGTTGTAACAAGAACAATGGAAGTAAGCATGATACTTTTCATGGACTGTTAGAGATGCTCATGTCATAACTGGTTAAGAGGGATAACCTTAGATAGGAGAGTAGAAGGGAGTAGAATAAAATACATTTCTCAAGACAATAAATATCATTTGTTGCGTGCATTGTCTACCGAATTGATAGTACAGTTATTAAAATGATGCTTTGCTGCAGATATACTGGCTAATTTTTCTGGTGATCACAGAAGGAGAACTAAAAAGCACTGTTGAGGTATCTATCCTGCGTTTTGCAATTTCATCAAGAGTTCAGAGCTACATAATTGTAGTCAACTTTAATTCAACTAGCTACAAGATATAAAATTTACCTTGATTTGTCATGCTTTTATCCATTTGAATTATGTTTGTATGAACATTTTTTATGTAAGACACATTGTAAACGTCTAAGGGCTTTCTAAAAAATACTCAGATTGAAAAAAATACTTAGATTCATGAACAAAGTAAATCCACTAAAGAGCATATTTGAAAATAGGAAAAACAAAAAGGGTGTATTGTTAAAAGCCATCGGGAGAGTACCAGCTCCTGTATCAACGCGTCTAGAAATATCCCAAAGGCACTGTGCCATTATTATTCAGTGGTTCCATTATCGTGGCTTTACTTGTGGATGAAATGCTATCTGGCAAATTAGGTTCTTTCTTACAGCATCATATGCATGCCATGTGAGTTTTGATCACTGGAGTTATCAAGTGATTTGCAAATGGCTGAGTTTTTAAATTTTGTTTTTAATCAGGAGTAAATTTTTAAAATTAGATAATAAGAAAACAGCAGAAGGCTATCATCTTTGAAACCACCCATTCTTTTGGCTGATGAGAATATGGAAGAAGACGCTGCCATTAGAAGAGAAAATTGATAACAAACTATAGCAAAGACAACTGGGCAATTTACATGCCAAAAATTCTTATTTGTACATGTTTTCATTCCGTAATGTTATTTCTGCAGATGGATGCCATGGACAGACATGAAATAGATCAATGACATTAAAGCGTCATTTATAATATAAAAACACTGTAATTCTTCCCAAAGAATATTGCATTATTTAACTAAATAATGTACATGAATAAAATATTATACATCATTAAATATTGTAAAAATATTTAATCATATGGAAAATTGTATATTTTCTACTTTTTAGTTAGAACAAGGCAGATAACAAAATGCATTGAATTTATATATAAAGTGCTGAATTTATTGATATGTGGAAATTGTTGTATATGTCCACATATGCAGTATAATCCTATTTTTGTAACTTTATGACAAAAGAGGAGTTACTTATTTGTGAAAAATTATAGAAAACAATATATTTAAATAATAAATTTAAAATGCTAATAATTATGTTTGTGTAGTATTAATAGTAATGATTATTATACATTTACTTGACGTTTATCTATATTTTCTAAATTTCTACCACAGAAATAATTTTCTTTAAAGAAAAGCTTAAAAGTTAGCTGGTCCTGGTGGCCCATGACTTTAAACCCAGCTACTCAGGAGGCTGAGGAGAGAGGATCACTTGAGCCCAGGAGTTTGAGGCTGCTACAGTGAGTCATGACTGTGCCACTACACTACAGCCTGGGTGACAGAGTGAGATCCTGCCTAAGAAAACAAAACCAAACCCAAACCAAAACAACAACAGAAAAGCTCACACAAAAAAAAATCAAATGCATCAGGAATTAAATGGATGCAAATTAAAACATTTACATTCAATTTATCCTCACTGATAATAGTAAAATTAATGATAATAAAATAATAAAATTAATGATAGTTTTATCAAAAGTGTAGTAAAGTGTGCTTTTAAAATAGTCACGGAATCTTTGACACAAAATATTCATTTTTAGGAATGTATCATTAGAAAATTACGAGGCTCATGACAATTAAGAATGCAGATGGATCATTTACACATGTGTATAAAATATTGAAGAACTAAATATAATAATTATTGCTCACTGATTAGGATTTGCTTTAAATAAAAAAAGATACAACCAGAATAGAGAATACAGCAATCTACTGAAACAAAAATTGAAAGACTATTTATTGACAATGAAATATATTCAAGAGGTGTATTGGTAAGGAGGGAAATGACATAGAATTGTATTATGAATAACAATATTTAAATAATATATTCACACATATGTTTGTATTATGAGTATCAAGAAAAGTCTGAAAGAACTGACTCACAATCTTACAAATTTTTTCTGTGATGGCACAATTATGGACTTTTCTTTATAGATCTGTCCTGACATTTTAATAACATAAATTGGTGTTACTTAGTAAAGCATTGATTTGAAAGTGTTTTAAGATTATATGTAGTAGGATGGGATCCTTAGAATTTATCCAATCTCCTAGCTCAAGGTGACTCAACCATGATGAAAATACGGGTAAATTTTTAAATAGCAAGATTTGAAAAATGTGAGAACCCTGCTGCTTTTGGTGGGAAACATTAAACTACGTCACAGAATTTTAGAATTAAAATCATTAAATGTTAAACAGTGACCATCTATATACCCAGAATAAATAATAATATTTTAATTTTAAAAGAAGTTTTCTTTTGTGGAAAACATAATTGACAATGCATTTTGGGTCATGGTTTCTACTTATTTACTAATCAGTACGACACAACGATAAAAGAGGAGAAGGTCTGAGTTACTCACTCTTGTTGTGTAAGCAGCTTCTGGGTCGTCCTCTAGGACACGTGAAAGTCCAAAATCAGAAACCTTGCACACCAAGTTACTGTTGATCAAAATGTTTCGAGCAGCGAGGTCTCGGTGAACATATCCCATATCTGACAAGTACTTCATACCGGATGCTATCCCTCGAAGCATCCCCACTAGCTGAATGACAGTAAACTGGGCATCGTGTTTCTGTGAAGCATTTCAAATGTACAATTAAGATATGTTCCTCTTTCTTGAAGATATATCTTTATTGGTTAAAATCTCACATGTTGAATTTTGTAACAAGACTGACCATACATACTTTAGCTCTAAGCACTCAAGGTTAAGATAGGTGGCCCAGCACTTTGGGAGGCCGAGGCGGGTGGATCACGAGGACAAGAGATCGAGACCATCCTGGTCAACATGGTGAAACCCGTCTCTACTAAAGATACAAAAAAAATTAGCTGGGCATGGTGGTGCGTGCCTGTAATCCCAGCTACTCAGGAGGTTGAGGCAGGAGAATTGCCTGAACCCAGGAGGCGGAGGTTGCGGTGAGCCGAGATCGCGCCATTGCACTCCAGCCTGGGTAACAAGAGCGAAACTCAGCCTCAAAAAAAAAAAAAAAAAAAAAAAAAAAAAAAAAAAAAAAACAGGTGGCAAGTGGACAAAAGGCTGAAACAAAATAACATAATGACTATGTTATCAAATACTTTGTAACGGGAGTATCTTAACATTCTTTGATTTCAGTTTAAAAGCAAGGACTTTCCCAGTCCTTGTGTGACATAAAAACTAATGGTTCCGCCGGGCGTGCTGGCTCACGCCTGTAATCCCAGCACTTTGGGAGGCCGAGGCGGGTGGATCACGAGGTCAAGAGATCGAGACCATCCTGGTCAACATGGTGAAACCCAATCTCTACTAAAAATACAAAAAATTAGCTGGGCATGGTGGCGCGTGCCTGTAATCCCAGCTACTCAGGAGGCAGAGGCGGGAGAATTGCCTGAACCCAGGAGGTGGAGGTTGCGGTGAGCCGAGATCGCGCCATTGCACTCCAGCCTGGGTAACAAGAGCGAAACTCCGCCTCAAAAAAAAAAAAAAAAAAAAAAAAAAAAAAAATTAACGGCTCCTCAGACTCATTAAGGTTAAGAACAACAAAATGAAATGAATCTTGTGGCTATTTTAGGTTTATATTTTTTTATTTGATTGAATTTTCATTCCCCCTTCTTTGTTTCCTGTTATTTTATGAATTGTTTCAAATAATGTGGATGCTATATTTTTAAACATTATCATAAATAGTTCAAAATTAGTCAAAAATATTTATTGTATATTTGTTTTTCTATCCACCTCTGAGTTGTAGGTCACAAAATAGAAAGCAATAAGAAACTAAATCATATAATCCAGCTCCCAATCTAAGTTAATCTTGGATTAAATAGAAACATAAGGTTTATAATATATATATAAACATTTATGTTTAATTACAAACAATAATAGTTAAAGAATATTTATTATAATATTTCAACTCAACTGTTTCGGAACATGTTTATTTTTGAAATAATGGTTGTGAAAATAATTGCTATTACAAGTTTTATTTGGCTAATGGATTTTAAAATAAAGCATATCCTTTCTCGCTCTTAGAAAATTGAACATTTTCCTCCATAATTATGAATGATACTACACATTTTATCTATCTATCTGTCTATCTATCTATCTATCTATCTATCTATCTATCTATCTTTCAGTCATCTACCCATCTCAGTTTATATAGCACTAAAAGAACCTTGAGGACAGGGCCTATGTCTTTTCTTATCCCCTGAAGTGACTGGTAACTGGTATTGTCTTGAACTTCATAAAATTGTTTACATAATATTTGTTGAAATAGATGTAAGTTTAATATATTCACTTTCTTATGGTGAAATACAGTATGTCAAAATATGGCAGGGTATGGTGGCTCACACATGTAATCCTAGCACTTTGGAAGGCTAAGGCAGGCTGATCACTGGAGGTCAGGAGTTTAAAACCAGCCTGGCCAACATGGTGAAACCCCATCTCTACTAAAAATCCAAAAATTAGCTGGTCGTGGTGGTGGGTGCCTGTAATCCCAGCTATGTGGGAGGCTGAGTCAAGAGAATCACTTGAACTGAGAGGCAGAGATTGCAGTGAGCCAAGATCACACCATTGCACTCCAGCCCGGGCAACAAGAGCCAAAATCCATCTCAAAAAATATAGATGAATAGATAGATAGATAGAGTCTAAAGCTTCTGTATCTAAAGAATTAATATAAATAAATAACACCAAAATAATATATCTAAATTGAGAATATATATACTTTAGCATTATAGCAAATGCTTATTTTCTGAGTAGACAGCACTATTTGAAAAGTAGATGGTCTGTCTTATATCTGACTGAGATTATTTTAAATAATTATATCAGTTTGAGATTACTTTAAATAAAAAAGAGACTTTCTGTCTTACATCAGTGGATTTTATTACTTGCTTTAGGATTCTTTCTAATTTTTATTTAATTGGCGTGAATCTTGGCAGTATAAAAAGACTCTTTTGAAGAAGAATTCACAAATTTGTTTTAAAAATATAAACCATTAATATTTGAATGTTGTAAAATAAAAATATGATTTTCCACTATATTTCAGTTTTACTTTAAACTTTGATTATGAAATTGCTTGGCACAATGTTGGCAGATATCTCTAACATTTTTAGCAAATTATTAATACATATGTATGTGTGTGCATCTTACTTACACGTAAGAAACTGTCCAAGGAACCGTTCTCCATGTATTCTGTGACAATCATAACTGGCTTACCTAGATGTATAGTAAATAATTAACAGTAGATAATCAGTGCAGTTCAAAGATAATATGAAATGAAAGTATATAATATAGTTGGATACACATATAATGTAGTTGGATACACCTCATGATTATAAAGATGTAAGAGCTTTACCTGTCTTCCAGATTTTAAAAAGTTGCAACAAAAAGCTTTAGGTTTCATTAGAAAATAAACTTTTCAAAAGCCACAAAAATTGGAGATTGGTTTTCAAAACAAAGGCCCATGACCAATAGTATCTAAATTGGTTTGAGAGGCCTTTCAACATGAACAAAAAATATGCCCTTTTCCTTTCTCTGGTTAAATCTTTGCTAATCTTCAACACCAAATATTTCTGCCTTCAAGCCCAAGATAAAGTTAGGAATTTAGCATTTATTTTTTCTTTCTACGGGAATTTATATACACTATACCTGCACATACACATATATATGTGTAGGGCTCTGTGCTGGGCATTCTCTTCATGCTACTTAGTGGGAAGTGAGTAGATTAAAATTTCTGCCTTCATGGATTCTACACATGAATTCTACAAAACAATTAAGGATAATAATTATAATTATTTACCATATTTGAATAACACTTAAAAATTATAAAATTAATGCTCTCTTTAAATGAAAAATAAAACAAATTAAACTTGCTATTGGCAGTAACTTGTACTAACTCTTTGCAAATATGTAGTCTAAAATACCATGAAACCTTTAACCCAGCCTTTTAATTACATTAAAATTGCATTAAAAGGCTGGGTTAAAGGTTTCATGGTATTTTAGGCTACATGTTTAGTTATAAAATAAAATAGTTATAAATAAAATAACTATTTTTATGATAGTTATTATGTGCAAGACACTGGTGTAATTGTGTTATATACATTAACATATTATTATTTTTCCATTTCACACATGAGAACACCGAGACACAGAGGTCAATTAACTTGTGCGGCATCACACAACTACTAAGCTATAAAGCTAAAAGTTGCGACCTGAATATACTGCGCTGTCACTCTCGGAAATGATAATGAGGGAAATATGTAACACAGGACAAAGCATCGGGCACAGAGAGTGCTACATATAATAAATGTTTGACTACAGGTGATGATTTGCTCAATTGCATACTAAGGCTATGGATTATTTTAAATTAAAATGATGACCTGAAGACTGTAGCACTTCAGGCAATTATTACAGCATAATATCATGCAAAGCTGAAAATATAATTCTATATACATTATGGTAACAACTAGTAAGATTAAGTAAAACTAACATTTTAAACAGAAAAGTATCAAAAATTGATGTTTTTGATATAAAGGAAATACTGGTAATTTTTTTCATGATTAGAATTACATAACATTGTGTCAGGTACTCGACATTTGTTATATCACTTAATCCTCACAGCATACTTATGCTTTAGCAATGTGCATTATTACCATTTTACTGATTCCTACCCAGAAAACATTGTGGGTTTAAGCAACATGTTGAGATAACACAATTAGCTAGTGCAACTTGTGGAGGTAACATAATTAGCTAGTAGTCAAGCAAATTTCAAACATGACTCTTTCTAATTTTAAAGCCTATACATATTACCACACTGTAATTCCCTTGCTTTATTACTGTTATAAATATTATTTTAGTTATAAGTCCAGCATATGACAGGAAGGAAAATCACTCCTTGTCCAAATCCAGAAGACTTAAGTCTTACCTGATTACTGTGGAAAACTCATGAGCATATAACAGATTTTAAACAAACATTCATGTACACCTAACTGTGTAACATAATTTTAATTTTTCCTCATATGTGCCTTATTTATCATGAGGTTAATTTGCCATTCTGACTCTAGAAAATACCTTCTTTTTTCTAGATTTTTTTCCTTTCATGTGTAAAAAACTCTTAATTTATACAGAATGTAAATTATGGGTTAGCACATGAAGGTTACACTCATTACATTCAGCAATTTGAATACATTACAGGAATTATGTCGTATTTATTTAAATAAACCTATTTAAATTCTATGGTTTCTGAGATAATTTTTATACATACTACAATCACTTGATACATTGATCTATTTTCCATTGATACACTGATTTATGATTTTAAGGGATCAAATAATATCTATCTGGTTAATACAGTAATATCTGAAAAATGGTTTCAGCCAAAACCACGAGCCTGCAGAACTTGCTTTTTCAAAATTCTAACTAAACTTTCATTCAAAAATATTCAGAAAGAAAGGGAAGGGTTGCCACTTCCTTGGAAACTTAGATCTCTCCTGAACTAATATAAGACCCCTAAAGACTGATTGATTCTAGATTCCTGGCCTGAAATGAAATGAATGAGTAAATGAATAAATAAATAAAATCCTTCATATGGGTACTCTCTACAAATCAGCATCAGTTTCCTTCTTTCATACAGTGCTGGGAGGAATGATATGTTACCAAAATTCAATGCATACTTTAAATGCAGTCACAGATAATTTGCCTCACACCACCAACTCTCAATGTCATTGGCCAGTTGCTGCATTTTTAAACTACTCAGACCTTTGCTTATCACTCCTTTCTTTCTGGCGCCTGGCCTTACGACCATTTCATTTCTCATTAGCATGTCTAGTGGAATGCTTGGGAAGGGAAATAAAAGTAGCTGAAAAATCAAACCAGTCAATTAAGTCAAAGCCCCATGACCATCCAGAAATCAGATCAGCCTGCTTTACCTGATTAATTCAGGTATTTGTAAACACATGACTTAAGATGGGCAAGTCTCAAAATGTGCTTTGAATTATGTCCAAAGCTTCTGCAAACCAAATGTACAAAAAGTAAACAGAATCACAAATATTCTACCTTGGAAAACAGTACCTTGACTTAGAGTTTCCCTTGTGATTTTAATTATGTTAAATAGGGTTAAAGAAAAAGAGATTTCAGTATTGTTGAGAACTAGTTCTAACATGCATTTAAATGTGGTGGGAAATTATTTATAAAATGCCAGCTCCTCTGCACATTATGCCATGTATTTGTACCCAAGTTTGCATTCTCTTTCATGTGTATTTTGATTTACAAATGATATGATTAGCTTCCTCAAGAAAAAGCCCTAAACACATCTGGGTTTACATTCTAAACTCAATGAAAGTACTGTTCTATGACTTGCTGAAATGAAACCATCGAAAATGAGCAAAACAAAATTTGCAGTGGAGTTTTGCTTTTGTTCTTAAATTGATTTATGAGTATAGGTAAAATGGTGATCTTTCACAATTGTGGAGGAAAGGGAAGCAAATCAGTCCGTTAGAATCAGTACATTTGCCCAGCTACCCCAGTGGCTCAGAGCTGTTACTAATCATTGAATTGACAGAAATGTGATTCAAAATATCTAAGAATTCCAGATTCAGAGCCAGCTCTTTTACCACAACTTTCTCAATCACATTTTTATAAAAAGAGGAGTAGGATAATGGGAAATATGTACATATATAAAAATATATACACATATATACATATACATAGAGTCAGCCATAAAAATATTTCCTTAGGAATTTTCAGACAAATTTTGTTTTTTTAGATTAAAATATTTTCATTCAAATATAAACTGTTTATCATATATTGAAACATTTACATGTAATAATTTCCAATGGAAATGCTATTAACTCCTATTAACAACAGTAATTGTGTCTAACCGTCTACATCTTATTTTCAGAAGAATTAAACATACTCTAAGGAGGGTAAATTATAAAATCAAAGCCTTTGACCTTAGCAGCTAGCACTCTATATAATCAATGTCAGGATGGAAGGGGAAAAAAGCACACACAGGAGATAGAAATTGAAAAAAAAAAAAATGGCAAAATTTGCCTATTTCCAGGAAAGAAGACTTGGATCGTCTCTGATGAGAATAAAAAGTGTTTTATATATTTTCACACATTACACCTAACTGACAAAGATGTTGTAATGAATATTGAACTGCAATATTGAAATGAAATATTGAACTGACTTAGGATATTTTTCTGTGAGTTTCTCATTAAATTATTATAAAAGGACAAGGCAATGTCTTCCAAATTCCATTTTAATCAAGACATTATTCTGCTAAAGTGAACCCCTGTTACATCTACGAGTTAATGAGAGCAGAGACCAAGTCCATTTGTCTGTAGTTCTAAATCCAATGCCTAACAGTGTGCCAGTTACAACTGATCAAATTAGGTTTATAATTTCAGACAGGCTAAGGATAATCCCTAATCAGGATGAGAAAAGCTTTCTCCAAGACTTCCTTAACCAGCCTTAGTCTATCAATCCTAACACATTGAATCTTTTACATTCGGCTGCTTTAAAAATATTTATATTTATATGGGGTCCACAGTGGCTCCGGCCAGATTTCCTGGCGCTCGAGGAGGTCAGGCCATGAGTTCAAAGCCAACCCAAGCAACGTTACTAACTCTCATTGATTAACAACAACAACAACCAAATTATATTTATTTATGCTTAACTTGAAATAAAATTTAACATCTTCAAAGATAACAACTAATTTACTGACCCTTCTGCTAGTTAGAACTGAGTCATGAGTAAGTGCAATAGTCTAAGCCATACCTACGCGGAATGAATGTATATAGTACTCTAAATATGCTGTTTGGTTTTATAAAAAGTTTTTTTTCTCCTTTCCAAGTTTTTTACTCTTTATTTATTTGCTTGTCTAATTTGAAACACTTATTTAAAAAAAAAAAAAAAAAAGGATTTCAGGAATATCAGTGAAGATTGTCATTATCAGCCTGTTCAAAATAATGCAAATAATGGAGATGATTTATTTGTAAAAGCCAAAAAAAGGTTTACAATTTCCTGTACAATATTAAAAACAGGCTTTTTGTTTTTACTTGAAAAGAAATGCTTTTAAAGTTTTACTATTAAATATGACATTTATAGTTTTATTTGTTTGGGGGCTGTTTGCATACAGGAATACATATTTTCTATGTCTGATGTGCTAATAAAAAATTAAAATTAAAATAGTTGTTTATCTTTTGCATTTGTTAAGACTGAATTCTCTTATTACCTATTAATGTTATAAGTTTCTAGGATTGTTAAATACAGAACCAAATATTCATACTTGGAAGAAACCACACTTTGGAAATTATGTGGTATCTTTCTTGACACATTTTCAGATATGGCTTCACAATTGTTCTAGTGTTATTAAATTTTTGTTTATGCATTAAATTAATCTGTTATAGTACTTTTTGATAAGAGTTGTATCGTTTGGTATCAAGGTATTCCTAGCCTCAGGATTTAGAGGTGATACTTTTCCTCCCTTTCTGCAAAGGTTGTGTAAGACCACAATTACTCAGACAGCTACTAAACCAGTGTATTATCATATTTCTTCTTTCTTTAGAAGATTTACTGTATATTTAAACTAGCGCGCTATAAAAACTGTCTTTGGGCACATGCAAGTCATGCTCTAAAAAATGTTGTAGGTTGATCTTAATTTTTCAGAAACATCAGAAAACTCCATCCTATCCACATAAATGAGGAAAATACTTAATGCCACATTTCTTAGGAGTCATAATGGACAATTCATCCAAGGCAGTGAAGAAGAAACAGCAAAAGCTGTTTAAACATGTAAAAATAACGTTTTCCATTTTATTTTTTTGTAATACATTGAGCAGTGATTTTTATAATTGTGTTGATGTGGTTACTTTGACCGACACAAAGTAACCACAGAACATGAAATCATTTAACAATTTTCAGTCATAAATTCATGATAACACTTAGATTATTAGAGTTTTCAAAATCTGTCATCTTAACAAACTATTTCTGTAAATTACTAGTAAAATAAGTTCAACGTAATATACTGTCTTTTAAGATGACATGACGTGTAGTACCCTTGAGATAAATGCAGAATATTTTGAGAGAGAAGCAAACAAAAAATAACTAGTATTTGGCATTGTTACTAAATGATGACCTCTTACTCCAGACACGTGTCCGTACCATACGTACAGGAGATGAGGCAAGTGAAAGCCAATGGCTAAGCTTTTGGTGAAAGTGGATATTCACATCAATATAGATAGGTTTTAATGATGAAAATCATCTTAATATTCTGCGCATGACATTCTTCAATAATGCAAAGCTACAGTTAAGTTGCATCATAATTTTTAAAAATTTCCTGAAAATAATGCAAGTCAAAATACATTAATCTCATCCAACATAATTCCTTCTATTTCACTAGGTGAAAAGTGGCCAATGGGAAGGTGTTCTTGGCATCTGAACATTATTTGACTAATGGTGTGATGGCAGAAATATCAAACATTTGCTAAAAACAAGTTCCATCCTTTAGAACTTCAGCTAAAATTGATAACACATGTTAGTACCTCGTTCTGGGTAGAGCCTGTGCCCCCAGCTTTCTGCTACTTTGAAGATCAGAGACTCTCTCACCTTCTCCTATTTAAGACCATCAGGCTCAAAATGTAACATTAAAATTGCTTGTGGTTAAATTCAAATAAATGATGGGAAAAAAAAGCTTTCTGCAAATGATTTTAAAATGATGCACTCTATTAGACCTAGTGTTTCAAAGCACACAATTGAATAACAATAATAAACAAAATTATCTTTGAGAAATACAAGAATTATTTTCAAGAATTTCTTTTCTATACATCCAATTTGACTGGTAAAATCTCAAACAACCAGAGGAGTAATTTAGAACTGCACAATTCTTTGCCACTTAATATATTCTTATGCAATCTCATTTGATCTTTAGTATCTGAAAATATTAAAGTAGTTCTTTTAAATCTCCTGTTACAAGTGAAGAAATGAGTATCTGTGAATTGTTTAATTTGTAGTTCTCAGAGCAGTAAGGTTGTTTCAGAACTTGAACTCAGATCACTGATTCTTAATCTAGATATTGATATGCCTGCTGTTAAAAATACTATTTTGTTCATTAAATTATAAGCTCTGCATCACCTTAGTATTGTGTGTGTGTGTGTGTGTGTGTGTGTGTGTGTGTGTATAAATGTGCTTTCTGAACTCTGCAGGTAGATTGTTTTAGAAGTCTCAAGTAACAAAGAGGACAATAGCAGTAGAATAAGTAGCTTCTTTTGGAGACAAAATTGCTGTGTGTGTGTGTGTGTTAAATACAACATATCAACTTTACTGTAAGGAGTTTCGATTTCCTTTCAGATATTACAGGGTGCCAGACTTAGAGCTTATAAATATGCCACCAAGGAGTTCAAAACCTAATACTAGGGCTACTACTCTATTATGTTTACAATATATGAGATGACTGGGATTTATACAGTCAGATTTGGCAGCTTCTTACATGCTTATTTGACCAGGGAGATATATCAAATTTAGAACTCTCACTCTAAGAATAAGGGAGTTGTAATCCATATTAGAATGTTACAGAGTCAGGCTTGAATAAGATGTTTAATACATAATACCTGCAATTTTTAAAGGTCATCTTAGTGTATTCTACTTTTTTGTCTTAGAGATTGTTTCATAGATTTTGTTGTCAGGTTACTATACTCTATATTTAATTGTTTTAGTTTTATATTTAAACAAAATTTGCCACAATATTTATAGTTTAATGCTACTTATCATTCAGTAAATGCATTTGTAGGAAACAGGAAAATATAATGAGTAGCTTTCAGTAATTCATAAGACTGAAAACAAGAAATCAACTCATGACTGATAAAATAATAGATTTTATTAGTGAGCTTAAACTAAAACCTAATATTTGTTTGATAGTGACTTTTAACTCATTTATTTCTTAATTACCCATGTTAAAGAAGTTAGTGTATGAATCTATTCAAGCTAAATATAATCATATTGTCATCATTCCCTGGGTGACAGAAGTAGTTATTTAAATGCACTCCTTTGAAAAGTGTATTCAATTTAATGAATCAAATACTAAAGAAAGGTCTATTGTTAGAAGATATTGTTGTTTCATCCCTCCCTCCCTCCTTCCTTCCTTCTTTCCTTTCTTTTTCCCTCCCTCCTTCCTTTCCTCCCTCCCTTTCCTTCCTTCCTTCCTTCCTTCCTTCCTTCCTTCCTTCCTTCCTTCCTTCCTTCCTTCCTTCCTTCCTTCTTTCCTTCCTTCCTTCCTTCTTTCCTTCCCTCCCTCCCTTTCCTTCCTTCCTTCCTTCCTTCCTTCCTTCCTTCCTTCCTTCCTTCCTTCCTTCCTTCCTTCCTTCCTTCCTCACTCAATTTTTTTATTTTTCAACATTGGTAAATTGAGTACCTATTATGAGCCAGGATTTATTTTAGCCACTCATCATCGAATAACATGGATTCTTGCCCTCTTTGACAGTTTATATTTTGTTTTAGATATTAAGAATCATTAATAGCTCCAGAAATTTTTGAGGACTGAGGAACATCTCACTATAAACATGTCGTTAGAGAAGATTTTTAAAGTAAGGGTACAAAAGAATAAGTAGAATACAGGAAAAGATAAGTAGGAACCTGTTTTGGTCCAGAGTTGGGGATAGAGATGAAATAAAAAGAACAAGTTCCCAATGTTACCTCTAGCCCTTTCTAGTTATACAAGCTAATTCCCCTTTACAGTTAGTGTTTATTCAGATGTAAATGAGAAATGATCATGTCTAACTCACAGGGTAGTGTTAAGAATAAAATAATATCATAGTATATCGTGGGCACGTAATAGATACTTCCTAATGAAAACCTTGTAAAAATGGAGAGTTAGAAGAATGACTGCGTAAGTATAGGGAGATTTTCTTCCCAGGAGGCTCAAGAGCTAAAAGGCAGCCACTTGATGCAGATGTAATGGAGAACATTAAAAGGTTAAATGACATTAAAATCCCAATGAGACATGATCCTATAACTGTATATATAGATATAGAAGAGCATAGCCTTGCTAAGAAAGAACAAAGGATTCATATATTTTCCCAATCCTTACTACTTATGCCCATGTTTTATTACTTATTGATTTAAAATTTAAAAAAATATCAGAAAGTATTTTATTAATGTGACCTGGTTTTATAGAGTAAGTACATAGGCAAAAATAAAATAATTAAAAATTCTTATAGGAATTAATGTTACAATATATGGTTGAACTATTCCACATTGTTAAATTGTTAATCCCACTTTTGATATACAAAAACTGAAAAAGAAATCAAAGTCTATTTCAATTAAACCATGCTCTCATGAGGAAGGAAATGCCTTTTTAATCACACTAAAGTGAGAATAGGTATTAGTGCCATTTGGAAAACGCTCTCTATAATGTTAAAGAGAATTATCCTTGTGAAAAGTATGTCTGTTGGTAACCATAGATTATGTAAATGTCTTGCCAATGCATTATCCCCTAAAGGATGCCAAATTCCCTGCCATATGTTGTCTTTCACTCTAAAGAGTTTGCTGCCAATTTTGCTTATTCTTCATCTTGTGCTCCAAAATCTTGAGGAAAAATGTCCCAGAGCATTCTTAGAGGCTTTCATAGGAATTGGAGCCAAAAATCACAGATCTGCCTCACAGGATCCCTTCTGAGCTCTGCTGGAGAAACCATCACTGAAGTAAGTTCACATCTCTATCATGGGCTGGGAGCCAGGGCGTCCCCAGAGCAGTCAAGAATCCACCTAGGTTCCGAGATCAGAACTATTTGAAACCCACAGAGAACCAACAAGTGGCCTTGAATCTATTGTGATCCCTGTCTTTACAGCTCAGAAGCATTTCCTAGACTCATGTAATTTTCCTGAAAGCAGGGATGCAGAGGGTGGGAGGAGCTTAAAGATTTGGAAACTTAAATGAAGCTGATGAACAATAAAAGAAAAGGCGGCTAGCTGGGAGCTCCTGTCAAGCTTGAGTCACTGTTTTTCTTTGCTACTTACATAGCTGAGAGTTCCCCGCAATTCTCTTTTTAACCATCTGCTAACCAGCATACCTTTAAATCATCTAATCTGTAACTTCTAATTTTTTAAAAAACATTTTGAGGTTTAAAATAGTACTGTCAATAGAATACTATTTAAATGTCTGCTCTATTGTCAAAGAAAGGCATGTTATTCCTAAATTAGTCTTTTTGGTAAAACTGAGACACTTTCGAGAAAAGTCAAAATTATTAAACGGTTGAGGTTAGATTAAAACAACCTTCGGTCGATGTAAACAAATGCAGGTCTTATGACACTTACTTTTAGTAACAACTCCTTCCAGTCCGATGATATTGGGGTGGTCAAACTGTCCCATAATGCTCGCTTCTCCCAGGAAGTCTCTCCTCTGCTTTTCTGTGTAGCCCACTTTCAGGGTCTTGATGGCCACTGAAATCTCTTTTTTTGAAGGAAGTTTTAAGCGACCACTGCACACCTCTCCAAATTCACCTGTTATAAAGCAGAACAACAATAACTAAATGTAAGGAATTATATAATACAAATTCATCAGTAGACAGCAACTGTTTTCTTTCAGAAATTCCATTTAAAATATTTGTGCCTTTGACCTGCAAACTGTACACTCTCTTACTCCAAATTATTTTGAAAGAGAATAATATGAGACTGCCTAGAAAACCTCAGGATAATCACACCCTGTTGGAAAATGAACCTTGTGAAAGCCCCGTATATTTAAAAATATGGCACTATAAATAATGCAATATGAAAGAAGAGATAAGTTGAAAGCTGCATATATTCGATTTTTTACCCCTTGTCATAGCCACCACCACCTCAGAGAAATTAACAGGACAGCACAAACAGTGGTTAAATGTGAGCACTGGATTAAATTTCAGATATTTTAACAATCCTGTTTTTACCGAGGGCCAATTTGGCTATATATTACGAGTCTAAAAATGAGAGTGAAAGCATCTGCTATCAATTTATTTTATTGGAGTATTGGTGTGTTGCATTACTAACATACCAGCTATAAAGTTCTCTGGGCTTCTGGAGGACAACAAAATAGCAGTATCAAATAGAAATAACAAGTCTCATCTAAATAATTACTGCAGAAATATTTTAGATTCATCATCTTCAATCTAAAAATTCTTAAATGTGCAATTCACCCAGAATTTGTCAAATATAGAGTGTAACTGACTTTTAAATATTATAGTTCAATTGATATAAAATTGCCTAGAACTAGTATAGACACTGCCTCCAAAATTCATTTTTACTGAAAGATTTACTCATCACCCATTCATTAGATTGGCGCTCCCTTAGAGCAAAGACCCTTTACATCTATTTCTCTGTAACTGTGCTGCCACGTAGGAGTGCTACAGTATGTCCTTCGTTCACAGAAGAACTTCTAACATAGTATGGATTATCAGATATGTTTTGTGACACATTAAAAATAGTTTTTAGTATCAAATGAGCTTTTCCTGAAATAGTTTAGAATTAATTATGTGATTTTTTTTGGGGCTTTTGATGGAGTGGAACCATATTCTTGGTCCAATTTTCTTACTGTTAGTTTTCTATGAGCTTCATGCCCTGTCAGTCAGATTGAAGTGAAATGATTCTTCTCTATTTTTGTTTTCAAGCAAGTGGTTTGACCCACAAAAGTAGCAGGTTGTGATACTGATTTACCAACTACATGACTACAAATGTTGTGTCTCTCCCCAGGAAGCTTTAACCTTCCCCAGGCTTGACTTATTCCCAGAAATCCATGCATGCTCTGTTTTCAAAGCAATGACTTATGCTTTAACTTAGTAACATCACTTAAAATCCAAAAGCAGATATTCATGCATTTATTTAATAAATATTCATACTGGCAACAGTATTGGAGACAGTATGAAACACACAGAGATAGATATAATGGTAAACAAGGCAGGGATACCATATTCCCTTTGAGGAAGTGTAGAGAAGGTAATGATATCTGTAGCTATCGCGTTCCTCAGGATACAGAAAGAATCTGGGAGTGGAACTTGAGAAAGTTCATTGATCTTGCTAATTCCAAGGAAGAATATGCCATTTAGATATGGGAATATTAGGAAAAGAAAAGTTATGGTGTGACAAAAATTTTTCTTAGAATTGTAAACAAGAGTAAGAGTTTCTTTCCTTATACAGAGTTATCTGAACATTAACAGAGAGCTCCCATTCTCTTTGTTTCACTTACTGTAAACTAAATTTGGGAAAACCAGGAAGTTCTGCAATTATCATAGGTCAACATGGTATGATAGAGCTTGTTTTAAATTTAGATGTCATCACCACATATTCTAAGTGGCAGGTCACTTGTCAGTTTACAGAAGTGACAGTACAGAGCTCTGGTTAAGAGCACGGATCCGGGAGCCAAATTGCCTAGGGTCTAATTCTGACTCTGCCACACATTAGCTGTGTGATTTTAAGTAACTTAACCTCTCTGTATCTATCTTTTCTCATCTCTATGGGGAACTAATTTTATCTATCTCACAAGGCTGTTGTGGACTTAAAGGAATTATTGGATGTAAAGCATTGAAACAGTGCCAGACACACAGTAGGTGCCATGTAAGTGTGGATCACTATTTATCTCACTGAGTTCAGACTCACCTGAAGGATAAATTGTCTAACCACTATTTAGAGTTTCTGTTAAAATCAAATTGACAAATGATTATGAAAGTGCTTTATAAAATGCCAAATTACATGTTATTGTAAGAGATAGTTATGGTAATGCTGGTGATAACAAGGCTCATGTCTTACTGGACAAATATTTGTAAAGGAGCGCATTCTAGGGATATAGAAACTAAGAGTTCAAATTTTAAATGAGACAATTAAGAGTTCTCTTTGTTGTAAGTGGGACGCCTGGACCCATCAATATGTACATGTATATATTTACCTTCGAAATTCCTGAAAATTGTGTTTCAGCGATGCTACTTTCTAAAAATCCCCAAATTAATAATGTGATGATTTCATCAGGTAAACACTAGAAATAGCCACCAATATATTATAAAAGACAGAGAAATGCTAAATATTAATTCAATTATCTTTTTAATAATTTAAAATAACTGCATTGGGATGGCAATGATGTTTATATGACTGAAAATATACTAAAAATTCACAGAATGATTGTATACTTAAACAGGTGAGCTTTATGCTTGGTAAATTATATCTCAAGAAAGCTGCTAAAAATAGAAAAAGATTAAAAGATAAAAAATAAAACAACTGCATTGTAAAAGTTAACAAAGACAGGGCAAACGCAGTTTCTAATCATTTCATCTAGCCAAGTTTTATATTGTCTTATTCAATAAACTTTGCACCAATATAAAAGAAAATTTAGATCTTGTCATTTCTTGATAAAAGCATAGTTTCTAGAAAGAATGGCTGGATTGAGGAAGGAAATTAGGAATTGTAGTTATGAATTTGTCACTAATAGTAACTTACTACTGTGATGAGCTAATTCATGTCTCAGTTTTATCATTTACAATATAGGTATAATTCTTCCTATAGTCCAATGTATACATGAAAGTTTCTGTAACATCAATTTATTTATGTAAATGACATAAAATTAAGAGAATTCACATATATATATATTCTTTCTGTAAATAGTTACTAATCAATTTAGAATAATTATTAATTTTTTATAAATAAATTGTTTTTAAAATTAACGAAACTGTAGGAAGTAGGTAAATGTATATATCAAATAAGGTTGGCATTTGTTGATTGTTATAGAAACTATTGTAGAAATGAGCAACATGCAGGTTTATTATTATACTATTTAATTGATTTGTGTATGTATTTTACATTTTACAAAAGAATTTTTAACAAATTGGTAGCTTTTAAGAATAATGATTTGTAAAGACAAACCCTCTGAAGGTTAATCAAGGCAGTCTAGAATGGCGTGTGTACATTATATTGAATTCTCTCAGGAAAAATATAACCAACCTTGAAGATACACCTATTTGCAAATTAAATAAGCACAGTTTTATTGTTCTTAATGTGGCAAATGTGAATATTGGCTGCAAAACCCTGAACATGGGCATATGTCTTATAGTTTACAAATATACTTGAAGAGAGAAATAGGCAGGAATCTCTATTAGAATCTTTAATGAGCATGAAGGATTAAGTTATTCAGTATAAATAGACCTCCCCTTATCTCATTTATCAGCTCCTATTTTTAGTGGTAAGCTTTGTCTCAATCACCACGATCTGGATATCTGAGTCTGTCAGTATTATCTACATAAAACATCTTTTACCAATGGAGAGTTACCTAAATTTCAACATCATAATAATATCTGTCTGGCTTCTGGACAGTGGCTTCGCATAAGTAACATTTTCCTCCTTTCAACATATTCTCCAGTTGAGCGTTCAAAATCCTGTGCTGCATTTACTACTGGAGCCTCATGCTGGAGAAAAGTGCACTCTTGTGGGAAGTCATTAAAACCAGCCAGACTAAAGCCTTCTGCATCATGAAGCTGTTCACAAATCAGGACTGTAGAAACGAAGCGGAGTAAACAATACATATCTGTTTTGGCACTGGGTCACCACAGATGTACAGCGAACATGCTGACTCTCAAGTCTTAGATTGTGAAAAACAAGTACCTACTCCATTTTCCTTCCGTGAACACAAGTTTCATATTTTAATATTACCTGCACATGTACATTTCAGGATAAGAAATTAGGAAAATTAGAAAAGAAGCTCTAGAAAATTATTACATTTACATCATAAGAATAATAAGATTGTCCTGGTCACACAGTAACTACTACTTGATTTTTAAATACTACTTTGGTGTATAGAAAAAAGAAACAGAGAGCATTTCATGTACATTTTTGTAAAGACACATCACCCATAAATATATAATTATAGATAGTACTTGCAGAAAATGCGATCTGACGTTACACAAAATTCAGTGAGTTAATTTTTCTGTCTTTCACTCTATTTCTGGTATCAATGTAACTAGTGTATATTTGTTTTGGGAGTGATGTTGAAGGATGAGATCATGGTATGAAACATTTTATTGCTGAGCATGGTTCATTTTTACTTTTGAATAGTAGTTTTATCCCCATGTTTACTGCATATATTATGGATGACCATGTGTTTTTGTGTAAGTGTATAAAATACTGCCATTTTATAAATATGTGAAATTTTTCTTATAAATATGCAACTCTGATTAATAATCATTTCATAGGTGATTGTTTATGAAATTATTGTTTAAATTAATAATTAGAACAAAGAGATACCTTTATATTAAAAAAGCTTTAAAACAATAAGACTGTTCAAAGTCAAGCAAGCATTAAAATGGAGCACTTAATGCTATTTAAAATATCCACTCAAGATAGCTGTGATAACATTTCTGTAAGACAAATCATAATTATATTTTGTCTTGTTTGTTCTTTTAACTCAAAAATGATTTTAAAATTGAAAATCAAAACTTTTAATTACCCAGCTTGTCTAAATTGAAGGACTTTTATCCAGTTATCCTTATTTAGCCAAATAGGCTGTGTGACACATGATCAGCACAGCTATGGGAAGATGGAGTTGTTGCTGCCGTCACATCAGAAATTTAATAAATGGAAAGCAGCCATAGTCTGTGAGTCGGTAAGTCTGGCACCTTTGGACTCATTACATTCCATTATATACTGCATTTATTTACTACTTGCCTTTGATCATGAAATCAGAAAATTCCCATTTCCTTAGCAATATACTTAGGTTTCAGAAACTAAATAATCTTAGGTAGCATTTTTATTCATAGCTGTAAACTTGTGATTCACACACAGATGTTGGCAGGAGGGTCTTTGTGGTTACCTGCTCCAACAACTTTATCAATGGATATGTTGGTGGCATCCAATTCCTTGGCAAACTCATGAACAGCTTGGGTAGGGTCTTCGTATGTATGTGGGTCAACGTAAGTCCTGAGACCTGGAAGTTTTACTGTTTGAGGAAAGAAAGAAAGGCATGATTGTAGCTAGATTCATAAAAACAATTGAAGATCAAATTTTATGACACTATTGGTTAAAAAAAATCCCCAGCCCAGAAAGATGCACAACCTTCCATTTATTCTGTATTTTCACAGAAACTGGCAGTGGCATTGGAATAAGCATTGAAAATTTTAAGAAAACAAGTTCTTTATGATGAATTATAAAAAGGAAACACAATGAGGAGTTTTCTTAGCAAAAAACACCAGAAGGAAATGGATATTTAAGAAGGAGGATCTTAGGGAAAAAATGATTCAGAATTGATTAGACATAGTCATTACTACCAGGAGCAATCGTGACTGAACACCATCATGCTATTGCATATTTATGATGGCACAAGTGTTTTAAAAACCAGATATCTATTACAACCCAAGATCTGAAAATAATTCAATACCTTTATAAGATGAGATAATGGCTACAATTATAGGTAAATTAAAGGATATAAAACTGCATACCTTCTGACACTATACTGCTTATATTAACATTCATAATCAAAATCTCCCACTGCAATTACAGACCTACTTTAAGCTGTTCGTATGCAGATACATGTATGTATCGTGTATACACACCAATATAGTATCAGTTAAACATAATCATATTGTGTACTTTCACAACATAATTAGAGGCAAAATAAATATTGCCTATGAGTTTAGTAATGGCACTAAGGAGCTTAGTTCCAAACATAAGTCATATATATAATTTACTAAATAAAAATCTCTTTCATATTGTATTTATTCATTAAATTATTCTGAAGGTAAAAACGTTCATATCCTGTAATTAAAATATTACAGACAACTGATACAGGAGAATCATTTTAGATTTGATTATACATTAATAAGATTCTTATAATTTGCAAAAATAACAGTGGAGACAATTTGCTGTTTTCAATTAACTAACTTTCTCTGAACAAAAACCCTGAGTTTTTAAAAAGTGACTCTAAAATCTACTAAAGTAAATAAACATGCTCTAACATTAAAGGAAATTGCAATGCAACTCCCATGGTATATCTACTAATACTACTGATTTTGTTTTTAATTTTGGTAACATTGATAGCATTGTTTTGGCACAGAATATGGATACTTAACAGTGAAATCTTTTTTCATTCATTACATTAGATTATTGAGTTTTTTTCTAATATAGCAAATGAAACCAGATATTATTGTTTCCAGTAATACTTCATAATGGGCAAATCTCATCGGCAAAGTCACAATTGAACACTTTGTGTGAACCAATCACTTCTTTGAGTTAGTTTTGTAGTTTGTATTAAATAGGTGTGGAGACTGCAGATGCCAGCAGTTTTTCTGGGAAGCCTCAGTACAATGAACATTAGGCCAACAAGTGGAGGATTTCACAGTATGTGTTAACAAATGATCAATTTATCCAACTACAAGACAACTTCATGGAACTCATAGTTATAATGCATTGTAATGTATGTTCCTGTGAAGCTTTCGTAGAGATTTTGAGTAAAGAAACATCAATGTAAGAACAAATTGGTTACAGAAGAAACTGTCTGGGAGAGAGGTTAGGTTAAAAACTCTATTTTCCTCAGCTATTATTTGGATGACTTTGACACAGCATGATAGGAAGCAAGGATGGCAGTGAGAGCGCACAAGGAGAATGTGGAAGAAAAGCTAACACGACTCCCACTTCTGCCTGGTGCTGATACAGCCACAGCAAGAGCAGCTGCTACGCAGCTTGAGGCGGGGTGTGGATGACGTGAAAGACACCGCTGTCTAGGAAGTCAGTATCCACAGAAATGGGGAAATGCAAGTTTTGTCCCTTGCTTTGGAGAAACTCTTGAGGGTCTCTTCAAACCTTTTGAAGACAGAACTTCCCTTTTAGAGTTTTTCATCTTGACTATGTTGGCAAAAAAGACATGCTAGGGCTCTGATAAAACAATTGATGCCAACAAATGCCCACCTGGAGGGATTGTTACATAGTTCCTGCTCAATAGTGATAGAGCTCATTGCCCTAATTGGTGCTTTCATTGTTAAGAAGATGTATTTCTGATTATTAATATCATTGAGGTTTTCTAATGGTAGAATTTAACCTCAGAAATGTCCATTTCTTCAGAGCTCACAGATCAGTTCACACGCTTCTTCCATAAAAGCATAATTCCTTCCTATAAACACAGATGAGAGAGCCACCCTTGCATATAGTAATCTGTGCTTTACTATTACATTAAAATGACTCCTAACATTACTAGTACTAAAACTCTTTACCTTCAAAGGGAGAAACTTCTTTACGATTAAGGAAAAGCTATCATACTTTTCTAGATGTGGAGTAAGAAAAACTGTAAAAGTAAGTAACCGTTACTAAAATATGTTAGGAAATAAAGTCTTGTTGGAATCTTTTCATTTAGTCAATCTAGTTACATTTTAATATGAAAACTTTTATCAGATCAGCCCTATAATGTGTGATTTTCCAGTTTATATTTGCTCTTACTTTGTAACAGTAAGGTAAAGAAATCTAGCAATCCTTTCCAAGGAAATAAAATGAGACTTTAAACATAAGGTGAAATGGAACTGTTTTGTACATAATTACAACCGCTTTACCTCTCTGAAGTTAATAAAATTAATTTAGGGGAGAATTCCTGGCATCAAAACTTACAAAGATTATAAAATGAGTTGTTAGGAACAATGTCTCACATATTTTAAAAAGCATTGGCCTTAAAAAGCCTTGAAATTGTGATTGAGATGTACCCTTCAGGACCAGTTAGCCTGTAGAGAATATATGTATGATTAATACTTATGTGTAATACTACTGTTACTAAACAATCTGAAACTTAAATAATCATCCCCAAATGAAATCAGTCCTATTCATTGCTATTAATTAAAATAAGGTGAATTTCTTTTCCATCCATGAGACATTTGGGGAAAAAATATCAAACATAAACATATATACCCCCAAGTAAAATAGTCTGTTCACTGTTGAAGCATTGGCTGTTGATTTTTAAATGTTGACCCCAGAGATTTCAGGAATCAGGTGATTCAGGCTGCAAGGCACATAATCCCTTCACACCAATAATTAAGGGCAACATACAGGGTAACTGGGCTCTGTCATGAAAACCAGATAATAAACACATGCACACGTGTTAAGCTGCACTACTTTACAGCTCGTTCTGTGCAAACACAATAATTTACATTTCCATTTTACCAGCATGAGTTGCCCTAAGGATAGCAAAGAAGTAAAAAGGCCAGAAAGGGCGAGGGGACAGGATCTTAGGAGGTGAAACACATTTCTTTCCTTTTGAAGCAATATTATAGGATTTGTAACAAGGCTGGAGGGAACAGTTCATAGCTAAAGCTTTTTAAAGTAATACCAAATAAATGGTCTGAAATAAACCAGCTGTAGTTTTAAGAGGCAGAAAGTTTATGATATGCATATAAGTTACTTTATGCCTTTGCAGTCAGGATGAAATGCATTGCTTTTTTGTTTTGCCATAAGGATACTGTGCATTTGACAAAAATTAAACTTTCAACAAAATCCACCATAAAAACAATAGCAAAACAGACTGGGACATTATAGGAACCTGTGTAATAATTGACACACAGAAATCTACCAAAGCTACATTCATAAGACTTACAGTTTCCATAAAAACGTAAAATCAGTACAGTGTTGGTCTAAAGATGATATTTACAACAACTGTCCAAGTCAAACTAAGGGTGACTTAATCTACAAGGATTCTACTGCTCTAATTTATGTATAGAAATTGTAACAGAAGTGTTTTGTGGGCCCACTGAGAAAAAGAGACAGGTATCCTGCAACTTGTTCCGGCATTCTCTTTAGACTTCTGAGTTGGTCACCTAATTAATCTGGAGTTAGGTGATATTGATTTTAGGAATGTAGCACCTTGGCTTTTTTGTGTGAATTATTTTATATAGACCTTGTAATGAGATGAACAAAACAATGCTCCTGCAAACTCTGATCCTGCTTTCATCTCATACCAATTTATATTTTGAAAGGCATTATTTCTTCAAGCTCCTGTATGCTGCCTTGCATGTTAGCAACAGGTAGTCAAGTTTTTTAGTTGAGTTATAACTATCATTTTTAGACAATAATTCGATGGCTGATACAAAGTAGCATGTTGATTCGCAAATACTTTTAGAAGAAAATAGTGAATACTAAAGAAAGAATTGCTTAAAAGACTACATTATTTATACCAAGATTATTTTAGAGCACATGAGCATGAGTATAATCTTTGTACTAATTTCCATGAGAACATGCTGTTTAAGCCACTGATTAGTAATTGCCACAGTAAGCAAGGCCATAGTTTGGAAAACCAAAACACCTGGAATGATTTGTTTCACCAGAAAAAAAAAAAAAAAACCTTTTTGTTAGTTGTAAACACTTTGTTTCCTAAATGTGTATTTAAAAAAAAAAAATTAAAAGGATAAACTAAAATGTGAATAGAAAGTTCTGGCTTTACTACTAGTTGGGTATCATGTAACAGCAAAATAAACAGTTTATTTTAAAGACTCTTTCTAGGTTGGTTGATAAAATGGAATAAGGCACTTCACATAAACAGACGTTGTTTATATTTACTTGACAGTTAGGAAAGAGAAAAGTCTCCCATTTAGAGTTTAGCAGAGGACTAGTAATAAGAAAATTGAAGACATGCTTTGCATTTCAGCCATGCAGAGCTGACTACAGTTTCTTCTACCTATCATGTGCATTATTTGAAAGTAAACCACAGATTACCCTTTATTTTGGCTTAAGTATGCTGAAATGTACACATGTAAAAATTACTTAATGCAGAACCATGAATTTCCTTTTTTTTTTTCTCAAATAGATTTTAATGTATTCGATTTTTCCATAAAACTACTTTTGAAGTCTCTTTGTCAAGAGAAAGTTAACCGATTGTAAATCAGTAACTGCTAAAACTAAAACGGTGAAGCAAAACAAAAAGCCAAGTTGAGAAACTTACAATGCCCATTGCCAAAGTGAAGTCTTTTTTCATCTGCCCCATGTTTTGACTTGTTATAGCCACAGAACCTGGAGGTAAATCAAAGAAAGCAACACACAAGAGGAATATACGTGAAATAGTTATCTATGCTCAAAATGTGCAAACCATAAACATGAAGCATTTTCCTCAAACAATTAAATGCTTTAGTGAAAGTTTAATAACTTCATATTTTCTAAATCCTCTATAGAAAGCCCTTCTCTCTGGGGACCCTGGAAAGCTGCCTAATGAGGAGATACATAGAGTCGCTTCCCACTGTGCAGACCCTCCAGTTCAGTTTTTATAATGGCCTTAGAATGTGTTTATAGTATTTTTTAACAACTACTGTTAGAAGGAATGAAGGGTAAAGTCTCCATGGGTAATGATTAGTGCTGTGCAGTGTTACCCACATTCTGGGTGAGAAAGTGTCAAGGAAATCTGGGGTTATTTGAAGAGTGAGAAGATAATTAGAGAAAGAAAGTAAAAAGTAGGAGTAAGATCAGAAGAGAGAAGGGGAGGGGTGCGTGTTGAAGAGTGGGGACAGGAATTTCATGTAGAGCAGAAAATCCAAACTAAGGATGGAGACACAAAGAAAAGAAGGAGAGAGAACCTAAAATAAGGGAAACACTTTCTTGTTTGTTAAAATATTTTATTGAGCACGCTCTTCAAATTTTAACGGCAATCAAGGGCAGTAAACAAAGCAATAATGAGAGAAAATAGTAAAACAGACGGTGAACTCACCTCCCAATCAAAACATAGATGACAACCGTGAGGAGAATGATTGCTACTGCTGCTGAAATGGCGATCAGGACCACTTGGCTGCTTTCACCGGAGATGGAGAAAGCTGTGACGTTGAAGAGAAGAAACAAGAACAGGTATTATCGTCAGGACTGACACCTACATGGAACCGCTGATTAATTAAATTATTGTGTCCTACTTTTACCTGAAATATGGCTTAATGTCTGATACAGTGTTGAAAATATTCTTAGTGCTTAAAAAAATAGATATTTCCCATAATTTTGCTTGAAATTTCTACCTAATCAATAAGATTGAATACTCTGTTTCAATGACATCAATCAAACATCATTTAAATGTCTCCGGCGCAAAATATGCTGGACTGAGTTTCTCTGTCCTCAATGACAAAAAAACTTGTTGGATGAACCAGAAGTTATGGAAGAATCTTACGGAGATAAAGATTTCTCAGCATAAAATTTTAAAAAGCTTTCTAATTAAGCTTACTTTACCTCCAATATCTGTATTCATTTGAAAAGTGATATAATACATGGATCTCAACACATACTACCAGCAAACTGTCCTTCTATTTCCTACCTTATAAATGGCTCCTGAGCTCATTTATTCACCTAGACAAACAGTTGGCAAAAAGGCCCAGGAGCCAAATCTTGCCTGTGCCCCGTTTTTGTACAACTCATGAGTTTAGAATGGTTTCACCTTCCTTTCAACAGTCGTAAATCAAAAGGACGAAATTTCATGATGTGAAAATTCTAAATCAGGAAGTTCAAATCTTGCTGTCCATAAATAAAGTTTTATTGGAACATAGCCATGACCAATCATTAATTTGTGGATTGTCTGGGACTGATTTTATGCTAGAATGGGCAAGTTGAGTAGCAGCAATAGAGAATTAATGTACATAAAGCCTGAAATATATCTGGCCTATTACAGAAAAGGAGTTTACTGACTCTTGACCCAGAACAATGCTTCTCAAACTTTACTGTTCACACAAAGCACTCAGGAATCTCTGGAAAAGCCATTTCTGATTCAGTCAATCTGGAGTGAGGAATGAGATTGTACATTTCTTATGAACACACAGGCAGTGTCGATGACGCTGAGTCCAGAGCACAACATTTTGAGGATCAAGAATCTAGACCATAAACATAAAATAACCTTCTCCTCTCTATCTCCTCATCATTCTCCATCCAATTAATCACCAAACACTCCTAAATATCCTAGTTTAAGTCTTCATTTATCTTCTGGATTATAATTAGAAATTCCTAAATTTGGTTTCTATTTGTATACTTTTTACATCTTTTATCTTTTAGAATATTCCTTTTAAACCAGAAATTTCACCATGTCATTCCTATGCATAAAATTTTTGCATAGGAAAATTTTGGTTGTCCATCACTTTCAGGATAAAACGCAAATTTTATAGCAGAGCATGTAAAGACCATCTAGGATCTGTTTCATGTTTAAATCTCCAGCCATGCCTCCTACAACTCCAAAAGCATCCTAATCTCTAGAGTTTGTAAAATACACACAATTTTCCTGGAACAGCCTCTTTTACGGCTCATATTTGCACATATTGTTCTTGTCATACATGCTGATTAAATACATGAACACATCAGGACTGAAAAAAGAGCAGATTTTAGTTATCTGAATACGATCACCTCTCCAGGAACCAACATGGCATCTTCAGCCTGAACAAATCTAAGTTTGGAATATTTTCTCTAAAATATGTGGTCTGAGGGATCATTAAGTAATGCAAGAAAAGAAACGTGACAGATAGGTTCTTGGGAGTTTCCTGTGACTAGCATCTGGAAAAAAGTGCTCAGAGTGTGGCAGGATGGCACTCATAATATAAACTGTTGCAAGCCCTTTATTCTTTACTACCAGCAAACTATTGTTTATACCACTATGGCAGTCACAGGAGTGCTTGCTCAGATGTTCCTGCTGCAAAGTTACAGAGAGCAGACAGCTTCCAGCTGCTGCACCTTCAGAATCCGCTGTAGCCTTCAAGCACAGGTTATGTTCCCCTCGGTGACTTAACAGTACTGGCAAAGGATTACTGGAGTCTAACCATCCCTCCCCAGTGCAACACTGCTCAAATGGGCGATCTGTACTCTGAAGCTCCCCATTTGCTTGACTGAGACCTCAGAGCTGCACTGCAGTCTGGGGCTTCCCCTCTCAACCCATTCTTTTTTCCCTCCTTCCCTTTACAAATGACAGACCTCCATCTCAGTCTGAGGCTCTGCTTGCCTGGCTCAGCTCCATCTGCCTTTTATCCTTCACATGTATTTCTCCTATAAAGCTCTTACAGTTCCATCTCCGTACCTGCTTCCCAGAGCATCTGACTGATGCATCCCTATCCATTGGCTATAGATCTGTGAATGGTTTGTGAAATAGCTTAATCCGATATTTCAAAAATGCTTCATAAACCTATAGTGATGATTTGAGCTCGTGCTTTTCAGTTTGCATGCTGCAATAATTTTTAGGAAGTATTAAGGTATGAATTTTCTGGTTATTTTGATCAGCCAGCTTATAAAATAAAGCTCAGTGAAACTGGGAAGGAAAATATGATAGGAGAAAGAATAATTCTCTATTTAGTTTTCTGTTGGAAAGCAAAATTAAACTAGGATTCTCTACAGTTTTTTCTATCTCTAAAAATACATTCAGAGACTATCTAAAGCACATAACTGAATCAGATTATTGTTATTGCTAAAATTCGTAAATAATGTGAATGAGTAATAGTGATGTTACATAGGTGTCTTATAATTTAACATAATTGACAGCTATTACATTTCTTAGAAATTCAATTTGATTTTTTTTCTGTTCCCTCTATTTCCAGTCATTTGCATTTTGCTCCATCCTACACAGAGTGCTGGCTTTCTCTCTCAAAAGAGTGATTTGGGGCTCATTCTTTTGAGTCAGAACTCCTGCATTTATACTTATTTGCTGTGTGACATAATTTTGTTGTTTGAGAATTAAATGAGTTAATACTAGTGAAACACTTACAGTAGTGCCTAGCATATATTAAATGCTCATTAAATGTTACAAATATTTATATTATTTCCCTGATGAGAATGTTGCAAAAGTACTCTATTTCCTACAAAATTATAGATGATGAATGCCTAATTTTTATGCAGAAATTTCTCTATTTAATGATTTCATTGTCCTTTTGTCAGGCTTCCTTTAGATCCCCTAATAATAGGGTCCAAGAAAGTAAGATTGCAGCACTTTTACTCTTTAAAAACAACAAATAATGAGGGCATAAGGCATCCGGGAGTGCTAGTTTAATTATCCCTGGGGCTGCCTTCTGCACAGCCATATCCAATGAAGTCCTCTGATTTTAAAACTTGACTTTATTCCATAGATTGTTATTCTGGAAATTCTTCAGATGTTCAAATTATGGACTATTTGTTTAACTACAGCACAGTCTCAGTGAGTCCCTGCTGTATGAGGCTATATGAGGTAATATTTTAAGCACTTTACAAATAATAATGCATTTAATCAACAGTAAAACCTCATGAGTTATTCACATGATCTTCCCCAATTTCCAGATAGCAAAACTAAGACGTGGAGACTTGAAATGGCTTGTCAAGTTCACTCAAATAATGCTCCTCTGCTCTAATGTGTTTGCTCCTAACTTCCACGTTATCCCTGGTTTTCTTGTGCACAAAGCACACACCACAGCTTTAGTTTTTCCCAACTGAGGATTCCAAACAGTTGGACTCTCTGCTTTTCCAAACATGCCTTAATGTCTGTACTTCTCACATTGGTGATGCTGCCTTCATGCTAGGAAAACCCTTTCACTCTTTTGTGTTACACTCCATGCTTTCTATGGGTATCTCAATGTGGTTTTGATTTGCATTTCTGTAATGACCAGTAACGATGAGCTTTTTCCATATGTTTGTTGGCTGCATAAATGCCTTCTTTTGAGAAGAGTCTGTTAATATCCTCTGTCCACTTTTTGATGGAGTTGTTTTGTTTTTTTTTCTTGTAAACTTGTTTAAGTTTCTTTTTTCATGTGCAATACTTGCACAGTTTCAACACTTCAAAACTTGGTGATTCTAGGTTTGTCACTCCGCTGACTAGATATGCAAACTTAAAAAGTAAAACACATAAGCTCTGTATCTTAGGTGATGTATACAAGGAAATAATAGTATCTGAATGGCTTACAGAACAGAATCAAATGAAATGTTTATCATCCTGCTTTATATACTGTCACATAGAAACAAGGATTCTGGAATCAAGGTATCCCTTGCCAATTGGGTGACTTTGGAAAACTTCCTTAGCCTCTGTATGCCTCAGTTTCTTCATCTGTAAAATGAAGATGATAATAAATATAAAGTACTGTCATACAAAAATAAGATATTTTAGAGCACTTAGAAAAAAGTATTTGGTCTACTCTGCTTCCGTCTCTTCTCTATAAAGTTCAGAAAATATTATCTAGATTGTAGCTCAAAATACATTGTGTTCTGCTAAGAAATATGCATACATGTCATGAATGAGAATTCTTTTTTTTTTTTTAATTTTGATTGCATTATAGGTTTTGGGGTACATGTGCAGAACGTGCAAGATAGTTGCATAGGTACACACATGGCAGTGTGTTTTGCTGCCTTCCTCCCCTTCACCCACACTTGGCATTCATCCCCAGGCTATCCCTCCCCAGCCCCCACCGCTGTCCCTCCCCCATTCCCCCCAATAGATGTAATTAAAACATTAAAACCGTTCGGATGTAGTGGCTCATGACTATAATTCCAGTACTTTTGGAGGCCGAGGGAGTCGAATTACTTGATGTCAGTTGTTCGAGATCAGCCTGGTCAACATGGTGAAACCCCCATCTCTACTAAAAATAAAAAAAGTAGCTGGGTGTTGTGGCACAAGCCTGTTATACCAGCTACAGAATCACTTGAATCTGGGAGACAGATCTTGTAGGGAGCCGAGATCACACCAATGCACTCTAGCCTCAGTGACAGAGCAAGACTCAGTTTCAAAAAGAATAAATAAATACATAAATTGAATAAAATTAAATTAAAACTAGAGAAAAAATGAAACTGTTGAATACAAACATAATTATTTTCCTTATTTTTAAAAAAATCAACATATAAAAAATAAGATTCTTATTAAATACTTAAGAGTATTTAGGAATGTGTCATTTTGATTAAAAATATAGTAATAGTGAGGCAATTATTTTTTTTGTCTTTTACTTCCTAAAACAAAAGGGATTTCTTTTCTCATTTATATTTAAAATCTGGAATAATTATGGTGAAATAGCAAAAGTAAATTAACTTTTCTTTAAAATGTGTAACTCATAGTTTTTAAATAAATGAGGAAGGAGAAAAAAAGCTCATATTTATTCATTCTTTTTCATCTTCTCTCAATCAATGGAAGCATTTCTGATACAAAACTTACTTGGCAAAAATCCCAAGACCCTGCAGTTTTCAAATGAGATATTTATTAAACCTCAGACACCAAAGCCGCATTAGAAGTTTATGCATAAATGCTACCACAGCAATATCTGTGATAAATCTGGAACTACATTAAAATTTTAAAATATATTGTTTTTGCAAATTTACTCATCAGAGAGGGTTAAGTGTTAAGACCATGTTAAGACTAGAGGGATGTTCCCAAATATGAATAAAAAGTGTTTATCTAATAGTGATCTGAGGCTTTGCCTCACAATATGCCTGATTTCCACCACAGGATACAATAAAATTCGCTTTTGCTACTTCTATTATTTCGGGTCTCTCCTGATAAATCAAATATAGATTTTGTTATTGCTGTTATTTCAAATATTCATTTAAGTCCAGCACTTTGGGAGGCGAGGCAGATGGATCACCCGGAGGTCAGGAGTTTGAGATCAGCCTGACCAACATGGTGAAACCCCATCTGTACTAAAAATACCAAAAAAAAAAAAAAAAAAATTAGCAGGACTTGGTGGCATGCAACTGTAGTCGCAGCAACTCAGGAGGTTAAGACAGGAGAATTGCTTGAATCTGAGAGGCAGAGGTTGTAGTGAGATCCTGCCATTGCACTCCACCAGCCTGGGTGACGGAGCAGGACTCTGTCTCAAAATAAAATAAAATAAAATAATAATAATTTCAAAAATAGAAACTTTCTTTGTACCAATTAGCATTTGCAAAAACTCTTAGAAGTACTAGTATTAAGTGACACTTAGGTTTTATATTGGGTCATCTAGAGTTTTTAATTTGTTTTAAACCTTGTTGGCACTTGCATTTCCATACTATTTCATGTAGTGTTTCTAATATCTTCTGAGAGTGTTTTCTCCGTACTCATTTTATCATGACTATGACAAGAGTTAAGAATAGATTGATGTATTTGAGGATGGCAGCTTTCCTTTGAGTAGGACTGTTGTGGTTCAGCTCAGAGCAGATGATTACTAAAAACATTAGCATCTCAATACCTGGTGGAATTTACAGCTCCTTATTGTAAGCAGCGTTTCTAATTATCTGACAGCAAATATTCATAAAATACCTACTCCAACATGAGTAAACTTGATGGAGTAAATACTGTATAACTAGAATGATTTTTATATTTTTAGGTCAGTCCTGAATGTTTTTATCGGCTATCAAATTTGGACACAAAAATGCACCAATAACAATGAGATTTTATGTCAGAAACAAACTATCTAGAAGATGGTTTAACTACAGGTGTCAGGGAAAAAGGGCAGATGGGAATGGTCAGAAGATTATGATGCTTCTCTCGGCAGTGTTAAGCTTTGTCAGACCCTTCCTGGATAATCTATTTCTAAAGGGTGTGCATCTTTGCTCATCTTTCTAGGCTATTTTATAACGGTGAATTTAAGTTGTAGAAAACCAATAGTGAGATATATATATATATATATATATATATATATATATATATATATAAAATATCATTTTTTCTTTAACAATTAAAATAACACTTATTTACTAGAAATACAACTGGTTTGTGCCCTGTAGGAAAGATGACCTCAATCATTACATTTATTACCCCAACTGGATATTAACCAGTTTGGAATATATTAGCACATTTTTAACGTATTATGACTGCTTAAACACATACACACACACACACACACACACACACACACACACACCCCACATACACACACACACATACACACACACCACATACACACACACATACACACACACACATAGTTATGTATCTGTTCTTCAAGTTTTTCTTAGAACAGGTTTTAATCTCTTACTAATCTGCTGATTAATTAATAAGTTAAATAAAATAATTAACTTGTATGCATTTTATATTAGTGCCATAGACATGATTTTACCTATTTGAAAATTATATTTTATCAAAGGGCTTTTTAAAGTATGAAGAAAATTCATCTGAAAAAAGAAAAGTTCCTGGGAAAATGCTTACTAGTTTTAGAACAATTTTAGCCAAATTTGGGGTTAAAGGAACAGGCTATCCAAATTACTTGTGAATGTGAATGAAGTGATAAAACACACTTTAGAAAATCCTTATTCTCTCTGTGATATGCTATTGAATGTGCCAAGGATTAAAACAAAATTAAGATTCTCATGGATCAGCAAGTTTCTTTTTTGTAGTTCACTGAATCATGCAATGAACCTAGAATATCTGCAATGACAGGCACTGAACGTGTGTTACATTATTATATAATGTTCCTCTAAAGCAATTTACAGCTAACAAAAAACCAGAAGCATTTCAAGCTTAGAATATGTTTGATTTGTGCAAGAGAAAAAAAAGAAACACAAAATGTATGCCCACATAAACACAAATACTCTATACAGACACGGGGCTCTGCAAATTGCTAAATGTCCGAAGCAATATACCATAAATGCGTCACATTTGGTTAAGACTCAGAGATAATGAGAGTAAGTGATCAGACATCTTTCACAAGACCCCTACCCTCTCCTCTAGACTACACTGAAATGATACATACAATCTGGACTGGTTTCAAACTCAAACTTGCGGCTGTTCGTCCCATATCCAGCGGCTGTTCGGGCTCGGATTTGGAATACGTATGCTGTGTCAGGCTTGAGGCCACTGATGGTAACATTTGTGGCTCTTGCTCTCAGAATGGTATAACTTGTCTCTTGTTCCTGCTTTGAGGTCAGAAAAAAAATCATGTTAAAATCAAATCTTCATAATGCTTTAAAATGGTAAACAGTGAACCACTCAAACCTGATTCTTTTGTATTTTACCACAGATCATAGGATGGATTTAAAAAGTCACATCCATTATTTCAATTATTTTATTCTCTGAATGCAACATAGGCTTCTTTTTTTTTTTCCTGATGGAGTCTCACTCTGTTGCCCAGGCTGGAGTACAGTGGCATGAACTCAGTTTACCAAAACCTCCACCTCCCAGGTTCAAGCGATTCTACTGCCTCAGCCTCCCAAGTAGCTGGGACTACAGGTGTGCACCATCATGCCCAGCTAGTTTTTGTATTTTTAGTAGAGACAGGGTTTTGCCATGTTGGCCAGTCTGATCTTGAACTCCTGACCTCAGGTGATCCACCTGCCTTAGGCTCCCAGAGTGCTGGGATTACAGGCGTGAGTCACCGTGCCTGACCCAACAGAGGCATTTCTAAAAGACAAAAATATTTACAGAATTTTCTAATTTTAGTATTATGATTTCTGCCCTGCATGTAAAGCAGGAAAAGTTTGGCTTTATTCTAACTAACCAGTAAATATGTGAGGGAAGATATGTTCTCTTCAAAGTCAAAGCTGAGAGAAAGCTTCAATCTAATTCCAATAATAAACTCAAAAAAAAGGAAAATATCCCTTTGAATTAAACCTAAATTGTGTTAGGGAAAAATGGTACCCACACAAATACAATGGAATTTCTAGAGCATTCCTATGAGGATTGCCATATTGATTCTGAGGCAGAACATTTTTCTATTAACCTTAAAATATTAAACATAAAAAGGTTATATGTAGTTCTACATTAATTATTTTTAGCATAACTGTATTTGCGTTGTATTTAATTTAAGTCACTGTGGTTTGGTAGAGACAAAAATCTCCAGATCAAAGGCTAGAAATATTTCCCAACAAGGATCTCCCCTAGGAGATTAACATTGTATATTAAATTCTCTGCAAATTTTAGTGGTCTCTTTGTGTCGATCCTTGTTTACAAAAATTGAATTTATGTAGAATTGTGTTTTTTTTTTTTCTGACAGATATTATTATACACAGAGCTCCTATGGGGAACCTGATTTCAAGCAATGTGCCCGCATCTAGGGTCGGGTCTGGAGTGGCTAACATGAAACACTGTAGATCTTCAACCAAAACTAGATTGAATAGTACAGAAAACATGTCATGTGTTACCAATACCAAAGAAAGCTAGACTTTGTGGAGCTTAAATCCTAGAGAAACTTTCTAAATATTACCAAGCATACTGTAAACATTTAGAATTAATTTTTAAATTTAGGTATATAACATGCAAATAAGTGTTTATACAAATATGTATTTTAAATAATATTACAGATATGTATGTATCAAAAAATAGTTAGGGAATAATCAATTGATTCAGCCGTTTTGTTACTGCATTGGTTAATGCTGTTTAAAAGTAATGGCCAGGAGTAATGGCTGACACCTGTAATCCCAGTACTTTTGGAAGCTGAGGTGGGTGGATCACCTGAGTCAGGAGTTCAAAACCAGACTGGCCAACATGGTGAAACCCTGTCTCTACTAAAAATACAAAATTAGCCAGGCCTGGTGGCACATGCTTGTATTTGGGAGGCTGAGGCAGGAAAATTGCTTGAACCTGGGAGGTGGAGGTTGAAGTGATTCGAGATGGTGCCATTGCACTCCAGTCTGGGCAACAAGAGCAAAAGTCCATCTCAAAAAAAAAAAAAAAAAAAAAAGATGATTGTTGTATTTGTTGAAGGAGTTTGAAATAAGGCAAAATTTCAAATTTTAATTGTATACATTCACACCTTTCACAAACATTTTTGTTTGTGAAAGGTGTGAATGTATACAATTAAAATTTGAGGTTGGCCTCACAGATCTAAATGTTAGGTGTTCTTCTCCCAGTTCTGAAATCTAGTTTAAACTGAAGTACATCCAATGATGATTTGATTTTTTAAAATTTTCTAGCATCATTTATGAACATGAATTCTTATCTCTGCCCATTCTATCTTGTTACACTTCTGAAAATAGATCACAATCATGTGAGTATTTGATTTTACCACAGTAAAGGACTGAAAGCTAAGACAAAACTTATTTCTACTATAATTTTGGAACAATGGAGTTTATTTGGCACCAATTTTTTTAACAAAAAAGACATACTTATCTCTGTAAGAGAGACTATAAAAATGACATTATACTTGAGAAATACATTAACTTCAAGCAAGAAAATAACTACATAATGCAAAACAATGTTTCTACATTATTTGCACAGTTTATTATGCCAATAATTCTCATAACGATCTATTCTCATGTAGGAAAAGGTACCTGATATAAGAAAAGACGGACTAAAGCAGGACTTACGGCTGCCACAATTCAAAACAGAGTCCTAATATTTATTAGCAGTGAGGCTGTGGGAAATTTATATAATGTCAGTTTCAGTTTTCTTATTTGTAAAAGAACTTACTGTCCTAATTTCATAAGGTTATTATACAGCTCAAACTTAAGTAACATCCACAGAAATGTTCTGTAAATATAAACTGCTATATAAATGTGCAATTTGCATTTAATTCATTTTCACACACTTTATAAACTGGAGCAGATAGACAAATATCTGGTGTTCACTTTAGTGGCTGTGAAACTAACTAGCTGTGATTCTAAGGTTTAAACATATCTTGCCTTTAAATTTTACCATCATTTATAAGCAGAAAAAAATGAATTACTTAGAATTATGGAATACTGCCCACTCCATTCAGGGCAAAATAACCACATACATTTTATTAAAAAATAATTTTTAAATTTGGGGTAAAAATAATCATGTTCCTGTTTTCTCAATGATTGCATTACCAAGCCACAACTTTATGTCAGGCAAATTTATCCATCCATGCCCACCCTTTTAAATTTCCTTCTACAGAGTCAAGAAAGCTTTTCATCATCAGTTAAATAATACAATATTTTTATTACTAGCACAATGTTTCTATTTGTATTGAACAAAATGCTTGTGACTGTGGAGGTCAGGAAATGATGCTAAGTCTCTCATTGTTCCAATTCACATACAGACTAAGAAATCACAATGAAGTAGTTGGTCTTGTAGGGGTCTTGGTGTAAAAGGATGTAAATGTCACGGCTATTGCCCTAACTGAATTGAGTTGGCAGTGGCATCTTTGATGTTGCTTATTGCTGTAGAAGAGGGGGTATTCAACAAGGTGCTTTCTAAACCTTCCTCTACCAATAATCAAAAGGGTCACATGGCCACAGGTCTATACAGTGTTCTACCATTTACCAGCAATGACTCTGGTTTCTTTGAAAGAGCGCAGCTCATGCGTAAACAGCCTCTTTCCTACACAGCGCAATCCTGCAATGTTGTCTCCCCACCTTTTCATAGTATTTGACCTCGTAGTCCAATATGATCCCATTAGGGTGTTCAGGTTCTTGCCAGGACAAAGAGATGCTATTTCTGGATGTCCGATCTTTCTTAATCGTCAGGATAGGCGACGGAGCTGTAAAGGGAGGATGGGAGGGAAAGGTGGAAGGAAGCAAGTTAATGGGTTGGAAAGGGTGGCGAGTGAAACAGAGAGAGAAGAGAACATGCAAATGGAGTCTCTCATTGTTCCAATTTTTGGCCGGAAAGCACTATTTCCATTTCCAAGGCTCTTGAGTATTAATCTGGCCTCATATCCAGGCTCAACAGCTGGATTATAGCCCTGGTACATGCAGGCCTAGGGAAAATGAGCTGGGATTCTCTGCTGCTGGTGGACTAGTGGCAAGTGAGCAGATGTTTTCAATCTGCTACTATAATGTAAGCAATGAAATATATTTGATATATTAAAAAAAGAACAAAACATCAGGACTACCTATTCGTTATAATGTTGCAAAGTTATTAATGCCAGATTCTTCAGCTCATTGATAACATTTTCATATGCAGCTCTGCAAGAGGTGCATATGAAATCCATTATGCACAAGGAGTCCCATGGTATCCATAGGTAATAATAATATTTAGTGTATTGTAAAATAGATATGATTTAGGACATATTACAGTAGGTCTTGACTTCTGACAAAAATCTCTTGAATACAAAAAAAAGGAAACAACAGTCTTCTTATCTACATTTTTGTTTCTTAAATAAAATGTAAAAAAAAAAAATAATGAAACGTATCAAGGAAATGACTGCTATATGTGTTACAATTACCCAGACATGTTTTGAAATGTCTTGTTTGATGGTGATTCTGCATTTGCTACATTTTGCTAAGCATTATCGAAAGTATGGGATGTGAATAAAAACGCCATCTGTTTGGATCAGATATCATAGGGTCAAATTCATTTCTAACCGAAGATTAAATACATTTTAAGTGATTTCCTTCTTCAAATCCTTCCATTAAAATGAAAAATGTATACTATTATCAAACTACTTCTGCTTTCAAATCTGAATCTTGGTTCACCAGCCAATCAAAACGTCTCACTGCAGTTCAGCGGTCACCCGTCTTAATGGAATGCAGCAAAATAAACTACAAACATACAACAAACAAAAACTCAGGAATCTTCAGCTACATTAACTGTTGAACTGTTTTCGTTGTTAGAGAACTTATTTTTACATAGATTTTTCTCAGATCAAGGACTATAAGAACCTCATGCATTTGTACTGCCCACAAGTTAGCAGAAGTTCCACATTTGTTGATGTTTCTGATTATCACATGATGACATTTGCATCTGACCTAACGTTCAAACTGTTCCTGTCTATAAATGCTTTTCATGTTTATTCTTCACCTATAGTAAGAACTTTCATTATGCTTGCCTTGTGTCATTTCAGAGAAAACTGTACACCCAAAGATACAATCTATTCCAAAATTTTCTACCCACTTGTTTTTATTATTTGTAAGATCTCATAGAAACCCTTTTCTAATTAAAGCATGGATTGGACTGGGAATGATGACTTAATCTTTCATTTTTTTTCCTTCTTTTGAGTCAGGGTGTTGTCCTTGTTGCCCAGGCTAGAGTGTAGTGATGTGATCTCCGCTCACTGCAGCCTCTACCTCCCAGGCTAAAGCAATCCTTCTGGCTTGGCCTCCTGAGTAGCTGAGATTACAGAATTGTGCCACCACCATCAGCATTGTTTAAAGTTATTTGTAGTGACAAGGTTTTGTCATGTTGTCCTAGTTGACCTTGAACTCCTGGGCTCACGTGATTCTCCCTGCTTTGAGGCCTCTCAAAGTGCTAGGATTACAGAGGTAAACCACCATGCTTGACCTGACTTAATCTTTTGCCAAGGAGAAATGTAGGGGTTACTTTTCTGATGAAAAACTACATTCATTTTCTTATTAACTCTTTGTTCCCATTAGAAATTAACATCTTTTCACATAAATTAACATCCTTTACCTTTCATTGTCGATTCATCATCTGTTCAATAATCCTCTGTTTTAGTCTCTAAATAGGCTTCATCCCCACAACCCTACGATTTGCTCTCTAACATTGATTTAAAGTAAAATATGTTATTTTTCTTATAATTTAGTTGAAGCTTTATAAACATATTCAATATTTATACATGTATTGCTGAATTATAAAGAGATATGTGGATTTTTAAAAAAATATTTTACTTTTACTTACTTTAATAGTTAGAAAAATCAATTCATTATCCAATCACTAATTTAAAAAAATTGCAGCTTTAATGTCTTTAGACTCAAATTTTGCATTTTCTACAATGAGGAAATCCTACTAATTTTCCTGCTGAAGTAAGTCCATTAGTGGAGTCACATTTAATATCTGTTTCAAGAGCATTTCAAGAAGCTTGATGTTGGAACACTTTTCTGTTAGATTCATGAAGTACAATATTTAATTTGAATACCACCACGAAACTTGCATTATTTTCCTAGTGGTTGAAATTCATTTCCAAAGAAGTTTTGAAAATAACCAGGTACAGCATCCTTCCTTTAAAAAAAGAAGAGTAAGAAAATAATTCATTTCAAGGAACAATTGCGATGAGGATGGCATTAACTTTTTAATGAAAGCTTTGCGGGCTGTTTTGAGGGTCTGTCCGAAGTTTACTACTTCTGCACTGGGCAGGACTTCATAACTGTTGAATTTCTTCAAAGTTCTTTGAGCAAGCTACAGGACCCTGTTGGATTGTAATAAATAGCCTTTTGTAATTCCACACTTGCTTAAGTAAAGGCAATCGCTTGAAGCTTGTGCCATGGCTATGTTAAATGAACCTTTTCTGATTGCTGCTTTTAGGCCCCTGTTAAGTCATTTGTTCTGCTCTTTTAATACACGCCCCTTGTGCTGGCTGCATTTCAGCAAAGTTCAACTCAGTGCACCAGCTGGACGCCCACTACTTTTAGGCAATGCTCATCAATACTTTAATGTTGATAAATAATTAACAGAAATTGTTTTTCTTTCTCCTGATAAATAATGTGGACATAATCAAACATAATAGAGGAAGAGACAAATTCTAGGCATCCATTGTATCAATGCTTTTAAAAAGTTTTTTACAACACTTTTTAATTCATGTTTTGAAGGATAATTTATTTTATGTGCTGTAACACAATTTAGAATATTAATGAGAAACAATAATACAAGTGATGTTTTTCATTAATTTTCAGATATCAAAGAGTAATTTCTTCAATTTACTAATTTGCAAATTTATAGAAATTCTTTAAATCAGTATTAATCTGTAATTCTAAAATTCTGTAATTCTAAAAATTATGATATTGCAATGTACACTGTAAGACAGATTTATTTCATTTTCATTCTTCTGTTTATTAAATTTGCAATTTGAGAGAATGGAGAGTAATGGTTATACAAAATAGAAAACAAAACAAAACAAAACAAAACAACCTTTCAACTTCCTTAAGACTGGAGCAATGCTGGAAGCTACAGGAGAAATTAAGAAGGAAGAGAAAGCTCAGGGATTTTTTTTTTTTTTTTTTTTTTTTTTTGGCAAAAATTTTGGTATATATGCTAAAATTGCAATTGCCAGTAAATGGCCTGATGACCTAGGTTTTTTGTGTGTGATTTTGTTTTTCTTTGATACAGAGTTTCGCTCTTGTCGCCCAGGCTGGAGTGCAATGGAGCAATCTCGGCTCACTGCAATCTCTGCCTCCAGGTTTCAAGAGATTTTCCTTCTCAGCTTCCAAGGTAACTGAGATTATAGAAGTGCACCACCATGCCCAGTTAATTTTTGTATTTTTAGTAGAGACAGGGTTTCACCATGTTGGCCAGGCTGGCCTCAAACTCCCGACCTCAGGTGATCCACCCACCTTAGTCTCTCAAAGTGCTGGGGCTACAGGAGTGAGCCAACGTGCCTGGCCGGATTTTTAATTTTTTGCCTCTTATAAACCCTAAATGACAGATTAGTAAAATGCTTCTCTTATTAAGGAAAGAAGCTGATGACAGAATAGGATGCAGAGAAATTGGTGCAGGCATTGATGCAGGTTAGCAAATAGTTTTGTAGAAAACCAAATGTAGAAATTGGTAAAAAGAAAATTTAAACAGTATAAAGGTAATAATTTTTAGGAAATTTAAAATAATGTCTGGAATGTAAAATACATTTTTTGTTGTATTGGTGTTTAAGAGAGGGAGATCAGATTGATATTAGATCTTTAGCTTTTGCTATTCTAGGTACAGCTGATACATGTGTCCTTTGTAAAACCATAAAGGAGATGTAATATACTTGGTAAAGCGATATTGATCACATTTTAACTGAAATATTTCTAAAAAGAATACAAATAAAGGAGAAAAATAGTTAAGACTAAGAAGAAGAAGGTGGCTCATGTATTACACAGTGACCATCCTCCATGAAGCTTCTCTGGACTTAGACAGTACTACTGAAACTTCCCAGCACTGCCAGTACTAAGGAAATTCTTAACTGTGTGACAGTGGAATTGCATGATGCTTTCAATCCATTCTTCTTTCAAGTTTTCCTTTGGTCATGACATAAAAGTAGACAGATATTTTAACCGTATGTAATCTAGTAATATGTGTTTTATAAAAGCTGATATAAAAGTGCTTTTCAGGCTGGCTCAATTATTAACTATAAGAGTGGTACTTCGGGCGAGAAACAGAGAAGAACTTTTTCTAAAAGATTGTTTCTTCATCTGTTTGAAGTACAGAAACAAGATTTTTGTACATTGTAACCTACATCATTGACTACATTCATGAAATAATAGAAAAACAGATTACAAAGGAAAAGCAAAAATGTTAGCTAGAAAATGTCTCCTTGTGAAGGGATCAGGTCGGGGATTGGAATAGCATCATTCACAATTTGAGTTAGAATTACACTTGACATGTGTGTGCCAGATCTAGAGACAAACATGAAGGGCTTCTTTATTTTAACTATGGTGTTTTAAAATCTACATTTGCCATTGTTCTGCAGCTAAATTATGATCCTTTCTTAGAATCAGGAAGTGAAAACTTCAAAATTCAACTCCTAAAGGATCTGGTTTGGTTCGTTTGTTTTTATTGGGACCTTCCTCTTTCTAGATTTGGGAATTTCTAATGAACCTCTGAGGTATCTCTGTGGTTTAGAGATTGGACAAGTTAAAGTAATAACGAAAAGGGCTCGGCATTTCTTTTCTAAGTGAGCCAAAGCTTTTAAAAATTATCTCCATGGGAAAATACTTGCAGTAAATGGTTGAAAGATTTTTCCTTTGAATCAGACATGACTTTAAAAGCATTAGTCCATTATTTTTCTTTACCATTCATTACAGTGCCTACTGAGGAACATTTTCTTCTCAGTTTTTTCAGAAGTGAAAACTTGTATTAAATCCAGAAACACTCTTGGGTTTGATTTAGCATAATCATAGCTTAATGTTCTCCACTTCACCATTCCTACACTGATTTCCCCAAACTGTTGTTCAGATTTTCTATTTCAGCTACAAAGCCTCATCAATTTGCAGTGTATCCAGTTCAAAATCTCAGAGATATACTTTATATTTTCTCCCTAACTCATAATGCAGCCTGCCAATCAGCTCCACCTTCTGAAAGCTGATCAATTTTCTACTTTTCCACTCCTGGTTTAGTTCAAACCCTTGCTATTTACCACCTGCATTGGCTTCCATGCCTCTCAGCTGAATATTTTCAGAACTTCAATTTTGTATATATTTTGATGATTTAGTATTTTATAAAGCAAATGAAACATTGACTCCCCTCTCTTTCAAAATTGTATAATTTCAAATCTAGATTTTCTAAAATGTTAAGCAAATAATGATCTCCAACAGAAAGGTCTGGAGATCTGTATTTTTAAGAAGATAATAGCAGTAAACTCTTAGGATCAAAAAGAGTTAGGAAACTTGGACTACAGTAGAATACAAAGTTTGAAATTCGTTTCATTGTTATTTAATGTTCCTCACAAGACTGCAACATACATACCAGCTTTGTCATTTACTGCCCTCCATTCAAAGCGAAAATTCTAAAGACAATTCTTTTTTCAATTATTTGTGTATGTTGTACTCTATGACTGCAACACTAGATCGCTTTCATTTCCACCTGGAAAACTGCTTCTACCACTCATTATTCTTCAAAATCCTTTGCTAATATAATTCCCTCATAAAGTTTCTCCTGAGTCTCGTACACAAGAATCAGCCCCTTCCTCTGGTGTCTTATAGTGTAGTTACTCATTCTCCTATTATTTAGCCCACAGCATCGTGTTTTAATTACATCATTTGCTTACAGTATGTCTTCCCACTAGACTGTATGTCCCTCAGAGTCTTAGGTGCCTAGCATAGTGACTGATTTGCATAAATCTAGCCATGGAATTTGGTTAGCCTTGCAATAAAGTATACAGCATATTTGTGGCTGATTCCTCTAAAAAATACGTCTTATTTAACTCCTGATTTAAAATAATAAAATTAAAACAAAAATGGCAATTAAAATGTGCTTAGAAGAGAGACTACTCTCTACAAATTTATGCTCTTCAAATTTTATAGTAAAGAGAAAAGTAATTTTCTCAACAGAATTAATGGTGCTGGGAGAAAAAATTTTAAGACATAATACAGTAAAAACAAACTTTGACCAGAATTTCCTCCTCTGATTTTTGGATTACAATATACACAAGACTTAGTCTTTCCTGAAGCCTAAAACTCCAAAATTTTAATCCTTAAAATTTAAAGATCTAAAGTAGCTTTAATGGCTGGAGAATTTTGTTACAATTTATTATCTTATTCTTTTCTCAGCATGGAGAAATAAAAATGTAATGATGAAAGAAGTGTTCATTTCATAGTCATTTATCGCATAAATTCACTAAAATAAAATCTTACTTTTCACTTTAGCAATTAATCCACACATTTCTTTTTATAAAAATATGAAGTCTTCTTTTGATATCCTCCAGTATCCTCACAGAGTTAGGGCAATCTTCATATATGTGATATATGTGATGTGATTCTGAAAATCTAGGGGATAATCATAGATTTCTAAATATAATGCTTCAGTGTGAAAGAGGTTATATTAGCTCATTCTCATGCTGCTATACAGAACTGCTTGAGACTAGGTAATTTATAAATGAAAGAGGTTTAATTGACACAGTTCCTTAGATCTGAGGAGCCCTCAAGAAACCTACAATCATGGTGGAAGGAGAAGCAAACACTTCCTTCTTCACATGGCAGCAGCAAGGGGAGTGCAGAGTGAAGTGATGGGGAGACTCTTATAAAACTATCAGATCTCTTGAGAACTTAGTCACTATCACGAAAATGGCATGAGGGTATCTGCCCTCATGACTCAATTACCTTCCACTGGTGGGTCCCTCCCAGGACACATGGGGATGATAAAAATTATAATTCGAGGTGAGATTTTGGTGGGGACACAGAACTCAACCATATCATTCTACCCCAACCCATCCCAAACTCATGTCTTCACATTTCAAAACACAATCATGTCCTTCCAATGGTCCCCAGAGTCTTAACTCATTCCAGCATTACCCCAAAATCTCGAATTCAAAGTCTCATGTGAAACAAGGGTCTGCCTATGAGCCTGTAAAATCAAAAGCAAGTCACTTACTTCCCAGATACAATGAGGGTACAGCCATTGGGTAAATACACCTGTTCCAAATGGGAGAAGATGGCTAAAACAGAGGTCTACAGGCCCGTGCAAGTCCAAAATCTAAAGAGGCAATAATTAAATCTCAAAGCTCTGAAATAATCTCCTTTGACTCCATGTCTCACTTCCAATTCATGCTGATGCAAGAGGAAGGCTCCTAGAGCCTTGGGTTTGACAGGGTCCAGTCCCCCTCCCAGTTGCTTTCATGGGCTGCTGTTGAGTGTCTGTGGCTTTTCCAGGTGCAAGATGCAAGCTGTCCATGACCCACTATTCTGGGGTCTGGAGGATAGTAGCCTTCTTCTCACAGCTTCACTAGGCAGTGCCTCACTAGGGACCCCACATTTCTCTGCCCTAGCAGAGGTCTCCATGAGGGAGACCAAACTTCTTCCTGGGCATCCAGGCATTTCCAAATATCCTCTGAAATGTAGGTAGAGCTTCTCAAACCTCAGTTCATGACTTCTGTGCACCTGCAGACTCAACACTGCCAGGAGGAAGAGGAAGCTGCCAAGACCTGGGACTTGCACCATCTGAAGCCATGGCCCAAGCTATACCTTGGCCCCTTTTAGCCACAGCTGAAGCAAATGGGACACAAGGCAACAAGTCCCAAAGCTGCACACAGCAGAGGGGCCCTTGGCCCAGCCTGCAGAGCCATTTTTTCCTCATAGGCCTCCTGGCCTGTCAAGAACATTTTTGACATGCCCTGGAGATATTTTTCCCATTGTCTTGGCAATTAATGTTTGGCTCCTCATTACTTATGCAAATGTATGCAGTCAGCTTGAATTTCTCCCCCAAAATGAGTTTTTATTTTCTACTCCATCAGGCTGCAAATTTTCCTAACTTTAATTCTCTGCTTCCTCTTGAATGCTTTGCTACTAAGAAATTTGTTCCACCAGATACCCTAAATTATCTCTCTCGAGTTTGAAATTTTGCAGATCTCTAGGGCAGGGGCAAAATGCCACCAGACTCTTTGCTAAACTATAAAAAGAGTCCCCTTTATTCCAGTTGCCAGCAAGTTCCTCATCTCCAGCTGAGACCACCTCATCCTGGTCATCGTTGTTCATATCACTAACAATATTTGGCTGAAACCATTTAACAAGTCTCTAGGAAATTCCAAACTTTCCCACATTTTATGTCTTCCAGGCCCTGAAAACCTCTTGGAAATTCTAAACTATCCCAAATTTTCCTGTTTTCTTCTGAGCCTTCCAGTCTGTTCGTACCTCAGCCTGTTTCCCAGTTCCAAAGTCGCTTCCACATTTTCGGGTACCCTTATAGCAGTACCCGACTCCCTGTGATACCAATTTATTGTATTAGTCCACTCTCACACTGCTGTAAAGAACTACCCAAGTGGGTAATCTATTTTTTAAAAAAGAGGGTTAATTGTCTCAGTTGCTCCGGGCTAGGGAGGCCTCAGGAAACTTACAGTTGGGGAAGAAGGAGAAGCAAATATGTCCTTCTTCACAAGGCAGCAAGAAGTAGAAGTGCCAAGCAAAAGGGGAAATAGCTCCTTATAAAGCCATCAGATTTTGTGAGAACTCACTATCACAAGAACAGCATGAGGGTAACTGCCCCCTGATTCAATACCTCCCACCAAGTCTCTCCCATGACATGTGGGAGACTACAATTCCAGGTGAAATTTGGGTGGGGACACAGAGCCAAGCCACAACAGAGGTTAATATTGATAAACAGCTATATTTAAAACTTATTGTCCACTTGAGGTTGAAGTTGATTAATCTCTAAAATAAGAAATGATATGGTAGTAAATGATACACATAGAGCAAATTTTTTTTTTATAATGAAATCCTTTTAGAAAATGCAGTATAAAAGCAAACCTATCAAAAAATACTGTGGATTCTTACAGGAGGTTTATAGGTGTAATATTTATATTTATTTATTTATTTTTTGGTGTGTGTGTGTGTGTGTGTGTGTGTGTGTGTAATCAGTATGTTTTAGAAAAAGTAATCCTTGGATTTGCCAGAATGTTCTACAATATCTTATCTCTTTGTTGGAATGTTCTATTATATTCTCAACTCTTTAGGTCTTTTAGAGGGCTGTGAGTACATGGAACACCTTTGCAGTTTGTGCATCTAGTGTCCCCTGTCCTAGAACATCCACACATTGTTATATAAGGTGATGAGAATGATGATTATTTATATCTAGTGTCCCCTGTCCTAGAACATCCACACATTGTTATATAAGGTGATGAGAATGATGGTTATTTATCTCAATATTTGTGTCTGTGTGTATTTACGTGCGTCTTTCAGCCTAGTGCTTATTCTTCACACATATCATGTGATGCTGCTAAAGGATCTGTGGTCTTTTACTCTTAACATGAGACAACTGAAACTCAGCCACATATATGGCATTCTTTCTTTTTTCATCAATTGTACCTGCAGCATAAAATATCCTCAAAATGGCTAGACATATATGCATTTAGCTTTGTGAATTTTTAAAAGGCAATATTCTTACTTTTATGTCTAAAAAATATATGCTCAGACACACTTCTGTTTGTCTGAGCCTAAATGTTTTTAAAAAAATAAATTTCAGAGACTATATGAACAATCCATAGGGAGAAGATCAAATCTTTCTTCCCAGAGAGCCAAAAAATTTTTGAAATATTCCTAAATTCAGTAAGTTTCCGTCTTTAACTTTCCAGAAAATGTAGCTTAGCTTTGAGAGTGAAAAAATATGTCGAACTGGCTTTGTCAATCCTGGGTAAGAAAATTAACTTTGATGGAATTTTAAAAGCCCATGTCCCCATCCAATGTAGGGTTGCTTTAGACAACATCCCCTGTTTGTTGTCTTTGTTTTGTTTTTTTTTTTTTTTTTGAGACGGAGATTCGCTCTTGTTACCCAGGCTGGAGTGCAATGGCGCAATCTCGGCTCACCGCAACCTCCGCCTCCTGGGTTCGGGCAATTCTCCTGCCTCAGCTTCCTAAGCAGCTGGGATTACAGGCACGCGCCACCATGCCCAGTCTTAATTAATTTGTTTCCACAAAATTAAGATGACAGAGTAGAAACTTTATAACTACAGTTGATAATCAAAATTGAAATGACTAAATAAGAAATCTCACACAAAATTAGATAGCATCTTATACAACTTTTTAGTATGTACAATAAACCACATTTATCTCAGCATAGATGGCTCCAAAGTTTGAGGAGGGACAGCTATTGAATGTATGTGGTTTATGAAAATGTAGTATTTAAAATAATGATTCTATAAAATCAAGCCATAATAAATCCAGAACGAATTTCAGATTAGAAGTAGGCTGGCACACGGTGAGGTTTTGTTTCTTGTTTCTGTTTGTTCTAAAGTGCTGCTGACGTCATAAGTCTGTTCTGACTGAGGGTCACTCAGGGCTAGAACTACCGTGTTCCAGCACAGGGCAGGTGGATGCTGCCAGAGTTCTCTGTGGAGCTTCTGAAAAAGGGCTTGTTCCCTTTAAACTGGAAAAGTTGAGAGATGTAACCTAAATGTATCTTTAGTTCAAGAAAGTACTGACATTTGCCCACCCTCCATTCTAGCAGACAATGGTAAGAAAACTATTCTGATGAATCTGGAGAACATCATTCTCAGCAAACTGACACAAGAACAGAAAAAGAAATACCGCATATACTCACTCATAGGCGGGTGAGAAAAATGAGAACACATGGACACAGAGAGGAGGTCTACTATACACTGGGGTCTTTTGGGGGGAATGGGGGAGGGACAGCGGGGGGGGGGACTGGGGAGGGATAGCCTGGGGATGAATGCCAAGTGTGGGTGAAGGGGAGGAAGGCAGCAAAACACACTGCCATGTGTGTACCTATGCAACTATCTTGCACGTTCTGCACATGTACCCCAAAACCTATAATGCAATAAAAATTAAAAAAAAAAAAAAAAACTATTCTGAAAGGCTATTCTTAGGTTGTTTGGCTTATGTGCCCAAGCAGTAGGATAGAAGGGGTAAAACAACATTCTCTTATATTATGTTATATCCAGACATTAAACAAAATATGTACTGGTCTTAATCTTTTATTGGCAAACTGCAACTATAGAGAATACAGCAATAGCAATAATCTATCTCATGATTGGGGGTGTATGTTTGTCCAAGGCCACTGACTTCCAAACTTATGAATAGAATAATTTGCCGTATGTTTTACTCAATTTTAAAATAAGTAAAAATGCAGTTTATATTATTAGATAACAGTATACCGATATGTTAACTTAAGCTGAATATTTTCTTATTTTCTGTATTCCTGATGCTCTGGCATCTGAGGCCTCACTAAATGGGGAGAAACTGCCTCTTCTAGGGATAGTCAGTTCTTACAGATAGCAAATGTTAGTTCAGGAACATGCCTTTCATATACAAACTAACGAATCCAGAACCTTTTCTCTGAAACACATCCTTCTGGCTTTTACTCTCCAGCAGGCAATATTCCTCTCCTAATCATGTCAGGGTCAGGTACCAGATTACTAGAGACAGTCCCTATACCTCAGAGCCAACAGAAATTATTCAAGCAAGCCAACCCCCAGCCTGTTTGCCCTGACTTGCCTTTCTAATAAAACCACAATAAAGGCTTCCATCCATGCTTTCCCTTGCTTCCTCTGCCTCCTGAGTGACCTGGTGCTTCTCTTTGTGGCATTATGTGACATGGAACATTTTTTTTTTTAGATGGAGTTTTTGCTCCGTTGCTGAGGCTGGAGTGCAATGGCACAATCTCAGCTCATGGCAGCCTCCACTTCCATGGTTCAAGCGATTCTCCTGCCTCAGCCTACCAAGTAGCTAGGATTACAGGCACCTGCCACCATGCCTGACTAATTTTTGTATTTCTAGTAGAGACGAGGCTTCACTATGTTAGCCAGGCTGGTCTTGAACTCTTTATGATCCTCCTGCCTCAGCCTCTCAAAATGTAAGGATTACAGGTGTGAGCCACCACGCCTGGCCACATTCTCTGTTTTTTAGTGACAAACTTCTGATTTGTTGACCTCACCATACCTGAATTATAATAAAAGGTACATTTAAAGCAATTACAGTAGAGAAGTATCATCTAAAAGCTTTTTCAAGCAAGAAAAAGACCTCTGCTTGACAGAGAGGTAATAAGCTATTAGAAGAAACATCTGGCTGTTTGGCATGTGTACAACCTGGCTGTAATTTCACTTTCTCACTGTTTAAACCCAGACTGTCTTCATCTGTTTGGGCTACTATAAAAATACTACAAACTGAACAGCTTATAAACAATGAATATTTCTTACAATTGTGGAGAGTTCAAGTTCAGGATGAAGGTGCCAGCAGATCTGGAGTCTGGTGAGGGTCTATTTCCTGATTCATAGACTGAGGATTCTAACTGTTTTCACATGAGGGAGGGATAAGGCCATTCATTATAATGGAAGGAGCCTTCATCATAAGAGCACTTATTGGAGTCATTATGGAATGACTCTAATCTCGTAAACTTATTGTCTTCTTTCCAAGGGCCCGCCTCTTTTATTTTATTTATTTATTTATTTTTAGACAAAGTCTTACTCTGGCACTCAGGTTGGAATGCTGTTATACAATCTTGGCTTATTGCAACCTCAGTCTCCCGGGTTCAAGTGATTTTCATGCTTCAGTATCTCAACTAGATGGAACTACAGGCATGTGTCATCATGCCAGGCTAATTTTTGTATTTTGAGTAGTGATGGGGTTTCACCATATTGGCCAGACTGGTCTTGAACTCCTGGCCTCAAGTGATCCACCTGCCTGAGCCTCCCAAAGTGCTGGGATTACAGGTGTGAGCCATAATGATTGGTTTCAATGTATAAATTTGGAGAGGACAGAAACATTCAGATTGTGAAAAACCTCTATGATTCAGTCCTTGATGTTTAACTTATACACAAGTTTAAAACCAGTCTGTAGTAGCTTTGGTTAAAAAGCTACAACTATTAGCTGGGTGGGATAGCAGGCACCTGTAATCCCAGCTACTCAAGAGGCTGAGACAGGAGAATTGCTTGAACCCAGGAAGCAGAGGTTGCAGGGAGTCAAGATTACACCATTGCACTCTAGCTTTGGCAACAAAGCAAAACTTCAACTCCAAAAAAAAAAAAAAAAAATAGATACTTCCTATTAAGATATTTAAAGAGTAGGTATTCGTACACTTACAGGTTTACTATGTGGGGCTCTGTGTATCTGCTGATTAGCCCCTGTGATTTTAGTCAGCTTACATTGTTAGATGGTTATACTAAATTATAAGCTAAAACTCTTTTCTAGAACTACCTACTCTTGGTTGATACTGCTGAGGCCCAAAATAAACAATTTGATTTAGTCTTGGCTGGCTCCATTCATTTGTATAAGAAAAGAAAATGAGGGCACTATTTTACCAGAGCAGAGTTATCAAAGGTGTCATACACAAACCCTGTGGTGGTAGAATCACTAGGGGTCTGTGTGACAAATAATAAACTACTAACTTGAATTGACGATCCAAATTTGAAACATACATGAAAACACACGGACACATGCACATATACATTTTTATGGATTGAACTGTGGCTCCATAATAACTTCCTTCTGAACTTCTTAGGTGAGTGAGAAAGAAATTGATCTACTCCTACAGGAATGACTATTGTCCTTATACGTAGCACATGCCTGAGTGAGTAACCATTGCTTAACTCTACGTTGGTATATGACTCATGAGTTTTCAAAGGGAATTATCTCTCCTCAATTTTTTCTAATATGGTGGACACCATAGAAGTAGGCATTGCATCAAAATATTATTCATTGTGTGTGGAAACAGGAAAAAAACCTGTTGCTTAACATACGGCCTATAGATCCCTAGCCCATACAGCTTGTATGTGCCTGGCAACCTTACCCAGTGTGCGACAGAGGCTAATTGAAGCAGAAAGAGAGGTCCTATTGAGAAGTTGTGTGGGTCGATTTCTTCCTTTAAGGAGGCAAAATCCCAAACCTCCCATAACAGAAAGCTTATAAAATCTATTCAAATATTTGGAAATCAGATTTTGGAAATTAGCTCAGAGCTATCCAATTTACTCGCATATAAAAATACTCATTGGCTTGAAAAAAATGGGACAATTTCAGAAAATAAGAACGATTTTGGTTGGTCACTATATACAATGTAAAACATTTAAATTACCATAAAATTTTTCTGAGAAGCCCTGGTTCCTTGTTAACATGATATCAGAAACTTATTTGTAGCATAGGCATTCTCTTAAAGAGCAGAGTCTTTATTTTATAACTCGGATGAAATCAGCTAAAAATGTAAGTATAATAGGAGAAAGTGAAATGCACTTGACAATTGTAACTGGAATCCTAGTATTCACTCTACTTCTCCTCCAAGTATACATCCCAAACCCATTACCAAATTTCAATTAAAATTTAACCAATTAAGTACTACAAAAAGAGATTGTGTTTATTAATTTTTTCTAGTTTAGCTCTCTGAAGGGTGCAGGTGGGGAATAAGCTAACTTGGGTATGTTTGCATATTTATACGAAGTAAATACTAGCAGAGACTTACAGAGTTTCCAAAAGCAATCATGCCTGCAAAATTTCTCTTTTGGCTGTAAAATTGCATTGTCTATGCTTGCATTCACTAATATTTCTCAGTCTCTTTTTATCTCAGACAAATTTACTCTTTCTCTGCCCCATAATACTCGATTAAGAACTGCAAACATTTAATGGCAATAAATAACTTTATACCTCACAAACAGATATTTTTTAAAGTCTAAGCAGAAAGCAAAGGGGAAAATGCAGAGGCAGATGACCTGCTGCTTAACTTCCATGATGCTTGTGACTTGGCCTCTTCAGTTCCAGGCACAGGATTAATTTATCTGAAGAATTTCTGTCAAGTAACTTTTCAGATAGCCATAAATTTTGGAGCGATTCTATATCTTAAGTCCATTAAATAAGTGAGTGGCATCAATACTTGTTTTTGCCATTACGAATACTTTACATAATTGATCTCAGAATTTTGAGAACTGATTGATTTTTATACAAACCATAAAAATTTTAGCACATTAGAAAAAATATCCATAGGTTGCTCAATTTTTGGATTTTATAAGTAGAGCTAAAAAGAAAATCATGCAGGTAAAAATGTAGCAATATTTGTTTCTTTCAACGCTTTGGCTTTCAATCCAATGCATGTATTTAGGTTCTAATTTTTAACCTCAGTAGCTAACAGAAAATTGTTATTATATAGAACAAGTGTTTTCAGATACAGCTGTGAAGACCTGTTTTACAGGGATATACTACATTTTGCCTAATGTGTGGAAAGAATCTAAACATTATTTAAAAGCTCGTGAAGTAAACTTATGCCTTTCTATGATGAGTTTTATTTGTGAAAAACTAAATTCCATCTAATAATTCTTAAATTAGAATTGACATGAGAAACAGTTAAAAATGCAATGATGAATTTATCATCATTATTAATTAGGTGAAATAACATTCTAAAGCTGGTTAATGGGGATGGTGGCATGAGTCAATAAAGTAACTAAAAATTACTGAATTGTTCATTTGAAACAAATGAATTTCATGAGATGGAAATGAATCTCAATACGCTTATTTTTAATAAAAGAATAACCTGAAGTAAAAAGTGGTACATGTGGTTTACCATAATTAAGGGGTAGTCAAATTAATTATATAGCTTTAAATGGTTTTGAATATTTTGTATTTTGTTCCATATTTTTTTCTAATTTTCAGAGGCATTTGTTGAAAAAAGACCTGCATGAAACTATTATATAACCATCATTATAAAGTGCTGCTGGCCTCATCTGCCGAATTTCTTCTGGAATTGCAAAACAATAAGCCAAGAATCATTATTATTCACATTGCACAGTCTGTAGTTTAGCTTTGCAAACATGCTTTTCAAGTTAAATTTCCTTCAAAATGAACCTAACTACAAAAAAAAAAAAAAGAGGGGGGAAATGCTAGAGGCAAAACAAACTTGAAGTTTACAAAGTCTGGTAGTCTATTTTCCAAATTGACTGGGTTTTGTTACCTTTTACATTCTAGAGTGGTTCACAGTCATTTTTCCTATATGCAGTTATGAATCTATGTTATCCCTTGCGTTCCTGCATGGCTAAGTGTGGTATTTTTACTCTTTGTTAACCTTAGGAATAACAGTTAAATGGCTTTTTTGGCTCTAATGAGTTGGTTTAATCTCTAAAAGGAGATCCTGAAATAAGAGTTCAGTAAGACCAGACATTGGTTCTAAACAATATATAAAGTTTTCAAATGTTACATATGAAATGAATCTTCCATAACATTTGTGTTCAATGTAGAGCATCTGATGCACAGGCAGTTACACATGATATAATGCTCGTATTCTCTTCATTCATTAAAAGAATGTATAGAGGCAGGTTGGAACGTGCTTTAGGTAACTCACCACTAGGTTTTCGTAACATGAAGGGATGTGAAATCAGATAAGAAAAACAATCACATAAGCAGAATGAAAGTTCTGACTTAAAAAATATCATATTCCTGTGGCAAAACCCCTGACAATCAAATTTATAATGAGGGAAGCAACTCCAAGAACTATAGGCAAAGAAGGAAAATTGTGAGAAAAATTTTCCAACACATTCCATAAAAAGTCAGCAGGGTTTTATAGGAAACAATCAAGTGACTGTAGAAAGAAAACATGCAACCAAAGAATTTATTCATTTAACATCTATAATTTAACAAAATAACATGTTCAAAGCCACTTTTCGAAGACAAATTAAAAGTCCCTTATGGACTACAAATTGCTAACTACCAATGTTCATTTAAACAACACTGATGACAAACTATCCCAAGAGTGGCTGCTGTGAAAACTGGCATCCGAAGGCTTTGTGTCAACCTTTCTTTAGTATTGAAATCTAATCCACACATTTTAATCCAAATATAGGTGGAAGACATGCAGTAGAGAGGAGACTCCGTTTATGTTTTTAAATATTAATGCAAAAATCACAAAAACATTTATGGGTGTAAATATTCGATGAAATTAAAACATAAATTCTTTAACCATATGAATCATCAGAAAACCTGTACCAATTAGAAAATAATACATCTACAGTTGATACAGAAAGGAATAAAACTGAGGAAATGCAAAGTCTGATTGCACTAATGTTAAAGGTACAAATTGGAGGACATATTTATATGTATATACAATATCCATAATATGTATACATATTACACATATATACCTTTAGTTGTGTATGTATATGCATTTATATACATACATACTACATACAGCTCAGTTACTAATTATTATATTTTAGATTCATGTATTCTTTTGTTTAATTCCAATAATAATCTAAAAAATTCTGGAATTGTTTGAAAATTGTTTTAAAGAAAATTTTGCATTTCATTCAATAAAGCAACAATCATAATTAGTCTCATAGTGCCCCTCATTATGGTCCTAGGGTCTTTTTAAAATTAATAGTGTATGGCATATCTCTTTATATGTTCCTTTTTGCTTACCTTTGCTTATCAGTTTAGTAAAAATTATTTATTAAAGTAAATATCATAAAACAATTTTATTCAAGATTTTCTGTGTTGACTATATGCCAGGGACCATGTAAGGTGTGATGGTTAAAGTGGCATAAAAGGCGGACATGTCCCTGCCTTTACGGAGATCTGAAACATTCTCATCATTAGCATTGCATTTCTTTACAAATTACCCTCTGATAACCTTTGTTCCCTCAAATGCATAAGGAATCTATCAACATCTCAGTTAACCTCTGTAGGATTTGAAGTGCTACAACTCCTCCAGGCTACCTAATGGGCCTATTTTGTTTGTGTCTGAACAATATCCCTTTGGAATTTCCTATAAAGGCAACTTTCCAATTTCCAGGTGTCAGCTACTCATTCTATTTGACTGAGGATTCTTTGGGTTATCAGAGTCACCTCTGTTCATGCACTTTAGTCTGGAAGACTTGAGGATTAAAAAAAAGTACTCATCAATTACCTCTCATCTTTGGAACAGCTCTCAGCCAATGACTGATGAAGAGTTCATGTATAAATACCCCAGCTTCCTCTTATCTAGTGTGGGATAGCTCTGAAGCAAGTATTCCACATGGGCTCCCACTGTTCAGCAACAGGATTAAGCTCCCATTTCCCACAGGGTAACTGAATTAATACTCATCCTTCAGTGGTTTCCTTCCTTTCCTTGTTTCATTTTGATGTTCCCCTGCCTCCCCTACCTGGGTTTCCAGAGATCATTCCCAAATAAACAACCTATATTCAAATTCTCATCTCAATGTCTACTTCTGGGAGAATTCAAACTAAGACATCTTGCATCTCTGTAAATACTTAGGGATATTCGTGAGAGCTGAGACCATATAAAGCATTATTTGGGTGTTCAAGACATTTTAACAATTTAGGTCTACTCTAGTTAATGAATGATTGTGTGTCATTGGGTAGTTTTGGCTTTGAGTGGGACAAAGTTTAGGGAAACTAAACAGACACACAAACATACAAGCATAGGTATATGCAGAGCTAACACACACACAGTCACAAATATGTCTCCACCCCAGCATCATCAATACCTCAAACTTATTATTGAACTGTGAATTTAAGTTGCAAGCTGTGATATGGATAGCATAGGCAATTACTTGATTAACAGGACCTACAGTTGCTATAGTGGAATAAAAGACAGTTTGTTGATAGAAGTTCAGTAGCATCGCTTTTGTTCAATGAGGTCTCTATTTTTCTCTCCACTCTAAGTTGGGTGGCTATTCTGAACCAAACATTTAGTTTTTTATTCTGTTCTGTGCTCAGAGTCCAGCATTCTCACCTTAGAAAATAAGAGCTGCTTCATTACTTGGTCATTCCTGGAAATTCCCAAGAAATAACTAAGATGGATCCTGGCCACTGGCCCTGGAACAGGAAGCAGACATCCTAATGCAGGCAAGACCAATGAGCTCGTTCTTAAAAGTGAAATACAGAGAACAGAGACCCTCTGATCTGTTGAACCTCAAGTTCTTGTTCTTTGATGAAATTGCTGTAAGATCTCATAGCCTGCTGTTCACTTTCGGTTATTAATTCCCAGTGTAGAGCAGTATAGAACAGCAGTTTCCTGGGTGGAAAAAAGTGTCAGCTCATTTACTTCTTCCTTTTCTTTTCCAGTGTTGGAGGATGGTGGAGGGATTGTGGAAGATAAAGTTTGTACTTAGCTATGCACACATTTGCACTGTATTTGTTGACTTCTACAGTTTTCTTGACTAATGCTGACTTTTACAATGGTGTGTTAGCTTTCTGTAGGCACTCATGACCTTGTCAGATGATTCTGCAAAGATCTGCATAGTAAGGACCCATTTCGCTGCTCTTAGAAACACCTGAAGATATGTCTGGCTCCCACTGTTTGCAAGTGTCTTTGTATGTGGTATACTTGGTGTATTTTTGTCTAATTTTATTTTATTTTATTTGAGACAGAGTCTCACTCTGTTGCCCAGGTTGGAGTGCAGTGGTGAGATCTCAGCTCGCTCACTGCAACCCCCACTTCCCAGGTTCAAGCAATTCTCCTTCCTCAGCCTCCTGGGTAGCTGGAATTATAGGCACGCACCACTACACCAGCTAATTTTTGTATTTTTAGTAGAGATGGGGTTTCATCATGTTTGTCAGCCTGGTCTCAAACTGCTGACCTCGTGATCCGCCCACCTTGGCCTTCCAAAGTGATGGGATTACAGGCTTGAGCCACCACACCCCAGCTTGTCTGATTTTTTTGATCCTCATTGCCAATTTCCAAATAACCAGAAAATATCTTGCTGAATATTTTATATATGACTATATTTCTGAGTATGTGTGTGTGGAGAGTGTATAGTTGTACATATTTGAGCTCTTGGTTCAGAAACTCATTTTTAATAAATCCTTGCATTGTCTTATTAAAACCTGATATTCATTAATACCTATCTCATAGTAATTAGACCAAATGGACTCTATTTGACTCTTAAATGCTGGTACTTAGAATGAATAAAACCATGAAATGACATCGCCTTTATCCTCTAATTCTCAAAGCCTTTCAAAATGCAATTTAATTCTATGTTAATATCACATGTTGAGCAAACCCACAAATAGAAGCCTGATCTGGAATTGAAAGCGAGATTAAATATATCTCTGAATAAATCTTTCCTGTCAATTCTCATGGTGAGTGAAAATTAGAGTCTGGTAGGAGTCAGAGACAGCGACAGATAAGCGAGTTCCCTCTGGGAGAGACTCATTCACAGCAGGGTGGTGATATCCTGGTTTCCCACTGACTAGCAGACTTCACCAAAATAGACACCTGTCACAGAGGAATGAGACCAGTGGGCTTACACAGAAATCTTTTCTGTTTCTGACTTTCTCAGTTCCCATTTGCTGCTATAAGAAGGTTCTGAAATAACATTGCCATTTAACAATTATTACACCTAAAGTTTTGTTTTCTGTGGTAAGAAAGATGTTGGAAAATGATGCAGAAATATATGCAAACTTATCTATAGAAAGCCTAAATAAATGAGAAAAAAAATGTCCTACACATTTGAAAGGTTGTTATCTTGCCTAAGAATTCAGTTCAAAAAGTGGCTGGAAGAGAATTTATTCTAGCAACTTGTTAATTTAAATTAGCAACGTAATTTCTTTAAAAGCAAAGATTAAATGGGATGAGAAACAGCAGCACCAAACATTTATCTTACAGGTTAAGATTTAATAACTATTTACTTTTTAAGTCTCTGCCCCTGCAAAGACTTGAAATTAATTTTAAAAAGTTGATTTCAGCAATAAATACAATACGCTACAGCATGAGACCTATTTTGTGCCAGAGACTTTTAATCAAGTTAGAAAATAAAAATAAGAATGGAAACACTTTTATGGAGTGAAAAGACCTCAAAAAAAAAAAAAAAAACCGATAAACTATTAGGAAGGACTTCATATATTCTTAATCAAGATAGATGTATTTGATCAAATTACTTTTTTCATGCAGCAGTTCTGTGTAGACATATCCTTGGTTCTTTTGTGGTTTTAGCTGATTTTCCGAATACTTTCATTTAAAATATATCACCAGTGCAAAGTAAGATAACATAACTTCCTTTGAGAGTCAGATGTTAAGTTGTTCTATTTGTTTTATTTATATTTTAAGGTTACTGTCTCATTCATGAAGAATAATGTTAACCACAGTCTTTAGGAGACTGAGACTGAGCCGTTCAAATGAATGACTATAAAGTGAATAGCTGTAGCCAAAGGGTGATTCATTTGATTTAAAACACATTTGTAGAACAAATTTTGGAACTGTGCTCACTTGTTAATTTTCTCTTTTGTGATTTCCCTTCTCTTTCATAGGTTGGCACTCAAAACCAACATCTAGACAGTGCCAAGTTTGATGAAGTAGTTAAGAGCATTCCTGAAGTGGCACATATGCCAATTGCAAATTGCAAAGTTTTTTTTTTCAATTAGAAGGAATAAAAAGTGTGTGCTATATTCGAAAAAACCTGCCGTTTTTTTCAAAAATATCTTGGAAGATAAAGAATTGAACCTAAACATGAGGGTGAGGGGGGGCTGCTGGAAGTAACCTATAGTTGCCATCACACTATAAAGCCTTTAAGCCCTAAATTTGTATATGAAGCCTCTTCAATACTAGGTCATGACTAGTGAAGCTATGAGTTGTCCTAGGAACTCCTGTTTGGACATACCCTGCCTTCTTGTCAGCACATCCCACTGAGGCTGACTGGTTACAAAATCTTCAGATGGATCAATTCATAGATTCCAAGATGGGCAAATGTCAATGCCAATTTTATCTGACTCTTTCAGACAAGATTGATGATCGGTTATGCAGAAACTTGTGGTGACAATTTTTTCTTTTCTCCCTGTGTCTGCTACGATGGTTTTAATTTTTTTTTAAAGTTTTTGGATAACTACCTAGGCTAGAAGTAAATCATAGAAAATTGCCCTAGAAAAGCAGCTGGTTTGATAGTAAAGCCCACCTCAGACATATTGTAGTAACTCTTCAAATGTTCCGTCGTTCAGAAACTGTTTCTCTTCAACTTAGGTAGGCAGGGTTCACTAGGATATAAAGATTTCCATATAATACATGAGCCAGTCTTAAAACTTTGCTACTTGTCAATCTCAGGCATATACACGTGTGTGTGTGTGTGTGTGTGTGTGTGTGTGTGTGTGTGTGTGTGACTGTGCCATTTACAATACACTAAGTAGGGGAAGACAAACTAGAAAAACTCTTTCCATTAACAGACTTCTGGTAAAAAATCTAAATGTGCCACATCGTATAGTTGTGGATTACTGAACTGGAGGAGGCACTGGCTGACAGTCAGAGAGAGAAACTCTACAAATTTCCTTATATGGAATACTAATATGCCAGCCCATGCATTATCTTATCTTACAAACGCTTCCTCAGTTTACCTGGTAGGTGAACCCAGAATAAAAAGGTTTCTATATAATAGGCACCAAAAAGACGAAGATAGTTAAGAGCATGCTGATTAAATGTGTAAAGAGAGTAATCCTCCAGAGAAACTTAGAAACATGAGAACCGATAAAAGATTTTTCTATTTAAATGTGCTTAAGTAGTATGGTGACTGTACTCACTGATAAAATTATAATGTCTCAAAATCATCAGCCAAAATCAAGTTTAAACAAAAAGTCACTAGAATGAACATAAACAAAAAATATGAATAACTAATATGAAGTTTTTTAACACAAATCCATAATTACTATACAAAGTTGATTACTCAGATAACTTGACTACCTTGAAATATTTATTTTCATACCATTTAAGAGCTGATGTTATAAAATTTCCATATTCACTTAAAAATTCCTTGGTAGTTTTGTTTTCTTACTTTATGCCCATTACCAAACTGCAGATGTTTTCTCTAGGTGCACAGAAAAGATGAAAAACGGCAGTACCAGTTTGAGAGGCTATTGCACAGTTCCATTTCATGGCTTAGCAACTTCTTAGTACTTTACCCAATTGCCTTGACAACCTATTTCAGGTAATTTGACTTTTTAGCTTCTCCTTTCTCCCTTTCTTCTCAATGTTGAGAGAAAGAGACTTCCTTATTCATTTCTACCTTGTTGTGGATTTCATTTCTTCTTACCATTCCTTGAGTTCTCAGAAAACCCAGCCTTTCTTGTTAAGTACCTAATTCATATTCTTCTTCCCTTCCATGGCACGCTTCAAACCCCCAGGAAACGATGGCTAAGAACGTGGCCACAGCTGTCAGATTACTTGAGTTCAAATCGTGACTCAGTAACACCAGTGTGAACTAGGCATCTTACTTCACATTCTTGCCTCAGTTTTCCACATTGAAAAACTGGAAAAATAATGGTTGCTAACTATGAAGGTTAATTTTATGTGTCAGTTTGGGCTACGGGATGCCCAGATTGCTGGTGAAGCATTTTTTTTTCTGGGTGTGTCTATGGAGGTGTTTCTAGATGATACGGGCATTTTAATAGATGGACCGAGTAAAGATCTACCTTCACTAAGGTGAGTGGGCATCATCCAATCCATTGAAGGCTTGAATACGGCAGAGGGGCAGTGAATCTGCTCTTTCTTTATAAGCTGAGAAATCTGTCTTTTCCTGCCCTCAGATATTGAAGCTCCTGCTTCCTGGGTCTGCTAATTCTAAAGAATTTTACCATCAGACCCTCCAGTTTTCAGGCCATGGACTTCATATTGGATGTTACACTATTGACTCCCCTGGTTCATAAGCCTTTGGCCTCAGACTGAAATGTATCAGTCTTTTCTAGTTCTCTATCTCCCAAACAGCAGGTTGTGGGACTTCCTGGACTCCATAATTGTGCTGATAAATCCCCATAATAAATTCTTCTCTTACATATCTGTATATAACCGATCGGTTCTGTTTTCCTGGAGTGTCCTAACTAACATACTACCTTACAGTTTTGCTTTGTCTTTTTTTAATTAATGAAGATTGATTAAATAATGCACTCTAACATTTATGATTCAAATTCTGTCCCCAAATTTTACTCAGTTATTTCTTAAAATAATAATTTAAAAAACCCCATTCCTCTACGACTACCGACAGCACACACGTTAGTATTCTTATCTAATTACATGAAACCTCTAGGACTGAAGTATCCTGCTCAGCTCTTTTCCTTACAGCTCTCTCACTTAAAATTTATATTAAAATGCCTATTGGATAAGGCCCAAGTTAGCCACTCTGAAGGAGACAAATGTGGGCCATGCCTTGGTCATGCCCTCAAGGAACCTGAAGTATAGTAAGAAAGATTAAATGCATATGAAATACCATTCTAATACAAATTAGAATACAGGAGCACCATAAGAGAGATTCAGATAACCAATTCTATAGCGCTATGGGAGTTCTGATAAAAACAGGACCATTCCCAGCTGAGAAGAATTAGAGAAAAATTAACTAAGTTCTGGCACTTACTCTGAGTCCGGCAGAATTAAACATTTTAAACACATGCATATTGGATAAGTGCATTTTAAGTGAAGGTTACCAAATTTTCAAAATGTCCTGGAGAATAGAGGGAGTTTACCTTTATCTTTATAGTAAGGAGTAAAGGAAATGGTGATTGAAGATTTGTGTGATGCGACATAGGAGGAACCTTAACTTTTAGGCTAAGAAGTTTTTTTTTTCCTGTATAGTGGAAACCAACATTTAAAGCAGCTAAGTTATGTGACCCAAACTGTATGCCAATGAGAGTAATCCAGTAACGATGTTATCAGGGGTGCAGCAGACGTGGATAAGGCTAGGTCCTTGTCCTTGAACAATCACTTCATCTGTAAGAGCTAGTAACCGAGTCCTACGGGGGTACACGGGAGGCCTGCTTACTCTAGTGAAGAAATGGGAAGCATTCTGCAGGAAATGACTCATGAAGTGACTTTTGAGAGATGAGAACTGAACCAGGTGAAGAAGAGACATAGTAGAAATTTCTGTAAGTGTATGTAGATTAAACAGACTTTAAAGGCCATGAAACGATACTGAATTATGCAAGTTTACAGGAATATGTATACATGGAGCATAAAGTGGAGAGGTATTAATTGGCAAGTAGCCTTGAAATAAGTCATGGAGAGGTTTTAAGTCTGTAGAGCACTTCGATCAAGGTACTTTGTAAAACAGATGAGGTGGAAACGCAGCTGCAGACTAGTGGCTGTTGTAATGAACAAGATGCAGGATGATGAGAACCTGAAGTTAGTCATATCAAGTGAGAAAGAAAGGATGCTATAGAAATGGAAGAGACTTTGTGCTGGTGGAATCTACAGGACATGCTAACTGACTACATCTTCATTCAATAGACATATTTTTAATACCCAACACATTTTAATCGCTGAGGAAATACATCAACAAGACACTAATGAAAAAAATGAACAACTCCCCACCCTTGTAAGGCTTATATTGCTTGAGGAGGACTGAGAAGGCAAAAAAGAGAATAAGATTTCATAAATGACTTTGTAGACGACTGTTTCCCAGTTAAAGTCTGGGCTTTGACTCCAAAGCTGACTCCCTCTATACTCAGCAGCTGTCTGTTGGGGTTCCCAAGATCTTTTCTTTGATACTATTTTAAAATTAAATTTCATGCTCTATTATCCACCACTTTCTCTTCAACTTTCATGACTCTCAAATATACAACTTATATTGAGGCTCTTTCCCAAGAATCAGTTCTTAGCTGTCAATTGTTTACTTAGAACAATCACCCGCACAAAATTCCTGTTTCTTGCCTTAATTTCATCAGTTCTAAAATGCTACAAGTTATCATGCGTTCATGCTTTTGATCTGGATCAATGGCTTCATCATCCTTTATTCCACACGTGTTTAAATGATGCTCGAGTTTGAGTGAGCAGCATCTCACTTTGCTCCTTTATTAAGTTAGGGTCAATTTGTCCTGTGTTCTCCTCTGCCTGTTGGTATTGTGGATGCTGAGTTGGTTCAGGAACCAAAAGGAACTCAATATGTGTAAATATTCCCTTAAACTGATGAACTTAATTTATTGATACTGGTTTTTTTTCCCCCCGAATGCATAAAAAATAAATGGTTATGGTTTTAATTATTCTGGTTTTAATCTCTGAAAGGTCATTTTCCTCCTTTCTCCAGGTTTATTTCAGACCTTTATAATCTCTCATTTAGGTTATCATTAATGTGTTAACTGGTTTATTTTTCTTGCACCTTCATTTATTTTTCTAAGTCATAGGCCTGATTGTGTCACTTTTCTACATAGAAATCAACAAGTGTTTGCTAACCATCTCATCCCAAGTAGTCTATATAATACACAAGCACCACCCCTATGAAATGAAGAAAGACTCGTGCATTTCTGTCCAGGTGAAGAAATTGCATGGCAGCTTCTGCAGGGAAATGGGCTTTCTGTTTCAAGAGAAAGTAGGTGGCAGAGACCTTATTCAAGGACATCGGTCACTCCACTTCATCCTCTGTTTCTATCTACTTGTTGGTATTGTTGATGCTGAGTAAGCTCGGGAACCGAGAGGAAGTCAATATGTGTAAATGTTCCCTTAAACTGATGAACACGATTTCTTGGTGTTATTTTTTGTAGAATGCATGACACAAAACTGAGTACCTAAGAGCAGCGGTGCAGCAACGTTAGTCTATGCTTCCAAGTCGGGTGGGGCGCTTGCTGCACAGACACAGTCCAGAGTTGCCCCGTGGAAAATCAAACCAAGGTGAAAAGCTATGTTGTATCTGTTCTTAGGCGTTTAGCCCCTTTATCTGCATTATGTTTTATATCCATGACTAAACATGTTTGGAAATGTGTGTGTCCACTTCAGTGGACTAACAAAATCCCCCAAAAGGAGTGTAGACCTCAAGCCACCTTCCCAGCCAACATTGCCCTCTCAGTCCTCCCCTCCCTGCCTCAGCTGAAAGGCTGTACCTGAGGCGACAGTGGTCTTCCAAACCTCTGTGTTCCTTGCCCCAGACTTCAACGTCCTGGCTTCTGTTAAATCCTTATTTACCTTTAATTGTCCACCTCAAACCCCACCTCTTCAATTAAATCTTTCTCTATTCTTAGACAGAGAATACTCATTCTTTTTCTTTATTATGACGTGTTTTCTTTGCACGAACTATATTTAGTTGAATAAATGTTGAGATAATTACAAATTCACTGAGGGTAGCAAGTAGGTATTAGCATTGTCTTCCATCACAACATACCGCACAGCGTTGTTCACATAACAGTATTCAACAAATACTGCTGGAATTAAGTTGAATAACTACATTTCATTGTCAGGAAGTGTAGTCACTTTATGAAACAAACATTAAGGAAATCTTTTAAAAGCAGCAGAGAGTGATGAAACGCAGAAGAAAAGGTAACTCAGTATTAGTTAAAGGACAGTTTTCAGTACAATCTTTATATTACACTGATTGACCAGTGCACCATTACTCTTCAACAGGTTTGAAAAGAAATTACATACAAATAGATGTTACAATTCTTCAGAATTAAACGCATTTAGAGTATATTGATGATATAATGACAATATCTTAAATTTGCATGAAGTCTAGAGAACGTTACCTCTTTGAGACCAGGATATTATTAGTATAAACAAGTCTGGTTTTGTAACAAGGGCTTACTCAACTTCTGTTTCTGCAGGTTCAATTTCATGGCCTCAGGACAGGCAGTTCATGGAAGCACAAACTATAAAGTGAAGACGCTATAGATTTTCTGCCTGTCTGCAGCCTTGCAATTGGGAAAGAGTTTTTCTTCCTAAGAACTTCCCAAGTGCTTGCTGAACAGATTCATCTGTAGAGTGATTTAAATATGCATGTGCTCCTAGAAATCCCTGCGCTTATTTTCAGAGACTCTGCATCTGTAGGATTGGCTTGGAGTAGGTAAATACTGCTGTGTTGAAAGGCTTCTGAGTGATTTTCTAAGCCAATTTTGGCTTAAAAAATCATTGAGCCAAGCGTTTGCAATAGCAGTACCGGAAGATGGATAACAAGCCCTCGAGTGGTGCTAATAGCAGGTGCAGCACTGTCCGGAGAAAGGGATGTCTCTCAAAGGTAGGTAAAGGGAAACTGTAGCGAAGTCTGTGTCATCAGGCCTGACACCATTCCTGAAATTCTACGCACATAAGAAGGTGATCTCCAAAAGGATACTGCTGACATAAAAATATTTACCAATAAAACAACCCTATAATATGCCCTTTCCACAAACCACTTTGTCGGTTTACAGTGCGATTGATAAGTGCTCATCCGAGTGAGATTTGAAGCCTAATAGATCTGAGATAGGGTGAGGGGAGAGGATACTTTGTGCTGCACTGGGCATCGTCTTCCAAGAAAACCTAAGAAATGAAAGACTCTCAAGGAAGAATGAAGATCCATAAAAAGAGAATGCCAATTGGTCAATGGGTGAAATTCAAAGATTAGCATTGCGTGTGTATCAGTTTATCTTGACATGTCTTTAAAAATACAGTCTAGAAATTAATTCAAAAGAGAAACAGCAATCATGTGCATGTGCACACACAGACAGACACACACACACACCCCACTGTGATGGTTAAATTTGTATGTTAATTTAGTTATGCCATTCTACTCAGATAGTTGGTCAAACACCAGTCTGGAATCACTGTGAAGGTGTTTTTCAGGTGATATTAACATTTAAATCAGCACAGTTTGAGAAAAGCAGTTTATACTCCATAATATTTGTGGGCCTCATTCAGTCAGTTGGAGGCCTTAAGAGAAAAAATAGAGGACCCTTAAAACAAAGGGATTTCTAGCTTCAGACTGCATTCAGATCCAAGCTACAATATCAACTGTTCCCTAGGTTTCCAGCCTGTCAGCTTACCCTACAGATTTTTGATTTGCCAGCCTCCACAATCACATGAGCCTATTCCTCTCCTTAAACTCTCTCTCTCTCTTCCTTTCTTCCTCCCCTCTCTCTGGATAGATAGATAATAGGTAGGTAGGTAGGTAGGTAGGTAGGTAGGTAGGTAGGTAGGTAGGTAGATAGATAGATACACAGATAGATAGATAATAGATAGCTAGATACACACAGTTTATTGGTTCTGCTCCTCTGGAGAAACTTCACTAATATGTTGACTAATATAACTGAAAAAGTACCTTGCAAATCTCTTCATGAAACCAAAAACTATGCTTAAAAAGAGGGCCGGTAGATGCATAGCTTTATATAGGATGAATTGATAAGAGTTCTTTTCGTTGGTGCCACAGTCAATCATCTTACAAATCTTATCAGACTTTGGGTTTGCATAAATCTTCTCTAGTAAAACTCTAGGAGGAAAGAGGAGATTGAAATATATACCAGACTATAATCTTAGTTTGAGTTAATAAATATAGCCTTGGTTAATGAGAATATTTTCTTTTAACTGGGAAGAAATAAAACTTCATTTATCAGGGATATCTTTGGTTCTTATCGTGCTGTGAATTTTTTTGTTCAGGACGAGAACTGATGACTGGAGCCTTTCCTGCCACTCCTCCCCTGTTGTATACATCCTGCCATCTGTCAATCTGGTGCTTTTCACAAACACCCAATCACACATGTTCAACACCTTCTCCTTTGCCCCATCTCCGAACATCCACACACATCCACACAGTCCGCTCCTTATACAATGCTCAAGGAACGTCTTTCCACATTACTTTCTGCATTGCTCATTACGGGAGTCATATGAAGCTTACTTGTTCTAGCCTTTGTGACTAAAAAAAAGTGTAGGCTATATGCAGGTGACTGCATTTAAGATGAGGCGCTCTATAAAGAAATACAGAAAACAAAAGCAGCTGCCTGGCACCAACTGCAATAGACAGACAGCTGCTTTCTTTAAGTGGAGGTGGAATAAAGCTTGTTTCTATGCAGCAGTTGTTCCTGCAGCAGTCACTATCAAGACTAATCTCCCACCACTTCAACAATTATTTGAAGGACAAAAGGAAAATGACTGAGTTCCTGCCTGAATTGCAAGTAGTGACTTTCCTTCTTTTCATGGCTCATTCTTCCAGATAGGAGATATGCTCATCTCAAAAAGAAATGAACATCTTCTTGATTAATAGCAGCTACTTGCACTTGAAGAAGATGAGATGGACCATCACACTTATTTAAAAAGAAACAATTATGGTCCTCATTTCAGAAGTGAGGGTATCTCACATAACTTTTCTTAAGGTGTGATACTACTCTGCTTTAGAAGCATGAGTCTTTAGTGTCTTAAAATTATGATCAGGACTTTGATATTTTTACTTGAAATACTTTGAAGACATAGTGTGCATTTTGCAAACAAAATACATAGAAAAATATTGATTTTCCCACACACAAGTGTAGCCATTCCATGTTAGACTCAGATACCTCTTATTAGGGAGAAGTAACAAAGAGGGAATTATTAAACCATGATCAAAAGCCAACTCTCATGTGGTCCCCACACTGTTGGTTTTGTGAAACTCAAGTTATTATCACCTCTCCAGGCTAAGGGAATAGCAGAGAATGGGAATAGAAGAGAGTGAGGCAGGTCTGTTGAGCTGAGTGCACAGAAAATGCTCGTCTTAGCTCCAGGAACCTTTAAAGGGTAAATTTCATTAAGTAAAAGCAAACTTTCAGTAGTCCCTAGACTAAACTGTGAAACATTTGTGAAAAGCATCAAATCCTTATTTATGGTAGGAATGTTTGAAATTCAAAAGATAAATGCCATTCAGAATGCAAGCATGTTCTAGGTATCTGACACGTAATGGGACACAGCTGTACTAACAGCCACTGAACCAGGGACCTCTCTATATCATGTCATTAGTTGACTTGTTATAAGCCAATTTTCTAGCCCTTTTTATAAGGGCCACTGGGGTAAAAAATAAATATATCATGTACTGAACATCTGTGGTTCTGTCACAAGGCACTGCTCATATCAACTTTCAAGCTATATCTTAGGCAACACATGACACCCTTTAAAAATGGATCTTAACAAAAAGTACAGATTCAGAATTCAAAGGTCTTCATTTCCAAAGAAAGGCAAAGGGTACAAGAAGGCCTTGTCTGTGGCTTGAGCAATACTAATGGTATCTTTTCTCCAATTGTTTTAGTGTAGCCTTTTGAGTTGAAAAACCATATGTGAACTCTAGGTAAGATTCGAAAAATGGATATTTTATATGCAAGATGTTAACTGAGGAGAGGCTTGCCAGGTGCCCAAGCCATTGACTTAGTAAGTTGCCATAATTCTGAGTTAGCATTTAAGAGCGCATCTTTCTTAGCAGTTCCTGCCTGAGCCATTTTGTAAATAGACCTATCTGTTCACATGAGAAGTAATTTTTAAAAATGTTTTCCTTGGTCAAATAAAAAGCCATACCAGCCACCTTTGAAATAATAGGTGAGGTGTGAATTAAATCTTTGAAATTACACTGGAAATTTTATCAGTTATAAAATAATTCAAAAAACTGCAAGCACTGTTAATTTATGCAACACAGTAATAAGAATAAACATGGGTACAGTTGTAAGAGGCTTGTTTTTGTAGAGAAGGCAAAGGTGAAAGAAAGGCAGAAGGGGCATTTTCAATAATCTGGACAAGACGATGCTAGTCGGGTGGTAGCAATGGATCTTGTAAGAAATGGTAAGATTCCTGTGATATTTTGAAGGCATATTTTACAGATCTACAGTTTGAGGAAAACAGAAGAGCCAAATGACTCCAACAGCTTCTACTGAAATAACGGAAAGCGTAGAGTTACAGTTACGTGAAACGGGATTGCCTGTGGGTCGGTGATCCTTACAAGCAATTGCCAGTCAGTAGTATTGATAGAAATCAGCCTATTACTCACGGTGCTCCAAGTTTACCCTCGGTGGTTGCGAAAAGAATTTTAGGTGTTATGTGGACAAGTGTTTATTATCGAATTAGTAATACTTTTTTGGCAAGTAATGTTAGTTTTCTGTTTATAGGAGTGAACTGTTTTCACATTTCAGAGAAAAATAAAAAAGTGAGGTTTGATTTAGGCACAGGATGCTATAGAAGTCCTGGTGGTGTATGAATGAAGCAAATTCCTAAAAGCAGTAAGTTGTTTACTGAAATTTGGGTGTTAATGGTGCCCCGGAAAGACCTAGCTTCTAATTCTCCCTAGCAACCTGAGTTAGAATAATAGGGCTAGCAGACTCTTGAAAAGTTTCTTCTAAAAATAAGGATAATAATGCCTCCATTACAGGGTTGATTTAAGCCTTAAATAATACCTCTAGAACGCCCAAAACAGTGTTTGTAAGCTCCTGGTACTCCACACTTGGTTGTTAGTTTAAATAATAAATGTTCTGATTTTGAATGTGGGCAACAATTTCCTTAGGTCACTGCAATAATCCAAGATATGCACTTACATATAAGTGTATATATATATATATACACACACATATAGATTTATTATCTAATGCTTGCCAGTTTAATGAAGCAATGGCTACTAACAGTAGAGAAATATATATTATCTTAAAATGTATAACAATTAAAAAATCATACAGTGTTAAAATTGTAGCAAATAGTGTGTAAATATCACTAGTACATGCAAAATGTACATAAATTATAGAATCTCCTTAAGTACTACCCAAGAAGACAGCTAAATTCTTACTTTGAAACAAAGTATGCTTGTAGATTAAAATAGATAAAATAGTGGATTTTTCCTATATATCTTTTTTGAAACTCATTTTAATCGTGATTACTTTTAATAGAGAGGAAGCAGTATCTTTTAACTTTCACAAATAGGCAATGTTTGTTAACATGTATGTCTTAACAAATGTTAGCAAACTAGTAAAACCTATTATGTTATCAGTGCCAAATTATGGCTATATGTCTTCAAAACAATTATAATTCATAATTAGTGATTGTTCTGAATGTTTCTAAACTTTTGACATATTCTTTATCTGAAATGAGGAGTTACTTTCATACTAAGTACTATCGAGTATATTATAGTGCATTCTAGTTTCATATACTTTAGGTGATAACTGCCTATTTAACTAGAGTATTTAATTCCAAACTAGTAACAATAAGCTTGATGAATCAATAGGTAAGTAAGTGGATATATAGACAAATCAGACTAACATGGAGAGTCTTATTGCACAACTTTAAACGTCGTTCTTGTCCCATTATTTTAGGTTTTCATATTCTGTGTGCTTTTACAAACCAAATACATTCAATTGAGAGATCATCAAAATACACATGCAATTATCATCAAATTTCTACATAACTTAAAGCATTTCACTTATTTTCCTTCTCTTTAGTGAAAAACTTTGGGACAGTATGCTAGTTTTCTAGTATAATGTTAATGGGTAGGTTTTTCTTTTTTTCCTCTGTTTTAGTAATGAAAAAAAGATAAAACTTCTATACATAATTTTATATAATCTGTGAATTCAAGACCAATCTGTTTTGTCCGGTGGTTTCATTGAGCTGCTGATGCTTGTAGAATTCTCTTGGCAGCTGGCTTTGCCTGTCTTTTCTTAGCCAAACCAATCAATTTCATGCTGTGTTTATGAAACCTTTAAGATGTCCTAAATTAAGAGCTCCTTGAAAGTAGTGACCACATCTTAATCATCATTTTATCTCAGTAGATCCCGTATAGTAGCTGGCTCATGCTAAGTGCTTAGTCAATGCTTAAGAAACAGAAAAAAGGCAATTAATTGTGTTATTTATTGCCCAAGAAAACCAAGAGTTATCTAAAAGAGGTTTTTTTTTTGTTGTTGTTGTTTTGTTTGTTTTGTTTTGTTTTTTGAGAATGCATTTACTGGTAAATATTCCAAATGTTTATTAAATATATTAACTACCAAGTGCCGATTACTAAATAAGCAACCAGAACCTTACAATTTACTTATACATGCATTTTTTCTCTTGACTTTGCAATATCTCAATGTAGCTATAATCCTATTTAACAGATGAGATAGTTAAGAAAAAAAAACAATCTTTTCAAATATTTTAGTAAAAGAAAAACAGGCTTTCTTCTCTTATATCTGTTAGACTTCATATACTTTCTAGAACTTTATTCTTTGTAGAACTTTATGTTTTTAATTTATATATGTATATGTATACACACCCGAATATACAAATATAGACACATATACATATGAATAGTTGTAAAACCTAGTTCTTTATCTAGATGTTTTATATTAGGATTTTAATAGGGACATCTATCTTTTATCTGCAATGATAAGAATTTGTAAAAACAGCTTAGAATGGAAACTACCTCAAGGAAAATTGATAGAATCTTTTTCTCAAACTTTTCAGATATAAAAATGTCAAATTAAAAAGTATTTTACTATATAAATTCAAATCAAGAAAAAAGTATGCTATTTTCTTAGCCTAGTTGTTTTTTGTTTTAAACTGGGAGTTAATGCAAGAGTAGACAATGTATCTCAGATATCAATGATGAGAAACCTTTTGAAATCATTTCAACAGAGAAATAAAACAAGTTTTACTAAGTGAAATCGAAATAGAGAAGGTTATTCCTTGATATGTTGAAAATCTGCATGAATATCCATAACATGTACTTCATTTTAGAGGTTATATATCCAATAGCCCTCATTAGATGGACAAAGATAGACAAACTATGCCCACAAAGTGTATTCAAATAATATAATAAACTAAATGAATTAAAGATGCAACATTGTTCTTTCTTTGAAATATCTGTGGTATGCACAATTAGTTTTTGGGTCATCTGACATTCTCATCTTAGAACTACAGTAACGTTGTTAAAATAAACTTGTAGAAAAAACCAACGACTAACATTTTAGTGATAAAAAATTAAAAAGTGAGCATTTCTGAAGTAATGGTATAATCTTTGGCTTTCACAACCTGGGCCTTGGTAAAGTGTATTATTCTAACTCGTTATTTGGTACGGTTGTTAGAACATGTTTTGTCACCTGGTTTCTTCCTGTATCACTCTCTGTTTTCTTTTGCTTGGTTATAGTTTTTTTATTTTTTATTTTTTGAGATGGAGTCTTGCTCTGTCACCAGTCTGGAGTGCAGTGGTAGTGTGATCTCGGCTTATTGCAAAATACACCTCCCGGATTCAAGCGATTCTCCTGCCTCAGCCTCCTGAGTAGCTAGGATTACAGGCTCAGGCCACCACATCCAACTAATTTTTGTTTTTTTTTTAGTAGAGACGGGGTTTCACCATGTTGGCCAGGATAGTCTCCATCTCCTGACCTTGTGATCCAGCCACCTCGGTCTCCCAAAGTGTTGATTGTCCTTTTCTTAGTCTTACCAATTTCTTAGATCATGTGTGCCTTTGATTCTTGTTCTAGCCCAACTTAGACATAAACCAATATATATAACTTTCAATCAGTCATTTCTATTACCTCCTATGTAGGGCACCTCAGTGATGGCACAAAATCAATGAATATATGTGCATCATGCATACATATGTGTGTGTGCAATGAACAATGCAAGAATGACCTATTATACTGAGGGTTGTCACACATGACAGATGTGAACTACAAATTTGAAAAAACTTGGGGCCTCAGCCAATCACACCAACAAAATGTATCAGAGTTTGACTTTATATGTTTTTATATTTTTAATTAAAAAGAAAAGAGTTTCTGTTTGCCCAGACACAGGAAGATCTCCGTGATTCTTCTGGAGACAGGGTACGACTTATTTAAGCCCTTTCCCGTTGCAAATTCTCTCTCATTTGATTTAATCCTCACAGAAATCTATGTATAGGAATTATTGCATCAGTCATCAGAAAGGATACAAAGATGCTGGTTAGTTTAGCACAATAGCTCCCTTAAATTCACTTCTAAACAAAATCAGTAATGAATGCATAAACAAACCAAATTTGAAAATACAAAATATAGTCAATTCGTTAAGTGGCGGTACCTGGATTTACAACTGCACTTTGCTACTGTCCTGCTCCCCTTTGTTTTGCAAATACATTTTTCCCCCAGGCATATTTGCTTCACTTATAAAGAAGCAGAAGATTATTTCTTTTCATAAGTACATGATACAGTGTGCATTAACTTAATTTCCTATAACATATAATTGGAAGGAAACTAGTTCAAATGTTAAATTTCACAGGAAGATAAAGCAATAGCTCTGATAAATGATATTCTGAGGCCAAATCAGCTTGGAATCATAGATGATTATTTGCCTCTTTTTTTTTTTTTTTTTTTTGAGATGGAGTCTTGCTCTTCACCAGGCTGGAGGGCAGTGGCAGGATTTCAGCTCCTGCAACCTCCGACTTCCAGGTTCAATCGTTTCTTCTGCCTCAGCCTCACGAGTATCTGGGAATACAGGGGTACAGGCGTGCACCACCACATCCAGTTAATTTTGGTATTCTTAGTAGAAATGGGGTTTCACCATGTTGGCCAGGATGGTCGCCATCTCTTGACCTCGTGATGTGCTTGCCTCGGCCTCCCAAAGTGCTGGGATTACAGGCATGAGCCACCACACCAGGCTCATTTACCTCTTTTGACACAGATTCCAGAACTCTTTCTACTCAGGCACATGGCTTTACCTTTAAATCTAATTCTTGGGAAAAACTTGTGACCAGAGACAGATTTTGTTTTATTTCTGTTGGCTCATTATAATTAATTATTCCCCAATTGAAATGCAAATGGAAAGGAGTAAGAGTATTTCCGGATGATAAATTGTCAAGATGAATACATTTTAATTAGCACTAATTAATGGTAAATAAAATTGTAAAATTTTGATTTCAAAGAAGAAATCATCACGCCACCTGTGTACCAGGCAGTCGAGATTTTACTACAATAACCATCTTTATATATTTCTTCCCTCAGCCTCACTAAGATTTTGTGCAAAACCTCTCCTTGGTGACCCACAGGAAGAAGAATATATAGGTAGGAGCTTTGGAGTTGTGTGGTCATGGACAAGACACTTATTCGCCTACAGACACGTAAAATTGTGGTAGGATTGAGTAAGATAATTACGGGAAGGACTTGAGTGCAGTGCTAACCATGTCAAGAGGAGTTGTCAGCAGTTAATAATGATAAAATGGAGCAGAAAATGTGAACTTTTCATCTTGTTGGCCTTGGAATTCTTTTACTTGGTGCCAGTGGTACAGAATGTCAGGGCCCCTGATTATAGGGGTACCATATCTCATAGTCATGATCTTTGCAATTTGGATACTGATTGCAATAATTTCCTGAAAGATGGCTATAAAGTCACTTGAGAAGGGGTGCATTTTTCTATTTGAACACTGGCAATATATTGATAGAATTATAAAGTCAGAATGTTGGGCTAAATAATGGTTATGAACACTGAGATAAAACTCTGGGAGATGCTGGAATACAATTAGGAATTTATTATGGAAGAAGTTGCCAGTGATAGTAATATATCTGCTTTTGAGAACAGAACATTTTTTTTCTAAATATTTAAATTTATTAAATTTCTCAATTATTCACATATAATGCTATTATTTCCTAAGGGCTATATTTCAGTTAACTTTAGAAGGGTTGAGCATGTTTAAATTATAAAATATGATTTTTATTGTGATTTGAGATGAAAAAAGTTCCTCTTGGAAAATGAGGATGAGAAAAATTTCTTTCAATTAATTATTTTTTTTTGCTCTTGGGAGAATGTAGTTAACATATGACAAGGTAGCATCAAAAGGCTAGTTCTTTCTTAATTTCCATGTGCTTTATTTAACACTGTATTTCCTCTTCTAACTGGTTATTAATATTGTTTTTCTAGTGAGAACTCTTGAATGAAAGGTATAATCATACCCTTTCAGGTACATGTCTTCTCCATTAATTAGAGTTGTATAAAGAATCAGAAATGAAGATGGGATACGAATTCAGTTTAGATTCCTGAAGCTCCCCAACTGGCTTCCCTAGCTCATGTTCCATTTTCTTATGAATAACTGTCAGGACAATATATGGTTTTTTGCTTTTGCTCAGCTAACTGCTCATTCTGTGAATACATGATGTGCCTCCATACCAGGATGTGACAGCTGAAAGGCATCATAAATGTGTTAAGTGATATGGAAGGCTTTGGCTACACTATGATACATCACTGCAGAGCGGTATTCCTAGATGCACAGGTATCTTCCTCGATTTCAACACAGGAAGAAGCCAAATTGCCAGTTAAGTATGATGTACTGTGAAAATCATAATGTATGAAACCACCTATAATCTCAGGGCCAAGTTCAGACCACATTTGTTTGTTGAGATAAACAAAAGGTTAAGACTTTGATTTATAAGTTTCATTAATCATACAATCAAAAAAAAAGGAAGATGCATCATAGAACATTACTAAAACTATATGATGGTCACTATTTTGTTAGGTGATGATTTTCATTACGTTTAAAGTTTCTGATTCATTACATTGAGGTTGAAAAATGTCCACCTTCATGTTCTGAAAGAATTCATGTAGGTCCTTCTGGTATCTAATTTACTTCCAAGGAGTATAATTACACAGCAACATATAACTCTATAGGGACTATACCAATAGGTGGCCATAGTTTAATGGCAGATTCACCTAAGCACTTATCTTACCTTCATTTTGAAAAGTTTGCTTCTTCAGAAATGCTGACGCCTGACTAATGTCTTTAACCTGAGTTATTTCTTTGTCATATCTACATAAACTAAGTCCCAAAAGAACAATAAGGTGGCTAGAGGAAATATATTCCAGAATAAAAATACAGAAAAGTTAGAAGTATTTGCTTTAGCAAATGCAAAAAATTAGAGTAGATTCTTTTTTTTTTAGACAAAGTCTTGCTCTGTCGCCCAGGCTGGAGTGCAATGGCGCAATCTCAGCTCACTGCAACCTCCGTGACCCAAGTTAAAGAGATTCTCCTACCTCAGCCTCCCAAGTAGCTGGGATTGCAGGCACCTGCCATCATGTCTGACTAATTTGTGTATTTTTGTACAGACAGGGTTTTACCATGTTGACCAGGCTGCTGTTGAACTCATGACCTCACGTGATCGCCCTCCTCAGTCTCCCAAAGTGCTAAGATTGCAGGGGTGAGCCACAGTGCCCAGCCTAGAGTGGATTCTAAATTTACCCAAAGGGCTCTGGTATTTTAGAGTTTGCTCTTTAAAGTATGCATTGTTTATTTAAGATTTATTAAAGATATCTACTTTTTTTTTTTTTTTTTTTTTTTTGAGACGGAGTTTCGCTTTTGTTACCCAGGCTGGAGTGCAATGGCGCGATCTCGGCTCACTGCAACCTCCGCCTCCTGGGTTCAGGCAATTCTCCTGCCTCAGCCTCCTGAGTAGCTGGGATTACAGGCACGCGCCACCATGCCCAGCTAATTTTTTTGTACTTTTAGTAGAGACGGGGTTTCACCATGTTGACCAGGATGGTCTCGATCTCTTTACCTCGTGATCCACCCACCTCGGCCTCCCAAAGTGCTGGGATTACAGGCTTGAGCCACCGCGCCCGGCCAAGATATCTACTTTTTTAACCAATGGATGCTATTACTTTATGTTGTGAAATAAAAGGTCATAAAACTATGAATAAGAAAGCTTCTAAATGTTTTTTTATAAGAAGTGAGTCCACAGATGATCTTAAAGGTCAAAAATTATTAATTGCTTAAAATCATATTAGTGACAAAGTTTTGAATCATAGTCCCAGAATGCCAAAACATAAATTAAAAATAAAAATAATGATTGAATGTCTTGTTCAGCCACTTCATGTGATGAATGGCAATTTTTAGCCAGAAGAAAGGAAAGGGTTTATCTAAGAGGAAGAGAAGGAGGTCGTCTTTGATTATCAAATTAAGTAGGTAATAGAGGTCCTTCTGTCTAAAGCTGAAGATAGAAATTCCTTCATTATATCGAACAGCCTCCAAGATCTTTTCCTTTGCTTAAATTAAGGCACCTTCAATTGAAAATCTACATAAAATTAAATCGTATTCTCTGTTTTAAATAACATTATTTGGTTGTCGTTTTTGAATGAAGTAGCAACTGGAAAGTTCCTTCTATAACATCCAGCCCCCGGAAAGTCCTATCAATAAGTGTTGGTCTTCTTTCTACACATTTTTTTGCATATACTTTGAATTTACACAAATTACTTATTTGTTTTTGTGGATGGGAACTATATTATATCAGTATATGTTGTTACATTAGTATAAACAGAAACTGAAGGTAAACAGAACATCAGTTGAATTTTGCTGTTTGGATATGAGTGAAACAATGAACAGAAGTTGAATGGTATCAGTAGATGAGATCATAGCACAGAACAACGTTAATGTCTCAATTTTAATAAATATATTGAGACTATATAAAAGCATTATTGTTCTTAAGAAATTCTCACTGGAGTGTTAAGGAGGAAAGGGGTAGAGTATCTGCAAGTGGTTAGAAATAAGTAATATTTACATAGAGAGAAAGAGATGCGGTGGGAATGATAAAGTACATGTAATAAATTATTAATCTAGGAGAAATCTCTGTTATAGGCATAACGTATATTACTGTAATATTTTCATTCATGTGAACAAATCCAATTTTATGATAGAAATTATACAAATGTGATGATTTCAATAGAGAAACTGGAAAAGAAGGGAAATGTCAATTTTCTCAGAAGCTTGCTGTCTTGAAAATGTTGAAAAAGCTTCTCAGATCTCAATTCATCCAAGTGGTAAAGTAAAAGTGGAGGTGGAACTCAAAACCCCAAGGCCACATAAATTCTCCATTAGTGCTCCTTATCCTACTCTGAATCATTATTTGCTATAGGATAGGGAAAAGGGGCAGATTCTATAATGTCAGTTAAGAGTGAAAAGATACACATATTCCACCAGGGGAATGATTGTTTTTGTCCAGAACAGAAAAAATAAACATACTCATTTTCTGAAAGAAAACAAAAGGTAGCAAATTATGTCACGTTATAACTTTAAAGATGTTTGTTTTGTAATCTGCAGTTCTTTCTTTACTTGTTTGACTGATGGACTCACAGATTAAATCTTTATATGGAGGCCGAGCTTCTTATCTCACTGAAATACTTTGTGAAAGTATTGAGAGCTGAGGACTAATATCCGAATTTACAACATAATCTTCTACAATTTAGAAGGTGACTTATCATTTGATCATCACAAGGCTTTTACAATGTAATCAAGAGAAGAATCAACAAACTCAATCTCACAAACCAAATTAAACGGGACATGTTTCCCCTTTATATCCACGTCAAAGATAGAGAGGCTTGGAGGAATTTAAACACCACGGCATCGTATCTGTCACAGCCATATTCTTCCGGTGGTAGGGAGCTCATTTTTCAAGGCTACCAGTCCATTAACCTTCACAAGAACAAAAATAAAGCAAAACCAAGAAACACTCCCTTTAGAAATGGCATTGCTTCTAATCAGGCTTATATATCTTGCCCTGGAGATTTGAAGATGGAACAAAGATGGATTTGAAGATGTGTACCTCCCCAGGCACAAAAAATGATACCGACATCCTGAAATAAATATATAAAATGCCTGGTGGTGCATATTATAAACACATTTGTGATTTTTTTTTTTTTTAATGGGAGAAAGACTAGGGCAAGTACCTTATATCACGCTTGCTGAATCTGTCTTAAGCTGTGATTTGTAACTGGGAGGGCCAAAGAATCAACCTCATTTATTTTTTTTATGTCTTGGTCTGGTCTTGGTCGCCACTTTACCTAGATTCATTCGCTGTATATATTTGGAACTATTAGTTGTCTGATAAATGCATTGTCAGAAAGCCAGAGGGGGATGATAAGATAGGAAATAAGGAGCTCTTGCTTGTTTTTATACAATTCTGTTTGACTTAAGAGATAGTTATAACACAGATTGATGCTCCAATTTTGAAACAAGGTAGTAAATCAGCTTAAAATATAGGACTCGGAAAAGCCATTTGCCACATGATTATAATTTCTTAAAATTCCTGTGTTCACTGAGATGACAAGCCATAATCATGCAATACGTAGCAACAGTATTGCAGTACTCATTTTTTTCACCATAGTAGACAGTTAAATAGACCTAAGTTACAAACTTTTAAATATCATTAGTTGCAAAGTATAAATATCATTAACTGAAGCAAAGCAAAAGCATATGCTAGTTGGTCTGGGCATCTAGCTTCAAGTGGGAGAAATTACAGATTCAGTAGGCAAGATTAAAATAATGATCCAGTGTACTTCATTTAAAATTCATGTGCTTTCCACAAATTAAGTTGACTCATCATCATGAGGAATGTAAAAATATGAGATTTTTGTCAATGTATGAGACCGGAGGCAAAGGGGAAACGAAAGAGAAATTTGGAGTCAGAACGATACATATTTGAACATGGATGGACTCTGCCATGGCTAATATTTAAAATATCTTTCCATCGGTTTGGTGAAGACAGGGCCCCCTTAAGAAGGAAGGGTGCTAGCACAAGGCTCTGGATCCACCTCTTATGCAAAGAGTTATTGTTTGGTTGCTGAATGATGAGGAGATTGGAGATGGACCTGAGACACTGAGCTTAGGGGGCTACTCTGTGTATTTGAGAAATTAATCAGTAGAGACGCATTTATATAATAACCAGCAGAAACAGATAGAACTACATTTAACCAGCAGATAAACAGATGAAAATATTAACAACCAGCAGAGTCATAATTGTGCATAGTTCCTTCTGTAGATGACATTTATTGTGTTCCTTGCTAGTTGAACTAACATTTCTGAGTAAGCCAAGTGATAGAAACCAAATGTGGTGAGTTTTGGGGCTCATTATTTGGTTACTAGAAGAACTAGGTGATGGGAGAATTGAGTCATCTCTGGTTTTCTTTTGCCTGGAGCATCCAGGACACATTCTGATATTCTCAGAGCAAAGATCAGAGACCAGAGAAACTTCCATAATGTGAGCCAAATGAAGATCGGAAGCTGAGTTTATACTCAGTCTTGACAACCAGCTTAGAGGTGACTCCAGCTGGGAGAGGTCTGGAGGATCTGTAATTCTCTGGAGAATCTGTACTTAAAGCATTCTCAGAATAGCATCATGTCTGTCTCTTCCCCCTCCTTTTGGCTCCAATGTTTTTGTGTTTGTGTAAAAATAAGACAATGATATCTCTGGATTGAACTTCTTGGAATGCATACCTAATTATGACATCTTGTAGCAATAATTTAGCACAACAAACACCTATCAGTTTAACTTTGTATAAGACATTTTGATTACAAAAAAAAAATCCGTTTATTACTCATTTATCAGTTATCAATGTTGAAAAATGCTTGTTATATCTCAAAGGGGCATTACTTCTATGTAATATATAATCCATCTATACATTCGAGAGATTCACAATTAAAATTCTGCATGTGAAATCTGGAAGTAATCTACACAGATCATTTAAAGGCTGATTAAAAAAAACAACACGATTTACTAACAGTTAAACAAGGCAGAGACAAGTTATAGACATAAGATAAAGAAAAATGAGATGTTTGTATGCTTTTTTAATTTTTCCATTTCATATTAAAGGGCCTTTGCATACACCCTTCAAATGTAGGATTTTTTTGTTTAATTGGGAAAAGATTGTCATTGTAAAATACAGTTGATGAAATCACCTATCAGTTTATTTCAGGGCATTATTTAAATTGATGATTCTAGTTGTTCTTTACTAAGAGCTCTTTTTACTATGCTTCTTTCTAAATGTAATATTTTTAATTTTTTAACATAAAGCTATATCTGTTAAATAAAATCGGTTATTTTCTTATTATAAACTAAGGCAAGATTTATAACTATCAGAGTTATAAAACACAGAGCTTCTTAGAAGTATAAAATAAAAAAATAATTATATTCAAAATATCTAATTTTAACTAAGCTGTTTACAGTTTTACATATCCTGCATAACTCTTTTCAAAGCTAAGATTCAGGGCCTAAGTTCTTTGAAATACAAAAATGTTTCCCTCAAGGAGTCTCCCTACTACTATCTGAGAGCCTCAAATATTTGATGATCTCAAATGGGAAACAATGGGTAAGAACTAGTTTAAAAATCACCTAACAAATCTGGTTTATTCTTACCTGAAGAATTGAATTATTTAACATACTATAAGCGTTTAAATGCATTAGAAAACAAAATTCTGGGGCTCTTTCAAAGCATTGTTTTTCTTCCACCCAGTTTTCCAGTCTGTCAAGACCGTTGCTTGCATTTGATATGACAGGGGTAAGAAGCATCTAGCATGTACTCACCAGCCTGATTGGTTGTGATGCTGACTGCAGCAAACTGTCTTGGTGGGGAGCTCAGCTCTGACACCCCATTCATGGCATCAATCTCAAAGGTGTAGTTAGTATGTGCCAGGAGGTCTGTCACTGTCACCGTGGTGTTGGTGAGTCCGAACTGTCGAGGGAGGAAGCGGACATTTGGGCTGCATGGCTCACACTGTTTTATATTCCACCCACACTTTTTACATATGATGTTGAAGGTAACATCTTTCCGGCCTCCTGTGTCCAGGGGCCAACTCCAGTCCAGGATAACTGAGGTCTCGTTTATATTAGAGATAACATTTCTTGGTGAAGATGGAGGTCCTGCAAAGTAGTTCAACAAAGATTAATGAGCCTCACTTCTGTTTTCTACTACAAGGGAAATAGATAATTTACAACAGAACCGAAAGAGGTCAATAACTCTCCTTTCTTTATTATCTACTTTCAGTTCATCCTTAGAGGATCCATGAGATTACAGACACATAGATTCAAGAATGCTGTCTTCCCCAGGCTGCAAATGGGGGAGCTTTGACTCAAGGGTAAGGATACACTTACAAAGTCTAACAGAATAACTCACCACTATGTTTAAAACCCTTGTGAATACTTACGAAAACTTCAGTATTAGTTTTATAAATCTTAGTCCTTTTTCCCTATGACCTATGACCAGCATACAGCAAGAGGGAATAGAAATGTAAAAACATAAATCCCCTGTCTGTAACCTCCCCTATCCTGTCATATGCAATGCAGGATCTAAACAAGACACAGAAAAATGTTCTATCTTCCTGGGGGTTGTGTTGCAGGAAGTGCTTTAAAATATAATTTATTTTGTGTGATAACATGTTGCATTTGTGGTGAGCCAGGCATGGAGAGTGAAGCAGAGAAAGCTTTCAATTTGCACATGGGCAACAGAAGGAAATGGGCCAAATGCTTTAAAACAAAAAACAAACAGTAACAACAAGAAGAAACCAAAGAAAACAAACATGGAGGCATGGGTTGCAGCAAAACTACTCACGGGTACAAGCCATGGATGGAGGGTCTTTGTCTGCTCGGAAGTAATTATTCTCACACCTGCAGTTCATCGAACCATCTTCCTGAGTAGAACTGTGAGGGGGGCACTTAGCACACTTCATGTTACCATCCAACGCCTTGTAGAAACCTGGTCGACAAGCTACAAACAAAATGACTCTCTATTAAAAGACTGTGATAATTTTTTTGAAGCTATGTAAAACAGATTTCAGTAAGTTAGAATATGAATTCATTATAAATAAAAAATCAAGATTTTTCCTCCCAGAATTCACAGAAGCAGATGATATGGCCTAGTGTAGTTTTTCTACATATATGTTTGAATTTGCACCAAAGTTAAGAAACACACACATACACACAAGATTTAGATTATTTTGGCACTAGAGTATGATGAAATTTCCAGCTTGTGTTTTCACAGCTTTACTTGGCATTGGACTATTTGTGGAGAAAACAAAGCAAAACTATGTCACCGTGTAGACATTCCCTTTTTAAAACATGATGCAATGCGTATACTGTCAGCACTGCAGGGAGCAGTACATAACACTGACTTGTTTTCTAACTGATCTGTGTGTACAACTTTGTCCCACAGAGTATAAGCAACTGAAAGAAGGGATCATGGCTTCCTGTGTATTTTCAGATTCTTAATAAATAATTTTCATGAGCTACAATATACTTTTCTGGCTTGACAGTATTTTTTCTTACCTTCTATGGCAATGGCCTAAAATAAAGATTTAAATATATTCTTTTGTCTATATCTGAAATACAGAGGGATATACAGTTCCTTTTTAAATGAATACACCTGTAAGCTGTTACTAGATGAGATCTCTTTTAATAACTGTGTTATCTTTTTAATTTCTGTCCATATCTCTGCATAAAATGATTTTTGTAAGCCTTATGACCTTGTTATCGAACACTGATTTCAGCTTATAATTTACTGTTCGCCATCTATTTACTGTTTTTACAGAGATATGCCTTATCTGCCTCCACGATATTATTTTCATTTTGTCTAATAGAAAATTCAAAATGCTGCATTACTTCTTTTGAGTCATTTTCATAATTACAATGCAAGCTAAAATCATAGTGAAAATTCCAACAAGAGGTCTCTAATAATTCTTTTGAGAAGAAATTCAGGATGCAAATTCTGGATCCAAGATCATCCTTGGAAATCAATAATTTCTAAAACTTCTAAAGCTCAATTTCAGTGCCATATTGGCACTTGATGATTTAAAGAACTTATATATAGAATAGCCCCTATAGACGATCATTGCCTTCTAGAATTTTCTTATATTAACTTTATATTGTGAAGAGCGGATTATTTGCATTCAAGTAAAACCTGTGTGGACAGAGCAATTTTTATAATCACAAAATACATTTCTGAAAAGAAACATAATATATCTGTGGTAGAATATCTTCTTACTAAAAGTTTCTTTAAATAAAATGAGGGAAATACACCGTCAAAATAAACTATCGAAATAACTTAAAATGATAGCAACCATTGATCTAGTCTTACTGTTCTGTAGTTCCTGCTAAGGCTGACTGCTCTAGGACCAATTTACCACATATTGAACAACCTTTGGTGTCACACTAAGATCCATTTCGTGTAGTAAATTCTATTGCCCTAACCAAACATGGATTGAGATTATAATTTTTAAAATATTATCCTTAAGCACTGGTTAAAACCTTCCACTCATACCTCATATCGTATTGCCTCAGGGAAATGATATAAAGTATGTAAACAAACAATGCACTTAGCTTCTGTTTTCAATTTAGCTCCTCACTGAATGCCTTTAAACTTTTAGGAGGGCAGTGCTGTGTCTTTAAAAGATTAAGTTGCTGTGCTCTGAAGTACTTTGTTATTTTGTTTGCTTGTAAGTTTGTGTGTTTTTGTTTGAGACTTTTCTGATTTTTGCAACATTTGGCATACAGGTATTCACCAAACACTCCGTCACTTTTTGTTAATATTATAAATGGCTATACTATAGAATAGTATAGACTATATCAAGAGAAGACAGTCACATTATCACTTCCTAGTACTGCACAAATCATCAGGATTACTGGTAGTATCGTGAAGGTAGCTACAGTTAATAAACCTTAAAGTTAAGAATGCCACTCAAGTCACTAGATTTTATCCAATTATGAGTAAATAATAATCCAGATAAAATAACAGTAACAGATAGGTAGGCATGTGTAATACTGTATGATAAATATTTGTCAAGCATCTATTCTTGTTTGGGCTCTTGGACACCCAGAAAGGCAGGGCAGGCCCAGTGGCTCAAACCTGTAATCCCAGCACTTTGGGAGGCCGAGGCAGGGGGATCACAGGGTCAGGAGTTTGAGACCAGTGTGGCCAATATGGTAAAACCCTGTGTCTACTAAAATACAAAAATTAGCCGGTATGGTGGCACATGCCTGTAGTCCCAGCTACTTGGGAGACTGAGGCAGAAGAATTGCTTGATCCTGGGAGATGGGGGTTGCAGTGAGCCAAGACTGTGCCACTGCATTTTATCCTGGGCAACAGAGAGAGACTCTGTCTCAAAAAAACAAAAGGCAAAATTGTCCCTAATTCTGCCCATACCCGAAGGGCCCTTGCAATAGAAATTGGGCAGTGGGCGTGTGATGCAAATCATGCTAAGCAATCACTCCACTGTGACTGGTGGTTGGAAGAGACGCCGCAGAAGGAGCGCCATTTGAGAAAAATCATACACAGATAGAAGTGGCCAGTATGAAGCACAATTCAATATGCAAATAATTCAACATGAAAAGACAAACTAGTATATAGGAGTATATGGCAAGTAGTGTTGGTACTCAATAACCAAACTCTGCTTCCTTCTTGCCAGCAGAATCCTGATTTTTTCATAGTTGAAGCCAATCAAACCGTCCTTTCCTAGACCATTGCAGCTAGAGATGAATGGCCAAAGATGGCCAAAAGGTGGCCAAGGAAATATACACAGAAGTCCGATTAAAGCCTTTGAGATACCGTTTTTTTCTCTAACAATATGGTACAAATGCAACTGAAGCGAAATTATTCCAGCCTTTATTATGGACATTATGGCTGGGATTGCAGCAGCTCACCGGCGATAATAAGTGAAAGGTCAAGGAAATCAGCACAATGTCTTTCTTGTTCTTGATCCAGCAACCACCAACTTCAAGATTTCTTATAATGTCCGAAAGATAATACCCTGTTTGCTTAAGTCACTGAGGCTTAGGTTTCTTTTACTTGCGGCAGATGGCATCCCTACGTGACATGGAAGGATAGATAGGGAATTAAGCTGAGTTGTACTAATTGAATAGAATCATAGCCTAATGAAGCCAAAAGAGTCTTAGAAATAACATTGACCGGTATGTGTGTTGTACATGTGAGATCAATGACGTCCAGAAAGTTAAGTGGCACACAGTTTAGAGACAGACAATCTGACACCCGATAGCTGGCTAATAGGCTTTAACCTCCAATGTGTAATATTTGCTTAATGCCAACTATATGCAGAGTAAAATGCTAAAAGTTCTATACTAACATTTTATTTTTATAGAGATGTCTTTACTTCCTCTGGAGGACCTTTAAATGTACCATCTCAATTAAATCTTATCACAGTTCTACTGAAATAATCAGTGTACGTATCAGTCTGTATATTTTACAGACTGTACAACTGAAGCACCAATGGAAAGAACAGCATGTCCAAGATAGCAAAAGAAATTCAATGATATAATTTGAACAGGGAAGGTATTTTTCTTTAATCTTATAAAAATCAATTATTGAAAGCAAATTACTTTCGGAAAACACAAATTATTTTTCTTTCAATTCTGAACTGTTGATATGATATTGAAGAATAGTCATTTAAATTTTTATTTAATTAAAAACTGTAAATCTTTTTCATCTATTGCAAGTGAGTAAACATCCCAGAAAGGCATATGCTCTCTTGTACGTGACTTTCTCTAGGATTTAGGACCATTCCCTCCCCTCCCCTCCCCTCCCCTCCCCTCCCCTCCCCTTCCCTTCTTCTCCCTTCCCTTCCTTCTCCCTCCCCTCCCCTTCCTTCCCTTCCCTTCCCTCCTCTCCCTTTCCTCCCCTCCCCTCCCCTCCCCTCCCTTCCCTTCCTTTTCTTCTCCGTCCCTTCCCTTCCCCTCCCCTCTCCCATCCTCTCCTCTCCTTTCCCTTCCTTTCCTCTCCTCCAAGTCTTGCTCTTCTCACCCTATTGTCCAGGTTGGAGTGCAGAGTCATGATTACAGCTCACTACAGCCTCCACCTCCTAGGCTCAAGCAATCCTCCACCTCAGCATCCCAAATAGCTGGGATAACAGGTGCACGCCAGCATGCCTTGCTAATTTTTAAAACTTTTTGTAGAGATGAGGTCTCACCATATTTCCCAGGTTAGTCTTGAACTCCTGGCCTCAAGTGTTTCTCCCCATTCAGCCTCCCAAAGTGCTGGGATTACAGGCTTCGGCCACTGCACCCAGGCTTTCTCTAGGATTTTCTCTGTATTTGATATCTAACATTGGTATGGGCAAATGAGTAAGTGTCCTTTTAGTTGGAAGGGCAGCAGGAGTTTTTCAATTTCACAATAGAACAACAGTGACTTGCTGTATTTGGGAGGCATATAAGTAAATTTTCCATTTCTTGTTCAAGTAGTATCTCAATTTTCCACCAAAACTGTTCAATGAGTTTGAGAATATGACTTGAGAATGTATAAAATGATTATTTTATAAGGGGATAATCTCTATAAATGTATAAGGAAAATGTTTTTCTATAACAAACCAATTTTTAAATTTATCTCACCAATAAGTAATCTCTCTCCCTTGCAGTAAATCAACTTGTGCTCAATTACCTGTCTCTCTATGATGCCTTCATCTTTCAAAAAATCCTCCTGAGACTACTAGAGACTTTAAAGAGCATCTATACTTGTGGTGTGTGTGTGTGTGTGTGTGTGTGTGTGTGTATGTGTGTGTGCAAGCGCACGTGTTTGTGTGTGTTTTAGCAAAGGCAATGATTGTATATTGAAAACATCTCTCCTCTTTTGAATGTAAAGCCAGTGAATAACACATTTCTCTCATTTCAATGGTTTTATAGGCTGAAGGAGGTTGCACATATAAGAGAATAAAGTAAGAAATAAAAAGTAGATATATTAATGCATTTTCTTTCCTTTTGTTAATGAAAATAAGTCTCGCTCAAGTTGTTAGATAATCCCAAAGAAAGCAGAGATTAGACAGGAAGGGTGGACAAACTAATACTAATTCAGATTAACCTAGAGACAAATTTTAAAATAAAAGCCCCAGTTACATAGTCAAGGCTGTCTGTAGCGTAGGCCAGGTATTAAATTAATACTTAACTAAGGCAGATACACACATATAAAAAACCTGCTGCCAAAATGACACAATTCTGATTTACATCTTCCCTCAGGTAATCCAGTAGTAAATGTTCTTGTCACTCAAACACTGGGAAAAAATATTCACAGATCTTAACCTCAGGATAGTAAAACCAAAGGGTGATTGAATAGCTGAAAATCATTCAAGGGGAGGCAAATAGCCATCTTTTTATGTGGTTCCAGAGGTGTTTTCTCCCCTTTTCTAAGAAGATTTTTAAACTAGTTAACGGTGGCAGGAACTCTTATCTTTAATATTACATTGATATATTAAAATGAGACGATCCATGGGTCTACTAAGTTAATAACAATTAAAAATGGAAGGCAGCACCTTCTCAAGCCCTCCTGGATATCATCATGGATTTGCCAGGAATTGTATTTGTTCATATAATGTTTGAATTCATTCATTCATTTTTATCAAACATTTACTGATTTCATAAAATGACCTAATCACTTGCTACCACGTGAATGATTGTGTTTCCCTAAAATGAATACATTGAAATCTAATGACCAATAAGTTGGTTTTAGGAGGTGGGAGCTTAGGGAGGTTTAGAGCATGAGGGCAGAGTACTCATGAATGGGATTAGTGCCCTTACAAAAGAGGTCACAGAGACCTGCCTTGTTCCCTCTGTCATCTGAGGACACAGCTAGCAGGTGTTATCTGTGAACAGGAAATGAGACTTCACCAGGCCCTGGCGCCTTGATCTTGGACTTCCCAATCTTCAGAACCGGGAGAAATAAAATTCCATTGTTTATAATGCTATTTAGGTATAGCGATCCAAAGAAAGTGCAACAATCACTTATTGTGTCACGTCTTATCATAATAGAAGTCACAATCCTAGGTTTTTAAAAGAAGACCAGTTTCATATCACGGTTGTTTTATAAATGAATCTTCTCACTTGAGATTGCAGTTGCAAGATACTTTTTGATATGACATTAATAAGTTCTCTTCACTAAGAAATTTTCTGAAATTTCTTCTTTTTACCTCAGTACTTCGAGTTGCCCTCAGCATGTTGGAGGAAAAGCACTGGACTAGGAAGCAGAAAATGCGGGTTTTGATCTAGCCTTTCCTACTAAACAGATGTTGGCTTAGATTTACCGATCAGGTATCTTCAAACTTTGATGAGGAGTTTGAGACAGTGAATTCCTCTTCCATAAATAACTCCAATGTTCTACTCTAAGTAATGTATTCCCAGATTAGGCCCTGAACCATATGGAGACAGGAGTTACTTCCTATTCATTCTGTACACCTTCTATGTAGCACGCTGTCCAGAACCTAGCAGTGGATGAGATGAATTTTTAAAGTGAATGAATAATTTGCAACCAGTTGTCTTATCAGGACTGCAACTGCCTCATGGGAAAAATGACCGATGTTGTCTCTAAAGAGTCTTCTCAGCCTAGACACTTTAACCTGTTAGTACTCTGTATGCCCAAATTCGTAGTAACGTTAGTAACATTTTCTAAGTGGAGATGAAAGAACAAATTATCTTCATGTTCATCCCGGCTTGAAGGATTAAAATTAGCCGTTGAAATTATAAAATGCCACATGGCAACAGGATAAGGAAATGAAGCTCTTTTCTGGCTTAGAAAAAATACACTTGAAACAGAAATGGCAGATTTTGCAGTGCTTTCCTCCACCAGAGTGGTAGATGTTCAAAGGGCATGTTGATTTTATGGTCAAATGGACTGAATGCTACATTGACTGCCAAACAAATAATAACCTGTGATACGTTCGTCTCAACCAACAACATAATAAAACTCTGTTATGATAATTGTCCCTTTTCATACACTTTACATCATGCAGAATGCTTAGAAATTTGGAAATTTTTAAGGTAATGAATAGATATAGAAATTAAATTTGATAACATATATCAAAATGTATTTCTAATTTTAAAAATACACGATAACATATTTTCTCTTTTAACGACAAGAAAAATGAGCACAGTATTAAAAATCAACTTAAAAGAGAGTACATTCTTTGTCTGTTAGTCTGCAGCGAGGTATTTTTTTTGTGTGATGGAGTTTTGCTCTGTCACCCTGGCTGCAGTGCAATGGCATGATCTGGGCTCACTGCAACCTCTGACTCCTGGGTTCAAGCAATTCTTCTGTCTCAGCCACCCAGGCAGCTGGGACTACAGTTGCACACCACCACACCTACCCAATTTTTGCATTTTTAGTGGAAATCGGGTTTCACCATGTTGGTCAGGCTGGTCTTGAATTCCTGAGCTCAGGTGATTCACCCACCTGGACCTCCCAAAGCACTAGGATTACAGGCGTGAGCCACTATGCCAGGACTGCAGTGAGGTTTTGTTTGCCCTTTTCCTGCTAATCCAGTCTTTAGTTCTTCAAGTGCTGAGTTAGTGAGGGTATGCTTGTGCATTATTGAGCAAATGCCAAAACTTACTTTAAAAAACACCCAGAATGGAACACAGTGGAACAAATTGAATGAGGCCTTTGCTAAATATTAATTTTCTATTGAGAAATACTGAAAATGTGAGTAAGATAATAGAAGGAAGCCTAAATAATACCAATTTGTAGTGGATGAATCAGAAATGTTTTGGGAACCTGCTGATTTCATATTTATGAAGGGGACACAATAAAACAGGAAGTAAAAAGTGTGGTCCCCTCTGGGGGTAAAAGATCAAACTGCCAGCTCTGAAAACAATATGGAAACAAGTGTGAAGCAGGGAGTGTCATGAGCACTACCTACGCAGTGAAGAGTCATTATGGAAGAGCTTCTGGAGAGAATCTTGGCCTCATTCCCAAAGCACATAACACATTTCTGCTCCCAGTCGTAATTGATGACTTTGAACTATGCTGATGCAGAGAATGGGTAAAGTTACCATAGTGCAAGGGAGACAAATGCACTTAGTAAACCATGGTGGCTAGTGTTGAAAGAAAGAAGGCAGCCTTTCAATTGCAAAGTGAATTTTGTCTCCAGTTGACTAATGTGGTTGACTTTTAGAAGAAACATGGTCCTAATTACGGGTTAAAAGGCTCATTTCAATTTGAATTAACTTTAAATTAAAAAATAAAGCTGTTGGTAAATAGGTCTCTTTCAGTATTCAGACCTTAGCTCCCTACACACAGGGCTATATTAGCATTTCCCAGCCATAAACACAAACTAATGACTAGAACCAGCACCGACTAAACAGATGATTTCCTGGCCTTGCAATTCCAGGCCTGACAGGGTCTATTTGCCTGTACAAGGTCAAAGCAACTGTTTATTCCCAAAATGAGCTGCAGTCCACAATGTTACAGGAACTCTATTCTTTGCCATCTGAATAGAGGTACAATGCTTTGAGGCAAGGCCCAGGCATTTCAATACACTGGAAGTGGCTACGTTCAGTCATTACACTCCGCCTGCAATGTGCAGCATTTATAAAGTGATCAAGTGTTTCCTTCTTCTGTTCCTTCCACTGTTCAATAAAAAAGGCCTAAGGCAAAATGCCACCACACCATTAAACACAACAAAATCAATCACAATCTAGTAGGGCTCAAAGATAGCTTCGTAACAAGGCTTTATTGTGTCTGTTGTTGTTTCATCAGATTTAGCCAGACAGGTGCCAGTAACACTAAAATATGTCCTACGTACATTCGCCACAAAGAGAACGTTAAAACAGTTTCTGGTCCCGAGGGTGGTGTGTTCTGCCAGCTTTGGCTGTCCACTTTCAAAAAACTCTACGTCCTAAGAGCAGCAGTAGTTGAGTTTTCTATCCTTCATTATCAGTGCTCAGAGAATGAGATCAATTACCAGACTATGCATGTAATGCGCAGACGCTTAGCAGGGAAGAGAGAACAAGAGAATGGGAGAATGGGACAGAAAGTCTTATTCATGAAGATGCCATTGAGGTGAATGTCAAAATGCACAGGGCTCAAAGCTGTGCTAAGGATGTATTAGGAGACAGCCTGGAGAAGGTTTTCAGAAGAATAGTGCTGAAACGCTTTTCTGAACTGTTTTGTTTGTTTGTTGTTGGTTTTAAATGCCAGAATAACATTGAAATGTATCAGAAAATTCTTCCTGGAAAGGAGTTTTGGAGATGCTAAATCACTTCTACATCTGTATACTCTCCACTATGTTAACATTTCCTAGGCTGATTTGGAATCATAATGAGAACATGAGGTTTGCTTACCAATCCAATATCCACCTTTATAATTTAATTTTAGACAAATAGAATTACCATCATAAATTGAATTTTGGAGTGTACAGTGTCACCCCGAGAAGGAGTCCGAGACAGCAGTGATGGAAACCTAGATGCTGTAATTTCTAAAGGATCAATATTGTACGTGAATGCAGGAGGAACACTTAGATCCTAGGTATGTTCCTCTACACAGTTATATGAGCCATGCTATTTGTAATATGGGCAAATTAGAAAAATGTGTGATGTCCTAAATTAGAAAAGTGGCTAAGTAAATTATGCTATATTCATACATTTTCATAAATAAGTTATGCTATTCTCATACATTTGTAGAATGGAATTAATGTCTCACATGGAAAGATGCTGGTATTATTTTCACAGAAAAAAAGCAGGATAAATAATCTATATATAATTATTTTTTGTTGTTTGTGCTATCTTATTTATCAAACATGAACATTATCACTAATGAACTTAAAAATTAAAAGGTTCTTAGAAGTAAAATTATTGCACATACACAATAAAAAAAATCAAAACATTTTAGTATGTGTTCATATAACTTAAAGTTTAGGTGCATGTGCATGTAATTATGTACATGTAAAGTATGTAACTACATTGCACACTCTATGTGGGGCTAAAATCTACATATCCATACGTCTCTCCCACTCTGTCTGCAAAGACACATACAAATCCACAAACATACACTCACCACAGTTTTTATTGGTTCTTAGTTCGATTTTACTGAATCTAAGAGCTTCCTTTCTCTTCTTACTTTTTTTTTTTTCAAAAAAAAAATGCAACATGGAGCAGTGGCTCATGTCTGTAATCCCAGCACTTTGGGAGGCCAAGAGGGGCAGATCAAGAGGTCAGAAGATCGAGACCATCCTGGCTAACACTGTGAAACCCTGTCTCTTCTAAAGATACAAAAAAAAAAAAAAAAAAAAAAAAAAAATTAGCTAGGCAAGGTGGCACAGAGCTGTAGTCCCAGCTACTTGGGAGGCTGAGGCAGGAGAATCAACTGAACCCAGGAAACAGAGGTTGCAGTGAGCCAAGATGGCACCACTGTATACCGCCTGGGTGGCAGAGCAAGACTCCACCTAAAAAAAAAAATGCAATATGGAGATAAATCATAATTGATGGAAATTTTTTATAGCCTACTATGGTGAATTTTTGAACTTTTCAGACTAAGTAATTGCATCTCCACTTGTAAGATGTACACAGAAAATAGCAAAATTAAAAAAAAAAATCTAGGATTTAAATGAAAACCAGTACAAGGTGGAAAATTTAGAGGGATAACAAACAAATTTCTCCAATGCTGCAAAATACAAGGCAAAATTATTTGCTCTCTTGATTATATTGTTGGTTATTCACTCTCCAAAAAAAAAAAGATGACCAACTAGACTTTGAGGAAGGGTGACGTCATTGCATTTTATTGTAAGTCCTTTAAATTGGCTTTACTGTTTAGACAAATTTATTTTAAATTAAAGTACCTTTCTAATCTGAGAAACAAACTCAGCTTTCAAATTCACACCTTAATATTTCATATCATCCTATCAGCTTTACATTCCATTTTGATCTTCTGAAATTTATTAAAATGACTTACATGATAATATTGTTGTTAGAAAGCCAGTGGACTTAAACCTATGGTATGTAATCTATACATTGGAATATTTATTATAATGTAATATTACCAACTAAAAGAAGTTTATCATTTAAAGGTATTCAGTATTTTCTTTGAGTAATTTCATGGCAAACATTTATCAGGTAACAGAAAAATAGAATAAAAGATATAGGACAACTTTAGGGTCTGTTTCTTATTTGTTTTTATGTTTATGCTAAGTATCTGTTCTAAGATAGAAAGAGGATTTCTATTTAAGGTATCCTGAAACTTATTTCCTAAATAGATAAGAATGGATTTCTCAGGGAAATCATAAAAACTGTCATAAATAAGTGCTTAGGGGATCAACAAAACTTGACTGAATGAGTTTTTCAAATATCTTAAACCAATCCTCTTTTTTGAAATTATAAAGACATAAATGTTTATAATTGTATAGAAACATTTGTATACTTGATTTTCACATAAAAGGAGTTCCATCTTATTCAAGAAAAATATTTTTCTAAGAAAAAATTATTGTAAAAGCTTGCCTCTATAAAGTTTCAGATTTGTATATTCACTCACATTTTGTATTTTCAAAAATACACAAATATTCCCCTTTCCCAGTGAAGGTGGAAAGAAACTTCTCAAGTATATAGAACAACCTCATGGGCAGATGCCACAGCACTACATAGCAGTATTTAATGGTGTTATGTAAATGAAATATCCGAAACCTTTAAGATGCACTATAACAGGTTTGCATTCTTTAAAGTGGGTAATTTCTAGATATAGAGATAAATGTTTTTTTCTTCACTGTGTTATTCTAAAACTTTACCTTCAACTTGCAAGATTAATAACAGTAAAAGTAATAAGATAATTAAATTCACTTAAGAGGAAGAGAGAATTAAAAGTCAGCAAGGATGGGAGAAAAGATGAGAAAATAGTATATTGGAAATTTTAAGATGCATTACTTATAGTTGGTGAATACGTAACACTCATAGTATAAATAACTGGGACACATCAGGAGTTTGGACCATACGGAAGAACAATAGAAGGATTTCTGCCATTTTTGTTCACTTTACCTGGAAACGTCACATAACCTCAGACTTGGTTATCTGTATTCAGTGTTGCTACCTTAGAAGTGTGGAGGGGATGGTGGGGGGTGGAGTGGGGAGTGGGAGGGAGAAGGAGGAGAGGGAATTGGTGTGTTTGTGTGTGTTGAAATGGACACGCCAGGTTATCTGTATGTTTATATATGAATTTAAACCACCACTCTATTCCTTAGTAGAGATAATTACACATTCCATTAATCTCTTGGAATTACTTTTTAGATTTTCATTGATTGTCTTGAGGTATTCATTCAGGATAATTGTGTTCTTTTTATATTCTGCAAAAAATTGAACCTGGAAAGGAGAGGGATTGAAGAGTGTGGGAAAGGGGTTTAGTTCCTCCAGGTTGTCGCAGCTTATCCCAGCGGCGCCCATTCTGTTGGCTTGGAAAACCCAGGTAGACTGAACTACAATGTTTACATCTCCTCCTCCAGAAACACTACTTAGTGAGAGCAGTTCATACCTACATGTAATGCAAAAGGTAGCACTGACTGAAAACCTACCCCCTGTCTAGCACTGAACTTGTGTTTGAATTCCATATTCGTAACAATTATGTGAGACTGGTATTATCTCCTTTTCGTGAGGAAGAGATTAAGGCTTAAAGATATTAAGTGTATTGGCTGTTTGTCCCAACATTAAGTGTTGTAAATAGAAATGAAACATGTTTGAGGGTTTCCAAAACATAGATATTCTGTGTTTTTCCATCCAATTTCTTCTTATTCGTGTATAATTTTAAAGTGACAATTAATGTAGCACTAACACGCAATCCTGCACTGTGAAAATGATGTAACCAATTTAATGGAAGTGTGACTATGAAGATAGAAACATCTTCCAAGGCACACGGGGAAAGATAGAAACATCTTCCAAGGCACACGGGGAAACTGATTACCTCATTTCTTTCCAGTGACTGTTAGCTCCGTAGTAGTTTCCTTCAACAATTATCTCAGGTGTCTAGCCAATGGCTATCTCTCATGGATAGAAATTTTAGCTATTAGGAGTAGAGAATGCTTAATTTATGCAGACTTGCTGAAAAGTCATTTGTGGTTTGAATTATTTTGTGGTAGGATCTGCCTGCTTACTATATAATGCACTGAATACTATGTTATTAGCCAAAACATGGAACTTTATTGTGTAGAGGGAAAAATAAAAATTTTATTTTCCTAAATTACTGGAGGGCGCTTAATGTCTGACAGAGTAAAGTAATAAAGTGGGATTGCATACATTCTTTGAGGTGCTTTTTTCTTTGTTTGAGCAAGAGTTACACTCTGTTACCCAGGGAGGAGTACAGTGGCATGGTCTTGGCTCACTGCAATCTCCGCCTCCTGGGTTTAAGCAATGCATCTGCCTCAGCCTCCCAAGTAGCTGGGATTACAGGCAAGAACCACAATGCCCAGCTTATTTTTGTATTTTCAGTGAAGATGGGCTTCCAAAATGTTGGCCAGGTTGGTCTTCAACTTCTGACTTCAAGTGATCCACCCGCTTTGGCCTCCCAAGTTCTTTGAGTGTTGATCAGAAACAATTTATGGCATTTACAGATACAGGGCCCTACTATGTATCTGCACCATGTATCTGAAAACAATACAGAGAAAAAAAATAGCACAGTTCTCAACACTTTCAGGGGTATGTTGATGTGCTTCAGAAAAGACACCTAATCAAACCTATTGGAATATTATGCAGCAATCAAAAATGATGAGTTTGTGTCCTTTGTAAGGATATGGATGAATCTGGAGAACATCATTCTCAGCAAACTGACACAAGAACAGAAAAAGAAATACCGCATATTCTTACTCATAGGCGGATGAGAAAAATGAGAACACATGGACACAGGGAGGGGGTCTGCTATACACTGGGGTCTATTGGGGGGAATGGGGGAGGGACAGCGGGGGGAGAGCTGGGGAGGGATAGCCTGGGGATAAATGCCAAGTGTGGGTGAAGGGGAGGAAGGCAGCAAAGCACACTGACATATGTGTACCTATGCAACTATCTTGCACGCTCTGCACATGTACCCCAAAACCTATAATGCAATAAAAATTTAAAAAATTAAAAAACAAAAAAAAACCCTATTGCACTGTACTTCTCAATTTGATTACACATTTGCACAACTAAATAAAATATTTAAAACCAGTAACACTTTCATTAATTAGAACTGGAATAGGATATCTAATGGTACATCTAATGTGCCTTCAGTATAGCATGTGATAGAATCTGTACCACTTTCTCTGTGAGAAACTCTTGGTTTCTTAGCACTTACAGTCTATTTGACGATGCACAGTGTGGGGATTTATCTGAAAAGAAAACGAAAATTTTTATGACTACATAAGTTCATGGAAGAATTATATAAAATCATCTAAACTCATATTCTAGCAGCCACGTCTAACTGCCTTGATATTTCATCATCTGTGTGTTTACAGGCCAGATAAAAATTTCAACTACCTGAAAGACTTCTTTCTAAAATTGTGTTCTATTCTGTTGAAAATTGATATATCTTGTAAGGTAATCTAGTTACTTATCTACACATCAAATAAACACTGACAGTATAATCATGTTTCATAAAACACATGCAGAAAACACATTCTACATGTGTTTAAAACTCAACTCCTATTATATTACTTCAGTGTGACAGGTAAGGTACCTGTACTTCATGGGCATCTTTCTTGTATTTACCTGTATTTCTCACCATGGACTAAAATGACTGGCTTATACAAAGCCACCAAAAAACTTTCAGGGAAGAATGGAGGCCTCTTTCATCTCCCCACAGCAATTCCCCATTATCACATGTCCTATGCCCAATTACTTGGTTCAACCAAACATATATATCTTAGTAGGTCTAACTTCCCTTTAAAGAATCAGTCTCGTGATGAATCAATCATAAAGTTTCCTAATAAAAAAATAAAAAACAGAAAGAGGATGCACAAGTTTTTCAAGATATTTATGTGTTCCATTAGGTGCTAAATACTGAAATACAGTTGGCTTCTGTATTTATGGGTTCTACATCCATGGATTCAATCAACCACAGATCAATTTTTTTTTTTTTTTTTTTTTTTTTAGAAAAAATTGGTAGTCAAGGGCCAGGTGCAGTGGCTCATGCCTGTAATCCTAGCACTTTAGGAGGCCAAGACAGGTGGATATCTTTGCTCTAGAGCTCCAGACCAGACTGGGCAACATGGCAAAACCCAATTTCTACAAAAAATACAAGAATTAGCAGGGCATGGTGGTGCTTGCCTGTAGCCCCAGCTACTCAGGAGGCTGATGTGGGAGGACCGGAACCCAGGGGAGTCAAGGCTTCAGTGAGTCACGATTGCATCAGTGCACTCCAGCCTGGGCAACAGAGCAATATCTTGTCTCAAAAAATAAGATGGTTGTACCTGTACTGAATATGTACAGATCTTTTTCTTGCCATTGTCCCCCAAATAATAAAGTAGAACAACCACTTACTAGCATTTACATTGTATTAGTTATTTATTATAAATAATCTAGAGATGTTGCAAAGCGTATGGAAGGATACAGATAGGTTGTTCGCAATTACCACACTATTTCATACAAGGAGCTTGAGCATCCATGGATTTAGGTATCCTCAGGGGTTCTGGAACTAATATCTCATTGATACCAAGGGACAACTGTGTATGATATGTACATAGTATAAAATAATACATATGATGAATGATCATCATAAATTACATTTTAAAACTAGAAACTAAAAGGACTTCCCAGTGTCCTCTAAACATTTCTTTAAAAGAAAAACTCTACTTTAATTTTTAAAATCTTTAATATAATCTTAATTATATTAAAGATTTTGTTAAAAATTTTTAATTATATATATATCTTAATTATATATAAACCTTAATTATATTAAAGCAAAATCTCAAAGATAAAAGAAAATACGAGTTATATTTACTAAAGAAACTTTTTTCTTAAACAAACATTTAAGTTGTCATAGAAAAGGAGTATGTAAGTTTCCAGTTGAATAATATTTATGATACATATAGTGTCTAAACTTTAAGAGATCTATCATTTTCTGATATATACAAAGTACTAAAGTATTCATATGACATGTAAAAGGAAAAATAAAAAAGTAGAAGGCAGATAATTCTAGGATAAAAGTCTTGAGACAAGAAGGAACTGAAGAGTAAATGGAAGTGAGAGAAAAAAGAATATAGCTGGAACAGAAAGGATATGAGTCCTCACATTCGTTTGGTGACACACACAGGCCAAGCAGCCAGGCCATGTCTTCAGGGTCATATAATGGTAGCTTGTTTTGCTTTTCTTTTCTCTTTCTGATGGAGTTTTGCTGCTCTTATCGCTCAGGCTGGAGTGCAGTGGTGTGATCTTGGCACACTGCAACCTCTGCCACCCAGGTTCAAGCAGTTCTCCTGCTTCAGCCTCCCAAGTAGCTGGGATTCAGGTGCCCATCACCACGCCCGGCTAATTTTTTTTGTATTTTTAGTAGAGACAGGGTTTTGCCATGTTGGGCAGGCTGGTCTCGAACTCCTGACCTCAGTTGATCCACTGCCTTGGCCTCTCACAGTGCTGGGATTACAGGTATGAGCCACTGCACTTTGCCATTCTTGTTTTTCTATGTTAAGTGTTGTCAGAGGTTATTGAAAGGTTTCAGGCATGAGGTACATCATAACCAGATTTAAATTTCAAAGTGATCATGCTTGCTTCTATCGGGAAAGTGTGTTAAACAGAGTCAGTAATGGAACAGATAGGGAACTACTAAAATAATCTAAGTACTGGATGATAGGGCATAGGTGGAGAAGTGACTGTGGACATAGAAAGAAGTGCATTCATTTGAGATACATTATGTAGGTGATATGGAGATTGTAGATGATCCTCAATGTAAAGTGGAAGAAAGCACAAAATAAATGATTCTTCCAAAAAGACATATACACTCATGTGTTTACCACAGTACTATTCATCACAGAGAAACATGGAATCAACCTAGATGCCCATCAGTGGTGACCCGGATAAAGAAAACATGTACATACATACAGTGGGACACCATGCAACCATAGGGAAAAATGAAATCATGTCCTTTGCAGCAACACGGACACAACTGGAGGTCATTATGCTAAGTGAATTAGGCAGCAACAGAAAACCAAATACTGCACATTCTCACTTGTAACTGGGGGTTAAACATGGGGTACTCTCGAATGTAAAGATGGCTACAATACATATTAAAGACTAATGGAGAGACGGGGCTACAATACGTATTAGAGACTAATGGAGAGACTCGAGGAGAGACGGGGGTGAATAAGGGTTGAAAAACTCACTGGGTATTAGCCCATTCTCTGGGTAATGGGATCATTCGTATCCCAAATTTCAGCATTACGCAATATACTATATAACAAACCTGCACAGGTACCCCCCTGAATCTAAAACAAAAATTGAAATTATAAAAAATACGATGGCATCTAAAAACTGGTAATTACGTGTTGAGAAAAGCAACAAAGGAAGAAGGACTTACAGAGTGCCTACATTAATTGGTTGTAGGAACAGCAAACTGCAGAAGGCCGCAGGAGGCCTCTGAGGAGGAAGGCCTCTCCATGCCTCATGTTCCCGTGCAGGGTGACCTCGGCTCTGTTACCATAAACATTGTGCTCAAAAACCTAAAACCCCTTCGTAGCACTATGACGAAGCCAGACTTGCAGGCTTCTTGTAAGGGCCGAGTTCCACCAGCTGCTCATAGATAATGGCTAAAGATAACCACGGGTTCTTGTTTTGTGAAACTCCCAAACCACCACTGTGATCAATCCTTAGGATAACACACGAGTTCTGGCTCACTGATTCACTCCACCATCACTCCACCCCTACCCTATAGATCAAAGTGATTGTAATCAATAAATAGTGTGGATGATCAGAGCTCAGGGCCTTCACTGTCTTTTCCAAAGTAATGAGTGCTGGCCCCTCTTCCCACTCTCTCTCTTAATCTTTGTTTTTCTCATTCCTTTGTTGCCACTGAACACGGGTACCCACGGGTGATGCAGGGCTGGTTCCCTACAATTGTGTGTTTCAGTGATCACTTCACGACGGGTATCAAACTGTCATGTTTCAGTGATCATTTCACGACGGATATCAAACTGTCACGTTTCAGTGATCATTTCACAACGGACATCAAACTGTCACGTTTCAGTGATCATTTCACAACGAGTATCAAACTGTCATGTTTCAGTGATCACTTCACGACGGGTATCAAACTGTGTCACGTTTCAGCGATCACTTCACGACGGATATCAAACTGTCACATTGTATTTCTTAAATATGTATAATTTTTGTCAAAGATATATCAATCGAGCTAGAAAAAAATAAATCTGAGCTAGTTAAAAAAAAAAAAAAAAAAAAAAAAAAACTGGCCAGGTGCTATGGCTCACGCCTGTAATCCAGTGTGGCTCATGCCTGTAATCTGGCGTGGCTCATGCCTGTCATCCAGTGTGGCTCATGTCTGGAGGCCTAGGCAGGTAGATCACTTGAGGTCAGGAGTAAGAGACCAGCCTAGACAATATGGGGAAACCTTGTCTCTACTAAAATTACAAAAAAAAAAAAAAAAAAAAAAAAAAAAAAAATAGCAGGTATGGTTGCACATGGCTGTAATCCCAGCTACTTGAGAGGCTGAGGCACGAAAATTGCTTGAACCTGGGAAGTGGAGGTTGCTGTGGGCCAAGATAGCATCACTACACTCCAGCCTGGGTGACAGGGTGAAACACCATCTCAAGAAAAAAAAAAAAAAAACACTGACATCTAAAGTTCCACAATGAGCAGTTAGGAAATATTCCTATTTTTTGAGTTACAGAAGGAAAGGCTATATGAGCAAAGACACAAAAGTTAGAATTTGGATATGTTACATTGAGTTAGCTAATAGGAAATGCCAAGTTAGCATTTGCTGTAGTAAATTGTGTGCTATTTATAGTATTTGTAGTGCAAAAAATATGGATTCCAATATTTTCATGTTAAGAAAAATGCCACATTTAGTTTTCTTTGTCACATAAACTTCTGCTTAGTGACACTAAATAAAGTTGGTTAGCAAAAATATGGGTTTCTAGAGAAGTCAAAGTGATCTAGAAATACACAGATTTTCTGTAAAAATAATTCAATAAAATATTGCTGGATAAATCTTCCATGTTATGGATGCACACGAATGTTCATTGCAGCACTGTTTACAATAGCCAAGACCTGGAACCAACCCAAATGCCCATCGATGATAGACTGGACTGGGAAAATGTGGCACATATACACCATGGAATATTACGCAGCAATCAAAAATGATGAGTTTGTGTCCTTTGTAAGGACATGGATGAATCTGGAGGACATCATTCTCAGCAAACTGACACAAGAACAGAAAAGGAAATACCGCATATTCTAACTCATAGGCGGGTGAGAAAAATGAGAACACATGGACACAGGGAGGGGCTCTACTTCACACAGGGTCTATTGGAGGGAATGGGGGAGGGACGGGGGGGAGCTGGGGAGGGATAGCCTGGGGAGAAATGCCAAGTGTGGGTGAAGGGGAGGAAGACGGCAAAACACACTGCCATGTGTGTACCTATGCAACTATCTTGCATGTTCTGCACATGTACCCCAAAACCTAAAATGCAATACAAATTAAAAAAAAAAAAGAAAAATAAACTGTCTTTACTGATTTGAGTGATTCATCTTCTTAGAATATGGTGCTAATTAAACCAGAATACTAGTTTTGATTTCTTTATGAACCAGATACTTATCTTAAAAAATAGAAGCCCTGTGTTTCAAGGACTCCAAGATTTTTGTTGTTGTTGGCTAATATATACTATTTATAACAAAATAGAAAAGAAAATAAATTATGATAACATCAATAAAAATCATGCCATGACTTTTGGACCAACAGTTTAAAGTGCACCCTCGATGCTGGTAAATCAATAGGAGATATTATTTTGATCTTCACATTTTAATTGTTAAGAACCCAGGATCAGACTGCTCGGGTTCAGATTGGCTCTTCTAGTTACTACATATGTAACTGAACAAGTCACAGAGCCTCTTCATGCTTATTTCATTGTCTGTAAAATGGGGATAGTAAAAACTTTATAATAGGATTTTGTAGGAATTACATGTGAGCATAAATATTCTCTAATACATATCAGCATATTAGAAATTAGTATTGACACACATTTATATAAATAATTAAATCCTTTATAATAGGATTTTGTAGGAATTACATGTGAGCATAAATATTCTCTAATACATATCAGCATATTAGAAATTAGTATTGACACACATTTATATAAATAATTAAATCCTTTATAATAGGATTTTGTAGGAATTACATGTGAGTATAAATAATCTCCAAAACACATTAGCATATTAGAAATTAGCAAGTATTGGCACAAACTTATATAAATGATTAAATACTTATATATTGTGTATAAACATTTCTAAAATCTGCAACATAGGTGGATTGGTCAATATATCTGAGCAATAGTAAACCACATTTGCCTTTTCTTAGTTTTCTGCTTTTAGAGATGTATTGGGTATATGCTTTTTCTTGGACTATTATGCCAATATCCTTTTCTGTTAAAATTACACATTTTATATAATTCACAAAAGTATATCACAAAATAGCTTCTTTTTTTCCAAGTATGTTATTGATAGATATACGGCAAGTTTTTTGCCGCACCCCACTTTGTGAGCCTAGAGATTTCCATAGATATATGATGTCTAGAAAACTTAAAAAATTAGACAAGTCAAAGCAATCTTTGCTTTTGGTTCTTGGTGGATATGCCAGGCCATCTGGTCACACATGTCTAATATCTTTACCATCCTCTGAAATCTTCGTAGTTGCTGGTGGAAGTGCCAAGGCTGAGAGGTCTCCTCAGAGGTAATTGAAATGATTAGCTTTGACTCTGTAGCTCTAAAGCGCTTTGCTTTTTCATATAGGCAACAGTCTTCCCGCTGTGAACACTGGCCATTTTTAATTTTTATTTCTTAGGTTGCCACGTCCACTAGGGAACACTTCCAAACTTGTCTGCCTTCTCTCTACATCTTGTCCTCATTTCTGGAAGGAGCCTTCTTTAACTGAGCTTCCAAACATGTATGACTTTCCATTTTTTTAGTTTTCCCAGTCTTATTTCTCAGTAAGTACAGACCATTGCTACGGTGATACTAATCCTTTCAACTTTGAGTCACTTGCCCAAATCTGTGTCATGTTGACACTGAACACTGTCTCCTCTGTCTCATAGTTTTTCTGACAGTTAATGAGAAGTAGAAGGCTAGAGCTATTAGTTCAAATCCTAGGGCATAAGTGTCCAGATTATAAAAACCACACTCACATATGGCAATAATTGGCAGGCTCTTTTAGGCGATCATAGCATTATTTCCAAAGACCCAATGGATACTCAAGTAATTCCTTGGTGCCAAATAGGAAACTCTCTTGAAAGAGAAATGTATGTACTGATATCTCTCTCTCTCTCTCTCTCTCTCTCTCTCTCTCTCTCTGTGTGTGTGTGTGTGTGTGTGTGCGTGTGTGTGCAGTTACTCTTTTTTCATGGATTTTTCCAATGAAGTAGATTCATTTGAATAATTTGTACCAGAATTTATACAATTCTACCAAAATTCTAAAATTAGCTTTATGCCAATTGCAAGCTCAGAAGTAAGATAATTCATTTCCACTCTGCATATGTATTATAGAATTAAAATAGAGGAAGACAAGATGTTTATACATCTAAAAACCATGATACTAGAAGCAGCAGCTCAGTTTTGTAAATGACTTTTTATCAAGAAGCTTAATACTATTTATAGAATGCAATGCTTCTGTCAGCTTCTTTCCAGTATCTTTCCATTTGCTCACACTTAGTAATAAGTTAAACATTTCTCAGACTCACAAGTAATCAGCAAATGAGGAGAATTTTGTGGTGCTTCTTTTTTTTTTTTTTCTGAGACGGAGTTTCTCTGTTGTTACCCAGGCTGGAGTGCAATGGCGCTATCTCGGCTCACCGCAACCTCCGCCTCCTGGGTTCAGGCAATTCTCCTGCCTCAGCCTCCTGAGTAGCTGGGACTACAGGCACGCGTCACCATGCCCAGCTTATTTTTTGTATTTTTAGTAGAGACGGGGTTTCACCATGTTGACCAGGCTGGTCTTGATCTCTTGACCTCGTGATCCACCTGCCTCAGCCTCCCAAAGTGCTGGGATTACAGGCATGAGCCACCGCGCCTGGCCCTTTGTGGTGCTTCTAAAGGAATAGCAGACATTTAAAGGAAGTGCTGTACCCAAGGTGTTCCAGAACTCACTTAATGAAGTGGCATCAGAACATTTCTTTTTTTCTTTTTTTTTTTTTTTTGTATCCCATTGATCATCTCTGACATTTATTCTGTTGCCTTGGCTTGTATAATTGAAAGCCAGAGTTTGCTTCCCTAAGTGCGAAGCCTGCCACCAATTGGCGAGCAGTTGTCTTACGACTGAAAAGTGACTTCTCTAGGAAAGTAACACAATCTGTCCTTGATAATCCTCTTGCTCAGAACTTAGAAATGGGGCCTTGGCCTTATGCTACTCCCACTTCTCAGAACATTTCTTAGAGCAGAAAAGATTTCAAATTAGCTTGAACTACAGGCTCAGCTTCCTTACTGAACAGCATCTTTTCAGTAAGGAAGATGCTTCGAACTGGGAGGCCGCAGATGGGAGTATTATTTTTCATTGGCACTGTTTAGCTGGCTAGTGTGTTACATTAAGAGAGCTAGTCCCAGATCTCAATGCCAGTGGATGGTGGAGAAAGAATTGCCAAAAGATCTTTTTTCTTCAACTCACATGCTGCTTCCATTATGATCACAGCATAGAACCCTAAGAATACCTAACAAATTGCTCCTGGGTCAATTTAACAAGGGATACATGTGCTTTTGATAATATTTTACTCTGTATACATATGTGAATATACTGAAATCTGGAAACAGTGTCATACAACAAGCCAGTGGTGTAAACTTTGTTGTACGGAAAAAAAAGAAACAGGCAGTCTCTCATAAAATATGCATAACCCATCATTTCTTCCTCTATCACTTACTATGGGTACAAGACTGACTTTTCAATAGCCAAGAAGATATTCATTCTGTCTTAGGAATCTCCTCTCAATTTCACATTACAGAGGAATACAAAGCAACTACGGATAGAGATACATCATTACATACTCATCACATGAATAGAGTAATTTTGGTCATTTTGAATATGTCAGTAACAATTTTCAGGAGTTATAATAGACTTTCAAATATTTTTGTGGCATTTTACATCTACTTTCATTCCTGATAATCTAATAAATAGTTTTTGTTAATCAAGATCCTAAATAGTCATATAATTAAGTGTAAACAAAGATTTAAAAATCTTGCCATGTCGCCTCATGGTTTTAAAAAAAAAGGCCACGGGATTGTTTCATTTAAAATTTCATATACTAGAGTAAATAGACTTCTTCATCTATTTAGCACTCATCTTCCAGGATTAGAAGATGACACAAGATGGCTGAATGATTACATTGGAGAATATGTTTCCCCTAAAGCAAGATAATATCCCGAAGTCACCTTTAGTTTCTTATCTCAAGTTCCTCTTTCATTTACTGAATTTCTATTCCTCTGTGTCAACTGTAACTTGAAAATTAAACACCTTTGGGACACTAGAGAATAGTACGAGATGAATGCTATTCTGACCACAGCTGGAGGCCACCGCAATGCTGCTGCACCAGAGGAAGGGAAAGGCGGGGGCGTCGTGGGAAGATAACTGCAGGAGCTGGCACTTCATGCGGTTACCCCCTTACTTTATTATTTTCTATTGAATCCTTTGTACCTGCAAGCGTGTACATCTTTTTCCTATATATTACTAATAAAACTAGTAAGACTAGTTTTGACTAGTAATGACTAAAGAACAAGTCATTTTTCTTAGAATTATGCAATTCTTTCACTATCAGAAATTTTCCTGTGCTCAGAATTCTGAGCATTTTGAGCAAAGCCATGCTTAAATACGTATTTTGCCTATAGGTACCTGTAAAGCATTTATAAATACCTCTTTGTTCCGTTATTGTACATAACAGTGTATATAGTATATACCATTACTTATTAAAACAAGCCCAAGTGTTTTAAAAGTTTCCAAATTAGTTATAGAAAGTTAAGATCAAGATGTTACACCATGAGCTTCTACTGAAAACCACTAATAATCTTTAATTGTGGAGAATTCACATGATAGCTTAGATTTAAAAGAAAAAGGAGCTATTTCAAGATTTTATGACATCAGTCTAGGCCATCTGAGGCCCCCAGTTTTTGCACAAAGGATAAGGCTGTCTCCTGACAGAACAGAGTGAGCTGTGGGAGGGGACCCTTACTCTGGATGGTGTTTCATGGGATGTAGTCAGTGTGCTTAGTCTCTGTGAGCTGCAGACTTCTCACCACTCTTCCTGGCTCCCCGGTGACTATGCAGCTCTCCTGTTTATAATATTAACATCCGTGCATGCTTCTTAGTATATTATATTGTCATTATCTCTCTTTGAGGCTTTGGCCCTATTATGCTATAAATGCACTGAAAAGAATTATGTCCTAGACATCCCTGTGTATTGGGGAGGTCCTAATACTGCCTAATACAAAATTGATAATTATTATTCATTGACACAAATAAACTGCATGCATACATACATGCATACACGAGTGTGGCATAGGTGTGCCCTGATCATACCTAGCATACATGTCATGGCATGGTATTAGTCTCTGCTCCTAATTCCCTTCTCCCTCTTCTCTCTTACACTCAATCTTTCCCCAAAAAAATTCATAGGTTCTATAGGAGAAAAGAAAATAGGAAAATGGCACTTATGACTAGAAAATTTAAAACACGCCTATATTTTGGAATCTGGAGAAAAAAATAGGTGATACCGGCAAGGAGATATAGAAAAATGACAAATGGTGAATACTGATAGTAGAAATCAATAATTTCATCAAAAGCATAACTAAGAGCAAATGTTCTGTATAACATATGGTAAGTAAGAGAACCTAGGAGATGTGGATTGAGCAATCATTTTTCAAGCCTGTGGAACATCAACATTTGTCACCTCTCTGGGGAGGGATGTGTGTGTGTTCTGATTTTACAAAATTGTTTAAATGTAACTAACATAGTCTTTTTGTAAATTATTACACATTTTGAAATATAGACAGTACAAGAAAACTCATAACTATTATCAAGTCTTGTGATTTATAACTCTGTCATTCTTTTTTTTTTTTTTTTTAATTGAGACAGAGTCTTGCTGTGTTGCCAGGCTGGAGTGCGGTGACATGATCTTGGCTCCCTGCCACCTCTGCCTGCCTGGTTCAAGTGTTTCTCCTGCTTCAGCCTCCTGAGGCACGAGCCACTGCGCCCAGCTAGTTTTTGTATTTTTGGTAGAGACGGGGTTTCACCATGTTGGTCAGGATGGTCTTGAACTCCTGATCTGTGATCTGCCCACCTCAGCCTCCAAAGTGCTGGGATTACAGGCATGAGTCACCGCACCTGGCCTACTCTAACGTTCTATAGAGTTATCATTTTTGTATTTTTATACATGGCCAATAAGCAACTCCATAGCAAAAGTTCTAATTTGGTTTCTGATGAATGGAAGCATGTGTTTGGGAATGAAATGCGTTTAACAATGGGTGCCAGACACAAAACCATTCTGTATCAAGCTGGCCTGCCATTTGATCATTTACATGCAAATATTGATACTTTATTTGATCATTATGTGTAAATGAATGAGGGTTGGGATACTGGAAGGGTTTAGGAGAAGTCAAATAGTGCAACAGAAAATAATCTGAAATGAAAAGAATTCGAAATAAGCCAGGACAACCAAGATATACAGGCTATTATCATACCCCCGTGCTCCATACCCAAAATGTCAAATCGAAGGTTGGAAAAATTGCTTAGAAAATGAACTTCACTGATAGCTGTTAATAAGGCACAAAATTATACGGTGACATGTTAGTCTCAGGAAAAGGACAGTAAGTTGTCTTTTCGCTACAGAAAGCATTCTTTCCATTCATCAACAATATGGCTTTCTAAAATATCTCTTCAAGTTATTATGATATTTTATGACCAGAACTGATTGTAAAATATGATGTTACAAAAAATCAATAATATAATATTCATATGATCCAAGGTTTTTCCAAATTGAATCTGACTGGGTCATGGAAGTATGCTGATATCTGGAATGCAAGTAATATGCTATATTATTGATGTCTGTCAAATAACGGAAATTGTTACAAATTAATTCATCCCTAACCTAATTAACCCCATGTGCAATATTATATATATTCCAGACAAGTACTATTTTTCTCTGGTCATAAAACTAGAAAAGACAATATTTCAACTTATAAAATCTCTTTTGAAGCCACTTAGAAACCTCAAAGACTATTGCTTATGTAGAAGTGATACAAAAGCATGCATTACCTCATTTCTTTGAATTACTTTTGGTCTAATACAAAATGTTCTCTTTCTAACTTTTTTATTGTAAAAAATATTCCATAAAAGTGTCTAGGCTGTCTTTTATATATTGAATGGATAGAATATATTAATATAAATATATTGCATTACTTTTTAAAATGTGTACATTTGAGGCAGGAAATAAGGAAGGCTTAACATTTCTTTGATATTAGATTGCAGAAATGATTCTTTGTTTTTTTACATGTGGTGTATCACAGGTCTAACTTTTCAGGGTAAGTGTATATGGCAAGATACACTTTATCATAGTGTAGATAGAGATTAAGACTGGTCTTTATGGAATCAGGGAATATGTTGTAAATTCATTTTATGATATTTTGCTACTTCTCTTTTTCCTTCTATTTACACATATCCCTCTCCACCCCATTTGCCAGTAATGTCATGCTCTTCCTACTGACAGCATGGAGACAGATTTGAACATACCCAGATCTGAAATTTTCCTATGTTCCGAATCTATGTTGCATCTGCTCCTCAGCAATAGAAATAATCCTGTTTTCTTTACTCCTACTAGCTAATAAACCTAGTGAGCTTATCATTAAACAATAAAAGAAATGGCCAATCAAGAGAAAAATCTAGTTGTGGAGATGTTTTGAAATATTTTAACCTGATTTTCTATAACCATCATTTGATATCATGCTGCAACATTTTCCCTTTAATTATGGCCACAAATTTCTATTTTTCTAATTATAGAATAAACTGACATTTGGTTAAATAAATTTTAAAAGGGAGGGCAGCCATGAGTGGCAGTAGAAAGTGTATGATACATTGAGTTTTATCTCAGGGAGAATCAGAGCTTGGACACTTTCTAAGTGATCTTAGAAAGGTTATTCAACCTCTCTGAACTTATTTTCATATATGTTCACAACCACTCTGAGGGAGATATTTTTGTAAACATTTACAAAAATATCTCCCTCAGAGTGGTTGTGAACATCGAACTGACTATTCGTAAAGTGACATAGAGGAGGTACTTCCTAAAAGAAACAGTTTGCTGTTATACAACAGTTACATTTCGCAACCAATACTTCTGTGCAATCTTACGTCCAATGGCATTATTTTAACATAAAGTAACTCTCAAGTTTGTTAGAAATCTAAGAATTTCATTTTCCATAAGAAAGCATTAAGTACCACTAAGGAGAAAACTGTAGCATATTTAAAATAGAAATTTTCCTTCTGATTTCAAAATCTACAACAGAAAAAGAGGAGTGCTTTGTCATTAACCGCCTTTTTAGGACATAGGAAAAACATATATAACCTCTTCTAAATGTATTTGTAGTGCACACTCTGAGAGAGAGAGAGACCTCTGTATTGTACCAGATGTTGTCAAAATGCGTTAGTGAAATATCATATCTGATAAGAACTAATGTGCAGTGATGCGCCACTGATTGGAATGTCATTGATGCTGTGACCTGTTGCTCTTGACACCACAGAAGAGGATCAAAGCATCTTTCATGGTGATAGAGCTGGCAATATGATGGGAAACAGTTCCAGAGAGACTGATTAAGCGTTAACATTCCCACCTGGTGCCATGAAAATAGCACACAACATTTATAATTCAGGGTGATTTTCTCCTCCTGTGCCTACTTTCGTGTCAACTATGGTATCTGAAACAGCACTGATGAACGCTTTCTTCTTCCTATTAGGTCCCACGCAAGCTGTGGGTTACGACATCGTATTTTTGTGTTATTTTTTTCAAGGAGTGTCTTTTACATTTATATTAAGTATTGAAAAAGGCATTTCAAGTGGACCATTCTATGATTCATCCATTCTCCCTGCCTCTCTATGGGGGTTACCACACTCAGGCCATCCCTTAATTGACAGATACCTCAGGATCCAGATTCTACTTACAATACTTGGTAGACATGATTCAGGGGACCCAGGTCCTAAATCTGTATTCTCAAGCAATAATGTCAACTAAATTCAACATTCTCAAATGAGAAGAAATCTCTTTTCTGAAGCCATGCATCATCTGTCACAATTAGACTTACTGACAACTATAATTTTAGCATTGTAGCTTTTCTCCATAAAACTAACTGCAAGGCAAATCCAGTATGAGGCTGAAGAAAGAGAATTCTTTCAGAACTGATAAAGCTGAGATGATTAAGTGAACAACACTGCTTTTTAAATTTTTACTATTAAAAAGAAATTTCTCTTCACAGGTTTCAAGCATCCTAAATCAAAAGGGAAGATTCTCCTAAAAAAAAAGATTAAATGCCATTGTTAATCCAAATCAATGGCAACACATTTGTATGAATCACTATCATTCACAGGACAAAAAAGCTTTCATTAATCCCTGAAGGTGCACTGAAGTGTTCATGTTCCCTGAGTTCTGAACTGTAGCATTTACACCACCTGTCTCATCACATACTATAGTTGATTCAGAAACAAACTAAGCTCCCTAATTGCTGTTCTACTCAACTTCACCTTTGTTGGCATACACTTCCACTGTAAGATATTATGTTTTAACAAATGGAATAGAATTTTGCATACACACATTTACACACAAATCATATATATATATATATATGTTATATGAAAAATATATGTGGACAGGCGCAGTGGCTCATGCCTATAATCCCAGGACTTTGGGAGGCCAAGGCAGACAGATCATGAGGTGAAGAGTTTGAGACTAGCCTGGTCAACATGGTGAAACCCCATCTCTACTAAAAATACAAAAATTAGCTGGGTGTAGTGGCATGAGCCTGTAGTCCCAGGTACTAGGGAGGCTGAGGCAGGAGAACTGCTTGAACCCGGGAGGTGGAGGTTGCAGTGAGCCCAGATCACGCCACTGCACTCCAACATGGCACCTGGTGACAGAGCAAGACTCTGTCTCAAAAAAAATATATATATATATGTATGTGTAATATATATAACATATATGTGGTGCATGACTGTATATATTACAAACATGTTATATTTAAATATATATGTTATATATACACCTAAATAAATACATATATATAAGCATATATATTTAAATATAACATGTATGTAATATATACAGTCATGCACCACGTAACAATGTTTCAGTCAATAATAGCATGCATGAGAATGGACCCATAAGATTACAATACCATATTTTTACTTTATTTTTTCTATGTTTAGATACACAATACCAGTGTGTTACTATTTCCTTAACAATATTCAGTGCAATAATATGCTGTACAGATTTGTAGCCCAAGAGCAAAAGGCTACAACATAGAACCAAAGTGTGTAGTAAACTATACCATCTAGGTTTGTGTAAGTACATTCTATGATATTTGTACAATGACAAAATCACCTAAGGGTGCATTTCTTAGAATGTACTCCCATAGTTAAAGTAATGCATAACCATATATATATATATATTTTAAAATAATTTCCATCAGGGAATAATTTACTGAGTGTACCCAAATGATGTCATGATGTAACAGGTATTTTTCTATTACTAATTTGTAAGATTTTAGCCAGGCTTTATGGTCCATTTGAAAGCACTATATTTAGATTTTGTGGGCTGCCATCTAGGTGCCAGATAGCTGAATGCATCTTATGTTACTGATGAGGTCATCATGGGGCAGCATGCTGAGAACAGCAGGCTCTGGAAATGAGGCAGTCATGTAAGTGTGTCTTCATTTGTATTCTTTCATCATTTATTTCCATGAGCTTTCACTCTTTGTAATCAGTGTGCTTTAGATCTTTGATTAATACAGTATAGACAGATTGCTTTGCATCACATCAGCAATGATTTCCACACTATTAAAGATCTTTGTTTGAACAAAGTATCTTATTTGCCCCATGTGATTCTCACAATTTATATAAAAAAGTTAGTCACATACCTCTAATGTCACTATAAGAAGAAACAAAACCTAAAATGCTGATTAGAACCTATTTTAGAAAATAGAAACATGGTTTTTATACAGGCACAAGCATTAATTTGATGCTGTGCTGATTGTTTTATGGTGAAGAAGCAACTAAATTTGACAGAATTTGATATTTGACTGTATGATTTGAGGCAGTGAAACTGACCTCTCAAAACATATTTAACATATGTGAAAAACTCCTTCACACCAGCTCCCCTCAAATACAACTAAATGGAGAAAGGCATGTTGAGATTTCTAGTAAAAAGCAAAGTATTATAAAATATTAATTCTTAGTGTGTGTATATAAAGCATCAGATTAATATTAATATTAGCTTACTTCTGTTATTTCCACTTAAATATCAAATTTTAAATTCTTGCAAAAACAGTTTACTTTATAAAAAATACATTCCTCCCAGTATAGCAAGAGAATGTTTCTTTTTCTTTCACTGATAACAGCTTTAAACAATGATATATATTTAGAAGCTGGAATGACAGGTGTAACAGGGGAAGTAGTAATTTTTGCTTTTATTCACTTTCTATTACCATTTGCTAATGTATCTCTTTTCAAATTGCTTAAAAGTCATGGCTAGGTGTGGGTAGCTCACACCTGTGATCCTAGCAGTTTGGGAGGCCGGGGCAAGTGGATCACCTGAGATCAGAAGTTTGAGTCCAGCCTGGCCAACATGACGAAATCCTGTCCCTCTAAAAATAAAAAAAAACTAGCTGGGCATGGTGGGGAGCACCTGTAACCCCAGCTACTCAGGAGGTTGAGGCAGGAGAATCACTTGAACTAGGGAAGCCAAGGTTGCAGTGAGCCAAGAACACACCACTGCACTCCAGCCTGGGGGACAGAGTGAGACTCAACCTCAAAAAAAAAAAAAAAAATCACATGACTAGTTTAAAGTAAACTTGAGACTGTGTATTTGGGTTTATAAAATATATAATATAATACATACAAAAACAACAGTATGGAACCCACAGGGGACATAGACTTATGAAAATTTTCTATATTTTACAAGAAGTCATTTAGTGCCAACTTGAAGTATATTGTGATAAGTTACAGATACACTTTGAAATCACTATAGAAATTATAAACATATAACACAAAAAGATCAATGGAGGATTGAAAATTACATATTTGCTAATAATTGTGTTTAACAGTGTAACAAAAACAAAAGATTAAAGAAAAAAACAGAACAAAATATCATTCAGAGAAGCAGAAAACAAATAGCAAATAGTAAACCTAAAGCCACATGTATTGTTTAAATGTAAGTGAACGAAACTTTTCAAACATACAGTGGAATCTGTCAGATTGAATTAAGAAATCAAGATCCAATTATATGCTATCTATAAGAAACGCAGTTTAAATATAGAAACAAAAATAATTTCAAAGTAAAAAGATTAAAGAAGATTACTATGCATACAAGTAATATAAAATAATTGGCATAGCTCTATTATCACACAAAACAGATTCAAGAAAAATAATAATATCTGGATATGTACATAAAGGAATATAAATTGTATTATGAGAAAGATACATGTACACATATGTTCACTGCAACACAATTCACAATAGCAAAGACCTGGAACCAACCTAAATGCCCATCAATTTCAGACTGGATAAAGAAGATGTGGTACATACACATCAGGGAATATTACACAGCCATATAAAGGAACAAGATCATGTCCTTTGCAGGAACATGGAGGGAGCTGGAAGCTATTATCCTCGGCAAACTAATACAAAAACAGAAAGCCAAACAGCACATATTCTCATTTATAATTAGGAGATGACTGATGAGAATGTATGGACACATGGCAGGGAAAAACACACACTGAGGCCTTCTGGAGCATGGTAAATGGGAGGATGGAGAACATCAGGGAAAATAACTAATCAATACTAGGCTTAACACCTGGCTGATGAAATAATCTATCCAGCAAACTCCCATGACAGAATTTTATCTGTGTAACAAACCTGCACATGAATCCCCGAATTTGAAATAAAAATTAAGCAGAAGACAAGAAATATCTAAGATCAGAGCAGAACTGAAGGAGATAGAGACACAAAATACCCTTCAAAAAATCAATAAATCCAGAGCTGGTTTTTCAAAAAGATCAACAAAATAGACCACTAGCCAGAGTAATAAAAAAGAAAAGAAAGAATAACCAAATAGATGCAATAAAAAACGATCAAGGGGATATCACCAAAGTTTCCACAGAAATTCAAACCATCATTAGAGATTATTACAAATAACTCTATGTACATAAAGTAGTAAACCTGGAAGAAATGGATAAATTCCTGGACACTTGCATACTCACAAGACTAAACCTGGAAGAAGTCTAAACCCTGAATAGACCAATAACAAGGGCTGAAATTGAGGCAGCAATTAAGAGCCTACCACCCAAAAAAAGCTCAGGTCCAGATGGGTTCACAGCCGAATTCTATTAGACATACAAAGAAGAGCTGGTACCATTCCTTCTCAAACTTCCAAATAATCCAAAAAGAGGGAAACCTTCCCAAATCATTTTATAAGACCAACATCATCCTGATACCAAAACCCAGCAGAGACTCAACAAGAAAAGAAAACTTTAGGCCAATATCCATGATGAACATAGATGCAAAAAACTTTAATAAAATACTGGCAAGCCAATTGCAACAGCACATCAAAAAGCTTATCTGCCATGATCAAGTAGGAGCCATCCCAGGGATGCCAGTTTGATTCAACATACACAAGTCTATAAACATAATTCACCACATAACAGAACCAAAGACAAAACCACATGATTATCTCAGTTGATGCAGAGAAGGCCTTTGACAAAATTCAACAGTCCTTTATGCTAAAAACCCTCAATAAACTAGATATTGATGGAATGGATCTCAAAATAATAAAAGCTATTTATGACAAACCAACAGCCAATATCATACTGTTCTGAATGGGCAAAAACTGGAAGCATTCCCTTTGAAATCCGGCACTAGACAAGGATGCCCTCTCTCACCACTCCTATTCAATATAGTACTGAAAGTTCTAGCCAGAGCAATCAGGCAAGAAAAAGAAATAAAGGGTATTCGAATAGGAAAGGAGGAAGCCATATTGTCTCTATTTGCAGACGACATGATTGTATATTTAGAAGATCCATTGTCTCACCCCAAAATCTCATGAAACTGATAAGCAACTTCAGCAAAGTCTCAGAATACAAAATCACTGTGCAAAAATCAGAAGCATTCCTATACACCAATAACAGACTTAAAGAGAGCCAAATCAAGAATGAACTCCCATTCACAATTGCTACAAAGAGAATAAAATACCTAGGAATACAATTCACAAGGAAGGTAAAGGACCTCTTCAAGGAGAACTAGAAATGACTGCTCAACGAAATAAGAGAGGACACAAACAGATGGAGAAACATTCCATATTCATGGTTAGGAAGAATCAATATTGTGAAAATGGCCATACTGCTGAAAGTAATTTACAGGTTCAATGCTATCCAAGCTACCAATGACCTTTTTCACAGAACTGGAAAAAACCACCTTAAACTTCATATGGAACCAAAAGAGAGCTCACACAGACAAGTCAATTCTAAGCAAAAAGAACAAAGCAGGAGGCATCACACTACTGGACTTTAAACTATACTATAAGGCTACAGTAATCAAAACAGCATGGTGCTGGTACCAAAACAGAGACATAGACCAATGGAACAGAACAGAGGCATCGGAGGCAACACAACATATCTACAACCACTTGATCTTTGACAAACCTGACAAAAACAAGCAATGGGGAAAGGATTCCCTGTTTAATAAATGGTTTTGGGAAAACTGGCTAGCCATGTGCAGAAAGCAGAAACTGAACCCCTTCCTGACACCTTACACTTATATTAACTTCAGATGGATTAAAGACTTAAACATAAGACCTAACACCATAAAAACCCTAGAAGAAAATCTAGGCAAAGCCATTCAGGACATAGAAGTAGGCAAGCACTTCATGACCAAAACACCAAAAGCATTGGCAACAAAAGCTGAAATTGACAAATGGGACCTAATCAAACTCCACAGCTTCTGCACAGCAAAAAAAAAAAAAAAATCATTAGAGTGAATCGGCAACAACAGAATGGGAAAAAATTTTTGCAGTCTACCCATCTGACAAAGGGCTGATATTCAGAATTTACAAAGAACTAAAACAGGTTTACAAACAAACAAGCCCATTCAAAGTGGGCGAAGGCTATGAACAGACACTTTACAAAAGAAGACATATATGAGGCCAACAAACACATGAAAAAATGCTCATCATCACTGGTCATTAGAGAGATGCAAATCAAAACCACACTGAGATACCATCTCACGCCAGTTAGAATGGCGATCATTAAAAAATCTGTAGACAGCAGATGCTGGAGAGGATGTGGAGAAGTCGGAACACTTTTACACTGTTGGTGGGAGTGTAAATTAGTTCAACCATTGTGGAAGACAGTGTGGCGATTCCTCAAGGACCTAGAAATAGAAATTCCATTTGACCCAGCAATCCTATTACTGGGTATATATCCGAAGTACTATAAATCGTTCTACTATAAGGACGCATGCTCATGAATGTTCGTTACAGTACAGTTTACAATAGCAAAGACCTGGAACCAACCCAAATGCCCATTGATGATAGACTGGACAGGGAAAATGTGGCACATATACACCATGGAATATTATGCAGCCATCGAAAATGATGAGTTCGTGTCCTTTGTAGGGCCATGGATGAACCTGGAAACCATCATTCTCAGCAAACTGACAGAAGAACAGAATATCAAACACCACATGGTCTCACTCATAGACGGGGTTTGAACAATGAGAACACATGGACACTGGGAGGGGAGCACTACACACTGGGGTCTGTTGGGGGGAAACAGAGGAGGGACAGTGGGGAGTTGGGAGTTGGGGAGAGATAGCATGGGGAGAAATGCCAGATACAGGCGAAGGGGAGGAAGGCAGCAAATCACACTGCCACATGTGTACCTATGCAACAATCTAGCATGTTCTTCACATGTACCCCAAAACCTAAAATGCAATAAAAAAATTAAAAAAAAGAAACTATGGAGGGCATAATGAAAAGATCAATTAAGAAGAAGAAATAATGCTCATAAATGTATCTGAATCTAAAAATAGCAAAAAAATGAGGCAAAATGGACACAGTTTAAAGAAGAAAGATCAGAAAGGAGTCATTAAAACTGTGTTTATTCCATAAACCATGATTGTGTATGTAGAATATCCTAATGAATCTACAAAATAAATAAATAAGTAAGTAAATAAATAAATAAATAAAAGAATTGCCTAACTGTGAATCAACTCTCGCATTTTAAGCTTTCTCTAAAAACCATTTTCCCAAACTTCAGAGTTTTCTTGAAATCTGTAGAATTAATAAAAACTATAAAAGACAAACATGACTAGATCCTTGAGTGCACTAAGTCCTTCAGCAATATTCTTTATATTTTGACTCTTTTATTGTCTGAGGTCATAAATATATGCGACCAAAAGTCCTGAAAGTGGTGAAACCAGGAAACACGTAGAGAGTAATGTGCTGATAATTAAGGTGCTAGGGCTTTGATGAGCTCTCTAGTTCCATACTTCCACCTTTCTGTCTTTAATTGTTACTTAATTTTCTTAAGGCTCTTTTTTCTGTTTTCTGTGATCTTTTCTCTCCTTTTCAACAAAACCATGCCTACTTCTGTCATTCTCAAACCCACTCTTCACATTGGACAACAAATCTCAGGATATTTTTCAGACATTAAATGGAAAGTATTCCAAGTTGCATTGACAGCTCTGAAGCGTTGAAAATACATGTGCCAAAGACACATACGCTGAGGTCCAGGAGTCCCTTGGAAGTACTAATGACATAGACACTTACTAAACATTTCCAGAGCTGGCATTTGCTGAAGAAAGACAATCCATATTCACTAAGCCAAAATAATAAACATGAATTTTAAGAAACAATTGATGACTTGGATCATGAATCTCCTAAATCCATTGGGTCCTTTGGCTAGCACTGAAAGGAGTGTTAAACTTGAGCACATCTGAAAATTTTGAAAATGCCTTGACTCAATTATGATTATAATTTGTTTCTTTCCAGGCTAAGTAAATGATATATATGGAAATGAAACACAGAATTTTAAAATCCTCCTCTACGACTCAAATCACACCACCACCTTCTGTCTTTCTTCAGGCAGCAAAGTTTGCATGGTTTCATTCAGACTGTTGGTTGGCATAGTAAATGCCAAAAGCAAGAACAAAGAAATCGGAATATTCACCAAAAAGTCAATTTCTCCAAAATGTCAGCACTCTTTTGTCAAGGTTTTTAGTTAGGAGAACAAAGGGAAATGTGTTGATGTTAAATGCTTTCATTTTGTATTTCTTCTTTTTGTAATCCATAATCTGAAATACATTTTATTTATTTTTAGAACATAGGGAGGGTCACTGTGGATGCATGCACTTTTCATGCTTAGAATAACTTCTTAAATAATGACCGCAGCCATTTTTAAAATGCTTCCTCTTTGCCAGGTATTTCTCTAGCATTTTATTTAATGTTCATTACAGACCTTTGTAGCAGTACCACCGAACCCTACTATACAGATAAGAAAACCAAATGGCAGAAAGGTGAAGTAATTAGCTCGGAAATGGCAGTCAGGTGGAGAATTTAGGCATTTTTGCTTCAAATACTGTGCAACAAATCACTCTACTTAAAAAAAAAATACAGACTGAGACATTTTCAAAAGACTACAATTTGCTTTTTTACTATTGCTGATACTTTATATATTTGTCACAAAACGTCAGCATTCCAATTAAATTATCCAGCTGTTATATGTAAGCAGATGACAAGTCAAATGGTAATGAATTATCAGGAAATTCACTTTGTTTTTTGACCTTCAAGAGCTCCCTTCCAATTAATATATGCATAGAATATCTATTCAATTAGACATTAATAATATCTAGATTCTGTTAGGCTTGCTTAACAGACTGTGTCCCTGGCTTTTTTTTTTTTTTTTTTTTTTTTTGAGAGGCGAATAAGTAAGATATTTGAAGGATGTAAGACCCAGGGTATGAAAAAAAAAATGTAAAAACAAAGTCTATAATAAGAAAGGAAGGAGTTAAAATAATTTAAGTAAGACTTCATCTCCTCAATCAAAGAACATTTTAGTTAACCTATGTATCATTGAGAAGACATACCCCCAAAAATCATATGAATACTAACCTTAAAAATTATGAATTTTCCAAAGCAGGCTGACATTATTCTGTGCATTTATAAGGATAATTGCGATAAAGTCTTCAATTTCTATTTTTTCTTTAAAGCTATTCTATTGTATCTTTTTCCTATCCCTTACAGTTAGTACTCACATAGACTATTATGCTTTTTACTCACTTGCCCTTTACTTCTGTATGTCTATTATATATATAAAGAACCCTGGCTTGAACTGCTGAAAGGGCTGTACAGGCACCAGCTCATTAAAAACTCTGCTGGGAGAAGTCACTGAACATTTTAGCAATTGTACTGCTTTCTATAGAGAAGACAGTTGAAAGGCATGTGAAGCTCCCCCGTGAGTTTCCATCAGAGATCTGACTTGGTGTAAGGATCTTGATTCTGAAGTGATACATCCAGTTTGTTTCCAAGTTTTAATTCACAAGATTTGTAACTCGTAGTAATAAAAGCCACGGATGTGAGAATAGCATTATGAAACAGAATGTGTGTGTGTGGTGTGTGTTTGTGTGTAGGTATTCTAGTGTAAAAAGAGAAGAAAGAAGGCATGGCCTAAAGATCTCTTGAGATTTTTTTTTTTTTTTTTTTTTTTTTTTTTTTTTTGAGACGGAGTTTCGCTCTTGTTACCCAGGCTGGAGTGCAATGGCGCGATCTCGGCTCACCGCAACCTCCGCCTCCTGGGTTCAGGCAATTCTCCTGCCTCAGCCTCCTGAGTGGCTGGGATTACAGGCACGCGCCACCATGCCCAGCTAATCTTTTGTATTTTTAGTAGAGACGGGGTTTCACCATGTTGACCAGGATGGTCTCCATCTCTTGACCTCATGATCCACCTGCCTCGGCCTCCCCTCTTGAGATCTTCTTTAAACTTGTATTCAATTATTTACTAAAACATGTTTTTCTTAAATGTTTAGAAATTCGACATATAACTATTCACCTAGGGAATATTGGTTTGGCACTGAAACAAAAAATAATCCTATTTGAAGGCTATGGAATAAATGAACTAGAATAACAACAGTAAAACAGATTAATGTAGCTATGCCTAGTGCTCTGGTGCCCCGACCCGGGACAGGCCAGTAAAAGTACTGTTAGATGTGAATGTGTGTGCATGTGTGTGTGCGTGGCAGGAAGTTAAAAGTGCAAGGCAGTAACAATGGAAGAGCTCATGACTTTGGGAGGCTGAAACTAAGAATTATTCCTTCCCTCTCCCATGCTCTCTCCACTTCTCCCATGTGAGATACCATAAAAGCTGATGTCTCTCACATTTGTTCGTCTCTCTTCCAGAGCTTTCGAAATAGGCTCAAGACACAGCATTCTTAAACAAAGTAAAGCAAACAATATTCTCTCTTATTCCTCCTCTCCACATTGAAATGCTGATGTAACAATTAATTTTTCCTCTAAAAAGCAATTATGGAAAGAGTATCTTATTCTTTCTCTTTCTAATTTCTTATACTCATTCGTTCTCTAACTCCTGCCAATTCAATGGAACCATTTGGATACTGTCAAGACTAATCTCCCAGTCGCTAAATCCAAAGGTTCTTTTTCTTCACTCCGCCTACTTGATCTGTTATGCAACATTCGATACTTTCACTACTTTCTTGTCATAAAAGCTTTCCTAATCCTGGCTACTAAGACACCGCTCTCTCATTTTACTGTCCAATTTCTAGAATACTTCTCAGAATCTTCCTGTGTTTGCCTCCCAAATGCTGTGGTTAGGAAGAAGTGATCAATCATATTGAAAAGAGAGTCTAAGAAAAACCTGATGATCTTCCTGAATTCATTGCCTTTGTCATCTATCCATTTTATGTATGCATTCAGTATGAATCTTCTTAGTTAATTCAATGATATCTACAAAGGATTACTTAGTTTCATTAAAATTGTTCTTCTTTACAATTTCTTTACACAAACGTTTCCACTATTTCGAAATCTCAACACCCCACTGATACTAACCGTAACCAACTCTAATACAGGTGAGGATGTATACTGTTTGCTGAGTTGAATGTCTTTCTCTAATCAAAATCCATAGTTGCAAATTATTGGAAAACTAAAAGAAATTATCTTGGCTGTAGTCTATAAATGGTCTCTCCCCTTATTTGTTATTTCTACATATCTTCCACTAGTGCAGGCAGAATTCTTACATAAACACCACTTCACGGTAATCAGCTGCTTCCTGTGCCAGGGTTCCTGATATTCTTGCATGCCTGCCTCTCACCCACCCACATACTATTATAGCTAGCATCCTTTTTTTAAAGTTCTTGCTATGTTTTCATCTCTGATGGTCCCAGTTGACACTGATACCTCTTCTCAAACTATTTTACTATTGTCTTGGTATTTTACATGTATTACTATAGTACCATATAATCAACCTGTTTGTATCTTGAAACTTAGATTTACTCATACAGTTTTGTTATCTACTCTGCTTTTTATGTGTAGGAGTTTTATTTTTACTCTCGTACACCTAGTTCTTTGAAAAGGGAGACTTCATACCATATTAACCTTATTTTAAATATTTCACACAACTTATCACAAGGCCAAATATGTAATTCACACTCAACAATTGCTTAATGGTTGCTTAATTGGCAAAGAACATTAAAAAATCACAAGGACCTCATTAGATGATTCAGGCAATCACTATGCATTTAATGATTACACTGTAGAGAGTTAACTTTCAATAGCAATAATTTCTGGATGCTATTGTAAATCACAACTTTCAGCTAAATTTTATTCCACTTATATGATTAAACTTACTATATTAAACAAAACTTTGGAAATATGAAAAAAAGGAAAACCATTCAAAAGAGATGATCTAGGCCTGGTGCAGTGACTTATGTCTGTAATCCCAGCACTTTGGGAGGCCCAGCTGGGCAGATCATGTGAACCCAGGAGTTCAAGACCAATCTGGGCAACATGACCAGATCTGGACTCTCCAAAAAATATAAAGATTAGCCAGGTATGGTGGTGCATGCCTGTAGTCCCAGCTACTTGGGAGGTGGAGGTGGAAGCCCAGGATGCTGAGGGTGCAGTGAGCTGTGATTGTGCCACTGCACTTCAGAGACCTTGTCACAAATTAAAAATGAAACAGAGACGGATCCTAATCCCACAAACATTAGCACTGTTACTATCTTGGTAGCCATATGTGTACCATTTAGAAAATATTTTATGTGGTTAGCCTCCTGACTTTTCCCATGCTCTTAACCCATCTAATAATGTTACCAGCGGAGTAATTACACCTTTAAATTTTGTGTTTCTTCAGACTTGGTCTTTTCTATTAATTTATTCATGGATCTTGATTACTTTGGTCCTTATTAGGTTTAGTAACTTGATCCTTTGAGTCAAGACTCTGTGCACTTGAAATTCTTGAGGCTGCCCAAAACTGGTTATAGATACTGGCTACAAAGAATTTTATGTTTCCTTCTTGAAAACATTCGGACACTTTCAGGCTTTCCTGGCTACCATGGTTATGATAGATTTTTTTTTAACATTTTTATTTTAGAGAACAAGCTTTGAAAACCTATACCACAGTCAATACACATGAGGAACTGGAATTTATCGAACTTCCTGAAACCTGGCAAAAAGTAATAACCTATATCAGTATACATTTATTAATCTATATTTTAATGTAAAATTTCTGTTTCTTTAACTTTGATAATTTTGTCTGATTTTTGAAACGTGAGAATAACAGAAAACTAGTTTAATGTGTGTTTTCAATTTTGAGACTTTTTTTTCATTCCTAACCAAGGAAATCTGAAAGGTGCTTCATCTACAAAAGGATTATATCCAACTCAAAGGGCTGGCTTCAGAGTTGGCAAATATCCACTTAACAAGTATTGGAAGACAGATTTGTACTCTCTGCTTTCAAGCTAGCCAAACCACAGTGTGGTTCTGACCGAATAGATCCAAATCCACAGGGCTTTTCTGAGTATTATCCACAATTTTCTATGAATGGATGGCTAGACTGAGCTTAGGTAAGCCAGCCTAGAAGAGCCAGGGTGTCTGGTAATGTATCAAAGCTGAGATTTATATCATTAATTTTACTGCCATTGTACAGCCCATGCCTTTGTTTCTAGAAGGTCAGGCCACATTCAACTATAACTTGTTATTCAAATTTTTCTTTAAATATTTCTCAGAAAGTTTGTGAAGATGGTTAAAATAGAAAATTAAATTTTCTGAAAGCCATTGCTGACATGAATTCTATTGAGCCACGGAATATTCATAGCATCATCTAACATTGTCTACTTTGGTCTTTCATGATGATTTCAGTAGAGTTAATTATCTTGTCTTGAGGTGACTTGCATTTCCTGCTCATAAGATGAAATAAAAATGGGTACAGCAATTTAGAACATGGGCTTCAAGCCAGATACTTCAGTTAGAATTCTGGTGTTATTATTTATAAGCCATATACCTTTTCAAAAATTACCCAGTCTCTTTGTGTCTCAGGTTTATCTTTTGTGTAATGGATTGAAATATTAACTCCCCAGTAGTCCAGTTGTGGAGACCAACACTATTAAATTTAGGGTACTAAAGACAGTGCCTTTAATGTAGTAAGAAATCAGAAAACACCGGCAATGGTAATGAATGTAAGGATGATAAGTTTATAGCTACATCTGGGAAGGCTTACCTATTGACTCCATCCATAATTATTGCAGATAATAAGTAGTCCTTTTCTTTTCTACTTACTTCTATTCTAGGAAATATAACTTTCCATAAAAATTACTTCTCTGTGATATTTAACCTGGTGTTTTACTTATAACATTAGAAAAATAAGAAAAATATTCAAGGAAGTTGCTTTACACAAAGTTATATTCTCTGTATTATTAAACAGGGCCAAGTAGTTGGTTGAATGCACATAGTGGGGAGACGAGTCAAATACAGGAAAGCAATAATGTGAAAGTGGAAGCAGCCAAGGGGTTAACAGGGTCAACACTAAAATCGGTGGCACACACTAGTTCGGAAGACATATTATATGTTTTTTCCCCCTAAAAATCAAGAAACCTGAATATAGAATGACTGAATTTTAGAGGTAAAAGAGATTAAAAAGTAAGTTTCGGATGTATGACCTATTCATTTCAGAGCTATGACCTATTCATATTACATAATAAGAATGTATGAACACTAAGCAGCTTTAGATTTTCTAAATATCAATCCCATGTACCATCTTCTACCTTACAGGTAATGCAAAAAAAAGAAACTGCCTGTACTTGTAAACTTTTAACTTTCAAGTCTTCACGGAATAAAACTAGAATGAAAGCTTGTCAATTATATATTTTGCTAACAGATGGCATGATTTGCCATGCAAAATAATAATTATCTTGGTCATTATATTTTTCTTCAAATGATAATAATTTTTATTTGCTATGATACATAACTCATGTTGAAAAGCGTAAAATCATAGACTGAAATATATTCGGAATAGGAAGATGATTGTAACAGAAAGAAATTTAAAAACAAGAAAAACTTGTGAGACAACGGAAAGTATTGCAAGTATCTATGGGAGAATTCTTTAACAATAGAAACAATTCTAAATGCAGGAGCCATTCACAGACATACAAAAATTTCTATGCCAACATAGTCTTAAATAATCACAAATTAAAGTGGAAAATAATCCATGAAATAAATAATCTTTTAATTACACAGCTAGAGAAGGCCAACATCAAAGTAAAATGCACATTAACATAATGACACCTCTGGAAATACTTGCACTGACAAACTCACTAAATATTTATTGACTGGCAATTGTGGTCCATGATCTTTTCAAGGTGCTTAGGATTCATCAGTAAGTAGAAGAAACAACCCTGCCCTTTTGGAGTTTCTGTTGTAGTATGCAGTGAGCGGAGGACAGGAAATGGTAGAGAGGAAGAGGAAATAGATACACTACCATGAACATAATGAATATAAATATTATATTGTTTGTATGCTATAATAACAGTTAATATAAACAATGAAAAATAGGGCTGGGCGCGGTGGCTCACGCCTGTAATCCCAGCACTCTGGGAGGCCAAGGCAGGTGGATCACGAGGTCAAGTGATCGAGACCATCCTGGTCAACATGGTGAGACCCCGTCTCTACTAAAAATACAAAAAATTATCTGGGCATGGTGGCGCGTGCCTGTAATCCCAGCTACTCAGGAGGCTGAGGCAGGAGAATTGCCTGAACCCAGGAGGCGGAGGTTGTGGTGAGCCAAGATCGCGCCATTGCACTCCAGCCTGGGTGACAAGAGCGAAACTCCGTCTCAAAAAAAAAAAAAAAAAAAAAAAAAAGAGCAAGAAGAAATTCAAATGTTCCTATGCATAAATGAATATTGCTACTGAATCATATAATACTGTTTTTTTTTCTTTTTCGTTTTTTTTTTTTTTTTTTTTTTTGAGACAGGGTTTCACTCTTGTCACGCAGGCTGGTTTTATAATTCTAACGTTACTCAGAACAAAAGACACCAAATAACAATTGTAAAGAGCTAAACTTTAGAGGAGTATTAGCAAGCAAGGATTCTATGGATTCTAAATTCAGAAAATATAGACATTTTGAAGAATTTTTAAAGGTATCTTAAAACACGCGGAGAGAAGGATGTTTGAAATAATAAGCAGTCATGGTATACAAATGCAATTAAGACCATCTAGTATCCTTCATTCACGTACAATATCTTTCACCACTTTGCCCCTGACTGTAATTCTGTAAAGTGACAATTTCCACCTACTCAGTCCCTTACTCTCGACTTCTACTGACTTAGGATAGAGTCAAACTCCTCAAATGGATAGAAAAGAAAAGAATTTTGTACCTCCCACAGAGCAAGCTGAATGTTAGAACACCTTTTGGTCTTTCATATCAACTAGAATAAAAGTATAAAGTCAGCGTGCTCTGAAACACATAAAAACGGTTATCAAGGTAGGAAAAGGAACTGTAGGGAGGGAAAACCACGTCATCATATACATAGATCTTAGTCATTACTAAAACGTAAAATGATGATACAGTATGAATATGAATGCCTGTAGACTATGAAGTACGTAGGTTGCTAGTTCAATGACAGACAACACTTTTTAATTTCACAGATTTAAACATAAAATTACTAAGATGACGCTATGTCATTCCCTAGCATAAAAATCTGTTTTACATTAAAATAATAATGTTATTTATTGATTTATGAAGTTAATTGTCCACATCGGACAAGATTCTTCCCGCGGTCTGAGGATTTACAGCTTTTCTAAGGCAGTAAGGTAGCTGCGTTTTATTTTATTTTTCCTTCTTTACTTAATTACAACCAAAGTTTAAAAGGTTGATACTCAAAACAAAGCCATGTCACATTGGTTTCAGTTTCCGATGTCCCTGCTATTTTTTCCTAAGCATCAACCGCTGATGATGCTTATCAACACCCGTATCATAATATTCCAGACTATCGTTTAGTGGTATGTTCTATTCTGTTGACCTTCCTAGAGAATAAATAATTACAATACATTTCCATTCACGAAATTTTGTAAAAGAGATCATGATTTCAACTGCAAATAAGTATCCTCTGATATTGTATGTTAACTCTCAATTTACACTACTTTCCACTCACCTCACATTTTAAATTTAAGATTCAGATAACTAAAATCATTCTGTGAATATAGTTGCTGAAATTACAATAAACATCAACCAACATGAGTGAAAATACTTAAATATGTAAATTGAGGAGTCATGAAACTCATTTCAATTAATATGAAATCCAATTTGATTGATGAAAGAGACATTTATTAACCCCCTGTGTCTAGTAATGCGCTAGTCTCTGTTTAGTCTCAGAGTGAGCTTACAAAATAACCTCTCTTTTAGGAGTAGATATATATTTTATTATTATAAAGTGACATTATCAGCTTTTCCTCTCAAAAAATTTTCTCATTATATATAAATCCAAATTATTGTGCCAGCTTTAAAGTAAAAGATTAAGAAGGCTGTACATCCATCCTACAATGTTGCTACTCTCAAAATATTTTTGAAAATTCTTTTCTGCATTGCCATGAGAGACATTTTATGAGCCACAAGAGAAAATTACTTCATTGCTTAAAATCCATGACTCATTTATTTTTAACCCTAAATGGTGTTTCTTATTTAGTCATATCTTTTAGCCAGCAGGTTTGAGTTGAGATAATTGTTAAGCACTGTGAAAATTGAAATTCAGTTTAGAAAACAAAAATCAGAATTTGTTGCTGTTGCATTTAACTTAAAGGGGTAGTGGAGACAAAGGTTCTGAAGACATTTGTGGTACCTTCATGGACACATTAGCTACCCTGCTTTATAACCAACCAGGTCTCACAAATGAGTTAACTCAGAAGTGAAGGAGAGGAAAGAGATACTCAGAGATTTCTAGAGAACAAGTATGGCTGTCTGGTAAGGAGACACAGGCTGTGCATTTTATTTTAGAGGTTTCCCTTTTAAAAAATTGGCCTCACCACACAGGATATCCTTTATTAAAATAAATGGCAGGCACTATAGTGACTCAGTGTAACTTATTGTACAGAGCCATATGACATTGTGGTTAAGAACTTGAACTCTGAAGTCAGACAGTGAAAGCTGAAATCTGGCTCCAAAGCTTATTACTTGAGTAACATTGGGCAGGTTTCAGAAAATACAGATAATTGTTTAAAGTAATAAACGAGATAATCTAAATAAAAATGTTTAGCATGGTGTCTGTAATATAGCATGCACTAAATAATTCAGTCTTCCTATTTTCTCTCTGCTTATTAGTTTGTGTGTGTGTTTGTGTGTGCATTTGCATGTGTGTGTTGTGTCTATCTGTGTGTTGTATGTATGTCTCTCTGTGTAGCATTGTCAGTATATCAAACTTTACATCGATAAGCTTGATACATATACTTTACATACTAATATATAACTTTACATATAAGTTTGATATTTTGTCAATTCTAAATAGGCTGTAAGAGTAGTTACAGCTCTTACCCTAACTGTAACTATAACTATACTGACACTAACTATAACTCTTTTATTAGAGAAAACAAATTTAATTGGAGTAATACTATCTTCCTGATTAAAAAAATAATAATCCATTGTGTAAAGAAAATACATGATAGGATTTGAGACTTTAATAGTTCCTTGTCAATTAGATTTACTGAGTAGGTAAATAATAAAGTTAAGTAATCACAATTATTGAAGACATAAATCTACTGTAAATCAAGTCCTGGTAAGTACTAGCATTAATATTTTAAATTCTTTTTTGTTGTATATTTGGCTTAATGGCTGAATCATGATAAAGAAAATAAAATAATATTCTTATGCCCAAAAGAAAATGTAATATAATAGATACTGAAACATGTAGTCACATTGCAATACTATCTTAGATTGTTGATAGGCAGCACTGTGAGAGTAGTCATTACTTACAGCTATCAAAATTTTTCCTAAAGGCTGGATATCACAAAAATCAATTATATTTTACTATTTTATATACGATATTAGACAAACTCCTGGCCATCCCACTTTCTTTAAAACTAGGCCTATACCATTTTAGTAATTATCTATAACAAGAGACTGGATTCTGAAGTTGGATATATTCAGATTCAAATCCTGTCCATCACTTCCTCATCATCTTGGGTAAAGTAATTATTTTCTTATTTTTAAGTTACAGGTGGACAATCACATAAGCTGATAATCATGCTGTAATGACTAAATAAAATATTCCATGAAAGGACTTAATAGTGCTGGGACTTATTGCACACTTAATAAATATTTTTTTAATTTTTTAATTTTATCATGTTGCCATTATTTTTTCCTTGGTTCCTTTATTTTAGTTTTCTAGACAATGTTCTCTGAATATTACATTTTTCTGTTGATAGTTTCATTATGGTACTTCCATTAAAATTTCATTCATCTTAAAATTTTTCCCCTATTCTAATTCCTGCATATAATTAGTCACCAACTACTGCCAATTTATATTATGCAATTCTGCTGCATCTTTTCTTTTCATCCCTGTCATCAATGATTAATCCACCTTGGATAAGTGTAATAGTTTCTTTCTAGTCTGTCTAGTATTTGTTTCCTTGTCATTGCTTCCTGATTATTCTTGTCCAAAATAGCAGTCACTATCTTATTACAAACTAATTCCAAAAATTTTAATGATTTACTATTGCCTTTCTATAAAAAGACAAACTTAAAGTTCTAAAATCTGATATTTACATACTTCTTCAAACATTTAATCCTTTATTGCCCTCTGACATAAAATCATTTCTTCATTAATCTTTTTTTTTTTTTTTTTACAGAGTCTTGCTCTGTCTCCCAGGCTAGAGTGCAGTAATGTGATCTCGGCTCACTGCAACCTCCATCTCCCAGGTTCAAGCGGTTCTCCTGCCTCAGCCTCCCGAGTTGCTGGGATTACAGGTACCCACTACCACGCCTGGCTAATTTTTGTATTTTTAGTAGAGACAGGGTTTCACCATCTTGGCCAGGCTGATCTTGAACTCATGACCTCATTATCCAATTACCTCGGCCTCCCAAAGTGTTGGGATTACAGGTGTGAGCCACCCTACCTGGTCCATTAATCATTTTGTATGATACATTTTCATACAATTGCATTTACCTGCATAAAAAGACTTTATCAAAATATTCCATACCAGCTATAGAGAGTTTACCTATATGATCATCTTCATTATGAAGGGGTCTCTAAACATATATCTATTTAATAAATTTAACATATATTAATTAACATATGTTATTTTGAGGTCCTTTTCTTATAATCTATAATTTGACAGTTAATCATATATCATTTTAATATGTTCTATAATATTTAATTTACATATTGTATATATTTACTCCATGTTAAAATAATTTTCAGCACATTTAACTATTTTATAGGATTTTATGTCTTTGTTGGAATCACTAATGTATCATTTTTTAAAACACAAAAAAATATCTTTAAGAGAATTAATACAAAACAAAACTTAATCCTTGATTCCTGGCCAGGAAAAGGTAACAGAGACTGAATTTGTCATCTCATATGAAACAACTAAAACAAACAAAAAAATGCATATAAAACAAAAGTTTTCAGGATATCAGGCAACAAAAAACAGAGATCCTTAACAAAAGGGAAATGGATGAACATACAGAGCAATAATTTATGGCCTTAGGAGTTTCTAGGTTGAAACAGGAGGACAAGAAACCAAAGCAGAGCTCAGAAAATTCTCTGATTTTAGGAGACAGAGATGAAAGTCTAGGGAGACCAATATTACTAGATATTTTTGCAGAGAACAGCAGAGAGAAGGCAGCTGCACAGAGAGAGTGAAAGCCATTTACAGAAGTTCCTTCTTCGTTTTTAGCAGAGTACCGATCAGCCCATGTGTGACAAAACCTCCTGAGGCCAGGGAAGGGAGTACCCAAATGTATGAGAGGCATTGTATTTGGTGCTCTCACATGACAGCGAAAAATGCCTGTTCCCACCAGCCAAATTGAAAAACCTCAAGATTCACGGGGTATTAGGTAGAGTTCAGTACCTCGTTGTATTTTTGTTTTGTTTTGAGATGAAATCTGGCTCTGTTGCCCAGGCTGGAGTTGCAGTGGCATGATCTCGGCTCACTGTAACCTTTGTCTCCCAGGTCCAAGTGATTCTCCTGCCTCAGCTTCCTGAGTAGCCAGGATTACAGACATGAGCCACCACACCCAGCTAATTTCTGTATTTTTAGTAGAGACAGCGTTTTGTCATGTTGGCCAGTCTGGTCTCAATTGATCCACCCACCTTGGCCTCCCAAAATGCTGGGATTACAGGTGTGAGCCACCACACCCAGCAGACATATCTCTTTTTACTATGCTTAGCTTACTGTATCAACATTGAGTTCTTTGGAAATCAAATGTTTGTTGCAATCCTGCATCAAATAAGCCTATCTGCACCATTTTTTCCCAACATTATATGCTCACTTCATGTCTCTGTGTCACATGTTGGTAATTCTCACAATATTATAGACAATTGATTTATTATTATATCTTTTTTGGTGATCTATGGTCAGCGATCTTTGATGTTCGTTATTATAATTTTTGGGGATGGCATGAATCATGCCTATAAAAGTTGGTAAACTTAATTGATAAATATTGTGTGTGTTCTGGCTGCTCCATTCACAGTATTTCCGTCTCTGACTCTCCTCTGGCCTCCCTATCCCCTGAGACATTATATTGAAATTAGCCCTATTAATAACCCTGCAATGGCCTGTAAGTATTTAAGTGAAAGAAAGTATCGCATGCCTCTCACTTTAAATCAAAAACTGGGCGTTATTAAGCTTAGTGAGGGATAGTGTCAAAAGCCTACAGAAGCTAAAGATAGACGTCTTATGACAAACAGCGAAGCTGTGAATGAAAAGGAGAAGTTCTTGAAGGAAATTAAAAGTACTAATCTATCGAACAAACTAATGATAGGAAAATAAATTTGATATGAAAACAGTTGTAGTGGTCTACAGAGGAGGTCAAACTAGTCCCAATGTTCTTTTTAGCCAACGCCCAATCCAGAGCAGGGTCCTAGCACTCCTCAATTCCATGAAAGTTGGAGAAGTGAGAACGCTGCAGAATTAAAGTTGGAAGCTAGCAGAGGTCGGCTCATGACACTTAAAGGAAAAAGCCATCTGCAGAATATAAAACCGCAAGGTAAAGCAGCAAGTACTGACAGAGAAACCAGCAAGCTATCCAGGACTCTAGCTAACGTAATTGAGAAAGATGGCTACATGTAACAAGAAATTTTCAATGTAGACAAAATAGTCTTCCATTGGAAGAAGATACCATCTGGGGCTTTCATAGCTGGAGAGAAGAAGTCAGTGCCTAGCTTTGAAGTTTAAAGGGCAGGCTGACTCTCTTGCTAGAAGCTAATGCAGCAGCTGGTGACTTTAAGCTAAAACCAACACACATTTGCCATTCTGAAAATCCAAGGGCCCTTAATAATTTTGCTAAATTTACTCTGCCTGTGATCTACAAATGGAATAACAAAACCTGTGTAACAGCACATCTGTTTACAGCATGGGTTACTTAATATTTTAAGCCCACTATTGAGACCTACTGCTCAAAAAAATATTTTTCAGAATATTACTTCTTATTGTCAATGCACCTAGTCACCCAAGAACTCTGAGAAAGATGTATGTACAAAGATTTTCCATGCCCGCGAACACAACATCCATTCTGAAACCCATGAGTCAATGAGTAATTTTCACTTTCAAGTACTACTATTTAAGAAATGTATTTTGTAAGGCTAAAGCTGCTACAAATAATGATTCCTCTGATGAATATGGCAAACAAAAGTGAAAACCTTCTGAAAAGATTCACCATTCTAGATGCCATTAGAAACATTTGTGATTCATGACAGGAGGTCAAAATATCATCAGTAACAAGAGTCTGGAAGAAGTTGATTCCAATCCTTATGGATGACATTGAGGGATTCAAGATGTCAGTGGAAGAAGTAACTGCATATGTGGTGGAAATGGCAAGAGAACTAGAATTGGAAGTGGAGCATGAACGTATGTCTGAAGTGCTGCAATCTTATGATGAAACTAGTGGACGAGGAGTTGCCTTTTATGGGTGAGCTAAGAACACTGTTTCCTAAGATGGGATCTACACCTGATGAACATACTATGAATATTGTTGAAATGACAACAACGGAACCGGGCATGGTGGCTCACACTTGTAATCCCAGCGCTTTGGGAGGTTGAGGCAGGCAGATCACCTGAGGTCAGGAGTTCAAGACCAGCCTGGCCAACATGGTGAAACTCATCTCTGCTATAATTACAAAAATTAGCCAGATGTGTTGGTGCATGCCTATTATCCCCGCTACTTGAGAGGCTAAAGCATAAAAATCTCTTGAACCCAGAGGCAGAGGTTACAGTAAGCTGAGATTGTACCACAACACTCCAGCCTCGGTGACAGAGTGAGACTCTGTCTCAAAATAAAGAAAAAAAATGAAATGACAACAAAGGATTTAGAATATTATATAAACTTGGTTGATAAAGCAGAAGCTGGGTTTGAGAGAACTAACCACAATTTTGAAAGAAATTCTACTGTGGTGAAGATGCTGTTAAATAGCATTGTATGCTATAGACAAATCTTTCATGGAAGATGCGGTGAACCTTATTATCATTTAAGAATTGACACAGCCACTCCATTCTTCAGCAAGTACCACGCTGATCATCAGCAGCCATCAACATTGAGATGAGACACTTGCCTTAAGTAAGTGTCCACAAACAAAAAGATTAACTCACTAAGGCTGAGATGATCATTAGCATGTTTTATTAATGAAGTGCTTTTTTTTTGAGACAAAGTCTTTCTCTTGTCCCCCAGACTAGAGTGCAATGGCACTATCTCAGCTCACTGCAACATTCATATCCTAGGTTCAAGCGATTCTCCTGCCTCAGCCTCCTGAGTAGCTGGGGTTACAGGTGCCCACCACCATGCCCAGCTAATTTTTGTGTTTGTGTGTGTGTGTGTGTGTGTGTGTGTATATATATGTATCATTGGACTTTAGGCTCTGGGGTACATGTGAAGAACATGCAGGATTGTTGCATAGGTACACACACGGCAATGTGGTTTGCTGCCTCCATCCCCATCACCTATATCTGGCATTTCTCCCCATGTTATCCCTCCCAAACTCCCTACCCACCTCTGTCCCTCCTCAGCCCTCTCCAACAGATCCAAATGTGTGATGCGCCCCTCCCTGTGTCCATGTGTTCTCATTGTTCAACCCCTGCCTATGAGTGAGAACATGCCATGTTTGATTTTCTGTTCTTGTGTCAGTTTGCTGAGAATGATGGTTTCCAGGTTCATCCATGTCTCTGTAAAGGACACGAACTCATTGTTTTTTATGGCTGCATAGTATTCCATGGGGTATATGTGCCACATTTTCCTTATCCAGTGTATCATTGATGGGCATTTGGGTTGGTTCCAGGTCTTTGCTATTGTAAACTGTGCTGCCATGAACATCCATGTGCATGTGTCTTATAATAGAATGATGTATAATCCTTCGGATATATACCCAGTAATGGGATTACTGGGTCAAATGGAATTTCTATTTCTAGGTCCTTGAGGAATTGCCACACTGTCTTCCACAATGGTTGAACTAATTTACACTCCCACCAATGGTGTGAAAGTGTTTGTATTTCTCCACATCCTCTCCAGCATCCTGTTGTCTCCAGATATTTTAATGATCGCCATTCTAACTTGGCATGAGATAATATATCAATGTGGTTTTGTTTTGCATTTCTCTAATGACCAGTGATGATGAGCATTGTTTCATAAGTTTGTTGGCCTCATATGTGTCTTCCTTTGAAAAGTCTGTTCATATCCTTTGCCCACTTTTGAATGGGCTTGTTTGTTTTTATTCTTGTAAATCTGTTTTAGTTCTTTGTGGATTCTGGATATTAGCCCTTTGTCAGATGGGTAGATTGCAAAAATTTTTTCCCATTCTGTTGGTTGCCAGTTCACCTAGTGATTATTTCTTTTGCTGTGCACAAGCTCTGGAGTTTAATTAGATCCCATTTGTCTTTTTTTGGGTTTTGTTGCCAATGCTTTTGGTGGTTTAGTCATGAAGTCCTTGCCTATGCCTATGTCCTGAATGGTTTTGCCTAGATTTTCTTCCATGGTTTTTATGGTGTTAGGCCTTATGTTTAAGTCTTTAATCCATGTGGAGGTAGTTTTAGTGTAAGGTGTCAGGAAGGGGTCCAGTTTCCGCTTTCTGCACATGGCTAGCCAGTTTTCCCAACACCATTTATTAAACAGGGAATCCTTTCCCCATTGCTTGTTTTTGTCAAAGATTATATGGTTGTAGATATGTTGTGTTGCCTCCAATGCCTCTGTTCTGTTTCATTGGTCTGTATCTCTGTTTTGGTACCAGTACCAGGATGTTTTGATTACTGTAGCCTTGTACTATGGTTTGAAGTCACGTAGTGTGATACCTCCAGCTTTGTTCTTTTTGCTTAGAATTGACTTGGCTATGTGGGCTCTATTTGGTTCCATATGAAGTTTAAAGTGTTTTTTTTCCAGTTCTGTGAAGAGGGTCATAGGTAGCTTGATGGGGATAATGTTGAATCTATAAATTACTTTGGGCAGTATGGTCATTTTCACAATATTGATTCTTCCTAACCATGAGCATGGAATATTTTTCCATCTGTTTGTGTCCTCTCTTATTTCATTTAGCAGTGGTTTGTAGTTCTCCTTGAAGAGATCCTTTACATCCTTTGTTAGTTATATTCCTAAGTATTTTATTCTCTTTGTAGCAGGTGTGAATGGGAGTTCATTCTTGATTGGCTCTCTTTAAGTCTGTTATTGGTGTATAGGAATGCTTGTGATTTCTACACATTGATTTTGTATCCTGAGAATTTGCTGAAATTGAGTATCAGTTTCAGAAGATTTTGGGCTGAGACAATGGGGTCTTCTAAATATATAATCATGTTGTCTGCAAATAGAGACAATTAGACTTCCTCCTTTTCTAATTGAATACCCTTGATTTATTTTATTTTTTCTTGCCTGATAGCTCTGGCTAGAACTTCCAATACTATATTGAATAGGAGTGGTGAGAGAGGGCATCCTTGTCTAGTGCCAAATTTCAAAAGGAATGCTTCCAGTTTTTGCCCATTCAGTATGATATTGGCTGTGGGTTTGTCATAAATAGCTTTTATTATTTTGAGATATATTCTGTTAATACCTAGTTTGTTGAGAGTTTTTAGGATAAAGGGCTGTTGAATTTTTTTGAAGGCCTTCTCTGCATCTCTTGAGATAATCATGTGGCTTTTGTCTTTGGTTCTGTTTATGTGGTCAATTACGTTTATAGACTTGCACATGTTGAACCAGCCTTGCATCCCCAGGATGAATCCTACTTGATCATGATGGATAAGCTTTTTGATGTGCTGTTGCAATTGGTTTGCCGGTATTTTATTGATGATTTTTGCATCCATGTTCATCATGGATATTGGCCTGAAGTTTCCTTTTTGTGTTAAGTCTCTGCCAGGTTTTGGTATCAAGATGATGTTGGTCTCATAAAATGATTTGGGAAGGGTTCCCTCTTTTTAGATTATTTGGAACAGTTTCAGAAGGAATGGTACCAGCTCCTCTTTGTGTGTCTGGTAGAATTCGGCTGTGAACCCATCTGGACCTGGGCTTTTTTTGGTTGGTAGGCTATTATTACTGCCTCCACTTCAACCCTTGTTATTGGTCAATTCAGGGTTTAGACTTCTTCCTGGTTTAGTCCTGTGAGCGTGCAAGTGTCCAGGAATTTACCAATTTCTTCCAGGTTTACTGGTTTGTGTATATAGAGTTGTTTGTAGTAATCTCTGATGGTAGTTTGTATTTCTGTGGAATTGGTGGTGTTATCCCCTTTATCTTTTTTTGTTGCATCTATTTGATTCTTCTCCCTTTTCTTTTTTATATATCTGGCTAGTGGTCTATTTTTTGATCTTTTCAAAAACCCACCTCCTGGATTTATTAATTTTTGAAGGGTTTTTTGTGTCTCTATCTCCTTCAGTTCTGCTCTGATCTTGGTTATTTCTTGTCTTTTGCTAACTTTTGAGGTTTTTTTTTTTTAAAAAATATTGTTCCTCTCACTCTTTCAATTTTAATGATAGGGTGTTGATTTTAGATCTTTCCTTGCTTCTCATGTGGGCATTTTTTTGCTATAAATTTTCCTCTAGACACTGCTTTAGATGTGTCCAAGAGATTCTCGTACATTGTGTCTTCATTCTTGTTGGTTTTGAAGAACATCTTTATTTCTGCCTTCATTTCATTGTTTATCCAGTCAACATCCAAGAGCCAGTTGTTCAGTTTCCATGTGCAATGTTGAGTTAGTTTCTTAATCCTGACTTCTAATTTGATTGCACTGTGGTCTGAGAGACTGTTTATGATTTCCATTGTTTTCCATTTGCTGAGGAGTTATTTACTTTCAATTATGTGGTCAATTTTAGAGTAGGTGTGATGTGGTGCTGAGAAGAATGTGTATATTCTGTGGATTTGGGGTGCAGAGTTCTGTAAATGTCTATTAGGTTTGCTTGGTCCAGATCTGAGTTCAAGTCCTGGATATTTTTGTTAATTTTCTGTCTCATTGATCTCTCTAATATTGAAAGTGGAGTGTTAAAGTCTCACATTATTTTTGTGTGGGAGTCTAAGTCTCTTTGTAGGTCATGAAGAACTTGCTTTATGTATCTAGGTGGTCCTGTATTTGGTTTGTATGTATTTAGGATTGTTAGCTCTTGTTTCATTGATCCTTTTACCATTGTGTAATGACCTTCTTTGTCTCTTTTGATCTTTGTTGGTTAAAGTCTGTTTTATCAGAGATGAGAATTGCAACTCCTGCTTTTTGCTTTTTTTGTTTTTGTTTTTGTTTTTGCATTTGTTTTTTGCTCTCCATTTGCTTGGTAAATCTTCCTCCCTCCTTTTGTTTTGAGCCTATGTGTGTCCTTGTATGTGAGATGGGTTTCCTGGATATAGCACACTGATGGGTTTTGACTTTTTATCCAATTTGCACATATGTGTCTTTTTATTGGGGCATTTAGCGCATTTATATTTAAGGTTAATATTGTTATGTGTGAATCTGATCCTGCCATTTTGATGTTAGCTGGTTGTTTTGCCCATTAGTTGACACAGTTTCTTCATTGTGTCAATGCTCTTTACGATTTAGTACATTTTTGGAGTGGCTTGTTGTTCCTTTCTGTGTTTAGTGCTTCTTTCAGGAGCTCTTGTAAGGCAGGCATGGTGGTGATGAAATCTCTGAGCTACTGCTTGTTCATAAAGGATGTTATTTCTCCTTTGCTTATGAAGCTTAGTTTGGCTGGAAATGAAATTCTAGGTTAAAAGTTCTTTCCTTTAAGGATGTTGAATATTGGCCCCCACTCTCTTCTGGCTTGTAGGGCTTCTCCCGAGAAATCCACTGTGAGTCTGGTGGGCTTCCCTTTGTGGGTAACCTGACCTTGCTCTCTGGCTGCCCTTAGTATTTTTTCCTTCATTTCAACCCTGGCAAATCTGATGATTATGTGCCTTGGTATTGCTCTTCTTAAGGAATATCTTTGTGTTGTTCTCTGTATTTCCTGGACTTGAATGTTGGCCTGCCTTGCTAGGTTTGGGAAGCTCTCCTGGATAATATCCTTAATAGTGTTTTCCAGCTTGGATACATTCTCTCTGTCACATTCATGTACATCTATCAAACATAGATTATGTGTTTTCAGATCATCCTATATGTCTTGGAGGCTTTGTTCATTTCTTTTTACTGTTTTTGCTCTAATCTTGCCTTCTCATTTGAGTTGATCTTAAATCTCTGATACCCTTTCTTCTGCTTGGTCGATTTGACTATTGAAACTTCTGTATGCTTCGTAAAGTTCTTGTGTTGTGTTTTTCAGCTCCACTAGTTCATTTATATTCTTCTCTAAGCTGTTTATTCTCATTAGCATTTTATCAAACCTTTTTTCAAGGTTCTTTGTTTCTTCGCATTGGGTTAGAACATGTTTCTTTAGCTCAGAGAAGTTTCTTATTACCCACCTTCTGAAGCCTGTTTCTGTCAACTCATCAGATTTATTCTCTGTCCACCCTTGTTCCCTTGCTGGTGAGGAGTTGTGATTCCTTGGAGGAAGAGAGGCATTCTGGTTTTGGGCGTTTTCATCCTTTTTGTGCTGGTTTATTTCCATCTTTGTGGATTTATATACCTGTGGTCTTTGTAGTTGCTGACTTTCTGATGGGGTCTCTGAGTGGACATCCAGTTTGTTGATAATAAAGTTATTTCTTTCTGTTTCTTAGTTTTCCTTCTAACAGGCCCCTCTGCTATAGGATGGCTGGAGGTCCACTCCAGACCATGCTTACCTGCGGATCACCTGCAGTGGCTGCAGAACAGTAAGCATTGCTGCCAGTTTCTTCTTCTGTTATCTTTGTCCCTGAAGGATACCCACCAGATGTCTGGCTGAGCTTTCCTTTATGAGGTGTCTTTTTGGATATAATGGGGTTGGGGAGCTGCTTGAGGAGACGGTCTGTCCCTCATAGGAGCCCAAGTGCTGAGCCGTGAGCTCCATTTCTCCATTCAGAGCTGCTGGGCAGGTAAGTTTAAGTCTGCTGCAGCGGAACTCATAACCAACTTTTTTCCTCAAGTGTTCTGTCCTGGGAAGGCGAGACTTTATTTATAATTTCCTGATGTGCTGCTGCCTTTATTCAGAGATGCTCTGCCCAGTGAGGAGGTAGCCTAATCACAGTTTGCCAGCAGAGGCGTTCCTGAGCTTCCATGGGCCCTGCCCAGCTGCTGTGTGAACTTCCTTGTGGTTTTGTTTATAAAGGGATAGTTAGATCTGCCTTTGTAATGGCAGTCTGCCTCAGTAATAGTGAACTGCCTTGGTAATGGCGTACTGTCTCAGCAGCGGTGGACTGCCTCGATAATGGTGGACACCTTTCCACCCACAGTAATGGACCATCCTGTGTCCAGCTGTGCCTCCTGTGAAACTCTCAATCCAGAGGGTTTCAGATTGCTGGTCTTTGTTGGGATGGGAATCACTGAATGAGATCACCTGGCTCCCTGTTTCAGCCCCTTTTTTTTCAGTTGAATGGGCAACTCTGTCTCCCAGGTGTTCTAGGCACCAGTTGAAATGGCACCCAGATTTGTGTGAGTTTTGTGCAGAGACCTGCTGCATGGGCTGAAACAGCCATGCTGGAGGCTTGTGGCGGTTTTCCACCTGGGAATCTCCTGCTCTATGGACAGTAAAAATTTGTTTGGAAATGCGGTGATCACTCACCCTCTGCATTCTCACTGGGAACAGCACTCCAGAGCTGTTCCTATTCGATCATCTTCAATTTTTGTATTTTTAATAGAGACAGGGTTTCACCATGTTGGCCAGGTTGCTCTTGAAATCCTAAGCTCAGGTGATCTGCCCAACTTGGCCTCCCAAACTGCTGGGATTACAGGCGTGAGCCATCATGCCCAGCCTAAAGTATTTTTAAGTATGGTATATACACTGTTTTATAGACATACCACTATTGCACACTTAATAGACTATGGTATAGTGTAAACATAATTTTTATATGCACTTGGAGACTGAAACATTTGTGTGACTCATTTTGTTGCTATATTAGCTTTATTGTTATAGTCTGGAATAAATCCACAGTATTTCCAAGGTTTGTATATACATACAAGTGTGAGTGAGGAATTATCAGCCCTTGATTAAACACTTCTCTGACTCCATGTAACAAATGTAAAAAGCAGAACTCACAAGGATCAAACTGTTTCTCAGTCATTTAATTGTGTCCCATAGAAAAGCTCAAGAATATCAACAAGAATACAAATATATAAAGCATGTAAAAGATAAAATTCACAATGTTTGGCAACCAATAAAAACATTACATGGCAGGCAAGAAAATGCAACTCATAATAGAGGGAGAGATCAATCAGTCAAAACCTACTCAGAACTGTCATAGATGTTAGACAGTAGGCATGGACATTAGAACAGTTAATATAACCATTCTGTATATGTCCAAATAGTCATATACAAATAAGAAAGATATTTTAGGAGGCCCAAATATAACTAGAGATAAAAACTAAAATGTCTGATATGAAAAATACACAAACTGGATGGTGATGGATTGAAGACTATACTGGAAAATTTTCATGAGCTTGAGAAAGCATAGCAATCTACTACATGTATTATTATAATAAACTTCAGCATTCATCTTCTGTGTGTGTGTAAGAGGAAAAGAATAAAGTTAAAGGAATAACTGAAACTGCCAAAAATGAAGGACACAGAGTAAAGGGATTTTAAAATGTGAAGAGCACTGGACAACTTCAATTTGTGTAATGCATTTTAATTGCAAATCTCAACGGTGTGGGGGGAGAATATTGGAACAAACGATTTTCTCCAAAAGTGCAAAGTAATTACATAGAGAAAGGATGATTATTTCAACAAATGGTATTGAAGCAATTAAGACAGTCATTTGCAAAAAAAATGAACTAAGACTCGTACTTTGGAACACATAACAAAATTAATAAAAATAAATTACAGACAATGTTAAAACCTAAAACTATAAAACTAATAGAATAAACATAAGAGAAAATCATTGTCACCCTGGAATAGGAGAAAAGTTGGCAATTTACCTATGGCCAACAGGCAAAATCTTACCTCTACCTGTATTTCTATAATGTATGAACTAGTAATCATTCATCAGGTTTGTAAATGCTTAGGGAAATGAAAAACATACACTACTTCATAACATGAATATTATGTAAAATTCAAATATTAACAAGTAATTATTAGAACATAGCCATACTCATTCATTTAAATATATTTTTGTAATTGCTTTCACACTGTAACTACAGAGATGATTAGTTGAGGCAGAGTGGATTAGTCTGTTTTCACATGGCTATAAAGAACTACCTAAGACTGGGTAATTTAGAAATTGACTCACATTTCCACAAGGCTGGGGAGGCCTCAGGATACTTACAATCATGGCAGTAGGTAAAGGGAAAGCAACGCTCGTCTTACATGGCATTAGAACAAAAAGAAAGAACAAGGAGGGAACTGTCACACACTTTTAAACCATCAGCTCTTATGAGAAAACACTCATCATCATGAGAACAGCATGGAGAAATCATCCCCATGATCCATCACCTCCCACCAAGTTCCTCCCCTGACACCTGGGGATTACAATTTGAGATGAGATTTGGGTGGGAACATAGATATGAACTTTATCACAGAGCGTGTGTGGAGCACAAATCCAAACTCTTATCTGGCCCTTTAAAACAAAGTTCCCTGACTCTGAATAGGCAAAGGTTCAACAGCAAAAGTACAATATTCTTTGCTAATTGATAAGTTAAACTTCATCAACATTCAAAATTCTGCTCTTCATAAGGTGCTATTAGGAGAATGAAAAGCAAAACGCAGAGTGGGGAAAACTATTTATAAATCAAATATCTGATAAAGGACCTGGGTTTAGAAAATACAAAAAACTTTCAAAATTCTATGGTTTAAAGAAATAATCTCCTCCCTCAAAAAGGACAAAACTTTAAATAGACTCTTCACCAAAGAAGATCTACATATGGAACATAAGCACATGAAAAGACACTCAATATCATTAGCTTCATGGAAATGCAAGTTAAAGTCACAAGAGATACCATTACATATCTATCAAAATGGTAAGAATTTAAAAAGACTGAGCATACCAAGAGGTGGGAAGATATTAAGAAACTAGAATTCTCATCCACATCTGGAAGAGACATAAAATGTTTCAAACGCTATGGAAAACATGTCAATACTTTGATAGAAGTGTGTAAGTCACATGATTTAGCCAGCCCAATCTTCCACATTTATCCAAAAGAAATGAAACATACATTTACAAATAAAGCCTTGTGCATAAATGTGTACTCAGTTCAATGATTCTTGATATTTGTAATAAACTTCAAGAGGAAAGGAACAAATTTAAAGGAATAAATCAAATATTGGGGAATTTGCAGAGAGTTTAGTGGGGATTCTAGGATTCTGAATTGATATGCTATGGTTCCTATAGATCAAATAGAGTTAATAATTTTATTCTATACATATTTACAAGTTTGAAATCAAACTATGGATTAATAAAGTCGTTACAAGAAGGACATTTTAGTCAATGAAGAAAGGTATGCTGTCTAAGTTTCATGTAAAAGTTTTAGTAAATTATAGTAATCCACAAAGGATGGGTTCCAAAGAAAGCTGTTTCAGAACCACTGTGGATACCAAAATTCATGGCTGTCCAGTCCCTTATATAAAATACCATAGTACTTGCATGCAATCTCTGCATATCCTCTTGTATACTTTAAACCAACTCTAGATTGCATAAAATACCTAATACAATGTAAATGCTATGGAAATAGTTGTTATACTGTATATTCAAATTTGTGTTATTTTTATTGCTATGATATTACTGTTATTGTTCTTTTTTAAAACCCATGGTTAGTTGAATCTGTGGATGCAAAACCTATGGATACATAGAACTAACTGTAATTCTTATAAGTAAATTATCCCTCTTTAACATTTCAATTAAATTATCTTTTATCTTTATTACAGAGATTTCTGGAAGGAATTATACTCTTTCTTCCATTTTTCTTAGAACTATAGAAATAATTGGTCTCACTCTTCTCAGAGAGCCTAAAATCTCATTGGGCATTTGAGCATGTGAATTTGCCAACTTTATATTATTTTAGTTTAATTGCCAGGTAATGTACATCACCCCTGTTTCTCAGACATTGATGCGACCATACATCCACAGTCACCTTTTTTAGAAAAGTAGACTAAGGATCATATATTACAAGTTTGTTGGAGAAGCAGACATTTTCATTTAGCCTGGCCAGCTGGCACATGTCCTATAAAACAGACCAAATGTGAGCCTTACAGGGTAGAAATTTCTGATCTTTTAAGTGACAGAGTCACAATGTGGAGCAAATGATACTTACACATAATCTCATGCAACATCACACTTCAAGGACCTCAGTTAGCAATTCAGTAGTAGCTCTTCAGTTTTAAGTACCTACAATTGACCATAAGTTATCTTATGTCTGTCCTCTCTTATTGATTATACTGCTCAAGAATCCTGTAAATAACTTTCATCTTTTCTGATTTTTTTATGATTATGGAAGGTTTTCCTATTAATTTTCTATTAATTCTTAAAACAAAAGCAAATGTTCTTTATCTATATGTCTATATATGTCTATACCTTTCTCTTTGTGACATCACATAATTTCTAGATAATATTGCAAAATCCAAAATTCTGAAAATTTTATATACTGCATAATATGCCATAGTACACACTCATTTTTCTCTATAACACAATAATGAAAATATATACAGTGGAGTTTTCTAGCCTCCATAATTGCTTCTTAAATATATAATCTGATTCATAAAATCATACAAACAAACTACATGAGAGGCTGGAGGAACACCAAAGGTAAACTAGACCAACCCCCATAATATATATATATATATATATATATATATATATATATATATATATATGATGATATTATGGGAGAAAGAGGTTTAGTGACTTACTCAAGGTCACAGAGAGAGTAAATGCATTAACTGCACTTGAATCCCTTTCTGCATTCATTGATTAATTAGACAGTTCCAATGATGAGTCAAACATTACGCTGATTACAAATGCTGTATAAAGAAAGAAAGGCACCAATCCACTCATCCAAGTGATCAGAATCTGGCAAGGAAGAAACCAAGCTCTGTCATTCAACTCAATACAACCTTGGTCTTCATTGTTCTTTTCCTAAATAAATCTGTCATTAAAAATACATAACAAACAAAATATTCATAAGCTCACATCTAATAACTTGGCTGGTGGATTTAATAATTTATTTCAATTATAAAAGACACCAAACTCTGAAAAGAAGTTGAGTGCTCAAAAAAGAGCTGCCTGCGCAGTAACTTTTACTGAATTTTATGTGCCTGACACCTCACTCAGTGTCAATAAAAACAAGTTCATTAGCAGTGCTAAAGCTTCCAAAATCGGGGCCTCAAATTAACTAGTAATTGTGATTTTTATTTATAGATATTCGCCAACCTCCTCTGCAATAAGATACAATTTTACTGTTAACCAAACACATAATGACACTTAGCTTTAAATTGTGCTAAAAATGAAACACAAAGTAAGAATTAATAAGGACGTTTTAATTAACCCTTGTCACAATTCATTTTTCACAACTTACTACTGTATTGTTTTCAAGTGTTTTGGCGGAGGGAAGGGTGTCCATTCCTCCATATGATGTATGCTACATCTGTAAAAGCATGTTTTCCTCCCCATACAACTCTGATGAGACCACACGTTCAACATTATTTTCATTCGCTGATTCATTAGAGAGGAGAGAGGAATATATCAGAGCAAGTTTGGCAGAAATTCTCAAAAGATTGTTGAGTTAATGATAAATTGGTGAAAATAATCAAATATCCATTACTTTGATAGGTTTGTAAGGAACGTACATTTTTTGCTTATCTGCACTCATATAAAATCTCAGCGAGAAATGTGTAGTTAGAATGATAAGAAAGAAAGGTGCTATAACCTCCAGAGAGGAACTCTTAGAAGAACAACAGAAGAATCATCCAACAAGAAGCTGTTGGCAGCCTCACAGTTTGTATTATTTGACATTACCTTTGATAAAACACAGGTGAGTATTCAGAGGATAGATCCCAAACTGAAGGCAAAGCAGCATGGTCTGTTACATTTGGCACCTCTGAGGCTGTGCTTTCCTTGATCTTCACAACCCGGAAACCTAAACTTTACCCACCACGGCTTCACTCACCAGAAAAGCCTCTGCCTGAAATGCAGTATAAAGAGATCTGCTTTCTATTCATCAAACCTGAGTGGAAACAAAGGAGGAATGGCAGAGTGGCAAGGAATCACAGCCTTTCAGCCCCTCCACAGGTTTCTCTCCTGCTGAGTGTGTTTCTGTGAGTCTCCACTCTCTCTGTCATCCCTTGCATGAACACACACACACACACACACACACACACACACACTTAAGCTTTGAGTTATTTCCTGTCACTGGGGAGAACTTAGAAAATCAGATAAAATTTTAATTCCTCACATTAAGACAGTACATATGAATATATGTGTGTATAGACAGAATATATAAGGATATAATATATATATGGATATTATATATATATATATATATATATATATATATATATATACACACACACACACACACACATATCAGATGTAGAAATTTAACAGGTTGGCTCAAGGCTCTCAGACAAATGTGCTTAGCACAGTCTGTCTGCTTCAGGATCCCATTATACAGGATGAATTACTTTAATATACTACATATAATTTTTTTTCATTTTCATAGAACACCCCCAGGAGTTAATTCTGAAACCATTAATTTTTAGTACCAATGTGGAATAGCAACTTTAATACCAAATTTAACCAACCACAAGGTGACTTAATGAGTATTCTGTGCTGTGAGTGGGAATAAAAAGCAAAAGGCAGAACCAAGCCTCAGCTTCTTTCTGCAAGTTGAGATTCTCCACACTAAAAAGGAAATCAGATACAGAAAAGTTAAGTTCTGTATGTGTCAGTTATTGCCAATGACAGATGGAGAATGCTTTCTGGTTTTGTGACCCATGAGCATGCCAACTTACCTCTCTGTTGTGGTTCCTTAGCTTGTAAAATCGAGGTAGCAGTGTTTGCTAGTACCTCAAAAGTGTATACTTAGAAGGATCCCCATAGGGTTCTTCTGAACCTATGAAAACTCTATTGGAATTCTTTTGAACCTTCTGAAAATCCTGTGGGGATTCTTCTGAGTATACATAAAGACTAGGAAAACTGTAAAATTGAGGTAGCAGTGTTTACTACTGCCTTAGAAGTGTATACTCAAGAATCCTCATCGTTCTCATGGTCACAGAAAGAGAAAGCATTCTCCATCTGTCATTGGTGATAACTGACACATACAGAACTTAACTTTTCTGTATCCGATTTCCTTTTTAGTGTGGAGAATCTCAACTTGCAGAAAGAAGCTGAGGCTTGGTTCTGCCTTTTACTCTTTATTCCCACTCACAGCACAGAATGCTCATTTAGTCGCCTCATAGGATTCTTCTGAGTATACATAAAAACTTGGAACTTTGACACCTAGAGGTGCCATGTTGATATTAGCTGTTACCATGGTAATTTTCAAAGCATATTTAATGTATCCACAAATGATATTTTGTTAACCATTGAAATCCATATGGAAAACAAAATATTTATGAATACATTAAATATGCTTTGACGATTATTTAATTGTCAAATTAATTGTCAAACTGAAAATTATTTAATTGTTAAAGCATATTTAATATACACTTCTGAATTCTTTATTAAGGCCAAAGAAGAAGTTTTAAACCTGTTTAGAAGCATTTTAATCAATCTCAGGTTAAATAAACATGCTTTCTATTTTTAGACTTGAACTTTAATTACCTGACCATTTTCTCAACCACAATGCCTCTTTTTCCTGTGACACTGAAGAAATGCAATATCATTTATGCAACCATTATGGTGTTTTTGAATTTAATATGCCTAGTAATGTTTAAAGGCGTACATAAACCGTATTTACTATGAAACTAATTACAGAAATCTTTACTTGGCTTTTTCATCTGAGAACATTACTAGGTGATAGCAGCCCTTTGCCACTCACATAGAAGTATTGGTTCAAGTCGGTATCTCTACTGGCTCCTCAAAACTGTGCAGTAATGGAATACTCAAGCCTATAACACTTTTCATCACATAATGGTTGCTGTGCTTGTCCACATACAGGCACCTTAAAATAGATATACAGTATACTCTGTATCCACTCAAAGATGTGAGGTAAAGTCTATGAAAGTGGCTATAAATGTCAACATTATACAGCATCATAGCCCTATATTTGTGTCAGGAAGGCATATTACCAGTTTAAGGCTGTAATCATTCATGTCCTACCAGGTAATGGTGTGACACATCCATTTAGAAAGATGTTTTGCTCACAGAGAGCACTGTACTTTAAAAATGCATATGTACTCTAACCTGAATATACAACATTGGCTATAAGTGAGACATTGTTTTGTACCATGGTAGCTATTATATGTAAACATTGACCAGGTTTTTTTTTTTTAAATTTGTAACTGCATTCTGTTGTAGGTACTGGTAATCATCTTTTATTAGAAAGCATTCACATCTTAGGTTATTTTCTAGTTGTTTTTTTTTTAATTCCAAAATAATAAATTCTGGTGCGTTTTTCTGCCAGGTAAGCATAACCTTATGTAGCTGAAACAGTAATCTGAGTTATATTACTATATTCAGACATATTTTTAGCTGTCAGAAAAAAATGAAATATGGACTACTTGATGTGTTTTCTTCTGCTTTTAAAGAAAACACAAGGTCAATCTAACACCAAGGGAGAATCTTGAGTGGAAAGAAGGAATAGTGGAGGTAAAATTCAAAACTTATTTGGGTCAATATCTACCTGTGTATTGTGAATTAATTTTCACAGTTTCTCTATCTGTAGGTAAGAATGTTGACCTCAATGATTTTTGTTAAAATTTTCCTTTTCTGAAAAATGCAATGCTAAATTAAGTGTACTTAAATATGGTGGCTCACTCTTTTTAATTTTGTTTCTTTTGTCCATGGATATTTTGGTGGGAGGCTTGATTAACTTCTTGCCTGTATAATATATATTCTCAGAATATGAGAGTTACTCTGAATGGTAATGTTTCTTTCTCCTTCTGAGCTGACAGCAACACACCTTCCCTTAACTGAGTTATCCCATGAAAATCTCCAAATCTTGTAGATGTTACACTTTTGCTGACATCATCAATATCGTTTCTTTTCATTGAGAATTAGATATAATGGTAAAAGGACACTCACTTAGGTGTCAAAAGGACACTGGTTTGGTTTTCAATTTCAATTGTTTGACTGTTCTCCACATAACCTGTGGCAAGGTATTTAGTTTTCCTGTGCTCCCATCTGTAAAATTCTCCATCTGTAAAATCAGAATAATAATAATGCTAACCCATCAGGGTTGTTCTGTCACTTAAATAGTTTTATTAAATGTAAAGACTAAGAACTGTGCTTGATATTCAATACATGCTAGTTATTATTTTTCTGTTCATAATTGTTCTGCAGCTTTAAATGTTTTTCCTGTTAAAATCAAAAATAGATTGGAAAATTAAGTAATTCATTCAAAAAGTGTTTTGGAGGACTCACCAGGAGTCAGGTTCTATGAAAAGATAGAACATGGTCCTGTTCTCATAAAGCTTACATTCCAGTGGAAGCAAAAAGATGATATAAAGTAAGTCTAAAAAATCAATAAGCTATTTTCAGTAGAAATAAGCATAACTAAGAAAATAAAACAGGACATGTGGCAGAGAATAAGAGTGTAGGGGAGTGGGAGTGAGGCAAAAAGTACTTTTACTTGCTAATATGCATACCTCTTGATGTTGAAGTGAATTAAGGCTCAGATTCTACACATTATTTCTGCTTTGTTTATGTACACTTCTTCATTCCCTCACCCAAGCCCAGGGCTTAAAAATGACTTTCAAACATACCATATAATTTGGTTATCTTACTAAAACCTGTTACTGTTACTAAAAGCTTTTGCAGTAAATGACATTTTTCCATTGCTAAGAATATAACCTCTGGAGCTATTCGGACTCTTATGTGTCATTTTATATCTAAACCAGCAGAAAACATGTCAACTCTGCTTTCAAAACATACTCAGTATTTTATCCATTCTCATCACTTTCACTGCTGCCATGATAATCCAAGACTCCATAATCTGTCAATCAAGTACTGGAAAACCTTCCTAACTGGTCTCCCTTCTTTCATCTTTGCCAATATACAGTTTAATTCCAACACAGAGTCAGAAGAAGCATGAATCAGATGATGTACTTCCTCAGTTCAAAGGCTACATGGCTCTGATTTCATACAGAATAGAATCAGAAATCTCACCATGTGCTTCTGCTTGTCCCTACCTGATCTGCCTCACTTCTCTTACTCACTTGTCCTACATTCCACTCCTCTCTCTCTACTTCACGTATCACCAGGACAACTGGCTTTCTTAATGAAACTGGCCAAGGGGTCCCATAGAACTGATGTTTATGGCTTAAAAAAAATAGAAATTGATCCTCCTGGTTTTAAAATTTGAAACTTAAATTTTTCTTATCTGAGTTCTTTCCTCAGGAAACTGACTCTCAGGCCTCCTATCAAGGAACTGAAACTAACAAAATCATAATATGCAGACAATTAAGACAGCAGAGACCTCATCTATCATGATTGCCTGACCACCTGCTTCTAGTTGACCAACACCTCTTCCTCACCCCTCCCTAATTCCTGTTTTCCCCACACTTAGTTACATTCCTTTCCTGCTATTTAAACTCCTAACTTTAGTTGGGAGGTAGGGAGGTAGGGACAGATTTGAGAATTGTCTTCTTCTGACATCACCAGTAATGTAATAGACTTCTTCCCTGGCAATACTTGTTGTCTCGGTGATTGGTTTTCTGTGCATTGAGCAACAGGACCTAGTAGAAATCCCTGGTGTTTTATTAATATTCATAAAGTACAGCAACAATTCTTCTGGCCGAGGCCTTTGCTTATTTGTAAATAGCTGACATGCTCCTCCTTTATCAGCATGGTTTGCCTGCTCAGTTCTTTCAGGACTTTATTCAAATGTCACCTTTTTAGTGGCATCCTCTTTAAAATGGCATCTCTAAGCCCTAGAACTTTCTATTCTACATTTCTAGTTTATCTTGCTTCATTGTAATTATTGCCTCCTAATAGATTTGTTTTGTTGGGTATTATTACTTTTCTGTTAGGGTATAAGTAATATAAGTGCCATGTTTATCTGTCATTCAACGCCACATTCCAATTGCATAGAAAATTGTCTAGCCCTTAGGTGTTTTGAAATATTTATTGAATGAATGAACGAGTAAATAAATATAAACCAGGAAGGCTTCTCTGAGCCCCCCAAAAATTGAGAGATATGATAATTAGACACTCAAGGCAGAGAGTTTTCTAGGCAGATGTAATGAGCTTTACAACTGTTAGCTATTAAACAAAAAGAGGAGTGACATGACATATTTTTATTTTTTATTTTATTTATTTATTCAGGACAGATTCTCACTCTGTCTCCCAAGCTGGAGTGCAGTGGCACGATCTCATCTCACTGCATTTCTGCCTCCTGAGTTCAGTGATTCCCCTGCCTCGACCTCTGAGTAGCTGGGATTACAGGCATATGCAACCAGGCCTGACTAATTTTAGTATTTTTAGTAGAGATGGGGTTTCACCATGTTGACCAGGCTGGTCTTGAACACCTGACCTCAAGTGATCCACCCCCATCAATCTCCCAAAGTACTGGAATTCCAGATGTGAGCCACTGTGCCTGCCTACATGTTTTTAAATAATTGTTCTAATTCTATATTAGCTAAACTGGAAGAACATGGTTGGAGTAAATTAAGTGAACAGGAGAGAAACAGGAGCTAAGCTCTGAGAAGGAAGATGTGAACAATTTATTTGGGAACTTTTAGGCGATGGTAATAGGTTGAATTTCATTTTAGATGCAAAAGAAATTGCCATTGAAAGAGGCTGATGAAGGCATAGATTATGGGAAATGATATAATCTGATTTTGTTTTAAAATATCATTTTGATTTTGTTCTAAAAATTATTTGGATGGCAGGAAATAGAAAGTTATTTCCTACATGAAGGAAATAATCAGGAGAAATCAAATTCAGGGTTTGATTTGTTTATGTGTCATTCAATGCTGCATTCCAATTGCATAGAAAATTGAATTGCCTAGCCCTTAGGTGTTTTTGAAATATTTATTGAATGAATGAATGAGTAAATAAACATAAACCAGGAAAGCTTCAAAATTAAAACCAAAATCAATAACATGAAAATTATAAAATTAAGTAAGATTTTATAACTGATAAAAAATGTGATAGTAGATAAAAATTTCACTGTTTGAATTGACTTCACAAAAACGTTATATATTTCTGAATGCTCTAGATTGGTTTAATCAGCAGTCTCGTCACCAGAAATGGTTTATCTTTTTTCAGTAGCTTCCAATTGACTAATTATTCCAGTCACTCTCCCTGAGTCTATTAAAAAAAATATCAAAAACGTAGCAAGATGTATGTATACAACTACCCCAAATGTGTAGTTTATTAATGTAAACAAGTATGGACTTTAAAAAATGAAAATTGGCCCCCACTCTCTTCTGGCTTGTAGAGTCTCTGCCGAGAGATCTGCTGTGAGTCTGATGGGCTTCCCTTTGTGGGTGACCTGACCTTTCTCTCTGGCTGCCCTTAGTATTTTCTCCTTCGTTTCAACCCTGGTGAATCTGACGATTATGTGCCTTGGGTGGGAATGTAAATTAGTTCAACCATTGTGGAAGACAGTGTGGCGATTCCTCAGGGACCTAGAAATAGAAATTCCATTTGACCCAGCAATCCCATTACTGGGTATCTATCCAAAAGACTATAAATCGTTCTACTATAAGGACACATGCACACGAATGTTCATTGCAGCACTGTTTACAATAGCAAAGACCTGGAACCAACCCAAATGCCCATCGATGATAGACTGGACTGGGAAAATGTGGCACATATACACCATGGAATATTATGCAGCAATCAAAAATGATGAGTTTGTGTCCTTTGTAAGGACATGGATGAATCTGGAGAACATCATTCTCAGCAAACTGACACAAGAACAGAAAAAGAAATACTGCATATACTCACTCATAGGTGGGTGAGAAAAATGAGAACACATGGACACAGAGAGGCGGTCTACTATACACTGGGGACTGTTGGGGGAAATGGGGGAGGGACAGCGGGGGGGGGGGTAGGGGGGGTAGCCTGGGGATGAATACCAAGTGTGGGTGAAGGGGAGGAAGGCAGCAAAACACACTGCCATATGTGTACCTATGCAACTATCTTGCACGTTCTGCACATGTACCCCAAAACCTATAATGCAATAAAAATTAAAAAAAAAAAAAAAAAAAAAAAGAAAATAGGCATTAATGCAATCCGGAATATATTTCTATAACAACAATATAAAATATAAATTTATAATACATATTTTAGATATAAATCTGACATCATTTATTTGAAATCACTCTGATAACAGTTTCTGATTATTATTTAATACATGTGTACAAAGTAAATTTCATTAATAAAATCCTAGTCTTTTATGGTGTGGCAGTATGAATTTAAACATTTGTGACTACACAAATGTCTCTGTATTCATGTTTAGCATGCCACTAAAATATATAACTAAAAGCTGTTGATTATAAATCTGACATGGAAATATGGGTATAAAAGTCCATTGACATCTGAGGAATTCTTTTTAATGTAAATTTTGTAATGAAAAAGTTAACTTCTATTTTTAGAAAATAAAGAGGCAAAGACAAAATATATTCCATTTATTTAATTATAGTTTTTTTTTGTTTTATTTTAGTGCATTTTTGTATAAGAGGAAGAATGAATTTTCAAGTTTACACAAATGGCAAAGTGAACAGCTGTATGTTTATAGAACTTAATTCTCTCTGTTGCTTCACTGTGCTGTGCAAGAAGATTTGCCTCTAAAGAGTCAGGATGTGATAAAATAAAATGGGATCGATGTAGGTTCTCTTTTCAACCTAATTTGGCCTGTCCTTCAGTTATTTTGCCTCTGCTCTCATTTCATCATATGGCAATGCATATGTAAATTGTCTTCATCAGTTGGGAAATGAATATTTAGATTGAAAGTGTTGTGGCATTTTAGAATTGGTTGTTCATTCTTCTACTGAAAACTTAGCCAGAAATTTTCTGCAAAACAAAAATATGTAATGTTTTTCTCCCGTCGTAATATTAATAGTAGTTGACCTCATTTTGTTACTTTCTGTGTTCGGGTGCTCCATTTTCCCACCATATTCCCTCACCTGTCTCCACTGGATAAATATCAGTAAGAATGAAACGTTACGTTTTCCCTCTGCTTCAGGAAGCCGCCTACTTAGAATTCTATGATGCTTCAGATACACAAGGGCTTGAATCTTCAGAAAACTTAATACAACTAATCAGTTTAAGCCTTTTCCACTTTGCTATTGATTCTAATTCATCTACAATAAATTCTTTCCATTACCTATAATGATAGTTAAATTTTTTCATGCCTTGTTACTGCACGAAAAAGCAAACTCCTTAAACCAATACTTCCAAGAGTAGTTATTTGTATTGATTGGATCTACAATAATCCTTTTGTCTGGCCTCTCCTGTATCAAATAAGGTACAGAGACTGTCAACTTTTAAAGTGATATTTACACAAAGATAAGTATAACAAAGATTGTGCCATACAACGATTAATACAATGAAATAAAGGCAAAGCCTTTCAGTGGCTCCTATTATTCATGTATCAGTTAACATGATCAAAATAATGATCATGGCTTACTATTATTATATTGAAAAAGTCATAACACATTTCAGTTTTGGTGTAAGAGACTGTTTATTTCCCATAGAGAAAAGATACTCTATTGGATACAGATCATGTATGATACAATAACTCAGTTCATTTTTCATATTTATTCACTTTTTATACTTAAATTCCAAATTAGTACTTATAATTGATTGTAAAGCTTTTAAGAATGTCAGTATAGTAAATAAAAATATGGAGGAAAGTATGGTACACAATCAAATTATGGCCTGTTATTAAAGGCAATGAACTATAAATTCCCATGAAAATAGGTAATGGAGATTTGCTCTTCCATGTATAGGAAGATGATGGAAGTGGAAACTATAAAAAATGGTGGGAAAAGAAATTCCTAAATGAAAAATACATAGCAAATGACCCATGCTTTTTACATATTTCTTCCCCCAAAATATACTTATTATTAATCAACAAGTATAATAAATTTTATATTTGAGAATAAATATCTGCTGTTTACTCAATACTCAAAAAAATGCCTGGCAAATAGTATGTGCTCAGTACATATTTGTGGGATGTCTCTTGGTCACCTTAGAGAGTAGATTATTGTAACATTCATCATAACTGTGAATAAATTGCTTTTATTCTTTGTGGTTGTTTGTGTTCAAGCATGAGAAATTTCAGAAAAGCCAAGCTAGTGCCTGTATTTACTCACCATTGTATCTAACCCTAGATGTATGTTTGACCCATAGTAGATGTTTAATAAAAACACTGAATAAAATTGCACAAATATACATTCACAGGTAAATTAGTGAGCTATTAAATATATAATTCATATAATCTTCACCTTTGATAATCGTAATTTTATCAAATAAATTGAAACTTAAACATAAACCCAATAACTAGACACTGTTAAAAAATAGGTGCTAAAAAGACTATATGACCATTTTATAACACATATGTACAATGATTGGAATTAGCCACGGGTATTTTTTTTTTCAGTAGGTATAAAACGCAGAGAGTTGTTAAGTGTGGCAACTTCCTTGTTCACTATTCCCACTGGAGAGTTTCAGGGGACACAAGACTTGTTGCAAAAAGGCAAGATGTAAAATTTAAATATGTTCTAAATTTCTCCTTGAAGCGCATGTACTACAGAATAAATCTGTACCTCCAACTGAGTATCTTGAAAACATCACTTTTTAACGAAAATTACATATTTAATATTTGTCCTACATCTATTGTTTATACAAATATTAAACAGTAAATATTTGTTGAAAGGAGGAATGGACTACAGATGGTATCTGGCTGTATATTTGTAAATAACATATGTTTGGTTAAGATTTTAGGGCACAGTATCCACAGTATCAATAATGGAGAAAACCTACCACAAGAAAAGTGGGGCACGTTTTCATTTCAAAGGGAACTGCATTCATATCTTGGCTCAGAAATCTGCTAGTGGCTTTTGGTATTGGGCAAGATATTTACCCTCTCTGATTTTCAATGTTCTCATATATAAAACAGCTATAAGATCTTGTGAGATTCATATAGTGAGATAATATGTGAATGCCATGGATGATATTTAGTAAATAATATATAGTATTATTATGTACTACTTTTCTAAATAAAATATACAAGTCTAATCATGAGAATCATGATTACATCACAGACTTCAGCTGTTTTACCATAATTTATTTCCAGTTCTGGGAAAATAACTCAAAATCTACTCCATTTACAGAAAGCAAGATATAGTTGTAATATAGTCTGTATTGTTAACGTGTTCTTACATAATAGATGTGATTGTGCCATATGTATCCCTAGGTGGTATGTCCTTTATATATTTTACGGATATTACACACATGAAACATGCATAAATATAGTGTAGATGCCTTTGAGTACAAAACCTATGTCTTGTAACTACACTGATGCATCTCAATGCAACTAAAACCCAATTACACCACACATGACTCTCTGAAAAGCAATCATTCCCTCCAGAATAGTTCACTTAGAACTAATCAATGAGAATAGAAACATCACTTGTCACAACTCAAGTGCTCTGATTGTATAAACTGCATAACAGAGGAGATGTGGTGACAGTGCCACTCTTGGTCCAACCCGAACCCCATTTTTCACTTCAACCCTCTGGAGCCTTTTTATTGATTACTAATAACTCTGAGATACTCTCTCTACACCTGAAGTACAGAGTTGTAGACAGACTGCCACTCACTTCTTGAATCCTATTTAAAAGTCCATCCATCTTCCACCTGAAATATCAGTATTTTCTATGAAATAGTATTCAAAAGTCATTATGAAGTATGACCATTACTGAATACATCTGTAGGATATTTATTCCTACTTTTTGCAGGAAGTAAATGCCTTTAATTTTAATATTGACACATTATATCAATTCTATAGCTAGTTATTTTCATATAATATTATATTGTGTTTCCATATTCTTACTTTTTGCAGGGAGTAAATGCCTGTAATTTTAATATTGATACATTACATCAATTCTATAGCTAGTTATTTTGATGTGATATTATACTGTGTTCCTGTCTCTGACATGCACACACACACACACACACACACACACACACACGAATTGTTGAAACATTGTGGTCAGTAATTCTATATATTTTTCCCTGAATTAATAAGCTGAATGAATAAAACATAGTTCACAACTTAATGTGTTTAAGAAAGATCATTTATTATTATGAAGCAATTACCTTCTATTTGTGTTATATTTAGTTTCAAGTGGCTTTTCCCAATGCGGCATATAATAATACTGAACACTTTGGTATTTGTATTGTTATTTTATTTTATTTTATTTTATTTTATTTTATTTTTGAGGATTGTCTACTACTTAGCAAGGAGAACTGTAACCAAATTAATGAGAAGATAAATTAGTAGTCAAATATATAATGTGTTTGTACTACCTTTACTTTAGGATTGTACCAATAGGTATTGCAGGATCCACTCTTGAAACAGATGGCCTTATGAACAAATATTTAACTGGTATGAGAAAAAAGCACTTAGCCAAAGTCTTTTTTTTTTTTTTTTTTTTTTTTTTTTTTTTTTTTTTTTTTGAGACGGAGTTTCGCTGCTGTTACCCAGGCTGGAGTGCAATGGTACGATCTCGGCTCACTGCAACCTCCGCCTCCTGGGTTTAGGCAATTCTCCTGCCTCAGCCTCCTGAGTAGCTGGGATTACAGACACACGCCACCATGCCCAGCTAATTTTTTGTATTTTTAGTAAAGACGGGGTTTCATCATGTTGACCAGGATGGTCTCCATCTCTTGACCTCGTGATCCACCTGCCTTGGCCTCCCAAAGTGCTGGGATTACAGGCTTGAGCCACCGCGCCCGGTCGCCAAAGTCTTACCTTAAAGATAAGCTTACAGACTAGCTCACATCACTGAATACCAATGTGTAAGTTTTTAGAAATTTTAGTATCATTTTTTAACACTTTTTAGACATATTTCTAAGCCAGTAATGCAATAGGTAGCTATATATTTTGTTTAAACAACAAAATTAATTAATGATGAAAAATATAAGGTATTATGAATACAATTTATTCAACAATTACAAATATTAAAATATACAGGAAGTACATGCGACCTTTTCTCTAACTCCTTCTAGAATGGTAAAACACAGTGTGTCAATTTCATTAACACAAAAATACTATTTGAAACTCATTACTTGGCAACAGAATATATTTCTTCCTACCTAAATGAGGTTTTCTGAGTGTGTATGCAGGTTAATTAAAAAAAAAAATTCTCCAAGAAACAGTGACAGAGCTATTTGCTTGCAGAACAATTTTTAGTTTGCTTTACATCGCTATTTACTTGCAAAACAATTTTAAATTTAAAATAAAGGGCTGCTCTTAAAATTTAAATGATCCACAGTTCCACAGTCTGCTATTTAAAAATCTCGGGGGAGTGGGGAAACACTATATACACATTTGGTTCAAATTTTCCACAGTTTAATCTACCACCAAGTAAGTTGAATACATACTTGAGAATCCTCATGTTATAAAGATGCAGTTCTAATCACTCTTAAATATGAGCTCAAGAGCACCTTTCTCCCAGCATGAGGCATTTAGCGTAATGAAATCTATCCTCTTTTTAAAAGTTAATTTGCACTCATTCTAGCACTTTTCTTTTGGGAAATTAACACAAACCTCTGGGGCATTGGGCCTAGTCACAGAAGTTGATAGCTTATATATAAAAAACTTAAATCAGATTTATCAAGATCTGAAAATAGCGAGCGACCTCTATTTCATTTTATTCCTAATTTGTGTACCTGTGGTTGTGGGTTACTGAGAAAGAGTCACGAAATAGGGCATTGTACATGAAGTCCACGAGATCACCAGGTAAGGAAGCCCATGGCCTTCTGGAATCTCCTCCTGCTGGGAATACACATGGCATTCCATTCAGCCCATGAAACACTGGATTGTTTAGCAAAGGCAGACACTGAGAGCAAAGGGAGCCCTGTGTTGCAAACGTTTTCATTTAATGAAGTTAGTAAACTAATCGTGTTTCCATGACTCCTCTTGACAGGTTGATTTCCCACCTGGAAGAGCCAAGCCTCTGGCTTCAGCCACCTACAGGGCAGAGACCTGCTTCTAGCTACCCCTGTGGCAAGATGCAGGCTGCCAGTATGTCACAGAGGCCCTGCAAACCTGATACCCTGTCTGAAAAATGTTTCAATATGCCTGGGATTAAGAATAAATCTTTTAAAATGAAAAGTAAAGCAGGAAATATATATAACATACTAGCCTTTGGGGTAAAACTTCTCCAAAAGAAAAGCATTTTGACTCTATTTTAAAGGACTGCTGGGGAATTACACATGTTTTTAGAAAGGCAACTTGTAGAAAGTATAAACCCATCATAAAACTTGTAAAAGCACAGATCTTTGTCAAAAAAACCTCAAATATATTTGAGACAAACCTCAGGAACTTTTCTTGGAAAGACAGCTGAAGGCAACCTCCTGACTACGGTATGAGAAGTAAGAGTTAAACACCCCACTGAAATTATATTCGCCATCCATGGAGGGTCCAAAAGAGAATCACTGCGTAAAAGATGTTTAAAAAGGAGAAAAAAGTTGCTTTAAATCATATTAGGTAATGCATGGGGAATTTTCATAAATGAGAAAAGGATAGTCACTGGAAAATTAAGTTTCAGGAAATTTTTGACAGAGCCATAGAACACCAGGGCATCATATTATGATAAAAATATAATACATACACTGGGATCATTTTTCTCATTAAAATGAGTGGTTTAGAGTTCGAATTATAAACCTCTAAAACAAAAGTAGGCCAGGGTGTGCCACCCAGTGACATATCTTTTATGCATAAATAAAAACACTTTATTTAAAAGTATCATGTTTTCAGTGGTTTAGAACAATTTTACTATTGCTCTTTAGTTCTGAACTAAAGTTTTGTGGAGAAGATTTATCTTTGGATTGCCAATATAGATTTTTAAATTTTCAAATATCAAATCTAGTCATGTAAATAGGATTATATAATAAATATTTCACTGAATGAACTATACATTTTAGTGTTAACTATTAATAAATTCAAGAGCTTAAACTTTTTTTTTTTTTTTTTTTTGAGATGAAGGTTTGCTGTGTGTGGTGCGATCTCGGCTCACTGCAATCTTTGCCTCCTGGGTCAAGTGATGCTCCTACCGCAGCTTCTGGAGAAGCTGGAATTACAGGCACGCATCACCACGCCCAGCTAATTTTTGTATTTTTAGTGGAGACCGGGTTTCACCATGTTTGCTAGGATGGCCTCCAGCTCTTGATCTTGTGATCCGTCCGCCTCGGCCTCCCAAAGTACCGGGACTACAGGCATGAGCCACCGTGCCTGGCCTAAAAGATTTCTTACACTGTGAGCCAAGATGGCACCACCGCAGTCCAGCCTGGGCCACAGAGTGAGACTCCATCTCAAAATTAAAAAAAAATAAGTAAATAAAAATAAATAAATAAATAAATAAAAACGCTTCTTATACGGTTACATTATAGTTGTATTTTAGATATTATAGAATTAGCGTATGTATTTTTAATTTAATATTATTTGTATTAAAGTGAAGCCATCTGTTTGGAAATAAGAAAAAATACTTTTCAGAGAAATTGTATGCCTTCATATTAAACTCTTCCCAGGACGTGAAAGGTGGTGATTCAGTAGCCAACATGAAGATACCATGTCTTCTAAAGTTTTGGCTACTCCATAAGCATTTAGCTTTTCCTTGGGAAGGTGGATGAGGGACAGGCAATGCTGTTTCCTATGGATATTCATCCAATTAATCATGAGCTTTATAAGATGACATTTTAAAAGGGATATATTCATTGAAAATTGTTAAACTGATCCATAACTTCACTTTGGAAACTATGAGAAAAGTTGCTATGATCTATTTAAGTTGTATTGCAGCTGGATAGCTTCAAAACAGACTGACAGTTAGATATCCTCTTTAATACATAATATGTCTTTTAGTGCTACAGAAAAATACATAATTTCCTGTCTTCTATGGGAACCTAGACTTCCTGAGAAGCCTATTTGGATTAGAATCATAAATCTTTCTCCTGAATACAGAAGGCATGGTAAAACCTACTTTCTCACTCAATCAAATCTATTTCGTATTTTTTCCCCAAATAATATCTAAGAGGAGAGGAAAGGAGTATTACCAATCTCCGATGCTTTCAACGCCTGTGTTTTTAATTTATATGCACATTTTAAATTGCCATATTAAAAATGGAGGAGAACAAGTTATCTTGCAATACTGTATTATCAGAAATTTAATTAGGAGCACTGTGGAGACATTTGCAAAACTATTCTCTTCACAGTCAGGCATCCATTTAAACATTCCTTCCTACTCAATCAAAATGTATCCAGTTTAAAGAATTTGCTAGTGACAGGTTTGATCAATAATTTAAGCACCCAGGCAGAGGAATCCTCTTTCTGTACAGTACAATGTTTGATAGACATCCTATCTGAGAGGGAAGGGGATTAAGAGAACATGTTATGAGCTTTTCTGTACTTTCACTTATTCTTTAAAAGGTTGACATATTTTTATGGATGGCATCCTGTGACATTGATAAAGCAATCAGAGTATGTTCTGGGAGAGAAATTGCCTGTATATGATTGGAGAGTATGGACATTTTTAGAAGATGCATATCCTTGAGAGCATCTATTTTAAAAATGCAAGCACAGCCATTTTTCTATTTCCTGAGTGTTTTTACTTCTGCTTTTTCTTCCCCGTACTATGCCTCACTGGCTGCTATTCATCCTTCTGGTTCTAGTTCAGACACCTTCTGCAACTCTCCAAAATTTGGCCAAGTATATTTCTGGAGTTATAAAAATATGTATTATATTTTATTGCATTGCATTGTATTCCCTTTACCTGAGGGAAGAGATTTGCTTTATTCATTATTATGGCACCAGCTCTAAGCAAAGTTCGTAATTTTTAGTATGCCTTCAATAAATATTGAGTTAATGAATAAAATAAACCGAGATCATTCTGTGATACAGGGTCAGAAAACTTAAACCAAATATGAGAAGCTGCACATAAAATGTACAAACTTTATATTTCACCCTGTTCGCTGTCGGCTGTTGAAAATATTTAAAAATTTTTCATATTTCTGAGAAAATTTGGTGTTGGAAAAGAATTTGGTGGGAGTGAGTACATTTGTAAGTGAGTTAGGGACTTGCATTTTTAAAGACATTTTCACTTATTTGAACATTTGAACATCTTAGCGTCCAAGGCAGAGAGATAAGAATCCTAATCCTCATTTATTATAGGTGAGGAACTCTCCCAAATTAAGAACTTTGTTAGTATGACTACAAATGCACATTTTCCCAGCTGCACACTCTGAAGATTTAGGGAACGTATAGTTGTAGAGGGAAATCCAGTTTCCTGAGTCGTGAAGATACTGAGTATTAGGAAAATCACGGGGTTCTGGTGCCGACAGTTTCTGTTTCTTCCACCATAGCTTCTTGATTTTAGGAGCTGTCAGTGATTTCTGAAGAACATGAATCTTCAGGGAAAGGAGTGTATGGAATTGACATTGCTCCCCTAAGGACTGTCTCATAGCAAATCCAATAGTCAGAATTTTGGGTTGATATATATAAAATGTGATGTAGCGGAAAAATTATGGACTTTGGAATCACTCAGGCTTGAACTTCAATTTTAATTAAACTACTTACTAGCTATTTGACCTTGAACAAGTCACAACCACTCAAAGCTTCAGTTTCATCATTAGCAAAATTCTGAAGGTATTAATGTCTATGGAATGGAATGTAAACAGAACTAGAATTACAAAGTAAAAATGACATGCCTGACATATACGCCATGCTAGTGAAATAGCAATATGAAATTTGATGGATACATCTGGGTAGGAAAGATGGCAATTTCACTCATATTATCTTTGTACTGGGAGCAGTGACTTGCTAGAAATTGTGCATGATTATTGGCCTCCAATCTTCTTAAAATGTTTTGGTTAATCTGCCTTTTCTTCTCTCCTTGGTTACCATTCTAAACCACTGTCCAGTCTTCAAAAGTGCAGAAAATTTTGACAGACGGAAGTAAAAGGCAGGCATTCAATTTACTATATTAAACTGGTGGCTCTATCCAAGTATTGATTTTGACTTCTAGATAAGTCATGTTATATTGTTTGAACGTATTTTTCTGTTCTCTATTAATTCACATAAATCTATGGCTTTTAGATGAGAATCTTACTCCTTACTCGTTAGAAAATGTAAGAATGTAACAAAGATCATTAGACAAAGTCTAATGATTATACTTAAATAAATTGCCCTTACTCTTCTCCTCTCTAAATATACTGCTTGTTGCTTAGAAATCACTTAGTTCAATTAGTTAATGTTTGAGTATTTACAATACTCATTAGCTATTAAAGAATGCTAAAAAAATAAAAAATACTAGAGTACTAACATAACAGAGATGGAATGATTTGGGTTTTTTTTAAGAGTTAAAATGAAAATGAATTTAAAGCACAGCATGCAAAACATCAATTATTCGTTGAGGCCAGTACAAAGCAGGAGGGTGTTGGGTAAATAGAAAATAACAAAGTTGATCTTATTACTTGGGGACTCTATATTTTCAAATTCATATATTTGCTAAAACTTATTTGTAACCCAAAAGCCAATACTCATGGCACTTTCTGGTCATTTGCAGACGTGACAGAATGGCAAAATCTTGAGTTGCCTGACATACATGTTCCCAGCTGAGGTCAAATAAGGCAGCTCTCTGCCTTCTTCTTTCAGCTCTCACACCATAAATAACTGTCTACTTAGTGCCACATTTTTCACATTTCTGTGCTTTTTGTTGAGATTTTGCTGTACAAAATGGCCCCAAAGCACAGTGCTAAAGTGCCAGCTAGTGTTCCTAAATGCAAGAAGGCTGTAATATGCCTTACAGAGAAAATACATGTGTGAGAAAATATCCTTTCTGGCAGTAGTTACATGCTATTGGGCATGATTTTAATGTTAATGAATCAGTTGTATATTAAATAAGGTGCTTTAAAACAGAAACATACATAAAACAAGATTACGTATTGATCAGTTGATGGCAATGTTGTGACCAGGTGCCCTCAGGAACCTAAACTTGTATTTCCCCTAGGGGCAGCAATTCAATATTCACAGCAGCTTTACACAATATAACTACCATGAATAATGACAATTTATTGTGAACACTACAACTGAGTATCTTCTCACTCTTAGCATATTTTTTGCTACTCCAGTTTCCACTTCACAAGCATTAATTCACAACAATTATATTTATTAAAAGCACTCTTCTAAGTTAGATTGTACAAATAAGACTGATGGAAATGGGCAAAAAAGAAAAGTTGGCTGCGACTTTATTAATATAAATTTTAACATAGGTATAAACCGTGAATGACATAACGTGAATCGGTAGAATACAGAAATGGCAACCAAGAGAAAAAAACAATGACTTACATTCCTATTGCTTTTTCAGGTTTTTTACTTTATGTCATCTGCACCTCCTTTTTAGGTATTTGTGAGCATTTCTATATTCAATTAACAATTAAGCAAAGTGAGGCTCAGAGAAAAAGTAACGTCTTCAAAAGAACGTAGGTAGAGCTAAAGCAGTTGGAGAAAGAAATCAAATATCTTGGTTCACCAATGCATATAAACACTAAAAAATTACTTTAAAATGTTAAAAATTTATCTTCCCATGAAACCAAATGTATTTTTGGCCATTAAAGACTGGCTTAGATAAGAAAAATATTCATTTCCTTTAATAATCACTTAACCAATTCATGTAGATTATAATTTTCTAATAAATAATGTAGTCAGAATTTATTTTAAGCCAGAGATGTGTGTTTTCTTAAGTCTTTAACAAAGACTGTCAGAGAACATTAAGTTCTATAAAGCACCTCTCAGATTTACATGTTTACTTTAAAACCTATGCCATCAAGTGGTAAAAAATAATTGTTTCATTCTCCCAATAACATTCCAACCTTCCGTGTGTTCCATAGTTACCTTTAAACATGATTGGTTGTGAATATAAACACGGATAAAAAGAAAAAGTAAAACGTGGACCAAGTAAAAGATCAAAGCCATGTTAGACATAAGTGAATTTGAGGCGTTTAACATGCAATTCTCACATACAATTCGAAAAATGAGAAATACGATTCTACTGAACCACAACTCTTTGTCTAAGAGCAAACACATGGGCACTTAAAAATCTGGCATAGTACATGCCTTATTTTTCACTTTTTAACAACTCATAATGGATTAGAATTTCTTGACACTTTAACAAGGCAAAGTTGAAAGACACTGCATCATTTTTAAGAGAGGGTTTTAGTTTAAAGGCTGATGAAATTTTTGTGTAATCTATCAATATAACCACAGCTGTGTGACATATTAGCCAACTTATATAACTTATTAAAGATTTTTATTTAAATTTTAAAAAAGAATATAATTTATTTTTATTTTTAAAGATGGTAGCCCAAAAATGGTAATAGTAAGTACAGCTTAGCTTTGAACAATGAATGCAGGAATTAGGGGCACTGGTTCCCCCTCAGCTGAAAATCCATGCAGGATTTCTGACCTTCCAAAAACTCTACTACTAGCCTACTGTTGGCCAAAAGCCTTCCTGACAAGATAAGCAGTCGATGAATGCACATTTGCATGCTACGTGTGTTCCATACTGTACTGTTACATTTGTATGCTACGTGTGTTCCATACTGTACTGTTACATTTGTATGCTACGTGTGTTCCATACTGTACTCTTACATTTGTATGCTACGTGTGTTCCATACTGTACTGTTACATTTGTATGCTACGTGTGTTCCATACTGTACTGTTACATTTGTATGCTACGTGTGTTCCATACTGTACTATTACATTTGTATGCTACGTGTGTTCCATACTGTACTGTTACATTCGCATGCTGCTACGTGTGTTCCATACTATACTATTACATTTGTATGCTACGTGTGTTCCATACTATACTATTACATTTGTATGCTACGTGTGTTCCATACTACACTATTACATTTGTATGCTACGTGTGTTCCATACTACACTATTACATTTGTATGCTACGTGTGTTCCATACTACATTATTACATTTGTATGCTACGTGTGTTCCATACTGTACTATTACATTTGTATGCTACGTGCGTTCCATACTGTACTATTACATTTGTATGCTACGTGCGTTCCATACTGTACTATTACATTTGTATGCTACGTGCGTTCCATACTGTACTATTACATTTGTATGCTACGTGCGTTCCATACTACATTATTACATTTGTATGCTACGTGCGTTCCATACTGTACTATTACATTTGTATGCTACGTGCGTTCCATACTGTACTATTACATTTGTATGCTACGTGCGTTCCATACTGTACTATTACATTTGTATGCTACGTGCATTCCATACTGTACTATTACATTTGTATGCTACGTGCGTTCCATACTATACTATTACATTTGCATGCTACGTGCGTTCCATACTATACTATTATATTTGTATGCTACGTGCGTTCCATACTATACTATTACATTTGTATGCTACGTGTGTTCCATACTATACTATTACATTTGTATGCTACATGTGTTCCATACATTATTACAATAAAGTAAACTAGAGGAAAGAAAAAGTTATGAAAATCTTAAGGAAGAGAAAATACATTTGCTACTCATTAGATGGGAGTGGATTATCATAAAAGTCATCCGCATTGTCTTCACAATAAGTAAGCTGCAAAGGAGGAAGGGGAGGGCTTGGTCTTACTGTCTCAAAGGTGAGAGTGGTCAAAGGAAATCTATGTACAACTGAAACTGTGAAGTTCAAACACTTGTGGTTCAAGGGCCCACTATAGAAGTGACTCACTTGGCAACATTTTCTATTTTTAATTTCTGGTAATTTCTTTTTTATTCCTGGTATTTTTCTCTTTCCTTATTTTCTGCTTCTCCTTCTTCACCTTCTCATCCTCCTTTTTCTGTCTCTATTGCTATTCTTTTATTTCAACATATTACAGTCAACCATCAGCTACCAGCATGGATGGAGATAGAGGCAGATAAAAACGTAGATGTTTTGTCTTATATACCACCAGTTAAATGGAAGACTTGAACATAAATCCAGAGATCTAAAGAGTATTAGACATGATTAGTTCCAAGATCACTAAAGGTGAGAGAAAGCCAAGGTCATGCAGTTTTCTTGACTCCTCCACGTGATAGCTAGCCTTACAGAATTTCAGCCATTAAAAAAATAAGAAAAATACATTTATCACGAACACCATTCAGAAGTATACCTAACTTTGCTGTATGCTGCAAGGGAATTATAATCCTTTCTTCACATTTTAAAAAACCCCACCCTAGATTGTCATTTCTAAGCTTTTTTTTTTGTCTTTACTTGTGCTTTCTTGCTTATATAAAAGGTAATACAGTGACTTTATATGGCAAGTTGTGCCTTCCTCAATATTATTGAACCTAACACTTCCTGAAGAATAAGAATAAACAGATGTTCTTTCTCAATGCTCAAGCATAACATATAAAAATATTAATAAGAAGGAAATAACATTAATAAGGAAGCAACATGGTGAGTATAATCCACATTTTGTGTGTATAGTAGCTACAAACAGTGACAGGAGGGATGCTTATTCTTTCCATGTTAGATTTTTTTAACTTAAAGAAAAGCATTATTGCTATAGCTTGAGGAATAATTTGCTAGAGGATCCCATGTGTTTTGTTTGCTTATTCATTAAAAAGCACAGACAATTTTTATCTGAAACAAATAGAAGAAAAAATAACATACAGGGCAAATTTGGAAGGAATAATATTTGCAAGTTGACACTGAACTCATTTGAAAAATTACAATTCTGGGGCACAGTTGAGTTTGATCACATGTATTTGTTTAAGTTTTATTAACTTTGATGAATAGAAACACATTCCAGTAAGAGAGGGCATGCATTTAAATATTTATGGTGGGCTGAATTCATACTCAAGCTACACAGTTTAAAACATTATTGCATCTCTCCTTACGGAAATAAGCCAGAAGTGAGGATCAGGCTGGCTGTAGATCAGGAGAAGCTGTCCACATGACTAACACAGTTAGTCATAAAGAACAGGTGAACTAACAGCTGACCAAAGCCGGACAGGCACAAATTAGAAGACAGTGGGAAGAAGTCCTGTCAGAAGGAAGGTGGAAAGGGATTTCTGAGTATAAAGGTCATAGGTAAACCAGTAGTCTAGTTTTCCACAACTCAAATAATGATTATCAGTGATAATGATAAATCATAGAGGTATTAATAATAATAACATGATCTCAGTTTCTAACCATGTACTATGTGTCCAATACCATGAAGAATGCATAAATACATTAAATTAATGAATCCATTATAATAATTAATTTAATTCTCATAAATAATAAAATTGAGTTTTGGATTTGGTATTCACAGAAGATTTACTACCTGCCTGAAGCAGGCTTTCACATTTGGTCCTTGTGACAGCCCCATCGAAGACCAGTCTTATTCTAAAGGTAACCCAACTCAGACCCTGAAAGACCAGTGACTTGAATCCACGCACCTTGTAAATGAAAATCTTGTGTCAAACCAGAGAGTTTATCTCTAGACTCTATCTTCTGAACTAGTAGTTCTCATCAAAATCATATGTTAAAAAAAGTTTTGTCACTCGGACCAGGTGGCTCATGCCTATAATCACAGCATTTTGGGAGTCCGAGGTCGGAGAGTCACTGAGGACCACATAAAGCCAGGAGTTTGAGACCAGCCTGGGCAACAAAGCAGAACCCTGTGTCTACAATAATAATAAATTATAAAAGACTATTTTCCATGCCCTATACATCAAGCTTTTAATTCAGTCTGGGGTGGGAACCAAGAATTTGCATTTCTAATATATTCTCAGATGATACCAATGCTATTTGAAAACTTATGTTCCAAGTCACTCTTTCACGGATACGGACATGTCATAATAAAGTCCCTTGCCTCAGTCTCTCTCTAATATGTGTAAAAAAGTATTCTTTATAAGTTGTTTTGAGGTTTCAATTGTTTATCCCACATAAGGCACTTAAAACTGGGTCTTGCACATGATACATATTAAATGCTTAAATGATGTTATTGGTCAGTATATTTACAAAAGTAACACTTGAAGTAGATTGTGATGTTTAAAAGAATAGTAAAGTAAAAATAGTAACGCCATAATACCATATTGCTTTTTAAATTCTAACTAATACCCATGGGTCTATCCTATGACCTGTGTAAGACACATGACCTTGTATAAAATACACAACCTTGCTTTGACCCGAGGTTTTTTTCCCCCCAACTTGTAAATAAGAAAAATTATATCATTTATCACAACACAGGAAGGTTTAAAAAAACTTGTAAAATTATTTTATAGCACTTTGTGAAAATAATGGAGTATGTAAAAGCCAATAATAAATTTCACTTTTCTCAAAGAACATTGTAAAATTCTAATACCTCAGCTGATTTACTGCTATAGCTAAAGTGCTATAGACAAGACTGTTTTTCCTAAAATATCAGCAGTTGGGTTCTCTTTTTAAAGTATGTGATAGATGTAATTTATAATATGTAACTTTCTACAATACTAAAAGGAAATTTAATTTGCTTAATTTCAAAGACATTAATTATATGATAAAATTGTTGGTGGGTTAAAAAAAAAAAAAAAAAAACAGAAACATGAAAAACCAGATACATCACACGTGTTAAGAAATAAGAAAAGGGAAAATAAAATTTGGAGGTTTTAGAAACTTGAAGTATCCCTTTAAATTTCTGAGAAGGCACTGAACTCCTTTAAGATGAGTGAGCCTTTCTTATTATTTCTAAGCAATGAAGATTAGCCACATGAACAGACATATCTTTCAGCAGCAATAGCATTAGGAGGCACATGTTTCCAGAAAGGAGAAAGCTGATGTACTGAGGACAGTTTGAAACTGACGTGGTTTAGTAGACCAGGTGTCAGAATTTGTGAATTTTAATCCCTCTCACACACCACCCCATGCTACTGACTTGTGTGGGCTGTGGCAAGTGAATGGTTTCTTTTGGCATTTCAATGCATCCTTAGGAAAAATGGATAGAGTTACATCAACCTACCACAAGTAATTAACATGATGATTTTTCTTCGCCTGTATCAGTAAGCCCATCCTAGCTATTAGGAACTGCACATATCTTTTCCATCATTGTAACCATTTGCAAACTTTACAGAAGGTCAATGTGAAATGAGAGCAATAGCAAAGAGAGCTTCAAATCAGTTAAAATTACTAACAAAACATACTTGTAACCTAATGGAATCACACTGTTTTAAAACAAAATATTATCATATCGGTTTATCTGTTGTTCTTTTCTCAAAATTAAGCTCAGGATCACCTCAGCAACTGTTAATATTCTAGTGTAAAATGTTAAGTCTGCTTGGCCTTCATTTATTCTAAGCTTTTAAATTTTTGTGGTTTTAAAATTTTTTGATTAAAAGAATAAATCCAACCTTAAACAGAAATAAACCGTAAGTGGCATTGTGTTATTGAAACATACCAGTACATCCTTCCTAAAGATTAAAAAATAGCTAAGAAGCAATATCTCCTTGCCAAGACTTTACTTTCAATGTAGTTTTCTCCACGGTGGAGAGCTTTTAATGATCATTTAGAAACATTGTTTCTTTGCTATTCTGCTTCCTGGCTTCCAGAGGGAATGGCAGGGCTGTGACTTGTGTCAGTCAGTAGGTGCCTAAGCCTTTCTTTTTTAATGAGAATAGGATTCCAGACCAAATAAATCAAATTTCTCCCTGTCGTCCTGAGAGAGTAACATCTGAATTAGCCACAGTGTAAAATAGCCAAGGATAATTAATTATATGCTTTGAGTCAACCCTCATTCCCTTCCAATTGAAGTACCTACAAAGAACATTATAATGATGTTCACCATCTTAAACTTCCCAAAGTTTCTATCATTAATACTATAATTTTTATAAGTGAACATTTGGCAATATGAGTGTATTTTACCCACTGCTCCTGTTTGGTTTCACTCACCTTCTGTTACATGTTTTATCCATTTCTGTTCTAGCTCTGCCTTAGAAAGCATCTGATTTCTATTCATCTATTTTGCTTATACTCTGCAAATTGTCTTATGCCCTCTGAGAAGAAAATGTATCCAAGCATAATATGAGAATGGTAGAAAACATTAGACATTTTCATTTTTTTAATTAAATGCTATTTCAAATATTTTTAAAGAGTCATTGATTTGCAGAGGTTTTAGCTCTTTCAAGGTTAAATAGGTGAATTTCTATTTCTGAAGAAAATTGTATTAGAACACGAGAAGATGGGTTTTGAAAATGTAATTTTGTATTTGGTAAATCATCATAATTTTCATTGCTGTTTTGTGTGTCTACTCATTTGTTTTTGAATTGATTTTTTAAATGATTCTCTTTTAATAAAACCAATTGTTTATGGTCAGAACAATAATATCAGAAGAATTATAGAGATCAAAGGAGAACATAAAATTAAACAGCATAAAGGATAAAGAAACATAAAGAAAGCATTAAAATCACCAATGATGACAGAACATGCTACTTAAATTAGACAAGCTTTATTCTTAGGGTTAGAGAAAAATCAAGCATAAACTTATAAATATTAACTTGAAAAAAATCAGAGACTTTTAGTCAAAATCCATAGTAATTGAAGTTCACTGATTTATGTGTTAGGCTAAAATTGAATTTAAATCCTCAATTCAATGTTGACACACCTAAAACGTGAAACAGAAATCTTTAAAGTCTAACAATGTGAAGATAAATTCAGCTACCTGGGAACTAAGCCTCCATTAAACAGTAGTTCCAATGAACATGATGGCTGTATGATGTAGTAACAGAGTAAGAAACCTGTTGACCTGGTTTCAGATCTCACCTGTTTCACTTAGCAACTGTGTGACCTAGCACAAGTGACTTGAATTGTAGGTTTCAGTTTCTTTATCTATAATATGGAATCAATAAAGAGACCGACTTTATAGAATTCTTATGAATATTAAATGAAATCATACTTTACTCCCTTTTACTATTAAATGAGTTTAGAGTATCTTGGCAATATTGCAGCATTGTGCCTCTCTGGATTATCTTGAGGGTAAAGCTGTCTAGAAGATAGAGTTCAGCGTCAAATAGAAATTTCGTTGTATTTATGTATCTTCTGATAGCGTCTGTCAGACTGGAAAATCCTGAGTAACAAGAAGTTCCTAAGCAAATTTTCAATAAATCCTAAAACTTTCTAAAGTAGAAATGAGAAATAGAAATTACCTTGTGTATATCTTACAGGAATGTTTTCCTAGTATCGCATTCCCCAAAGGCAGAGAAACTTTGACATGGAGGAAGAGGGTACAAGAAGAAAGTTGCCCAGGTATCTAATCAGGCTCATTCTCAGGACTTGACAGTGACTGAGAATGTACTAAGTTTCATAATACCCACATGACAAAAGGATCAACACGTTACTTACTCCTTGACATCTGCACTTGGGTCAGAAATTAAGCAATTGGTTCTATTATACTTTTCTCTAAAATTATAATTTCAGGCAAGGTGCAGTGGCTCATACCTGTAATCCCAGCACTTTGGGAGGCCGAGGCGGGTGGATCACGAGGTCGGGAGTTTGAGACCAGCCTGACCAACATGGTGAAACCTCGTCTCTACTAAAAATACAAAAATTAGCTGGGCACGGTGGCGCATGCCTGTAATCCCAGCTACTCAGGAGGCTGAGGCAGGAGAATTGCCTGAACCCAGGAGGCGGAGGTTGCAGTGAGCCAAGATCATGCTACTGCACTCCAGCCTGGGTGACAGAGTGAGACTTCGTCTCAAAAAAAAAATTATAATTTCAGCAAATAAATGGATATAGCAAGAAATCAGATTCTATTTATTTGAAAGAAGGCATTGTTAGTTTACTTTATCCTAAATGAGAATATAAACTAATTTAAATAATAAAAGCCATATCTCATTTTGCATTACATATTTCACCAAAATTATTTTATGAAATAATGATGTATAAAGATGTTTACAAAAATTATTAAAATAAAAGTTTTTGGAGGAGCAGCTTTATTTAGCAATTTATTTTTCCTATAGAACTGCTCAGAGCTATTAATATCATCTCACTAACAAACTTCATGAAAACTAATTGTTGAAGGAAGATATTGGATATGATATTTCCCAAATTATTTGGCCAGGGATTTCCCATTTATCTTGATTCATCTCTAAATAAATGCTATGTTCTATGATACCAGTTTTGGGAAATGAAGCTTTGGAAAAATTGGTTGCATTTTTTTATTGATTACAATTATAAGTCAGAGATGCACTTACGATAGAAAACGATGATAATAACAAAAATTAAACTAGGTCAAAACGCCTATGGGATAGTCTCTCTACATTATTGCTGAATATAATTTTTAATTTTTAATCCATTTCCAAAGGATATGTTAAAATTTTTAAATGCAATTCTGCCTAGAATCTTAAAATTACTGTATCAAAAGCATAAGTTATATCAAAACATCTCATGTACCTCATAAATATATTTACCTACTACGTACCCACAAAAATGTAAAAAAAGAAAATTTAAAGCATAAGAGTTACTTTCCATTTCAGCAGTATTCTGAATGACTTTGGGACTTTAGTATGGAATCAGGTATTTTGCCCATGATGTTATTTTAACTTAAAAGGCACAAAACTCTCTCTGTTTTCTTTTAAGACAGAATTCCATTTTATTCATTAATTCAGTAAGTATTTCCTGAGAGCGTAGAATGTGGGAAGCATAGACATCTGCTTTGGGGATGTAACAGCAAATAAAACATATGCTTCTCCTGTTCTCATTTGAATCCGGTTTGGGGGCACTGGCGTCAAAAAATTTATTTGTGAAATCATTCAACTTTATAATTTCTAGTAAGCAAAGGTGAGAATGAATGCTTATATGATAATTTATAAAAACAGAACTCACCTACATTAGAATATGTAATAGTTGAACTAAGACTGAAAAATGAGTAGGATTTTACTGAGCAGCGGGCAGGAGGGAGGTTGGAGTTGGTCTGGAAAGCAACATAGGGGAGGGCTGACCAGGAATCTGCAGATTCGTAGGATTGAACATCAAGCCACAGAGGATTATTCTCAGGCCTGAAACCCATTGACATTTTCCCTACTGGGTTTCAAACTTGCCTATGACAAGCAACTCCTTTATTCCTTCCAGTTTCTTCCTATGAGAATGGGAATGTCTGTCCTACACTTATACCAGCATTGTATTGAGGAGGCAGGTCGCTCATTTAAGAGTTTCACAGATCCTCAGAAGAAGAGAAATTCTGCCTAGTATAGATCACACCCAGAGTCTTGGCTCTACTTGAATCAGATGATAAGGTTTGAAACTTTTTGAACTGATGATATTTAGATGAGATTTTGGACTTAGAGTTGATGCATGAATGGGTTAAGACTTTTGGGAATATTGGGATGTGTTGCACATGGGATGGACATGGATTTTTGAGACCAGAGGGCAGAATCTACTGGGTCGAGTAATGCATCCCCCTCCCCTGAAACAGAAATTCATGTCCACCTGGAACTTCAGAATGTAACCTTACTTGGAAATAGTAATAGGGACAGAAGACAGAGAAATTCCAGGCAGAAAAGGGAGGGTCCACAATGAAACCCCACCCTGAAGCCAAGAAGCCTGAAACCACTGCCCAAAGTAAGAACTTCTCTCCCTCTTTTCCTGCTTGAATGTTGCCTTTTCCTAAACTACCCATGGCCAATCCCACCCTCCATCCTGTGACTAGAAAGACCCCTGACTCAGCTGGTAGAGAGGAGAAGCAGCTGGACATCAGGGACTATGGCTGGACATCAGAGAGAAGTGGATTGACTTCAGAGGGACAGCTTGATGGCATAACTTCAGAGATGGATCTGGCCTGAGATGGCCAGACTTCAGGCGAAGATTGCCTATCTGCCCTATCCCCTTTTCAGCTCCCCTTCCCACTGAGAGCCACTTTCACCAGCAATAATATCCCCCACATTTACCATTCTTAAATTCATTTGTGCAACCTCATTTTTCCTGGATGCTGTACAAGAGCTTGTGAGCCAAACGTGTGGATACAAAGGGCTATCACACTGGCCCTTTGTCCTTGCTGGTGGAGAGCAGCCACCTCACAAAGGGCCTACTGAGCTGCTAACACTTAAGCCATCTGCAGACAGCAGAGCTAAAAGAGCACTGTAGAGACATGGATGAAGCTGGAAACCATCATTCTCAGCAAATTAACACAGGAACAGAAAAGCAAACACCACATGTTCTCACTCACAAGTGGGAGTTGAACACATGGACAAGGGAGGGGAACATCACACAATGGGGACTGTTGAAGGGTGAGTTCTAGGGTAGGGATGGCATTGAAATACCTAATGCACATGATGGGTTGATAGGTGCAGCAAACCACCATGGCACGTGTATACCTACATAACAGACCTGCACATTCTGCACATGTATCCCAAAATTTAAAGAATATTTTTTTAAAGGGCATTGTTACATGCTCCCTGGGGCTTCAGAACTCTCATGCACCCTGTGTGGATGCTGCTGCGGGGCCTGAAGGGAGTTTGGTACTGCAGTCTCCCAAAAGGACTTTCTCCGGCTCCTGCACCCACTCACCTGTGCACTCCTTCCCATGGTGGTGGAACGCAGTTGGTGTGAGTGAATGGAGTTCGATCCTGCCAGCACCGAAAAGGCCAGCTGGTTCCAGTGCTTGTGACTCCAGTTACTGCCGTATTCACTCACACACTCTTTCCTGTGAGGAGTTGAGAGCAGTGGACTCAGTAAACAAGGCACCCCGTCACAAATCCCCCAAAGGGGCCAGGGAAAGATCCTGCTTTGGGGACATCTTAGTTACATTAAGGTGAGGTCATATTGATTAGGGTAGACAGTCAATCTAATGATTAGTGTCCTCATAAAGTGGTCAGAAGAATGCTCACACACTGTGAATAAGGCCTTGTGAAGATGGAGACAAAGGTTACAGTGACATAGCTACAAGCCAGGGAATGCCAAGGATTTCCAGTAACTACCTGAAGCTAGAAAGAGGCAAGGAAAAATATTCCCCAGTATCTGAAGAGGGAGCATGTCCCCGCCAATACTTTCATTCCAGACTTCTAGACTCCAGAATGGTGAGAAAGTATTTTCTGTTTGTTGTTGTTGTTGTTTGCTTGTTTTTGAGATGGAGTCTTGCTCTGTCACCCAGGCTGGAGTGCAATGGAGCAATCTCTGCTCACTTCAATCTCTGCTTCCCAGGTCAAATGAATCTCCTGCCTCAGCCTCCTGAGTGGCTGAGATTACAGGCGCCCACCAACACACCCAGCTAATTTTTTGTGTTTTTAGTAGAGATGGGGTTTCATTATGTTGGCCAGACTGATCTCAAACTTCTGATCTCGTGATCTGCCCGCCTCGGCCTCCCAAACTGCTGGGATTACAGGCGTGAGCCACCATGCCCAGCCTCTGTTGTTTTAAGCCATCCAGTTTGTACTAAATTGTTACAGCAGTCCTGGAAAACTAATGCAGTTTCTCATGAGAGTAAATATCCTGAGATAGTTTTATTTTCATTACTGTCAATACTGATAACAAGGATCTGTGGAGACTGAGAGTTGATGTTAGGTATGCCAGGTAGATATGAACATGACCGTTCCTTCTGATATTAGTTACATTATTTGGGTTCTTTCCAGTAAAAACTAAAATTGTCGGTTAAACTATTGCATATCTTGTGCTATCTTTGGATGTAGCATTTGAAAAGATGAACCCCTTAAATAATACCACTATTTTATTAACAATGCTCTAATAATTTTGTGTGTTCTTATGTATGTGTGGGTGTCTGTGTGTTTGATGGTTAAAAGTGTTAGGTTAGTGCAAAAGTAAATTGACGTTATTGCCATAAAAACTATGGGGAAAACCACAATTACTTTTGCACCAAAATAATAGTATCACATTCTAAACAACTACTTGAAAATGTAAAATGACTGAAAATGGCTTTTGTAGAGCAATGTAAGTACAATATACTAGAGTTATAAATGAGTCTGTATCTGATGCTTGTGGCCACTTGTGTCCAAATAATTATTTTCTGGGTACATACTCTACTAGCCTCCAGCAATTAATTTTGTCAAATATTCACTTATTTACAAAACATTTATTTTGAGCACCTATTAGATACAAACTCTGTGCTGGGTGCCAGGCTACAGTGGAGAGCCAAAGAGCCCTTTGCTCTTACAGAGCATGAAAGCCATTGGAAAAAAGACAATCCACGCAGCTTAAAAATACATGAAAAATGACAGGTTCTATGGAAGGTCCTCATGGAGAAGAACAAGTAAGAATGTACTTTCAATCCAGGGGTAAGGAAACAGCTCTCAGTGCAGATGACTTTTAACTGAAGGCTGAAGTATTCAAAGGAGCTGAACATACAAAGAACAAGGCAGGAGGTCAGCCTTCTGATAGAAAAAAATATATAAGTATAAAGACAGTCTAAGGCATGAGTGGCATTTCTAATAGCATCAAGCGGAAAGAATATACAAATATAAATAAAATCAAATAATTCTCTCAAGAATATAAAATAATCTTTAGCAGATTTTGAAACAAGTATGTCCTTACAGTCTCTTGAAGACTGAGTCTAACAGCAAACACCATAACTGGCTTCCTCTGCCATCTCATCATCTGCCAGCAAATCTTACTGAAAATTAAATGGCATTGTAGGAAGAGCAAGCTCAGCCAGCATGTCAGGAGCCTTTGTTGGAATATAACTCCACAGAAGAAAACATGCAGAGAATGGAAGACAGCAGGATAGCTTAGCAGCTGCTATGTACTGAGCAATAGCAGGACGGCCTCAAAGATTTCCGTGGAAATGCTGTGGAGGCCCGTAGGGTCCTAACTGGAAACAAAGGGAAACAGCAGCCATTCATGAATCAGTCTGGTGTGGAAGTTAGCACACAGGGAGAATTTGACTGTGTGCAAAACAAAAAGGCAAAGAGAGCAGTAATATTATGTTCTGTCAATAGTGCAAGCTGAAGAATATTGTTAAATTTTGTTGTTAAAGCTTTAGGTAAATCCTATACCCTAAAGGCTTTGGCGTAGAAAAGGAAACAATCGACAAAATGCAACTAAAAGCAAACAAAGGGCAACCTACAGACTGAAAAATATGTAAACCACGCATCTGTTAAGGGGTTAGCATCCAACATTTATTTTTAAAAACGCTTATAAACTCAATAACAAAAAAAGAAATAATCTGATTGAAAAATGGGCAAAGGATCAGAACAGATATATCTCCAAAGAAGACATAAAAATGGCAAACATATATATGAAAAAGTGCTCAACATCTCTAATCATCAGCGAAATGCAAATTAAAACCACTGAGAGATACCACTTCATACTCATTAAATTGGCTACTATAAAAAACAAAGAGAGAGAGAAAGAGAGAGAGATAACACACGTTAGCTAGGATGTGGAGACAAGAGAACCCCGGTACACTGTGGGTGAAAATGACACCATTGTGGAAAAGAGCACGGAGGTTACTAAGGAAATTAAAAACAGAACTACCATATACACCCAGCAATCTCTCCTGCGGGTTCATACCCAAAGGACATGAAATCACAAGTTTGTAAAAGTATCTGCACTCTCTTGCTCATTTCAGCATTACTCACAATAGCCAAGATAATGGAAATAACTAGGTATCTGTCAAACAGAAGAAAGGATAAAAAAAATTATAAACACATACACGCGCACACACACACACACACACACACACACACACACACATCCAGAGGCAGGAATATTACTCAGCCTTTGAAAAAGAAGGTGCTCCCATTTATGACAATGTGGAAGGACCTGGTGGACATTATGCTACATGAACTAAGCAAAACACAGAAAGAAAAATATTGTATGATCTCACTTATAGTGGCGTCTGAAAAAGTACACAGAAAATAAAACAGCAGCTTTCATGGGTTGGGCAGGGAGAAGGGAAATGGGAAGACACAGGTCAAAGAATACAAAGTAATTCTTAATGTAGTATGAATGAATCTAATGTATAACATGAGGACTAGAGTGAATAAAATGGTACTGTATTAGAAATGTTGGTTAAGTAAGTATATGTTAGCTTCTCTGGTTATAGAAAAGTAACTAAGTGAGATGACAGATACGTTAATCTGCTTCAGTAACCATTTTACTATCTACATATACTACACTACTATCCCATAACATCATATTGTAGGCCTCAAATATATACAACACAATTTACCTTTTCTAAAAAACAGTATTTTCTTCAAACAGGGCATGACCCACTTTTCACATAAAAACTATCAGTACTGGGTTGGGTGCGGTGGCTCATGTCTATAATCCCAGCACTTTAGGAGGCCAAGGTGGGCGGTTCACAAGGTCAGGAGATTGAGACCATCCTGCCCAACATGGTGAAACCATGTCTCTACTAAAAATACAAAAAAATTAGCAGGGCCTGGTGGTGCACACCTGTAGACCCAGCTACTTGGGAGGCTGACGCAGGAGAACTGCTTGAACCCAGGAGGCAGAGATTGCAGTGAGCCAAGATCATGCCCTGCATTACAGTCTGGGCGACAGTGTGAGACTCCATCTCAACAACAACAAAAATTATCAATACCTACATTTCAAGATTTGTTCGTTAATTCAATACTTATTTAGTGAATGCCTATCATGTTCCAAGCATATTTCTGGCAATATCATCTGTCAACAAAATAAAGATTCTTATTTTATTACAAAATTTATTTCGGCCAAAAAGACAGACGATGGATATAATGGCTAAAAAGATTATGATGATAGCAGGTGGTCAGTGCTAGGGAGCACAGAACCCCAAGGATGGCACGTCCCTGCAAGCAGCAGCAAGTTGGCCTTAGGTGAAGAAGAACTGGTGAGCTTCAGAGTAGCAAAGGTGAGAGGTAACTAGGAAAGATCATGAAAACTTACAGGTCATTTAAATAAATGAGGACTACAGAATTTGTAACACTGTACCCCATCCCCACGTACCCTTCACTCAGTCTCCCTCAATGATAAGATATTATGTAATCATATATATTAAGACCAGAAAATTGGAATTGATACAATTCAATAAACTAAGATAGAGACCTTGTTCAGACTCCAAGAGATTTTTCATGCATTCACTTTTCATTGTTGCTTGGGGTAAAGTTGTTTGGATATTGTGGGATGAACAGATTTATGTAGATACCACAGGACTCAGGGTGCTCAGCTGTTCCATTACTCCCCAGAATGCCCTCTTTTTGTTGTCACATGCTCACCCCACCCCTTTCAGCCACCTGTCATTGAGTTTAATGGCGATGACTTCATCTTTGAGTGAGGTGGGGCTCCTCTGAAAGATTTTGAGCAAATGAGTGACATAATCTGCTAGGTTATGTGTATATTTATATATTTCTTTATTTTTATTTTTTTTTTTTTGTACTTAAACATTCAAATCTATAGAAGTTTGAAAGAATGAAATGAATCCCTGTATTTCTTTATGACTGTATTTTCAAATACTGGCATTTTACTTAATTTGCTCTATTTTTCTATATATATTATTTTGATTTCATGTTGCTTTTTCTCCTCTTTGTGGTGAGCCATTTGAAAGTAATTTGTAATAAACAATGGCAATTACTACTAAATATATAAGTCATGTAAGAACAGGGAAATTTGTCTCATAAGCACAGCATTAGCACACCTTCCCAAATTAACATTGATACAATGTCATCTAGTATATACGCCACTAATTTCTCTCTTGTCTTAAACATTCTTTAAAATTTTAAAATAAAGAATCCAATCAAGATCACACATCATACTTGCTTGTCGTTTCTCTTATCACCCCTGTCCTGGACAAATATCTCTCTGTCTCCCCGTCCCCCGCCCCTATTTTTGTCTTTCAGGACATAAGGTAGTTGCTTGCTGAATCTCCTCTAATTTGGATGGATTTCTCTGATTATTTCCTCCTGATCAATTTTTGACTGGACATTTCAGCAAGAACATGAGCTAAGTAGTTGTGTACTTCCTACTGATCATATCATGAGGCACAGAGTAGCAGTTTATCTTATGAATACTGCAAAAATTGTCGAATAGGTTAGGGTAGTGTTCATTCAATCTTTCCCTTTCAAAGATAGTTTATTTCCTTTGTGATTAATTTTTAAAAATCCATGGAGTGACACAGAGTTCATGTGAACATTCTGTGAACATTCATGTGAACATTCTTAGCACCTTTAACTTAGTGGTTTCAGCATACATTGATGATGCTTAGCTATGTTAATTATTACATTGGTTGATGAAATATAACGCATTTGCCCACTAACACTCTGTAAAGATGTTCTTTCTGTCATCTCACTCCTACCACCTTTTATTTAGGATGAGTGTGGACTTAAGAGTTTTTGATAATGTTGGTATTTGTATTACTATTGTTATTCCAGTTATTTTTATTATTATTTTCTAACATTTTTTTTCTTTTAATTGTCAAGTTATTCTGTTGGGCCTGTGGGAGCTATTTCAAGCCCCTGTGACTTTCTCATATTCCCATTAGTCTTCAAACACTTTCTGGCTTTCAAATAATAATATACTCTAGAATCACTTCAAACTTCCTCTGCTTCAAATGAGGAATGAACTATTTCTCCAGAAGCCCCTGGTCCCTTTGTGTTGGGAAGTGGCAAAGGTCACACCTCGTTTTGAGAAGGAAGAGGGATAAGGATAAGGGAGTGGGGTGAAGGCACAGAGAGGAGTTAGGAAACCAGAAGCCATCGCAATCTTGACCAGAACTAAATGTGACTGGGCTAGCCAAAAACAGTTTAACACAGGGGAAGTGGTTGGATTTTTTAAGTTATCAAGGTAGAGTACTTCACAGATAGGATGTGGAGTTTAAGAGAAAGACACGAGACAGAGATGCCTCGAGCGTTTTGGCCTGAGCTGCTAGAAGGATGGAATTTGGGGAGGGAGGTGCAAAAGAGAAGGATCAATAGTTCAAAAGTTCAGTGTTGTGAATTATTTTTTTGCCAGCCGTTTCCAAAGTTGTTCAAACATGGTGAAATAATTTAGCCTTTGAAATATCCAGTTTTATTTTCTTCAGTGTTACATGTGTACACATACACACTTTAGAACACTGAAGAGTTATTTTAATACTTATAATCTGTATCAGCAAAAAAAGTACCATTAGATTGTGAAAGAGATTCCCCTTTAACAACCTCCTAATTTTTCCTCTAAAGACACGTGCCCATATATATTACGATTCATATAGATTCAGATTTGTTACCATATGGTATAAAGTGATTTTTTTCCCATGGCTATTTTCACTATTTTACCCATAGATTTCTATATGAAAGAAACATAAAATGAAAGAGCAATGCAATTGCTTAATATTTGCTATTGAATTAATTTTTTTTTGTATATTCAGAAAGACTGCGCTTAAAAATCATGCATTTACAAGAAATTCCTGTAGCCTTCACTGGGCACAGGATCTAGGGATATTCTTAGAGAAATAGAGCATACAATTTTATTTATTCATTTATTTATTTACTTATTTTTGAGATGGAGTCTTTCTCTATCACCCAGGCTGGAGTGCAGTGGCACAATCTTGGCTCACTGAAACCTCCACCTTCCAGGTTCAAGCCATTCTCCTGCCTCAGCCTTCCAAGTAGCTGGGACTACAGGCCTGCACCACCGTGCCTGGCTAATTTTTGTATTTTTAGTAGAGATGAGGATTCACCATGTTAGCCAGACTGCACTGAAACTCCTTTGCCAGACTGGTCTCGAATTCCTGATCCACCTGCCTCAGGCTCCCAAAGTGCTGGGAATATAGGCGTGAGCCATCACACCTGGCCTATTTTTTACTTTTTTATTTTTTGAGACTGAGTCTCACTCTGTTGCCCAGGCTGGAGGGCAGTGGCACGATCTTAGCTCACTGCAACCTCTGCCTCCTGGGTTCAAGCGATTCTCTTGCCTCAGCCTCCTGAGTAGCTGGGACTACAGGCGTGTGCCACCACGACTGGCTAATTTTTGTAGTTTTACTAGAGACGGGGTTTTGCCATGTTGGCCAGGCTGGTCTTGAATCCTTGACCTCAGGCAATCCACCTGCCTCAGCCTCCCAAAGTGCTGGGATTACAGGCGTGAGCCACCATACTCGGCCAGACCATAGAATTTTACTTAAGGCAAGGTTGGACAAACTTTCAGTAAAGAGTCAGATAGTAAATATTTTAGGCTTTACAGGCCATGACCCCTGTCATAACTACTGACATTGTCGTGTGAAAGCAGCCATGGAAAATATCTAAACAAATTAACATGTTGGTGTTTCAATAAAATTGTATTTACACAAACAGGAGGCAGACAGGATTTAGCCTGCTAGCCATAGTTTACCAAGCCCTAATTTAAGGGAAGCCCAAATAAACAGATTGATTAAGGGCAGCTATCACTCTCTGGCCATGGTACAGGAAACCAGAATTAAAGCAAGAATATCAGAATACCAAATGTTAAAAAAGAAGTATATTGGTGATAATGAAATGCGTGGCCATACATGTAATAACATGCTACCACACACTTCAGTCTTGAGGTAAAATACATCAAAAGTAATTTTTAAAGTATTGCTACATATAAGAATTTTTTAATATCTGAATATTTTATAAAAGCTCTTTTACATAAACATTTATGAAAGGAAGTTCTTTGTTAAATTTCTGATCTGCCAATTATTTTATAAATTAATTGTTTGGATCTTAGAAAGCATTTTTCTATGGACACACTATTATAACAGTAAACTAGTGTATATTATAACAGAAGGCCCTTCACTTTGCTCTCATCCTCTTCCACCACGTACCGTATTATTCTCAGACAACAGAGCAATTTAGTTCAACTCAAGTTACTGAATGATATTTAAAACAAGCCTTCCCTATAGGAAGCCCTTTATAGTTCAGAAATGAGATATCTTGCCAGTTCTGATGGGCATTGAAGCCTCTAGCTCTCTTGAACATTAGTAATTAAGGACATTCATCAATAAAGTGGTAGTCACACATTGAAAGATGGTCTAGGCCAGGCGTGGTGGCTCATGCTTATAATCCCAGCACTTTGGGAGTCCCAGGTGGGTAGATTTCGAGGTCAACAGATGGAGACCATCCTGGCCAATGTGGTGAAACCCCGTCTCTATTAAAAATAGAAAAATTAGCTAGGTGTGCCAGCGCACACCTGTAGTCACAGTTATTCAGGAGGCTGAGGCATGAGAATCACTTGAACCCGGGAGGCGGAGGTTGCAGTGAGCCAAGCTGTGCCACTGCATTCCAGCCTGCTGCAGTGAGACTCCACCTCAAAAAAAAAAAAAAAAAGGGTCTGAATCTATTAAATGCTATCAATGTGTTGGTCATTCAAAAGAACTTGCTTTATTTATATAGGTAGGAAATGTGAAACTGTTATAGAAAATAATTCTAGGATTTACTAGACATGCAATTATAAATAGATTTATCCATTCCATGGCTTCTCCTATTATTTAGACTAAATGAATGATTGAAGGAAATAATACTAGTCACAGAAGTAAATGAATCAAGATTATTGACTATTTGATCAGTGTAGGGAAAAGTGATTTCAGGCATATATTATGTCTTCCGACACCAACTTTTTAATTAAACAATGTAAATTCCAAGATATGTTTTCAAAATATTTCAATAAAAAGCTATAAAAATTTATATTGTTATTAGGTATAAGAATCTATATATGAATTAAGCAGATTATTTCACTGTTGACTAGCATATAAACTCAGAGAACCAAAAGAGAAGTGAATATATTGTTTATCATTTTATACTACCATTTTCTATCAAAATGTAGACATTGGTGGACAAGGAAATTGCTGTATTCAATACATTTATAAGGCTTCTAATTAAGAGGTTTACTTTTTTCTGATATTTTATGCCCTAAAATTTACAGGATATTTCAAATATGAGGATGAAACAAGTATTTTATCTTCTATAATGTTCAAAGTGCAAGATCACAAGCATCCCCTCATTTATGCTTTCGCTCCCTAAAGAAAAAATCACCTCTTTTTATTTTTTCTATTTTGTAGAATTAACCACAAACTATAATTTCAAATCACATTTTTTTCCTTAAGTTCGAGTTTTGTCATTAGTCAGAAACTTCCCTATTAACTGACTAAATTCTATGTCTAAGCTAAAATGAAATGAAGATGACATTTAAGAAAATTTATAGGTATATATGTCTTCCTAAACTGCTATTTCTTTAAAACAATATATTTAACGTTTACATTTTTGCAAGAAATAGACAACTGACCTCCACCTGTGGGTGAGTATTCCTTTCTGATAAATGCAGGCATACACTTTCAAGTTCAAGCTATGTACATGTCTTAATAGAGGCTCAGGGAGCAGAGAAGTGCTCTAATGATTAAAGACTGCCGTAAGCCAGGCATGTTTTTGAGAATTTTTGTTCTTTTACTGTAAAAGAACATGTAACTTTGAGGTGGGAGGAAGGCATAATGTGGGTGTGAATTGTGTGTGCCTTTCAGTAAATTCTTCTTTTCAAAGAAAATCTCAAGAGTTCCCCAAATGTAAACATACTGTATTCATCCCTGTCATGCACTTGAGGGATTTTATCCCTAAAGTGAGGTATAGTTAGTCACTGGAAAAAGAAAAAAAGGGATAAAATATTATAGCATATAATTTACAGTTATTAACAGGAAAAACTTTGCTTTTTTGAAAAAGCGTAAGCCTATAACTCCTGCTGGGATCAGAAGTATCATTTGCAGAACTCTTTGAAGCAGTGTTTCACCTCCCCACTTGTAAGTGCATAAATCTTTCTCTATTGCTTGGAGTAACTAAACAACATCTGGCAACAAGAGTGACTAAGCTAGAGACAGAGAGAAGTAAAGGAGATTTAAAGAAAACCAGTTAGAGAAACCAAATTCAAACAATGTTTTGCCTAAACAACGAATCTTTTATACTATTACATTAAATAAAAAATATATCATATTATATAAAGTACAATGTATACATGAATAAAAAGTCTTAATGAACAATAAAATTCCTGCAAACCACATTGTACCCCATGTGGATATCTCTTAAGGTCAACACCAAAAACTTGAGTAATATTTTAAAAATATGAATGGACAAAAAGGTTAATGTTTCAATGGAGTACACTGGCATAATCATAGAGAACTGCAGCTTTGACCTCCTGGGATCAAGAGATTCTCCCACCTCAACCTCCAGAGTAGCTGGGACTACAGGCATGCCCCACCATGCCTGGCTAACTTTTTAATTTCTGTAGAGATGGAATCTCCCTATGCTGCCCAGGCCAGTTTTGAACTCCTCGGGTAAAAGATCCTCATCCTCTTAAAGTTTGGGATTATAGGCATGAACCACTCTATTTGGCCCCAAATATATATATTTTTAAATGCTGAAGGCATTAGGAGAAATATCTAATATAGGTGACGAGTTGATGGGTGCAGCAAACCACAATGGCACGTGTATACCTGTGTAACAAACCTGTACATTCTGCACATGTATGCCAGAACTTAAACTATAATAAAAAAAAAACAAGTAAGTAAATAAAAAATTTTAAAAAATGCTGAAGAAGCAACTAGTAAATTTTGTGTCTGTACTCCACTTGAGGATTTTCCTAGAACAAGTAGCCAAAAAAGTGAAATATTCTTTCTGATTGCGGAATTTAGTCCAACATAATATATGTTTAAATATGGCCCAAACCAGTGCTGCAATTCAACATTTCTCAGAGAATTCAATGAAACATTAATTATTATTGTTTTTGGCAAGCATATGTGGAAATTTGGAAATGTTTTACAGTATAAGAAATATATGGAATCACATTTACTCTGCAAATATTTTGTATTTCTTTTTAAAGAAATGTTCCTATAATTATGACATGTTTTTCCTTTACAATTTATTATTCCTGAATAGAAGATCTATAGAAACTAAGATTCATAGTAATAATTCATGAATTTCTTTCTCTTAGGCTGTATTCACCATAATTACTTTTATCCATGAGTGTTCCATTTAAAAAGTAAAATAAGACAAAATATTGCAATTAAAAATAAACACACAAAACATATTTTAACATAGAGATACCATGAAATACTTGGAATGGTAAAATGTCACATTATATTTTTCTATTAAATAGACTATATGGCTATGATGCTAATCAACTTGAACTGTTTTTAATCTATACACAATTTCTTGGACCATATCCTGGAGTAAAGCAAGACATGCCAATGGATTAGAAAAATTAACAAATATTTAAATTGTTATGAAATTAGAATGGTATTTGAATATTATTATGAATTGCACTGAATGCCTAATGTATTTTAGCTTTATAATTCTGTGATAGTCGAAAGAGCATAGGCTGAGTAATCAGATTGATTCCTGTTTAAATTAGAGTTGTAGCTTTTACTGATTGTGATTGCTATCTCTCTTAGTTAGATTAATATCAACTTCATTCAGGGTTGCAACATTATGCAAAATGTATCTAACATATACTATTTCTTCATAAATTTGAATGCTCTTTCTCGCATACCATGTTCATTTTATATATGATAAGTTTATTAGGCCCAGAATTGTTACTGTGATTGATACATTTTTAGTTTTTTATGTTATTATATTAATCTCCTTTTGAAAAAAATTATATTTAAAAGATTTTTTTAAATCCCCAAAATAGGTGATTTCCCACAGATTTATATTCAAGAAAATTGATTTTTCTCCTATCTTGTTTTTCCTAGTTTGTTTTTTAGTCTGGAAGATTTTGATTTAGAAAAATAAATAAATAAATAAAACCCAGTAGTTTGATAAGAGTATGTCCCGAAGAACATTGCTTATTAAACCTGTCAAGACTTCTAAATTATCAAAAACAAAATCATTGTACATTAGTCTATATGCCTAACTGCTTCGATCTAAGGCTAAATCTTTTATTTCATAGTCTCAAAAAACTAATTCCATATCTAATGCCTCTAGCAGTTCCATGAAAGATTGTTAATGCTTTCCAATTATGTAGCCTCTTGAGAAGGGCTGCAGAGCTTAGTTGGACACACATGACTAATGCTGGTTGTGAAGTTTACAGTCGTATACAAAGATATCATCAAGCATTCACTAAGGAGAAATAAATTTTACCTAGTTACAATGACCAGCTGAGGCTTCATACATAAATGCTATTAGAGATAAAAAATTTTAAAAATATTTGGCCAGCTTTTACATCCAGAAGGAATTCCAAGAAAGAGATTAATAGAAAAGGTTCTTGCTAATGGGCAGTGATGACATAAGTTTGAGCCTTTCAAGGAAATTCTGATTTCGTTAGCACAGGATAGCAGTGAGGATGAGAGAAGGTAACCAAGATTGGATTCTGGAAAACCAAGTTTTTGAATTTGGTATGTAATGGGATGTAGACTTAAGTAAGAAAGTAACATGATAGAACAACAAATTAGGAAGATTAATTTTGCAGGTAATCACAGGGTAGGTAAAGGTATGATGGCATGAGACGCACACACACAAAGCAATACCTTGATATTACATGATAAAATTGCTGAAGGCCTGAAACAGGATGGAAAATATGGGAGAATAGCAATAAATATGATGGAAAGAATTAACTGAGTAAGCGCATGGGGATACATGTCGATAAAGTTTCCGTAGTTCCACTCAAGAAATAAAGAAGCTTTGCTAATAGAGAAAAGTGGCTCAGAGAAGCTGATTTGAGAAGGAGAATGCTGACTTAGATTTTTGTATGAAATCAATTAACCTTCCTGGATTTAAATCAAAAGTGATTGTCCATATTCAGGAATATATACTAGAAATGTGGAACTTCAATCAAAACACCTTAAAAGCAGGAAATTGTCTAGGTGAAAAGATCCAGCACAAAACAGGAGGACCTCACATTTTTTGGTTAGAAAGCTGGTAAATCTTGTGATGTAAGATTGTTTAACAAGCAATTGGCTATGGCATTTTCCATAATATATAAAGATATTAGTTGTGTATCTATCAGAGTTGTAGCATTAAAAATAGATGTGGGGTGAATCTCATAGTTGTTACAGTAAGAAATGGCAAGATGTTTGCCAGGAATTATTTTTTACTTGAATTATGTCAAAACAGATGTTATTATCCTGAGATATACAAACACCAAAAACATCATTATAAAAAGTTATTAATTGTAAAGACTACAGCTGCCTGTAATCCCAGAACTTTGGAAGGCTGAGGCAGATTGCTTGTGCTCAAAAGTTTGAGACCAGTGTGGGCAACATGACGAAACCTAATCTCTACAAAAAATACAAAAATTAGCAGGGCGTGGTTGCATGCACCTGCAGTCCCAGCCACTAGGGAGGTTGAGGTGGGAGAACTGCTTGAGCCCAGGAGATGGAGATTGTAGTGAACAGAGATTGTGCCACTGCATTCATGTCTGGGCGCCAGAGCCAGACCCTGTCTCAAAATTAATACTGCTACTACTAATAATAAAAAATAAATTGAAACAACTGCTTGATCAGAAGCTAATAATGTTGAATGAAACTGTACTAATGAATAAACCACGAATTTAGCCAAAATAAAATGTCACCTTTCCATATTTAAAGAAATTAAAATTAAAACAGGAAACAAGAGGAAATGAGATGCCGAAGCTTCTCCATGCCAGGACCACTCATATCACATGTGATCTTATAAAATAATGAAGGAGACAAAACCAGGGCCTCTGAAGAATAATGAATGAGGAAGATTGTTTCAAGAACAAAAGCTCTCCATGGCAATGGCAATAGGCTAATGAAGCAGCAACAGAATTCTTAACTTCTTCCACCCCAAAGTAGCATTAGTCACTTTCACTTGTAGCTCACTGGTTAGAACTACTCTCTTGACCCAAATATAACGAATGTAAGCGATACTGGGGAAAGGAGACTGCAAATAGTTTTTTGATGCAGATTAAAATCTCTGCAACATGAGGATGGACACATAGGATTAAAAAAGTACTTAATTTCATGTAAGAACAAGATTTCCTTATTCTCTCTGTTCAGAAGAATTAGAAGTATGCTCTGTGTTATGGACCTGTGCTCATGGTTTTTCATTTTGACTTTAAAGAACAGGAATTTATGTAGAAGCAAAGTGATACTTTTCCAAATCTGCACATTGATTGGTAGAATTACCCAAAAAGACAATCTCTTTTTTTTTTTGTGATATAATGCCTAGAATTGACACAACCAAATTCCTACCAGCCACCAATGACTAAGCTGCAGGGATTATAGCATCATAGAGGAATAATCTGGTTGATTATTATATTGTTAAGTTTCTATACTTTGGACTTCCTGACACGTAATGTTACATTCATTACACAGTGTTTACACCAGTTCAACTAAGTTTTGTATCTATTACTATACCCAAATGCATTTCAGCTGCTAAAGATATGTTAAAGGATTTGCGAGATTACATAGCTGAAGAGAAATAAAAATGAAGACAAGGTGCTGGTAATTGGGCACTCATGTCTTCAACTGGAGAAAACAGCTAGGGTGATCCAAACTGTGGGGATTAAAAAACGTCCGAGGGTACGTTTTAATCGCTAAGGTATGATAAATCCGAGGGTACGATAAATCGCTAAGTTGTGAGAAGTCAGACGTTTTAGTATGAGTCTGGTGATCAACAGAGCACTTGCTTCAGATAGATCAAGAAAGATGAGAATTGGGGAAAAAAACATCATCTGTCTGGTAACGTGGAGGTCTCATGCTATGAACTCCAGGAACATTGTTTTCATACCTTATCTCAAAGTAAAATGGGCAAGGACTTCATGGTGAAAAAGTGCAGGCAGTAGATGTTGCAACGCATTCAATGACATGATTAGATTGATTGCCTATTAATCTAGATCAAGGAAATGAGATAAATATGAAGGAAACTTGATATATTGAGAAAATATTTTGGGTTTTGTTTTTAATGGGGAAGATGCAGATATATTCATCAACAAAGAACAAGTAGAAAGGGTAGTTAAAGATACGTATCATAAGCAATAGATAAAAGACATCAAAGAATTGAAAACTCTTTTAATATCTGCGTTGCTCAAGCTGCTTACATCAGCACTGTAGACTTTTTGTATTAGTCTCTATGGGCAATTTCATCCACTCTCTAGATTTTTAACAGCATCTATGTTATTGATAAAGATCATAAACCTGCATGTCAATTATGTCTTTTGCTATAAAATATAGACTCAAATTTCATGTTTGCAGAATCATGATACTTGGATGTCCCACAGTGACTTTGGCCACAAAATACCCAAAACTGAATTCATCACTTTTTTCATAATCTTGTTTTTGCCTCATATTTCCTCTTCTTGGAAAACTGCATCACATAGACTTGTTTCTCCTTCAAGTAACCTGTTTCCATGGGTTTCATATTCTATGTAATTTGGGGTCTGCCTCTTTCTTTTTAGGTTTATAAAACTAGTCTAGATAAACCCATCACAATTTCTTGAACTGACAGAAACATACATAAAGTTAAAGCTCCAGATAACATTGTCTGCCCCTGAGTCCCTCACAATTATGTTTCAGCAATACCAAATACTTCCCTTACTTACACCTTCTTATTACCTTCACAACTTTGCCATAATATTGTTTAAGATTCCTTTATCCGTTTTCACCTTTTATTGCCTGAGTATTTTCTATTAATTATTTAAGTATGGCCTAAGCTTATCTGCTCTTTAGAATTATTTCCCATTCCCTCAACTTGACCTGGATGTTTCCCAGTCTCAGAGGGTGGGGTCTGTATATCTCTGTAGTATTCCCTTGAAATGATTTACTTATTCTTTCTCTATTCTTTATCTCCCGAACTAGAACCTTTTGGTAATGATGACTGAAATTTACTTATTTTTCTAATTATCCCCAGTATCTAGAATAGTATGGACACAGAGGAGATGCTCAAGAAGTACTTGCTGAATGGTCCTGAAGTCTCTTACCAGGGTACTGAGTCAGTAAGGACCACAGGCCCTACAAGCTATATGCTAACACTTGCTCTTGTTCTATATCAAGCATCAGCAAGATCACAAGAACTTCAATTTGATATTATCCAGCAGGAAAATCTCTCATTCCAAAGGACATTAAACCAACATTGCTTTCCAATTATTTCAACAATAATAAGGAGCAAAATAAAGAATAGATTTAAATAATGTAAATGTTTGCAATGAATATCTGAGAAAGCCTGGAATCCTTATTACAACAACTAATATTTCATTCCCCTTAGTTATTATACATGTTTCTATCAAAGAAAAGTTATTGAAAGTATGTCCACTGTGTCATATAAAAGGCAGTGTAGCAACTGTCATCTGATATATTCACACGTAAAATGATTGAACTGCCATTGCCCCTGGAAATGATGGCAGCTTCATTGTGTTCCTTGCAAACTCTTTGACACAACCTAGTGGGAGAGTCAAAGAAATAGACCAGCAGGGGACCAGACCTATTCAGCAGAGGATCCTGGTAGAGACAGCTGTGTCCTATGTCATGTTAAAGTGTTATGAGAGTCATCAAAATGTTATTCTGTCTTCCAAATAAGTAATTTTTTAAACTGATTTTTTCTGAAAATGGAAACATCAAATAAACAATTAATTATGGGTATTCAATGATTTCTAACAGTTATTTATTCTTTGCTGGAAAGATATTTTTCAGCCTTTGAGTGCCTAAAACACTAAATTCCGTTATAAATAAAATATAGACTCCAAAATTGCCATATTGCACTAGAAGTGTGATATTTATCACCCATGCTCCAATTTTCAGAATTGCATAATCTAAAATGCAGAAGATGGCATAATTGTAAGTATCCCACATTATATGTGAAATATATATCACTGACTCAGTGGATTTCCCTTTGATTAGCTAGTATTCCTATAAGTTGAGCATAAGACAGTCCTACAATATGAGAAAAAACATTTAAGAAGAACTGGTCTACTATTTCAGTAGTAGATCCCAACTGTGGATCTAATTTCTTCTCCTGAGATTCTCCATGTTAGTACTTCTAAATGATCTGTATATTGCAGGGCTTTAAGTAACCTTATTATCCTTTTACTTTTACATCACAAGCAAGGAATTAGAAAAGCTGTCCTTGTACAATTTGACCCACTTCCCTAAAGGCTTTTTAACCTGAGGCAAAATCCATTTAACCAGCCAGAGCTAGCACTCTGATAACAGTGGCTGCCAGCTGGATGGCCAGTCTATAATGTACACAGGCATCCACATAGACTACAGATCATCTTGGAACATCAGATTTAATTCTCACTTCAGAGAAATTGTTACAAATTAATCTTGCCCATTGCAGTATGCTTTTTCACAATTGTGGGAGTCAAAGAGATTTCTATATTTGTTCTATCTCACCAGAACAATCAACACAAGGAACCTTTAGATTTCTCTTTCTCTTTTCGTAAAATCAAGCTTAAAATAACCTCTTTGGCAAGGGACAATATTATTTTCCATATTTATAATGCTCACCAGTTACAAGTTATATAAAACCATGTCATAAGGTTTGATTAGTATACAGACATGAAAACAGCATAATGCTTTTTGAAGATTATTAACTGTGAAATGCATTAAAAGAAAAACAAAGCATTGATATATCTTACTATTTTCTACTCTTGTTCCTTCAAGTGTTCTTCGAATATAACTGAATATTCTGGAATTCTAGAATTTAACAATATATCATGCTAGCTTAAAATTTATCTTTTAAAATAAGGACATAAATGATATATAAATCTTTAAAGTGGCTCAAAGTTTTTCAAAAAAGACCTTGTATGTATTAATTATCTCTGGATTGGCGTAATCTGTGCTATTTATCTTTAAGAAACAATAAAATGAAAGCGAATCAAAACCATGACAAACAAACCACTGGTTTGGTAATTTTTGTTTAATGTTTCTACAAGCATGGCCAGCTATACTTACCCTTTCTGCAGTCTACTTTAATAATTCAGATTGACTCGAGTGACATTGAATAATGAGAGCATAACTGTTCATCTGGAGGGTTAACGGCAATTGAACTTTGCCCAAAACAATCTGCTCAATTGCATTTTCATAAGAAATAGTGTCACTTCATTTCCAAAACGGATGCTTAACACAATAGTCAGAATTTGGAAAAAGTAAAAAGCCCAGACCTCCAGTGGGATCATTCAACTGTGTGGCATATAGCTGAAGAAATGCTCACAGTTCAGCCACTGATGAAGTTCGACTGTGTGGCATAGAGCTGAAGAAATGCTCACAGTACAGCCACTGATGAAGCTCGACTGTGTGGCATAGAGCCGAAGAATGCTCACAGTACAGCCGCTGATGAAGTTCAACTGTGTGGCATAGAGCTGAAGAAATGCTCACAGTACAGCCGCTGATGAAGTTCGCCTGTGTGGCATAGAGCTGAAGAAATGCTCACAGTACAGCCGCTGATGAAGTTCGACTGTGTGGCATAGAGCTGAAGAAATGCTCACAGTACAGCCACTGATGAAGCTCGACTGTGTGGCATAGAGCTGAAGAAATGCTCACAGTACAGCCACTGATGAAGTTTGACTGTGTGGCATAGAGCTGAAGAAATACTCACAGTACAGCCACTGATGAAGCTCGACTGTGTGGCATAGAGCTGAAGAAATGCTCACGGTTCAGCCACTGATGAAGGTGCTTATCACCATCACTATTACTGGCATTACTACCATGGAGGGTAAAATAATATTTCAATATAAGAAGTAAAGCAGATGTAAAATATTTCTTTGTATTTTCTATAATGCTTCTTTACATGTTTTCCCATACTATTATTCATGGAAATACTACTATGCAAACTTTATAATTAGTAAATTTATACCTTTGTATCAATTACAGAAATACAGAAAAATAAATACGTTTGTTTCAAAAAATTTGTGGATAGTATAAAACATTTTTAAAAGTACTCATCTTTTTTTTAACTGGAAAAATTTTTAAATATGTTGGATGTACAAAAATACATAAATATGTGAATACTACTAGCTCATATTGTTTAGAAATCATACTACTTAAATTTTAAGATATTAGCATATATTTTAGTGTGACTAAAGTTTAAACACACAAGAAAAGTAAAATATAACAAAGATACTTTTATTCAGATTTTCTAAAAATGAATATTTCTGATAACCTAGCTATTTTATTGACTTAAAAATCTGATTTTGATAAAAATATTTTATTATTATCCAATTTCCTCCAATAATTTTTTTTCAGAATTACAGCCTGTATATCGATAATGTCACATAAAATTAGTATTACATAACTGTAAAATAATATGTGAGGGCCATACTTTTATATTTTTAAGTGCAAAATAATCAAATTCGAAAGACAAGTCACACCACCATTGTCATAAGTAATATAGGAGACAATATCAAAGGGAGGAGTTTTATTTTTTTCCTGAGTGGAAATATTTTTACTTTACTAAATGAAAGGGATAGTGTAAAAGAACAAGTGGTGAGATAAATGAGCCTTGCCAGTGGGATAATGTCCACATAACATCTCACCAAATGGCTTTAAGAACTCCACCAATTCAAGTGTTTTAAGCATTAACTAAAGAAGACAAAAATTATAAAGAACACACTAAAAAGTCACGTTGCAATGCACAACTGGACACTGTATTCACATTGAAAGTTACAGTAATTCTAAAGTTATTTGAACCATTTATATCAATGTGTATTTCCCAAGACATGATTGCTAATTATTTTTAATGGAAATGGTCTATGGATTTCAACCTGCAGTGGGAATGCTTGTCTCGGTAGTATTACAGTTCTTGACTTGAATCACTTTAAAACTCGGCAGCTCATATTACAACCATTTGTAGCAATTAGACAAAGACTGTCCTCTTTAGATTTTGAGTTGGATTCCCAATTCTGCCAACCATGTATTTCCTTTCATATCCTCATTGATTAGAAAGCACCTTAAAAGAATCAACTTAGGTTTGAGATCATCATTTTATTGCACTAAAGGACAATTTAATCTTGTTTTCTGATGCAGAGAAGATAATTTTATTTACCTCCCTATTGATACAAGCTTAAGACTTGAGATTTTATAGTTCTTCTTGATGATCCCTTTAGTTTATATCAGAGGGTGAGGGAGGAGGATAAAGTTAGACAATCATTGGAAAAAACATTTATTTCTTAAAATACGTTATCTTTTAATCTTCTGTTTGAAAAACCTGACCTCCTTATGAAATAGACTATATTTTAATTTAGTTGTGTTCTAAGAAATAATACACTATGCAGACGAGAAACAAAGAATGTACATTACATTCTCTTAAAACCATGTTCTTAACATGGGGAGTGCGAAAAAGCAACTGACTAATAAACCATATAGAGTTTCTCATTTTTAAAATAAGGAAAATAATGGTATTTGGCAAAGAGATGTGTTATAAGGATTAAATACACTACTATACAAATAAACAATGCCTGTCACAAAGTAAGAGTCCAATAAATGCTATGAATTAGCAATGGTAGTAGAATTAATAAGCAGCTATAATAGTCTTAATAGAAACAATAGTAGAAATGTTATCATTACTGATGTTGTTAGTAGACAAAACAGAAATAGTATTTCAGGATTGCTGAAACATGAAAATTATCACCACCACTATAGTAAGTTTTAGCTGAATGCATTGAGTCTGTGGCAAAGGCCAATTAGTTTTCAAATACCTAACATTTAGCTACAGTAGGTCAACAGTGATTGGCTGATTTGCTGATTGATGTGTGGTGTGAAAATTCCCACTAGACACGTGGAGGTAATTGAGTTTCAAATAAAATAGTTAATCATCTTTTTTCTTATTCTTCCTAAGGAAAAACAAAAAGAAATCAAATAGAAAGACAAATTAACAGACTGCTGACACTATCTTTAGTAAGCTGCAAGGTACGTAATGTGTTCTTCAGGAGGATGAAAAAATATTTCTTAAGATAAATTATACTTTTATAAAATACAAATAAAATATTTTGATTATTTTAATCCATGTCCTTAATTTTCAAGACACACTGTGCTATTTTATTCATCTCTTAATTTAACACTTCAATTTAAAGTTGTGTTTCTCAGAGTTTGCTCTATAATAATTATTAAACTTAATTGTCTCAAATTAGCTTATCATCCTTTACAAACTAAATCAGTGGTGTTTCTGTTATTTTTATTAGTAACAAATTGTTCATTATTTCTTCTACTTTAATATTATTTTTCTATAATTTAGTTACATAGACAAAGCATTATATTAATAGAATGTGAATAATTTTTATTTTCTAACAATATTCTGAATTTTTATTAAAATCTCATAAATGAATGGGCACTATTTGCATAATCATAAAAATATGAACACTATATGTTTGTTTTGTGATAGAAAAACATCCTATGTTACACACTTTACTGGTTTACTGAATAGTTGAAATATTTCACTATCATAAAATAAAGAATATTCCTTACTATATGTCATGAAATGTAATGTTCTTATTTAACTGCATTTCATCCTTAAAAAGAGTACAAATGTATGGCATTTTAGGCATGCATAAATATGTGTATAACATTATATGTATATCAAAATACCAATCGAGCATTTTTCTACTAGTCTTAACTGCATTAATTATTCTTTTTCCCAATAAAACAGTCAATGAGGCAGGCATTGGAGTTACTGGAGGCTTTACAGAAATTTGCTTAGAAAGTTATTATTCATACACATACCCACACAAACAAAACAGAAAATCATCAACTGATGATTTTCATTACTTTTCATTCATTACTGATGATATCATTACTTTTATACAAAGATCTAGTAATGCCATATAAATATGTTATTTCAACCATCCAACCTGCTTTTGTCCCAGAACTAGTCTTGGAAAGAACAGCCCCCTGCTTTGGCCCCACGGGTTAGATGACGAACTCTCGACCCTTACCCTTGAGTGTGCTCAGTTGTCAGTCTTGTCTATCACAGCTGTTGGATATTCCAGAGGATCAGATGGCCAGAATAGGTCTGGAATAGACCTATTAGCATCTCAATACAACTGCTCAGTCCCCTTTATTACCAACTCACTGAAATTAATTAATTTTTAATTTTGTACTACCTCCACTATTATCAATCAAGTCAACCAGTGAGACAGAAAAGCATACTGAAACATGAAACTGTCTGTGATGTAAGTCAGAGGCTCAACCTGTGCAATCTGTCACTATGAAGATTGGAAAAAAAGGCAAATTATCTTGCGCAGAGATTAGTAAAAATTATTTTTTGAGAAATTACATTCTTTTTGAAAGCTCATAAAAGAAGAGAACAGTGATGATAACTGTTTGTGTTATGCTTAGATCTATAATCCTGAGTTATAGGGTTAGAAAGGCTAGCTGATTTTTAAAAATGCTTCTATGAATTCCCATTTACCTCATTCAAAACCTAATAGTTTATTGTAGTGTTAAAATATATACTGCACAATGATGGCTTTTGGTTTTAAAATTTATAGCACCAGAAGATATATCCCTAAAATGTAAGATTTATTATTATTATTGTCGTTACTGTTCTGTTGGCTTGCTGGGCTATTTTCTTAAAGCAGCAGGAATTTGAGGAATTATCCAAATTATAAAACTGGTATTTTGAAATGTGGAAAGCAATGAAATCACTGGTGAAATATTCCTATGTGTTGCTTTAATCCTCATTTTACTTACCTGAATTGGTTTCAGTAATAAAACTCATAGTAACACAGCATTTGCTCTGAGCAGTGCAATCTTTGAGTGAGGACTGACTCCTTTTGATATTCCATAGTGCATTGTATACAGTTAGAGATAGAGCATATGGGGCTTTCTTTTTGACTTTGCGCTATAAAGTCTAGAAAGACCAAAGGTTAAAGATGTTTAATCACTCTCACATACTGTGTAACTTCTTACCTCATATTCTTTAGCAAGGGAATGTGGCCAAATTTAAGATGTATTTATACCATGCTGAGTATGACTTTTTTAACCTAATATAAACCTAGCTCTTTGAGATAGAATACAATAGGTTTCTGTTTCTGAGATTAATAAAGCGTAGATTCACGGATACCAAATAACTCTTAGAAAGCTTTCTTTCCCTCTAAAATATAATCAAGTCCACAGTACAGTTTATTATACACACTTATAAAGTGGTTTAATTTTAAATATTTGCAATTATTTTACAAGTATGTGGCATTTAAAGTTAGGAAAATGAAGTAAGCGGTTTGTTAAGGTTAACAGCACAATAAAGAAAATAAGATCAACTCCATATTTTAGGCCACCATTGGATTTTCCTGGGCAGTACTATTTCCCAAAACCAATACGGGTTACAGGTAAATTGTTATAAATTACAACTATCTACATTTAAAAAACAGTAAAATGAAATACTTCTCTAAAGTGAGAGATGTTAAACTCAAGAATTGATTTTCTATTTTAGTACTGTGGTTAAAGAAGAATAATTTCTTCCTTCTGGAACTGACTTAACTGTGATTCTAACAGCAGAGGCATAAAATACAATATTAAAATCTTTACAGAAAATGCAACTATCAGATCCAAAACTGGGATCACATACCCTCAACAAGATTTCAAGCTACTAGCAGAATAAATTTTTTGAACTCCCGGCCTCAGGTGATCCGCCCGCCTTGGCCTCCAAAGTGCTTGGATTACAGGTGTGAGCCACCACGCCCGGCCGTTAAATTTTTTTTTTTTTTTTTGAGACAGAGTTTCGCTCTTGTTACCCAGGCTGGAGTGCAATGGCGCGATCTCAGCTCACCACAACCTCCGCCTCCCGGGTTCAGGCAATTCTCCTGCCTCAGCCTCCTGAGTAGCTGGGATTACAGGCAGCGCCACTGTGCCCAGCTAATTTTTTGTATTTTTAGTAGAGACGGGGTTTCACCATGTTTTCCAGAATGGTCTCGATCTCTCGACCTCGTGATCCACCCTCCTCGGCCTCCCAAAGTGCTGGGATTACAGGCTCCCCATTCTCTATTGTTTTTAGTGATATCATTATATAAATTTTTTTATTTTTATTTTTATTTTTATTTTTAATTTTGGCAGAGCATGTTGAACCAACTACCAAAGTGAATAGAAATTTGTCTCACATATCCATCTGGCTACCCCATACTGAGTAATCATCTCCCCTTAAAAATATTTGAGTAAATAATCAACGTATTGGTCAATACTGAATATCAGTTATTTAAGATTGTCTTGCATATTGTCATTGCTGTTCCCTAAAATATTCCAGCAAGAAAAATTCCGCCTTGAAATTTGACATTAATATATTGAGAGCCAATTGATCTTTTCTTTTCATGAAGTGCTTTAAGTGTAAAAGTCATGTCCTCTTTTTTTTTTTTTCCTTCCTGAGGCGCAGTTATCTGTAGCCCAGGCTGGAGTGCAGCGAGGCAATCATAGCTAACTACAACCTGGAACTTCTGAGCTCTAGTTATCCTCCCACCTCACCCATGTGCCCCCCGACCCTCTTGCCACAGAAGTAGTTAGGACTACAGGCACTCACCACCATGCCCAACTAAATTTTTTAAATTTTGTTTTATTTTTTGTAGAGAAAAAATCTTGCTTTGCTGCCCAGGCTGCTCTTGAATTCCTGGATTCAAGCAATCCTCCTGTCTTGTCCTCCAAAAGAACTGAACTTAGAGTTGTAAGCCACAGCAGCCCAGCACAATCCTCGTCTAACATAACATTACAAACTAAAAAATTGGCCATAATTTAACAAAACAGATATAGGTTATTCTTGGATAGCAACCATACCCATCCACCACCAACTAACTTTCTGTATCAGTCAATTAAAATCATAGAACAGAAACTTTTAGGAAAAAATGAAAAGTCAACAGAAAGTAACATTTTGTGACAATTGTGGGTATCTATTTCTATTGAAACTAAATTCATCTAACTACACTAATTATAATCTTTGGTTTGTTAAATTGGCTCATGTATGGCCATTATTTATATATTTATGTTTTGTTTAGTTTTGAGACAGAATCTTGCTTTGTTACCCAGGCTGAAGTGCAGTGGCACCGTCTCGGCTCACATCAACCTCTGTCTCTTGGTTCAAGCTATTCTTGTGCTTCAGCCTCCTGAGTAGCTGGGATTACAGGCAGGCACCACCATGCCAGGCTATTTTTTTTTTTTTTTGTATTTTTAGTAGACACAGGGGTTCGTCCTGTTGGCATGTTGGCCAGGCTGGTCTTGAACTCCTGGCCTCAAGCAATCCAACTGCTCTGGCCTCCCAAAGGGCTGGGATTACAGATGTGAGTCACCATGCCCTGCCCATATTTATGTATTTATGTATATATTTGTTCAATTATCAATCCATGCATTCATTCATTCAATGAATTAATTCATTCATCCATGTATTCATTCATTCATTCATGATTACATTCATTCAGTACTGTAATAAGTATCTGTAAATCTATCATCCAGAATATAATCTTGATAACAACTACATTCATCTAATTAAATTATCCATCTAATCATATTGACTTCCTCATTTCATCCCTGTCTCCCTACACACTGGGTTATTGATATTCTAAGTCACATTTACAATATACTTTTGCTTTTAAATATAAAAAATGTAGCTTGCTTTAATTTTATTTTAAAAAATTATCATGATAGATGCGATTTTAAGGACTTATTTTTTACTTAATACTATATTGCTAAATTTCATACGGTTTTTACATCATTATTTTTTATTAACCTTGATTGTTGTATAATAATCTAAAATATGAACACACCACCTTTTATTCAGTCACTCTCTTTTTAATAATATTTACATTATTTTTGAGGTCTTATATAGTTTCAATAGTGCTTTATGAAAATATATCTTGCTGAACATATGCAAGTGTTTTTTGGTGGGTGTATATTTAGGAGAAGAAGGGCTTAGTTCCCTCCATGTGATAATGCCAAACCAAGTCCTAAAGCAGTGAAAACATTTAGATTCCTATAAGTTATATTAAATTTAGATGGAAGATGTGAAAACCACATCTTCTTCAATCCTCAAAATATCCAAAATAAACAAGTGTATATATATATATATATATATATATATATATATATATATATATACAACTAAACAGTTTAAAATTGCAATTAATTGCTTTCCTGTCTTGTATTTCACTGACCATTAATGATATTAAACATTTCTTCCCATATTTATTGAAAATGTATGTTTCTGCCCTGGGGGGAAAGTCTACTTTATAACTTTTATTTCACTTTTCATTATTTACTTAATACACAGAAATTCTTTATATATTACTAATACATATATTTTCAGTTATATGTTTGAGAATAATTTCTTTGTAACCTTTTTCACTTTCTTAAAAATTATTTTGATAAATTGATTTTTTATTTTAATATGAAAAAAAATTGAAGTGTTAAGAATTCAGCAAGCCTCCTAAAATAGAAATGATAAAACTTATGAAAAACTAGGGTAGTCTTAATAAGTTTATAGATATACCACGTTCATGAAAAATAACAATATATTGAAAATTTACTCATTTTTTCTGAATTTCTCTACAGATTGTAGAATTCCAATAAAAATTTCAATACAGATTTTCATGGCATTTAATAACGTTACTCTTAAATGTGTATGAAAAAATAAAATACAAGAATTATCTGTAATATTAAGGTCAGGAATGAGCAATTTTTCCTTTCAGATATCAAGATATATTATGGTGCGATGCTAATAAAGAAAGCAAAGAATTGGCACAGGCATCGATATTTATGTAAAATGTCTGATCTTAGGCTCACATCTCTAGATTACTATTAAGAAATCATTTTATCTCTTTGAAAGTTGAAACACCATTAAAGAAATAACGTATTTTTAATGAACATCTTTAAAATATACAAATCTATCAGTGAGTGTCAGGATTACATGTATACATTTATGGTCAAGAAAACCCAGGCTAGGCAGGGTGGCTCATGCCTGTAATCTCAGCACTTTGGGAGGTCGAGGCGAGTGGATCACCGGAGGTCAGGAGTTCAAGACTAGACTGCCCAACATGGAGAAACCCCATCTCTATTAAAACTACAAATATTATCTGGGCATGGTGGCACACACGTGTAATCACAGCTACTTGGGAGGCTGAGGCACAAGAATCATTTGGATTGGGAAGCAGAATTTACAGTGAGCAAAGATTGTACCATTGCACTCCAGACTGGGTAGCAGAGTAAGACTCTGTGAAAGAAAGAGAGAGCGAGCGAGCGAGAGAGAGAGAGAGGGAGGGAGGGACGGAAGGAAGGAAGGAAGGAAGGAAGGAAGGAAGGAAGGAAGGAAGGAAGGAAGGGAGGGAGGGAGGGAGGGAGGGAGGGAGGGAGGGAGGGAGGGAGGGAGGGAGGGAGGGAGGGAGGGAGGGAGGGAGGGAAAGAAAAAGAAAGGAAAGAAAGAAAAAGAAGAAGAAGGAAAATCCAACCAAAGAAAGAAAGAAGGAAAGAAAGAAAGTGAAAGAAAGAAAGAGAAAGAAAATCCAACCAAAGCCCCTCCAAACACTGTAGCATGGTGGACAGTCTCATAATCTCTGAACTCAAGTACACTACTGAAATTCACCTCTAGATGTAATTTATAGTTCGCATTACTAAGGAAGACACCAGAACATTTTATTGGCCCATATGGATTTCAAATTTTAACCCATCAAAATTACCTAGTTACAAAGTTGACCAAAATAAACAATAAAATATAAATAAAAGTCATTCACACAGATTAATTGTGGTACATTACTGTGTAGTTCAAATAAATAGGTTTCCAAATAGTTTTGTAGGGCTTTATGAGGTTTTATTAATTAAAATACATAAAAACAGCTGTCACATGGAAAATGAGTAACACCAAAATGTTAAGTTCCAGTAAACAACAAGTTCTCCTTTCTGTTGATATTAGAACTTTATAGAATTACTTCAATAATATAATTTCTATTCTATTTAATATTCTTATTTATATTGTACTCTTACTGCTCTATATAATTATATTTAAAATGATCTTTTATTTACAATCACTTCAAAGTGGTATTTTTTCCTTTTAGGGCATAATTTGTTAAATTCCTACTCTATACTATCTGCCTTTGTTTATAAGAAGTGAAACTCTAAAAGGTATCGCTATGAAGATTTACCACTCAGATTTGTGCTATTTTTCTTCAATCATTCTACTTTCCCTCTAAACCCCACTTTAACTGCAAGCCCAAAACTGTCATACTTTTTCTGCCTTCACAAAGGATAAGAGAATAGAAAAATCTCACTTCATTGTGACACTTGCAATTTGGTTTATAAGCCTCTGATACAGGCCTTTGTCTTAAAACAAAACTTAAGTTCCTGTAATTGACTGCTTGGAAAATAGCAAATCATTCCTATATTGACCTGCACAAGTATCGTATACCACAGTTTTTCTATAAGAATATATGTGTAAAACATATATTCCAGCTGACAAACTCCAAAATGCATTCAGTGTTCTCACTTCTGTCTTACACTGTTTCCCTTAAAAAAAAAAGTAGTACTACACTCTACCCTTTGATTAGAAAATGTGCAAGACCTATAGCCAACACCCACTGAGGAACCAATATAATTTTCACTCTCCTCTTGAAGTCGTCAAACTAACAGCAATTCAGCACATGAGAAGAAACAACAGCCGGTGCAAAGTTCTTAGGGTCTGGCTCAGCAGGGGAGGTGGAATCAAAAAGTCATGTCAACAACAATAACAGTGAAAACATTTTAAAAAGCTTTGATGAATAGCCTCGATATCGAAGGCAAGCCCCACTGTTCATCCCTTAACAACCGGACAAAAAGAGTCAGCTCATTTAAGCATGCTAGTTCAATGCCAAAGGCAGAAAATGGGGAGACAATGTAAGTCTTGGGGGAAGCATTGCAGTTGACAGCATTGTGATTGCATCTATTACATACAAAAAAAAAATGTTACTGACAAGGCTTCCCACTTTCTCTTTTTAATATTTCTTTTATTTTTTAAATAATTCATCTTCAGACATACACTCTAATATATATATATGTGTATATATACATTATAATTCAAATATTCTGGTCAAAAGTTCTTCTAATTCTAATCTTTTTGTTACATGAGATGTCTCTGTGCTTTGTAATGTAAAGTATTTAGACATGAGATCCCTGTGGTCTTGCATATTGAAATAAATTACCAAATTTTGGTAAAGTCTCAACTTGACTATTTGTGGATGTAAAGTAGGAGTTCATTTTTCAACAACAGGTATGAGCCAACTTGGCTTATACATGTTGAATTCAGGTACAGGGAGGAAAGAGAGCCAACAGCTATGGTTCAGTTAAGTTGCAAGTTCATTGTCTATTATCTTTCTAATTTTGTACTAGAAATGACCTGAATGAATGATAGGCAAATAGCCAAGTCTCTTCTAGCCTAGAGTATAGGACTAAAAAAGAAAAAAAATACATTCATTTTCAGTCTGGATATAGAATTAATTATAGAGCACTTCAATTTCTTTTTGGCTATTTGAATATTCTCAAGTTTGAGAGACCATTTTGTATAACACAGTGTAACATTAATTGCCTTTCATTAATCTGGCATAAAATTAAGCAGTGGCATTTCTGCCTAAATTGAAGCGTTAGAAACTTCAGCTTGCCCCACTAGTATTTAAATTTCCCCTTTAACCTAAAATTTAAAGATATCTCCAAAAGAAGGTATGGTTATATTGTTTTACATGAATCTATATAGAACAAGCATGCTATTCTTCTCTTGAAAATTATTTGAAGCCTCTGATGCCTTTCTGTTTCCAACATACATTGGTTTGTCAAGGCCTTTCACCAGTCTGGCCTTTCCCACACAATCTGGCCCACCTTCCCAGAGGCACCTTAAGACTTGCTGCCCTCACACCTGCCAGTCTGACCTCCAGATCCTCCCAGCAACAAAGTTTCTTCTAATCCATCAGCCTGGCCATAAATGAGTCTTTCTTACCCTGCCGACAAATTTTTGCTCTCCATTCTTTAAATATATACATGTGAAGTAAACTTCCTTAAGGAAATTTTTATAGGCAACTGTAAATATTTGTTATTTCAGTCTCTAAAGCCTTACTAAACTGTGTTCCTATTGGGGCTCAGAACACAATACCCCAAAATATAACATCTTGGCATAAGCAGAAAGGGCACCTTCTGACCTTCTTCTGTTTTTCTCCTATGAGCCATATAAAGAATCTCTCCTACTTTATACCCTTCAGATCTTCATGTGACAGGTGTCCTGCCCTATCCTTGGAGGAGAGAAGGAAAACGAAGCATAACTGCACAGAACAGCCTTGTTAAGACAACCATTGCTGTTAGATCATACACTTTCTGTACAATCCTACTTCTACCTGACTGTCCATTCTTTATCAGTCTGAAGCATAAAAATATACACTTTTCCCTGTATCTTTGGGTCATCATTTCTGAAGCCTCCAAGTCACATAAAACTTTCTTTAAATAAATTTATTATTTCCTCTTGTTAATCTGTTTTTGCTATAGCGTGCCAGCCATCAACTTTATAATGGGTGAGGAAGGAATATCATGTTTTCTCCTATAAAGTTTATATCACCTGAGAGCTTGTTAGAAAGGCAAAATCTCAGTCCCTGCCCAAAATCTATGGACTCAGAATCTGCATTTCTAATGCAATCACCAGGTTATCCATCTGAACGGTGATGCTTGAAAAGCACTATTTTATATTGCTCAAAACACAAACACACACACACACAGCAGCAGTGACAACACAATTAGGAGCTAGATGAGGGAGGAAGCGAGAGGCAAAAAGGCAAATGGCAGCAAATTGCTTTCTTTCTAAGTTAGGGATTTAATAGAAAATGATCGTTTTACCTAAAATCTAGGTTGTTTTCACTTAGGTACAAACATATTTAGATATGTATTCAGACAATATATAAAGCACTTGATGATATAACAATATGCTTAAAACATGATTAGTTGAGTTTGGTCTGATAGGGGTCATTAATGTTTTGTATAACAAATAACTAATGTCACATATTAAGAGAAATGGCAGGTAAAATTGTTTCCCCAATTAAACAACACAAAAATGTTCTTTAGGGAACAATTAATTGTGTCAATAAACTTATCCTACTCATCTCAGTGCAAATTATTAATAGAATTAATTACTATCTATTCCCTCTGTTACATAAATTCAATTATTTTAAAATATGATGGGTAATGTATAACAAATAAGTTGTGTGTGATTAATATATTGCATTTATTTATAATAAACATAATATTATTAAAAGAACATTACAGATTCAGAGATAACTTAGCCATGGAGAAAGCCAATGATGGGCACGACCATGCCTGTGCCTTAAAACAAAGCCCAAAACCAAGAATATAAAGTTCTTCTGGGGAGCAGAAAAGAAACAGAGGAGGGGTGTGTGTGAGAGAGAGCTAGAGAGAGAGAGAAATATGTATATTGGGGAGAAGAACTGTAACAGTGACCTAGATGTACTGTAAAATCTGAAGAAAAAGCAAACCAAAGTGATACCTGATTGATTTTCCAAAAATAGTGCCTTGATCAAAACGCTTTCCCTGATCTTGCCCAAAACACAAACAACTAAACAACACTTAAAAATATTGTTTTTATTTAGTATAATCATAATACTGTAGAAAAAAGAATTTGGTTGGATGATCAAAACTGTGTGCCATGTTGCCCACCCATAAATTTTACAGTAGTTTCATATACTTTGCTCCTTTGCTCTACTTAAAATCCTTCAACAGCTCACTTCACATACAATGTTTGAAGAACATTTGAAATCTTTGGCATGAACCATGCACCTCCAACATAACTTTGCACTCTTGCATGCCAATACATTCCAACAAAATTACACAATTTGGCAAAGCTAAATTTCCTATGGTTTGGTGATGAAGGTGATACATCTACATAAAAACTCCTCCCATCTAGAGGCAATTTTCACCCAGCAACATTTTTTCTTAAATATTACCCCCTTTAAGGGATAGCATGAGGAGAAATGCCAGGTGTGGGTGAAGGGGAGAAAGACAGCAAATCACACTGCCATGTGTGTACCTCTGCAACTATCTCGCATGTTCTGCACATGTACCCCAAAACCTAAAATGCAATAAAAAATATTACCCCCTTCATAAAACCTGTCTATTCTCCATCAGTCCTTCCTTCTAGGATCTGCTACGAAGACATGGAATGACCTTGGTGAGTTTACTTAATTGCTCTGGGTCTTCCTCTCTTCATTGGTAATACAAAGTGATGAGCCTATATCTGTAAATATCTAAATTTTATTACTCATACACACTCTAAAATAATTTTTAAAGCTCATATATACTGACTTATATATTCCAAGTTGACATGTAAAATTTTCCTCGAGCGTAAATAATTGGAAATGATGTCATTTCTAACATATTGTAAATATTGACATTTTAAAATAAAACAGTTACACTAGTCCTAAATACACCCAGTGGAATCTAAATACTCCTGCGCTTTGTTACTCAATGTCATTCATGTAAAAATAAATGATCAAGTTCTTCCTTAATAGTCAGAATTTTTATGTTATTTGCTTTCTGTCCCTTGAGTTTATATTTCCAATTAACTTGCCCTTTAAAATATTATGCTAAGAATTTATGTTTTTTATGCTTGAACCTCTCATATTGATCAATCTATCATATATTGCAGTAATCAACTATTGAAAATAATAGTTTATTTCTTTTAACTTTCAAAGACTGCAAATTGTCTTTCTAAATTTTCTTACTATAATTATGAAAATGACTTAAGTATTGTATATTTTAAAAGTATTTTAATAAAAAGATTTTTATTAGAAATTGATGTCAAACTGAGATGAGCTAAACATTTTTCCAATTAGGAGATATTTATGCATTGATAATAAATTCATTTTCTATTTTTCCTTCTTTTTTTTTTTTTTTTTTGAGACGGAGTTTCGCTCTTGTTACCCGATGTAAGCACCAGAAAATCTTATTATTTACATAAATAATTAGGTAGGAATAAGAATAGTTTTTTATAGTAGTGTGAGTTCTTTGAACTTGAGTTATATGCTCAATTCCAGAGTCATTTATTGCGAAAGTGATTTTTACTTCTTTATTCCCTGACTTTATTAAGTCTGTCTTTTTTTTTTTTTTTTTTTTTTTTTAATTTGAGACGCAGTTTTGCTCTTGTTACCCAGGCAGTGCAATGGCGCAATCTCGGCTCACCGCAACCTCTGCTTCCTGTGTTCAGGCAATTCTCCTGCCTCAGCCTCCTGAGTAGCTGGGATTACAGGCACGCGCCACCGTGCCCAGCTGATTTTTTGTATTTTTAGTAGAGACGGAGTTTCACTGTGTTGACCAGGATGGTCTCGATCTCTTGACCTCGTGATCCACCCGCCTCGGCCTCCCAAAGTGCTGGGTACAGGCTTGAGCCACCGCGCCCAGACAAGTCTGTCTTTAATTTGAATCAGAGCCAAGTACTGATACCACTTGAACTGAAATGTGATTTAATTCATTCATTCACATTCTTAACACATTTTATAAAATTTCCTTTTCTTTAGCACTTACATTCTATGAACAAAGCATCTTACTAAGATTTCAGAAAGATGAAAAGAATGCTTTTCTTCAGAACATAGGGAAAGGAAAATGGGGAGAGAAAACTAGCTTAAGAGCTTGGACTTAAACATAGTCAAATTTTCACACAATTTTACCACATGTAAAACTTGAGGATATAAACATTAATTTCCATTAAACCACAAATGTCCATGTACTCCCTTGGAAAGTCTCTGAATCTCAAGTTTATATGTACTTCAGCCTGAAAATTGTTGTTCTTTGTGTTTCAGAAAACTTTTTAAAAATGTTTATGCTTTGGTTATGGATATCAAGTATGTTTCCATTCATACAGTCCTTACATACTTCTTTTGTATATTTACATGTTACTCATCCACTAGACTTTCCGTATTTAGAGAACACAGAACATTTTTTGTAGGTGTTACATCTTATGCACAGCTTTGTGTAATGCCTTAAACTTAATGGTTAATCAGTGTGTACATATAAAATTAATAATTTCTAAAATCATGACCACATACAGCATTTATTTTTCCAAATTTATGCCATATGATAGTGCATCTAATCACTCTGTACACAAAATTTTTATGTAAATCACCATGACACTGTTATTATGCTTCTCCATATTCATTTCCCAACATGTTGAATGACAAGACCACTATGTGTAATGAGTTTGCAGATATACTATATTTATTACGCCTGTATGTGAATACCAGGAAATTAATCCATTATAACTGTACTGGCAGACTTTCCCATTCCTATTTTCTACAATTTTTTCAAAAGAACACTATATCACAGGCAAGTTTTCATCTTCAATATTGTTTTCTTTTCTACTTTTGTGAAACGCTTAAATACACATTGCCAGTTATACACACTCAGTCCATGACTATCCATCCATGGATGAAACAGTTTTCAGTGGAAACTATTTTTCTGATTTTTTTTTTTTTTTCTGATTGTTTAACAGTGAAGCTGAGTAGGCATTTTATCTGGGGACCATGTGTCTAAGAGTAGTAATTTCTGACGAAGGATACCGAAGTTACAGCAAATCGACTCTGCAATGTTATCACACGTGCCAAACATAATATTGAACTACCAACAGAACGACTGTGTTATGCACAATACATTATAATTAACCTTGTAAATTCACTGTACATAGAGCCCTAACATGCATGTACCTTGGTGAAAGGAACCACAGTGCTGAAAGTAAACGTGAAATTTGCCAAATGAATTTTTGGAAGCTTAAATCATTTGACCTTTCCAGTTTAAACAACCTAATATAAGAGTGAGTCATTCTTGGACATGGAACATTACAAATAAACTGCCCGAAATAGTAGCCATCATGTTCTAGGATATCCTTACTCTAAATTATTATAGTCAATTTCCCTGAAGCATTTAAAATTAATAAAAATAATAATACTCAGCCATCTGAAATCACAGGTGAAACCATGAATCAATCACCCCTCCAGTACCCAAGTATGCACTAATACAGGATGCACTAGTTGTTGCCAGATAGGTACAAGGTAATTAAAAAATTTCACTCCACATTTCAGGATTTAAATTTATACTATGACTTATGAATGTTTTCCATAACGTGTTAAACACTGATTTAAATATTCAGACTCTGGTCATGTATACGTTCTTTACTTCAATTTAACATTTACTTAAGAAACACATAGGAAATAAAGTCTGATTCATCCATAAGGTATCAGAGACCTGCAAGTGATCCCTTGGGGTTAGATCCTCAATATCTAAAGCAGGCTCCCTCCAACATCTGATGTCAGTTTTCAGAACTTCCAAGAGAGTAGCTTTTATTTGTTTCTAAAGAACTTTTGAAATAATGTGCTTAAAAAATGATTGAACATTTTGTAGCCACAATATGTTTCCCAATGTAAGAACCTCTGTCTATTTGGGGGGAAAAGGCAGAAATAAAAGATAAACTTATCAATAATATGTTTAAAGTATGAATATATGAATATACATGTCATAAAGGACAGATCCTGATTATATACCTGACAATTTTGCATGTAAAATTGATAGATTCCTGAATATCAGGTCTTCGCTGATTTTTCTCTTTTGACTATGTTTAAACAAATTTGTGTAAGATGTGTGTATTCTCTGCCTGTCTCAAAATGTCTTCTGATTTTCTACCTATCCATAGACATATCACCATCAATATCCCTGCATCTCCACTTTATACTTACAAGCTCATACAATGGAATGCATATGAAGGATTTCAGTGTAATTAAGTCTCAATAATCATGCTTAAGCTTCAAACTTCATGACATTTGCAAAGTAGCTAATTATCTGGTGCCAAATAAGAACTGGTTTTCTACAGGATAAAAAAAAATTACTGTCACAGCAAGGTAATTCAGAATTTATAAAGAATTCAGAATGGTATGACATGCCTTGTTTTAAAAGAAACAATTCTGAGCCATGTTAGACAGACCATCAAAACCAATTACTGAACCACGTAAAGTTATTTAATTCTGAAAACCTATCCAATTGTGGATCAGTTGAAGTTCTAAATATAATTGGGAATTGAAGATCTCTTAAATTAGAGTGCAGAAATACTGTATGTTGTGACAAATTGCATACTGTTTAGTTACATTTTATTTTGTTTATTTTGGTATTTTACTTGACGTATAATAAACCTTCAGTTCTCTGGATTCCCAGAACTTTAAGGAAAAGGACTTTCTAGATAGCCAACTTTTCCCCATAAGTATTTATTCCTCTTACGACAAACCTAACACTTATAAAGTACTTGTTAGGTGCCAGGACCTGTGTTGAACACTTTAAATACATGATCTCACTTTATCCTCTCAATGACACTACTGAGGAAATGCTGTTGTTATCTCTTGTTATCTAATTTAAATGTGAGGAAACTAGAAACACAATGGTTACATAGTTTGTCCACAGTCCCATAGTGAATAAGGGGTAGAGCCAAGATAAACTTCAGGATCTCTGATTTATACCATTTATACTGATTAAAGCAATGATGTTTCTAATCTTTGTTTTCCATGGAGGAAATATAAAATATATTATATGATGACTTGATGCTTTACCAGAGTGTAGTGAATATAATTTCAATGTTTATTGATGTCTCAAGGCCACAACTATGAATATTTCCATTTGCTTTATGTAGTTTGCAGTTCTGTGAACACTCAGAGTTTACCGAGGCATAGAAGACTGTGGTCCCACAGTGGCCCCAGGCAAATGTAACTAGAACATGTGTGTATGTTATCATAGCCCTTTGGGTTCTTTTCCTATTCTCAGGCTGCCAATTGCGTTGTTTACTATACTCACGCTACGTACTTCTTTACCCTTTCAACTTTCAGATTTTCATCTCCTCTGAGCTTTGAAACCAAATCACTCAGCATATTAAAACGATGTGCCTAAAATGGGGCAGGCTCTGACTGCAGCCTCCGTGTTCCTGAAAGAGTAAAGAACTTCACCATGAACTTACTGCATACCCAGGGGATGTATTTGTAACCCTGGCTTCCTCACTTAGCAATTTTACCAAAGGCGTTTTCTGTAAAATTATTTGATGGAAAGAAATGTAACTTTCTTTGAAAACATATTGTCATTATGACCAGATTTTATAAACTGTCATCATCTTAGAGAACACAGTAACTATTAAGCTAAGAGAAACTTAGCAATATGAAAGTGATTGAGATGCATAAAATCATACAGTTGGTCGTGAAGAAAAGGTTCCATCCAGTATACTTTGATACCCAGTTTAGTTTTAGAAAATTGTTCTGAACACACCAAAAACTTTGGGAGCAAGTAAAGAGTATCTTCAGAGGGTTCATAGAATATTTTCACTGACTTTTCAAGTCATAGAATTTTCTGGATCATAAAGGAAGTTTTTCTGAGCATTATAGCATCGAAGCAGCAGCAGCACATAATCACAGCCATGACTGAGGAGTGAATGACTAATAGCAAATGAAATTACTACCTTCACTTCCTTATATCTTAACATAAATATTCCAAGATGGATAATTTTGGTTGTGAATAACTTGATAATTTCCAAATAACTGTCATATTTTTTGGTATATCCTTAAAGGAATTCGTTTCTTTTTTTTTTTTTTTTTTTTAAGACAGAGTCTTGCTCTGTTGCCCAGACTGGAGTGCAGTGAAATGATCTTAGCTGACTGTAACCTCTGCCTTCCGGGTTCAAGAAGTTATCCTGGCTCAGCCTCCTGAGTAGCGGGATTACAGGTGCATGACACCACTCCCAGATAATTTTTGTATTTTTAGTAGAGATAGGGTTTCACCATGATTGCCAGGCTGGTTTTGAACTCCTGACCTCAAGTGACCGGCCCGCCTCCGCCTTCCAAAGTGCTAGGATTACAGGTGGGTGCCACTGCACCTCAGCAGAAAGTCTATGCTTTATGACTATCGATACCTTTACTAGAAATTAGTGACTATTTCTGGTCACCTTCCTTCTTCAGAAATAAATATTTATCTTCTCATTACTTTCTTTTTCTAAATTTTTAAAAAATAAATGAAGGTGGAAAAATATTTAAAGATAAACTGATATGAGGCAAATTTGTTTTTAGCTAATACAACGGAATTTGTTTTATCAATTTCTTGTAAATTAACCATTCCAACTCATTTGCTCTGGTGGTCTCAATATCCAAAGTTTTTAGTCAATCAGACAAATATTTAGACTGTCTATTTTATGAAGCTTAATTTTGAATAGATTTTATGAAAAGTAATTTGTGTAGCTAGGAGAGATGCTATAAATCTCTGAAATAAACTACGAATGAGAGCGTAACAAATGTCCAGGCGTATATCCCCCATGTATGTCTACATTCAAGAAAATTATTCATCTTTTCCTATGGCTTCACATTTTTTTCTTAGATCTTACTATAGTACCTTTATTAATAAAGAGGCAAAAATAATGATAGATAAAAGAATCATCAGGGCTGGGCGTGGTGGCTCATGCCTGTAATCCCAGCACTTTAGGAGGCCAAGGTGGTTGGATTACCTGAGGTCGGGAGTTTTAGACCAGCCTGACCAACATGGAGAAATCCCAACTGTACTAAAAATACAAAATTGGCTGTGCGTGGTGGCACATGCCTGTAATCCCAGCTACTCAGGAGGCTGAGGCAGGAGAATCACTTGAACCCAGGAGGCGGAGGTTGTGGTAAGCCAAGATCATGCCGTTGTACTCCAATCTGGGCAACAAGAGCAAAACTCCATCTCAAAATAATAATAATTAAAAAAAGAATCATCATTATTCACACAAAATCTGTGTTCAGATGTTCAGATTTTGAACAAGGTTTTGAAACAATTTAAAAAGAAGTGGAAAGCACACTGCTAATCTTAGAAAGGTTGCAAATTATAATGATAACAAAGCTTGCTTTTTAAAAAAAATTTTTATTGCATTATAGGTTTTGGGGTACATGTGCAGAACGTGCAAGATAGTTGCATAGGTACACACATCGCAGTGTGTTTTGCTGCCTTCCTCCCCTTCACCCACACTTGGCATTCATCCCCAGGCTATCTCTCCCCAGCCCCCCCCCCGCTGTCCCTCCCCCATTCCCCCCAATAGAAAGCTTGCTTTTTTAACTTAAAAAAGTTAGTAACAATATTTTAGAACCATACTTACTGACTACATTTTAGCACTTTCTTATATGGTTTTCTGTCTACTTTTACTCTTAGATGTTATTCTAGGTTTACATAGGAGGAAGCTGAATTTATTCACACATATGAGATATTAAAATAAAATGATACAAACAAAATCCAAATGTATAAAGTCAAGCCACTCCATCATCTTATGCTAAGAAATCTTAAATATTTTGTGGAAATTAAGATGGATACCAAATCATGTACAAGTAGAACCTCACCAACCCTGCTGGGTAAATCTCAGGTTTATAACTAGACTAGGAATGTACAGAAACTGTCTACCAATAGCACTGACAATTCCTCTGCAATCACGACCCTCATCTGGAGTTTACAGCATGAGCCTGGCAACCAGCCAATATGAACAATGTTTAAATTTCTTTATGGCAGCTCAATGAGCCTTCAAGCATTCATCTGCTTTACCTACTGTGCTTAATAAAAAGTGAGCCAATGCACTTTCTCATTTTCTTTTCATCACTAATAAGAGCAACCATCAAACGTATGAAGGATGGAGTCAGCATTTCCTTTCAGCTCCTTTTCCTAATAGTTCTGCACTGAAGCACTCATAGAACACCATGATGCCACCCATCATCTCGCATAGATTTTGATTTATTGGGAGTGATTGTAAGAGGAGTTTTTTTAAAGGATAAAAAAATAGGCTTTAAAGCAGCATACATCTTGTCATGAAAGCGTAACAAGAATAAACAATGAAGTCCTTGGTAATTACTTCTGTTCTCGACTATCAATGTCTTTAAAGAGTTTTATTACATGAATGAAAGGGTTGTTTTCAACAAGGTTTTAGATTTTGTAAAGCTTGAAAGACTAAGAAATATTTAACAGCAACACAAAAGTATGTAATCTATAACACCAATAACATTTTCAAAGAAAAATAGTTTCACAAATGATCCTTGTATAAAACAACCAGGTCAGATACTTAAGAAGTCTGCAAATTTTAAGCCACATTCATTTACTTAACAAAGTGTAAAGATTCATCAGTATGTGTTATCACTTCAAGTTTTGGAAGTTATACATATTGTATTTATTAATGCATCGTGTGTGCTGTCTCATTCTAGAAAAAGCAATACAAGAAACATAAGAATGTGTGCAGCAGCCCAATGCCACCAGAAATTCAGTTTGATATTTTGTCAGAGCTTTCACTCTTTTCATTTTTTTTAGAAACAAAGAATTTCAAGTACATTTATAAGTACACATTTATTCAATGTGTATATGTACCAACTATATAGTGCTAAGTGCATATATGTATATGGACATTTGTAACATGCACACATGCACACATCTATGCGTACATGTACTTATATATATTTGTATAATATATATTATTTTTGTGTTTTATGTCTACATACACACACAAAAGTATACATGTACATCTATATATATACTAACATGTATGTGTATGTGTGTGTATATTAGGCATTTATGAGATTTTAAAAACCGAACGTCTGTAACAAAAATGCTAGCCAGTTCCCAAACTCATTCCCAATCTGCCACTTGGAGAACTGTCAAGCTAATAATGAAGCATATTGTGCAAGCATACACATTGGGCACAGAGCAAGTGTCTTTCTGAGCCCTGGTTCTCCACTAGCCATCATCTCCTATCAATCATGTCCTCAGCAACAGCAGGAGCAATGGAAACAGAAGCAGAAGCAATTAGAGGTGTGGCTCAGTTCCACATGCCTAGGAAATAAAGGCCAGAGATGCCCTGTGAAAAGATTTGCGTGTTGGAGGCTTACCTAATTCTATATTAAAGAAAGAAGTTTTTGCCTTTTATATAACCATTGCCAATCTGTTTCTTAACTCTTATAAACAATTGTTCTAACCATCCCCTTGGCAGCAAGAACTTGCAAGTTTTCTCATTATGGTGACTTGTGGAAGCATTTCAGATGAAATTATTAACTTATTATATTATTAAAAGTATCAGGTCTCAGAATCAGCCAGACCTGAATTTACATTCTGGCACTGTAAACTGGTCAAATTAGTAAATTATTTTAGACTTGTTCTGATAAAATAAGGCTAATAATATTTACCTCATAAGACCCTTGTTGAGGATAAAATAGTATATTATATTAATCACTGGATACACACTACACAATCAATAAATAGTAATTTAAATATATGTATGACTTTTCATAATTGAGAAAGCATTCCCACAATTCAAGACAGAATAGATCACAATAAAATACATTAAAATGGTGAAGAGTAGACCAAGTAGGGTACATAAAGAGGACAAATAAAATAGTGAGCTTAATATTCAAAAGGCATGTTAGAGCATATTTACGTATCTGTTTGTCAGCTATAGGGAGACATGTAATTCTGTGTTCTTCTATAGGGAATGCAAACAAGATGCAATGACTATTATGTGAATCAATATCCAAAAGCAAAAGAAAGTGAGTAGCTCAAGGAACACAGTCACTCCCACCCCTGGAGTCAGAAGCAAATGTCTGTGATCCGTCCAATGGAAAGTATTGAATAACATCCTGAGAAGCCCCTTACAGTAAACACGCTCTGCACTTCAGGGTCTGTTTCCGGTAAAGCAGGCTGGTGAGCCTCAGGTCCTCTGACTCTCTACACCAGGAGGCGAAGGAAACAGGTTTGTCCACTTTCAAACTTCAGTTTTACCACTCAAATTGCAGTTGAACCACTGACTAATCATGACCTTGGACACTTGCCCGATTTTACTAAGCCTCTGGTTTACTATCACGCAAAAATCAGGACATGATACCACCCACGTTATATCTTGTTGGGAGGGTTAAATAAAGTGCCAGTCTAAGTTACATGCTAAAGGAAAGAAATGGCTTTTTTTTTTTTTTTTTTTGAGACGGAGTTTCGCTCTTGTTACCCAGGCTGGAGTGCAATGGCACGATCTCGGCTCACGGCAACCTCCGCCTCCTGGGTTCAGGCAATTCTCCTGCCTCAGCCTCCTGAGTAGTTGGGATTACAGGCACGCGCCACCATGCCCAGCTCATTTTTGTATTTTTAGTAGAGACGGGATTTCACCTTGTTGACCAGGATGGTCTCGATCTCTTGACCTCCTGATCCACCCGCCTTGGCCTCCCAAAGTGATGGGATTACAGGCGTGAGCCACCGCGCCCAACCAGAAATGGCTATTTTTAAAAGAAACAGGTGATATTGAGGCAGTACTGTAATTGTCATAGGAACACCAGTCCTAGAACTAGAGCATAGAAATTTTTACATACAAAGACTATTAACACAATACGTCCTGGAATAACAACATCTACCTGTCATTTTTGCATTAGTACCACATTACAGGAAAAAAGGGAGTCAAACATCAGATCTGATTTCATGTCAGCACGTCAGAATATCCTCAGAGAAAACTGTAACAGCTGTCTGAACTGTTTGCACACGGAAACACGCTCAATCTCCAAATGCTTTATCTTTGATATCTCTTTGTTACTCCACATTCTCCGTTCTTGTTCTACCAAACTCTACCCACTGAATGTCAGTCACTTTAACCAGCTCGTTGCAGGTAACTTTCTTTTCAGTTCTAAAATATCCATCTTCACGACGCTATGCCTGAAATCTTTCTTCTTTCTCCCAGATAAAGCATCTTAGTTTTGTTTTTCTAAGAGGTATCACTTTCCAATTATCTAAGTAATTAGTGGGACTTTATATGTCTTCAAAAATTTACTGATTTTAAAGAAAATCCCTGAAAAAAAAACTGTCCTGAAGTACAATCACAAGATGTCCAGTTCCAATTCAGGCTCTGCTAATGCATAATTTGAACCTTTAGCCTTAATATGCATCGCTGCGAAGGACAGGGATTAGACCAGAGCAGAGTTTCTCAGCCCTCCCACTACATATGTGTATCTTGGTCTGCCTAATTCTTTCCTATAAACATTGCCTTGTGCATTGCAGGATATTCAGTAGCATGTGTGGCATGTAAATCGAAGGTGCCAGTAAGCAACTTCTTCCTTCAGCTGTGAGAACCAACAATGTTTTTAAACACTGCCAAATACCTCTTGGAGTCAGTATCACCTGGGTTAGGAACATTCGTGTTGACTCCAGAATTCTTTTTTGTTTTTATTGCATTTTAGGTTTTCGGGTACATGTACAGCACATGCAAGATAGTTGCATAGGTACACATGTGGCAGTGTGATTTGCTGTTTTCCTCCCCTTCACCCACATCTGGCATTCCTCCCCATGCTATCCCTCCCCAGCTCCCCCACCCGCTGTCCCTCCCCTATTTCCCCCAATAGACCCCAGTGTATAGTGCTCCCCTCCCTGTGTCCATGTGTTCTCATTGTCCATCACCCACCTATGAGTGAGTATATGCAGTATTTCATTTTCTGTTATTGTGTCAGTTTGCTGAGAATGATGTTCTCCAGATTCATCCATGTCCCTACAAAGGACACAAACTCATCATTTTTGATGGCTGTGTAATATTCCATGGTGCATATGTGCCACATTTTTCCAGTCCAGTCTATCATCAATGGGCACTTGGGTTGGTTTCTTGACTCCAGAATTCTGTGAGTAATACACTGAAAGGATCCATATTACTATTTGGTTTCTTAATATTTTCACTAAAATCTACATTCCTTGAGAGCAGGAACATTTTTCTGTTTTGTTTAATGCTACATTTCCAGTGGACATGTGGTACAGTAGACACTCATAAATTGTTGAGAAAAAAATGAGCAAATGATGAAATATTATACTCCGTGAAGATTGAAACCTTAACTCTTTGATGACGTTTTAGCAGCAGATTATGAGTCTCTGAACAACAACTGTCTTTCAGGCTTACCACACACTTTTTCTTATGAATAGTATGCTTGCTTCCTTTTGACGTAGATACAGTTCATATCTCCTTTAGACTCCAGGATGCTTTACAGCAAGAACTGTACCCTCCTTCCCCCCAATTCAACACATTAATCAATTCTGAATGCCATAAAACATTTATGCATGATTATATATAGATTGAAATATTCTATATTCAGTATAAATCCAAATCTCTGAAATACAAATTTTCTTCTCCAATAACTACCACAGAAGCAAAAATATTCCTTTCCAATCATTTATATGTTTCGTGAAACTTTACATGTTCCTGGTGCATAAATTCAGGTATTCTCTCATCTCATAGCATATGCTTTCTCTTTGTTGAAAGTTAGTCTTCATGTCAAAAAAGCCACAGCTGTTTTCAATTACAGCATTTTTTTTTAACCTTTCGTGGCATTGCAAGTGACCACTGAACAGAGAATTCAGAATATTTTACACTCAGGGTCTTTATATATTTGAAGTCATTCTTGCTTTATATTTGTTTATTTTTAATAATACAAAAAGTCTGTGGTGGATTATGTGGGGTTTATGGGTTTCATGATCTCAATGACTTGCCTTTGAAATCCCTGGGGTTTCTTCTCACAGAATGAATCTGTGATTAGATGTCCACATTATGATTGTGTTTCTAAATGACAATTAACATACATTTCAGATATTTATAGGAAAAGTGGTAAGAATATGACCAAAGTTTAGATTTTTAAAAAAAAATATATACTGGATTCTGTTCCAACAGGGCATTTTGTCCACATCCTGGAAGATGAAAAGCTACAGCAGAAGAGCATATATGCAGCTTTTCTAGTTACATGATTATTTCCAAAAGGCTCTTTCTTTAAGAGCACTTTCATCAAATATTATCAACATGTATACTTCTTTACAATTGCTCTCTATTAAACTTTAGTGCCAGTTGTCAGATCTGTAATGTAAACCCTTATTAGCACTCATACGTTCTACTCTGGAACTAATAAGGAATTGTCAAAACTCTAAACACAGACAGAAGTAGAAGGGGTGGAGAAATCACAGGAAAAAAGGTGGAAAGTGTTCAATGAATCTGTAGTGACAAAGCAATCTTTGTAAAACTATTACCAGTATATTTCACAGAATCTAAGTCCATTAACAGGGAAAGAAAGATCTAGTTCTCAGTTTATTTTGTATAGGGTTTTATTCCCCTTATGCTGGAAGAATTTGACTAAAAAAATGAAACATTAGTTGGGAAAGTTAATGAAATGTCAATATTCTTTCTTTGGAATCACTATATATGTATTTTGAAAAAAAATGGTTACATTGCATCTTGAAGGTTTAAAACATAGAAGCTTTTATAATACCTGAATAGTTAGAATAAGAAGAGTAAGTTTGAATTGAAGATGAATGTTTTTTGTAAAAGCTATAAATTATGTAACATGGGTGCTTTAACAGAAGTTGTTTAACAAAGTGGCATGCAGCAAATCAGAACTAAGGAAGGTTATCCACATTAAAAAAAGCTTAAGTTAAAGAAAAGGAATTTTGAGGCTTTATTTAGGGTTCAGTAAATTATGGTAGGAGATTCATGAGCTGTTTGACAAGATAATATTCATTAAAATGATAGAAGAATTATACATTTTACATATTCACAATAACCAATATCCCACCCTTCGCAGAAAAAGAAGCTTAGATGTGTCTTTTTCTTAGACAATTTCAATCTCTTTACAGGTAAACTTACATTTAATATCTATTTAGTGAGTTGTCTACAAAGCAATGTTCTAATCTTCCTTTGGAAAGGAAACTGAAAATGAAATGATGGAAACAACCTCTTTCAAGTAAAATGAGAGCAACTTTTTTTTTCTGCAGCTGAAATTATTTTTTGATGCCTTAGATTCCCGTAGTGAGTACTGTCCAGGGAAGCTTAATCCATATATTACCATAGCCTCTCAAACAAATAAACTACTCACTGGACACATTGTTTACATTTCCCAAAGATTATACAGTTGGCATATAGATACTACTTAAATTACTATTTGCGCATTTGAAACACTAGACCAGACAAGTCAACTAAAAGCCCAAAGAACTTAGTATAAGAATAATAATTTAATGAAAAGAACTTGATAACATAAAGCAGATACCCTACAGCCATTTGATAAAGAATGCCTGTGACTTAAATTGGAACTTTAGAAATATACTTTAATAATGACCTATAAAATTATCTTTCGGGTTGGGATAAGTGAAATGACTATTTAAAGAAAAAACACACTGTAAGAATTTTTCTCTCAACAGTTTGATGAGATTATATTACTAAAGGTAACCCAAACAGAGTAAAACAGTTCATGTCTTACTAAAAAATTGTAAGTCTTATTTAATTGTAATCCTGTATAAGAATGTTACTTACATTTATGGAACTTCCTGTGATTTTTAAATGCCTGTTACAGTGGTTCATTGCTGATCATTTAACTTATTCTTATTCATTCTGAGGTTTTCAAATGCTTAGATATGAATTTGTTATACTCTCTAAATTTAACCACAGACGTATCTCTCCTAAACATGTTTGCAATTAAATCATCTCTGAGTGTTCAAAATAATCTGATTTTGAACACTCAGAGACAAAGATTATTTTGAACAAAAGATTATTTTGAACAAAATAATCTTTTTGTTCTGTAGAACAAAAAATACAGAACAAAAAATTCACATTTCCTTCTATTATCCTAAGCATGCAAATACATCGTTTAAATTTATATTGTTTTTATACAGACTCATAAAGGAACTGCAATACTTAAAGAAGTCTCAAAGCAAATACATTCCTTTGATCTCTCTCACTTTACATATTAAAAATAAGTTTTTACTTTAACAGCTTTTTAGATAGTGCATTGACATAATTTGATCAAAGATTTGTGGCATTGCAAGTGATCATTGCCTTCATACTATTTGGGTCATTCTTACATATGCACAATAACTACATAAAACAAAGCAAATAGATAAATCAGCTCTATCCAGAGTCAGGTAAAATATTTCAGCAGACATTTTTTCTTAGTTGCCTACTTATTTTTGAGTCACATGATTCCTTCAGGGCCAGGACATTATTTATTGGTATATCCTTTCCCACTATCTAGGCTAGTCTTTTACAGAAGGAATGCCAGGACACAAACACAGTACAAAAAAACCTGGGCTTAACATTTTTGAAATGTAGCATTTGAATTTTATTTTTCTATTGCAGTTGTTGGCTTATTTCTTAAATCATATTCCTTAAATCAAATCAGTTAAAACACAAAGGTCTTTTGGAATATACAATATAAAAATTGATACTTATAAAAAAATCAGTGGAAAAGATCCATACTATAAAAAAGAGACTGAGTCCAATACCAGATGGGAAAAATCAAGAGTGACTGTTGTTTGGAGAAAAATAAAAGTTAACAATAAGATCACAGAGGAAATATGATTCATGGTTTAACATACTAGAGGTTTAATTGAAGAAAAGCAACGTCTTTTCAGAAAAGCAGAATCCTGTTTGGAAGAAGGTGGGCAATCAGTGAATAAATAATGAATACACAAAATATAATTGAAGACACATTTTCTCTCTTACAATATCTCTAAGGTCTAAGGTAAGCTGTTGAATGGATGATTTTGTCATATCTAAATTTTTAAAAGAGATTGAAACAAGAAAAGGAGGAAGGTTACACAATTCAGGGATTCTGATGACTACAGTAATGACGTTCAAATACCTTGTGTCCAGTGCCGTGTACCATGTAATGGGCTAAGCAATGCACCCACTGGCCATTTGGAAGTTCCTCCCTTTTGTGGATGGAGAAACTAAGGCTTAAAATGTTTAGCCACGAAATGAATAAGCTGCATTACTGGGACTCCTAGGCTCAAGCTCTCAAACACCTGTTAGTGACAAGTGCCTTTGGCTAAGTAGAACAATTAAATACAAATTGAAATTTGAAGACAAGTGCAGGGGAGTTTTTGATTGGTGAGAAGGGTGCAGCAAACCACCATGTCGTGTGTATGCCTATGTAACAATCCTGCATGATCTGCACGTGTACCCCAGAGCTTAAAGTATAATAAAAACAAGACATTGAATCTTGTATAAATCAGAGGCTTGATAGCTATTAGAAAGCTATAATGTATCTGTTTTATTTGTCATGTGAAAGTTATTTATCTTATTATTTACCAGTGCCATATTTTTTATTAAAATAAATTCATTGCTTTGAAAAATCATGGATGTGTAACTGCTAAAGGGAAAGTGGAAACAGATGACTGCCATTTCAACCTCAGGGAAAGGAAATTTTTTGTAACCAAAGGTAAGAAACCCAATAATTATAGGGTAGTCTTTAAAAGGTGAATCCGTGCTTTAAGCACTAGATAAGTGAATTTAAGGGACAAAAATACCAAATTTATTTCAGCATCTACAAAAATTGTTTAGACTATTGTTTTATTACAGGTAATAATCAAGAAACTTGATTATTTTAAGGCAGAAAAATAATATTCATCATAAATTCATAAAAGGAAAAGGTATGATCTTTGGTACTACAAAAATGTTTCTTATTCCTCTACTTCATCTATTTGTAATTCTGATGAGAAGTCAGATGAATCTTTTATTACCTGGCTGCAACTGTATGTGACCTAATAATCAAATTTGTTTATTTAATATTAGATAAAATAAACACCTTTATTTGCAAGGCATTCTGAAAGGCCCAGTGGAATCAAAGATCAATAATATAAAGTATATTCTCTACAGGACCTCTATTCTAAGAATGGATACTTGGCATAGAAATCTCCCAGTAATTACGCATCCTACAAGCATCTAATTGAGAACCTACTCTAAGCAAGACATTCAAAAAAGACCACATGGTGTCTCACCTCAAGGAACTTCCATACAGAAAACAGAAAGGAATGCCTCTGAATTCATTTACACTCATGAACACCTTGCAGTTCCAGCGGGTTCTTTCTGATTGTGCACATACACTTAGTAGGTGTGAATAACATACTAACACAGGTTTTCAATTTTCTCTAGTGCCTCTGTCAGAGCAAGCAGAGTCTTAAAATGATCCTGTTATTGAACCCTTGGCAGCTGTTTTATGAGTTTCTGAATTAACAGAGAAATTAGTGGAGAGTAAGAACCGGTGTCCTAAGTCGTATGAAAAACAAATATCATTTTGGATAGTCATCAAAAAGTCTAGGTGTCTTCATACATTACATCAAACACACTTTTCTATTTAGCTGCTAATGTAAAAGAAGAAGGAATAACGTTAGCATTCCACAATGAATGTGCAGAGATAAAGCACAGAGCAACAAATTCTTCAGTGACATTAATAAGGTATTTGGTACACTAAGTCTAAACAAAGTTTGTATGAAAAGGAATATTTATAGTAACTTTCTGCTATCTGGCTCAAATGTAATTAACTGACTATATAAAAAGCCATTAGCATTCTCATCTCTCCTCTCCAAACTAAACCAAAACAGATAACATAATTCATTAGCCAGGATTAAAGAGAGGAAAGAAAAGATCATGATGTGCTCTTGGTATTAGTACAAACATTTCCCACACTTTCAATCTTAAGAAGAGAAAACCGGTTAGAAGAGTTATGCTGGGATTTAAAAAATATTAAATGTTCAGATGAAATAATCAAGTAAAATATTGTCCATGCTTGAAAGCAAATGCCAGATGATTCAGTTTTAGTGTGACACTTTATAATTTTGATTTTTCAATGTTACCCTTTTAAAAGGAGCTTTGTGAACATCCTCTCCAGAAAACAACCCAATCTGCCATTTATCCATGCTGTCAAAATCCAGCATCTGCCCAGATCCCACAAACATGGTCCAAATAAGGTTTAAGTTACATACGCGTAAATTAAAGACATTATACTGTCCTTCTCTTTCGTTAAATATGAGAGATAACATATTTAAACAAAAGTCATATTTTAAAATAATATATTAGATAATTTTTTAGTAAAGAGTATGATATATAATTTACCTTCCTTACTAATTTTTATACTACTACTTATCAGTTTAAGCTTGCATAATTGTTTTTATATGCTTTTCTATTTTACCATATTTATTGTAAGAAGTACTCTTTACCTTCCTGGAGCTTTTTCCAGTTTGTTTGACACATGATTCTTGAATGATTCTTTAGCCACCAACATTTTTTTCTACCCTCCTTTATTTCATTTCTCTAAACAGCCATTGAAAGAGAAAAATTCACCATTTACTGCTCTTAGCTTGCTTTTGTTCTATCTTCCCTAGCCAAAAAAAGAAAAAGAAAGAGGAGAAAGAGGAGGAGGAAGAAGAAGAAGGAGAAGGTGGAGGAGGAGGAAGAGAAGGAGGAGTAGGAGGAAGAGAAGGAGGAGGAGAAGAATCTGGTAACATAAAGCATCTTAATGCAGAAAATCTTAATTTCTCATCACTCATCTCTTCCTATACCAACATATCCTTCCCTATCAACATTAATAGCTTATCTTTTAGAAGTTTTAAAATTAGTGTTAACTTAGTTCTGTTTCATAAATCAGTTTTAAAAATCTATGTTCATTCAGAGGTAGAGATAAAAACATTTTAGAACACACACACACATATACACACTCACAGACATGCACTCACACATATTTGGACTATGAAACAAATTAAGCAGTGACAGTGTTCATTATTCTCTTTCTAGTGTTAAATACAGTATTGGACACCTATCAGGGCTCAAGAAATGTTGAATGTTTAAAGAAATAGTCCAAGGATACTTTTGATTACTTTTTCTTGTTTCAGAAAAAAATGAACTGTAGTGAAAGTAAACATTATATACTGGAGTTTTTGTTTATACTTCTGAAAATGATAAATATGTTTTTTGAATATAAAACATTTTAATTAATATGTATTTTCCTATCAAATGGAGAGTGACACATTTTCATCTTTCAAGTCAATGAACTCTAACTGTGCCTATTATTTGTCTAGAAAGGAATATAAAGTTTTTAGTATTTCATTACTAAAGTCAGAAAATGACCATTAATGAAGTTTAGATCCTTTCGAAGGCATCCCTGTGGCACAAACTCAGTAGATGGTACTCTAATAGGATGCCTATGCATTTAGAAATTTTGAGATAATGATTCCATTAACAAGTTACAAATCTCACCTGCTGGAATGTGCAAGTTGTGTAAGGTAGCTAGTCCTTTCTTGCTACTCCATATGTTTCTAAGCAAAATGACAATAAAAGAGTCCAAAACTCTCAACACAAAGTCTTCCTATTATCAATTAACATTTCCTATTATTTATTGTAAAATATTCAAACTTAATATCTTCTTAACCTTCTTTGCTAAGGTACATTGTACACCTGGCAGAAGACTTATTGATATGTCTCACATTAAAATCATTCATTTATTTGTCTGTCTTTCATGCTAGATACTGAGCTCCCACAAGATAAAGACAATAACTTATTCATTTATATTTCCCCTGTGTCTGGCACATTATCACTTTGTACTAATAAATGGTCAAAAACACTTACATAATTAAATTTGCATATCTAAGATGCTTGACAAATCATACCTTCCGTTTTTATTAGATGCCACCCATGCTAAGCTTAGTCTTCCTAAAATACGGTCTTTGGGCTAGTAATTTTTATTTCTTAAAAATTTCAAAATGAAAAGGTTGGAAATAAACTGATTCAGATAATTCTTGTATTTCTAGATCCTTGGCTACGTTGAGCTCATTTCTTGTGGCCATACTCATCCCTCAAAATATAGTGCTCTAACTCCAGCGGAATTTGTGTCCTTGTGGGGTTTTCTAGTCTCTGTTACCCTTCCACTGAATCACAGGGAAGCAGCATGAGCTGATGTAAAGACTCCAGCCTTTGGAGACAGACCGCCTGGTTTCAGAACGCAATTCCCATACTAACTCACTGAGAGATCTAAGGCAAGCTATTTGATCTATCAAAGCTTTGTTCTCCATGTTTTTAAAATAGCGAGAGTAGTAGTATGTATTTCATAGGTTATTTTGAGGAATAAATGAGATAGCTTATGAACATTACTTAGCAAATCAGCACAGTGTATGGCATCTAGTAAGTGGCTAATTAAAGAATGTTAACAAAAAATATTTGAATTCTTACTATAGTTCTTTTTTTATTGCATTTTAGGTTTTGGGGTACATGCGAAGAACATGCAAGATAGTTGCATAGGTACACACATGGCAGTGTGATTTGCTGCCTTCCTCCCCTTCACCTATATCTGGCATTTCTCCCCATGCTATCTCTCCCCAACTCCCCACCCCCTGCTGTCCCTCCCCTATTTCCCCCCAACAGACCCCAGGGTGTAGTGCTCTCCTCCCTGTGTCCATGCGTTCTCATTATTCAACACCCATCTATGAATGAGAACATGTGGTGTTTGATTTTCTGTTCTTGTGTCAGTTTGCTGAGAATGATGGTTTCCAGGTTCATCCATGTCCCTACAAAGGACAAGAACTCATCATTTTGGATGGCTGCATAGTATTCCATGGTGTATATGTGCCACATTTTCCCTGTCCAGTCTAGCATCAATGGGCATTTGGGTTGGTTCCAGGTCTTTGCTATTGTAAACTGTGCTTCAATAAACATTCGTGTGCATGTGTCCTTATAGTAGAACAATTTACAGTCCTTTGGATATATACCCAGTAATGGGATTGCTGGGTCAAATGGAATTTCTATTTCTAGGTCCTTGAGGAATCGCCACACTGTCTTCCACAATGGTTGAACTAATTTACACTCCCACCAACAGTGTAAGAGTGTTCCTATTTCTTCACATCCTCTCCAGCATCTGTTGTCTCCAGATTTTTAAATGATCACCATTCTAACTGGAGTGAGATGGTATCTCAATGTAATTTTGATTTATTCTTACAATGAAGTAGGTGTGCATTAAATATCTCTTGAATAGGTAACTTTTTAATTCCTTCTGAGATAAGCTTTCATGATTTTATTTAAAATAAATCTCACAAGTACAATATAACATAAACAAATATGTTAATAATAAAATACAATTCAAAGTGGAATATAAAGACTACTATAACTTTTCTTCACTCATGTAAATGGTAGCTAGTATGTTGTTTTAATTTCATAACTTTCAAAACCATTTTTGGAACAGTATTGTGATGGTGTTTTCCAAGGATCTAAAAAGCATGATGTATGAAGCTAAAATGAACCATTTACTCTCATTTAAAATGTCCTTTTTTTCTGTAAACCACATCTATAGTAAAAAGCAAAATACTATGTTCTGTTCGGTTTTAAAGAGCATGATTTATAGACCATATAATCTCGTTCATTCCATGTACATTTTAGAAAAGTGACTGATTATGAGACCAGAAGTAAAACACCAGACTTGGCAGAATGTAACAGCAAGTAAAGGCATTAAAACAGACAAAATTCCAAAGACAATGTACTTAATTTCTCCTATATATTTATTCATTTAAAATTTAAATAACAATTTTAGTGTACTCCAGCATAAAACCTTGCCTAATGCTAAGTAAATTTTGGGATTAAGTGAAATTATTATACTCATAGCTGATATACGTAATTTATATAAAATGATCTTTTATTTGATTCTACTTGAAATACAAGGTGATTTTTTAAATAAATATTAACTTTATAAAAGAGTTCTGGTTCTGTGATATTATATTAATATCAAACCTGAAGGATGACACAAATAATCTTTTGAGAACTAAAAAGAGTCAAATCATTGTGCGAAATATACTTAAAAATTATACCTGTATACGTCAAACACTGAGGAATCAGCTCTGGATTTTTAAATAAAATAATCTTCTAAAAAACAGTATTTGATACCCAGATGTCAGGGAAGAAAAAACTGTACTTTATAGCAACGAAATAAATATTGCTATGAGATAGATGAGTAACAGCATACATAACCAACACAGTACCAATTCTGTAAGAATTAGATCAGCCAAGTGTTAAAGATTTCTCCACTTTCTACATAAAAGAGATAGAATGTTTTTCTTTCAGTTGGTCTAGAATTACTTTAATTATTAAACAGCAGAAAACTTAAATATAGCACATGTAACACCTCCTATAGGTGCAGTCAGCACTGCATAATCATACATTAATATTTCCACAGCAAAGCATGAAATGACCACATCTAGTAGAAAGAATTTAGTCCATAAATAGACTATGTTCAGCTTGAGGTACGTTTTCCTCCCAAGTGAGTTGAGACTGAGCGCATTTCATTTAATGACACTTTGATAAACTCACAGGTAAGAAATATCACTCAAAGAAAAATAGAGAAGGCTCTTACCTTGGCACATAAAACCTCTTTCTTCATAGCCAGCATTGCAGGAACACTTGCCAATGGGTACAAGCCATTCGCCTTCCGTACTGCAGTACATCCTTGGAGGATCTTCCTCCTTAGAATTGTTGACACAAGACCCTCTAACCTCCACTAGGGACTGGGAGTCCATGGGTACCGTGTCTGGAAACATGGCCAGATTCTTCACTGTAAATGGACACTTTTTGAAGTATACTCTCACAGACACCAAGGCAACACAAGCACCAACATCTTGAAAAGCCAAATAAAATCCCTTCTTGTTGACAGGACCTACTTCTCGAATCTCTGTGTTGAGTTTAAGAATACGATCCCCAAGATCCATTTGAGTGAAACTTTCATCAGCTGCAATAGTGTCAATCTTTGTAAACTGGTGCTCTCGGAATTTCACCCCATGATCGTCATCAGACTCCATGTAGTACAGGTTGAATGTCTCCTTGCAAGTTCCCAAAACCAATGGAATGCTATTGCAGTCTCGCAGAGTGAACTTGAGCTCCACATAAATCTTCTGAGCTGAGTTTCTGGGGACCCAGTTTGTTCTCAGCCAATTGTTTTGACTATGATCCATGACATTGCAGACCTGGTAAGTCCTGATGGGTGTGTAATGTTCATCCACGCCACTGATTTCTTCCCACTGAAGAATCAAAGAGAAACAGAGTGAGGCAGGATTAATGATCATGATGAATACAAGATAAGGGTGTCGGAGGCATCACTACATAATAAATCATCATATGTTCATTAAAAACATTCTTGTTTGTAGTTTTTATTTGTAAGGTTCTCTGAGTTAATGGACACAAAGTAATTTATAATTGTGATGAACACATTTCACTTGCATTGCCGTTTGTGTGATATGCAGGAAACAGTCACTTAGCAGTTAATAGAGGCTAATCACAGCTTCCAGGATCAAAACCTCACGTCAGTTGTCTCCAATGACACAGTGATATGATTTTCTTGTATGTTTTTTTATTTTTCTTTGTTTAAAAAAGAATTAAAAAATAACTACTGCCTAAAATTCATTCTTACTAATCTTCTTCCATTTTGTGCCGGGTTTTTGGTAAAACTGATACAAGGCAAAATAAAGTGAATATAAATGATATTATTACTATGTATCATTATCCGTGACATTTTTTAATGTACTGTCATTTCAATGGACACGGGTTGTAGAACTATGCAATAAAATTTGAAGTAAAAACATAAACGCGCCTCACCCCTCAGCACCCCCAAATATAAAACCAAGTCATGGGTGAAAAACAGAAGACCTAGTGAACATTCGATTCTTTTAATATTCGATTCTTAAAGTCTTTTACACCCACATTGGACTTTTTCCCAGTCAAGAAATAGATCGATATTTGGGTTTTGTTGTTATAATAGTTAAGGTTATCTTAGTACAACTTTTCACACTGTAAAAAGCCTTTAAAAGTATTAAGATTTTTTTTTTAATTTTTATTGCATTTTAGGTTTGGGGGTACATGTGCAGAACGTGCAAGATAGTTGCATAGGTACACACATGGCAGTGTGTTTTGCTGCCTTCCTCCCCTTCACCCACACTTGGCATTTCTCCCCAGGCTATCCCTCCCTAGCTCCCCCAAAAAGTATTAAGATGCTTAAGAACAGTAAAGCACTGTCTTCTGTGATCCTTAGGACAAATTTTGAGAAGCTTTTAACATCATACATTGTGTTACTTATGACCCTAAAACAATCAGACCAGTTGTCTCTGTTATCCCTACCCCTGTACCCACATTTTCTTCTTCTTATGCCCAATTTTGCCTAACGACTTTCAGGAAAACACATCTTTTGCCATGTCATTCTTGAATTTAAATTCTCCTAGGGCTCTCTGTTACTCATGTGAAAACTTTCAAACTCTTGAGTTTCTCATTTGTGTTCCTCTTAATACTAGTCTAAACCGCGTTAACTTTTCTAAGTGTTTGAAACGAGACAAGTAATGTTTCATTTAGGCATATACCATATTATCGTCAATGTAAACTCTCTTATTGTTTTCAGAGATGTGTTGGGTTTTTTGTCCTGTATTCCTTTCTTGTGGAATATACCTATCTTATGGCATAGCCCCAACATAGGATTGTGCGTTCTTCTGCCTTCTGCCTCCCATAATCCTGACAATCTTAAGAGATTTTCTGTATTATTAACTCGTATTAAATGCTCTATTCATTTGTAAATTTAATTCATTATACATACTAAAGTTAGTTTAATTTTGTTTCACAGGCATTTGCTAAACTTTAGGCAGATCTCTTCATATCCTCCATGGTAGAGCACAAAACTTCACCTTTTGGGATATGCACAAACATTACTTTTATTATAATAAATATAAGAGTAATTCATGGGAATAAAACAATAAAATAAAATGTTTTCCTTAGAGAAATATTTAAAGATTGTAGCTAAATATATGAAATAAAATCCTTGTGAAGTCCATTATAAATGTGTTTCTACATTTTTCTCCAATAAAGGAGTTAATTATTTTCATCAGGAACTACAAATATTAAAAGCTTGTAATGAAATCAACAGCATTTAAATGTATTAACACTTTTTTTTCTCTTTCTGTTGACACTATGATATGATTTTCATGTATTTTTTTTCTTTGTTTGTTTACAAAAATAAATAAAACTACTGCCTAAAATTCATCTGTATGAATATTTTCCCAATTTGGGCCATGTACGGGTTTGTTACATCAGTACACCATGTGAGGTTGAGGTTTGAGAATGATTGACACCTTCACTCCGGTTGTGAGCATAGTATGTGACAGTTTTTCAATGCTTGCTGCCTCCCTCTGTTTCCCCTTGAGTAGTCCTTAATGTTTATTGTTGCCATCTTTACAGTCACAGAAATTTTAATTCACACCTTCTAATCACAAAATAAAATAAAATATTAATGTGTTAAATTATTAGTAATTACAAGCAAAGAAACATGACTTTATTTGGTCTTTAAGCCTGCTTAAATTATCAAAAACAATTTATAAATTTTACTGGTGTGACAATCACAGTTTAAAAACTTCTAGTTCTTCATAGCACACCTACTAACTTACAAAGGAAACAAGTAAAAAACTCTACTTATTTTTAAAAACCTTGATCATTCACGATCTAAAATACAAGATAGGGACTCATTTTCTGGAGAAAAAATTGATCCAACTTCATTGTCACATCCGAGATTCAACAAAGAATCAAACTGAGACAATTTTAGAAGATCTCAGAAGTAATATACAAGATGCATTCTAATCTCAGCAGAAGGAAAGAAAACATTCACATTGTATTTATAATAATTTCAAATGTGCCATTTGTAAGTATTAATTCTATTTGTATATTATATACTGAGTTTTTAAAGATATAAGAGTACATGAGAGTCTCAGTTCTTTGGGTTTTACATTGAGGTTCCCATAATTATATGGTCACATTCAAAGCAAAATTAATGTGTATGTTTGATATTAAAAAAAAAACAGTCAACAGACTTGGTGCCCCAAAAATCTCTAGTGTTCAAAGTTAATGTTTTTTAGAGTCTTCTCTAGTATCATTACCTTGGTTCTAAAATGGCATTTTAAAGTAGAGACCTAGCAAAAACTCTGGAGAAAAAATGCTTTCTGTAACCATCTTACAGAGATTCTGTTTGATCGTTACAACATTATTTGAATATAAAACAATTGATTTTAAATTTCTTAAGTCAAGTTTTTCTTTTAAGAATAAATGAGATTGTTTCTTTGATGAATCATTTGCAAATTTATTCTGCAATGAACAGCATTTTACTCGACATCAAACAGAACATATTATGTAGAGATCTTCATAATTTGACGTAAAATATGATTTTAATTATGGAGATCTCAGTGCAGTTTAACATTTGGCAAGCTACCACAAGTCCTTGAACACAGAGGTATACAATGCAAGAAGATAATGCAAACAGCACCAGCATTCTTTGCACATGAAAGGTTGCAAGGAGCAATTATCACTTCATTAATTTGTAATGAAGGCAAATTGGTTGTAAGGGATGGTCACTTGCCATCTCAGACCACTTGTGAAAACAAGTCTGTAACTCCAGCATTTGCTGAGGACTGAAGACAGTAGAAATAAAATCCTTAAATGTGCATTTTCTCATAGCAGTGCCATGAGAAAAAAATAAATTATTAAAACTGCTGCCATAATGCTCATGCCTTGTAAATGTAAAAAACGCCCATGTTTCATCTATGTTTCTACTGTAAGAACTAATGTATAACGTTCATTATACATCATCATTATATATTATCAGAGGTTATATTCCTCTATAGTAATTGTTTCAAGGCAGAGATGAAAAAACACATGAGAGACATAGCATTGGTAACATAGAATTTCGTGGTGAAAAGCAGCTTTCTCTTCATTCTCCTAATCCTGACAAGTGATCTCTGTGACTGGTATCCATCAGGAACAGCTTCAGCGAAAGGGGATACAAACTAAAGAGGAACTCAAAATATCTTTTCAAGGTCTAACTCTTTACTTTTTAAAAACTGGTTTATTATACTTTAAGTTCTGGGGTACATGTGCAGATCGTGCAGGTTTGTTACATAGGTATACACATGCCCTGGTGGTGGTTTGCTGCATCCATTGCCCCATCGTCTACATTAGGTACTTCCCCTAATGCTATCCCTCCCCAATCCCCCCATCACCTGCTAGGCCTCCCCTAGCCCCCTATCCCCCCAACAGGCCCCAGTGTGTTGTGTGATGTTCCCCTCTCTGTGTCCATGCATTCTCATTGTTCAACATCTACTTATGAATGAGAGCATGCTGTGTTTGGTTTTCTGTTCTTGTGTCGGTTTGCTGAGAATGATGGTTTCCAGCCTCATCCATGTCCCTGCAAGGACACGAACTCATTTTTTTTTTTTTTTGGCTGCATAGTATTCTATGGTGTATATCTGCCACATTTTCCTTATCCATTCTATCATTGATGGGCATTTGGTTTGGTTCCAAGTCTTCTATTGTAAACAGTGCCACAATAAACATATGTGTGCGTATCTCTTTTTAATAGAATGATTTATAATACTTTGGCTATATACCCAGTAATGGGATTGCTGGGTCAAATGGTATTTTTATTTCTAGATCCTTGAGGAATTGTCACACTGTCTTCCACAATGGTTGAACTAATTTACACTACTAGCAACGGTGTAAAAGTGTTCCTATTTCTCCAAATCCTCTCCAGCATTTGTTGTCTCCAGATTTTTTAATAATTACCATTCTAACTGGTGTGAGATGGTATCTCAATGTGGTTTTCATTTGCATTTCTCTAATTATCAGAGATAATGAGCATTTTTTCGTATTTGTTGTCTGCATAAATGTCTTCTTTTGAAAAGTGTCTGTTCATATCCTTTGCCTACTTATTGATGGGGTTGTGTGTTTTTTTCTTGTAAATTTGTTTTAATTCTTTGTAGATTCTGGATATTAGCCCTTTGTCAGATGGGTAGGTTGCAAAACTTTTTCTCATTCTATTTGTAGCTGGTTCATTCTATAGATAGTTTCTTTTGCTGTGCAGAAGCTCTTAAGTTTAATTAGATCCTATTTGCCTAACTCTTTAAAATCAACAATTCTGATATTTAGCCTAGCTTCCAGAATTTGATCTAACCTTTTATTATTAGACCATATAGGCCAAGAATGGGTTCCTTGATTTTATCATATTTTTTCAGATCACTTTAACAATGAGAAACCCATGCATCCAAACTTTCTCTCCTGGAGAGTCCATTCTGAACAGAACCACACCGAACCTCTCTATCATCAAAGGCAGTATGAGATACTAAGGAGTCTCTTAGTTTATATTTTCTAGATTGCAAAGTTTCTTGTCACTGAATCAAACATATATTTTTTAGGTAAACATATATTTTAATAATTAAGTGGCATTTAACCTAATAACTATTATGCTAGTATAACATCATTATGGTAATTAAGAATTTATATTTATTGTTGATATTAACTACTTTCATAGAAAACATTTTTGGTTATTTACTAACAAGGGGTAGTAAGATGAGGAAGTTTACATTTCCTTTAAGAGAAGCAGAAGCTTCAGTAAATTTAGTTCAGAGGCTAATATAATGTGGAAGATATTAGGAAAACATAGATTGTGAGAAAGTTATGACTTACTTTTTAAGACTTCAAACAAGTTTCTAAGAATTTTGTAGATCACAATAAAAGTAAAATGACATCAGCAATATTGTGACAGTTACAACATTACTTTTGCATTTCAATGATTTCTAAGAAACACCTATTTCTGCGCTTTACAAGATGCTAATGATGATGAATCTTGCATCAGTATTTTTTTTTTTTTTTTTTTGAGACGGAGTTTCACTCTTGTTGCCCAGGCTGGAGTGCAATGGCGCGATCTCGGCTCACCGCAACCTCCGCCTCCTGGGTTCAGGCAATTCTCCTGCCTCAGCCTCCTGAGTAGCTGGGATTAAAGGCACTTACCACCGTGCCCAGCTAATTTTTTTATTTTTTAGTAGAGACGGGGCTTCACCATGTTGACCAGGATGGTCTTGATCTCTTGACATCGTGATCCACCCACCTCAGCCTCCCAAAGTGCTGGGATTACAGGCGTGAGCCACCGCGCTCGGTCCGCATGCAGAATATTTTACAGTAAGGCTCTCACTCTCAAGTGTCAGGCACATATATATCTACAAAAATCATTACATTTCTATTTATTCATAAGTAGTTTTCCTTAGCCCATTTTGGTCTAGAAAGTAGACACACACACACAGCGAGAGAGAGAGAGAGAGAGAGAGAGAGAGAGAGAGAGAGAGAGAGAGAGAGAGAGAGAGAGAGAGAGAGACATACACATTGATACATGGATATATATTTCTAAAAGTATATTATGAAAAGATCAGAGTAATATCAAAGAGCTGAGACAAATAAGGAGTAGAACTGATTTTTTGTTTGCGGTGTGTGTGCGTGTGGTGTGTGTCAAATTAGAGAATTACATCTGTGGCCAATGAGTCAAGAAGACAGAAGATGGAGATTTGATGTTGGGAAATCCCCATGATTAGCAAGATGTGGAACAGAATCTGAAGACAAACGTGACTGAAAAGGGCATGTGTGGAAAGATGTGGACAGTCATCTTAATAACGGCTACCATTCAGTCTCCAACCACCTTTAACCTCTATGTTTTTAGCAGAAATTTGGTAATGGTGTTAGAACTGCCTTATGTAATACAGAAAAACCAACATCACAGTTTGGCAAAGCATACTGAAAAGATCTGAGAAACAAGGACAAATGTAAAAGAATCAGAGGTTATTATGAGGAAAAAAAGTATTTTAGAGAGTGGGAAGAGTTAGAAGCAGAATCATGTAAGATCTCTGCTTACAATTCTCAGGCATATTGGGCATGCATCAGTACTTTACGTGGTTTGGACAAGATACAGGTTATTAAAGGCACAATGTTTCCAGAAAGTTTGAGTATGCTGTCCCGTCTGTCTCTACTTTAGCCAGCAACCTCACAGTTGGGCTCGTAGATGTCTGTGTTTTTTCCTCTGTCCTCTAGTTCCTTCACACCCCTAGACTGAGGCAAGACCTGAAGCAGCGTCAGCCCCACTCTTCCAGGAGCTTTCAGTTATTTTCCTCCCACCTGGGATACAGCGTTACTGTACCGAGATCTCAGGTCTGTTGCGATGATACTGCACCTTTGGACGAATGTCCATACCTCTAACTTCGTCTGTTTAATTCCTTTATGCCATCGTTTTTTAATTCTGGTTAAGCAGGGAACCAGGAAGATTTTTAAGAATACGGCTCCCCAGATATTAAGAAAAAAACCTAGGTGATTTCAACATTCTAACCCCTACTGTTGAGAACGAATGCTATGTATCTCTTGGGCAACGGAACTTTTAACTTCCACACTCGACATGAACTGGTATGACGCTCCAATGTCAGCTTCCATGAGTTCTGGGTCTCCTTAGAAACTGTGTTGAAAGTGGCTTCCTTCCCCTGTCTCTGCAGCATGGTCTCACCTTCAGCCCTTAAGCTATCTGTGTTTTTTCATTCCAGATTTGCCAAGACCTAGACATGCCTTACAGAGAAGCTCACCTGAATAACCTCATCTTCTACCTCCTACAGGGAATGGTAAGAAATTATTATAACAAACCAGGTAAATCTCACAGTGTTCTATTTCACCTCTGGTGGTAGCATACCTGGCAAAACAGATGTATTACAAAAACACGTAAACAGTGTGTGGGGTAATTACTTTCAATCACATATTTCTACTTGTATGAATGAAAGACAATTGATTTTAGATATGCTACTATTTTTATAATTTGCTGCAATTTGATAGCATTCCACTGTGATTTTCTGTGGTGATCTGTGATTTTTGAAAATCCTCTTATAATTGTAATTGTATTCAGTGTTACATAAACATAGTAAATATTTCTATGTGCAAAGCTTAAGTAAAAAGATAAGTATAATAATTTTTCTATTCTTTTTTTCTTTTTTTTTTTTGAGACAGTCTCACTCTGTGATCCAGGCTAGGATGCAGCAGGGTAACCTCAGCTCACGGCAACCTCTGCCTCCCGAGTTCAAAAATCCTCCTGCCTCCGTCTCCGGAGTCGCTGGGATCACAGGCATGCACCACCATGCCCAACTACATTTTTTTTATTATTATTTTCAGGAGATGGAGTTTGGCCATGTTGGCAAGGCTGGTCTCCAGTCCCTGGCCTCAAGTGAGCCACCTGTTTTGGCCTCCCAAAGCACTGGGATTACAGGTATGAGACACATGACTGGCCCCAAAATGTGATTTTTCTTATCAGAAACTGATAGTGGTGAAGGAGGCATAATACGTAAAGAAGATGACGATATGTTCTGTGTTTGACGGTATCAACAGCAAGGAGTTGCTGAGAAAGGAAAGACAATCACGTAAGGAAGGTGGCGACTCCTCAGGGACCTAGAAATAGAAATTCCATTTGACCCAGCAATCCCATTACTGGGTATCTATCCAAAGGACTATAAATCGTTCTACTATAAGGACACATGCACACGAATGTTCATTGTAGCACTGTTTACAATAGCAAAGACCTGGAACCAACCCAAATGCCCAACGATGATAGACTGGACTGGGAAAATGTGGCACATATACACCATGGAATATTATGCAGCAATCAAAAATGATGAGTTTGTGTCCTTTGTAAGGACATGGATGAATCTGGAGAACATCATTCTCAGCAAACTGACACAAGAACAGAAAAGGAAATACTGCATATTCTCACTCATAGGCGGGTGAAAAAAATGAGAACACATGGACACAGGGAGGGGGTCTACTACACACAGGGGTCTATTGGGGGGAATGGGGGAGGGACACCGGGGGGGGGAGCTGGGGAGGGATAGCCTGGGGAGAAATGCCAAGTGTGGGTGAAGGGGAGGAAGGCAGCAAAACACACTGCCATGTGTGTACCTATGCAACTATCTTGCACGTCCTGCACATGTACCCCAAAACCTAAAATGCAATAATTTTTTTTTTTTTTTAAAAAAGAAGGTCCTGGAAAAGGATAAGGAAGAAGAAATAAATGATAGAAGTATTGGAACTTCTGTAAGTGAAAATAAAGGAGGACACAAACGGAGAAAAATGTCAGCAGGCTTAGCACATGTGAGGACAGAACCTGTTTAGGTAACTGGGTTCCTGTATGTTTCGGAGACAGGGCACTGGGCTGTGGATATGTGGACAAGTACTTGAAGTCCTCACTTACATCCTCGAGATGTTCTTGGAATCTGTGACTTAAACAATGTATAACAAAACCAGTTTCACTCTGGGCTAATTGATATAAACAACAGTGAATTTCCTGTGGGATATTTCTGGTTATGAAAACATCACCAAATACCTAAATAAACGTGCAAAGCACTTCTACTATTAAACATGGAAATAAATGCAAGGTACAGCTTCATTTAAGAAAGATTCATGAAAACAAGGTAATTATAAACCCAACCATTGGTGAATCACTGTGAGACAGTGGTCATAACGGGCAGTGGGTTACATCGAGGAATGAGCATTTGCAAAGTAAAAACTTTAAGGAGCACCTCCTCCCGCTGGGTGGTTCGGAAACTACGACAAATGTGGTGGCTCCCAAGTGCCTTTGTTCTGCCTCATTTAATGCCATGTATCTGTATGATTATTGTACACATGACACATTTTTTAAAAATAGTTCGCATTCATTCCTTTATTCCTTTTCTGACCTGCTGATGTGGTTTGGCTTCTGTGTCCCCGCCTAAATCTCATGGTGAATTGTAATCCACAATGTTAGGGGAGGGACCTAGGGAGAGGTGATTGGACCATGCAGGTGGATTTTCCCCTTCTGTTTTCACAACAGTGAATGGGTTCTCATGAGATCTGGTTGTTTGAAAGTGCACAGCCCTTCCTTCTTTGCTCTGTCTTCCTCCTACTCCAGCCATGTAGTATGTAGTATGTAGAATGTGCTGGCTTCCCTGTTGCCTTCTACCATTATTGCAAGTTTCCTAAGGCCCACCCCGCCATGCTTCCTGTACAGCCTGCAGAAACATGAGCCAATTAAACCTCTTTTCTTTATAAACTACCCAGCCTGAAGTAGTGTTTTTATAGCGATGTGAGAACAAAGTAATACACCTGCTTATTCCAGTTTAGGGTTGGGGTGGCTGGAACCTATCCCGGCAGCTCAGGGCACAAGTCAGGAGCCAGCCCTGGACAGGAAGCCATCCTCCAGCAGGGTGCACTCACATACACCGTAACCACTCAGACTGGGACCATGTAGACATGCCGGTTCAACTAGTGGGCATATCTTTGGGATGTGGGAGGAAACCAGAGCACTCGTCAAAACTCATGCAGACCTGGGGACGATGCAAACACTCCACACAGTGTCCCTGGCTGTGAATTATTTTTTTCTCATCCGTGTTACAATGAAAGATATTGGACAATATATTTTAATTTCAATATTGAACAATGTCAGAAATGTAAGGCCAGGAGCAATTTGGCCAATACAACGTGTCTCTGCTTCATTTGCCACAGTGAGAAACTACTGAAGAGAGCTGCATTGTGAGCTCTGGACTGGGAGATGGTGCGTTGTGAGCTCTGGACTGGGAGATGCTGCGTTGTGAGCTCTGGACTGGGAGATGGTACCATAGAGAACAAAAGGGAAAAGCTTTAGGAAGACCACGGCGAAGACCCAGGAAAGACATTTTAAGATGACTTCTGTTGAGTAATTATACCCTGAATATTTCCAAAAAAGATTATAAAGATATGCTTTTTTCCTTATGAATGCACGTGATGGGTATCTACATGTGAAGATACTAACTCACCTTTTCTTAGAATTTTTGGCAGCCGAAACTAATTCAGAATGAGATTCCTCTTTGTACTGAAAGATGCATCATCAACAAAAAAGTAGACAGTCTGTGTATATAAGTAAATTGGTATCTTTAATTTTTCTCTGTGAAATAATGTCCTGTTAAGCCTCCATATGTCTCCTTTCAAGAATATTCCATTTTTGTTTATTGACTAACTACTGTGTATGAGGCTTTATATCGATAATGCAGGTATGACATAGATAGACAGGATTGCTATGCTCATAGAACATGACGTCTACCAGTCACATCTACTGTTATTTTATTTATTTATTTATTTATTTATGTGTTTATTTATTTATTTATTTATTTTTGAGACAGAGTTTCTCTCGTGTTACCCAGGTTGGAGTGCAATGGCGCCATCTCGGCTCACCGCAACCTCCGCCTCCTGGGTTCAAGCAATTCTCCTGCCTCAGCCTCCTGAGTAGCTGGGATTACAGGCACACGCCACCATGCCCAGCTCATTTTTGTATTTTTAGTAGAGACGGGGTTTCACCTTGTTGACCAGGATGGTCTCGATCTCTTGACCTCGTGATCCACCCGCCTTGGCCTCCCAAAGTGCTGGGATTACAGGCTTGAACCACCGCGCCCGGCCACATCTACTGTTATTTTATACACAACATTCATTTCTCTGTTCGTTGGTCTTACTGCCTTCCATGGTCTCTGGTTTCGTTCATTTTCCTCTTCTAAGCATCTAGCCCTGTGCCCCAAACCAAGTAAGCACCCTATTTTAATTTACTGAAATTAAACAGCATACAATGTGCCAAATGTCAAACTTCTGTAATTTGCAAAGTACTGACAGAAGTGTGCTTTCTGCCACACGTAGCGCTGGTTTTATTAAATCAATAGTGTAGGCAGTTACCTTTCAGAGAGTGGTCCTAACTGAGTAACTATAAGACTCATGACAGACTTACAGGAAAAAAGAAGGAATAAATTTCTAGAAATTGTATCAGTATATTTATAATACAGATTTTTGAAATAGAGGGTGAAAATAGTTTTAGAAAATGAAGAAAAAGAATCTGAAAACCTGAGATATCGTGCAGTGGAAATAAAAAAAAAAAATCAAATATGATTAAAAATACTTAAAGATCTACCAAAAAAGGAAATTTCTAGCCTAAAGCACTGACTTGAAACAGATATGTTATGCTAAAATATAAAGTATAACATAGGGAGCGCTTATATAATTCACCATTGTCAAGAAGTTTCAATGAAGTGTGCTATTTGAATTTATTTTTCTTCTGAAGGGAAGAATGTGGATATCAAAGAAAAGATAATAAAAAGTATCATTTGCATTATAAAGGTTTGGTTTTTAAATAATGATCCATGTTTACTTATAATATAAAGAAACTTAAATTGCAATTTTTCTTATAAAATTATAGTGGTGATGTATACCATTATCTGAAAATTACCTCAGCAAAATGGAAGTCAATATGATTTAAAAATTGTCTAATAAATTTTTAATATATTCTGTAAAAGTTAGAATGAAGAAAATATACTGGTGACACTCATCAAAGATTTTCTTACTCTGTTCTCCTGTTCATATACAGGCAAATGGTTTTACTTTTTATAGAGTAAATTTCCCTTAAACATTAGAGAGTAAGACAATAAGACTATCATGTTTCTAATTCTTGGAAAGAAGTTCAAGGTGAAATTGTTCGATAAAAAAGTAATTTTAGAATTCAGCATAACTGCTTGAAGATAATGAGGAAAATTCCATGCACATTGACTTAACTTGTCTAGACTGAAAACTGTGCTAAGACGGACATTTACAGAATTATTACAAATGGCCAACTACTTAGAAATTAATGCATAACAGTGACAGCGGTACATTTCATATCAGTGGTGAGATTCATGCAATTTCCTGCTAGGATAATGGGCCACAGCCACAGTAATTCATAGCAATTTACAGTATACCTGTGGAGCACTCCCAGTGACAGAAATTAACTCATGTCACTATGGAACATATGCTAAGTTTTACGGATCTTCAGATAGCTAAATTTACTTTTTAACAAAATAAGTGTAATTTTTGAGAGCACTTCTCTGAAATGTAAGCTGCTTTATGGCACCAATTTTAAAGCTACAGAGACCTCTTCTACTGCTCATTTCACGAGAGTAGCAACCATACTTCGTAGAAACATCTTTAATCTTTTCTCCATGGAGTAATCTTGGGAAGCCTAGATTTAAGGGTCTAACCTCTAGAGATAAAAGACCCTGCTTTTGAAACCTAGCTCTGCTACTCAATAACTAAGAGATTCAACAGAGTATGATGTAATTGACGCATCTGCAGAATGGGGAAAATAATAATTAACATTTTCTAGAGATGTTGTGAACAAAAGTAGATTGTCCATTTAAAATGCTTGTAACTATGTTTGCCACCTGGGAAGCAGTAAATCAACATGAATTACTATTATGCTGAAAAGGCTTAGTTAACCAAAAATGTCACCAGAATACACTGGTTTGTTTTCCCTACAAAATATTAGAAATGTATTTTAAAATCAAAGTTTGTCTATTTATTATTCCTTTTTACTTGCTAGAGTTTCTGTCTCTTCAAATTTGAGGCTATAACAATTCTGACCAGTGTAAGTCTGCTTTAGTCTTTTGAAATTCACTAAATATAACTGACAAAAGGTAACTGAATATTTGGCTGCTTCATATTTTTCTTTTAAATTTTTTTTGAGGCAGGGTCTTGCTCTGTCACCCAGGCTAGAGTAAAGTGTTATGATCTCAGCTCACTGCAACCTCTGTCTCTCAGGGTTCAAGTGATTCTCCCACCTCAGCCTCTCCAGTAGCTGGGACTAAAGGCACGCACCACCAGGCTGGGCCAATCTTTGTATTTTTTGGTAGAAACAGGGTTTCACCATGTGGGCCAACCTGGTCTTGAATTACCGACCTCAAGAAATCCACCTGCCTTGACCTCACAAAGTGCTACAATTACAAGTGTGAGCCACAGCACCTGACCACATTTTTATTAGAAATGAATTTGCAATCTTTTATCCAAGATATATGTGCCTTTCTAAACTAGAATTAAATATTTGCCAATAGTATTCCATATCTTACCATGTTCTATATTATCCTAATTGTATTAGACATTTGACTTGACTTCTTTTTACTATTATCTTTTTTAAAGTTAAAATATATCTGCAGTCTCTCTGCATAACATGTCAAGAGATATATTCCATAGTTTAAGAAAAGTAAGTGTTCTTATGTTTTTTATGCTCTTACTTCATACCAAGCAATATGTCAAGCCTCAAGTATCTCATGTTTAAAATGAAGACAATTTTTTTCACTAGGTGGGAATTTTATTTTTATGTGGCTTTTTGATTATAGTATCTTCTTGTTTTTATTGAGATATAATTAGCATGTTGTAAAATTAATCAGTTTAAAGCACACAATGCAATCCTTCTAGTATGCTCCCAGATTGTGCAGAAATCTTCACTATCTAACTCCGGACCCTTTAAATCATTGCAATAAGAAACTGTACTCATGAGCAGCCACCTCTCATTCTCCCTCCTCCATGCCCCTTAGTATTTTATTTTTTCTTATTTTTTATTATACAGTAAGTTCTGGGGTACATGTGCAGGTGGTGCAGGATTGTTACACAGGTACACACATGCTGTGGTGGTTTGCTGCATCTCTCCCCCGTCATCTACATCAGGTATTTCTCCAAATGTTGTTCCTCCCCAATCCCCCCATCCCCTGGTATTTCTCCTCTAACTCCTCCACCACCCAACAGGCCCTGGTGTGTGTTGTTCCTCTCCCTGTGTCCATGTGTTCTCATTGTTCAACACCCACTTATGAGTGAGAACATGTGGTGTTTGGTTTTCTGTTCTTGTGTCAGTTTGCTGAGAATGATGGTTTCCAGCTTCATCCATGTCCCCACAAAGAACATTAACTCATCGTTTTTTATGGCTGCATAGTATTCCATGATGTATATGTGAATGGCACCTTTCAAACAGGATTGCTTAGTGGATTAATAGATAATATCAATAGTAAATGCTCGCACAGTTGTTACCTGCTAAGTAAAACAAATATTTGTTGAGCCCTTACATTCTACAAAACTATTTTTTTTTTGGCACTACCATTATGATCAAGAAGTGATGAAACATTAGATCAGAGAGGTAGTTGAGTAGAAGATCATTTAGGTCTTTTTAGGTCAGATGAGAGACTTTGGATTTTATCCTTAGATAAATGGAAATTTAACCAAGGGTTTGAGTAGAGGAGTGACATGATTTGAATCATGTCATTAAAAGGTCACAGGCTGCTGTGTGGAGGACAAACACCAAGGAGTGAAGGTCTAAGAAGTGAGATGAGAGATTATTGTAAAACTAATGTGACATACAAGCAGTCTTGATAGGACAGCATCGGTGGAAATAGGAAGAAAATAACAGATTCCAAAACCATTTTGGTGGCAGATCCACAGGATTTTATAGATGTGATATGGGATATGAGAGAAAAGTGGAGAATGTGATTTATGCTATTGAAAGTCTCTACTCCCTATGCAAAAAAAAAAAAGAGAAAAAAATAGTAGTCAGGAGGTGGCATTTAAGAAAGAAATTTAATAAGTGGAATTTTACTGGTGAAAATAGATGAGAGGAAGATGCCGGATGAGCACATTCCATGCAGGTGAAACAATATGGAAAAAAGTATGAAACCTCCAAATTCCAATTAAGTTTGGACATCACCGGGCAGCTCCAGTGAGAGATGAAATTGGTCTTTCATTGACTGACTCAACACATGTTTATCGAACACCTGTTGTGCACTAGTGACTCTATGAGGTGCTATTACTGTAGTGAAAATGATGACTTGAAATCTCTCCTCAGGGAGCTTCCATACGACTGGGAGAGATATACAGCAAAAGAAAACAAAATGCTACAATTTGTTTTCTTACGTGGTGCTATGTTTTCATGAGAAGCCATGAAGGAAGCCAGGGAGAGGAGACAGTTATGTATGTTGAGAGGAGATTTCAAAATGAATGGCCTAGGAAGTCTTCACTGAAAATGTGACATTTAAATACAACCTAAAAGGGTGACACAAGGCAGAGGAAGACCTCACCAGGAACTACTTGAATAAAGGAGTATGGATACAACAGGAAAGAGCATTCAAGGCAAAGGAAACAGTGGTAAAGAGTCCTAAGGCAGACTGTATGTCCTCAGAGGAGGGAAGTGAAGAGAATGACTGGGAGAGAGAGAAGGGGGAAGAATTGAAGGCTTTAGCCAAATCCTGGGATCTGAGCAGAAGACTGACAAGTCTTACTTTTTCCTAGAATCACTCTGGGTGCTATAAAGAGAATGGTAGAAAATTAGAAGAGTAGGCGATGACCATGTAGATGATTTGGAATATAATAGAAGCTCTTCTCATTTCTCATGAGATTTAAGCAAAAAGTGGATATAAGTACATTGATTTGACAAGAGTATTTTTTATTTTTATGTTTAATTTATTTATTATACTTTAAGTTCTGGGGTACATGGGCAGATCGTTGTTACATAGGTATACAGGTGCTCTGGTGATGGTTTGCTGCATCCATTGCCCCGTCATCTACATTAGGTATTTCTCCTAATGCTATCCCTCCCCAATCCCCTCACCCCCTGCTATTCCTTTCCTAGCCCCTCACTCGTTGACATGACCCAGTGTGTGATGCTCCTCTCCCTGTGTCCATGTGTTCTCATTGTTTAACACCCACTTATGAGTGAGAACATGTGGTGTTTGTTTTTCTGTTCTTGTGTCAGTTTGCTGAGACTGATGATTTCCAGCTTCATCCATGTCCCTGCAAAGGACATGAACTCCTCTTTTTTATGGCTGCATAGTATTCCATGGTGTTTATGTGCCACATTTTCTTTATCCAGTCTATCATTGATGGGCATTTGGGTTGGTTCCAAGTCTTTGCTATTGTGAACATATGTGTGCATGTGTCTCTTGAATAGAATGATTTATAATCCTTCGGCTATATACCCAGTAATGAAATTGCTGGATCAAATGGTATTTTTATTTCTAGATCCTTGAGGAATCGCCACACTGTCTTCCAAAATGATTAAACTAATTCACACTCGATGATCTAGATGAGGATTGGGGGCAGATAGACCCAAGAGTTGTTGTGAGTAGCTAAGGGAGGGGTAATGGAGAGTCGTTCATTACTGATACCCAACACCCAGGACAGTTCCATATAACCAACTTATTGAATAAGCAAATGCATGAATAAATTTTTGAATGACAGTAATATTTAAGAGTAGGACTACTGTAGCCTTGTAGTATAGTTTGAAGTCTGGTAGCGTGATGCCTCCCGCTGTGTTCTTTTTGCTTAGAACTGACTTGGCTATGCGGGCTCTTTTTTTGGTTCCATATGAAATTCATGGTGGTTTTTTCCAGTTCTGTGAAGAATTTCAATGGTAGTTTGATGGGGATAGCATTGATTGTGTAAATTACTTTGGGCAGTATAGCCATTTTCACGACATTGCAGCAATCAAAAATGATGAGTTTGTGTCCTTTGTAAGGACATGGATGAATCTGGAGAACATCATTCTCAGCAAACTGACACAAGAACAGAAAAAGAAATACTGCATATACTCACTCATAGGTGGGTGAGAAAAATGAGAACACATGGACACAGAGAGGCGGTCTACTATACACTGGGGACTGTTGGGGGGAATGAGGGAGGGACAGCGGGGGGGGGGCTGGGGGGGATGACCTGGGGATGACTACCAAGTGTGGGTGAAGGGGAGGAAGGCAGCAAAGCACACTGCCATATGTGTACCTATGCAACTATCTTGCACGTTCTGCACATGTACCCCCAAACCTATAATGCAATAAAAATTAAAAAAAAAAAAAAAAGAGTAGGACTAGGCCTTGGCAAATGATTGATATTTGTTTTGAGAAAACTGGAAACCTGAAAATGACTCTGCGGTTTTAAGCTAACATTAAATAATTATATTGACCATTTTATGTTCAAGGTAATGGGTTTTTCCAGTATTGCAACATTTTTATCCTTGAAAACCCTGTGCTGCAGGTGCCATCATGAACTAATTCTATAGATGAGACAAAATGAAGCTTAGAAGGGTGTTCGATAACTTCCCCTAAATCTGTTAGCTGGTAAATGGCAGAGCCTGGATTCAAACCCAGAACTTTGCAAAATGCTTCTGTTTTTTTATGAACCTGTCTTAGTGACTTGGAAATAATGTTATGAGCAGAAAGAGCAGCAAAACGGGTGGGAAAACTTATGCAAAGAAGAGGAGCAAAAGTTTAATGTGGGTAGAGTCTAATAATGTCAACATGAAACACAGAAAAAGATGTTTTCAAAAGTTTAAATGGATACCAGAATTCAGAAAAAAATCGTTTAAGAGTAGAAATTCAGATTTTGGAGTCATATAATTAAAATTTTAGGAATATTATTATTAAAAAATATGAGAATAATGAAGTGTCAGAAACTATTATGAAATGCTTGTGTTTACAGCATAGGAAGAGAAAGATGAGTTAATGAGAGAAATGGAAATACTGTATTATCAAAATTGCAACATCCATATTGAAATGTTCCCACATCAAAAAGTTTTCAAGTTAAGCACAGTATATACAGCTGGAAAAGGAGCATTTACAGGGTGAGAATAAAATAAGGGGAAAAGAATCTCAGTGTTGCCAGAGAGAAGAGAATTTCAATAACTGAATGGTTATCAAAGAGAATACTTTAGAGCAAAGAGAAGAATGAACTGACAAGAAGAAAGATATTAATGACCGTAAAATATATATAGATATATTTGTTAGCAGATGTTTTCACAAAACATCATTCAATTCATGAAGCATAGCAGAGAAGAAGTCAAACCAGATATGTAGATTTTTTCCTAACACTTTTATTATTGAACAGAAAAATATTCAATAGATTCTATAGGAGATTTGAGAACTTTCTTTATAGATTTTTTAATTGATATCCAGAGAGAGAGAGACAGAAACACATCCAATGTCAAAGTTAAAAAAAGTCCAACCTGGACTGGATCTTCTTACTCATAGTCCTAAACAAGTGCCAGTAAACCACATTATTTCTGCACGGCAGAAGAGACTAATTGTAAAGTCACTTTGGGTAAAACTCAGCTCCACTATTAATTAATATGAGACTCAAAGGGGTAATTCTCCTCAGTTACAGGCAAAGATTAATAACTTTGAAACAAATACAGAAATATAGTATTACTATAATTTTGTATGAACCTGGTTATCTTATTAAAATCTTATTTTGTTAGCACATTAACTTATGTACTATAAAGAGTATGTTTTAACAAGTTCTGAAATATTAGTATTTTTAAAGAAAAGTTACAGTTCTGGAAGAGTATTTGGGAATGGACTAAATCTTACTTTAACCCTGACCTAAAAGTGATTATAAATAAATCATAAGTGATAAATATTCCACTTTGAAAATTATCATATGATCACACGTGTTCTTTAGTATATAATGTGTTCAGTGTCATAGCCTATTGTGAATATATGTACTAGCAAAAATAATAAAATACAATGGAATCATAAATAGCCACTTGTACATGATATTTTAGAGATGAAGGAACATTTATAAATTTTGAGCTCAGAAAAATGGTTCAATATTATTTATATAACATGTTCATAGCAGGTAAACATATTGGGAAAAACTTAAAAAGCTAAATAGTGTATTCATATCATTTTGAGTAATTATATTTTTTTCCAAGAAAAGTAATTTACAAATGGGGTGATTAGTATGTCTATCGTCTCACACATTTGTCATTTCTTCCTGTTAGAATTGTTCAATATCCTCCTTCTAGTCTTTTGAAACTATATAAGATTATTCACTATAGCTATTCTGCAGTGGTATAGAACACTACCACTTATTCCTCCTCACTAGCTGTAATTTTGTGTTTTTTAACAAATCTCTTTCTACATCCATTCTTCATCAAGAATGAAGAAAATCTTTCTAATCACAAATTGAATTGTGATCAAATTGTAACAATTGTTCCCATGGTAATTTCAAGGCCCCTATCATTTGGTGGGGACCAGCTACAAGTTATCATCAGAGCAATATTTTGAACTTAAAAGAAATTTTTGAAGCCCAAATCATGGTCATCTACTTAAGCTATAAAGATCTTGTCTTTGTTCACAGCTTAACCATTTTTCATGTGTGGCATCTCAAATATTTTCATATTTGTAAATGGCCTACATAAAGAGAAGATACTCAGAGAATATATTATTTTGTAGTTTCAAATATTTACATAAAGTAAATATGCAACTTCATGCAATGACACCTCTATTTACTATCCAAATACATTTTTGTTCTAACTTTGTACAAATAATTTCAGAGATTATTTAAAAACTAATTCAATATTTATATATTAATAATAGGTATGTAAAAATATATTTATTTGAAAATACTTCTGTAAATTCTACCTCAAATTTTACATGTGATTATTGATTTCTTTTCGCCATCCTAATCTGATTAGGCTTAATCTAGTATGTTTTAAAGCAGTTATTTACCCTGAATTAGGAGCAGGATGGCTCCTTACATCATTTGCTAATATTACATGTCTCCAGAGAATCCTTCAGCTTCTAGGGCTGTATGGCACCTGCAATGGTAATATGTACCAGTTTTCTCTGTATTAGAATCCTCTATTCTAAATATGGAATCCAAGTCACTAGCATGAAATTAAGTAGAATTACAATGAAGAAAACCAATATTAACTCTGTAGTTCGTAGATTTTTATAAGTATACCAGAAGGCAAATATTTTGGTCAATTGTGTATTCTGGTTATTGGAGAACCAATTTCTAAATCTACAGTCATTTTATTTATTTCTACTTGATGTGTATACATATATGAATGTATTTTTATATGTAAAATATTTCTTAATGTATGTAGAATATATATTTTGCCCTTTATTTATATTTATTATTATAGTTTTCTGCTTCAAAACCTTAGCCTTACTATTCTGAAGAAAATTAACCCTTTACTCCTATAATCTGGATCTAGGAAGGCTCGGAATACATCATTTTCAGTATCAACAGTCACTCGACTGTTTGTAGGTATTGAATGTAAGTTAATGAATATGGATAGTGTAGTGTCATTTCTAGAACAAAATGTTATACCTAGGATTCTCCTCTTGGAGCTTGATGTTTTTCCATGGGGCTTGGCAAATCCTTAATCATGCCCCACATGCTTTTCATGGGCCAGGCACATTTCTAAGTTCTTGACATTTATAAATCTAATATAGTCCTCGTAACCAACCTACAAGGTAAAAAAAAAAAAAAATAACATCTCCTCTCTAAAGATGAAGACACTGAGCTGCGAAAGCTTAAGGAAGGTCCTGAATTCACACACTAGGGCGGGACAAAGAGGAGCTTTGACCTCAGCATTCTCATTCAAGACTGAAATAACGCGTCTCTGTTGGTTTGGTTTGGCGGAGGTCACTTCTCTCTCTGTTTTGTGTTTAGTTTTTGGTTTTCCCCTGCTCCTCTGCTTTTGCATGCTGACCCAGCGAATACCTATTCTTTGATTTTTTTTAAATTTATTTATTATACTTTATGTTCTGGGGTACATGTGCAGGTCGTGCAGGTTTGTTACATAGGTATTCATGTGCCATGGTGGTGGTTTGCTGCATCCACTGCCCCTCATCTACATTAGGTATTTCTCCTAATGCTATCCCTCCCCAATACTCCCAGCCCCTGCTATTCTTTTCCTAGCCCCTTCACCCCCCAGGCCCCACTGTGTGATGTTCCCTTCCCTGTGTTCGTGTGTTCTCATTGTTCACCATCTACTTATGAGTGAGAACATGCAGTGTTTGCTTTTCTGTTCTTGTGTCAGTTTGCTGAGAATGATGGTTTCCAGCTTTATCCATGTCCCTGCAAGGACATGAACTCCTCTTTATTATGGCTACCTAGTATTCTATGATATATATGTGAACAGACACTGTTCCAAAGAAAATGTTTATGCAGCCAACAAACATAGAAAAGAAAGATCATCATCACAGGTCATTAGAGAAATGCAAATCAAAAGCACATTGAGATACCACCTCAAGCAGTTAGGATGGCGATCATTAAAAAATCAGGAGACAACAGATGCTGGAGAGGATGTAGAGAAATAGGAACATTTTTACATTGTTGGTGGGGGTGTAAATTAATTGAATCACTGTGCAAGACACTGTGACGGTTCTTCGAGGATCTACTCATGGATTTTAAGACCCAATTTAAGTGGCACCTATTCTAAGATTTTCTTCCCTTCTTACCATGCTTGAGTCACTGGCTCCTCAGCTGCACACTTTCATCACTTTCTAAACAGCTCCACTGCGGCATACATACCTAGTACTGCACTGCTTGGCTTAACGTTTTCCTCCAAGAAGGTTATACTTTTTGTCCAGGTAAAATGATGTGATCTCTAAGAGTAAACATTCTCTGTTCCACTGCAGACTCTAGCGGAGTGCTGGAAGTACGTACTTGCAGAGGGAGATCTATAAGGATGTAATACTAGTTGGGTACAATTAGGAATCATGGGAACTCTGGTAAGCTGGAGAGTGCATTAATGGTCAGAAGAAACTTCCCTTTAATTTTTAGTAAACACTGTGGCTCAAATGTGTCCATCTATTTTTGTCTTCTAACCTAGCATAATATCTGGCAAGGGTCACCCAATCAATGTTTACTACACTAATGAAAAAGGAATATTGTATTTTAATATTTCCAGTAAAAAGAATAAAATGAAATGGGTAAACGTTTAAACATATGTAAGGGCTGAATCGTATACTCCCAAAACTCATACGTTGAAATTGTAACCCTCAGGATCTCAGAATGTGAGCATATTTGGAGAGAATATCTGTAAAGAGGTAATTAAATGAAAATGAAGTTATCGTGAGCTCTAATTCAATACCACTGAAGTCCTATAACAAGAGGAAATTTGAACACAGGAACATATCGAGGGCAGACAATGTGAAGAGACAGGTGACAGCCATTTATAAGCTGAAAAAAGAGAGACTTGAAACACATTCTTACCAACTGTGGTATCTCAAAGGTTTTCATATTTTGTAAACAGTCCACATAAAGAGAAGATATTCACAGAATGTATTAGTTTGTGGTTTCAAATGTTATATTTATATAAACTACAACTTTATGCAATTACACCTGTATTTCCAGGTTCTCGGAGGAAACAATGCTGTCGATACGTTAATCTCACACTTCCAGGCTGTGAGAAAATTAGTTATATTGTTTAAACCACCCAGTCTGTGGTATTCGGTCACACCTATGTAAGAAACAATATATCATCTAAAAACATTTACACAAAATTTGAATGTTTAGTATTCAAATAAAGCTTATGTTTGTAGCATATCGGTTAATCGGTTACCCAGTTAATTGGTAGATACATTATTTTGTTCTCTGAAATGACTGGTTCGTTTGTTTTCATAGGTGCACCTGGCAAACAAGGAGTATTGAAGAGAGCCAGGAAAAAGAATTTAAAGAACTATCATGAGACCAGTCCAGAAATGTTAACATTGTTCTTCATCAGGTTATCTCAGTAAGGGTTAAAAAGATAAGTAAAGGAAAGCGTGACCTGATTTAAGTAAGATACATAATATAAATCAAAAAAGCAGATGCGGCCTTTAGGTAAAGTGTCATAAAATGGTAAAGTAGTAAAACCTCGAACTGCTACAGACGGAAGATGTTTAATAGTCTTGCCCAGGAAGTGTCTTAGGTTCAAATTTCTGCCCAGTGAGGTACCTGTTTTCAACTCAGATCTAATGTTGAAATTATGCTTCCAAATAATTGGAACTGGGTTTAAAATTTGTTTTCAGAATTAAATCTCAGTGGAAAATAGCAAGGCTACTAAACAAAGGAAGATGTATTAATAATAAATTGCAGAGTATAATGGACACAATTAATGCCTCCTTACTAACCCATTGTTTTCAATAGATTACTTACAGCAATTTCATTTTAAAAAATAGATAATGTAAAAAAAATTGCAAATGAACGCAATGGTTCTGTTTTGGAATAAAAGCAATGTGTCAGGCTGGCAATAAAAACCCAGGAAGGTAATAAATAACTCAAAGTAATGCTCAGGAAACCAGGATTTTTCAAGAATAGAAACATGGCTTAGACTAGAGCTAGTTCTCTTAGCATAGTTTTCAATGCTATATTAGGATTGAAGAATTGGACATTAATATTAATGCAATGAAGGTCTGGAGACTAATACTAGTGTCCCACTTAATAGCAATTATAGTCTAAGGGACATTTCTCATTTCATAAGGTAAGGTCAATTCTCCCCGTTTAGTCCTCTTCATACTCTTAAGAAAGACTGAAATGTATTGCCTTCAGAAATGTTTTTAAACTTTCTAAATAAACTGGAATCCATTTAACTCCAGGTATTACACTCCAGCACAGGCATCTAGTCTAAAGAGAACATGAGAGAAGCACTTACTATAATCTTCTGTTTAATTCACTCAAAAGTGTTTCTTGAGGGCGTCTTATGACCAGACACCTTTGAAAACTGGGATAGAAGCTGTTTGGTAAACAAATAGCAGTCTCGAGTTTCATGGAACTTACTTTTAAGGAAGAAAAAGAGAACAGAAACTGAAGAATGAAGGAGGGTAGAGAGGCACAGTGGTTGAGGATCACTATTCTGCTAAACAGTGATGGGCAGCGATGTGAATGACGTGAAGAAAACCATTTATTAAGATGGGAAAGACTAACTGAAGAAGGAGCAGATTTGGTGAAAGAATATCTAAGTATTCTGGGTACATTAGTTATAAGCGAAGTTGCTAATAAGTACTTGTTACGAGTCTGGAGTTTAGGAGCATGACGAAGTAAAGGATATAATATAAGGACTGTCAGTATGCAGATGGTGATATTGGCCAGGAAGATTGTATGGAGAATAGAACAGATTTGAAGAATGAGTCCTAGAATATTTCCTCTATTAGAGATCAAGAATTTTGGGGAGAATCTGGCAGAGAGCTTAAAAAAAATGACCAGTAAAGCAAGAGAACTATGAAAATAATATGCTGATACCAAATGAAGAAGTTTCTAGAAGAATAAAAGTCAGTGATAAAAAGAGGAAAAGTCGGTAAGCATTGCCAAATACTTCCACGAGATGAGCAAGGTGACAGTTGACGACTGAGCCATAGTGTTTGGCAACGTGGGAGTCATTCACCTGCCTGTGATATAACCAGATCTTAGCTGGCTTAGTTTCATCAGGATGTGCTTCATCTATTTGTTTCTTCAATAAACTTTTGTTGAGGAAGTATTACGTGTGAGTACTAAAGGGAAAACTACAAACGAGATGTATCCATTTATGGTCATCATGCAAATCATTAAATCACTAAATAAAAACAACTTTCTGCTGACTAGTTTTCTTTTTTATTATTGGAATAAAGTAACTTGTTATGTATTACTCATTAAAATCCTGATTTTTTTTCAGATTGCTTGTTTTTATTTAGGAGATACTTATACACTTTAAAATATATGTAGAACTGTAAAAGAAAGCAGATTTGAGGTGGCAAGAGATTTAGTGTTAATATAATATACTTATTTCACAAAGTCAAGGGAGTTGTTATATTACATTTCTCAAGCCCAACCCAGTCTTCAAAGTATTCCCACAAAGATTTGTCATGGCCAATTATCTCAGATAAGTGTTTATAGTGAGCAGGCTACTGCTTAATTTAAACTTTTCATACACATGCTTGTACACACACACACACATTCGCACATCACATAAATCAACAAACATTTTCTACAGTATTTACCAGTTAAATTTAGGAACACATGGTCTTTTAAAACAAAGGGACATTTTTAGAATCACACTGATATTCATCAGCTTAAATTAATTTTTTGATTTAAATTAACATATTTTTTATATTTGCAACAGTGCAAGTCACTTTACTAGCATTTATCTGTATCTTATTCAATTCAATTAGTATATTGTAAATATATATCATTACTTATCAATATACATTTAACAAGATAACTTAGTTAAATAATAAATCTGTATACATTTATTAATAATTTATAAATAAACATGCATTAAATGTATAGATATATATTTGTTCATAATGTATATTGTTTATTAATGTTTAATTTATTAATAAATATGAATAAATTGGTAATGTATAGACCCATACATTAAATACATAATAAATACATACTATCAATTACTTATTAATATACATTACATAAACATATTGTGAATATTTGCTGTTTGAAAACACGAAATTGATGTAATAACATAACGAAGCGCTTTTCTACAGTAATTCAACAAAGGTAGGACAGGAACATAAGAATATTAGTGAGGATAAAAATAAAAGTCTGTAGTACTCTGAAAGAATAAGTTATCCACATAAAGTGAGAATCTAAACTGTATAGTATTTTTAAGTTCAATACACTTTTATAATTAAAATAGATCTGAAATAAAAATTTATTTTATTAGAAAATGAAACATAAAAGCATAGTTATTTTGGGTGACATAACCCAGAGCAATATAAAAATGGGCACATAGTAAATTAAAGATTAAAAACATGGTCCAGGTGACACAAAATTCAACAAATTCAGTAAACAGGTGCATAACGTATCATTTCCTTGGATTAAAAAGTCTTTGAAAGGTTGTATTTCTGCACAATGGAATTTCCTATGAATTCCCAATTCACAACATGTTTTTCTATTGTCGTTTACCAAAACACTGAATGCACTGTGGCATCAGTACTGCTAGCCCAAATAAAACCGTAAAAAGTGCCAGCTGGTGGTATTCAACAGGGCACTTGTCCAGGTCTCAAATGTCTTATTTATATACAATGGAATTCTGCCAGCTGTTTAATATTTAGGGCTAATAAATGCAATTGACAGCACTACACAAGCACACCTGACAAACATCACAAAATACTTCTCCATGTGAAGTTTGACTTGTTCTCATTTCACAGAGTTAAATTTGTGACAGCAGAAAGTGAGTTTAAGCACTTTTGACTTTGAAATAATTTTTAAAAATTAAGGAAATAAAAGGTTGCCAAAGCTCTCGGTGAGTTGTTGGCTTGCCATCTTATTTACAGTTTTATACCAAAGACATGTATTGACAGTTAAAGATTATATTGATATAAAAATGAACAGAGGTATTTAACAAAATAAAGGGTATTAGGCCTAGAGGAAGTTACAATATAGCATCAAGATAGAATAATATATTATGATAACACAGTGAGACTTTACCAAAAGAACTCTATATGAAAAAGAAGGTGGACTCACTAACTGTGTTAATGATGCAAGACTATAATTTAGGTTTTATCTCTAGAAACAGACAGTAGAGATGTATCACTTGATGAAAGAGAAAAGAAGGGAAGCAAGAGAGAAATAAGGAAGAAAGAAAGGGAAAGAATGACAGAGGAGGAGAGAGAAAGAAAAAAGGAAGAAAGAAAATTTTTCTTGCAAACAAAATAGGCATTTTTTTAATATGCATTAAATTTGAGTAACAGACAACAAGGAGCTATTCCTCTCAAAATATCACTTTTCAAAAGACAACATTCCACTACCGAACCATTATTGCCTCTAAATCATGCTGCTTGTCCCTGAGAATGACCATGCCCTGGACATAATGGAAGGTTAAACCTAAACCCTCATTTGTGTAAGTGTAAATGTGTGAACCGAGAAGGCTCTGACAGTAGACGAAGCAGAAGGGGAGAGCTGAGTGGAGACTGTGAGGATCTACATGAATGAAAAGTGAGAGGGCAGAACTGCAGAAACAAAGCACATTCCTTAAATCCACCTACTTCAAATTTTTGCCAAATTTAAGCCCTAGAGAAGATACAAAAGACAGCTGCCTAGCCAGTCCTGAAAAATGTAACAGGGGGACCAGAGAATTGAACAATTAAGAAAATTGGATTTTAATTCTTATTTTCACAGTACCTGTTGATTTCTTGTTAAATTACTCAGCTTTCCTGAAGTCTATTTTCTCAACTACTAAATATATTAATATATCAAATATAATTTCCTTTCTACATCATTAGCCGATTAAATGATTAATTCAGCCACAAGAGGTGCTGGAATACCCACCAGACAGATCACCATGTATCTCGGGGGCAGCAAGGTGACCAAACTTTCTTTTTCTAGTTTCCCAAATCTAAAAAGATGTTTGATATACTTACAAAGAAAAGAAGTAAAGGTTTGAAAAGGAGAAAAGCTAGAACTTCGCTGGATCTTGTTACAGTTATAGTACTGATGCTGCTTTGACTTTGAATTATCAATTAGGAAGCACCATAATGTTTCTAGGTTTAGGATCTTTACTATACTTCAATTACAGGTGCCCACTCATATACTGTCTTCACAGCCCACACATGCAGATAAAGCACTGAGCTGAATAATAACCCAGAAACAGCAGCGGAGGAAAGCACCCAACAAGAAGTTGGCTTTTTAATTTTAGACAAATGCAAATTAAACATGCTTTCCAAACCAGAGATACCAATCTCCTTGTTGGTAATAGGCATGAGATTTGGGAGCATTTAGATGATTTACTCCTGGATGCAGTAGTTTCCAGCAGCTTCATTTTCTTTCTCTCTCTCTCTCTCTCTCTCTCTCTCTCTCTCTCTCTCTCTCTCTCTCTCTCTCTCTCTCTCTCTCTTCTTTCTTTCTTTTTTTTTGAGACAGAGTCTCGCGCCAGGCTGGAGTGCAGTGGCCGGATCTCAGCTCACTGCAACCTCCGCCTCCCAGGTTCAAGCAACTCTCCTGCCTCAGCCTCCTGAGTAGCTGAGACTACAGACGCGCACCACCACGCCCAGCTAATTTTTGCATTTTTAGTAGAGACGGGGTTTCACCATGTTGGCCAGGATGGTCTCGATCTCTTGACCTCATGATTCGCCCGCCTCGGCCTCCCAAAGTGCTGGGATTACAGGCGTGAGCCACCGCGCCCTGCCTTCACATTCTAATATCACTGCTGCTGTCCCTTTTCCTAAGTCCCCTCTCTTTCTACCTGACTCCCCATCATCTTCTTGCTGCAAAACATTCACTCTTATTAGACGTGGGGAAGAAAATGCTAAAACTATTCTATTTCAAGAGTTTTGTTTTATTTTGTTTTAGCAATCACAAGGGAAACCAGGAATTCTGGCATGGAAAGTTTGAGTGCATGAGCACAGTATCTTTCATTGATTTTTAAAGAGCTTTTCAGAGTGTGTTTACATTTTGGATTATACTCCTGAAAAACATAAGAGTTTGCTTGTTCCAGTGTTTGCTTATTTTAAAAGTCATTCGTTTACTGCTACTTTGTAATTTCTGCATATGATTATTGAAAGTAGAATCACTTATGGCATATCTAAACTAAATTCAAAACAACTGGAATGTAATTCAATTAATGCCAATGTAAACCACCAATCCAATGAATGGAGGTCTTTTAAGAACACTTAGAGCACAGTAGTTTTTATGCCAAGAACTCCCTGTAGCTTGGAACCTACTAAGGATACCACTGCTCTGTAGGGGCCTCCATTTTGATGAAGCCACTCAAAGAAGTCAACCAGCCTTTCAACTATTTCTGCACACACATCCTCATGTTTTCTTCATTTTCCCTTAGGGAAACTGGTTTCTTTCAATTTCTATCTGAGAATAAGTTGAGCAGGAAAATCACCATCCTTTACCAATGATCTCTGTAACTACTTGGTCCCTGAAGCATTTGAAGAATGCCAACACCTTAAAAATTCCAAGATTGCACTGAATCATGTGAATATATTTAAAGAAAAAGAACAAACCTTTAAAACACACAAAATACTGTTTATAAAAATTATATATTATGATATTTGCATAGTCATAGGATATTTAATTGATCATTTACACAATAGTTTTAATGATTCCATGTAAACCTGCAGAATCTCATAGACTTTTACAGTGATTAGTTTCAAATCCAGAGTTTTGCAAAGGAATTTCAGATAAGACAGCAGTATAAAATCCGTAGCTAATTTGCTGTTCCCAAAAAGTGACAGCTACTTCTTGAGCCATTAAACAAAGTGTAAAGAGTTATAAAATTCTAGATTTCGGCTCATAAAGCAAAAAGAACATAAATTATTTTAAAAATCATCATGTTAATAGAAAAGGCCTGGAATGCATCTGTTTTCATTAACAAACTTTTTCCTTATTATGTCATCTTAAAGTTGGAGGCCGTGTGTGTGTGTGTGTGTGTGCATGCACGTGTGTGTGTGCGCGCGCGTGTGTGTGTGTGCGCGCGCGCATGTGTGTGTGTGCGTGAGTGTGTGTGCGTGCGTGTGTGTGTGGAGTACTTCGGAACTTTAGGCAATCGTTAAGGCCCTAGAAAATAGAGAGGAAGGTGAGGCCAAGATCAAAGTTGATTGGAAATATTAAAGATCCTGTGTGTTTACACCTTCTAATCAGGATAATACTGACATATCGTTGGGTATTTGGTAGGGTGATGTAGCAAGAGAAGATCTGACTGCAGCCATGAGAAATGCCAAATCGTGCAGCCCTCACCCAAAGCACCATCCAGGGCTGTGTATAATGGAATAAACCTCTTAGGAGCTCCATGAAGCAGGTGGTACAGGTGACAGGGATTGGGAATTCAATTCATCTTTGAGCAGTTCACTTTAAATTTAGATTTAATTTCAATGGTGCATACAATATATATAAAGAGGTACATGTAACAATTTAAAAGCTAGATGTGTAGTCATCTATAAATATGCAGATAGTGGGAACTAGTAATTATTTTAATTATCAGAGTACATCATCAAATGTTTTGGGTTGTTTTTAAATTATACTGGAACTCTTGTCTTCAAGGATGACCTGTCTGAATCCCCAAATTGAAGGCACATTTGTAATCAGCTTTTCTTTGATCTTGAAAAATGTCTGATGTTCTGACAAGTTTCAATGGCTGCTTTGTGTAATTCAATGGAAATAATCAGCTATTTATTGCAGATAATTTTCATTCAAAATATTTTAAAAACAAAGTAATATATACCATGTGATTCTGAAAACAGTAATACATAGATTTTTATATTACTTAGAGGTAGTTTTGAGTTTTCTAATGTTCTCTTTCAAAAGAGTGTGGGAGACATCACAGTTCCTTGACATTGTTACAGAAGTAGAAAGATGTGCTAACTCAGTGTTGGTTACACCCCAGCTTTTACATACGTAGACTATTTTCCGGTAAAGCAAAACAATTACACATATGCCTATGCACATACCACACAAATTATTCTAATTAGAAAAACCTATTTCATTTAGGCTATACTTTCTCTGTTCAAAATTTATGTATGGATTGACCTTTTTTTTTACTATTTTCCTCTTCACGACATAATGTAAGGCATACCTTTTCTAAATTACCCACTAAAGTGAATAAAAATCTATGTGTACTATACAGAAAATCAATTGAGAATCTATTCAGAGTGTAAAATTTCCTACACCAAGCTATCAATGCATTCCTACCTCTTATTCTTCAGGGACCCTGTGATGTATTTAAACTTCAGTGACTAGGCTACTCTCCACAATGAATAGCCATATTTTCTGTACTGCACAGACTATAGCATTAGCAATTATACATTCCCAGACTGATCTTTTACAGATGTCAAGGAAGTCTGATGAAAGGATGCACTCAGCATGGAGGCACAGTTGGGACTGTAAAGTGGCACCACTGGGTATGGCATGTCCTTGTTATAGGAAATAAAGAACGGTATAAAACCAGTATTTATTTTTCAATGAAAGGAGAAAAAATTGATTAAAGTCATGGAGAAGAGAAGAGGAGGACAAAGGAGAAAAAATAAAGCGAAATGTATGACAGTGTTGTCATCAAATAAGAGGAAAATCATAGTAGAAAAGAGTCAACAGATAAGTAAGGATGAAAATAATTATCATTTGTCAAGTGGTCTCTAAAGTACTCACTGCTGTCTCAGTAGTTTATATGAAATATTTCATCAATCTTCCCAGAGACCCTTAAAAGAGGTACTAGCATTTTGCTAAGGAATAATGATTTAAAGACTTGAAAACCATTTCTTACTTTGATGACTTTCACTCAATTACCATCCTTGACAGGCCAGCTTTCTGCAATCTGTATAGTTTTTAGGGCTCCCTGCTTGGCTTTTTTAACCATCTGCTGCCACAATCTTAAAGTTGATAGTTTTTGAACAAGGTATTTCAAAAATACCCTATGCCCCTCAGGTTACGTAGCTGGTCTTGATATCTCATAATTCTGAAGGGCAAGATTTAGGGCATGTTATTAATTGCTTACAGCACTAATAAAACAAAAGCTCAAACTTAAAACACCAGTATGTCTCTCTCCACTACCATCTCCATTATATTGTCTTTTTATTTATTTTTCTGTTTATTTGGCTGCATCATCTTCTGAGGTTGTTATTGACTACCTATTAAACAGGTCTATTTGAATATCTACCTGGCTCCTCAAACATTTTAATCAGTGTGCAAAACTGAACTATATGACAAAATGTATAATTAATATATTTTGCCGTAAGAAAAAGTACAGGGTAGAAGTTAAAAGAATTAAACTCTATGGTAGTATTCACTTATTTAATATATCTTTGTCATATTATCCAACCAGAAATTAACTTGGAAATTCTTCTGTGCTCTTCAACATGCCTATTACAATTTTGAAAACAAGGCAGAAAACCAATGAACATTAATAAATTCACTGAAATGCTCAAAAAGTAAACTTCAATATAATAGAAACACGTAGAATTAAAAAGTCATTTAAATGAAACTAGGAAATTACTTAAGTCTGTCAAACTCAAATTGCATAATTACAATATGAGTGTTTTTGTTTACATAAAGAGAAACATTTTCAAAACTATGAAGACAAATTTGAATTACTGTATGTTAGAGTATGGAAAATATCCCATTTAAAGAGGTTTATCGTTCACTTGGTTTGTCAAAATCTTGTCCGAAAGACTGTGACAAAATCTCCTTTATTCCAACTCTCTGGAAATTATTTTAGCTCCTCCTATATAAACAAGTCTTAGCAAATAACACAAACTGAACTTGCTGGAGTAGTCCCATATGCATTTCACTTACAAAAAATGTTTTTCTTTTATGTGAAGTACAAGTTAGCCACCTCAGAGTTTCATGGAAATAAGTCTATTTTTTGTCTTTAAAAATAACGACTGAGAAAAATAAATGACAAAGCTGGAGTCAAGGAATTTTGGAAATAGTCCGGTTGTTTTATCAGCTGCACCACAAGGAAAACAAACTTTAACCTGGTATGGCCTTATAAAGCTACTAAAATGCAGCCTTTATAGTCTGCATTTTGCATATATAGGAAAACTCTCCTCAGTTTAATATGCTGATTACTGTAAAGTAAGCATAATGTCAAAACAATATTTGACCCAATGCATCATAAAGCTGTGGCTTTCTAACCAGTGTCCCTGTCACATGCCACTCAGTAAATATACACACCAGAAATTTAAGAGAGTGGTCTCATCTTTCTCTTTAGGGAATTGAATACACACAGACTTGAAAATCAAGAGAAACTAACCTCTGACTGTTTATGGTATAGAGGATAACTTATTTTTTAAAAAAATCAGGTTGGAACTATATAAAGGACAATGACTACATATTTTCACATTCAAGCCTGATCTATTTAAAATATCTTAGATGTATAGCAGGTAAGAAAGGGTTTCATGATTTTTTTTTTTAATGTAGAGCTGTTTTGACATAATTTAATTGGTATACTATACATTTCTAGATTTTCAGGGATGAAATTTATGCTGTTGTAGAAAAACATGGAAACAAAACAACAGGTTTTCTAAACACCCTCAACAACAGATTATACTGGTTTGTTTTAACCTTTCTAATTTTTTTGTAACAGAAATTGATATAAATATACAAACTGCACTTGAGCTGTATTTCTGCATATTTAAACATTTAAATTACTTAGCCTCTAAGTCTCAGGGCATTGTAAAAAAAAAGCCCTGCTCTCAGTGAGACACTGATTTCATGCTGTGACAAGCTCAAAAATGAAAACAACTATACACATGAGAGGGTTTTTCACCAACCGCAGCACCAAGCACAAATGAAACCCTGCTGGGAACATGTATCTACAAGTGTGAGTGTGTTTGACTTGGTAACCTGCATTTGTGACTTTATGTGTTAATAGGAAAAAGTGAAACAGGAGCTAGACAAGGATTTCATTGTTCACATTTTTTGAAGATTTTTTTTTTTTTTTTGCAGAGTTTAAAAATATTGGCCACATTTGAACATAACACTTAGCATTGGGCTCAAAGGCTGTCTTCGCTACAGTGAACCACACAGTTCCCTGCTCTGCCCCAACAGTGACCTCAATCCAAGCGAACGAGATGAGAGAAGATTCGAACTTTATACTTATATTCCCCTAGGACTAGCCTGGACCAAAGATCATAAAGAGATTCACTATGAATCATGATTTATTTCTCATTAGATGATGGAGTAAGTGTCCTATTATATGAAAAATAAAGGCAAATGGTGCTAATTATAAAAGCCCCCCTCCTTTTAAAAACATTAGACTTGTTTAAAACTCCTTCTCCGATAACTCTGTCTATACTCCATTCCCATGTGATGTTTGAGGGAGGAATCAGAGATATCAGAGATCAGTATAACAGTAGGAAAAACACTAGAAAAAGACATATTAATGTCTTCCAAATAAATTTCATCTCAAATATCATTTCACAATACTTGAATCTTTGGCAAAACATGAAAATATACATGAAACAATTCAACATTGCTGGAAACACAAATAACACTACTCAAACGGTTCATTAAGTATAAAGAAATTATTTTATTCAAGTAATAAAAGGAAAATGAAACTTTTAATAAAATACAGTGATATAGTTTGTACCATTTTGCTTTTAGAAAAAAAACCCACATTAATAATACATTATACATCTAGTTTTTATACCACAAACATTTATTAACTTTGACTACCTTATTATGGTTTAATATATCATGGCTTAAGGCTATAAACTTATGACTGCAAACATACAGAAAAGGTTATTCTCAAGATTCAGATGCTACTTTTAAGCAGTAACTGATATAAAACACTTCGTTTTTCCTTTATCTATAGAAATACAATATGAACTTTTTATATGGTTCAACAAATGGAAGTTATGGTACTCAAAATGCTTTAAAAATAGAGGATTCTTTGTAACAGTTTTGAAAATATTATTATTTTAGTTACTACATATTATTCAGAATTAATAATAAAAGTTTTTATAATGTAATTTTCAGTGCATCTAAAACATCTAAACAGTATCTTCTCCAATCAACAAACTTCATAGATAATGTACTATCTACAGTAATAAATAATGGATTCATAGGCACCATTATTCCCCAAGGACTAAAAATTCAGAACAAGAATTTCTTTCAAACAGTTGCTACATGGCAACTGACATGTAACTCCACAGCCAGACTCCTATTTCTAATTCCTGCATCAACAATAGTATATATCTAATTATAAGTACTCTAATAGCATTTCTTTATACATTAGTTCCATCATTCTACAAATAGAATAAAGGAATATCAACATGGAAATCAAAACTATATTTAGAAGGTATAATAACATAAAACTGACTTGAAATTATCTATCATCTATCGATCTGTTGGCTACATATGTCTCCTGATTATAAGCCCTCAAAATATCATTTATTCCTAGTAAATATTAGTTTATGAAGCATCGTGCCACAGGAACTGCACCTTGAAAGAGTTCAGGAGAATAAATGTAATCAATATTTAAGATTATTCATTAAAAAGATAAAAGTTTTAATGGTGAAATCCAAAATAAAAATATAAATGTACAAATAGATATGAGTTTAGTTCGCCCCTTGGGATTTTCCTCTGATGCTTTGCTTCCTTTGGAAGGTATTATGTTCGTTGTCATTAGACATTGTATTTTTGCTTTGTGACTCAAGCTTCTTTGGAAAATTCAGAGTGTAGGAAGTGAATCATCAATAACATGTATTTGAATAGCACAGTGTTTAAATAAGAGAGAAATAAAATGAGTGAGGAAAAGAGAGGTAGGAGGAAATGCAGAAGGCATCAAAAAAATATGTGAATGCAAATGTAAAACACGTCAAATGTCAGGATTTCAGTTGAAATTACCCACAGGAGATGTACAGAGTGATTTGATGAAACAGTGCATTTAATTAGCAACCACTAATTTGAACTAACAACTTGAAGGTTTGTAATTTTTTTTTTTTTTTTCTTTGAGACGGAGTTTCGCTCTTGTTACCCAGGCTGGAGTGCAATGGCGCGATCTCGGCTCACTGCAACCTCCGCCTCCTGGGTTCAGGCAATTCTCCTGCCTCAGCCTCCTGAGTAGCTGGGATTACAGGCATGTGCCACCGTGCCCAGCTAATTTTTTTGATTTCTTAGTAGAGACGGGGTTTCACCATGTTGACCAGGATGGTCTTGATCTCTTGACCTCGTGATCCACCCGCCTCGGCCTCCTAAAGTGCTGGGATTACAGGCGTGAGCCACCGCGCCCGGCCGAAGGTTTGTAATTTTTTATATTTTCTGGCAATTTGAGTGGCTTTTAAAAACTGTTTGTAACAAACTAAATCTTAAACTTAATTGGTAATTTCAAAAATTAAAAAAAATGAAACCTAAAAGAGAAAGGAAGCAAAGTACCATTCACATCTGGCATGTGCTGTCAGCCTACCTCAGTCTTAGAAGTTGTTTACTGAAATCTTCCCAATGGAAAAGGGAACATCAAATCAGAAGAGAGAAGGCAGATGTATGAGAGAGAAATCTTTTTTCATTGTTACAGTCCCAAATGTGGACAGGCAATCCAAGACATCAGACTTGCGGTTGCTCTGGATGTCCCCCAGAGATTTTAACACTCAATTGTCAGTGCACACCAGGGCATGCACAACACCCAGACAAGTGCCTTTTTGCAGACCTGATGTAAAGAATTGTTGGCAGGTAGCTGACCAGCATTCTATTCATGCTTAGAGGTGAAAGTATTTGTTAAGATGTGGAATCAGAAATAAGAAGAAAAACTACTCATAATATTTAGGAAATTTCAAATGATTATGAGAAGTGATAAAGTACACACACACACACACACACACACACACACACACACGCACCCTGAACCCTTTATGCTATGCTACATATAAGCAAGTGCTTTGGTTTTGCAAATTAGTAAAGGTGTAAGAAAACCGTGTGTGTGTGTGTGTGTGTGTGTGTGTGCGCGCGTGAGTGTGATATGTGTCTTGTATGTCGCTGTGTTTGTGTTTTTCTTGTTCCTAGAGAATCTGAAACATTAAGAAAAATATCTCCATGTATTTATTTTAATCTCCATATAAAATTAAGATGAAATATTTTGAAAGCAATTTTGAAAATTGTATTTATTTTCTTCAATTCATTTTTCCTATAGTATATCCCAGATAAATTCCAAGGGATTTGCACAACAAATGCCAACAGAGACAAGGATTTTATCATGTATTTATATAGCAAAGTACATTTGTAACACTATTAATCTAAATAATATTTAAGACTTAATATTTGTAAGTTGCTTTACAAAATATTGTTGCACCCAACAACTCTGTGAGGCATCTGTTATTATTCACATTCTCCAAGTGAAATTTCTGAGAATTAGAAAGATTAAGAACTGGTGTAAGAATAAACAGTAAGTGAAAAAATATCTTTTTTTTTTTTTTGGACAGAGTCTCCCTGTCACCTAGGATGGACTAGTATGGTACAATCTTGGCTCACTGCAACCTCTGCCTCCCAGGTGGGCTCAAGCAATTCTCCTATGCTCTTGCCTCAGCTTCCCAAGTAGCTGGGACAGGTATGAACTGCCACATCCAGCTAATTTTTGTATTTTTTAGTAGAAATGAGGTTTCACTATATGCTGGCCAGGCTGGTCTTGAACCCCTGACATCAGGTGATCTGCCTGTCTCAGCCTCCCAAAGTGCTGGGATTACAGGTGTAAGCCACCATGACTGGCCAAAAAAAAAGATATTTCTAAGCAAGTTTTTGAACTTCAACACCTATAATCTTTCAACAGTGCCATATACAAATACCCTCAAATTGGAATATATTAAGATGTGTGTCACAGAAAGAGAAATGAAATGAAATGCTAAAAGAAACTTCAGTTTCTATCTTAAAATATTGCAAATATCTCACAAAACTATCTGAAACTTGCACATACAATAAAAGCAAAGTTGCACAAGACAGCATCACTTGGGTTCCGTGGTGGTCAAAAGAGAAACAAGTGTAGAAAACAACAACAGCAGCAGAATAACTCTAATCAGAAGAAGGAATTTAGTCCTGGAGAGAAGGATGCTCTTCCCTTCTCTTTCCTCTTCCTTTTTCCTTTTTTAGTGCTAAGGGTCCCAGAATGTTAGAGAACCAGAACAGAATCACAGGCATGGTCCAGGAACCCAAAGGAAAATTTTAGATGGCAACATGTCCTTTTAGGAGGTATTTTAATAAACTTGTTTTAATCAAAATTTAAAGTGGAATTATCTTAGTTACTAATATTTAAAAATATTAGATTTTGAATTTCAACACCTATAATCTTCTAAAGTTTGTAAAGCCAATAAGATTGAAACATAATTTTACTAATTTGGTCAAAATTTTTTTAAAGGTAAATTTTCAACAAGGTTCAGAATAAACCTCCACATACTGAAATGTATGCGTTTTTCAATTTCTGTGTTTAGTATTAAAAACAATATGCTTTAATAAATGACCAAGACTTTATACCGCACCTGGAAGCCACAAATTTAAATGAATAGTTTAAAGTTAACTAGAGCTTGTAGATAAAAAGAATCTTGCAATTTGGGTATGGTTGGCATAAAATATATTTTAAAATGTTGACACTTTTCCAACTTAAAGTGGTTTCACATTTTCCCGGAGCAAACTATACTTATAAACACCAATTAGTTTTACCACGCTGTAAATTATCAAGTGTTGGCACTTGTGACCCAATTTGTTTCAGCTTTATTTTGGATCACATCAAATAAAAAGGGCATATTTTCAAAGATAACATTCTACTGCCAAATCCAACCAACACATGCTTATTTCCTCAGGTGAAAGGTTCAAGGCCAAATAATGATTTTAAAAAACTGCTATCACTTTTTCGTAACCAAACCTATTGTTATCAGATTTTTGAAGCTAGTTTAATAGGAAAAGAATTATGCAAGACCACAGAATGTTAATACATGTTTCTAATTAAATGGAGAAAACCAAATTAGTTCACAAAATGTTTCATGTTTTTTTTTCTTTGTAAATGCTATTCTCATCAGATTTACCAGGCTTGATTTCATTTTTAAAAATGTAGGGTCAGAAAAATCTTGAAATTATTTATATCCTATTTATATACTAAATTAATTTGTATAAATTATTTTCAAAGCTCCATCTTTTAAAAAGTATTATCACCTGGCAAATATCACACTCTAATATATGTTTCATAATTTAACTTGTTTAATTTTAAAAAGTAACTTCATTAAGATATGTGGTTCTAAGACTGCTGACTGATTTATAACTACACTATTAAGGATTCATAATTAATTCTGAATTTCATTCAAGATAGGGATTACTAGAAAAAAATGACTAACTTGCTAGAATATAGGGTAAATATACTCTCTGCAATCAGTCTTTATATAATTTTACTTCCTGAAGTGACATGCACGTTATGTAAATACACATGCTGCTTTGAAACGGATCAAAAAAGAAACCCAATCTACCCACAGATAATAAGCTCGTTGTATGTAACTGCAAATAATCTCATTTCCTTGATAAAAATAATAATGAAATACTCATAATGATCACGCTCACATTTTTGCCTGGATCAGGTATATTCAGATTACTTGTTGATGATAAAAAACATCCTAGCACTCTTAGAGACAGATATTATCATCTTATTACTATGCTAATGTATGAGACCATCTAAGTATTAGAACACTTAATACCACAGAAATCTAAGACCTCTTGATATTTAATGTGCAGCTTTCACCAACAGAAAACAGATAATTTCTTATGACTTAACATCCACAATTAAACTGAAATCAATTGATATTAAAACTGTTATAACTTATCTCTATGGGTCATTTTTCTTATGCAGCATTCTCTGTAAAACCCAAACAATTTTTTCCTGCTTCTACCACCAATATTAGCTGTTTTCCCAAAACATACATCCTAAAAGACACACATGTGACTTGGAAATAGGATGCATCTTTGCTGCTGGACTGCAGTTGTTCACCATTTTTTCCTGCTTCTACCACCAATATTAGCTGTTTTCCCAAAACATACATCCTAAAAGACACACATGTGACTTGGAAATAGGATGCATCTTTGCTGCTGGACTGCAGTTGTTCACCATTTTTTTGAAGTTACTTTATGTTTCATAGAACATGGTTTAGAGACAAGAGCCAATGTGGAAGGGATCACTTTTTTTCTCTTTCCTTAAATTGTGACAGTATGTTATTTTTCACATGTAATTTAAAACTAACCAATGTTGTTTGAGTCCTCAAGAATAGCCTAGGATATGCTTATTTTAGAGTCAGTGTGAATACGACTCATATTAACAAAATATTGTAAGGAAAAATATAATGAAGCTCATCAAAAAGTAGGCAGACAATGCTCCTCATCAGGTTTTGAATATGGCTTCTTTCTGGTAGAGCAGTTTAAAGCAAAATCTGCCTTCAGAGTTATTGGTTTTACATAGCTAATAAAAACACTTAATACTAAGTACACATATTGTTCTTGTTTCTATTTTTTTCTTTAGAATATTGAACTAACTATAATACAAAACTTTGCTTAAGTTGGAAAAATAACAGCATCTGAAGTGATAAAACAGGACTGAATTTTCTCCACCAATGGATTTGAGAGACTATCTGCTGTGAGAAGTTAAAAGTATTATACCACTGAAGATGTATTGCCTATAAAGTGTTGATACATAAAATGCATTTTTGGCCTTTGGACTTTAGAAATTCCAAATTAAATTTGGACGTGTAATTTACACATATAGAATATCTCTGCCAAGAAATATTCTATAAGCAAAACAAACGAAAAATACAAATTAGATTCAATAATCATTAAATTCAATACTTAATGCATCTATAGAGTTACAGCACTTGATTATGAAATATAAAATATCAAAGACTACACTAAAAACTCATCTCTTTATCAGTGGATATATTTATATGTACTTCTATCTCTACCTACATACATATGAAACATATTTACAGATCCTGAATACTGTACTTGTTATGATACTAAAATATTAACTTTTTTGAATAATGTAATTTCTTCTTCACTAAGACTTTAACTTGTGAAAATTACTCAAAAAGTTGAATCAATTTATAATCCCCAAATCAGGTCACTCTTGTCATTAAGATAATCTAAAATACATCAAAATATTGTTTTATGGCATTTTCCTTTATTGTTATTACAGAGACAGAAGAAATCACAATTCTATCCCTATGACATGCACATAATTACATTGTAATTGATGTCCTATTATTATTAAAAATATGGAATAGATCACCTTTCTGAGTGAAACAGTAATGATCATTTTATTTTCAACATTATTTCTTATTAAATCACTAAAGTGATAAGGAATCTTGTTCCCCCTACAGCTATTTTTTCCAGTTATTTTGCATATTATTCTAATAGCTTCCAATGGATCCAGTGAATCGAGTGACCAATGGAAAGGTTAAGTTGGAGTAAGAGAAAGCATTGCAACTAATTAATATGTCAGAGGAGCACAGCTCCAGCCAAAAGAGTTAATGAAGCTTGCGAAGGACACATGTGGGTCTTTTGTAACACAGGCCTGACTGTACAGCCTAGTTAGGTTAAATTGTCTGTCAGTTACTGGCCAGTTGGCCACCACCTGGCCGCCTAGGCTGGTCTTTCCCCCATCCCAAACAGCCCTCTTCCCAGCTCTCAATGGCAAGCTGCTGCCACTAAACATCTAGAAGCCTCTGACAAGGTTTGGGCACACAATGAGCTCCTGACATGTGAATGAAGGGCCAGGGCAACACTCTGAATGGGGAAGATTTACCCCATTTAAACTCATAATGTTCACAACAACACGTATAAAAGAAAAAGCCCATCCTTGGTGTCAGGCCATTAACATTTATAACAATATGCTAATAACCTTCTAGATTACTTTCAGTTTCCAAGGACATTTAAATACATGAATTGATGGCTTCAGACGTAAAGGGGGTGGTGGGGGAGGAGAGAAGAAGGGGCAGTTGGTTAGGAAGAAGGAAGAAACAAAAGCGGGTGAAAGAAATTGCAATCTATCTCACAGAACACTACTTTTAAGCCTTCCACCCAAACAGAGGGCTTCTGTCTATAGAAAGATTATGGTCAGGCTTACATAATGACCCGGGAATGTTATCAAAGATAGGCAGGTCTCTAAGAGCCATGCATTTAAACATGGCTGTTGTGATGATAAGGTGGGTCCTGATTCAAAGGAGTTTTAAGTCAGGCCATGAAGCTTTGTTTTTCTGGTTATGTGTTGTCTTTTGTTCGACTGTCTCCTTTGGGAGGATGTCATCTATTTTTTTTTTCCGTTGTGATTAGAAAATCACATCACAAGGAAAAAATATGGCATTTTTAGAAAGAAGCTCTGAAGTTGTACCTTAAAGCAATTAAGAAGGGAGTGAGTAATCCTAAATAAATTATAGATGCTGCTTTCTTTCCCATTATTTTATCATTCATAATTTTCTTAAAATGAAACAAATGTCAGATGAGTTTGTAATATTACCTCGCATGATATTCACTCAACATAAGTCTCAAAATCAAGTTATCAATTTGTGTCATCAGGAAAACACCTATTATATCCATTACTGGCTTCATTGTACAACAAAATTCATTGCTTCCAACTTAAAGACAGTATCCCCTTCTTTAGTACTGATTAGTGATATTCAACTAATTTGAGAAATTATTGTTCTCATAGATTTCAATATGTGGCCATTGCCACAAATATGAATCTGCTTGGCTTCAAATGTCGAGAGGCATTTGAAAAATAAAATATGCTTATTTTACATTCTCTCATGAAGAAATTACCACACAGGGAGTTAAGACTCCTATATAACAGTTCATTTTATTGTAGTGGGTAAAACACTTCTTTCTTTACATAGTTTTGGAAACAACTTTGATAAATTTGAAACATCAAAATCTTCATGTAATATCAAGACTAATTTATACCAATCTGAAAATGCTTGCTCATAATGCGATACTAAACAGAACCCCTTTAAAGTGTTCGATCTGTAGAAAATTTTGCCTCCCTTATCCAGCTGAGCAAAGGTATCAAATGCAATTCTTGAAAAAAGTGGTTTTAAAGAGTTAACATATGCTCCTCATGCTGTAAACATCTTGTATTTAATGATTCATTAGACCATAAAAGTACTGAACTTAATTCTAGGTAATATTAACAAAAATAACCAAAATGAGCATTCGGAAAAATTACTCTCAAATAAATTGTTTCTTTTGATTTTTTTTTTTTTTACCCAAGGATATCAAAATCCCCCAGTGTTTCTCTTCTGCAATGACATATAGAAACATATAATTTTTATAATTCATACTTAGGGTTAAATATCTCTATCTGAGCTTGGGATTCCACTGTCTAGCCTTTTGCTCTGCCTTCATTTCAACAGCAAGTGTTGTCTCAGTGCACCTGTCTCAGAAGAAACGTGTAGAAGAAGCTAGTTCATACGTTATCCGCTCCTTGGCTACTCTTTACAGCCAAGTTGCGTGCATTCCACAGACCAGTGGGATTCTTCACTGCCAGACCACCGCTATTCCATTTCCATCAGGACAGAGAGCTGGGCTAAGTGTGCTTGAAGGTTTGGGTCCAAAGTAACCCAAAATGACAAAGTACTTATGAGGAAATAAACTAAAAAGCTATCTCACAGACTAAGCCAATTATTGAGGTTTAAGCTTAAGTAACTCTAGTTCTGGGATTACATCATTTTATGAGGCTACAATCTCAATATTCGAGTTTGACTTCCAGAGCCATTCACTGGGCTCTATGAAAAGCAGTAACTGTATGGGCTGCTCTAATTAACAAAGTCTTCACGTAAAGTGGATTGAGTGCTGCAATTTCTACTCTCAGAAAATAAGAATCAAAAACCAAAATTAAGGTTATGAAGTAGAATCTACATACATCCCAGTAAAGCTGAAGAAATGCTACATTTAAGCTTTAAACCTAATAAATGCAAGAGAATTAAGTGTCTCTTTATGTAGCCGTGTGATCCCACAAAAAAAAAAAAGCTTTTTTTAAGGTCAGAGGCACAATTCTGAAATATATGATATCTAAAAATATACACAAAACACTGTATGAACACGTGTGCTTTTTTATCTCTTCAGTATGGGTAAGAGTTACATAAAATAATTGTTTATAACAGTCATCAAATAAGCTGATAAATTTTATTAGCAGTTTATTGAAGATTGTAGTTTATTCTATATATGAAAAGCAAGAATCATTTAAATAATCTTTTCAGGGTTATAAGTAATAAAGAATGATAACATTGATTAGATGCAGTATTTCAGAAGTACAGCTAAAACCCAACTACTGTGTACATGTGTAATATAAATGTTTAAAATTTCTACCTGAAAAATAAATACAGTATCTGTTAAAAAAATATTTTCACTCTAAGTGTGGATGCCTTAACAAACTTCTAAAAAATAAATAAAAAGTAACATGTATAATTAGCAATGATAAAATTATTATAGATACCAAAGGTGGTCTGTGAATTTCATCTTTTTATACTTTTAAATTACTTTATGTTTTCAGAAAAAACATAAGTCTACTTCTTTTCACTCAGGTGACCTAAATGAGCTGATGCTTTCTTACCAAAACAAAGATTGCCTATCTGTCTGTCCAAACCTCCAGCCAAGAGACAGTTGTCGCCAGACAGATAATTGTTAGTGTTTATTCTACTGAAAAATATGAATATACTGTGTTCTGAGTATTTGCTTAATTAAAAGAGAAGCTTTATATAATTCATGGACAATGAATTGGAAAAACATGTCTCTGAGACTTCTATAGTTTTTCCGCTAGTTTTATCTTTTGATGGTGTACCAGAATTTCTCAATTTTTAAATTTCAATATATTTTCATATGATAATTATTGAAAATTATTTTATATGCTAACAAGTGGAAGGGGGAGGTTTTGTTACCTAGCAATAAGAATTCAACAAGTAGGCAAATATGCATTTTAGAATATTTAGAAAAAATTACCAAGTATCCTATGCTATATACTATTTAAAACTTCTCTATTTCAAGAAGCATTGTGTTTAGTTAATTATCAGTATCTTTTCTTTTAGAGTTTTGATATAAAATACTGAACTCTAAACAATTTTTCATGAAATTAAAATTGAAAGGAAGTTTCTTAATTACCGTGAAATTATATTTAGAATATAATAGTTTAAACTCTTAACATTAAACATGTAAAAATTTGGGATAAATAAACATCAATGCTCTTTTTATTTTTTATTTTTTGGTTTGTTTTTAGTCACAGTCTCATTAATAATTGAGTACTTTAGAGAATGACTGATGAAACAATGTATAAAAATCACAGAAAATAACATAAACTTTCCACTTTCAGAGATCTAATAACAAAATACCACGGTTGCCAGAGTTATCTGCTTCCTATCAAGACCTGTGTTTGGCACGAGGAGTATTCAATTCATTCATCATTGTCAATGCACTAGTACACTAATTATTTCAAATCGTTTCCTCAGCCAGAGGTCTAGGACAAATCAGGCAAGCCAAAAATAGCAGTTATGAATAATTATGCATAATTTACCTCAAGGCCTGGGCCAGTCTGCTACGAAAACTTCACTTGCCACACTGTGATCTGGGCTAATTGCAAACTTTAAAATTACTTCAAGGTTGTCTTTTTATCCAGTGTCAACCTCAAATCTTCCGCTTAGTGACTTTTAGGTACCTTGCATTCTTCAAACAAAATGCGTATCATAGTTTTGTTAAAAAATATGTGTACATATATATGTATGTATGTATGTATGTGTATTTGTGCATATATAATGAATAATAAAAATTAGTGAAGAAAGGGCTGTTCCCACCTTTTGCAATGCTCAAATATGTAGGCACATCGTAAAAACATGGGGGGTTAGAAGTCAAACTGTAGTAATGACCTAGCTGTGGGAATTGTATGTTGCTGCAGTTGAAAAGAGAATGAAGGGTTTTAGCAATATGCAAATATTTCTCCAGCTTCAAGTTAGTCCTCAGATAATTCCTATACTATCTGAAGGAAGGAACCCTTGACATTCTGCTGCTCCTCAGAAAGTTCAGTGTATTCAACTTCGACATTAATTTAAGACAAAACCAGAGGCACCTACCTTAAATTCACTGATGCCAGGATTTCTAATAACTACAAATTTCAAACTATGAAGTTAGAATAATACACAATTGAAGATGATGAATTTTAGCTTTTATTTCTTTTTTGTAGTGTTATTTCTCCCCCACATAAGGGAGCGAACTAGATTAGCTCCCGACTTCATTTTCTCAGATGTACTCCTAGCTCTACCAATGATAAATCTTGTAGTTATGTTTTATCTTCTAATTGAAATAATAGAAAATATAAAAGATAATAGAAATGTGATATTTTAAATTATGTGTCCTTTGAATTTCTAAGTTTATGTATTGTATTCTTGAAAAATATAAAGAGTGAATGTTATGTGCTCTTATCACAAAATGAAAACTGTGGTATAATACATCTATCAATTAGATAGAGTTAACCATTTCACAATGTACATATACTTCAAAACACTATTTTGTACATGATAAAATATACAATGTTATCTGTCAATTAAAACAAATTATTTTTCATCATTTTTTTCCAGGTCATTGACTTTTAGGCCATGAGAATATATGTTACATAAACTGTCATTTTCCTGAGTTATTTTCTTTGTACAAAACCAAGGATGCTCCATTTCACCTCAGACACATTTTGAGGAGAAATGGGGCAATTTACAGGAATGTGTTTTCCTGCCTGTGACCTGTCAGATAAAGGTCCCAGTCCACCCCTTTCAAAATAATGCATCACACCTGCTGGGTTTCTGTGCTTGTAATTTTGTGCTGTTTGTTACCTGATGCCCTCAGAGAATTATCCATTCAAAGCACCCCCTTAATATTGTCAGGTCAATTTATTCAAAGGATGGGTTTTGTCTAGGTTCACCCTAGACCTCATTCCAAAACATTGTGAGAATCTGACATTTCTGATATGTCACTGTGCTGGAAACTAATTATATTCAAATAGTTCCAAGAAGCAAAAGATGAAAGGATAGCAAATCAGAAGAAGCAGGTGAATTTGGGAGAGGAAAGGAGAAAGCCTAAGCATAGAGGATAATTGATTTGTCTCCATTGTCTCAAAGAATTATGTTGTTATTGTTGGTGCTATTTTTAGACTTTTTACATGAATTAGAACCATGTAACATGGTTGTTGTGATGATACCAGAGTAAAAAGTCAAAAAACAGCAGTTATCAAAATTTAAATGAGTTTGTAGCATTTCAAAAGTTACAGGCACCCAATACCTACCCTTCCTGCCAATATGTTTCAGTTATTTCAAGCAAATATATAGAGAACAAGTGCTTCTTTTCAAAAGACAGTAGATGTGCCAGGTATATTTGGTCTTGCCCTCAGAAACCTAATAATTTAGTGTACAATTTAAAAGACTAAACTACCATAATAAATATTATAGATTGTGATAAATTATATAAAGAAGATGAAGGAAGAATGAGAAGATGAAGATGGTTCATAAACCTACTTTAGAGAGTGGAACAGGGAGAATTAACCAGACATTTCAGCTGAGAACCAGACCTGAAGGGTGGTAAGACAGAGATCTCATGAGGTGAAGAGCCTGGAATCTGGAGTTAGCTCACTGGGGTTTTAAACCTGCCACTCATTTGCTATTAAGGAGCATTGGAGCAAATTACTTAATCTCTCTGGCTTTAGTTTTATCATCTGTAAAACAAAGATGATGACAGCATCTAAAACAAACCATAGGGTGAAGAGCCCTTGAAGAGCCAGGGAAAGTGTTTTCTGGGAAAACAAAAACACAAGTACAAAAGCCCGGAATGGGTGAAAGCATTTGGTGTTTCTGAGGAGCTGAATGTTGGCCAGTGTAGCCACAGCACGACCAGGTACCAGCACAGCAGGAGCCTTTATCATCCAAGGTCTGAACAGCCTTTGAAAGGAGTCTGGATTTTGTTGTACAAAAGCTGATGCCTTCTTTTCTTTCAGAAGATGAGTATGTAAATATGCAAGGTATTTGAATCAAGAATAGAAAAGGAGAATACAAAAATAACTCATTTTTTAAAGTAATACCATTAAAAATTAAGCAGAGAATTAAACATAAGATTTGCATTTTTTAATAGATCACTTTGACTGCAATATGGGGGTGGTAAAGAGGAAAGGCACAGAAGAGCACAGAAGCTTTTATTCCACCATGCATTAGAACAGTTAAGAGATAGCCTGGCGGGGAGGAAAATAGGGGAGGGACAGTGGGGGGTAGGGAGCTGGGGATGGATAACATGGGGAGAAATGCCAGATATAGGTTATGGGGAGGAAGGCAGCAAACCACACTGCCATGTGTGTACCTATGCAACAATCCTGCATGTTCTTCATATGTACCCCCAAACCTAAAATGCAATTAAAAAAAAGAGATGGCCCGGTTGATGGTGACAGCATTGGGTATAGAAACTAATTGAACCGATTTAAAGTATGTTTGCGTTGCATTGCACTGCATTTATTAAAAATCATCATTATGAAAAGCATAATTCCTTTCAAGAATTTTTATATGTTGATAATGTATATTGGGTGGATTACATGCTATGGTATTTCGTTTTAATTCTGAGAAAGACCTATTTTTTGAGGATTAGTTAAACGTGGGCAATTTGTCTTATTTCAAGTGAAAGTCTTTGTGTTCTCATTCAGCTTTCCCAGAGTTTCAACTGTAGCTAGGAAAGACACGAGGTTGGATTTTCCCATGGATCCCAGTGGGAGTGTCTAGAATGTTGCAGTAGAATCACTTACAAAATGTCTCCTGTATTAATCTGTTTTATGTTCCTAATCCCTCACTGATTAGAAAGAGAGGTGACAGAAAGACTGTGAGGAAGACCTGGAATCTTTAAAAGCCAACTGTTTCTGAAGCATACGGATAGGAAAATCCTGAATCGGCAATGCTGCATTAAAAGATATTTTTGTTTGAGCAGCACTACAAATGGTCTCTGTGCAGTTGTGTAAACACACTTCCATTTTAAACGCACTATTGTCAGATTATTTCATTTATTAAATACTCTCATCTAGTCCCTGTGATATACCATGACTATTCTGCAGGGTGTTCTGGGGCATTATCCTACCAGCACATGCTCTATTAGCACTAATTTGATGCTCTCACAAGAATGAAGGGAAGAAAAGCATATACTTCCATTGAATAATCTGGAGATCATTTCCTTGGCCTACTTAATTATTTTTTTCTCCCTAAAAGAAAAGGATCATAAAGGCCTCTAGAATTTTGTGTTGAAAGATTTCTAGTAGGTTCAGAGGAAGACAGAAAAACTAGTGGGATTTACCCCAGAGCAAGTCTGGGTGGAAGCAGGTCCAAAGGGCAATAGAAGCTGTGGATGGGAAAAATCAGAAGATGTCAGGTGTGACACAGGTCACAAACATGTCCTCCAAGAAAGATTTCCAGTTAATTCCAGCAATAGCATACACTCTGCAAAGGTTTGTTGGGGTTTTTACGGGGGACTGTCTAGGCCAAGCTTGTTCAACCCGCATCCTGTGGGCTGCCTGCGGCCCAGGACAGCTTAATGTGGCCCAACACAAATCTGTACATTTTCTTAAAACATTGTAAGTTTTTTTGCAATTATTATTATTAATTTTTGATACAGAGTTTCGCTTCTGTTTCCCAGGCTGAAGTGCAGTGGAGCAATTTTGGCTCACCACAACTTCTTCCTCCTGGGTTCAAGTGATTCTCTAGCCTCAGCCTCCGGAGTAGCCAGGATTATGGGTATGCGCCACCACGCAGGGCTAATTTTGTATTTTTAGTAGAGATGGGGTTTCTCCATGTTGGTCAGGCTGGTCTCAAACTCCTGACCTCAGGCGATCCACCCTCCTCGGCCTCCCAAAGTGTTAGAATTACAGGTATGAGCCACTGCGCCCAGCCTTGTGACAATTTTTTTAAGCTCATTAGCTATCATTAGTGTATTTTACATGTGGCAGAAAGACAATTCTTCCAATGTGGCTTAGGGAAGCCAAAAGATTGGATCTCCCTGGACTAGGCTACCTGGTAGATCGATGCTCTCCTAGATCAATTACTCTTCTCTACTCCTTTATGTCTGAAATGCTACCTCTGTCTGAAGAATCCAAAATCATCACTGGATTAATTTGAAGTGTTTCTATTCCCTTGAAAATAATATGGTAATATCATTTGCTACTCTAGTTTATTGCTCCTAGCTGTTGGCTTCTCTACCCAAATCTAGGCACAATCAGATGTTAAAAGCTCTCATTCCTTAATCTGCCTCTTATTCACCTGGATAAACTACCAGACCTCTTTTACTGACCTCAAATAGAAAACAATCACTTTAGAATGGGTTTTTGTGTCTCTTCCTTCCCCAGACCATTATCCTTTGAAAGTGACATTGTAGGTTGCCTTCCCAATTAATTCTAATTTGTTCAGAAGTGTTCCATTTATCCGTGCCCCTCCAGCTACAGCAAAGACCCACAACCCACAATCTTGTCAGGTTGGGAAATCAGGCAAGAGTCTTCAATTTCCTAGGAGTGTAGTTAAGATACTCACAACTAGTATTTATTTAGGGTATTTATAATGTTTCATTCCTATCTTTCCATAGAAGTATATGTTGGAGATTAAGGGAATGACAAACTTCTACATATCATTTATATATCATACGAATAGATGCATTGCTATTATAATATAATGAACTCAATATTATATAATATAGTAACAGGGTTAGTATAAAAAATTAGGAGCAACATAAATGGGATGCTCTGTACAGGTTTTTTTTTTTTTTTTTTGGAGGCAGAGTCTTGCTCTGTTGTCAGGCACGAGGCTGAAGTGCAGTGGCAAAATCTCCGCTCACTGCAACCTCAACCTCCCGGGTTCAGGCAATTCTCCTGCCTCAGTCTCCTGAGTAGCTGGGACTACAGGCACGCGCCACCACACTCAGCTAATTTTTGTACTTTTTGTAGAGACAAGGTTTCACTATGTTGGCCAGGATTGTCTCGATCTCTTGACCTCGTGATCCACCCACTTCGGCCTCCCAAAGTGCTGGGATTACAGGCGTGAGCCACCGCGCCCGGCCAAAAGCTTTCTTATTCTCTTATTGTTCTCTTTCCCTCAGCTCTCTCAAAATTATATCAAAGTATTTAGTATCAAACTAAAATTTAATCAAGTTAATATTAATTTTATTATTACTCATTAAACATAGGTTATCATTGCTACATGCTCACTGTGTACTAGGTGCCTAAGTTATTTATATAAAATATAACCTTTAATCTGTGCACTGTCCTCCGAAATAGGCATCATTATCCCCATATTATAGAAAAAGAAACTGAAGCTTATGGAGAATAAGAGGCAATGGCAGGATTCAAGGGTAGGTCTTCATGATCCCAAAGCTATAATCACTTCTGTAATTTGCCTCATTTATTTTGCCCATGCTAAAATGAAATATCCTGGTACACATACACTTTAATCATTTATATCTTAGTATAAATAATGTTTGTTGAGTGACTGTGTTGATACAAGAGGCTGACACTCCAATTTGCCACCTGGATACCTCTTCATTGAGGGACTGCTGCCCTCCTGCTGGGATGCTGTCAGCAGACAGCCTGAAGCTTTCAACCCCTTCAGACACTGTCTCTGCTGCATGGAGAAGCCATGCTAGACCCTTCCCAAGGGTAGCACATCCAGTGATTTTGCAGGAATAAAAAGGCCTTGCCATCTCAGCCCAAATCAAGATCTTTCTAAAAGCCCCTCTCAGTTCCAGCACTCTGGGTAGGGCTGAGACTCTTGATAGGCCTAGATCACAGTTTCACTTCACCTTCTGTGCATTCGTGCTTCTTTTCTTTCCCTTCCACAGGTATTGAATCCCAAAGGCACTCCGTATTAAACATTCAGCATACAGAATGCCTTCCTACGGTCTGACTAGGGAACCCAAACCACAAGTGAGAAGAAGGGAGAGAGGTTGGGTAAATGATTTCGGGTAAAGAGAGGAAGGAGGAGACCAACACTGAATTAAGGCTATTTCACAACATTAGCAGATCCTAAAAGAACAAAATGTGGGCCGGGCGCGGTGGCTCAAGCCTGTAATCCCTGTACTTTGGGAGGCCGAGGCGGGTGGATCACGAGGTCAAGAGATCAAGACCATCCTGGTCAACATGGTGAAACCCCGTCTCTACTAAAAATACAAAAAATTAGCTGGGCATGGTGGCGCGTGCCTGTAATCCCAGCTACTCAGGAGGCTGAGGCAGGAGAATTGCTTGAACCCAGGAGGCGGAGGTTGCGGTGAGCCGAGATTGCGCCATTGCACTCCAGCCTGGGTAACAAGAGCGAAACTCCATCTCAAAACAAAACAAAAAAAAACAAAAAAAAAACAAAAACAAAAACAAAAAAACAAATTCTGCTAGTTCATTGCATTTGCTTTTGCATAAAACTAACATCATCATTCACAGTGGCTGGCTGAAATATATTATTTGGACTATGGACTATTAATTCATAAGGTATTTTATTTCTTCTAATCTAATTTCTTCAGAGTATGGCATGCTCATGGGTTTACTCCTGCTTTCTTCATTTTTAAAATGCATGATTTCCAGACCACCATATAACCTAGTATGCCCAAGATTGTCTTACTTTCTACCTGTTATTCCCAATTTTAATTTTAAGTAATACCCTTTTTCAGTTTCAAGCATCCCTCCTCTGAGGATAACTATGTATTTATCTAATTCCCAGTTCCTGTGTAAACCTCTTACTTGTGATTTTACCTCACTTGGATAAGAAGTCCCATTAAGCAAGAGAGGTTTATTATTTATTTATTGTTATTATTATTATTTTGAGACAGAATCTCACTCCCGTCACCCAGGCTGGAGTGCAGTGGGGCAATCACGGCTCACTGCTGCCTCTACCTCCCAGGCTCAGGTGACCCTTGCACTCAGCCTCTCAGGTAGCTGGGAATACAGGCAGGCCACCACACCCGGCTAATGTTTTGAATCCTTTCATAGATTTCACCATGCTGCCTAGGCTGGTATTGAATTCCTGGGCTCAAGCGATCCACCCACCTTGACCTCCCAAAATGCTGAGATTATAGGAATAAGCCACTGCCCATCCCAAGTCAGGTTTAAAATAATAAAAATTATAGGACCTTCATACAAGGTTATTCACTACAGGCACTGTTTTTGTTTTATATGTGTATATGTAAAAGAAATGCCTGCCCATCAGTTAAAAAAAAAAAACTATTAAATAAATCATGGTATATTTATACCCTGTAATACTATACAAACATAAAAATAAAGAAAACGGAAGTTCTTTATGTGAAAAATATCCAAGATACATTGTTAGATTTCAAAAAAACTAAGCTATAAAACATCATTGAAATATTCCATTTGTATAAAAACAGGTGTTATATTTATATTATGTAAACATTGCCAATTATTGTTTACATATAACCACATAACTAATACTATTAATGGCCTTGAGGGAGGAGAAACGATGACTTATTGGCAGAGGTGGAGAGATACTTCACTATATTTCTTTTATAATTTTTGAAATTGTAACAATGTAAATGTATTACCCATTCAAACATTTTCCTTTTTCACTCCAGTTTCTAATATAGCGTGGTACTTAGAGTGTGATCCAGGGAAATCAAAATGATTTTCATAGTAACAGTAATGTGGTCTTCGTCTTTTTCACTCCAATCATCTTCCCAGAGTTTGGTGGATTTTTTTAGAAGCTGTGTGATATGAGATGACACCATCACTCAGATGGTAACATCCTTGTAGTGGACTTAATGCTAATTTTTACATGAATTAATAATTTTGTTAAATTTTCCAGTTTAATTTCCATTACGGTAAATATTTACAGACATAAACAACATAAACAAAACCTCAATAATTTCTTAGAATACAATCCTGAGATCAAAAAATTGGAGGACCATTCTGAAACAGGTAGCTATAATAGGTTTTTAATGTAGAAATATTTGAGGTTTGAGACAGTAGCAACTTTGTAAGCTGTGGAGACCACAAAAAGTGAAGATTTTGCGGATGGATTTCCTACTAAAAGTCTAGAAAACAGTTGCCAAAAAGATATACCAAGTTTGTGACAATATTGAAGAAAGCTTTAGGGCTGATAATTCAGAAGGTATAAGTTTGTCTGTATAACATAATCCAAACTTTGGTGGAAGAAATACACACAGAAAAAGAACACACACAAACACAATCTAATGTTGGATTTCTCTGACTTGTGGAATATAAAACTGTTATTTATTTATAATTATTTACTTATGAATATCTACAGTTTTGTAATCTGAACAACCTCTCAGAGGGTCTTCACATGAAGTCTCCTTTTATTCTCCAAACAACCTAAATATTACCATCATTTTCTGTAAGACACAGATACTAACAAGACACGATATACTGATTGTTCTATCTTTTTATAACCCTTATCAAACTTTAACATAGTATATAACAGATGGATTTGTTATATTTGTTGTTTGTTACCCCTGGAACAAATGTGAGATCCCTTCTAATAGTTCCAAACATCACTGACTTCTAATGTATATTGTGTTCATTTACTGCATTTGGAAACTTCCATCTCCTAACAGAATGCAAGGAAATTGATTGCCATCATTTTTCATTTAAACTATTCGTATACTGTTTTAGAATAAAGATTGTAGGTATCAGGGTAATTGCACTATTTACTTATATTTCTAAATCTAGTATAGTTTTTCTTTTATTTTTGAAGAAAAAGTAAAAAAAAATACAAAAATAGGAAGAAAGAAAAGGAGAAGGAAAGAAGGAAGGAAGGAAGGAAGGAAGGAAGGAAGGAAGGAAGGAAGGAAGGAAGGAAGGAAGGAAGGAAGGAAGGAAGGAAGGAAGGAAAGAATTCATAGCTCATAAAAAGCCTGGCTGGTGTTTAGAGTTTTCTTAATTAATCATTCTTATACACACAATCTCATAAATCACCATGTGAAACTAATTTTTTATTACAGTTACTACTGTATATACTACAATGTAACAATAAAAATGATGAAAATTATAGCACTAATATTAATTAATGTTAGGGGCCATAAAGATATTTATCCACTTTGGATTCCAAGAAACTGAGCCATTTTTCTATATTTAGATACACAATCATCAAATATTCCTCACTGATTTTCTTTTTTCTTTCTTTCTTTTTCTTTTTTTTTTTTTTTTTTTTTGAGATGGAGTTTCGCTCTTGTTACCCAGGCTAGAGTGCAATGGCGCGATCTCGGCTCACCACAACCTCCGCCTCCTGGGTTCAGGCAATTCTCCTGCCTCAGCCTCCTGAGTAGCTGGGATTACAGACACGCACCACCGTGCCCAGCTAATCTTTTGTATTTTTAGTAGAGACGGGGTTTCACCATGTTGACCAGGATGGTCTGGATCTCTTGACCTCGTGATCCACCCACCTCGGCCTCCCACCTCACTTATTTTCTATAGTTCCTATTGGTAACTGGGTCTTGGTCTCATTGAATATTCCTGCCCAGAACTTTGTAATGTAAGTGAGAGGCCATGGAGAATTTGTTATTTTGGCAACAGCTTCAGCAATGCCATCCGACCTCGATTGACAGCCTTGTCATGGTGTCAACGAGATCATAACCAGCGACTGATGGTGATGGCGATCACAGGGACTTCACTAGTGGATTTCGGTGGTGCTTGCTGCGGTCCTTACTTACCCTCCCTAACTTGTATCTAGCTGCTTTCTGAGCTGGGCTAGTAATACTTTTTTCAGTAAATTTCTTTTCTGACTAAATCAGCTTCAATATGTTTCTTATGCTTACAACTAAGAGCTCTGATTCATAAAATGTGCATCTGATTTTGGTAAAAGGAACTTCATTTTGGTGTAAAATAATCAGGACTATAGAAATAATGCTAAAAATAAGATATTTGAGTATCAATATGCACAGTAATTATTTGATAAATACTGACTTAATGAACCTGTAAAATCACATTAGAAACATCTGAAAATATGCCAGCCATGTTAGTACAAAATGAATTAATATATTAATGAATTAGGTAAATAATGTACGTATGCTCAAGGAAATGTGGGTGAGGTTATTTATAATATAGTCCCCATGCCCTACAGTGATGTATTATTTAGGCAAATAACAACAACAACAAAAGTAGTTATTTCTTTTCTTCTTCCCAAAATATATGTGTAGGATTTTTTTTTTTTTTTATCGAATGAAACTAAGGGCAAATATATGTGTTTTTTATGTAGTTGCCTACCAAGTTTCTACTCTTTCAAATAGAACTAATTCCAAGTTTCGAAGACAGCTTGACCTGGTATTCTTTTGGCACTGTTCGCTAGAAATGCTCCTTGGCACATTGCTGTCCTTCAAATGCTACAGTTGTTGCTCAGAAGGAGTGGCCTACTGTAAAATATGTTTGAGAAAAATGGGCTATAAAAAAGCAAATCTTGTATCTTTAAAAAATGACTTCTCAAATCTGTAAAATATTGTGTCCATTTATTATGGATCTGGGAAAAGTAGACATGGTAAGAAACATCCTGTACATTTATTTTATTTTGTTTAACAACTTTAGTTTTTTTATAATAATACATGCTTTCCTGATAAGCAAATTTAGGAATTCTTGACCAGACTAAATGGCCAATGAATACATTGCATATTCTTTTATTCCTTTTAATGGACAGTATAAAAGAAAGTCCACCAATTTATAAGTGTACCTTAATTGAGAAGGGAGAGACAACACCATATAATGAGAAACCACATACTGTCTACCATGAACATTATATGTAATCCTCAGTGGAATAGTAGAATCTATAGGAGACATATCTACTTTTAAAGACATACCTAAAAATGGTTTAGAACATTCTGGACTCAAGCTGTTTAGGTTTAAATCTTACCTTCAACATTAACTGATTGTACAATCTTGGATAATTTACTTATTTTCCTTGTACTTTATTTTTCATCTACAAAATTATAATAGAATGCATCCCATTGTGTTATCATGTAGATTCAAGGAATTAGTATTTGTAAAGCACTGGTATACGTAGAACTACATAAGTGTCTGTTAAACAAACAAACAATGGTAGGCTCTTTCAACTGAGGTGGGTAGAAAAGATCAGTGAACTTTAGGCCTTTATGTCACTTTCTCAGGGTTTTCTCTGTCAATTCTATTTAAAATTTCAACCCTGCCCATCTTTCCGCTGATTTCTTTGCTTTTTTTTTCTTTGTGCCTTTTTCTTCATAGCAAGTGTTACTATCTACACTGTATATACTAGTGTTGGTTATTGCTTATCTCCCCCACTGCCAAGGATGATTTGTTCCCTTTTACACGCTGCTCTATCCCCAGAGACATGTAGAAGCAACTTCCTGGAATGAGTACTTGTAGGACAATTGTGAAATCAATATATAAACCTCATCAGCCCTCAGAGAGTTTCATCTCTGCTTCTGGGTTCCCCAGCCCTGGTTTTATCCCCGCAACATTACCCCTTTACAACAGCCATCTGCTTGGAGCAGCAGGGTTATTTAGATAACTGTAAACGTAAGCACATGCTGCTGAACCCAAAGGAAATCAGGACAAACACCTAAAAGAAATGTGATATTCCACGATCCTTGTTCCTCTTCGTTTTTCATCAACTTTGCAAGAGATCTGGTTTTGTGAAAGCACACCATAGGAATTTGCTACAGGTGTTATGGATAACAGCTGAGGTATGAGAAGGGGTGCCTGTTAATAAAGGTCAGATAGAATTTGTTTTAATTTGGCATTCCTAGAAAAGTATTTGAAAGCCGCATTAAGGAATATCTGGCAATTGAATTTTAGTGAAGACGTCCACTTTAATCTTGCTTTTTCCAACGTAGAACTTGGGAATAAGTGGTTCAGTCATGAAAGGGCAGAATTTGGTTGGCCAAGCCTGGGACACTGGAACACACCATCATAGCATCCTGGCTTCTTTCCCAGGACAAAGGTTCGCTTCATCACAGTTTCATTCTTATAAATCTGCAAACCAGAACTGTCCGTGAAAGTTTATTTTATTCCTTCAGCTTTTGCATGCTACATATTAAGAGGCAGACACCTTGTTTCTGCCACATTATCTGGACTCATTTGTGCACTGATGCAGTGTCAATTTTGAAATCTGTCCAGGCAAAGAGAGGTGTCCTGTTTTCTGTCCTAGGCCATCTGGCTGCCCTTAGTTACATTTTTTTTTTTTTAGCAAGAAAAAAGAAAGAAAATTTGTAGTGGACATGAGTGAATAGGTAAAGAAAAAGAAAAGTAATACCATCAAAAGTAATCAGAAATCCTACATACATATATATTTAGCATTTTCAAGGTCTCATTTTTTTTTTAAATAAAATGTTCCTGCTCTACTTAGCATTAAAAACATCTTTTAGCTTTTGCACACTAGCTTATTTCATTAATATGCCAACTAATATCATTCTCCTTTTTACCTAAGATATAAAAATTTTCACAAAGAAAAGAAAAAAATAGGAAACACTTGAAAACCAGGACCTTAAGTTTTACCTAACAGTGGAATAAAAACAGTGGATTTGCTCATCTGTCAGTTTCCCAGTTATCTGATTTTGGCACGTAGACCTAATTTTGCCAAAGCACACCAAATAAGCCCCTCCATACAGAATAAGAGAAGTGGCATATGTTAAATAAATTACTTAAAAAATAAACTATTTATTGGAGAGTAGTTTAAAATAAGAGCACTTGCTCCTCATTTTATAATGTGTTTTCAACTTTTTCCAATTTTATCTGCTCTCGTCTTGTTTAGTATAAGGAAGTCCTGGATTTCTAACATCCAAATAAACCAGATGTGAGGAACACCCAGATACAAAGGAAGTGCTTTCACACAAAAACAAAACTCACATGAAAGCAGTTAAGACAAGTTTCTTTAGACACAACGTCTCTACCCTGAAAAGCCACCGCTCATTAGAACCTTCCTGATGAGATACTTGGTGCTCATGGTTTTGTTTGTTCATTCATAAAACAGTCAACCTTGCATGTAAGGTTGGGAGGCTTCTTCCCAACAGCCTCCAGTAAATACACGCTCTAAATGGCCGAGTTTACTAGTTTAACAATCACCACACTGTTCATCACATAAAGCCTGTTACTTCTTTTCCTTTGGATACTTACAATCTGTTTCTTGTAAAGTTGAAACAATGTTGTTTTCTCATGTTGAAAGAACTGACAGCTGTAATTACTCCTACCAAACTTGGTGCCCAACATTCAGCTACATACTGTATAAAGCATGAATCTGTTCAATGTTTTCAAAGATGAGAAAGGGTAATCTCATAAAAGAAATTGCTAAGGCCATATTTTCAATCTCTTAAGGGAACTCAATCCTCCACAAACTGGTATATGAGAAGTTTTATTTTTAATTTTTAAGTTAATATTATTAAAATATAGCTGTAAAAGAGTAGTTATTTTGCTTTCTTTTTTAGCTTTTATAAAAGGTATTTGTAAACCATAGCATTTTGAAAATGTGTTTGCTTTTTCAGAAATTCCATTAACAATAAAAAAGCCACCATGAAAATAAAAATGGCTTGCAATTACAAGGTGATCTAATCTGAACAACCGTTGTTTACTCTTTTATCTATACTGGCATTGTCTGCTTAATACTATGCTTGAAATGCCAATGCACTTTTAGGAAGGTTAAGTGAAAATATACGTATTGTCATCAGTGCTTGGCAAAAGGTATACACACTCACTAAATGCTATTTGATAGTCTTATTAATATAATAGAAAAGGGGTATTTGATATATTTCTTGAAGTTTGAGAAGTTTGTTTTAAATGACACAGATAGGGTGGAATCATAGTTACAAATAAAGAAATAGTACCTAAGCTATTACAGATAAAAAAAGTATAAGATGATTATTCATATTTTAGAATAGTTCTCCTTATTTATTAATTTTACATATATTTTTGAGCCTATTAACTCCAAAATGCCTTCAGCCTGGGCATTATGACATATATTCCTCTTTCTATACTTCATGTACAACACTATCAGACATACACACAGTAAGTGATTAACAGCTGTCACTTTGGATAAACTTCAAGAATTTTTAATGACATTTACCCTTTGAAAAAAATTCAAAAAGTTTCAAACTTTTAAATACAACTATGCTTCTATTAATTAATTCCCTTTTACAAACTGGGCCCATGAAAGCACCGAAATGGAATGATTAAAATAATACTTAGCTTTTAAATATACTCTTTTATTTAAACAATTCTACTAAAAAGCAGATAAGACTATAACTTGTGAAGTATTTGAAGATAAAGTATAGTCTTTTTAGCCTAGTAAAGATAATCTGAATAGATAACCTGATTATTCCATAACTATCTAGGACTGAAGTTCTACATATCAACTCATCAGTAGATTATAGATAATTAAATCACATTTTATAATTGTTATTGGTCCACTATTACAATCATTATATGTATGTTCTTAGATACTTTAAGGTGGCTTAAAGGAAGTTTGCTATCTGTGTGTGGCATTTGTCTTGAGATGAAATACATGGATAATTGCTTAATATCTCAAATAAAATACTGTTTTTTTTTAAGTTGCAACCTTTTAAAATCATGATCTATTTGAATCTGAAAGCTTTGTATTACACAGTTCAGACATTTGACCAATCTCCCAACTACAAAAATGATGGAGGGGGTTGTTTACAAAATGGCTGCCAAATGATGGGAATTTTTCACATGATTTATAGAATTAATCCTATCTTGATTAAACAATTTCAAACATTGCTCAGTATAGCTGTTCATTAAGTAAATAAATCTTAGAAGCGAGGTCCAAAATCAGTATTTTTGAAATGATTATGAGACTATGTTTTTCTGCACTCCATTTATACGTAATTATCCGTATATAAGCACCGCACAGTCCAGTGATACTCAGAATCTTTTCTGAAAAACAAAAGTCATGGCGAGAAGACACTTTTCTACAGTAATTCATTGACTTATTCATGCATTTAACAAATATCTATTGAGTGCTCATCTTTTTCTGCATCAGAGGAATAAATAATAATTTTGAAAAAAAAAAACATCAAGGAAGCCGGAAACTTTCCTGTCCTCCTGCTTAAATGGGAAGGGGATACAAATAATCACAGTCACAAGTAAATGTGCTGGAGGGAGTATTAGAAGATGATAAGTGTTATGAAGAAAATAAAAGCAGTAAATGATCCAGGGAGTGTAGGAGATGGAAGAAAATACAATTGAAAATAGAGTGATCGAGGCAAACCACACTGGGAGGTGGACGCTTGAGGAGAATAGAAATAAAGGATGGGGGGGCGCCTCATGGCTTGGGGACAAAGGGTTACCATTTGCAGGAATTGGGAAGAATAAGTGCTGAAGCTCAGAGATAAACGCAGACTTGACTTGTTCATAGACACTGTGGGCGCTAGTAAGGATGGAAGAGTGTAAGGAAGGAGAAAGGATCAAGTCACACGTATCACTGCAGGACAAATCGTGATGAGCCTTGCAGGTCATTTTGAGGACTTAGGCTTTTATTATGAATGTGATGGGAAAACCTTGGAAGATCATCAGCAAAGGAGTGGGGTAAGTAGAGTCAGGATCATTCTGTGACGAATACAGATTGTAACTATAACAGAACACATGCAGGGACAAGGATCCTGGATTTCACAAAAACTCGGTAAAAGATGATGATAGCTTGGCCAGAATGGTAGCACTGCCGGTGGGTAAGAAATGGTCATGTTTTTTAAATATTTTGAAAGTAAAGTCAACAAGAGTTGCCTCTATTGCAAGTGAAATGCGAGAGAAGGAAAAGAATCAAAATTGACTCCAAAGTTTTTGACCTGATCACCTAGAAGGAGGAAGTGGCCATGAATTGAGATGAGGACTGCAGGAGAAATATGTTTTTGGGGTGGGCTCATAAGGAAAAGAGAAAAACAACGTTTAATCAGCTCAGTCCAAAATGGAGATATTAGTAAGGAAGTTGGGTATATGAACCTGTGTTTTACAGAAGACTGGAAATGAAGAGGCAACAGCAAAGTCAATGAAGGAGTCACTAGTGCAAAAAATTAAAGCAAGAGAGTGTGGTCTCTTCAGTGAAATAAATACATGAAACATTCTCATCTTCTCTCTGACTCATTTGCCTGCTTCAAGACAAAGCTGAAATTCTAGCTTTAAGTGCCCTTTTCTTTACCCATGTAAATTCACAATGGATCTCTTCATTTTCTAAACATCTATAGTTTTTATTGTATACATAGCCCATTTAGTAATTAACTTAGAGCACAGTGCTTATTACAGCTGTGCTTATTTAAATATACTTTATTGTAGCAATCTACGTTTAGGTTTTATATCCACTAACCTATAATAGCTTGTAAATATACACATGATATTTACGAAATAGTAGACAAAAATGATTAGACAATTTTACAGACATATACTGTAAGCTGAGCCTTGGGTGATTTTTCTAGATTTACCAAGCTAATTAGTATCAAAATTCTGTAATTCAGTTGCTAGTTTGCAATGAATCTTTTTAAACTGCTGTTAACATACAAAATGCTTACATTCCTTCATTCATTTGGAAACATATACTAACGATTCCGTTGTGATTTTTCAGTCATTTTGGTTAAATGTATTCCTATAACCGCAAAGATGGTTTTTACTTTTTACCACAGTGTATTTTGATTCGGTAAAACATATTGACTGGATGGGAAATGTAAGCATTTTTTTTTTAGTGTAATTAAGTTTCTAAAGGCTGAAACTATAAGTGAAAGAATAATGATGTAAATTCCAGCATCTTAAAAAAATCTATAATAGTATGTATTCCATTAGTACTCCCTACAAAGTTTAACAGTATGAACATTTCAGGTCTTGAGAATTATTCATAACAACAGATGAGTAAAATCACCTAGACATCTTGAATGGTCTTGACCCTAAGTTAAAACTTCCATATGTGAAAGGAGGTTGAGGGTGGAAAGAGAAGGCCTGGGCAGTTTCTGAGAGTGTTTAATCATAATAAGAAACAGCACATGGAGGCCGTTTTAGGTTTACCAGAACACAACTGAGAGTATTTTGTTAATTCTAATGCATGTGTGACTTAGGTGTGTTGTGTTCCCTCTGATCATTTGTTGGGTTAGAAATAGACTTTAGAATTGTAATCAGGTAAAGCAGAGAACACATGGATATAAATTAATAAGGACACCATAATGCTGATGAGTACCTTTGTGATCCACAGGAAAATGAATTAAAGTACCAAGGAATGTATGTGAGATAACATAAACATATTCACTGAATAATCTCAAGGTAGACCAGAAGTCTTTATTAAAACAAACATTTCTACCAAACAATATTAAAATTTAAATGTGGGAAATCTATAATGTTAAAAACAAAAATCTATTCTTCAGGCTTCTGTAAAGGCCTCTTACTATTTCTAAGAGTAAAGGTGAGTGGATCATTGCAAACAGAATTTGGAGAAGTTTTCTTACTTGAACTTCAGGCAGGCCAGGCCACAAAATGGATTTGGAAATGTTGATTTGAATATTTAAATTTGATGTTTATCTTTCATTTCTATTATTTCTATTATCATGCTCATGTAGAAAGTGGAGCGTTTGTGTGTTTATATACATATCCATGTTTGATTTACGTTAACTTTTCCTAAAATAATATATTGTTTGTATATTGGTTAGGAATTATGCTCAAATGATTGAACCTAGAAAATCTTCAGTAATATACAAGTCAAATTTTCTTGCATAAACAGTTCAGAAGTATGCGGCTGACACCTGCTATGGCATCTCCCACAATGCACCAGTGAGCTGCCTCTTCCTCCTCCTCACTAAGCTGCCAGAAGACATGGCTGTCATTCTAATGTCCCCAAGATGCTTCTATAGTGCCAGTCACTACCCAAATGCCAGACCTCCTGCACAGCATCTTTGTAGAAGTCTCACACCCCTACTTACATCCCTTTAGTTAAAACTTTTTTAAACAGACAGACTTTGATTTGATAGAAGATGGAAAATGAGTACCTTTAGCTGAGTAGAATGCCGGTATAATGGTATTTTACAAGTCCGGTAAAGTAAATATATGAAACATTCTCTGAATGTGAATAAAATCAGGTTTCTTCTAGTACAGATAATGGATTTGAGAGTAGACAATTAGACACAGATGGCTTTCGATGACACATAGTTTAGCCATGATAATTAGATACTCCTCCCTGCTGCTTTTATGCATCATCAATTGTTCCTTTTCCGGTATAATATTTAGTTTTTTCACAAATATCTCTTATTATCAGACTTAAAGATCAAACATTACCTCTTCCAGAGCATCTACTATTAAGCATAGATAAGAAAAGGTGTTAGAATTTGTCTATATATTTTTTCTTTTCTATAGACAGGGTCATACTCTGCCACCCAGGCTGGAGTGCAGTGGCATGATCCACAGCTCACTGAAGCCTCTAACTCCTGGAGTCAAGTGATTCTTCTGCATCAGCCTCCTGAGTGAGATTACAGGCATCAGTCACCATGTCAGGCTGTAATGATGTATAAGCAGCAAACTCTATGTTAAAAATGTCAAATTACAAGTGTTCTATAGGCACAAATGATATTCTGCTCTGCTTTGATCAGTCCATGATTTTTGTGATATATGAAGTAAGAAATTAATGATACAGAAAAACTAAATACACATAAAATTCAAATTGATACTTGGTAAACATTTCAGTAAGATAGACTGTAGTTCCGTTATCAACATTTTAGAGTTCTTTCAACTATACGTGTGTGTGTGTGTGTGCGTGCGTGTGTATGTGTCTGTGTGTGTGTGTGCATTTGAGGAAGTTATATGAATTTTCAAATTCTAGAAATCACTATTGGTCATAAGATGAAGGATGTTATCTGTTACCTATTCTAGAAGGTCTCCAAAATGAGGTGCATGGGTACCCCCATTGCTATCTGTTTTAGCCTTTTTAATTTATCTTTTTTTCCCAATAACTAATACACATTATTATGTATCTATACACAGAATATATAAATTAAAGTTACATATATCTTGGGAATATATATCATATTTTAGTCTGAATTTCCTGAAGACCTTGTGGACTTTACCTCTAGCTTAAAATTTAAAGTATTTGTTCAGCTAACCAAATACACCCCATGAAAATCTAAAATTGTTGGCTACCACTTAGACTTTCATATCTGCAATATCTGTGGTGTGATTAAACATAATTTGACTTAATAGATGCTTAAATAATTAATCATGAAGTCATTAGCATGAAACCAATATCCGTCAAGAACCATACGTTTTCCCATCCCAATTGTCAGTAAAAAGAGAGCCAGAGACACAAGAAAATGGATATACAGCCACAGGACCTTCGAAACAACTACTACTTAAGGATAGATTTTAGTGATACCTGAGAACAAGCTGGTACTTGTACACAAAAACACATTTTGGTGCTTTAATTGCAAACTTTCACTAAATATTTAATTCACTGAGAATTAATGAGAACAGAATATTTGACCTAAATTTTCTTATTAATTAGCATCAACCATGCCTCCATTGTTTATCACAAAGTCATACAATAGTGACTTTACTTTGTTGCTTTTAAAGTATCTTAACTTTAGTTTCTTATAACTTTGTAAATATTATAAAGATAAATATCCACAACTCTTATTTTCCATAGCAGTTTTGTAATGCCTATAAAGATTATTCTATGCATTTAACCTAGGCAGTTTTTAATTAGTATGGTATATCTGATGAGTGACATACCACTCCTATGTGACTTAGTTCAATGGTTTTCTATTTCAGAAAAAGAAACCCAGAAGATGACTGATATTATAAAATAGTGGTTGGTCCATCCTCAAAGTAGTACTTTTAAAAATGTCTGGTACTGCTTCAGTAAATAGAGTGTTTTTGGTAAATATTTACAGACTAAGGAAATATTTTCTGAAAGTGAACCTGCATACAACCACGTTAGACATATCTGGTTTCACGTAGAAACCAGCACTCTATAAAATCCCTTGAACTATATAATATTTTATGATTGTTTTGGCATAGTATCTTCTGTTTCAGCACAAAATACATGCTGCCGTTTTTTTTTTTTTTTTTTTTTTTTTTTTTTTTTTTTTGTCTCTTTTAAAGAACTGTAATCAGATGTTCTGGCTTCAAAATTTGCATTATGGTATTCTAACCTTCTCTGATTCAGTATCCTTAGGTTCTAGATGTCTATTTTTCACAATTAGTTTATTATATACATGACTCCAATTAAACAATAATATGTTACTATAATTATGACTCCAAATAAACGATAATTTCTGTTTTCTGTTTGCAAATGCCTAACTTAGGAATGGCGAAAGATGGTGATTTCCTCATTTCCTTTTTCAGATTGACATTCAGGTGACAGGAACTGAAAATAATTCAGATGCATTCACCAACTGTTCCTATAAGTGAAGTGATGAACGAAACTTTCCTGGGATGGTATGTTGAAAAACAATGGAGGGTTAATTCATCATCAGGAAATACTTTAAAATAGCCTTTTTTTTTGTTTTAATATTATAAAAGTTATACATGCTCCTTAAAAGCATATGTTATCCTTAAAAGCACTATTCTTCTCTGATACCTTTTCAATCTTTAGGAATAAAAAACCTAGAGAAAATTGAATTTAACTTCAATTTGCATGTCTATTTCACGAAAGGCAGAAACATTTTGTATAATTTCTAATATTGTCATAAAATCTTTATTTTCATAAATTCCTTTTGTTTGCTTTTAAATAAATTTGCTTAACACTTCTTGTCTCCTCTGCTTATCAATCCAATTTTTAAATCCAAGCAGTGCAGAGTCTTTTCTATCAAACAGTAAATTCATAACTACGACTCCCCATGATCTTTTAGATACTTTAAAAACAGGTACTTGAATAAACTCTTATTCTCTATAATGATGACCCTGGTATCAAGTGCTTTATATGTTAATGTTTTCATTTTAACATATATTTTAGTTTTCCAATAATATATTTTAAAAACACAGTATGCATACACTTGCACACATGCGCACACACACACAACACACGTGTGTATTACTGACTGATATTTGCATTTAATCAATGCACAAGTTTATTCATTTTTTCCTAAAAATCTTAGCACATTCTAGACATCGTATACTTCTAGAATATAACATAATTGTTCCCAAATGGCTTGTTCTTTCTCGTGGTAATGAATTCCTCTAACCTAATGCACCATCCATTATTTTTCTTTAATATTCCATAGGCAAAACTTAAAGATATATCCATTTTGGCTTTCCTCCTTTTTGACCAGCTATTCCATGCTACTATAAAAAAACTGACTGATTTTTACTGAACTTTTTCTGTGTTAATATGTGATTCATTTTGCTTTCTCACTTGTCAGTAGTCATTATCTCCACCTTCATATCAGCATCTTTTTCTGCCCCATATCATACTTCTAGGCAAAAATTTCTCAGGGGTGAGGAATTATTCCTGAGATCAGGCTAAATGTAAATACAGTGGTCTCTCGTAATCCTAGGAGTTACCCAAAACCCCCAGTGGATGCCTGAAACCCTAAACAGTGATAGCTGTCCATTGAAACATGTTTCTGTTCATGTCCACAATTTAATGCTGTTTTCATCTTCACTGAGCATTTATTGCACACTGTGGCTATAACTTTTGCAATGTGAGGGGCCACAGCAAAATTAGCCAGATTTCCTTTTTCTTCTTCACAATTATATGGATAGAAGATCCATACATCTTAGCAACTTCATTGTAAGATTTTTTTCTTTTCTTAAACACTTTGCCTTTAGAAAAGCAGTCTATGGATTTTTTTTTCCTTTAAGTTCTGGGATACATGTGCTGAACATGCAGGTTTGTTACATAGGTACACATGTATCATGAAAGTTGCTTGCACCTATCAACCCATGATCTAGGTTTTAAGCCCTGAATGCATTAGGTATTTGTCCTAAGGCTCTCCCTCCTCTTTTCCTCCCACTCCTCGACAGGCCCCAGTATGTTCCCCTCCCTGGGTCCATGTATTCTCATTATTCAACTCCCACTTATAAGTGAGAACATGTGATGTTTGCTTTTCTCTTCCTGTGTTAGTTTGCTGAAGATAATGGTTTCTGGCTTCTTCCAAGTCCCTTTAAAGGACATAGACTCGTTTTTTAATGGCTGCATAGTAGTATTCCATGGTGTATAAGTGCCACATTTTCTTTATCCAGTCTATCACTGTGGGGATTTGGGTTGGTTCCAAGTCTGTGCCGTTGTAAATAGTGCTGCAATAAACATACATGTGCTGAGAAAACTGGCTAGCCATATGCAGAAAACAGAAACCAGATTCCTTCTTTATACCTTATACAAAAAGTTAACTCAAGATGAATTAAAGACTTAAATGTAAAACCTAAAACCACAAAAACTCTGGAAGAAAATCTAGTCAATACCATTCAGGACATAGGCATGGCCAAAGGCTTCATGACTAAAACACAAAAAGCAGTTTCAACAAAAGCCAGAATTGACAAATGGGATCTAATTAAAGACCTTCTGCATAACAAAAGAAACTTTATCAGAGTGAACAGGCAACGTACTGACTAGGAGAACATTTTTACAATCTACCCATCTGACAAAGGTCTAATATTCAGAGTCTACAAGGAATTTAAAGGAATTTATGAGAATAAAAAAAACATCTCAGTCAAAAATTGGGCAAAGGATATGAACAGACATTTCTCAAAAGAAGACATTTATGCAGCCTACAAACATAAGGAAAAAAACTCATCATCACTGGTCATTAGAGAAAACTTTATAACTTTTATTTGGCTTATCTGAATTGCTAGCATCATTACTCATGCACTTTCGGGGATTATTAAGTTAAATAAGGGTTATTTGAACACAAGCCATGTGAAACTGCAGCATTTGGTCTGATAGCTGGGACAGCTACTAAGTGACTAATGAGCTGGTCCTGCGTATACATTGAGAATACCCTGGAGAAAGGGATGATTCATGTCCGGAGTGGGAGAGAACAGGACAGAGAGAGATTTCATCACACTACTCAAAGCGGTGGGTAATTCAAAACTTATGAATTATTTCTAGAATTTTCCATTTAATATTTTCAGAACTCTGTTGACTTCTGGTAACTGAAACCACAGAAATCAGAACCACATATAAGTGGGAACTACTGTAAGGATTTTCTTTCCAAAATTAACATCTATTCATCTTTAACATTGTATCTCATTTATTTTATTATTTTGATGTTAATTTTTATTTTTAAATTAAATTATGCATCTTATTTTAAAGCCAAAGATATTATTACACCATGGTGTTTCCTTCAATTATACTTGTTTGACTGAATGAAATAAAGCAACAGTGAAATGGAGAGTGAAAAATCGATTCTAGACACGCTTGAGAGAAAAAAATCCTCAGGAAATGGTAAATATTGAATATGAATAAAAATAAAACAACAAATAAGAAATGATTCAAAGGTCTCTACACTGGGTGACTAAGTGGCTATTTAATGCATTATTTGAAATAGGAAATATAGAAAGAAGAGCAGATTTAAAAATTTTGAGTTATTTAAATCAACTTCCTCAGTGAAAAGAAGAATGTAATTGAATGTTATAAATTCAGAAAAATTTATAAAGAAAAGATTGTAAGATAAGATCTTTTAAACAGCTATATTATGAAGATCATTCTATATTGCTTTAAATAACTGTGCTAAAAATTGATTTAGCTCAAATAATATGTGTATATATACATATCTGGAAACTGAGCATGTCCACACAATGGTTTTCTTAAGAATGCTAATATGACGGATATTATTTTAAAATAAACACAGGATTTTTGTATGTTTCCTTGAAGAACTCTATATAAAGGTAAGTACCCTATATGTGTGTGTGTATCTGTCGCTGTGAATATATATAATACACACATAGCTAAAATAGAATATTTCTAACTTGTTTGATTTATAGAAAATAAAGTAATTCATTAGGAGCAAAGTTTTCACAATCGCAACTTGGGTAGGCAAAACAATTTCAACTGTGTAATCCCTGGCTCTGTCTCTCCTCCTCCTCTATCAAAAAAAAATAAAATGTTTTTAGAGGACTAATTCTTTTCCTCCTGGGAAGGAAAAGGAATTTGTCTTATTTTATGAAGGTAAATTCAATTTTATTTTTACCCTATTAAATCATTGGTCTAATTTTGTGGTTTTATTGCATGTTTACTATAGATACCATGAGAATGATGTGAACGTTATTTCCTAATTTGTTTTGAACAGTTCAACCAAAATAGCTCGACAAACTGGTATATTTCAGTTGGTAAACTGTGCCTGTTCTGGACCTTTTCCCTCAACTCTTATTAAAACACCCATAGTTCAATAATCAGCTTTGGGCATTGAAAATGAAAACAATTGCCATTTGTCATTATTGTAAAAAATCAAACCAAAACACAGCCACAAAGCATTTGGAAACAAGAAGCAAACCTAATATTCAGGACTCAATTTAAGCAAAAATAAATAATGGTATGGTATTATAAAAATAACAAGAAATTCAGAAGAAATGCACACTCTCATCTTACAAGTGATAATATGCAAAGAAATGAAAAAGTGTTTATATGTGCGGATATTTTCTAATAGTAAACAGCACTGAAAGGTTTGTTGTAACATTACCACTAATAATTCCAGAAGAAAGCTAAGTTCAAAAAGAAGCAGACCTCAGTAAGTGTAAAATGGAAGATGCACATGGAGAAAGGCTTCTATTGTAAACTCAGAATTCAAAAGGACTTGTGTAGAACTGGAAGGATGTACATAGATGGTCAAAGCAAACACAAAACAGCATCATATCTGTGAAAAGATGTGCATGAATCTTACATGAATATTACTAAGTGAATAAAGCCAGACAGCTCCACCCCAACTACCATCCTTATTCAAGCACATACAGAATTTACACAGGGAAGAGTCAGTGGCAGTGGGGTGGCAGGACACTAGTACAACAGTATTTTTTATTTACATGACAATAGTTACCACACACACACACACACACACACACACTCAGGAAGACCCACTAACTGTGTCCACTGACAATTATCCCCACCCTGAATACAGAGTCCAATACAGAATATGACATTCTGAGAGGAAAAACTACAGTCAGCAAAAAGATCTGTGGTTGCCATGGGGGGTGGGAGGAGGAAAGGAATGAGTAGGTGGAGCATAAGGGATATTAGGGCAATGAAACGGTTCTGTATGATATTGTAATCATTTGGCAAAACCAACAGAACTGTACAACACAGAGTGAACTCTAATGCAAACTGGGTACTTAAGTTCTAATAATGCATCAATATTGGTTCATCAGTTTTCAGAAAACATGCCTCAGCAATGCAGGAAGTTAATTATAGAGGAAACTGAGGGGGTAAGTGGGAAATATGTGTGAACTCTCTGTACTTTCTGTTCAATTATTCTGTAAACTTAAAATCTAACTAAAAAATAAATATTTTAATTTAAAAAAGTCAAACTGATGACAGTATAAACAGTATGCGGATTACTGATTATAAATAGACAGGAAAAAAATCCTTCTTACGAAATGCAATGTGGTACCCTGGGTTGGATCCAGGAACAGGAAAAGGAAGTAACTGGAAAATATGGTGAAATCAGAATAAGGTCTGTACTTTGAAGTAATGTACACACAAATTTTCTTAGTTTTGATACTGTACCGCAGTCATGTAAGATTTTAACATTATGAGAAATAGGGTGGAGAAAATGGCAACTGTGTACTACCTTTGCTATGCTCCTGTGTGTCTTGAATTACCCCAAACAAGAAATTATTTATTTATTTATGTATTCAATTATTTATTTATTAATTATACTTTAAGTTCTGGGGTACATGTGCAGATCCTGCAGGTTTGTTACATAGGTATACAGATGTCATGGTGGTGGTTTGCTGCAACCATGACCCCATCATCTATATTAGGTATTTCTCCTAATGCTATCCCTCCCCAATGCCCCATCCCCTGCTATTCCTCCCATAGCTACCCATCCCTCAGGCCCCAGTATGTGATGTTCCCCTCCCTGTCTTTGTGTGTTCTCATTGTTCAATACCCACTTATGAGTGAGAACATTCAGTGTTTGGTTTTGTGTCAGTTTGCCGAACCAAATGCCCATCAATGATAGACTGGATAAAGAAAATGTGGCACATATGCGCCATGGAATACTATGCAGCCATTAAAAAAAGAAGAGTTCATATCCTTTGCAGGGACATGGATGAAACTGGAAACCATCATTCTCAGCAAACACTAACTTTTTTTTTAAACTGGCATTATACATGAAATAATTGACAGCTAGAATGAAATGTCCAGGCATTATAGACCATATATTTTTTTTGACTTTGATACCTGTATTGCAAGAACAAGACAAAACACACTACTATACTTGCTCCTCGTGGGTAAAATTGTTCCTAGCTTTCTTTTGTCTCTGAAAGATCTAGTGGAAAAAGCGTTTATACATGGCTAATGACGGATTCTCTATCACCTAGAATCAAGTGAAAACAAGATCTTTCAAAGCCACTTAGTTGTACAGCTTGGGTTATATTAATTAACATGACAGCTTCCTATTTAATATGAATTATTGATTACAGACTGGTTGCATTGCATATTCCAAAAAAAAGAAAAAAGTATTACTAGAAAAATAAAGAAAAACCTAGTCTCATTAAAAACAATTTAATTCTTTTTTCCCAAACTATGTAGCTATCATGCAGAATTCAGTATTTAAGGATTTTATTAAATATAATGTTATGGGCCCTCTTATACAGGCAACCCTCTCATTTTTTCATTAATTACATCTTATAGAATATTCTATAAATAATATTTAGATTCTTTCATATTAAGACATTTAATAATTACCTAAAAGGTTAAAAGAGGATTACCCCATTCTATTGTTAAACATGTTACAGCTAGTTAACTATTAAGTCATTCTAATTTTTTGAATACAATATTTACCACTGCGGTGGATCCATGCTCTTTTTTGAAAAGGCATAAAGTCTACCTCTACTGGGTGAGGTTATTGAAAGATTTGATGGATCACTGGTCTAAATCAATCTGAAATTCCAAACAATTATAAGAATAAAAATGAAGTCTGTGTAATTTAAAGAAATGGCCATTCTTTACATATTAAAAATCCTCTTTTTGTGCTGTACTTTGGCCACAATATTTGATGAGAGATATCCTGTCCTTCTAAGATGACAATTCAAAGTCTCTCTTTCCTGAGGATGTGCTCTAAAAGCAAGTTAATATAAGTAACAGTTTATATCCGTTTTGAATAAAGACCCAACAATTTAACAATTAAAACATGCTTTTACTTTACTGTAAACATTTGGGATGCAATTAACGTTAATACTCATGAAGGTTTTTTTGTGTGTTTAAAGCAGTCCTATGGCCACAAATATTAGCTCACTTACTTATAAGTGCATTAAGAGGTTTCATGCTCTGTTTATTTATAGCCACGTCCTATGGAACATTCCCTGATCTTGTAACAGATTAAACAGTTTTTCCTCTCCCACTTAAACATTCTGGTAAATATATACCAATGTTTCTAATAAGAATAATAATTTTCACAAATGTTATGTCTATTATTTCAGTGTTTTTCAAAGGGAAATTAAACATTGGGGGAAAAAGTGATAAGGTAGACATTTCCTAAGGTTATTAATGTTTAAAATTCTATTTAAATTTCATCTTTCATTTCATAATTTACCTCCTTTTTGTCAACCAAATATTATGAGCACATTTTATAATTTTTTAAGAAACTACCAGTTTTTGATAGTAAGTAGCATACAATATAAAATTAATATTTAGAAAAAAAAATATTACTTTTAGCTTCTATATATCCTCTACTGCCAAATTCCTATAATTGAATCTGCCAAAACTTTAAAAGTACAATATATGAATTTCTTCAACTGCCTGGAAGAATCTGTGTAAAAATTTCATATTTATAGCTTGTAAATTTCCAGCAATTTAGAAATTATTCATAATAAGGGGGCCATGAAACACTTTCACATATTGAAATAGCACAGGAAATACCACTGAGTGTGTTAGAATATGTGTTATAGATGCAGATATATATGTAGATGTATACATAGATATTTTCATGCCTAGATGTATGTGTGTGTATATATATGTATGTAATAAATCACATCTCTTTTTCAAAATTTATTTAAGTTCTGTCCTTTAAGCTTTCAGAAAACCAAACCATTTAAATTTATTTGCAGGCTAAACCCTTAACATTAATGTAGCACATTGGTTCTTTAAGTGTGATCCTTGGACAAGCACCATTAGCAAGGTAATCATAATCATAAGGGTGGTATCCTGCAGGTGGTCCGATGTACTCTAGAGTTTAGGAAACATTGATCTAGGAGAAACAAAGACAGGCATCACTTATCATCAATCACCTATGAAACCATGGAAATTATCCTGGAATTAGCTACCTCCTTTCTGGCCAGTTGACTCCCTTTCTTAGAGAACAGTAGCATGAATCACCTGGTATCTGTAACCTCCTTTCTGTACCTTGTTAGACTTCTTTCTCTGATGACTTTGGTAGACGATCTGATCTTTGCACCTCCAGTCTAAGTCCATGGAGTAATTCCCAGACTTCTTAACAATTTTTTATTAAGATAGAACCCAAACCCTTGGCATAATGTATGAGGCTCTTCATTATTCAGTCTATTACCCTAATTTATTTTCTTTTTCCTTTCAGAAATTTTATCACTTACACATTTTCTACTCTGTTTTCAGATGACATGGGCTATGATTCTCTCTGAACATGCAAGGTTGTTCAGTATGTGCTTTGTGTGTGTGGTGCACAGTCATGTATACTTGATGAATTCCTACTTATCTTTAAAGTGCCACAATATTCTGGCATAAGCCTCATTGACTCCTTCCAAGCAGAGTTGATGACATACTCCTTGTAGTATTACCATATCTACTGTGTATTTTCATTCATGACTGTCATTGTATATAGTTGCTGGTTTATGTATTGGTATTTCCCACTAAACTTTAAGCTTTCTTTGAAAATAGCTTACTTCTCTTACAAGATATAGTATAAAGTAGTGATGACATGCTTGCATGGGGAATCACAAGTCTGGTTTGATTCCCCATGCACTCAGAAAACATCAGTTTCCATTCCTGATGTTTTTACTTACTGGATTTGTGAATGTATTTAATCTGTTCAATGTATTTAATTTCCTTTGGCCTTACTCTTCTCTCTTGTAAAACTTCATGGGATTGTTGTGGAGATTAAATGAAATGATATCTCAAAATCTCTAGTAATACTATATAGACCACTGGAGAAATATTAGCTATTACATTGTTTGCATCTCTCCTGCCAACAATAGGACCTAGTACATAGCAGGAGCTAAAGCAGTTATTGAACAACAGAGTGAACAAATTTCAATATACTAAACATTCTACAAACCCTTGTATGCCACATAACCTATTCAGAATTCAGTAGGTTCTAGAAACTAATATTACCTCATATACTTTCACTCTGAAATAAGGCTGATACCCTAAACCCTCTCCTAAATATTAACCACTCCTAAAGTTTTCTTTGAATCAGAATCACTTATTTCAGAAAATAAAAGTGTTTATTTTACAAGAGATAATCACGAAAGCAAATTTTACCAAAAAGGTTTACTTGGGGATTATAAAACTCTTTTGTTCTGTTTTATATTTTAGTCTCTAAAGTTTGTTGAAGGACTAACCTGTTACTCTAATTTATATCATCAAATTGTTTTGAAAGCTACATATGAACATCATATATTTCTGTAAAAAGAATCTAATAAAAAAATTAATGATTACTTTAGCACTTCATAAAGCACAAAGTAAAGCCAACAATTTAGAGATATTGTAAATTTGAGGATTTACTGGCTAGAAGATAACATATCTAATCTTTCTGTTTGAAGACTAGTTGTACAAAAATGATGTACTTTTTTAAAGATCTCTAAAAATTAATTGGTTTACACAGAAATTGAAACTATGTGATATTTATTTTTAGTTACAATGTAACACTGAAATGTACTCTTTCCATGCAAGCAGGTTTAGATTAATAATTGAATTCAAGCTAAAATCAATTTCTAGTTGTCAGAAAATTAGTTAAGAACCTTTAGTCATCAAGTGACAGCTCAGTCCCTGGATCATAAATCAAGTTATGATGAAGGGATACATATTCACGAGAATGGAAAGCTAATAATTATCCTTTACAACCTGATTTTTCTCTTGCGCTTATGAAAGATCAGCATTTTTCAACTGCTGAGGAAAGTAGTTCTATTTTGCCTCCTGTGTCTCAAGATTTGGATGTTATCTTGGGTGCTGCGATGCAGGACACTCAGGTGAAGTAGTCTTGAAATTCTATGAAGTATAATTGGATAAATATTAAGTCACATAATCTAAGTCCTTTCTTGGCACTGCCCACAGACCGAGACAGAGGGGAGAAATGAAAAGAGCACTGAACCCAGACCCAGAAGGCAATGATGCGACCTTCATCAAGTCACTGAACCTATTTAAGCCTCAATTGCTTGCCTGTGTAATTAGGGTATTGCACTAGACGATAGTCGCTGCTGCTTCTGCCACCTCTAAAATTTGATTACTCATTCTAGTATATGTTACTGCTCTAAATAAGGTACAATTTTGCTGCTGTTAATGGAAACGTGAAGCAGCTCCATCAGATTTTCACAGAATTCTACAAATAATGTTTTTATGGCTTATTTTCAGTAATCAGGATCGGCAAATTTCTGTTGAAATTGTATTACTAATTCAACTTAAAAAATGCCTACCTAGTACATCTGTGCAACATTAAGGATACAGATTACATATGGATTCAGGGAATTTCTGGACAGGCACAGTTTACCAAATTGACTCCTATCACCCACAAGATTTAAATCCTATTGAAGACTTTTGAGTAAACTTATGAAGTATGTGGCTCTCAGTTTTCTTTTCTTTTTTTTTTTTAAATTTTTATTGCATTATAGGTTTTGGGGTACATGTGCAGAATGTGCAAGATAGTTGCATAGGTACACACATGGCAGTGTGCTTTGCTGCCTTCCTCCCCTTCACCCACACTTGGCATTTATCCCCAGGCTATCCCTCCCCAGCCCCCTCCACTGTTCCTCCCCTTTTGCCCCCAATAGACCCCAGTGTGTAGTAGACCCCCTCCCTGTGTCCATGTGTTCTCATTTTTTCTCACCCGCCTAAGAGTGAGAATATGTGGCATTTCTTTTTCTGTTCTTGTGTCAGTTTGCTGAGAATGATGTTCTCCAGATTCATCCATGTCCTTACAAAGGACACAAACTCATCATTTTTGATTGCTGCATAATATTCCATGGTGTATATGTGCCACATTTTTCCAGTCCAGTCTATCATCTATGGGCATTTGGGTTGGTTCCAGGTCTTTGCTATTGTAAACAGTGCTGCAATGAACATTCGTGTGCGTGTGTCCTTATAGTAGAACGATTTATAGTCCTTTGGATATATACCCAGTAATGGGATTGCTGGGTCAAATGGAATTTCTATTTCTAGGTCCTTGAGGAATCGCCACACTGTCTTCCACAATGGTTGAACTAATTTACACTCCCACCAACAGTGTAAGAGTGTTCCTATTTCTCCACATCCTCTCCAGCATCTGCTGTCTCCAGATTTTTTAATGATCGCCATTCTAACTGGTGTGAGATGGTATCTCAATGTGGTTTTGATTTGCATCTCTCTAATGACCAGTGATGATGAGCATTTTTTCATATGTATGGCATGAAACAGTATCCAAGTGTAGACCATCACAAATGGCTAAAATTCTCTTAAAACATGGCATTGTCTCACTCCCTTCTTGAAAAGGCTACACTGTTTCTCTGATTGCTGGATTATTGACCTTGTCACTTCATGTTGAGAAGGGAAGTAACTGTTTACCCTCTTATAAGGATGAGCTTATTCTTAGCCTTAGGCCCAAAAAAATATTGACTACCGTACAGAAGGGATATGCAAGCACTTCTGCTGTGAGAGAACCTTCTGTCCCCAGCACACACTTTTTTCTTTGTTCGTTTTGCCTTCCTTAGTTTACTAGATAATTTTCAATTTCACCGAGTCCTCTATAGGTCCTACAAGTGACACAGTTTTCCAAATATGACTTCTCTTTGTTTTGTGCCTTTATTATAAATATAACTAATTATAGTATAAGTAATGAATAAAAATGAAAAGAAAACTGAAGATTTGATTTCAAAGAATATCCCTTCCTGGAGTCTTAACAAAATTATAAAACTTCTACTTCATGCTAAATCATCAAGATATATAGATACCCCCAAAACTAGGAGGCCCATTTTAAGTCCCTTTAACCTATAAAGGGAATCTTTACAGTGCTCTTTCTGTAAGGACACTATTTGTTCTCCAATTACACTGTCCTCCCTGATCACCTGCTTAAAATGTTGTCTTTGACTGATGTGTTCTAGGGTGGCACATAAAATTAATCACAATCTGGTCCTAGTAAATTTCTAGGGACCGCTAATAGTCATTTCTCAGACAACCTGATGTTCTGGTAACTACCTGACAGGGGCTTTCAAATTCTGTATTCTAATTTTCCTCTCACTTAATTCATTGTTTTTTTAAGTCTTCGGGTTTTACTATGATCTTTTATCATGAGCAGTGGATTTCAGACATACAAATACTGTATAAGTATCTGTAAATATTGAAGATACTACATGCCGTTCAAACTAAATTCCAAGATTACATGAGAGAAATCTGATGACTTGGAAACAAATTTCTATGACAAATTTTCGAGAATAGATTTCCCAAGTTGCCAAAGAAACACGTCTTTTCTCTTGCTGTGTGTTTACTGTAAAATCCAATATTCAAAAATACCCATAGTTATATTCATGATGAATCACGCACAGTGCTGCATGTAGAGGCTGAGATGAACTGCAGCCCTGAATGAAGCAGCAGCTGAATATCTTAGTAAGTACTGTGTGCCTCATTACACCAGGTAGTGGTTTTCTAACACAGTGGCCCCAAAACTTGAGTAGCATAAGAATCCAATGGACAGCCTATTAAAAAGCCCATTGCCAGGCCCCATCCCCAGGGTTTCTAACCCAACAGGTAGTGATAGGGACCCAGAATTTTGAATTTCTAACAACTATTGTATACAAGTTAAAGAGTAAGAATTTTGATCTGTTGGTTTGTATATATCAAACTGCCTTAGACACAGAATTAATAAAAATAATGTGTAAACTTAGGCATGCTCAGAAAAATCCAAGTGTATCAGCCCCTTCGACATTTTTCTTCTTATGTCACATGTAATGGAGATGAAAGATTTTAGCAACTACCAAGGAATCTCAGATACTACATTGGTAATATTTTGATTTATATAATAATTCCTCAATAAAGTGAGCATCATATGCAGGAAAAGAAGTGATGTAATCTGTAAGCTGTTAAGGATGCAGGAACACTTACAATGGTTTATATTGTACATATCATAGCCAGTAAGCATTCGCAGATTCAATGACTATCATTTGGGACATGGGACTTATATAAAAAGTATATTACACCATAGTTTTTATAGACCCAATTCAATTTCTTTTTTTAATCTTTCAAAAGAAATGAAGCACCAGAGTGTAATAAATAAGCTTAGGGTCAAAATAAGTAAAAATTGTAATAAAGGAGACAATATTTTAAATAAGTCAAGCTTTTGTGTGAATTATTTTTATAAATTCTTGTTTTACACTTAATGGAATGACACAGTTGAAACTCCTTTTCATTAAGGTATGTATCTTGTTTTTACATTCTTCATACAAAAGAACACTTGGAAGCTTGAAAATATAATGTTTAGTCTGAATATACTCTATAAAATATTAAAGGAATAGGACATTTCTTAGTAATGCACAAACCTGTTCAGTGTGCCATACACTCTTTTGCATGTTTCAACACATTTAATATATAACCAATTGAATAGGACAGCCATTCTTTTAAAAGTATGATGTCTATATTTTTGGTCACTTTTATTTTAATAACTAAACATATTTAACTAGAAAATGTTCTCATCTGAAGTTGCACAACAAAACAGAGCTTAGTGAAAAGGTTATTTGTTTTAAAGAAAAAAATGTTATCAATATAAGAAACTACCAGAGGCAGAATTTTGTCTTTGATTTGAAATGTTTAAAGCTACTTTAAAAAACAAATAAAGAATTATTATAGCAAATATTTGAAAGCTTTAAACACTCAAAATAGAAATTTAAATTATTTGATGACATCTTGGCTTTTTATTTAACTTTAGAGTTAATACATGTTGGGTAATGATCATAAAGCACAAACGAGTTTATGAGTAAAACTGGAGGAAGTAAAACCCATGCAATTATGTTTGAAGTCTCCTTTATTTTAAATCCCACTAAGCTTACATCAAATTAAAAAAAAATACAGTTCATGCCATATTTTAAAAATTCTAATCCAGTCTTCCTAAACATAAACACCTTTTTTGATTAAGAGAACACAATTCACATAGAGACATAGTGTTGGCAACAGAAAAATTACTTCTATTTTTTTAAAGCACCAAGGTAACATTTTCTTTTTTATAAATTAAACGTTGCTAGAATACATTCTAACTTAGCTGATTTCTAGCACTTGTCCACATTTCCCCCTTTTTAAGAGTGCATTTTGTTTCAAGAAGAGGTTAAAAAAATCCGTATGATTTTTGCCACATTTTTCTAATTTAATCAGACATCTTGCCTTAAAAGGTCAGCATAATAGGTGAAAGTGACTTACTTAAAATGGAGTCTAGCCAGAAAAATTTCAAGTGACCAAGAATCACATATCACATGTGTCAAAAATTTTGATTTTCCTGGACTGACCATTCAGCATATGAAGTAGAGTCTGGACTGTGATTCATAAAGGCAGAATCCCAGGTGGTTACTGCTGACACCCAGTTGTCAAAATATCCTTTCTGCATTTAAAACCCCATTCACAAAGTGAAAGCTAGAAATCTAGCTGGTAACATTTTTAGAAGCTGAACTTCCCAAACACCAATCATTCTAATATTATAGGCAAATAACATCATACTGTAATTAGAAAAGTAATGACTTACTTTATAAAGTTTCTTTATTATTTTAATTCCTCTCTATGACTTATTCATTTTAAACAGTTCTATGATTTGCTCAACAGGATTTATTTACAGGATTCTCACTTTTTCCCCTTGAAAACAATCAACATAATTTTTAATATGAAGCTATTTTTATGTAGTTTTTTTTTTTCAGTTAATCTTCTGTTCACAGACCAGTTCTATTTCCTAGATACATTTAACTAAATATGTCTACTAGCACAAAAGACAAAATAATATATTTAATATTGATATATTATATATAGATTATACAATATATATGTGTTTATATATAAGAATTGTACTCAGTTTTATGCCATTAAAAGAGACAATGAAATTCCTAAAAGACATTATTTCAAGTAATGTAATTGTAAATCATCAAATTCTTTTCAAAAAAAAAAAAAAAACAAAAAAAATCAGTGTTAGCTTTCTTATTTGGGAAAGCTTTTATTATTCATTTTTAGATAATTGTAATTAACGGGCAATTAATATAGGAACTTCAAATGCTGAGAATCAAGGGGGGATTTCATGAAATGTGGATTGTCCTCACAGGGCTTACAGTTTCCTGGATGAAATAAAGATCAATCAAATGATTGCATTAATGTATAATTGCAAGCTGTGAATGGACAACAAAGAACACCCATAAGAGGTAGATGAGCTTGCCAGGTGTTATGTGCTAGTGCAGGGGTACGGGTCATTTAGGAGGTGGTGAGGTAGGAGGGTAGCTTGTGAAAAGGTCAGGAGGTCTCCATGAAGAAGTAACATTTGACTTGAAATCTGAAATATCAGTATCTGAGAACATTCTACTCATTCATGACATTGTAATATCAGTAACTGAGAACATTCTAACATTTATAAATAAACCATATACCCAGTTAATATATTTAAACTGCCTCAATGTTTAAGTTGGTTCAAAAGTAATTGCCGTTTTTGCATTGTTGAAATTTGCCATTTGATATTGGAATACATTCTGAAATAAGTGTGAAATATACATCATTTTAATGCACATTTTCTCACTTTGCTTTTTTTTTGAAATGACTTATCTGCTATTTATTTTATATTTATTTTAGATTATGGAAAAGATGTTAGACAAAAAGCAAATTCTAGCGATTTTCTTATTGATGTTCGAAAAGGGTTGTGAAGCAATGGAGACAGCTCACAACACCAACACGTTCGGCTGAGGAAATGCTAGTGAAGGTACAGTGCAGTGGTGGTTTGAGAAGTTTTGCACAGGAGGCCAGAGCCTTGAAGATGAGGAGTGTAGTGGCCGGCCGTCAGAAGTTGACAAAGCGCAACTGAGAGCCATCATCGAAGCTGATCCTTTTACGACTACACAACAGGTTGCCGAAGAAAATGTTGACCATTTTGTGGTCGTCCGGCATTTGAAGCAAATTGGAGTGGTGAAAAAACATGAAAAGTGGTGCCTCATGAGTTCAGCAAAAGTTAAAAAAACAAACAAACAAAACAAAACCTGTTGTTTGAACTGTCATTTGCTTATTCCACACAACAATGAACCATTTCTTGATCAGATTGTAACGTGCAATGAAAAGTGGATTTTATACAACTGGTGACGACCAGCTCAGTGGCTGGACCAAGAGGCTCCAAAGCACTTCCCAAAGCCAAACTTGCACCAAAGAGTCACGGTCCCTGTTTGGTGGTCTGCTGCTGCTCTGATCCACTACAGCTTTCTGAATCCTGGTGAAACCATTACTTTTGAGAGGTACGCTCAGCAGCAAATCGATGAGAAGCACTGAAAACTGCAGTGACTGCAGCTGGCATTGATCAACAGAAAGGGTCCAATTCTCATCCATGACAATGCCCAATAGCAGGCTGCACATCCGATGCTTCAAAAGTTGAATAAATTGGGCTACAAAGGCTTGCCTCATCTATCATATTCACCTGACCTCTCACTAACCAACTACAACTTCTTCAAGCATTTGAGGATCTTTTGCAGGGAAATCGCTTCCACAGTAGAATAAAGCAGAAAATGCTTTCCAGGAATTCACTGAATCTGGAAGCACCAATTTTCATTTTATGGGAATAAACAAACTTATTTCTCATTGGTAAAAATGTGATTATTGTAATGGTTCTTATTTTGACTAGTAAAGATGTGATTGAGTCTATTAATACTGGGTTAAAATTCACAGTCCAAAACCACAATTCCTTTTGCAGCAAGATTGTATGCAGAGTTTTGTCTGTGCAGATTAGATGGAATAAGAATCCAGTGGCATCAGAGGCAATGTATTGGGCTCTGAATTGAGAAGTGGTGACTGCTTGGACTTGCCAATTTTCCTTCTCCCCATCATCAAGTGTAGACTGAGTTTTAGGAGACATGTAAATGAATTTAGCAAAAGCGTTTGGATTAAAATGGGAGAACCTCAAAGCTTGTCTGTTTTAGAATAAGAAATGATATTTATATGGCTCTTTCACATGTTTTATATATATATATATATATATATATATATATATATATATATATAGAGAGAGAGAGAGAGAGAGAGAGAGAGATGTATGTAACATGTATATATTCTTAGATACATAGAAATATCTCATTTGCTCATGTCTCATTTTCTATAAAGTGCTGCAACATAGGAATTACTCTAATTCCTTTTTTAGAAGTGAAGACAAATGTTTTTTCAAGATTAAAAAAATATTTTTGAGAGACATAATCTGGCTCTGTCACCCAGGCTAGAGTGCAGTGGCTCAATCACACCCCAAGCCTGGAACTCCTGAGCTCAAGGGATCCTCTCACCTCAGCCTTCTGAGTAACTAGAACTACAGGTGAATGTCACCACTCCAGGCTAATTTTTGTTTATTTATTTATTGAGGTGGGTTTTTTTTTGCTATGCTTGCCCAGGCTGATCTTGAAGCCCTGGCCTCAAGTGATTCTCCTGCCTTCATCTCCCAAAGTGCTAGGATTACAGGTGTGAGCCACCTGGTCAGTTTTTGATGAATTGGCTTACATCTGATTACATAATCATAAATGGTAGAGACAGAACAGAAATGTATATGCCTCAATTCTAACCAAGGTTCTTAACTTGTTTTACTACTATTGTTGACATCTTACTAAAGCATTGAAAATGACAACCTGGCAAATATAAATAACATCATAATATACAATTATGCTGTAGCGATAACCTCCATTTAGAAATTAGAATATTCGACCAAAGATAAAACTTTCTATCCTATCATGATGCCTTTCATTTGAAAGTATGAAAAATACTGAGAGTGGCTGAAATAACAAAGAAGAGGCATTCCTTCACATACTTCAGTGATTATCCGTCGCATACTGGTTTCTCTTATGCGCACTTGGCTCTGCCTTTCTGGTCCTGAGAGAAATGCAGCTGCTGCAGACCCTGAGCCTGCAAGGAGTGAGCCCAAAGGGAGGAAATGCTGAGCCTCTTCCCGTCTCTCTGTCAGGAGGAAAACCTTTCCTAGAAATCACTGAAATTCTGCACCAGTCTCATTGGCTTTACCTCTCCTTGCTTCGACCAGTCTATGCCAAAATAACTATCATGGTCATGATTAGTCCTCAGATGAATCAATATCACCCCTTGGAGTCACAGAGATTTTCCAGGAACACCTGGGTGGGTGAAAAGTTGAACAATACCAGTGTTTCTCTCATCAGCAAGGAGCATCCAAAGAACAGACATTGGGTAGGCAATCAACAAGCTCTGTATTTGCTAAAATCATGTTTTCATTTAAGTGCATATTCACTGCTAAGACATCAAGACCTTTCTAAAGAAACCTTAATTCCACAATTGCTGATTCCGACACTTCTTTCTATTTTCCACAAATAGACATTACTCGTTTCAGACAGTGGTTTTTCTATACTCCCTGAATGCTGCCACTCCTCACTCTCTTCCTTTGCAGTTTCCTAAGTAAGTCTTGGCTCGTGATTTCTTTGTACTAGTTAATCAGGATATCAATACTATACTACGTGAAAACTGTGTAGCTCAACTTTTCTTAAATTTCTCCTCCAATGCATTTATGTAATGATATGTAGTCTAAAAGTTTACTTGATAGATTGACACTATCAATCAATGAATCAATCAATTTAAGTACAATCAATTTAAGAGTCACATGTGAGCAAAAGACTGTTTTTCTAAGTTGCAACCTAACAATTTCTAGAAGCTTTTATATGTGTTGATGTTTCTCAAAATCAAATATCAATATTAGAACTATCAAATTATTTATCTAAATTTCTGAATAAAATTAACCAAATGATTTAAATCATATTATAATTCCTAGTTTTTTTTTTGTTTTGTTTTTTGTTTTTTTGAGACTGAGTTTCTCTCTTCTTACCCAGGCTGGAGTACAATGGTGCGATCTCGGCTCACCGCAACCTCCACCTCCTGGGTTCAGGCAATTCTCTTGCCTCAGCCTCCCGAGTAGCTGGGATTACAGGCGTGCACCACCATGCCCTAATTTTTTGTATTTTTAGTAGAGACGGGGTTTCACCATGTTGACTAGGATGGTCTCAATCTCGACCTCGTGATCCATCCGCCTCTGCCTCCCAAAGTGCTGGGATTACAGGCGTGAGCCACCGCGCCCGGCCCTTAATTCCTAGTTTTTAAGGCCAGAAAAGGTAACTGCTTCTGTCTGCTAACGGCACCAAATATAATGCCAGATAATATCAGTGTCAAATAAAACTCTTTCATTGAAAAATGAATTGCTATTCATGACATCCCCAAAGAATTTCAGTTTACAAATTTGAGTATCATTTTCATGAAATGGATCACTTATTTAATTTCTAAAATTTATATTTCAACAGATTTGGAATTTAGAGCTTCTGATGGGAATATGATTGGAAGTTAGAGAAGGAGGGGGCAGTCTCCCAAATCTTAGTAAGGACAGTTCCTAATTCCCTAAGTAGAATTTGTCAACTTAGGCACTGTCTTTTTAGAGCAGGTCATTCTTTATTTTAGGGGCTGGCACATTCATTGTAAGATATTTAGCAGTACCCCTGGGCTCCCCGTCTAGATGTCAAAGTGCCTCCTTTCCCCAGTCGTGACAAAAGACTTCAGGCATTGCCAAATATCCCCCAGAGGCAAAATAAAAATTGCCTCTTTTCTTACTCACTTAACCTGTTAAAAACCACTACCACAAATCAAGAATGAGCATTTGCAGTGATTATGTTATAATATTGTTATTATGATTTTTTTCCTCTTAAGTTTAGTCATATTTAACCTCCAGTCAGATGCACTGCCAGTTATTAGGGTTAATTAATTAAATAATAAATTCAAAGGCATTTCCAGCACTTGTCTTTTTTATTTTTATGGAAAACCTTTCAGTAAGGCTATCACAATGGTTATAAGTATCTATTTTCTTTAAAAACAAAACAGAAGGGGCCCAAAGTGGCTCCGGCCGGATGTCGTGGCGCTTGTGAAGGCGAGGCCAAGAGTTCAAGGCCAACCAACCTCAGCAACCTTACAAGCTCTCAATGATAGGCAAAAAAAAAAAAGAAAAGAAAAGAAAACTGGCCGGGTGCGGTGGCTCACACCTGTAATCCCAGCACTTTGGGAGGCTGAGGCAGGTGGATCATGAGGTCAAGAGATCGAGACCATCTTGGTCAACATGGTGAAACCCCGTCTCTACTAAAAAAAAAAAAAAAAAAAAAAAATTAGCTGGGCATGGTGGCACGTGCCTGTAATCCCAGCTACTCAGTAGGCTGAGGCAGGAGAATTGCCTGAACCCAGGAGGCGGAGGTTGCGGTGAGCCGAGATCACGCCATTGCACTCCAGCCTGGGTAACAAGAGTGAAACTCCGTCTCAGAAAAAAACAAACAAACAAACAAACAGAAAACTAATCCATTCTTTTCATTCAAAAATGAAAAAGATTAGGCAATAAAAATAACAAATTGAATCTAAAGGCACAAATATTTGTACATGCCAGGCTATTAAATCTAAAACCTAAACTTACAATACAGTGTTTTCACCCAATAATTTGATCCATTTCTCAAAAAAATCCCAAGTGATTTAATATTTTCTAAATCTGCACTATGTATTTCTTTATATATATTATGGTTAACATAATATGTGGGATAATATGTGGGAAATTTAAAGGAAATATACACAACATATCACCACAGAACAAGTCACATCATTTGATTTTTGGGGGCGGGGGGAAGTTTCTCTTTTCTCCCTGTAAATAATAATAATAAGCTTGAAGAGAATGACCAACATTTTAGGATATTTTATGCATCAGAAATAGGAAAACCACAGTTGCAAGATCAACAGAGGACAGGTCCGAGCGGAGCTCTCTAAGGCAACAGTAAACCGAAGGAGAAACAACACTGGTGACTGTGGAAGCTCTAAGGGATTCCTAGGCAACAAAGAGGTAGTAAAAATTGGACCATAGACGGGAAATGTAAAGAAGTAATTTATCCACAGGAACGTTTCTCAAATATAATGTGGTAAAAAGTCACCTGTTGAGATGCACATTCTGATTCAAAATGTCTGGAGCAGGATCTGGTGGCCTGGATTTCTAATAATCTCCCACATGTTGATGTTGCTGGTTTGTTCCCGTGCCACACTTTACCCAGCAAGGTGCTAGAATACCCCACTCTCTACCTCTAACACAGATCTGGAAGTAAAAGTGCCAACTCCATTCCATCACGTTATCTTTGAGATTAACAATGGGGGACTTCATTTTCCCCAATTCTCAATACATAAAGATGTGTTACCATTATATCTTCTTTAAAGGAAAATATAAGCCAGGCTGTTGCTGTGAAATATGGTAATGTCTTGTTGTTTTTAAAAATAAACATTTACATATCTATTAGTCAAATGTTACTGTAGTTTTTGCTTTTCTTATATCCTGAAGCAGCAGGTTCTCCAGTATATTACTGAAGAAGTGATGAAACATTCAAATTTCTAAAATCAAAATTAAGGTGAGGTTTGACATTTAGATGATTAGTTTCAAATGAGTTTTCCAGCTCAATCTTGAGTTTTGATTCATTCTTTATGACAACCTAGCCTGTGCTTTTATCCTAATCATTTGATTCCTTTTACACTTCTGGGAAAACCAAATCCTGGCTTCCTTCACACTCTCTCCTCTAAAGTAACTAATGAAGACTTGATTTTAGGTTTTGGCATTTTGTCAAAGTCAAGGTGTGTCAGGAAAAGAAGCAGATACAAAGATGACAGATAGATGAAGTATCTCTGATGGAAAAGATCCGTTAGTGAAGAAGTTGGTGGTATCATAAAAGTGTGTATATTTAGTCACAAAAATCTGAAGACTAAGCACCAATATGAAGTGGAAGTCGTTGCAATCTCTTGAAAGGGAGATTATCATAGAAGGACAGGAATACATAAATTTGTTCCTATGACAAATATTTTAAAATAGCACTTTGCGTATTTCACAAGCTATACTTAGAAACAAAAAAGGTATGCTTGGGAATTTATTACACAACTGTGTAGGGAGAAGAGATTTACAAATGTAAAACCCCCATTTTTCTAAAAAAAAAAAAAAAGAAGAAAAATTTTCTCTCAGAAAGGCTTATTATAGTCATTCAGAGCACCAAAATGCTACACACTCTTTAATTTGTATCTGGATTGATAAAATACCAAAGCTATGTAAAACGTTTAAAACTTAAAGACAGCACCAAATTTTTCTAAATAATATTCTGAGTTTTAAACTGATCTAGGCAAATTGTAGACATTTTAAACAAATAAATTAAGACAACATAAGTTTATACTGTTGACACATAAATTCTACCTACTTGGAAGAGCAGTTACCAAGGTTGGCATTAAGGCTACAACTTTGGAGGTTACCAACTCCAAATACGCACTTTCTATGTTACCTGAAATTTAGATAGTCTAATTAATTCACCTGTTCTGATCACATCACAGAAAGTCACTCTTAGATCATTGACATGGTGCCAATAATGATTAAACTATTTAATCAGTTTATTCAAGCAACTGATAAATTCAGAAGGAATACAGTCTTCAAAATTCTTAATAACTCCATTGGACACAAATGTCAAGCTGTGTTACTCCATATATTGAATACTCCTATTAATATAATTTGCCACCAGAAGTACAAGAGTTCCTTTAGAGAATACAATAAATTTATCTGCTCTCTAAGAAAGGTAATGGAGAAAATGATGTTTCCTTTTGATGGTTTATTGAACTCACCCCATGCGATGGATAAGAGATCCAGCCCAGCTCCCCTTGAATTGTTTTTGAATCCAGTAGATTGACTAAAAAAAAAACAAAATACACAAACACAGTTCATAAAAGTGAATTATTTATATTTGCTTCTGTTGAGTTCACATTGCCTGTTGTTGATGTTGCTCAAAAAACTTAATTTCCTTTTCATTATAAGGCTATAAGTAGTATAAAAAGAAGGTAATTACAAAAGATACACCACAGGGAATGTTAAGAGACTGAACGTTTCTGTGTCCTTTTAAACTGTTTGCATTTGTTTTCAAGGATAGGTTAATGTTCAATATACTGATAATTTATGATATAATAATTCCAGGTTTAAAGAGGAAACAATGAAAATACAAAATAGAAAACAACATGAATGCTAGCATATTAAAATAACTTTAAAAATATTAAATTTGATAAATTTACATATGATTCTACAATTAATTCATTTCTTAAATATGTTGGCACAGTGAATCAATATACCTGTTTATTTATTTCAAATATGGCACTTTCATATTGTCCCTGGCTAATATTCAACATACTCTGCAATATGTATATTTTTAAATGTATTCATTATTTACTTATATGTAACAAACAAAAAGCTTAACTACCAATTTGAGGAGAAATCAGAGTAAAACTACATTTTATAATAACACCTGTGTAAAGTTTTACCCATTTAAAGCAGTTATTTTTCCTCAAAGTCTTAAGTGATTTTACCCAGAATTTGTGCTAGTTCTAATGACTTTTAATCAATACTCGTAGACAAAAAGTAAAATGTAACATGCATATGGTTGCATTTTGAATATATTATTAAAAGAAAATGGAACATTGTGTATTTTTCACACAGAATATTAATTTGTAATGGGTTAGAAAATAAAATATAAAACAGCACTTCGAATACAATTAATAACAAAAGGTTCTCTTTGATTGTCTATCTGACCTATTAAATAATGGAAACTATGGTTTTACCTCATCTTTCTTCTAAATTAAAAAAAAAAAGAATCCCATGATTGCCTAATGGAAGATGTAAAGGAAGATTACATAAACTAAGCATGCATTATTAACATGAACCAGACCATAAAAATCAATAAATACAATAGAAGAGAATGATTTTCGGGGGTTATGTATATACACAAACCAAAACATAATGTAAATAACATACACTGTACAACATATTCTCATGTTGTCAATAAAGCGTTTCCTGATACATGAAAAGCACCATCCCTTTGAAAATCATCTCAACTAGTTGTATTTTTTTTGCAAAGCAAACTTTAATCTTATAAAATGTTAGAAAAAATAAATTACACATTTGATAGACATTACACTTCCAAATTTTCAAGCAGCACTAAAATTTTGATTACCTGGGTAGATGATAAATACATTAGGTGAGTATAAGTAAAGCTATTGATCATTATAATATAAAAGAAATACAATTCTCAAAGTTAGATTCTTTAAGGTTTGCTAGTGAAAGATAAACATAAACTTTACCTTTTGCATTATAATTTCTTAATGATTAAAGAATTTTTCTCTCAATAAGTTAATCCTAATGAGAAGTAATTGTATTTAGATTAAAACAGAAGATAGACAGCTGCTGCATGGATTACATAGTATAATTTCCATAATTGAATTATTTCCCAGGATATCAGTTTGGAAATTAACAGTATGCTTAATTATATTGCAATTATCTCTCAAAAATAATTAAAAATCCTCTACCAATTAATCAGTGTTATAGATTATATTTCAGATCCATGTTAGAGAAAATTTTTGAAACTATGAAAATACTTTCTCACCTTTAAATTAAATAATATTACCAACATTCATTCCGATGAAAGGTATACCTAATTTAGTTGTTAGTTGTGTCATAACAATCATTTAATTTCTCTGGGAGCTTTATATGGGATTTACATAGTAGAGATGACCTTGCCAGTATGCATTAAGGGTTTAAAGGCTTAAGATATCATTGTGTTTAGATAATAATTGCACATTACTAAATGAAAATTATATGTTACTCCATATGCTAAGATGAATCATTAAAGATAGATCCAAGATGGCTGATTGTTAGCAGCTCGGGATTGTGGCTCCCAGTGAAAGTACAGAAAATGAGAGGATGCCACACTTTGAGACAAATTTTTGTTGCTCATGGATGAGGAGATTCCCAGCAGAGGAGCCCCATGGGTTGCCACCACAACTCTTGTAGCTGGTGCAGTGGTTTTGCTGGCGCCTTGGCATGGCGGTTTTTGGTGCAGAGTCAGAAAAGCACCATCAAACTTAACACCGCTGTTTTAGCTGGCGCAGTGGGTTGCTCAGATTCTGGCGCTGGGAATCAATAAATTGGTCCACTCAGAAACCTAATTAGAAAGGTGGTAATTACAAAGATGACAGATGGATAAATTTATAACAAAGGGAAGAAACCAGCCTAAAAAGGCTGAGAATACCCAAAATCAGAACGCCTCTCCCTCTACAGGGGATTACAGTTCCTCATCAGCAATGGAACAAGCCCTGATGGAAAAGGACTGTGTTCCATTAACAGAAGTAGGCTTCAGAAGGTGGATGATAAGAAACCACTGGGAGTTAAAAGAACTTGTTCTAACCCAATGCAAAGGAACTAAGAACTTTGAAAAAAGGTTTCATGAAATGCTAACAAGAATAGACAATATGGAGAGGAATATAAATGAACTAACGGAGTTGAAAAACACAACATGAGAACTTCGCGAAATATGCACAAGTTTTAACAGCCGAATTGATCAAGCAGAAGAAAGAATATCAGAGGATGAAGACCAACTTAATGAAATAAAACGAGAAGACAAGATTAGAGCAAAAAGTATAAAAAGGAATGAGCAAAGTCTCCAAGAAATATGGCACTACGTGAAAAGACCTAATCTATGTTTGATAGGTGTATCAGAATGTGATGAAGAGACTGAATCCAAGCTGGAAAATACTCTTTAGGATATTATTCAGGAAAACTTTCCCAGCCTAGCAAGGCAGGACAATATTCAACTTCAGGAAATACAGAGAACACCACAAAGATATTCCTCAAGAAGAGCAACCCCAAGGTACATAATCATTAGGGTCACCAGGGTTGAAATGAAGGAGAAAATACTAAGGGCAGCCAGAGAGAAAGGTCGGGTCACCCACAAAGGGAAGCCTATCAGACTCACAGCAGATCTCTCAGCAGAAACCCTACAAGCCAGAAGAGAGTGGGGGCCAATATTTAACATCTTTAAAGAAAAGAACTTTCAACCCAGAATTTCATATCCAGCCAAACTAAGCTTCACAAGTGAAGGAAAAATAAGATCTTTTGTGAACAAGCAAGTACTCAGAGATTTCATTACCACCAGGCCTGCTTTACAAGAGCTTCTGAAAGAAGCATTACACATAGAAAGGAACAACCAGTATCAGCCTTTCTAAAAATATACCAAAAAGTAAAGAGCATCAACATAATGAAGAATTTACATCAACTAATGGGCAAAACAGCCAGCTAACATAAAATGTCAGTAATCCTAAATTTAAATTGACTAAATCCCCCAATCAAAAGATACAGCCAAAACCCATCGGTATGCTGCATCCAGACCCATCTCACGTGCAAAGATACATAAAGACTCAAAACAAAGGGATGGAGGGGGACTTGCGAACCAAACGGAGAGCAAAAATAAATAAATAAGCAGAGATTGCAATTCTCACCTCTGATAGAATGGATTTTAAAGCAACAAAGATCAAAAGAGGACATAATGGAAAAAGGATCAACGCAACAGGAAGGGCTGATGATTCTGGATGTGTACACACCCAATACAGGATACATAAGACTTGTAAAGAGACTTGGACTCCCACACAGTAGTATTGGGAGATTTCAATATCAATATTAGATAGATCAACGAGATAGAAAATTAATAAGGATATCCAGGACTTGAACTCAGATCTGGAACAAGTAAACTTAATAAACATTTATAGAACTCTCCACTTTAAACACACAAGATATGCACTCTTATCAGTACCACATCACACCTACTCACAGGCTTAAAGGAAATATTAGTTGGCCATTATTAAGCACAATTGATGGTATAAGGGAGGTTTTCAATACCCATTTTTAGACTGCATTCTAGCCTGGGCAATTAAGCAACACTTCCATTCTCTCTCTCTCTTCCTCTTTGTTCCTCTTCTTCATTCCTTTTTTCTTTTCTTTCTTTCTCTTTTTCTTTCTTTCTTTCTTTCTTTCTTTCTTTCTTTCTTTCTTTCTTTCTTTCAAAAGACGAATCAATAGATTTATCTCAGCATTAGTAAACAGAGTGAGGAAAAGAAGATATGGTTATAACATAGATTCCATCTAGTAAAAAACTTACTGGAATGTAGGTTGTCAACTAATGAACTACCATATCCTTAAGTTTCTTCTGATAATAAGAATAATAGAATAGTATTGGACTAGTCACATCAGCATTTGGTTTCTACTCAAAGAATAGTAAGTAAATAAAAATAAGTTAGACCATACCGTCAATTTAGTGTTGAAGATTAATTAAATTTATTGCATTTATTCAGAAATTAAATTTTTAGTATATTCCATTTAGCATAAATGAGAAAAACAGAATTAGCAGCATTACTTGTGATTGTTTCTATTGTCTATCAAGCAATTATATCTGACCTGTGTATCTTGCAGTGTTGCTGTCATGATCAAATAACATATATTTAAAACCACCATGAGTTTATAAGTTCATAATATGCTGTACAGAATCCCTTCTTGTAAAGTGAATATATTAATATTATTTAACAACAGTTCCATTTTGGCTTCCGAATTATATTTATAATTTAATTACAAGACCCAAATACATGACCTAGTACAGTAGAATAGTTAACTTCAAGACACTTTTTTAAAAGTGCGTACTTTGGATTTATAAAGTGCCTTGTGTTTGTACCCAAATAAAAATAACGCCGTCTAAGAATTCTAAACACTTTAAAGTGAATAGTTACTTAATTGGGACCCCCAGGATACAAACCTCAAGTCTCTTGTGATCTATTTTAGGACAGTTTGACTATACAGCGTAATTGTGGTAAGAAAATAAAATGAATGAAATTTCAAAGTAAATCTGTGAGAGATTAATCTGCATACATTGACCAAATCTAACACTGCAATACATATCTTTCTTTCTTTTTTTTTTTTTGAGATGGAGTTTCGCTCTTCTTACCCAGGCTGGAGTGCAATGGCATGATCTCAGCTCACTGCAGCCTCTGCCTCCTGGATTCAAGCAATTCTCCTGCCTCAGCCTCCCAAGTAGCTGGGTCTATAGGCTTGTGCCACCATGCCCAGCTAATTTTTGTATTTTTAGTAGAGACGGGGTTTCACCATGTTGACCAGGATGGTCTCAATCTCTTGACCTTGTAATCCACCCACCTTGGCCTTCCAACGTGCTGGGATTATATGCATGCGCCTGGCCTGCAATACATATCTTAAACTCCACACTGATACAGACAAGAACTCTGCTTTCTAAACGTGTAGACCTAATCATTTCCTTAGTACAGATGGGATAGGCTGATGAGTTGTGACAGACAAATATAATACTCTAGGCTGAGTTTGATTTGTACTAGTAATTGGATAGTTTGTTTCAATTGCTGGGCAGTATGAGTTCACAATTCTAAAATCTGACGAAAAGGAAAATTTTCTTAAGGCTAGATAGGAACATATGCACAACTTCATTCTTTAATGGCTACCTCAGACCAGCTATTTATCAAAGCTATCAGTTACCCCTCACCAGGTTTCAGATTCAAATGATGTGATTGCTAAATATTTTTGGTATTAACAAAAAACACATTATTTTATTAATTTCAGATTTTTTTTAATACAAATAACTATATGGCATATATTAACTTTTTAAATGAAAGTGATTTAATTTGAAACGTTTTTAAATGTCATGATTGTATTTAAGTTGGTAAATAAGTAAGTGGAGGTTTACTGGGCAAAAATCAACTTGGAAATCACCATCCTAAATCTAGATGGATATGGTTCTAGGTTTTTCTTTCACAAGCTTTACTCCCTCTAGTCTTATTGCTTTTAAATTAAGATGTATGAGGAGAAGGGGCTTCTATTCCTGAGAAGAGGAAGGCAGTCCTTACTTGGACTGTTGATTTGGCTTTCAGATGGGCACTAAGTTACTGAGATTGGGAAAGAAGGAATGGTGGGTTCTGATGTAAACAAGAAGGTGTGGAATGCAGTAAAGGAGTAAGAGCAAAGTATAAGGCTGGCCATGTGGCTCAGGTCTGTAATCTCAACACTTTGGGAGGCCTAGGCGGGCGGATCATTGGAGGTCAGGAGTTCAATACCAGCCTGGCCAACATGACAAAACCCTATCTCTACTAAAAATACAAATATTAGCCCTCGCTCTGGCACATGCCTGTAATCCCAGCTACTCAGGAGGCTGAGGCAGGAGAATCACTTGAACCCAGGAGGCAAAGGTTGCAGTGAGCTGAGACTGCACCACTGTAGGCCAGCCAGAGAGACAGAGAGAAACTTCATCTCCAAAACAATATAACAAACAAAGAAACAAAGTATAGACTACATTGACTCAAATTGGCCATAAGTACCTATGGAAAGGAGGAAGTCTGGATGTTGTTTCTGCAGCTGATCTCTACTGTTACATTTTCACCTCTGCTGGGTTGTGGGATTAAGATTCCCCGGAGTCACACTCTCTCTTCCTTTCCTATCCTCCATCATGATGGAGAGATTCAGTCAAAAGTCCACTGTTAGTGGACTTGACAGTATTGGTAGTGTCACAAAGAATTGTTTATTCCAAGAATTTACATCATCTTTTCCTCTTAGTAAAATAAACAAATGAGATTTTTAAAAAGTTCTTAGATACTAAAATAAGAGTTTGAAACAAATGTTCCCAGTTAAGTGAGGGCCATTAAAAATGTCATATATGTCTCTGGAGTTTTGATTTTTAGATAATTATTAACACATAAAGATTTTTAAAGGACATCTCTAAATTCTGATTCATAGTGGCTACTTGTCCACTTAGAAAGACTGAGAGTGAAACTAATATTCATACCTTGAAAGATCTTTAAGTGCTGAAAACATACAGACAGTGCTAAAAGGATTTTTAAAGTTAAATGCCACAGCTGTTTATTGAAGCAGATCTTTCCAATTACCTAATAATACAATCATAGGCTTTGTGGTAACGCTATAGTTGCATTTTATGGAACTGAGTTATAAATAATTATTTAACAATCATTTCAAGGCAAACAGTAGGCTTTAATGGCTAAAGAATTTCAAACTCATATGATAATGCACGTTTTCTTGTAAAACTTTCAGTTATAAGGGACTTTTATAGCCAAGTACAAATAACTGTAAAACCACTGCAATAGAAAATAAGCCAATACTTGGATTACATCTTGCTTTTACTAAAGAGTAATGACATTTTCTTTCTATGCTCACCATCACTGTAATTGTCCCAGCCTCATTTCACATACACTTGTCTTTATCATTTTCATCACTTTCTGTTATAAGAAGCAGAATAACTTTGCTCTAGGTTACAGGACTACACAGAGCTCTTTAATCTGCTTCTAAATATATTTAAATGTCACAAATAGAAGAAAATGATAGAGAAAGAGATAAATTTTGTTCTCAGTGTTATAATGCTCTGTGTAGTTCTCCAGGCAAACATAATACAGAATTAAGAAATCCACATACATTTTCTGACAGGAATTCAAGCCTCAGCTTTTCTGTTTTACTGTATGCACCACAGTATGACATTGAGAAGTTTAGAGAAGATATTTTTTTTCATGTACTTATGTTTTGCAACATAATTTTATCTACTGTGCTTGCATGTTCTTAATTTAATTGTTCCTGTGGACTTCCTGTTTGTATTTATTTTCTTTCTACACAAGCATAATTAAAATATTTTAATAGATCTAATTAGCATTTTATTTCACAGATAAAAATTACAAAACTATTGAACTATAGGTGAAGTCAACTATTTATTATCCTTCAATTGTGTGCAGGTAAAAGTTCTCATAAACTATGTTAAATTTAACAGCATTTTGTGTCACAGAAATGTTAATTTATGCTATTTTTATCAAATGAACAGCTAAAAGTTTGATGTAATAATTTTTAAATGCTGCCATATTAGACAATGCTATGAAACACCTTTTGTCAGGTGGTATTTTAAGAGCCTATTTATGTGATATAAGAGGATTTCTGCCCTTACCTTACTCTTTCTCATGTGCTTTTTCTCCTGGGAAATAATTTTGGATTTATTTCTATAAATATCTTAATTATAGAAGAAATTGTAATTAGCTGTCTCATCTCAGGTTTTGCCAACAGTAGAGGAAAATCCTTGGAATCAAGACAGAGTCTCACAGAAAGATGAGTCTGTGTTTTTTGATTTAAGGATAACATAAAACAAAATTCTACTAGAAACTTGGATACTTTAGTAAATGTCAATTCTATGCTGTTTTTAAAGTGTTAAGATTTTCTTTTTTTCTCTTTTTATCAGAGAAATATAAAGGCCATACTGATATCAAAACTATTATGGAACAAACAGCTATCAAGATCTCAGTACAAAATGTGTTCTTCTAACAAAGTAAATCCTTTCACATAAATGAGTTGTGATGTTCTACTGTCAGTGAATTTTTAGCCCACTAACAACCTGACTTAAAACACAGCTTTTTTTTTTCTGTGCATTGTTAACTGGTATTATAAATAAGTCAGACAAGTAAAATGTGTCTTCCAAAATGTAAAAGTTTATAAAACAAGGACATTATTATGTAAACAGCATTTTATTTTTCAGTTTTGCTTTTTAAAGTGTTCCAGAAGTAACAGAATTACTTGTTTATGTCTAATTCAGAGAGACCTTTCTGAAAGATTAAAAAGCAAAAAATGAAAACATATTACTCAATTATGAAATACAAATAGTCATTAAGGCAAACAGCAGTTTAAACTACAGCATATGTATTTTGCCTTTGCCTTATAAAATCAGTCTATCTTGGTATTTTAAAAATCATATTATCATAAAATTTAGATTATTGCAATTCAGGTACTGCAGGCTATCTGTTCAGCCAGAGTTTGACTGTTGGCTGTGAAAATGGAATAGAAGAAGAAAATTGGCCTGCAGAATAACTGTCATATAGTATTTCCTTTAGAAATAAAAGTGTTCCTAGTATTTCCTTTTGAAATAAAAGTGTCCCTTGGATGTAAGATTCAAAATTCTAGCATAGGAAACAAAGAATGTAGTGGCAAATTAAAAGTGAATTTCAATTTAAAAACATTTTGGGGCCGGGCGCGGTGGCTCAAGCCTGTAATTCCAGCACTTTGGGAGGCCAAGGCAGGTGGATCACGAGGTCAAGAGATCAGGACCATCCTGGTCAACATGGTGAAACCCTGTCTCTACTAAAAATACAAAAAATTAGCTGGGCATGGTGGTGCGTGCCTGTAATACCAGCTACTCGGGAGGCTGAGGCAGGAGAATTGCCTGAACCCAGGAGGCGGAGGTTGCAGTGAGCCGAGATCGCGCCATTGCACTCCAGCTGTAACAAAAGCAAAACTCCGTCTCAAAAAAAAAAAAAAAAAACCCACGAAAAAAACATTTTGGTATCCCCAAACACACACATGCATATACATACACACATAGTTGTTTCAAAAGAATCCCACTGTAGAATAAATTGATTTCCTTATTAAATAAATTTCTGGAAAACTAAAATCAGAATAAAGCTTTGACTTCATCATATTCTGCAGAAGATCTGGATTGTCCAAAATCTCGTATGTACCATTTATTTTGATCATGACAATACAAGTTTGACTGACATCTACAAACATAGACACACGCGCATCAACAAACTCTTCAAGGTTTGTTTATGTGTCTTTATAATGGTCCACAAGGATCAAATACGGTACCACATTCTCATCAGTTTATTTCAAAACACTAGTCTTTGCCTTTGCATCTTAGGAGCATGGTGTCGATGGAAAGCATGGAACTCAGCACTGGAATAGTCAGAAAACTTTTAATGTATTGATGAAAGCGGTGGTAAAATGCAAATAGAATTCAGTGAGGTATTTCTGGGTAGTGTAGTCGTAACAGAAATATCACCTACAGAAGTTTCTATTTGGTGATGGTTCTATGTTGATATTCATTCACATGTGTTTTCAATAAACTCACATGCACTCACACAGAATTTACATTAGGTTAGGTATGTGCTTAATAAGAACTATTTCTGAATATTTAGTTAATTCAAACATGTTTAAAAATGTGTCTTATGTATTTATTTAAATTATTTTTAAAGTTACATGCAGTTAAAAATAAATCTGGATTAAAATTATTCCCACCACATGAACCTAGGCAAATCATTTAATCTCTTACTCCTTGTTTTTAGGAATTTATTATTATCCTTTACCTTAAAAAAATCCTCCCTGTCTCTCAGGCACTGTGTTCTGGGACTTAAATTGCCCCCTCCACTAAAGATTCATATCATAATTTTTGTATCTATGTTATAACAACTTTTATATAAGTATTTGTTTTAGATTCATCTATCCCACTGAATTTGACATCTTCAAGAGCACAGAGAATTCCAGTCCCTAGGATGTATATATTTTTCAAAATCCAGTGGGTAACTAATTCTCAGGTAAGCACTGTTTGGTAAATAAACAAATACAAAATAATAAATATAAATAATAATAATTATTATTATTTTTGAGACAGAGTCTCGCTCCGTTGCCCAGGCTGGAATGCCGTGGCCTGATCTTGGCACACTGCAACCTCCGCCTCCCAGGTTCAAGCAATTCTCCTACCTCAGCCACCCAAGTAGCTGATATTACAGGCGCCCGCCACCACACCCAGCTGATTTTTGCATTTTAGGTAGAGATGGGGTTTCACCACTTTGGCCAGGCTGGTCTGGAACTCCTGAACTTCTCAGGCAATCTGCCTGCCTCAGCCTCCCAAAGTGCTGGGATTACAGGTGTGACCCACTGCTCCCCGCCAACAATAAAGTATTATAACATGAAAGATGAGTTATTATGTTGTAATAGGCAATTAGTTATATATCAACTCTCTTCTTGACTCATTTTAATGAATCTTAAACTTGTGCTTTTGTCCTTACATTAAGAGTTCCAAAGTTTCACTGATAGGGTTAGGGTAATACACCTACTACAAACCTGGCCAAATGTAAGACAAAATATTCTTAGTTAATTTTCAAAGGATAACCTTTGAAAAGGAAAATTTAAAGGAATATTACTAATTTTATATTTTTAATTTTTCTTCCTTTCATTTTATATTTTTCTATATTAAAACATTATGATTTTGAACATCATTTTCAAAGGTAAAAAAAATTTTCTTATGCACTGTACAAATATCAAGGAAAAGCACCTTATCTGAAAAGGTAGAAAAACCACCATTGTTAAGCATAGATTAATCTAACTAGCTTAGTCAGATGAAATACATATAATTACATGGGGAAATTTCTCTATCAGAGAACAAGGACAATCAAATCATAATTTAGATCAGAAGTGTCAAGAACACTATAAAAAAATCTCTAAGTTTATCTTTTTAGTTATCTAATGTAAATGAGTATTAGCTTATCTATAGTAAACCAGATAGTAAAAGTAAATCAAGAGAAAATTACTACGTCTTTTTATACTGCCTCTTTGAAAATATTTCCAATATTTGGCAATAACTAGATTTGGTGGCATTTCATAAAAGAGTAACAATCTAATTTAATTCTAGTTCTAGTTTTTTATGATGATATAATTTCTTTTATTCTGTAAAAATGCAAAATCTACCATGATCAGCTGTGACTTATTCAAGGGAGAAAAGATCACAATTTGTACATAACTCTAGTCTTTTTTGCCACCTTTGAATACAAGAGACGATAAGAAAACAGTTGGGGGAAATAAACAAGATAGATAGTGACAAAGAAATCCCTGGTTGTCTTTGTTTTTGTTTTCTCATCACCAATTTGTAATTCAAAAAATAAAATATAATTTTATGCCATAGTGGGTGCCATAGTGAGTGGGAATAGCTCGGTTTGGTAAAAGGACAATTCTGTTGGTGATAAAACACACCACACAGTGCTGCAAACAGACTTTTCCTGTGAGTGGTGTTTTGCTTACCCAGAGGATTAGTTAGATAATCCACATGGAAGACATTGCAAATTAGCTTCCCAGACTTTCCCAGTGTGAAGACTGCCATCATATGCAATAAAAAAAATATATCCCTTTAAAATCTATACACTTTTATTAATTGCTAAACTGGGTTTGAAAAATCAGGAAATAAATATATGTTAAGTACTAACAATCTGCTCTGTGATTCCCTTAGTCAATCTGAAGTAGATAGGAAATATTACAAATTCCTGTTGATTGGAAATCAGTCAACTTTATCACAGGCAAAAAGTAAAATTTTAAAGCCTTATATAAGGTGGTTTACACTTACTGGACATGTAGAGCTTATTTATATGTTTTCCTTAACTATTAATTGGAAAAAACATAAATTGACCTTCTTATAATGAATATATTAAAAAGTCAAAAAGAAACAGTTTTGATATTGACTAAATTGGCTTCTCAGTAATAAAATTAACCCACAATTCTCTGTTTGCTCCAGTCCATTTTGAAGCCCTCTGTGTAATCAGTCAAGATTTTTGTCTTGTAAAGGGGTAGACCCCAGCTCAGTCTGGGGTCCTTAAAGTTATTTTACTTTTGTCTTGATTTGAGAGAGTTCTGAACACGCAAATATAAATATAAAAAATCAAATAATAAGAAAATGAGTAATTTACATGAATTCTATAGAAGTAAGGGGAAAAAAGTTTGTTGAGAAATCCTCACTTTTGCTCGTGGAAAATGTGCCAATGGTCTGAAAGGCTGGCTAACTCTTTGAGAGCATAACAGCTAACACATTACTTTTTTTTTTTTTTTTTTTTTTAATGTTTCAGTGAAGAAAGCAAGATACTAAAAGCTGCTTTCTTCTTTGGAAGCCTGATGTCATCAATATGCTATTTTTGCTCTTTGCCAGGTTAACAGAATTTATTGCAGCAATTAATGCAAAACATATGTGCTGAAATACCCACATGAAAAATATAATTGCCCTCAACTTAATTTGCTACCTTTCAAAAGCCTGTTTTAGCTACCTTTTCTCAATCCCTGCAGTTAAATAGAAAACAAGTGTTTTTATGAAAGAAGAGCTAAATCACTAAAATTTATTTTCTCATCTAAAGTAATTTAAAAATTATATTTTAAATGGGGGAAAATTTCCGCAAAGACTAAAGTCTACTTTTGGGAACATGTTTGTATTACTGACCTTTAAGTCAATTCCAATTGTTAATTCACACTTCATTTTTGTTACACATAACCCTAAATAATCACACTCTGGTTATATTGACAGTTTCCTCACTCTCTGTATGTATGGAATTACTGACAAAATCTTCCTTCAGGATGAGGAAAAGACTGAGTTTCAGGAAAGGAACACAGAGGTAAGAACGTGTGAAGAAAAGTTGTCACAGATATTTTCATCGACTCTTTTGTCCACATCAAATTCCTTTAACTTAGTTTCTTCGCAGGTCCCCCACCCATGCAGATAATCATAACTTATGAGTGTAACCACTTTGCAGTTCCAAAGTCCTCTCATTTATATGGTTTCCTTCAATTTCTCACTCCAAATTTCAGAGTGTTTCTAAATTAGCCTTGCAAAGTCAGAAGACAAATTAGTACAGTCACTGGCATTAAGTGTGAGAAGATAGTGCTTTTCCTGAATACAAGGATACCTCCCTAGTTCACAGGCGTTTGGGGCTAGGAGAAAACATATGAGGTTAAAATCAAAAGGCAGAGAAAAGAGAGAGGGCCTGGCTTAGTTACTACTTTATTATTATCCATTTTCTCAGTTTCTTCAGTTGTAACAATGGGAAATGTCATGTTACCTATTTTAGGGCTGCTTTAAAGATGAAATGAGGTCCAGTAAGTCGTGAATGATAATGTAAAGGAAAAATCTATTTGCCAGGAGAACACTGAACAGTTATTTTGCCAGTGTTGAACATGGCACTGAGGATATACTTAGTCTTGAAATCTACAGGATTTAACAATACCATCTTATATGAAAAACACTGAAGTTCTAACACAGTCAGGGAAAAATCAGGATCACCCAAACACCAACCTATCTCGATAGCACAGCTTCCAAAAACCCTCTCTGGCCCATTCCATGTTTACTCCCAAAATCGGAAGAGGAAAAATCCTGTTTTAATAAAACGGTGTCAGTCAAGTACGGGCTTTGGGAGAACACAGACAATTTCTGGATGTGCCCAGGAAAAAAGCTTATGGAACATCTCCGCAGCAATTATCAGCGGTCTAACAGGTGGCACTAGAGGGTAGTTTTAAAGAAAACCTTTTTTTAAAAAAAGTTCTTATTTTAGTCTAGCGACACCCGAAGAGTAGAATGTCTAAAAGATAAAGAAGTGTTAAAGGGATAGGGCTGGGCATCAGCAAAAATGGAAAACAGGACGTCGGAGGCAACTGCTGTGAGTCGCACCCAAGCGAACCCACTAAGAGATGGGTTCTCAACCCTGCAGCGAACGTCGCAGAATATTTCCTTCCTCCGGCTGGCGCCTGGTGAACCCAGGAAAAAGGATGGAAAGGAGACCCTTCACTTCCAGACATCACACTGGAAAGGCAAGCTGACAGCAATGTGAAAGGCAACAGGGCAATCGGAGACGCCGAATCAAAGGCCCTTGCACAGGTCAGGACCTGCCAGGCCCGTCCGAGGCGCACGGACTCTCTGGGAGGGTCTGACACCTAAGTCAGGAGGGTCCAGGTGGCAAGGAGGACGCTGTGCTTTCCCAGCGCCAGCACATCCGCGGCAGCAGGCAGAGGGCGCACGTTCGCCTCTCGCGCGCTCCAGTCTCCTCGCGCTCGTGTCCGCGTAACTTTGCACCTTCGCGCTCCGCTCGCTCCAGCCTGTATCACAGTGAGTGCCCAGCACGGTCCGTCCGGAGGCAGAAACCCCAGAGCAGAAGAGCGTCGGACTACGCCCGCTCACCCACCCTACCCCGGGACAGGGGCCCTGGCACCCTGGTCGCGCTCCGGGAACTGGCTTTGGCAGCCAGGCGCGGAGAGACCCGTGCACAAAGAAACCCACTGGCCTCCAGCGGCTGGGACTGCGTTACGCGCACCCGGAGATGGTTTTTTATGGTCTCATTCCTAATTTGACGCAGAGTGAGCAAGTAGTGAACTGTTAGGGGACACCGTTTTCCCTTTGCACCAAGGAGCCTGGATCTAGCGGAGAATAGTTTGTGGTTAAGACACCCTGATGGTGGGTGTGGTGGCAGCAAGGAGCACTTGCTCATCCCCTTCCTGTCTGTACCCGTAAAGCTCTGCTTTGTGCTAAAAATTCTCAGGACACACTTCTGTAATTTAATGAAGATTGCATTATCAAATGTGGGAGGTGTAAGGCGAAGAAAAAAAAAAAAAAAAACAAAAAACGCTGTGGCCACTCCTGTCCATGGCGAGGATTATTCACAACAGTTTGTACAGCGCTGCCACTTGCTTTCCTCCTCCTTCCTCACCTACTGTTCTCACTTCACCATGTTGGTTTGGATTATGTGGATTTTCACCCTTTGCTTTGACTGGAACAGCGGGACATGGTTTAGAAAATGAAGGGGTGGGGGATGTCCACACTCAGGGCCTCCAGTTTGATAACATCACTCCAAGTTTGAGGCTTTATTTGCTGAATTGGTGTTGATTCCATCCACCCCTCCACATGCATTCATTCCCACATTCAAAGGGCAAGCATGTTAGCATTTTTTGGCTGACCCTTTTAAAACTTTCCTGGATAAAATATTTTCTTGGAAAGAATCAAGTGTGTAAACTTGAGAAGAGAAACAAAGATATGCAGCCCCCTTACCCCAACCCTGTTTCAGGTGTGCGGGGTTTTTAGGGATTTAATAAAAATTGATTAGCCAGATGTTTTATGTGTTAAATGTCTTTCTCTTAGGCAAATGATTTATATATTAACATTGACTTTAAAACCAGACTTTTTAATTTTCTTTTAACTTGCAGAAACTTTTTTTCTTTGTAATTGACCACCCTTCCCTCCTTTTTATTTATTTATTTATTTATTTATTTTTTTTCCCCTCAAAGGAAGCTGGCAGGAGGCAAACTAAAACTTGCTTTCAGATTTTCTTGGAGAAAACCTCCTGCCAGGTTCCATGAACTACCTGATACCAACCAGCTGGGAACAGACTTAAAGAAATCAAGTGGGGCACATGTATCCACACCCAGGACACAATGAGGGATGTCTTCCTAGGTGGATCGATTGGTGACTTGGAAGACTTGCATTTTTTAAATGTCACAATATTGTTTTATCAATATTTCTAAAGTTGTTACAGAAGACTTGGCTAAGATTTTCGATTACTGAGAAGTAAAATTCTAATGCTGGTTTTCTGTATACCTGGATGAATAATATAATTAACATTTCACACTGCTGGTTAACCCTGTGTTTAAAAAATCAGTGGAAAGCTACTTGTGTACTTGGTAAAAGCCCTTTATTGACCCTCCCTGGTGATAAAATCCAGATCTCTGGAAAGAGAACCCAAAGGGGACACCTGCATCTGGTCTTCTAAATCTCTCAATTAGGAATTAAAGAAACAAGGTTTATTAAATATTTTTTTTAATGTGCATGTTAAAAGATAAACAAAGTTGAGGATCTTGACAGAAAATTGCTTGTAAAACTTAATGTTCTTCCAAGAAATCTATGTTTCCCCTTATATCTATTATTTTTGCCAAACAAAATTATTGGAAGAATGACTCAAATCAGAAGTAGCCCACATCACAGATTTCTTAGTAAATGTCTATAAAAACTTATTAAATTTTGATGACTTGAGGAAAGTTTTATTAATATTTTCTTGAAGATCTTATGACTTGAAAAATGTAACTCTCAAGAACACTTCTTTCTGTTTTCATGTACTGAAATTAGTAAATCAAATATACTGTGTAAATATATTTTACCTTTAAAAATCCCTTCCAAAAGTAACTAGTTGATGTTTAAAAACAGCTTATATTTTATTTCAGAAAATTTTCAATTAAGTTTTTTTAACATTATAAAGAAAGTTGTTGTGGAAAAGTATTAAAAACGATTGAACCCTTCAAGAAAACACCAAAATTTGAATGTTAAAATGTAGACAATACACAAAGAGTGTTACTAAGTTATTTATTTAATAATGAACTTACTAAGAGGAACATGAAATTACTAAGTTGTTTATGTGACCAAGGAGCAAGCCACAATGAAATTAAAGAAATAAAAAACTTTACATAAAACTTCCTAAACCTACTAAAAAATGTTAAAAATATATCTAATATCTGATTCTGCATTTTGTTTTAAATTTTTATATTAAAGTGTTTTTCATTATAGCTCTCAATTTCTCGTGTTTCAGGGAAAAGACAATTTTATATAAAATACAACCATATATAACACATGGCAATAGTGTTTTATTACATGGAGTTTCCTCTTTATAGGTCCAGTCACTTCTGAGTTAGAAGTATTTCCAACTAACTTTTAACCTTAAAATAGTCAAAACAAACAAACAAACAAACAAAAAACCCTATAACCACAGTGACAATAAAAAATACAAAATTAAAAATATTGATAGTTACAGTGAAACTGTTTTGTATCCATAAATCGATTGTTGTTGCTAGAAGATTTAGTATCTAAAAGATACTAAAAGTATGTTAGATACTTTTAGTATCCAAAAGATACTAAATTGCTCATTTATGACAAGGACTGGAATAGTGTGATTATAAAACATAAAAATAAGGAGACTAAGGTATCCAAGTGAACATTTTCCCCACTCAAATTATTATTATCAATACAAGTCTTTACAAAGATATAAATTCAGAATGAATTAATTTCATGATAGATTTTTGAGAGGTTACAAGAAGTTTCTTTCTGGGACATTCAAAATATTATCGTAGCAATTCAGATTGTCAGTAAAAGCTTAAACAAATTTGCTGATAATCCTGTTAATGACCTAGGTCAAGTGTTAACTTTTGTGGGTTATAAAATAGTGAAATTAAAGTTTCTTCTACCTTCAGGCAAAAAGCACAGTTAACCATGGAGTGGGGGTGGGGGGATGTAGGGGCTAGCTATTAGGAGAGCCTATTAAATTACAAAAATGTATAATGCATTCAATTATTTAGTCTAGCATGATGAAATGCTATTAAAAGCAAATGTAAACCCTCTTCCAAACCAAGAAAACTTATAAAGATGATATGATAGCTAAGTTCTCTATTAATGTTTCAATCACTGTGTGTTCTTATTTGAGGAAAAGTGTTTATATATGAAAAGTGATGCCAATTTACTTTTCATATATAAACACCTTTTTATATATAATTTTTAAAAATGGGAAAAATTGATTTATTTATTTTTCCCAACATTTGCCTAATACTCAAAGGGAGACTTATAACATTCACATGCAAGTTTTACTTTTAAGCTTTAAACAATCACATAGTGTCCTCTAGTATTTAGAATATTTATGTTTAGAGAAATACATTTCATAGAAATAATGTCCCAGCCATTTCAAAAAAAGTTTTTAAAAAATAGTATATAAATATAAATATTTAATTTTATTCAGTTTTATTTTTTATACTCTGATTTTCAATATAAATAACTTTCTGGATAAATGTTAATGCAATTTATAAACTCTTTTGAATAGAAACATGAATCCTTCTCATGTACTGATGAATTTATAGTGCATTGTACCTCAGACTGCCATAAATATATAAAAGTGTTTAATGAAATTAACCAATTCTGAAAGTTTTCAACTAATCACAGTTGATAATTTTATTTTATATTTAGTTTTAACTTTGTTCCAATGTTATTTCTGTTTACGAATAATAATCCATCTGGTATGAAAACAGTGAGTAAGTATATAAACTTTTAAAATAATACATACTGCAGCAATCATATTTTGCCATAAAAAATAACTGATTTCCCATTAAAAGTATTTTTAAGCCATGTACACAGACATCCCTGATAAGAATTTAATAAATTTTTAATAAAGTTCTGTTTAAGTATCCAGTATATATGTTTAAGTATACAGGCTAACAACTGAGTCAAGTGCTCATTGGAATTATGAATATTTATTATCATTGATGAGTCTCTATTATCACCTGGAGTCATTTTCTTGAAAGCATATAAGAAAGATATTTGTAAATATATTAATAAAAGGTAAATTCAGATTAAACATTCTAAGTTATTTTTCTTACCAGGGACCCATGGCATTTCAATATTGATAGTTAATGGGCAAATCTCAGATTTAAAAAGAAATCACACAACTGCAAATATCTTAGCTATTAAGTCAATGGCCTGGTTTTGTTCTCATTTGGTTCTCTCAGGCCTAACTTCATAATAGATTAAAGAATATATTCTAGTACATACCCTCCAGTAAATTTCTAGTACATTTTTTATAGTGCTGACATGTTTCAAGCATATTATTTTAAATACAGTCTCATATTTCATATTTCAAATTTCAAAAATTATATCAGAAAATGACATTCATATTATTTAAAATCATCACTCCTCCCATATACAAGTTTTCATAAGGATTGCTTTCTATTGAAATTACACTTAGAAAATTTGCCTGGAAATCTTGGCATACACTTGGCATTTTCACTTTTTATGTTATTCAGCACAACTATGAGCCAAGCTATGGATTAATATTTAAAATCTCACTCAAGTATTACCTAAGTTAAATCACCTTAAATTTGTTTAAAAGCTTCCCTTCACAATCACAGGAAGGAAAAGAGACACTACCCATAGGACACAATCTGGAAAGAATAATCCCATGAATGATGAATAGATAAACTTTTATCCAAGCAAATTAAATGTCATTATGTCAGCTTTCTGAATACATTTACTTTTCTATATATATATATATTGTTAATACATCTGTCTGTATAATTATGTACATCATGTCCCCAAACATACATGAGGTGAGGCTTATAAGCAATTTGCATTTGATTAACCCTGCTTCATTAAATTAATACTCATTAATTTTATGTAAGTGTGAAATACTTTGGTGTCTTTTTTTTTCCTCTTGTAGTTTACTTAAAGGTTACGTTTTCCACAAAAATACTATCAGCTACATTCTTGTGCATAATTAATTCAGTAATACATTCTATCTGAGTTCATAATCATTCTATCTGGAAAATATAATTCATCATGGCAATGCAGGAATTGTAATGCTATTTTTCTAGTTATTGTCAATATTTTAATATCTAAAAAAATTTAAAACATTAATTTTAATTTATTGATGTCACCTATTATACATGTTACCCATTGTACAAATGATTACTCGTATCTTTCATTCAGAAGAATAGTTGCCCCTTACTTTCAAATAAACATTTTAGTTTTGTTTTTAAAAGAAAAAGTCATTTGTGGGTAAGATAATTTTCTTGATCTTTATATTTTAGAATTTTTATTTTCTCAGTTAAAAAAAGATACAGAAAATTTAATGAAATCTGCCAAATTGATAAAGGCAGTTGTAAGGGACTAGATAAATTACTGCTCTATTAGCAGTGAAAGTAGGTCATTGAATATCAGGCAGTTTTTACTTTTAATGAAAAAGTTTCTAAGTATTTTGTTTTGATGTTTTTCAAAATAAGGTACACGCTATAATATACAGCAGTATTGGCTTGATAATATATTTTCTAAGGAGTGATGTATATAACACATCAGTTGCTCAGTATTGTTAACTTACAAAATAAATTGCTAAATGTTGTTGTTATAAGTTCAAAATCACTAAGAGGAAATCAGTGTCCTAAGTGTGACTTTCAACTAATCAATTATTTAGAGAAGTTTGTTTTAAGAGTTAGTGACTGTATTCACAAGTCATTAGGAATAGATCAAAAAAGGTATACAGGAGAAAGACAGTGTGTGTATTAAGTAGACGATCTTGTAGAGCACACTGGTGTTTTTAATATTAGGTTTGCACTTTAACCCATCGAAAAGAAATGAATGCCCATTCCAAGGATAATAAATAAGCCAACATCAAGAAAATGGCATTTGCTGCATATGAACATCCTCTCTTAATCTACTATTCAGTTATTTACTGTATCTTCCAAGGAGCTATTCACTATTCATTAAATACGTTCTCCTGTTTGTATATAAGCCTTTAAGCAAAGAGAATCCAACCTAAGCTTATTGTAATTCCTGTAAATATTACTTATGTTAAAGTGGCATATGCTGCTCGTTAGAACCTGTACCGTAGAGCAAACCGTTGCCTGGCGGGATACACCTAACTTCAACACAGCCCTTGCAACACAAACACACACGCACCTCCGCTTCGACAAACTCTCATTTCCCTTTAGTCCATTCATAAATGCCATGATCCCGAGTAGGAACAACCTGTCATTACCTTTAAACGCAGTAAAGAGTCTAGAGAGGAAGGCTGAATTTTCTTCCTAACTTCTCGGAGTACCACCTGGTCATAATTAGAAAATAAAATACTGCCTTGGCCATTTGGCAATTAACATAACTGGGTTGCAGCGCTGGAGAATTTTCTTTCTTTCTTGCCGGTCTTATTGGCCAACAAGGTAATTGCTCGAATTGGTATCAGATTAAAAACACGTTTTGAAGGTTTAGACCATGTAACATTGTCTCCCGAAGTGTTTTAGAAAAGACAGCTGGGAAAAAAAAAAGGGCACATCGTTCGTTCATTCTCAGAGCAAAGTGTTCCGTTCGGAGGCACCTTCCCGACGCGCCCGGCCTCGGTGAGAACGTGCTTTGAAGAGCGAGAGCCCGCGGGCAGCGCGGCGCGCACTGCGGGTACCTGGCTTACCTTCATTGGAGGGCTGCGGACTCACCGCCCCGAAGCCGCGGAGAGCAGAGCAGCTGAGGAGGAGGAGGACGGAGAGGTGACAGTCCATGTTGCTGCTGCAGAGGGCAGTGAGACGAGCATATCTCCACGAAGCATGCCACTGATGGGCGGGGGAGCGCTCCGACTGCCGGAGAAGTTACCATGCTCCGCTCGCGGGCTGATGTCAAGTTTGACACTGGAGATAAGGAGGAGTCTGGCTGCCTCTCCGCGAGCCCCGCTCGGGGACTTCCCCTGGGTCCTAGCGCCGGCGGCCGCGGCCGCTACAGCGGAGCGGGATGGCGCGCAGCTGGCTCTGCAGCCCCGAGCTGCTCGGGAACGAGACCGGGGTGCGAGTGGGGGCGTCGCCCGCGGGGCAGGAAACACTGAAGTTGTGATGAGACCGCGGTGCTGAGAAAAATGCACCCTCTTTTGTGTTCCACGAAAGGTAGCTATGTTACAGTTTGTTGTCCAAGCTCTGTTGCTTAATTCACCGAAGAAATCAGAGTCATATGGCAATGCTTGTGCAAAAGGAACTGAAATGCCAGAGAAACGTGTGCTATTGGAAAAGAGCAGCCTTTCTTTAAAGTGTCAGTCGTGTCTGTATAATTGAAATAATTATTGTCGTTATTCCTTTACTGTGTTCTATGTGATCAGAACTCTCCATGAGTTCTTTGTGGTTCAGAAAGACACTACTACGCAGCCTGGATCACAGAGTCTCTGCATTTCTACACCAAATGGCATCAGGGCTTTTAAATAGATCTGGTACCGTGATTCCCAGCGCACATGGAGCATACTTTGGTTTTTAAACGGGGAGGTAACCTTCATTACCCTAGGAACGTGAACAAGTCCAGCCCCAGCCTTTAAGTCATACGAATCAAACCTAAATTTCTCAACAACACATATCCCCTCCTTTACCATCTCACATTAGGATCTCTGGGTTCGGTGAGAGAAACAATGCATAATTCGCAGCTCCCGCATTCCACTTTCAGCCACTGATAATCTGATAACATTGGGATATTCTTATGCTTTAACTTTCCAAATCCAAAGACTAAATAATAATGTCGTTGTACTTTCTCACTTGTTTTACACCATGGTTATCAATGGTCTCTGTTAATTCCAGTCTCATTGCTGAACAACCTATTGCAATCTATTTCAGTCACAAAATTTTGTAATTTACATTCTAATAACTATCACGTATCTTTAAAATATCTGAGAAAATCATTACTCAGATATCCTTTCACCCACCTATCTCTTCTTATTCTCAAAAGAAAACAAGATTAATAAATTCCTCTCACAACTTCAGAAGATAAAGGTATGTCGATAATCTAAAGATGAGTGATCAATTTTAGAACTCTTGGCAATTAAATTTAAATGAAAGTTTCCAAAGGCCTTGCTAATGATACATTCATTTCACAAACACAATGATTTTAATTAGAGAATACAATGTTCACTTGAACTTAGGTTAATGATGCCAGATACTAGTTTGGTGACTGGGGTTGGGAAGGTGGGGTGGATAGAAGGAGCCAGGGGAAAGAGAGAGCCTGCTCACTTCTGTGTGTGTTCTGGCTTACTTTGTGTCTCTAACTTCTTTCCACATTGTGTCACCAGAGGCTGTGGAACCCTCGAGTGCCAAGTCTGTCAGAATTGAAAACAATAACAGATACTGCACAGACAGCGTAGATAGTGGTGACTCTGGTGTTTTTCAAAGTTCGAACACAACGCTTACATTGTTCCAAAGTTAGATACAAATTTTCTGAAACTTGAAAGAAACTAAAATCTTATCTGGAATTGACAATTTGAAAACATTTTGGAGAACCCGCCAATGTGCTGGCACGCACACGCATTGCCCCCCCCCCCCACACACACACTCACACTCATGCTATTTCTCCTTTCACGCTTGAAAACTTAAAAAGTGCTTGTCACTGGGAAAAGAGGCATTCATGTTTGCAGAAAGCTACAGGAGTGGCAAAATGAGTACAAAGCAATACCTGGCCTGAAAATAGAATGCAAATGATACAGAATCTCTAAATTGTCAACTCTGTCGTGAAAAGTAAAAGCTTTCCATTATGTGGGCACCATTCTGGACAGATGGGGAGGAAGGAGTGACGCCAACAGGCAGAGATGAGCGATCGATTTGTCCACAGCAGAAGTGGAAATGACAGAGGTGAGGGCGGCAAGTCCACGGAAAGCCTTATTAAGAAAGTGGTAGTTGAGTTGCAGCTTGAAGGATGGATAGGAGTTCACTAGTAAGAAAATGGCTCGGAAGGCACTGCAGGCAGGCAAGACCAGAGTGTCCATCTGAGGCAAGAAAGAAGGCATTTGGCACATATGGAATGTAGAGTGTATTAGAGTATTTGCGGTAGAAAAGGGGCCATGAAAGGCAGTAGGGACTGGAGACAAAGTGTAGGGAAATATTCTTCAAAGGACAGATTGAAAACTGCAGAGATTTCGATGCCACACATCAATGATTTTACAATATATTTTAGACCAAAGAGACGCATCAAAAGCATTTCAGCAAGCAATAAATTGATCATGTCTCAGTGTGGGGACAAAGTTTTACTGACAGCATAAAACAGGATGTCTCCACCTGGATGCAATGCTCATTAAGAAGTGACACCTGCTTCCCACCACAGACTAACTGGATCTAAATATCCGAGGTTGGGGCTCTGGAATCTGCGATTTCACAAGCTTCTCGGGTAATCCTTGTGGTCTCTGTAGAACCATGCTCAGTGCGAAGGAGGGAATGTTAGAGGTAGGCCAGTTAGACTTCAGGCTATTTTTCAAGTAAGACTAAAGTGATAAGGGACTGAACTAGGATCTCTCAGGAAGAAGCAAGATAAAAGGGAAAATGAGAAGACCACTTTAGGTTAAACAAACAAAACTCCCCCAAGAAAAACTGGATTTGGTACATAACTCAAGTTAGGAGTTAAAGAATAGTTCCCCGGGGGAGATGGTAATCCAGAGGAAACTAAACAGGGGCATTTTAAAGAAAAGCGAAAAACAAGCTTTCTGGAGGAAATGACAAATAGCTCTATTATTAGAGATTTTGAAATGGTGTCAGTGGGTATGGGAAAGAGCAGACAATGGCTGGGAAGGAGCAGAGTCATGAAGAGTCCTATGAGTTGCCCTAAAAATCTTGGACTGGGGTGCTGAGGGGCAAGACTCTAGTTCAATTTGCATTTTAGAAAGATCAGTTTGACATACTTAAGAAAGGAGGAGAAAATGAAAGTGAAAACCCCAATTAGAAGGCAAAAGAGCAATTAGGAGCCCTTTGCAGTAGGCTGGTCAATATCATGTAGAGGTTACCAGTGGGGCTCTTGAAATAAAGCAACCTAGGTCACTGACCTGGCTCTGCCAGTCTTAGTAAAATCCAGATAATAACAGATCCTATCTTATCAGAATGTTGTAAGGATTATATCAGATTTGGGATGGTACAGATAAATGTGTTAGCCTAGTGTTTGACTTATTAAAAGCATTCAATACTGTTTTTTTTTTTTTTTTTTTAATCTTGATCCAAAAGAGACATCTAGAGAGTGTGACACTGAGCAGTAACAGTATAAATGAAACCAGGCACATATACGTGAGAGAATTGGAAAACTTCATAATAGATTGATTATGAAAAATTAGGTAGATGGTAGTGCCTAGAAGGCCTTTCAATTCCTGGCTTGAATGAGGAGTTAGTGAGGAGTAAGAGAGGTTTGAGGAGAGAAAACAGGCATGGAATGTAAAGATTTCTGTTTTACCTTTGTCTAGTTGGAAAAACCTAAGAGAAAGCCAAGGCTAAATGAAATATTAGGAGAAAAGGACTTTAATGCAAGTTGTTTCTTTTAAATTATTAGTATATAAAAATAGACTGGGCATGGAGGCTCAGACCTATAATCCCAGCACATTGAGACTTCGAGACGGGTGGATTGCTTGAGCCCAGGAGTTCAAGGCCAGGATAGGCAACATGGAGAAACCCTATCTCTATAAAAACTAGCCAGGCATGGTAGCACACTCCTGTCATCCTGAAATATTGTGATGGCTGAGGTGGTAGATCTCTTTAGCTCTGGAGGCAGAGGTGGCAGTGATAGAGTGTTGGTAGGAAGACCAGTTGGCTGGCCAAGGATGAAGCCCTAACATACAGCAATATTTAAAAAGTGGGTAGAAAGAGATACCAAAGAACCAGAAGAAATAGCTTATTAGAAGCCAACCTTGTTAAAATTTCGACAAATAAATTGTTAACTGGTATGTGTGCAAAAAAAAAAAAAAATCCAAAAAGACGACTGAAAAGTCACAATTGGATTTGACAACATCCTGGATGGTGGATGAGGCGTTCTCTGAATCTGCTGCCCTTACCTCTGTCCTTCCCCTCCTATTGCAGCTCAAGTTATTGCTCTCCTCTGTTGACATCCCTCTTTTTCACATCTATCCAGAACGGTGCTTAGGTTATAGAAACTCTTTTACTCACTGTTCGATGTCTCTTCATCTGGAGAGTCTCCTATTTCAAGATCTCATGTCGTTTGCATTAATTCCCAGGTATTGCTTTGTGCTCATTTTGACTCTTGTAAGTTTACTTCAAACATGAGTTCCTCTGTCTGCAAGGAAGATTTTGATGACTTTGGTGATACTTTGGGTATAATAATGAGACCACAAGTTCAATTAAGATAAATAAGTAAATGGTAAGTGAGGATAAAGAAACAGTACGCATTCCATGCTTTCAAGGAGGTAAGCTCAGAAGGGAAGACAAGCCTACAACAGAGGAAAGGAAGATCCATTGAGAGCATTATAAAATAGAAAAGGCTGGTAGGCTTCCTTCTCCCGTGCTTAACTGATTAGTGACGCAATTAACAGGAAATAGGATGGTTCATATTTGGGAAGTAGAAAAAAAGTGGGAAATTAACATTTTTTTTTGTTTACAACATGTTGGGATCTAATTGTAGTTAATAAAGCCAGTAGTTTGATATAAAATAAGAAATCCAGAAGGGCATAAACTGCGTTAGAAAATTGTTGGTAAATTTACAGTAGTTTAATCCATGAGAGTAAATGTAATTGCTCAGAAAGACTATGAACAATGAGGAAAAAAGAGAAACCAGAATACCATTCAGATTATTATTGTTATTTTGAGACGGAATCTGACTCTGTCACCGAGGCTGGAGTGCAGCAGCATGATCTTGACTTACTATAGCCTTTACCTCCTGGGCTTCAGTGTTCCGTCCATCTCAGGCTCCCCAGTAGCTGGGGCTACAGGAGTATGCACCGTGCCCAGCTAACTTCTGTATGTTTTTGTAGACATGATGTTTTGTATTTGTCCAGGCTGGTTTCAAACTCCTGGGCTCAAGCAATCCACCTGCCTTGGCCTCCCAAAGTGCTGGGATTACAGGCATGAGTCATCGCAGTGACCTCAATTTGTATTACATAAAATATCCAAAAGGCAGAAGGAAACTGAGTAATTATCTCGATAAACTGAATAGGAGGAAATATTGTAAAAGAAGGTAAAGAGAATGAGTCAGAGAGGACAATTGAGATGAGAACGTCAGGAAGGGGACAGTCAAGTGAAACAGGCAAAATCTGATCGAGACTAAAAACAGTCTTTCTAGTGAATGGAAAGACCACAAGATTGGGAATTCCCTTCTAGAAAATTATGTTTAGAGCTGCAAAATTTTTTAGAACCTATCGTTTTACAGCTTGAGAAAGAGTCAAACATTAGTGATGTCGTTATGTTCACATGGTCAAAGGCAGCAATATGGCAAGTGTCTCAAGGAGCATACCGTTATCCAAAGAAAATGATAGAAAAAACACTTAGCGGCCGGGCGCGGTGGCTCACGCCTGTAATCCCAGTACTTTGGGAGGCCGAGGCGGGTGGATCACAAGGTCAAGAGATCGAGACCATCCTGGTCAACATGGTGAAACCCTGTCTCTACTAAAGTTACAAAAAATTAGCTGGGCACGGTGGCGTGTGCCTGTAATCCCAGCTACTCAGGAGGCTGAGGCAGGAGAATTACCTGAAACCAGGAGGCGGAGGTTGCGGTGAGCCGAGATCGCGCCATTGCACTCCAGGCTGGGTAACAAGAGCGAAACTCCGTCTCAAAAAAAAAAAAAAAAAAGAAAGAAAGAAAGAAAGAAAGAAAGAAAGAAAGAAAGAAAGAAAGAAAGAAAGAAAGAAAGAAAGAAAGAAAGAAAGAAAGAAAGAAAGAAAGAAAGAAAGAAAGAAAGAAAGAAAGAAAGAAAGAAAGAAAGAAAGAAAGAAAGAAAGAAAGAAAGAAAGAAAGAAAGAAAGAAAGAAAGAAAGAAAGAAAGAAAGAAAGAAAGAAAGAAAGAAAGAAAGAAAGAAAGAAAGAAAGAAAGAAAGAAAGAAAGAAAGAAAGAAAGAAAGAAAGAAAGAAAGAAAGAAAGAAAGAAAAAACACTTATGGGAAACCCTACAGGAAATCTTTTGTGCCTAAGTACTTGAAGGTGATTGGAAGAATGGAATAACCTAAGAAAGATTCTTAAAGGACAGTGATATTTGCAGAACAAATGCTAAATTTTTGGATTTGAAAATAGTCACAGCAGCTTGCACAAATTAATTTGCTGTACTCTAACTGATATCCACTGAATTAATATGTCTTAAACATGAAGGCTTATGCAATCAATATAAAAATTAACATGCCTGAAATAATTGAAAAATGCTAATTATAAATTAGAAAAAGATTTAATCCAATTGTTATAAAGCTGTCCAAAGAAAAGCAAAAAAAAAAAAAAAAAAAAAAAAAAAAGACATAAATATGATTTGCTTTTTAGGATAAACCAATGCCATTTAAAACATATTCTTACATTCAATTTTATAATTACTTCTGAAACATTTTCCCATTTTTAAAACAAATTTTGCCACTATCTCTACTTCCTACTCATCTGTTTCTCTTGCCAAAAGACAGTCAAAACAAGCCAAGAGTTCATCTTAACATCTAAGGAAAACATCCCAACGCTCTAAGCAAACTCTGAGCAAGAGCATATGGGGCTTGAGATGGTGGAGGACTGAAGGGAACTTTTTGGATGAGTTAAGACCTATATTGCAGTCTTTTTAAATTCCATTTTTGAGAAATAATTATGAATGTACACGTATGTACATTCAAAGACCATACACTATCTAATAGTATTTTTAGAGTGGAATGTGTTAAAATACAGAATCTGATTTATGAAATCTTGAGCAGAACCTGAGACTGTGCATTTCCAGCAAGCTCCAAGGTGATGATGTTTGCTGCAAGGCTCACACTTTACGGCAAAGTTCTAAAATACATAGGTTGATTTGGAAAATGAGTATAAATATGTATAATATATTCAAATACATACACTGACATATTAAAAAAGTCACATATGGTAAAAAAAAAAAAAAAGGACTACATGGCTCAATCAATTAAAACTCATCTCCCAGTAAACTTCAAGACAAACTGACTGTTCCAGCCATTTAGAAAACACTACATTACCCTCAATCCCTTTCTTCTTTAAGGTATGTAGTCAAGACTACATCATTTCTGTGGATTCTTATTTTACTTTTATCTAAGTCACTCTTATAAGCATTTCATCATTTACTGATCTGCATTGTGAATTAACTGTTTCATGTGTATGAATTTTCTTCCCAACATTTTAAGTTTGTTAACAATAAAATTAATTAGCTAATATAATCCAGGAAAGTGAAAACATTACTCAACACTATAATGTAAAATAACCTAATTTGTTTTGTTTCAGATACGTTGAATGCATGATAATCTAGTGTGATGATAATTTATTGAGATATGTTATTAAAAGACAAAATTTCAGCTATCCAAGGAGATACATAGGAATTAACAAACATAAGAATTAAACACATGATTTAATACAAACTGAATTTGTGTTTGTGAGTATTAAAAAATTTATCTAAAGATGAAAAAATAATGTTCTTTTATTTATCAATTATTTTTAAGTATACAACGACATTTTCATTTCCTTAATGTATTGTTATATGGTCCAGTTAAATAAGTAATAACAGTATGGCCTATCGATTGAAGCTAATTTTTTAAAGGATGTCATAGCCATTGCTATCTTTATGGCTCAAGTGAAAGTAAGAGATGTTCAAAATAATTTTCCACATAACGCAGAAGGTGATAAAGGATTATTAAATGTTCTGTAGAAGTATATTTTAAGAACACGTGGCTTCTATTTTGTTTCTAAACTATCTCACAAGCCTGAGCATAAAATAGAATTACTCAATACAGAAAAATTAACCAATTATGTACTTGTCTGACCATAGTCATCAATTCAGCTGGGAACTGGAAAAATAGTCCATATTAAGTCATAGAGGTTTTATATTCAACAGTGCCAAACATTTGTGATTTTTCACGGAGGCTCTGGTTTCCGCAGTGTCCAAATAACCTCACCTGCTTTTCCAATTTGTCTTTTAGACTATCCTGTGGGTCAGTGATCCCTATTATGTCACATCAATACAGTGGTTAAATAATGATAAATAATTTAAAGTGTGGCAGGTAGTCCACATCTTAATGTCAATTATCTTTATCCATGCAGTATTTCCCAAGTTAAATGGAAGCTACTTCCATTTCCAACTCTGGGTTTTTAACTATCCAAATATATATTTTTTAACATACAAAATTACAGGCTCTACAGAGATGATTGAAACTCAGAATTAACTCAATTTAAAAAATAAATCAAAGTAAGAGAGATTGACCTAAAATACTTAAAAATAATTACAAATATGGTGATACAGTTTTCCAGAAAAATGAGTGTACACTCATTCAATTTTTAATTACGGCAATGAAGGGATTCAAAATGTTTATTTTACATTCTTATTTAAAATGCATTTATTTTGCAATTTCTGTTATTTAATTAATTTAAGCATCTTAAATATTCAATAATTTTTTTAAAGACACACACACAACTAAAGCCTCAACTAAAAACTTGGACGTTTTTCAATTCATCTTAGAGTAAAAAAAGGTTGAATAAATTTACAAGTCCACATGCAGGAAGTCTGTCTGTTGGGTGGTATCATCACATCTAAACATGTGAAGGAGTAGAGTCACTTAGCAGGTCCTCACTTTCCTCGATTTCATGAAAGATTTTTTTCATTGTCCAGTCGCAGGCACAGGAAACTGCTATCGGCTATGCTCTCCACTAGAGGGCTCTAAAGAGGCAGTAGTCACTGCAGTTGAAGATTCGGGTATTTATTCAGTCTGTTTCTTGAGGCTGATCATTGACATAGAGGTCTTCACAGGAATAAGCACGATTTTATTTTTAGGTTCAGTTTAATTAATTTCCTGATTAGTAGTAATTAAGAAGGGTATGAATGCATATGTACATCTGTGAGTTTTATCTAATCACATAACCTCGTATTTACCTTACCTGGACTGTATGATTAGTTCATTATAGCCCTGAGGAATCAAGAAAAGGTGTCACATTGTCACATTTGATTTCTTGTTCAGATAAATCTACCCATTTCTGAACTAAAGAGTGTTTAGATAAATGACACATTTTCCTTCTTTTTTTTTTTTTAAACTTTCTTTTTTATATGCAGCATTTCTTCCTTGAATTTCCCCATGAAAAGGTTTATGAGAATCACAGGAGTGTAAGATGTACATATATTCCAGATATTTCCTAAAAAATGTGTTTCAGTAAAATCTACAGTAAAAGTCAAGGAAATATGATAGAACTGACATTTAAAAAACAGGATCACTACAATGAATAGTCATTGTCTTAAGAAGTCCCTTTAGTGTCTGGGGCAGAGGGAAGACAGGGGCTTGCCTTCCTTCACAGAGGTATTATGGAAAGCAACAACTACAGAAAAAAAATGGAATTAATTTTGGCACTTTTATTTAAAGGTATAAACTTCAAGGAAGATCAAGAGAAAAATGGATAGACCAAATGTCCTAATCCTTTTTTGGCAGCAGCACACCTGACATTCCTGTGGAATGTGTCTTGCTCCCATCAGTAAAAGTGACGTACCCTCGTGGGATTTTCAGAAGAGACATGGTACACTGTTTGAATGGTGCATACAAATCTTTGTAAGAATGATCTTCTTTGGAGAAGAACACGCCTAACCTAGAAAAATAAATCCATTTTCTATCTCTATGTAAAACCTTGCAGTCATCTATTTTTAATATCCATCAGAAGTATATATCCTATCTTATCTAGCGACGTTCTTGTTTAACAATATTCTTTTTCTTTTTCTTTTTTTTTGAGACAGAGTTTTCGCTCTTGTTACCCAGGTTGGAGTGCAATGGCGCGATCTTGGCTCACCGCAACCTCCGCCTCCTGGGTTCAAGCAATTCTCCTGCCTCAGCCTCCCGAGTAGCTGGGATTACAGGCACGCGACACCATGCCCAGCTAATTTTTTGTATTTTGAGTAGAGACGGGGTTTCACCATGTTGACCAGGATGGTCTCGATCTCTTGACCTCGTGATCCACCCACCTCGTCTCCCAAAGTGCTGGGATTACAGGCGTGAGCCACCGCGTCCGGCCTGTTTAATGATATTCTAAGTCAATATTATGTTTGACAGGTTCGTTTATGGAGTAATATGCCAAACTTAATGAAATATCACGTTGTGTTATGATGACAGCAGTGAAGTGCAGACTACGTTGCTAGAAATATAAGAATAAGTCCTGAATGCTGAGTACCCTTTATAGACCACCTGTGACCAAATTTGGTCTGATCCTGCCAAAGGATGTCTTCATCCAAAACGCTCTGTAATTAAGTGCCCAGGGAGCAGTGATTGTGGTCTGCTGTGTTTACTGTTGCATTTCCAGGATCTAGAACACTGTCTGGCACATATAGTGGGTCTATAATCAATATTAGGTGAGTGGGTGAAAATGTAATTATTATTCATGGTAATATTTAAGGTTTTATTTTTATTATTGTGCTTTGTCTTATTTTGGATTAATTTTATGCTAGACTTCAACACCCTACCTATTCACTTACATCTTTAATTTTCTCTTTCAAACAGTTTAGCATAACCTAGAAAATTAAGCAAAATAAGTTATTTGCATAGTCACGTGTTAATAAGAATTATTTCATTATATTTCAATAAATTAATAAATTTCTTGCATTTTGATGAAAGAATAAACTAGCAATCTTTACTCTCCTTTAAAACATAGACAATGGATTGACTAAACAAAGTTTACATAAACTATTGACCCTAGAGAGAAATAGTCAAAAATTATCCTCAATGTAATCAATCAATAAATGACAAAAAATTTGTTTTTCCTTAAATTGAACAAACTTTATGTTCAGTTATTTATAATTCATAATAAATTGATTGTATATAAAGAAATTTAAAAGAGTGAGGAAAGCAAAACAAAATTACAGTTGAACAAAATAATGTATATGATTTTCAATGTGTAAGATTATTATATCTTTGTAGTTTTAGTTTTTTGAAATTTAAAATCCTTAAAAAGCAATAGTTTATTTTATGGATTTCTTTTCCCAAAGCAGAAAGGAGGGCCTTCTTATATTACTAAGCTTCCAACAAATGAGATCACAGATGGAGAGCCATAGTCCTCATGCTTGCATAAATAATAAAGGAGTTAACCGTTATATATGAACATTTTAAATGACTCTAGAAATAATCATTATATGCAGACCAATTTCAGTTTTTTGACTTCCTACAAAAAAGCTATTTAATGAGGAAGGAATGAATCAAGGGACTACAGAGATTTTTGAGGGCCCAGGAAATACTGCATGATATTATAATAATAGCTGTGTATCATTATAAATGTGTCCAGACCCATAGAATATACCCTGATGTAAACTATGGACTTCGGACAAAGTGATTTGTGGATGTAGCTTCATCAGTTGTAACAAGTGTACCATTCTGCTGGGAGGCCCTGATACTGTAGGACGCTATGCACGTGTCAGGTCAGGAGGTATATGGGAAATCTCTGTATTTTCCTATTAATTTTGTTGTAAACTGCAAAGAGTTCTGAAAAATAAAGTATTTATTAAATAAACTGCTTAAGGTCCACAAGTTTTCATTCATATTGTTAATTAATTGTGCCACAGATAAGTGGTATTCATTTTAGGAGCATAAATATTCAACAAAGTAGCAATACTTTTTTAAATCAAAAAATAACTCAGTGTGCAGGGAAATGAATGTAACATTTGATTTATAGAGAGAGCCTTGTTTGTAGCTGTGAAATTTAAAGTCCTTATGTGTCCTCAGGACAAGCACATAACAGGAAAAGATAGTGCCACACAGGTCCCTTTATATTGCTCTACTTACTCATGCATCAGCTCATATCTCTTATGTAGTCCTTTATGAGTTTGATTTGTTTTGCTCATCAATTTAAAATTATCTGAATACCCTTTTATAACCAATTGCATTTTGTCAGTCTTAAAGATTACAAGGAAAGAACTTAGGAAAAAAATTAATGCATTATTTGTGAGGTACAAAAGCAACCTAGCCACTTCAACAACAATTTTATATTCAGTTATTCAAGAATTTAAGAATCAACAGGGCCAGCTTTGGTTGAAGGAAATAGTTGTAGTAGGGCTAAAAACAAAATTTAGCCTGTTTAACTCACAGGTTCTGAACATTAGAGAGGTTCCCAACTTGGAAAAATGAATGTTCCCTTGTTTGCTTGTATGCTTTAGGGAGCATTAAATTCCAAAATAAAAGCAGTAAATGATGATTCAGTAAGACCTACTACACTGGAGGAGTTCTTCAAATAAATCTTAGGACTTGGAAATCTTGAAACACCCTCCATCAAGTTATATTACGATAGAATAAATAGAAAAATTAAAATGAGAAAAGAAAAAGGCTGATGTGAATTATGGTTTTAGAACATTAATAAGATCCCCCAAATAATCCTAACATTGACAATAAAATCTAATAGGAATTTTTACTCAATCACAATGTCTCTAGAAAGCAATAAACTCTTGGGCAAGTAGTGTAAATAGAATTTTATGTGACAGACACGATGATTCAATCCACCTGATCAAGATACCACTTTCTATCACCTTACTTTATGTGTGAGCGTTTAATAACTATTTAGAAATTCCTACATGATCTCATTATTAGTAATTTTTCAAGAGGTCTTCTTAACAGCAAAATGTTCATCTGTACTTGCTTACTTATCAGGTGGTGAATCACAAGTTTGTACATTTGGGGAAGAAGGCTAATAATGTTGTAGATATCTATATTACTGCTTGCTAATGACTTCCAGAGAAAAGCTAGGCAGGCTCATTAAGCAATGATAGGCAGCAGTGAAAACAAGAAATAAGGATGAGAATAAATGTCCAAGCTCAGGACATACAGAAAGCATGACCTCTTCAAAGCTATTTAGATAACAGGGCACAATTAGAGATCAATAGATGCATTTTATTAGTGATTTATATGGAGTAATGTTTTCTAATGTGTCGTGATCTTGCATTATTCTTCTGTGCAAATAATGATGGCAAATGAAAAGTACGTGAAAGTAGAAAACCAACAGAAGAATACAAAGTTTAAGAAATACTGACATTTTACTTCCTGGCAGTTATCACCTTAGCAGCTTTGATGTAAGCCACTTTCCTAAAAATGGGAATTTGGTTCTGAAGAACTACATTTTCCTTCAGAGGTTTTAAAATTTCAGAAATCCAGTATTTTAAAATTAAAATTTAAGAACCATGAACCAAGAGTAGAGATTAAAAAAGAAAATAACACTGATTCTTAAAATGTATTTATTTGGTATTTTGAATTATATTATTAATTAATATCACTTATTAGACATTTAAAAGCAGCTAACGCGGACCAAATATATATAATATAAAAATCATTAAGTTGGAAGGTTGAAAGACAGTGTATCTATTATTGTTTTTGTTTTGTTTTGCTTTGTTTTGAGAAGAGTATCCTTCTGCCACCCAGGCTGGAGTGCAGTGGCATAATCTTGGCTCACTACAACCTCCGCCTCCCAGGTTCAACTGAATCTCCTGCCTTAGCCTCCAGGGTAGCTGGGACTACAGGCACGCACCAGCATGCCTGGCTATTTTTTTTTTTTTTTTTGTATTTTTAATAGACACAGGGTTTCACTGTGTTAGCCCTGATGGTCTCCATCTCCTGACTTTATCATCCACCTGCCTACACCTCCCAAAGTGCTGGGATTACGGATGTGAGCCACCATGCCTCGCTGAATGTTTCTGTTATTTAGGAGGTCGAACTAGCATATCAGATACAAATCTTTGAAAATATTTCTACAAGAAAATGGAATCCCAAGATATTTCCATGGGGAAATCTGTAATTTACATATTCCATTTATCTATTTTTGTAGAAAGACTAGTGCATGGTAATTTCAAGTGAAGCCTTGCTTCAATTCGAAGGAAAAAAAAATTATAGCAAGATGTTAGAAGATATATAATGGAATTAAATATGCAAGACCATCTAGGATGTATATATAAAGACCCTATAATCCCTTACTAAAATTATGTCTCTTATCAATAGCAACATTTAATTTTAATCTCATGAAAACAATAAAATATTAACCATAATTTTGTAGATTTCATCAGATATAATTTGTCTGTAAAGTTCCACTGTTTAAAACGTCACCTAAAATACTATGAACATATTGGCTGTTTACTTAGTAGGAGACACATAGAAGTGTGGTCATTGATCAGAACCTACAAGCTCACTCCAATCAGAGTAATTTTGTACAATGAATGAACTCCAAAGACATTTAAGAGCAACATGTTTGATGAAGGAATATGATGATAATCACTTGAATGCAGTGATTGGAATGTTGATACCGAGATTGTAAGCAACATGTGAACACACACAAAAGCTCTTTAGATTCTTGTTCGACAACGTTATCAAAGATAAATTATCATTTGTCATATTATAACATTACACCACTAGAAAGAAAAGAGGGAGTCATCTAGAGTCTAAAGTGAAAAAGGATTTTTTTCCTTCTATTATTTTTTTATTTTATTTTTTATTTTATTTTTCTTTATTTTTTTAATTTTTTTAAAAAATTTTTATTGCATTATAGGTTTTGGGGTACATGTGCAGAACGTGCAAGATAGTTGCATAGGTACACACATGGCAGTGTGTTTTGCTGCCTTCCTCCCCTTCACCCACACTTGGTATTCATCCCCAGGCTATCCCCCCCAGCCCCCCCGCTGTCCCTCCCCCATTTCCCACAATAGTCCCCAGTGTATAGTAGACTGCCTCTCTGTGTCCATGTGTTCTCATTTTTCTCACCCACCTATGAGTGAGTATATGCAGTATTTCTTTTTCTGTTCTTGTGTCAGTTTGCTGAGAATGATGTTCTCCAGATTCATCCATGTCCTTACAAAGGACACAAACTCATCATTTTTGTTTGCTGCATAATATTCCATGGTGTATATGTGCCACATTTTCCCAGTCCAGTCTATCATCGTTGGGCATTTGGGTTGGTTCCAGGTCTTTGCTATTGTAAACAGTGCTGCAATGAACATTCGTGTGCATGTGTCCTTATAGTAGAACGATTTATAGTCCTTTGGATAGATACCCAGTAATGGGATTGCTGGGTCAAATGGAATTTCTATTTCTAGGTCCCTGAGGAATCGCCACACTGTTTTCCACAATGGTTGAACTAAGTTACACTCCCACCAACAGTGTAAGAGTGTTCCTATTTCTCCACATCCTCTCCAGCATCTGCTGTCTCCAGATTTTTTAATGATCGCCATTCTAACTGGTGTGAGATGATATCATACGATCCAATTGATTTGAGTATATGGTGGCTGTGGTGAGAGTATACTTTAGCTATGGATTTTACAGTGGCTGTGGTGAGAGTATACTTTAGCTATGGATTTTACAGTGATTGCAGTTGTCTAATCTAAACAGGAACTTTAAAGAGGGTTACATTTTAAATGTAAATATAAACTCTTAGTCATCACATGATAATGTAATAATTTGATGTTTCCTGTAATCCAGAAATTAAAAGAAGTGTAACTAATGGATTAAAAATTTCCACTCACCCAGGCTTTCTGAGTGAAATAAAAACACAAAAGTTCATTTAAAATTAATGTGATAAGGTCCCGGGGACTAATGAGACCTATGCATTCACAAAAATAGCTAAATTCCCAGAAGTATCTGTCTCATTTCTGTCCAAACTAGGTGTCTGATCTTGAACAAAAGCCCCTGAGGTCCTACTGTGTTCATCTTCAAAGTAAGCTTTTATGGCCTATGGCTTATAAAATCCTCTTTAATGCTAAAACACTTTTATATAGAAAGGAAAAGGAAAAACAAATACCTTTTAGGGTACTACACCATTGTACTTATTTGAAGTGGAAAATTACATAAGTGGTTTTAGTATTTTGAGATGATGAAACAAGTAATCTCAGCAGTAATATACTTACTTGCTCCTTCAATGAATATGGTCATAATTATGTATTTTGCCTTTTTTTCCTCTTTAAAACCACTTCAAATACTATCAACTTAGTAACAGATCCCTAAGGTAACTGATTGCCTACTACCCATCTGACTTCCAAGAAGCAATGCAGGCAGCTCATTAGGAGAGTGTCTTTAGAAGAAATAGGATATAGCTAAGGAATACTGAAATGGGACATGGAAATTCCCCGGATATTCACCAATCCTAACCTTTCTCAGACAACATAGTTCTAAAAATAGTTTTAGAATAAAACACACATATGCAATGTTTAGAATTTGCCAAAATTAGAAAAAAACTTCCTGAAAGATATATATTTTCTTTACATTTGTTCTTTTGCATGTATAGATTTGATCTACGTAGACAAAACAGCATCCATTAGCTATTCATTTTAATCACATTAAAAATATATATTACCAACATTTTAATATCATGTATATGGTTATGTCAACATTTAGTCCTGTGGACATATACTTTGACAGTTTATTTATTTCCATTTAAAAATTATCTTCATTTAGCTATAATTTATTTGTTTGTTTGTTTGTTTGTTTGTTTGTTATTTTTTAGATGGAGTCTTGCTCTGTCGCCAGACTGGAGTACAGTGGCGCAATCTCAGCTCACTGTAACCTCCACCTGGGTTCAAGCGATTCTTCCACCTCAGCCTCCCGAGTAGCTGGGACCACAGGCGCGCGCCACCACGCCCGGCTAATTTTTGTATTTTTAGTACAGACGGGGTTTCACCATGGCCAGGATGGTCTCGATCTCTTGACCTCGTGATCCGCCCGCCTTGGCCTCCCAAAGTGCTGGGATTACAGGCGTGAGCCACCGTGCCCGGCCCATTTAGCTATAATTTTTACATAACTGTGTCTATGTAAACTGATAGATAGGTACACCTGTGAAACCCTCACTATAATCGGGATGCAGAATGTTTCCACAATCATGGAAACTTTCCTTACGTCTGTTTGCAATCCATCTCTCCTTTGTTGCTCAGTTCCAGGCAACCGCTGACCTTTCAGTTGCTATCCATTAGCTCAGCTTTCCAGATTTTTAATTGAACAAAATCTTACAACATATATTATGATGTCTTTTTGCGTGCAGAAACCTGAATTTCATATGTGTCCATGTTGTTGTATGCATCAGGAGTTTGTTTCTTTTTGTTACTGAGAAATATTCTATTTTAGAAATAGAATAAATTTTTAAACTCATTCACCCCTGGATGACATTTGACATTTTTTTAATTTTTGGTTTTTGTGAATAAAATTGCTGTAGAAATTCACATACAAGCATTTTTGTAAAATATTTGTTTTCATTCATATTGGGTAAATACCAAGAAATAAAATCACTAGAGCATACAGTAATTATATTAATACTTTAAATATATGATTTCTTAATCTTGATTTTGTAACAGCAGTGAAGTAGGCAAAAGCCAGTTGTTCCAACCCTTGTCTATATTTGACCTTTGAATTTTAGCCATCCTGTTGGTGATTAGTGGTTTCTCGTTTTGGTTTTCATTTGCATTTTCCCTGATTTTTTTTTTTTTTTTTTTTTTTTTTGAGACGGAGTTTCGCTCTTGTTACCCAGGCTGGAGTGCAATGGCAGGATCTCGGCTCACCGCAACCTCCGCCTTCTGGGTTCAGGCAATTCTCCTGCCTCAGCCTCCTGAGTAGCTGGGATTACAGGCACGCGCCGCCATGCCCAGTTAATTTTTTGTATCTTTAGTAGAGACGGGGTTTCACCATGTTGACCAAGATCGTCTCCATCTCTTGACCTCGTGATCCACCCGCCTCGGCCTCCCAAAGTGTTGGGATTACAGGCGTGAGCCACCGCGCCCGGCCTCCCTGATTGTTAATGCTGCACATTTTCTCTTGTGCTGTATTCATCATTTGTGTATCTTTCTTTGTGATATCCTTTCAGATCTTTCGCTTATTTTTTAATCGGCTGTCTGCATATTATTGCATCAGAAAGATTAATTATATTTTCTAATATAATTTTTTTGAAAGATAAATGTATTACGAACGTTTTCTTTCATCCTTTGGTTTACCTCTTTGTGGTTCTAATGCTGTGTTTTAAGAAATAAGTTTTTCATTTTGATAAAGTCCAGTTTATATGTTTTTGCATATATTGTGCTTTTGTGTCCTATCTAAGTAATCTTTGTTTTAAAGTGACAAAATGTTCTTGGTTTCTTTTTCTGCATTTTTGAAATTCTAGCTTTTTCTGTTTAAGTATCTGATTAAAGCTAAGTTTTATGTATGGTGTGAAGTAAAGTTAAATGTTCACTTTTTTCCCCAATATGAGATACCCTGTTTTTCTAGCATAAGTTGTTGAAATGTCTTTCTTTACTCGTTGAATTATCTTGAAATTGTTGTCAAAAACCTATAGAGCCCATAGGTATAGGTCTATTTCTGGATCATGTAGTCTGTTTTATTGACCTATATATCTATTCTTTCAGAAACACCACTCTTTCTTACTAGAGATCTAGACAGAGTAAGTCTTAAGTACAGGTTTTCCTACAACTTCGTTTTTCTTTTTAAACGTTCTTTTGGCCAGATTAATTGCCTTTTCTTATAAAATTTTGAATCAGATTAAAAATTTCTGCAAAAAAGTTCTTAGTATATTTATTGGGGTTGAAATTGGAGTAGAATTACCGACTTAGTAATATTTAGTCCAATATATGAACACGGTATATTTTCATTTATTGACATTTTATGTAATTTCTCTCAACAATGTTTTGCAATTTTCTGTGTAAATGTCTTGCATACATTTCATTACATTTAATTCTATGTGTTGCATTTTAATACTATTGCACATTTTATTTTCCATTTATTTTTGCTGCTGGAATATAAAAATATAATTGATCAATTATTCTACCTTATTCTTTGCAATTTTGATTCATTTGCTTACTTGTTTGAGTTGTTTGCATAGTCCTTGGGATTGTCTATGAAAACAATTCTTCCATCTCTGAACAGAGATAGTTTGCTTCTTTCTTTTGAATCTTTATGTCTTTTCTGTATTTTTATTATTGCAATGACTGGTACCTCTGGTACAATATTGGGAAAAAGTAAGAGCACTCATTCTTGTCCCGATCCTGATCTTGTGGGGCAAGCATTTAATATATGGCTGAATTAGGGTTCTCCAGAGAAACAGAATCAATAAAACACACATTATATAAATGTACAATAAATCTATTATAAATAATTATGATATATTTTATATAATTTATTTAATAATTATCCTATCATTATTATAGAATATGGATGTATATTATAAGAAATTGACTCAAGTAATTATGAAGGCTGGCACGTCTAAAATCCTTAGTGTGATCCATGAGGCTGGAGATCTAGGAGAGAGAATGCTTCAGCTCCAGTCATAAGGCTAGCAGGCTGAGGAACCAGGAGAACTGATTTCATAGTTGAAGTCCAAAACAGTAGTCCACAGCAGGAGAACTGACATTACAGATGAATTCTGAAGGCAGTTTACCGGAGGCTTCTCTTGCTTGATGCGGGCTGGCTTTCTGTTTCTTTCAGGCCTTCAACTGATTGGATGAGGCCCACCTGCATTATGGAGGGCAATCTGTTTTCCTCAACATTCACTGATTGAAACGGTCATCTTCTCCAAAAACACCCTCATAGGATCATCAACAATAATGTTGGATCAAATGTAGGGGGCTTTGTGGCCCAGCCAAAGTGACAACACAAAATTAACCATTATAAACACCATTAATTATGATGTTAGCTGGGGGCTTTTTGTAGGTGTCTTTCATCAGATCAAGTAAGTTCCTTCCTATTCCTGGATGAAAATAGATTTTACCATGAATAAATGTTGAATGTTGTTATATATGTTCCTACTTCTTTTGAAGAAGTCTTATCCTTCATTCTAATATGATGAAATACACTAATTGATTTTGAATGTTAAAACACATTTGTATTCCTAGGATGAACCCTACAAGGTTGTTGTCTATTATCTTTTTACATATTTTATATATTACCATAGGCAAATATTTTGTTAATGACTTCTGCATCTATATCATGAGAGATATTAATCTATAATTTTCTTTGTAATGTCTTTTACAAGTTTTATCATTAGGTTTATGCTGGGCTAGTGAGATGAGTTGGAAAGAATTTTATCCTCTTTCCTGATAGTATCTATGTATAATTACTTGGATGTTTAATAGAAGTTGCCAATGAAATGACTATGCCTGAATTTTTGTTTCATGGAAGTTTTAAAGGATACATATAATTTCTATATCTCATTTAGATTTTGCTGAATTCCTCTCAACAATGTTTTAAAATTTTCACTACAGTTGTCTTTCATATCTTTGATATTATTTTACTAAATGGCAATTCATATTATTTTATTTTTTGCCAATGTTTTCTTACATTTCTTCAAGGAATTTCTTCATTTTATATATGTATTTTTATTTTCCTGATATATCCATTTTTAAATGTGCAATATAAATTATTCTATACATTATTACTCTCTGAAACTATATCAATTTTTCCTGAATTCTTTTTTTCACCTTGGAAGATCTGTTAAAATTTTATTAGTAAGCTTCTCTGAGAAATGCCTAAAGTGGCTTTTATTGGACCTAGAAATCTCAGAAAGCTATTTCCTAACCATACTTTCATGAACACTTTACATAATGTGAGTAGCAATATTCTTACTACTGTTTTACACCCATCTTTAAAACTCTATAACTACTTGAAATTATAGAATCACAAAACGTTTGATAGCTGAAAAGAGATTTATAGATCATTTAATATAAATTTACTTTTTTGCTTTTCCCACTAAAATAACATTCTGTTCTTGTCAAACATATCTTTATTCCTAATTATTATGCCTGGTTCAATAAGCTTAACAATATGTTTGCCTATGACTTGTCAATTTAAATGCTGAATGTGGGCGCACACAGAGAATTATAAAGCATAGGAAAATTGCATTTAAACTAAACTTAATATAAATGATTAACTAGAACATGTAACCAGAAAATGTACAGAGCTTTTTTTTACATTTGTCTACTTGTCTTTTTGAAGGTACAGTACATAAGAATGACATTAGCTGTAATTATTTTTAGATTGCCACTAATTTACTCTGTTGCCGTTAAGGGAGGTTCAACAATTGTGTTTTGAATTTCTTCAACTGAAACATTATATGTGTTTCTCATATCTTCATTTCTAAGAAGGTAATGGTAAAAATTTTGAAGAAAGTATTATCCATGCACATATATACGTTTTTTAAAAAAGTTTTCACAAATGTCCTCCTGAACTAAAATTTGCAAAATAAATTCTTCAGGAGAGACTCCTACCTTTTCTATAGGGTCGCATAAATACGGACGCTATCATGATAATATTTAAATATATAAAGTAGGTTTCCAGCTAAAATTATTCTTTTATTCCATTTGCCTCTCAAAACATACGTGCAATCACTAATAGCTACTTTTCATTCCTCAAAAAACAATGAATACAGAACACCTTTGAGTAGCAGATGAACGTGCTATCAGCTCAGGAAAAAATATTTGTATCAAGAGTGTTGTCTTCTGATAACTTCAGAGAATCCAATATTAATATATGAAGCTAGGACTTTTATTTGCAACTCATCAGGGGCATTTTCTGATAGTCAAATGAACAAAGTGAAGATGTAAACCCAACTGTGACATTCTACGAACCTTGGGATCCACAGTAGATGTATTTGGGTTTAGAATCTGAAAATCTCTTAAAAGAGTTGCCTCAGTTTCTGGCCTGTACTCTAAGAATTTTATGCCAATTTTTTCTTAAAAACTTTATTTTCTAATTCTGATATGAATTTTAAACATCTTTAATGAGATATAATACCTTTATTAGAAAATTAATACATTTGCATTATGCAATTCAGTTGTTTTTCATATACTTACAGAATTACTCAAACGTCATCCCAATCTAAATGCAGAGTATCTTAATTACTCCGGAAGAAACCTCGTACTCTTTAACAGTCACTCTTTGAGCATTTTCTCTGAAGCTTCATAGCCCAGCTCTAGTAAACAGCCTATTTTCTGTTTATAAATTTGCCTATTTTGAAAATTGCATAGAACAAAATCACACAATTGAGTGGTTTTTTTGTGACTGACTTTTTTTTTTTTTTTTTTGCCATAATACTTTGGTGCCATCCTTGGTGTGGCAGACATTATTATTTCATTACTTTCATTGAAAAATACCATTCTGTTCTATTTTATGTTGTGCTGTATTTAATCACTCTTCTATTGGCCTAAACACTAGGATTGTTTCCGCTTTTTGGCTATTGTGAAGGATGCTGATAGAAAAATTTATGTACGAGTTTTTCTATACGTTTATATTTTCATTTCCTTTGGGTATGCACTTAGACGTGAAGTTGCTGGGCCACATAGTAACCCAATGATTAACTTTTTGAGGAATTGAAAAATGTTTTCCAAGGTGGCTACACCACTTTACATATTTTACCACGAATGGATGAGAATTCCAGTTTCTCTACCTCGTCCCCGGAATTTGTTATTGTTTGTCATTTTTATTGCAGCCATCATAGCATAGCCCTTTCTGTGTACTCCCACTTCCATCATTTATTTCTGAGAAACCATGGGCTTCTAAGCCTTTTATACTTCTAGCTATTACATGTTGATCTGTTATTATTTGGGAGGGAGGTTTACGGTATAAGAAAGAGACCCAGCTTAATTCCATTGCATGTGGATATCCAGTCCTAACATCATTTGTTGAAAAGACTGTGTTTTCTCTCTTTATTGTTTTGGCATTCTCTCAAAGTCATCTTATTTTAGTTTTAAACTTTTAAATTTTTGATTTTTTAATGTTATCTATATAACGTATTTATATGGTGCATGTGTTATTTTGATATAAACATATGGTGTGTAATAACAAAATGAAGATAATTGAGATATTCTACCTCAAAAATGTATCATTTTTTTTCTGTTGAGAATACTGCAAAGCTGACCCTATAGTCATTTTGAAATGTGCAATAGATTATCATTAAACTGTAGTCACCCTACTATCCATCAAATACTAGGTCTTACTTTTTTTATCAAACTGTGCTTGTACTCATTCACCAACTCTTCATACACCCTCTCCCCACTGCTCTTCTGACCTTCTGGTAATCGTCATTCTATTTGCTACCTCCATGAGATCAAGTTTGTAAGCCCTTAACGTATGAGTGAGAACATGCTATATTTGTCTTAATATATTTTATATTAAGACCCTTAACGTATGAGTGAGAACGTGCTATACTTGTCTCTCTGTGCCTGGCTTATTTCACTTTACATAATATCCTCTAGTTATGCCTGTATTATTGTAAATTACAGAATTTCATTATTTTTTATGACTCAGTAATATTTTACTGTTTAGATATCACATTTTATTTAATAGATTTAAAAAATCATTTGATACCAACAGTCAAGGTGTTGAAAACCATGCTATACTCTCAATTATCTTCCTCTTCCTTCAACTCACATCCAAAAATAGCATTCACTTCCAGAAAAGCAGTCATTTGAGATCCCAGAAAACACAATGTCTTTCATCTTTACATATCTCCTGTAATTAGAAATTATATCATTAGAAGAAATGAAATGAACAATGAAAAATAAATGGTCCCATGGCTAATTCGACTCCCTATTTTTGCAAAGCTGGGAATGGATAGAACATTTAATATTTTGACTAATTTTTGAGCTGCACTCAGTGCAAACCAATTTTTAAAAGTATTACATTTATTGAATCACTTCTCAAGCTACTTTTATTTTCCTCACTTTTCACCTCCAAATCTTCAAAACTCAGATTTGTTATCTGATGATCGGCAGCTGAGTTCTGATGTGACAGCAACAGGAATTCTATGTCCCCTTTCGAGAGATTGCCTTTAAAAAAAATTCTATCACTGTAATACTTTTTTTTTGTCCTATTGGAGATTTTGGCTGGATACAGAGTGTTTCTCCATAGAAAAATATGGGATTTAGTAAGCTTTCTACAATGGCCTCCAAAAGATCCAAGAGAAAGTACCATATTCTTTAAAAAAGCTTTCTTTTCTTCACACTGAAATTTTCTAAGAAGAGGATTGTAAATCCCAATAGAAAACAAACAAACAAATGAAACTAAACACTGCCTGTATGTCATTCTATGATTTGGCAACAAAAGTGGTAAGAATGGTGGTAAGTCCCAGCTTGGATTCATTCTCTTCATCACATTCTGGTACACCTTAAAAAAAAAAAAAAAAAAAAAAAAAAAAATAGAATGGTGGTAAGTCTTCCTTTCTTTTCTTGTTATTACATCAGAGACAAAGTCCATTTTATCTTAAAGAGAACTGAATCTTAGAAATATAGTTGCCATCTTAGTTGAAATGGCCTGATCTCTAAAAGCCTGCCATTTATCACCTACGAAATGTTAGAAGATTTACAGTAAAATATGCTTTTAAAGTATGAAAGATGTGCAATATTGATTGTGGTGGGAACAGCAAAAAGTTTGCATTTTAAGCAACTATGCCTTCCTTGAACATCAGCAGACGCCATCAATGAATTCCAAATAGAAACGAGAGATTTATCCTCTTCCATGCACTTCTCTCAACTAACATTGCCCATTCACTCAGGAGCATTTAGGTTCCAGGAACAATAGCAGCAAAAAGAAAGAGCTCTTGAAAGGCAGTGAAGAAGGATATTTCTGCCCAGGAAGAAAGAAATCCTTCACGTAACTGTATTTTCTTTATACCATATACTTTTTTTTTTTTTTTTTTTTTTTTTTGAGACAGAGTCTCGTTCTGTCGCCAGGCGCCAGGCTGGAGTGCAGTGGCGTGATCTTCACTCACCGCAACCTCCGCCTCCTGGGTTCAAACAATTCCCCTCCCTCAGCCTCCTGAGTAGCTGGGATTACAGGCACGTGCCACCATGCCCAGCTAATTTTTTATATTTTAGTAGAGACGGGGTTTCACCATGTCGACCAGGATGGTCTCGATCTCTGGACCTCATGATCCACCCGCCTCGGCCTCCCAAAGTGCTGGGATTACAGGCGTGAGCCACCGTGCCCGGCCCTATAATATACTCTTAAAGACCCTATAATGAGATCGAGACCATCCTGGTCAACATGGTGAAACCCCGTCTCTACTAAAAATAAAAAAAATTAGCCGGGCATGGTGGCGCGTGCCTGTAATCCCAGCTACTCAGGAGGCTGAGACAGGAGAATTGCCTGAACCCAGGAGGCAGAGGTTGCGGTGAGCCGAGATCGCGCCATTGCACTCCAGCCTGGGTAACAAGAGCGAAACTCCGTCTAAAAAAAAAAAAACAAAAAAACAAAAAAACCCTATAATGACTGCTTTAATACTACCAGGAAATATTTTGATGCAAAAAAAATCCACTGAGGTTTAAATAAAAAAAATTTTAAAGTAACTGCGAGGATCCAAATGTTGATCATGATGACAATATCATTTTCTATTTGCAACAAAATTAAAATAATGTAGTTTCTCATGATGATTATGAAAAATTTGATACGAAAACTGAATTAGTGCCAGTTCTAATATAGTACATCCAAGAAGGCATATGGCACATTTTTTAACTTAAGGAACCTTAACAAATGCACAATACAAACATCTCAGAGCACAAATTCATGAAAATTCACGACTATGAATACTTAGGTAAGATAATGTAACATCCCAAAATGGAAACTTCTTAGACATTATAATTACCAAAATATAAATTCAGAACTATGTATTAGCATTTCATGTTCTGTCTGAAATATTGGTTTAAAAACAAAACTGTAGTAGCAGCTCTTCCCGGAAACTGTGAAAATATTTTAAAGAATTTAAAAATGCACGATCTGAAATAAGAATTTATGCAGAAGTTTGTCTGTGGTAGTGTTAATAATGAACATAAAAATTGAAGAAATCCCAAATAGAATAAGAGCAAAATGAATACCATATAACAGAATATTACATAGCTCTTAGAAATTATATAATTATCTAAAGAGCATTCAATTAGTGGCCAAATTGCTTATGATAGAAAATTTGAAAAAATATCAAACTCTAAAATCATGTAGAGTATTAGTTGGAATACTTGAAAATATAGGGAGAGAAATAGGTTAGAAAACTTTTAAATTACCAAGCAATTACACGGGCTGTAAAATCACGGGTAATGTTCATGTTCTTTGCTGTGTGTTCTCCCTTTTAATATGAATGTAATGCTATGTAGATAGAAAAAAACTGTTGTTAACACTGGGTTTCTAATGCCAGAACAGTAAAAAGAAATGCCAACATCTAGTAAAGCAGCTGGATTATCAGAGGAGGTTAAAGATTCTGTGTTTTTCCATTTAAGCTTAAATAACAGTTACCATTCTGAACAAATAATGATGGTTTCTGTCAGGAATCAAGCGGAAAATTCAGTTTCTAGAGAAAAAGATACTAGATACTTGCAACTTCACTAGACAAGTGTAAGAAAACAAAAAAGCAGGTAATTAATTCATTTGCTATGCTGAAGATGTATATGTACATACACATGTATATTTAAATACTTATGTACATTTACACAAATATAAACATGTATGTATGTATATATGCAATAATCAAGATATATATATATCGTGATGTGTGTGTGTGTATTAATTTCAGTATAGTTCATCCCATGTTAGCCTATTTATCTCAGAAATTACACTATACCTAAAGATTTTAGTAGAATAAAATACTAATTCTAAATGATACGATTGGCGGAAAGATTATTACATTAGCAACTATTTGCAAAGCTAGATGAAGATGGGGAGAACCCTGCACGGGGCTCACTTGCAGGACATGTAGGAGCCATCTCTTTCCACCCTAGGAAATATGTCTTAACATTCCCATTCCTGGACCTTCTCAAGCTTCTCCCTTACTTTTTCTGCTGGTCTGTCTCAGAATTCTTGCATTCTATTTCTTAATTTAAGAACAAATGGTTTTAAATTCATTCCTCAGATTTTATTTTTGTTTCAGTGCGTCTATTCTTTTTCTTTAAATTTCAGATGGAAGTATTCCTCTTTTTCCTGAGATTTATCCTTGGCCTGTTGGTTTGATTCAATCCTCTGCTCCTTTCAGAATATTGCTCCATAGCCAATTTATGACCTGTCTCCTCTCAAGGAGTCCCCAATACCCTCCTCCATATTTGTTCTTTCTCCCCAGAGATAGTCTTAAGATTGCCTTCAACTAAGAAAATTCTTTATATTATGAATTCTTCTAAGTACAGCTCTGTATCTTTATTCACGCAACCTACAAATAATACTGAAAAACTAGTATCTGCCAGGAACTATTCTAGGTCCTAGGAATATAGCACTGGTCAAAAGAGGAAATTCCTTCTCTACTATAGCTTACATTCTGGGGGTGGTGGAGGACAGGGAAGGATAGAGGAACATGCATTTTTAATATGCCAAATTGTAATAAGTATTAAAAAGAAAGAGCAGGCAAGGATAGTTAGTGATAAAAGGGACCAGGGACCATTTTTAAATCAGATGACCATGTATAGTCCATTTGGTAAGATGGTGTTTATCAGAAAGAACCAATGGAGTGCATGTGAATAACTGGGAAATTAACAGAATTCCAAATGCAAAAGCCTGAGACAAGGGAAAGGCCTGCATTTTGTTCAATAAATGGCCAGGATTCCCATGTGGTTACAGCAGTATTAGCTGCAGAGGCTCTTGAGGGGAGTATAAGACATAGTTCAGAGACTTTGAGATGATGCTGAGGCTTGTGGGCCATGATAAAAACTTCATATTTCTCGTGGAGTAAAATTGGACGTGACTGGAGGGCTTAAAGCAGTGGAGCAATATGATAATCTTCTTTCTGCCAAATTTCTTGAATTCATAATTCACTTCATCATCTCCAGTTTACTCCTCTAGTCTTTTCACTGCATACTGGCATCTGCCCTCACTGTTCATCTAAGGATAAACTAAAAGCTCACCATGATTTTTAAAATTGCCAGGGTACACAGCTTTTTACACAATTTGCCCTACACACACACACGTACACACACACACACACACGCGTACACACGGCCTCTATCTCGCTCCTTGGCTTTCCTGCTCTTTCTGCGCTTCTGGTCTTTACAGTTTCTGTATGCTAAGACACTGCCTAATTACTAAACAGCTCCATGTGAAACTCCTGCAAACTCCTCTAACTTACATTCTGCAAGCCAAGCCTGTTTCTTCACTAAACCACCTTTCTTTTTGTGGTCCTAAATCAGTGTTGCGGCAGTAATCTCTTCTGTACTAAAAGAACCCTAATGCCATATTCAAATTTTTCTTCTTTTATTGACCTTTACACTCGAGTGCTTCCTATTTCAATGGATGCTATGGCTCCACTGTCTTATAAATCTGTCTTTGATATCTCTTTTCCATTTCCAGTGTATCTTCTTGTACTTTTGGAGGAAATTATTCTTTGCGCTCTTTTATCCAGAAGTTTCTTCCCACTTTCCTCCAGGAGGCAAAAAAAATTACAATCACACACACTTCTCTCTAAAATAAAAGTCCCATCACCTGTCTCTCATCTAAAATTCGGTTGGTTCTCCAGTTCCCAAAGAATAAAGATTGACCCCCTTAGCATGGTAACCATAGTCCTCAACGAAGTCCAGCCGCATTTTCCGAAGTTCACATGCTCAGACCTGGCTGAATTACGGTTATGAGGCACTATACAGCCTTTGCCTTCGTCTTCCCTCTGGATGAGACTTCCTCATCTTCCCCATCTTTCTCTAAGGCATGGTCGTTATCTAGTATACTTGTGATGTCTTCTGTGTGTAGATCTTTCTTTGTTTGTTTGTTTGTTTTTTTTCCCGTTAGGACTTACTACTGCATTTTTTCATTAAAGATTTATTTATAAATTCATGTTTTCAACTTACATCATATTCCCACCATCAAATTTATACATAATAGTCTCTGTCATTTTATCGTAAGCATCTTGAGCATCGTAACTCTCTGATTTAGGTAAGCCTAGTGTGTTGAACATGAGAATGAGTCCCTATTTTGACATTAAAATGAATCAGGTATATATCTCTAACAGTCCAGTTGCACAGGATTTTTTAAACTAATAGACATGAAAAAAATTTAAAAAAGTAAATGTATGTTGGCTACTATAATAAATATTACAATTTGCTAATAATTCTAATTTTTTTCTTCCTAGCACACGATATGATTGAAACTTAGTCATCCTATTACAGACAAGGCTATGTGACATGAATAGTCAGATACATGAATAGAAATGACATATGTCATTTCCAGGGAGCAAAGTTGATCTTTAATGTTTTATCCTCTCTTCTTTCTCTCTTGGTGACATGTAACATTCCAGTTGGTAGATCCTTCATCAGCTTGAGTCCTATAATGGAGTAAGAGATAAACTTTTGTTTTAAGCAACTGAAATATTGGTGTTCTAACATAGAATAACCAAACTTATAAAGAGCAATGAAGCTCTTTATTAATGAAGCTTCTTTCAACAAATACAACCATGCTCTGTGCACCACTTCTGGCAATTATGGTGTTTTGTATAAATTATCTCATTTAGTCCTAGAAAGAGGCTGCACCATTAGCATTAAAGATAAAGAAGTACAGAAAAGTGAGACAATTGACTGAAATTCACACAGCTATTAAGCTGGAAAGTCAAAGCTTGTCTCGATTGCATTTAACTTAACAACCTTAGAGAATTGGATCCTAAGAATTTATTCTATTAATTCATTCTACACTTAGAATGCAATATAACATAGTACTTAGTGGGCCTGGTGTTATACTCTCTGGGTTGAAGTCTCAGCTTGCTCATGTGAAATATGTGACATTAGGTGAATGACATCTTCTCTCCGAGTTTTTATTTTATCATGTGTAATATGAGGTACAAATAGAAACTACTGCATAGGGTTGTTGTGAAGATGAAAGCATTTAGTATGATACCTGATATTAATAAGCATTCAGTAAAATATTCTATTACCTTTATCACTTACTTTATTCTGGATACAGTGATAAAAAAATGTCATTACATTAAGCAAGTCATTGTCCTAGTTCTCAAGGAGAGGCAGACAAGTAAGTCAATAATTGCAAAGGTACATAACACTGTATGATGAATGCACAAGGTCTTGCAGGATGACCAAAAAGAGACATCCTCATCTCACCCACATACAGCTCACAGCCTCTCGTGCGTGGTCTGTTGAACCACTGCTGAGCTATTTCCCTTGATACTGATGGGTAGCCTCAGAGCGGGAGCTGAATGGAGGAGGTGACGTGACAAAATGTCCCCAGCATCAGCTGTAAGATTGAGCTGAACTAGCCTGGCAAGGGAGTGCCATGAGTTTGTGAATCAACTCAACACATGAAATGTCTTATAAGAATATGGAGAATAAAGTAGAAAACCATCACGAACAAATCAAGGAGGTACTTAGATTAGATCCAACACAATCACCAAGGCATACACTTAGGACTTCCTAATGCTTTCATATTGGCATTGCTCCTGTAGCCCAATTTATTTGATGCTGAAGCAGGAGGACATTTCAGAAGCTATCTAAAGAAAGTCAATATTTCACAGACTCAGTTGAGTAACTTGACCTCTTTGAGAGCAGAATCCAAGCAAAATATTAGCTTTCCTGATTCTCCACTGTGTGTTCATTCGTCACCATTGTCTACCACATATCGTAAAAATACAATCCATAAATGCTTACAGAATAATTTACAAAGTATATCTGTAACTCCTGTAGCAGTGGGATGATCGACGAGACAGCTTGTGAAGCAGGCAGCTAAGAATGGAATGCAACACTGTTTCTGGATAGCGCTGTCTGGTTTACAGGCAGCCTGAGATTTCCTCAGCAGTGAGCAGAGAAAGGTGAGTGAAGGTTACAAAAAATATCTTTGGATCGTACACTGTTTTGAAAACCTATCATTCACTCCATGCTGATAAATGTAAAAAGATAATTAAGTGTAAAGAACTCCTCATTGAACAAATGTTTACCGAGCATCTACTCTGTGCACTCATTCAGGTGCTGCAAAGTATTGATCCAAAGATTAGATTTGAACTATCATGGAGCTCAGATTCTATTGGGAAAAAAAGACATCACAAATAAATACATAAAACAGACCTGATAGTTTTATAGTGTTAGAAGTGAGATAAACACAAGACAAGGTATTGTGTAAAGAAATGACTCTGGCCTATTTTGACTGAGTGAATCTGGCATAAGAAGTTAATATTTGAGCAGAGACCTGAGAAGCTGGTGGATGCAAACACCTGAAGATCTAAGGGAAGAGTCTTCCAGGGAGAGTTTTAGGAATAATGTGAATACCGTAAGAAGGGGACACACTTAGACTATGTGAGGCACTGAGAAAAGACCAGCATGGCTAAAATGTAGTGGACTTTGGGGAGAGTTGAAAAAGGTAAATCCAGTATGGTAGACAAGACTGTGACCCCATAGGGATTTATTCTTAGGGTTACAGAGCGAGATTAAGAGTTTCTGAAGGAAAGACGAAGATGAATCCACAGGATTCCCCATTTGAAGACCATTTCTGCCTTGTTGCTAAGCAAATTCTTCCCACCTCAATACATCCACAATCTTAAAGGGAAAGAAGAGAAAATCTGAAAGCACATTTATCTAGAGAGTGAGTTAGCAAAACCAACGTTAGATAAAAAGAACTGTGAATAGATTCTGGATTTAAATCAAAAATAGACTGTATTTGGTAATACTAGACTATTTTCAAATTGCTAAGCCATCACTCTTGCCTTGTATTTTATCTTATAAAAAATAAAGGCAAAGAAGCTACTTTTCTTTTTACACCCATATTTTAATGCGAGTAAACCTGCTACACTGCTGCATTTTAAAACAGATCTTTAATATTATATGAATTCTACTTGCTAGTTTCTGTTCAGTCTGATCCTATATCATACTTAACCTCCATTGCGGTCATGATAAAATGGCTGCCTACTCTCTTCCAATGCTCATTTTAAAAAGAAGCTCATTAGCATTTCTCTGGAAACCAGCATCTTCCTAGAAAATGTAAGCTTAGGAGAGGGAAATAACTAAATTCCATGAAAGAATGTTAGGGAGACAACTTTAGCGTTTTGATGGCTCAAATGAGTTAAACAATACAGTGTTAATTTTACCTTTTAAAACAAGTCTTTTGTCAATAATGCTTAATATAAACTTTTCTCTCAAGTTTTTATTTTTATCTCATATGAAAGTAATTCTTATTACCTATACTTCAGGCATGGAAGAAATAATGAGAGCTTATACATCTCTGTGTAAAATTTCAGCTATACATTTGAATAAAAAATCAATTTAATTAATAGGACATTATACATTAAAATAGAACCCTGTTAAGATTTGGAGATACTTTATTCAGGGAAGAACCTGTATTATTCAACATGTGCTCTACTCTACCGTGAAATGTTGTTGGAAACCTAGTGAGACAGTGTCTAGCTGTTCAGGAGCTGACAGGAGTGTTAATTTCAGGAGTAAACTGTCACACTTGAGCATGACCTGGAAGATTCTTTGGTGAGTATAAGGGTATTTTTATTCCTTATCCAAATAAATAATATGATCTTTACTTATTTTCCTGATCAAAATCCATCTCTCTTTCATGATACGGTACAATTAAATTTGCTTTAAGAGAAGTCTAACCATATCAAGGAATTGCAAGGACCTCTTACTCAAATCACAGTTTGTGTATAGGTTCTATTGGAAGTTTATTTTCAAAACTCACACTTTTCAACATGCTATTTTCATACTTTAAAATTATTTTTTAATAGAATTAAGATGATAATATGAATCATTCTTGTAGCCACTTGAAAGAGAAATGTACAATCTGACTTAAGATGTTATTATTTTCATAGAAGTTCCTACCTTAAAAAAATGCATGTCAAAAAGCGAAGTTTATATTTTAAAGACAATTTTTAGTTGCTCAAGTAACACATGTTCACAGTAGAAAATGTTTAAAATATTGAAAAGACGTATTTTTCCCCAAAATAATTTGAGATGCAGAAAATTTGTGAGGATAATCTGTACAATAATTGGTCTTGGATTAATTCCAAATGGTAAAACATAGAACAGATTGACTCTTTATTCGTTATGAAAAACATGAAACATTTTTTAGGCCAAATCTATAGATGGTATAGAACGTATGTACATATCATATGGTATGCTTAGGTTTTTGCAGAGTGATATTTTATTATTTTATGCCTGAAGATTAAAAAAAGAAACCTGGGAAACAAACTGTTTCTTTTATTTTTCAAAAACTTCTGCAAAGTCTGTATCTTTGATTCCTCATTCACACATTGTCGGGATAGCTGACCCCCGAGTTTGGTGGATAAATGGCACTGCGTCAAGTGGATATGAAACAAATGTGGCACTTCTAAAGCTGCAGCAGCAAACTGCAAATTGGAAATACACCCTTGGTTATCCTATCAACAAAGGAGACCCTTGATGTGTGATTCCACTCATCATTCCCCTTAAGCCATTATCAGACAGCTGAGATCAGACAACAATGAAAGAACATGTGCTCGATTGTTAGCATGTCAGACGTACGTTATTAAAAACAGTAGGGACAAGGGGTGAGATGACAGGAAAGGCATTGGCTTCTTTGTTCCGTATGTGAGGGTTTATTTGGGAAAAAAAGAATTCTAAGAAGCGCTGCCATGTAACTCCTTATGATGAAGGCCTAGCTTTGCCTCTGTTCACTTGATAATCAAGTTTATGTTCTTTCTGTTTGTTTCTTTCATAATGAAAATGATTAGGAACTTGTTTTAACTGCTTACTCATTCTTACCCATTTCAACTGGAAACTCATTTTCTCATTTTCATCTGGATAAATTTCTGATTGTTTTTCAAAGATCTGAACCCAAATTACCTGGTTTGATTGAGCAAGACAGTTTTAATTCACTCCCTCTGAACGGGAGGTGTATGAAGACTTAGGAATGATCTGTTTCATCAGACCTTACAAATAAAAGTAAAACTTATTAATGATCAAGTTCATTGCACATAATATTATACATCATTTAACTAAAGTAATGGGTCAAGTTCAGAGGAAATAATGAGAATCTATTAATAGCTTTTAGGTACACTTGAGACATTGCCCATGAATAATTTGTCAACCTGAATATGTAAAAAAGTACCACAATAGTGTCAAAGGCAAACAGAACTAGTGACCACAAAACGTAATTTGTAAAATAAACTTTTAAAATATAATGAAATTTATAATAAATTTTCTCGTGGAGTTTCTGTAAATATAGGGAGAAATCAGAATTACACAGAGAAATTTACAAATTCGCTTTTTCTCTACTTCTCCAAATTCATTATGTTGGGTAATACTTTAAGTACTCTTAATCCTTCTTTTGAATTACATTTTTTTTATATTCTACACAAAAAGAATGTATATTTTTTTCAATATTGTACATAATAGTTATTTTAAAAATATATACAACTACTTGTCTTATTTCCTATGAAAGAGACACATCTATAGTGTCAGTTTCTTTTTTAAGTAATCACATTAATCAACATTTGTAAAACAATTAAAATGTGGTTTGTGAAAACCAATGAAGGTTCTTACTTTTAATACATTACTTTTTCTCTACTTGGCCAAAACACGAATAGTTGAGGTTTAAATGTGACAATAGTAGAAGTAAAGTATATTGTATTTCTTAAAACTTGATTGAAATTAAATTTAGCATTATAAAATTTGAAAATAAATGTTCTGTCACAGATTAACAAAATAACATAAAATAAAAATCATAAATTTTATGATTTCACTTAATTTAAAAGAGACATAGAATTTATTTAAAATGTTTTTAGTCAACTACAAAAGTAGCTACTAAAAACTCTTTAATTATTTTATTAGCTACAGTCCAAAGTATTGATTTGAAAATTACTCTTTGAAATTGAGTAATTGAAATTACTCTTGTACAAGAATGACTAAAGTCAGAATATATTGAATTAAAATTTTTATAAGTCCTTAATATTTATTTGTGAATCTTCAAAGTCACTATTGTAATTAAGAAATTCCTTTCTTAAAAATTTGCTTAGCTACACTATGCTTAGCTATACTATGCCTAAAATAATTTAAATAGCACAATATAGAGCATATTGTGGTGTGTATTAGCCATAAGTATGAATATGTGGCAATATTTATATGTAACATGAAAATATTAACATTTGTTTTATGTGGTATGTATGGAGGGGAGAGAGAGAGAGACAGAACAAATAAAAATATTTCTATATTTTTTTCGGTATTAATTGTAAGGAAATATTCAAACACTTTGAGTATTTTTTTTCTTTTGCAGCAAAAATAATTTTTTTGTATTTTTCTGAGGTAGAGATTTTTCTCTTCATTGTGAATGAAATTTACAGTTGTTGAAAATGACGTTAATTGTCTTAAAAATCTCAGTAATATTTTCAGAAATCTCACAGTAATTACAAATATTATTTTTCATCCAGAAGTATAATCTGTGGAAGGATGTTTTTTCATTTTTTTTTTTTTTTTTTGAGATGGAGTTTCACTCTTGTTGCCAAGGCTGGAGTGCAATGGTGCTATCTCTGCTCACCACAACCTCTGCCTCCCAAGTTCAAGCGATTCTCCTGCCTCAGCCTCCTGAGTAGCTAGGATTATAGGCATGCATCACCACACCCAGCTAATTCTGCATAATTTTAGTAGAGACAAAGTTTCCCCATGTTGGTCAGGCTGGTCTTGAACTCCTGACCTCAGATGATTTGGCCGCCTCGGCCTCCCAAAGTGCTGGGATTACAGGCATGAGCCACCGGCCTGAAGGATATATTTTCAAGCATTTCTTACCTGTTAGTCATGATCAAAAGTTGGTTGCTTCAACTTTAAGTAACACATCTAAGTTTAATGCACAAATAATAGAAAAAGTCAATGCCAATTTTTTAAAATTCCTTAGTATATTTCTTTTGCATCTTGGCCAGAGTTACGTCATGTGGTCATACCCAGCTGAAAAAAAAAGCTGGAAGGACAAACATCTGGCAAAAAACAAAAACAGAAAAGCACAAGCTTGGGCACATTTTACCTCAAACGAGGTCATGATTCAGATATATAAATAAATATCATAAATAGAAAAGGCTATTTATACCAAGCATCATTTTTATTTAATGATCCTTTTATTTCACCATGGGTAACCTTCTCCATCCTTTTTAGTGACAGAGAAAAGGGCACCATTGAAAAGTGTTTTGCGATAAAACTGAACTTTAAAAATGTAAGTTGTAAGCTACGATATCAATGAAAATGCAATTATTATTGATTGAATACGATAAAGGTTGCATTGCATAAAGTAATAAGCTATTTCTAATAGCTGCCTTGTATCCAAAATGTGGTTTGAGACATGAGTTTTTGTCTTCTTTTTTCTCTGCTTTACATTGTATTGTGCCACTACAGAATATTGCAGTTACAAAATACGGTTCATCATTGCTGTAAATAAATCAAGTTCAGTTGCATTTTTGAAGTGAGTAATTCATAATTTCCCTTTGGAAAGTGGCATTTAAATTAATAAACTCTTTTTTTTTTATATTTCTGCTTCTACTGATGTGTGTTTTTCTTTTTCAGAAAACTAATCCAATAAGGTTTCTATTTTAGGATAATAGGAAATTGTAACATAAACTTTTCCAAATGCTGCTTTTTAACTCAGGCAAGAAGGACTACATCTGAAACATTCTCTGTGTGTCCCACCCTCTTTAACTTCCACTATCATAAGAAAGAAAGTAATTGGGAATGAATAAGATGAAGGGTAGAAGGAGAGGAGGATTATGGGAAAGAAATGTATGTTTAATTCCCGGAAAACTCCCTAAACACATCTTGTCAGTTAGTTTCAAACTATCTGAAGAAAAGAAAATATTCACTCAGATTTTTAATTTACAGAATGATAGGTAAAAATGGATCCAAGAGGTCACTTACACTATTTTCTCTCTCATGCAGCACCATACTTAATCCAACTGAGACCAAAGAGGCCCAATTTGAAAATGTTATTGTGTCATTCCTTTACATCATAAAATATGGACACAGGAATACACACTACCACCACCATAGCAATAACAATTGCATTGTTTTTTGGTCTTCAGTCTCAGACATATGTTTCTTATTTCAAAGTAAATAACTCAGTTTCATCCTTTCCTCTCTTGTCCTCAATGGAGATGAACACCTGTACAAGTGCTCTATGTAGCTACCCTGGATATTGCTGAAAGACTTGTGGTATCTTCATTCATGTCTTCCGAAAGCGAAGGTCACTTTTGTTCTATTACTATTCCACGTATATGGTATTCCCTAAGCCTTTACCCAAGTTTGCTATTTATTTTAACTTTGGAGTTGAATAATGAACCTCAGAACCCCAGAGAATTTACCCAAGCAAATACTCAGAGGAAAATAAAAACCCATCAAATGCTTCTGAGCCTTTTAAAATGTAGGAAAAGAAAGTTCTTGACATATATAAGCCAATTGAAAAACCTTAATCAAAACCATTCTTTTATTTTCCTCCCTTCCCTCATATTTGTTATTTCAAATGAAAATATACTTTTAGATGCTTTCTTAGAAATGTCCTTTCTCCAAAGCATCAACGACATGTTTAAAAGAAAAACACCAAAATCCTAAGCAGATTTGTTTCTATCTCATGGCATTAAATGTGTGTGTGGATTGTGCATGCTGATACCTACACATGCACATGCTCTCTCTTTTTCTCTTTCTTTCTCTCTCTCACACATGTACAGGCACACTCATACAAAAATTCTTTAATACCAAGGGCTCTTATTGTCATCCCCAAGTCAGAGTGGAGAACATTCTAGAATCCTGAGCTTACTTTATCCAATTCTGGCAGATTTATTTTGGTTGTTGTATGAGACATACATTTAGTTAAAGCCAAAAAAATATTATTTTCACGCTTTTTCTGGTTTCTTTAGGTAGACAGTCCTAAAAGTAATCTCATTTATAAAATTTGCAAGTAATTTTCTAAACTAAAATATGAATCTAGGTATTTTTAGGGTTGCTTACTAATCATTTGTTTTCTTCAAAATGTATTAGGGTCAAGAGAAGTAGAATGGAGAGATAGTTGGGTACTATTTAGCATGCAGATCTGGGGCACATTCCAGACTTACTAAATCAGAATATTTGTGCTAGTGTCCAGGGATGCCACGGTCTTCTAAGATCAACATTTGACTTCAACTCACACTATTTGAGAACCACTACCACAGAAGGCATAGAACCTAAGAAAAAATGCTGCCTTTACTTCTCATTCTAACTCCAGACCTACTACCAACATTTAAAGCAGATGCAATGGATTTTAAGTTTACTGTCAACAGCAAATTTAAATTAAAAATAAAAATTAATAGAAAACTTTAGAAGGTAGAGGCACCTCTCTGTTGTACCTTTTTTGAGGAGCTGCCACTGGTTTCTTGCACAAGCAAGTGAGAGAGGGATCTCTTTTTATCCCATTGACTGTTCCTAGAATCCCTGTTGCATTACCACATGTCATGTAGTAATTGGTCCCCTTGAAACATGAGCCTCTCTGAGGAGAAGGCTCCAGTACACTACATTCTCAGGGTGGACCTGGATAGGGAAAAACTGAGTATGTATAGGTCCTAAGTTCTCACTATCTTCATTTAGTGGCTCATATTAATTGTGTTACTTTGCTGGCCAATTGCTAGCACTTGTTAAGATTGAAACACTATTCACAGCTGCAACAATGATCACAATAGTAAAGACATGGAATCCACTTAAATGCCCATCAATGATAAACTATATAAAGAAAATGTGGTACATATATACCATGGAATACTATACAGTATAAAAAAGAACTAGATCATGTCCTTTCCAATGACATGAATAGAGCTGGAGGTCATTATCCTTAGCAAACTAACACAGGATCAGAAGACCAAATATCTCATGTTCTCACTTATAAGTGGGACATAAGGGATGAGAACATATGAACGTCTATGAATCTATCATAGATGAATGATAGTTTCATAGACGTCCATATGAATGGAAAAGGAGGAAAACACAGAGGGATCTTTTGGAGGGGAGAGGTTGGAAGGAAGGAGAGGATCAGGAAAAATAACTAATGGGTACAAGGCTTAACATGTAGGTGATGAAATAATCTGAACAACAAAAAAAATGACACAAGTTTACCTATGCAACATACTTGCACATGTACCTCTGAACTTAAAATAAAGTTAAAAATAAAAAGATCCCAAAATGCTCTGTAGATTTTGTTTGCCACGTTGTAGTTTAGGTTCTTCCCCACATCAACTTCTAGGTATAATGACACTGCTTTTTGTTTATGCAGTGCTTGACACAACTTTACAAATTGCTATAGATCACATGTGAGATTCAGAGCAATAGTGTCGGTAAGACTGGGTGTATATACGATTCACAATTAACTTGGGTCAAAACTGAAGCTAAAACTGGTAAATAACTTATGAAAGTGGCTTGAGTGTTTCAGACTCTAGATTAATGCTCAGGGCTTGTGATTCTGTGATGTTTTCTTTATTAATCTATGTAAGCAACACCTTATTTGTTTACAAATATATAAACTGTAGGCAAATATGAATAATGTTTGTAAACTAAATAAATAATTTTACTCAGTTATCTCACTTCCTTCACTAAAATATGAGCTCCAAGATAGCTGTTTTTTTACCACTGCTTTATTTCTCCATGTTCAGTAAATAAACCTGTGAATGGCAAGTAGAAGGTATTAAAGTTTGAAAGCAAATGGCCCTCTAAATAATCATCTTTATCTTTAATTTGCCTTACTCAAAGAAATTTAAATTTTTTTCTGACTACGTCTAAATTAATTTGATTAATTAAATTTGATTTTAAATGTAAGTTTAAAATATTATATATTTATACTTCTTTAAATAGTTGTAATTCTCAGGATTGATGTCAGTCATCTTTGGAAAACAAACTGGATGATATTTCAGGTATATTCTAAGCTCTGACAATTTGTGACTTAAGGAATAATTAATTTCAAACAAAACAACATATGAATGTTTAATTGTGATATTACCAGCAGGATTCCTGAATACCAGTTAGAGAAGCTGAAGTAATACACAAATGATTGAAAAATATACAAAGGAGTCTACATGGTTTCTACACAACAGAACTGTTTTAGTTTATTGGAAGATATTTTATTTTTCTTAAGCTAAAGTACTTTTCAGTGATGTTGCTTTCTATGTTTTGTTGTTGCTGTTGGTTTTTGGTCTCTTGCATTTCAGATTATGTTTGCAAACAGTTACATCAGTTCATGGGAAGACAGTTCAGAGACCTAACAGCCTTCTGTGAGCCAAAAACATTTGCACACAGAACAAATCAACACCAGTCAAACGTATATCAACATGTAAGAATATAGCATATGTAGCAGATAAATCTAAAACTGCTATTGCAAACTGCCACTCCAGTCAATATATATCAAACATACATATCAAACATTTTATCTATCATGTACTTGGATGGTTTTTACATTGCTTATTTCTCTTTTACTTGTGCAAAGTATACATCAGTGTGGCTAAAATCATTGCTTTGGAAATTCAGTGGTTGCCAAATCACTGAAAACGTAAATCTGAGTTATTAGTTCATGAATTAAAGGCAGAGTCGTTTTCACCTGATTTGATCTTTTTCACTTCTCTGGTGAAGTGGACATACTTTAAACAACGTACCTAGAAAGAAAAACAGGAATTAGTGAAAATATTGTATTTGTGTAACACTGTGGTTTATCCAACAAAATCGTATCTAATAAATTAATTTGAAAGTGTTCATTTGTGTCCATATGTGTACGATGAGGATGTGCTTCTGTGTATATATGCGTGTGGGTGTTTAATGCAAGTTACTTCCCTATGAATTATTGGATCTGTTAAGGAATGAAGATTTGCTTTTTCTACCAATATGTCAGTCCCCATTTACATAACACTAGCAAATAAACTTTAAGCTTAAATAAGCTGATAGACATTGTCCTTAAGGTTGGATAAAAAGGTTTACTTATTTATTTATTTATTTTTGAGATGGAGTCTTGCTCTTTTGTCAGGCTGAAGTGCCGTGGCATGATCTTAGCTTATTAAAACCTCCACCTCTCGGGTTCAAGCAATTTCCCTGGTACCTGGGACTACAGACATGCACTACCACGCCCAGCTAATTTTCTTATATTTTAGTAGACACAGGGTTTCACCATGGCCAATACGGTCTCAATTTCTGACCTCCTGATCCGCTGACCTCAGCCTCCCAAAGTGCTGGGATTACAGGTGTGAGTCACTGCACCCAGCCAGATACATTTCTGAAGATCAACATGTAGATTTCTATTTGCTAGTTGTAATTGGACACCTTTTTTAATGGGGCTTTAACAACTGTATAAAGCTCAGGTTTTTTGCTCAGTGTTTTCTATGCTTTGATGATGCCATGCCTCAGTAGGAGCTGTTCCTGTGTATCTAAGAAAAGCCTTTGACTCACTCCAGGCAAGTAGAGACCTTTTGCTGTGAAACAAGATCTTTCAGTTACTTTACATTTCTTAGGACAAAGTATAGGCGTGCAAATGCCTATAGGTGCAGGCCAATTTTAATAAATTTTTGATCAAACTGGAGAAAATTTTGGTGAAGGGGTTCTGTGCTGGTCTATCTGTATACATGTATCAATATATCCATAGATCTGTATTTATTTCTATGCCTACCTTCACATTTATATCTATATATCTATTTCTACTTCTATGTCCATAGTTTATCTATTTACCTATCTCTATCTATCTATCTATCTATCTATCTATCTATCTATCTATCTATCTATTTATCTATCTGTCTATCTAATTGTAGACTTGCCAGCCTAAAAATCAGACCCAAACCACCCTGGCCTAGAATCACAAAGTTACTTTGCCACAGAGCTGCAGAGAACTGAGCTCTCCTGTTTATTATGGAGTACTTTCTCCAGTGCATCCCAAGTCACTATGAAATATACACATCAGGATTGCAAAGCACTCTAGCCATTCTCTGTTCTGATGCACAGAAGAACACTTAAGCAAAAGTTTTGCTGATAGTTCTGTTACTGGAATAATTAAATAGCTGCTCAATTTATTAAATTTTAGCCACAATGTGACAATGTGCATCACATATTATGGTGAATAAAATTTTGCTGACAATGCTGAGAGCAAACATTAGTGTAAAACAATGCTTGGTTGAAAAACATAGTCAATTAACCATTTTAACAATTTTACTAATGTTTATATTAGATGGTTGTTCTTTTCAACAGAATTTGTTCAATGAGGAATTGGAGACCATGTGCCATAGGGTAAAGGTGGTGTTAGGGAATTACTACATCTTTCCTAAAGAGGAGCCAACTCATGTTCTTATCATTAGGTCTAGCCAGTGGTTTATGCAGGTACAGTAGCACATACATTGTAAATAACTAAAACTTGACATTTTAAAGGGGGAAAGATACACTGACAAAACTCTGAAATAACACAAAAGAAAACAGAATGTTGATGGAGTATTTTGACAAACGTTCTTTTAAAGTATTAGAGGACCTTGCTATATTCTAAATAAAGAAGGGGGGATTAAAGTGTGGCTCACTGTGACACAACAGGAAATTTGGATGGAAGGTCTTCTAGGTTTCAAATGGATGTGGGTCAGTGAAGTCGTTAATGGATTCACTTGTGCTTTTCCTCAGCACGATTTTAACCCAGAGTTTCCAAATAAGGACGAGGAAATTGGTTTGAGGTAAAAATGAGACACACAACAGTCCATATTTTTTTCTTTTTTCAAATCTTCTCTTTCAAGAAGGAATATTAAATAATATTTTTCTCATGGAGTTTTAGATGACTTAACAGATGTTTAAAAAAATTACCTCATGCTTATTTGTTTATTTAGGTAATAAAATATATAAAATTCAAAGTAACTTGGTACTCATCATTTGTGAAAACTATTCCAACGACAATGATAGATTCTGGAATTTCCAACAGTGTTACGTGGACAGAGAATAATTCACTGTGAAATGGATACATAGAGTGTTTAAATCTTAAATGCCTAAAGAGATGCTTTTGGCACACTAGAGAATGATATACTTGTGACATATATTGGATATTTTCACCATCTGTGAGTATTTTAAAATACTTGGTTTTTTGGAAAGAGAAAATTATGGAATTTGGGATCTCAAGTATATCAACATTCCAGTTTTCACCAATATACTTAGCATTTTCACATTTTAAAAAATATTCTGTAGTCTAACCCAAATCCACTAGAAATGATCCATGTTTTATCAATTTATACAATAAAACTGTACATTTCCCCATCCAGCATTATTTATTATTATTAGAAGAATGTGATATACTTTAACTATTATAAAGTAACATAAACACAAAAGGTGGGAATTTCATGGGAACCAAGGAAAAAAGAAATAAACTTCAGAATTAACTTATAGGGATAATATATAATTTAAATTAATGACTAAAGAATTTAAATACATTTTAAAAACTTGTGTTCTGCACCTTTTTATTCAAAGACAACAATACAGTCTCTCTCTTCTGATCTGTTGGCTTATTAATACAGAGACATTTTACCTCAGGGGACAATATATAAATTGTATCCTCCGAATGCAGCTATTAGGAATCAATATAACACAGAAAATAAGACTAGCCACTGGTGGAAACCTTTCAGAAACTAGCCCACCGTTTGAAGTGACTTATAAATATTTCTGCAAAAATCTCATGAGAAGCATTCTGATCTAAAAGTAACTAAAGTGAAGTCATTTCATCTCCGTACAGTGAGGGGGTTGGATTAGAAGATCATCCCTCTCATCCCCAGGAATTATATCACATTCATGCCAAATACACAGAGAAAGGGAGAAACAGAATAAAGGTTCAGAAGCCAGCTTAGAAGAGGCAGAATCACGTAAGAGGGGAATAGTAAAAGGAAATCTGTTGCACTTTGCAGAGTCCAGGCCAGTGTTTAGGGAGTGAGTTGTGTGGTAAGGAGCTCAGGCACCAGGGCTTAAAAGGAATGGGGAAAGTGAACAGGGACGCATGGAACAAGATAAATGGGCAGTGAGTGAATGGGCCCCAGAGAGGAAGAAGCAAGATTACTATGGCTACAAAGCAAGTTATGTAACTGTTGGTACAAGCACTGTGTGTGACTTTTGTCACAGTGCATGCAAGTGGGGAAGCCCTAGGTTTACCCAATAAGGCATACTTGTGGCTTTGGGGTTGGGGTTTGGCCAAGATAAGTGTTACAGATGCCTGTGGTACAGGCTTACACATACTTATCCTTCTTCATGTCCAATTACAACAAAGCATATTGGAATACCATCAGGTAATGCACAATGTGTTCTATGTTTGGTATTTCTTAGCTATTAAATTCTATGACTATTTTTACTCGAATTTAAACTGTTATTAGCCACTTAGTAGTGTTTTGAAACATTCACTCTTTGAATCCCCCATGGCATATGGAAATAATTTGTATAAAGATAATGCATTATTTCTTGCTTATGAATGGGTAGGGATTTTCTTAAAAATATATGATAGACTCATCTCTTAAACTTCTTTGAAAACTTGTTGACAATATTTAGAAAGTCACAGTTACATTTTGATATAGTGAGCCGATTTCAATTTTGATAAATATATTACAACTTGTAAACATTGTGATTATTTCCCATTTGGAAAACTCTTTTGAAAATACTTTAGAAGTAGCCAATTGAGCACTGTGGCTTGATTGTGTGTGTGCTATTGTATCAAACACTTTCCACCTCCAACTGTGAAAACTGTATAAACCTGGGGATTATAACTGTTTGTATGAGATGATTAATACGTGCCAGATGCCCACCGTGAACTTTACATGATTTGTCTCATTTAGTCATGAGAACATCATGCATGGTGAAGGAAATTGCATTATTCCCATTTTGCAGATATGGAAACTGAATTCTAGAGATGCTATGTAACTTGTCCAAAGCCTTCATGTTGCTAAGAAGTTTCTTCTGTGGGAATGAAGACTTGACAGTTTGAATTCTAGACCTGATATATTAGCTTCTGCAGATTCCATTCCCATTGTTCTCATGCTCACTAAACTCTACTACTGACATAGAAAAAAAGTTTAAGGAGGGCTTTATTGTAAGACTGTGATGATGGAGGTGTTTATTTTAACAGAGACCTTTATCTTATGATAAAATTCTCTGAAGAGTAGGGCGCAGAGACAGCTAATTTTGCTTTGCCCCTGACGCTTGACTCTGGAAGTCTATATAAAGCACATGCTTCCGAGTTATTCTCTCTAAGAGATGAGAATGATGGGTTACTTACAGAACAGTTCCCACCAGTCACTGGTTGGGAGTAGTACCCTAGGTCAATATTAAGTCTTGTCATTTCAAGGATGCCTGGCACGTGAGCAGCACTCTGCTCTCTGAATTTAGAGAACATCATCAGGTACAGTGATGCAAATATTAGAGTTGGAATTAACCTGTGTCCACAGTAATGATATAGTGAAAGGGATCCAGTCGGGGCAGCAAAGCGTCACCTAAATTGCCAAAATGGCCCTTCTAAGGCTGGGCGCAGTGGCCCATGCCTATAATCTCAACATTTTGAGAGGCTGAGGCAGGTGCACTGCTTGAGCCCATGAGTTTGAGACCAGCCTGGACAACATAGTAATATCCCATCTCAATAAAAAGTTTAAATTTTTTTTTTAATTAGCCAGACATAGTGGCATACTCCTGTAGTTCCAGCTACTTGGAAGGCTAAAGTAGTAGAATAACTTGAGCCTGAGAGGCTGAGGCTGCAGTGAGCCATGATGGCACCACTGCACTCCAGCCTGAGTGACAGAGGAAGACCTCATATCAGAAAAAAAAAGTCCCTGTGTATTGAAGAAAACAGCAAGTTAGAGGAGTTCATAGTCATGAGGTTGCTGCCTTTGCTGCCACAGAGCAAAGGAATGAGACATGGCAGCACGTGTCTAGCAACAAATAGCATATGCTGCTTTGCTGCATCTACATATTTTGAATTCTTTTTCTATTTATTTTTTTACTATGTCCTCAGGACTACTGTGTCACCATGATCTACCATAATGTACACAATTCATGTCTGTTGATAGCGCACATAAGTAAGCATCCTAAAATTCATATCTAAAAATGATAATTGATTCATAGGGATTAAATGGAAGGCTTCAAATTTGCTTTTTGATGGTGTAAATATACACAATAGAAGAAACTACTTTGCATGATTCAATTAAATATTTAATTAAATCAGCTGGTTTGACTCAGATCTTACCCTAGAATGAAGAATGCTGGCCAGCTGAAATGGGAGCCAGGAAACTCCTGGGGCACCAGTTTATCCGCAAGAAAGGAAAACACCCTTGTGAATTACGGGGAGTCGACTATTTAGGAAAACGTTACTATCGCCAGGGTTTCCATTCGGAAGCTAATGGAAGTTACTGAATGACTGAAGGAGAAGTAACTAGCATTGATAATAACTACCATATGCCAACAAGCAAGGCACGCAGTTCACATGCATTCACATGTTGGCCCCTGTACCCATCAGTTCCATGAAGTTTCTATTTTGCACAGCGAGGAAACCCAAAAAAGTTACATATATATTCCCAAGGGCATGGAATAAATACTCAGCAGATTAAGTTGCTTGTCTAGAAAAAGCATGTGAATTTCAGTGTTTGACTCTAAAATCCATGCTATTTCTACACCACTCCTGTTTCCTCATAGATCACTGTTTCATTCTGAACTCAGGTGAAAATACACTACAATATTCAAAACCAAATGTCTCCCTCTAACATACATACCACACACACACACACACACACACACACACACACAGTGTAATAAAGTAATATATCAGACTCCATTTTTGATGTTCTACTGCTGAAAGCTTTTGAGTCCCATCATGTTCTTTTCTCTTTCAGCCCTGCTTACGTGAAAGCTATTAAGAAATCTTGGGTTCTCCCTCCATTGGCTGTGGAAAGGCTAAACCATTTAAGTCCCAGGGTGACTGGGGATCCTCTCACCCTACCCCATCCTCTACCTACTATAGAAACAACAGAGCTGGTCTCTCCTCCCTTTCCTAAGCCGTATTTTGCACTGTAGAGAGTCCACCTTGCTCTCCCCATAGTCCCATTGTGTGAGTAACAAACACCTTTCCAAACCTTCCTTATGCGTTGTGTAACATTGTGTTGTGAACCAAATTCTGGGTGGCGGGTCCACTCCCCTGCTATAGGTGACTACAGCATTTGGCATAGCAGTCAGGATGTCTAGCTGGTGACCATCACCACTGGGAATCTTTATTGCCTGGCCTTGGCTGCTTGGCTAGATTGACTCTTCCGCTTTGACTGGTGCTGCATCTGCTGAGTCCTACTGAGCCTCTTGCAGCTTTTGCTAACCTAAATATTAAGTCTCCAGGATTAGCACTGAGGGACAGGAAAATGGGATTAGGGCCCTCTTTAAAAGGCCATGTGCATTGCCCAGACTTCTCTGTGTGTTCAATTATTCGTGTTTTTCAGTAACAGCATGTTTTTTTTTTTTTTCTTAGTTTAGCCAGGCTCAGGGCAGCAACTCTTACCCTTTGTGTCTGTTTGTTTCAACCAGGCATTGACTGAAACCCATGCTGTAGAGTGATCAGGGAAAGACTGATGCTCTGTGCGGTATATAAGTTCATTGGGTGGTTGCTCGTAGAGGAAAAGCATGTATCATGTGACATGGAGAGGCAGCACTTTTAAAAGCAGATGGTTAACCAGGACTTCACAAATTACCTTTGTTGCCTAATCCTCTGACAAAGTTCCTGATTCTCAGGATTATAGGGAATATACCTACGATATGCCCATGGCACAGCTAAGGCATTAGTTCAAAGCTGACTTAAGTGCACAACCCTCAAACCCAGGAAGCATCTATTGCCAAAGGAAAGGTTCCTAACTCTGAAGATGCACATTTGGTTGCTCCTTGAAGTATATTCATAAACTATAAGACAAACCAGTAAGAAGAGAAAAAAATAACAGAAAGAAAAAAAAACACCTTAGACACAAGGTGCAGAAATAAAATCTAAAATAAAGGTTCACAATCTGACTCAATCAAAAATCCAAAATTTACTCAGAAATTTTGTGCAGTAATACAATAAAATAAGAGTAGTTGGCTTTTGTGGCTCTACAACATAGGTTCTGAATTAACCTTAACATCTGCTGAAATGCACTAGTTGGTGAACTTTCAATATTCAAATAACTATTGAAGTTCAAATTGTAGTTAAATTTATGATCCCACTATATTTAAACAAAAATCTTCCCTATAATCTTTGAAGCATTCCTGGATATAAACTAGATAAAAAGAAACATGGCTCACCTTAACCATTGAGCTATTGCCTTGTCAAAATTCCTCAAAATCATAATGCCCATTGCCCTAGAATAGTGGGGATAGAAGCTTCCATTCAATGAATGCAAAATTAAAATTAATTAAATATTGGCCATTTACAAATGGCTAGGAAAAAATGGGATTCCATGGGCCATCTCCTCCCAAGTTAAAAATAATCATTCAACATCAATATAAATTAAAACAGGGTCTTCAAGAATTGAACCTATTATGCAAGACCTATTTAAAGAAGGGATGTTGTCCCACCACTCTCTCTTTAGCAGTTCAACCTAACCTGTTCTTTAACTTAGCAAGAATGAATGGCACCTAATGGTGCATTACTCAATGCCCTGGTTGTATTCATTAAGGTCCGAATGTGCAGTAGTCTTGAAATTGCCAATTTCATCCAATCAGCAACTAGCAAACCCTTTGCAGTCATAGATTTAACTAATATGTTCTGTTCCTACTTCAAGTCTCTCAGCCAGTTTGCCTTCACCTCTGAAGAGCCTAATGCACCTTTATCCATTACACGTGGAGTACTGCAACAGTCCTCCCACCACGCAAAATTTCTGCAGGCGTGTTCTTAATCACATCCAGCTTTCTCCAGGAAGGTAGCTATGACATTACAATAATGATATCATCTTCCAAGGAGATTTGTTTGACATACTCATTCAGGACACACAAATATACACAAAGGAGCTTGCAGAAAGGTAACAGGTCAGTGCCGCACAAATAGTACCAGAGTTCACAACTTCCAAGATGCCACAAATTTCCAAAAATTATTTGGTAAACTAAGGTCCACTCTGTCCCTAACACTGTATCCCCAACACGATCAACAAACAGTACTCACATTTTTTTAAAGAAGGCAAACATCTTTCAGGCCTTTTGGGATTCTGGAGGCAACATATTCATCAGTTACAAATTTTACTTAAGTCTTTTATACTGTTACTGGTAAATCAGCCCACCTTGATCATAGCATTCTACACTAAAATGCTCCAAAATCCATCCACATTGCAAGACAGCAGACATTTCTATTAGGGACCTTTCAAAAACTCCTTTACTGTAGAGGCTCTATTAACCTCTGGTTTAGATTTCTGTGGTCTTTGGACCACCCAAAATAGCCATAAATTGCCCATGAACTTCTGCCATAAGAAATTGTCCTCTTTGTGTAAGAAATTGTCCTCTTTGGCTCCACCATACTTACCCTTAGAGTGGCCATTACTGGCTGCATTCTGGGCTTTCCTGAAAACAGAGGCTTGCACAGGCCCTGAACACATGACTCTTTATATCTAATTGTGCTTATATCTTGTATTATGAAAAGTAGTAACTCACTTTGCCAGGCATGGTGGCTCAAGCCTGTAATCCTGGCATTTGGAAAGGCTAAGGTGGGAGGATTGCTTGAGCCCAGGAGTTCAAGAACAGCCTGGGTTATATAGTAAGACCTCCTCTCTACCAAAATAAAATAAAATAAAATAAAAAAATCCACGAACCGTGGCAGGCACCTGCAGTCTCAGTAACTCAGGAGGCCAAGTGGGAAGAATTGCTTTAACCCAGGCTGTTGAGGCTGCAGCGAGCCAAGATCATACCACTGCATTTCAGCCTGGGTGACAGAGCAAAGCCTTGTTAAAAACAAAAGAGTACCCCACAAGTTCCATACAACCACAGAGCCTTCCTCCCAGAAGACGGAATAAAATGTGGGTGCTCTGGCATACCTCATCTGGAGGAAAAGGGCCCCTTCCATCCTCCTCTGCGATATCTTTGTAGATGTTATGGTTCTACTGGAGGATCCCTGTGTTCTGAATACCTTGGCCATGATGGCGTGAGCAGAAAAGGGACCTCATGTGCTGTATGAACACCAGCAACATCATCACATTGATGGGGATTTCTGAAGGGTAATTACTCTTCATCCCTTTTTCTGGATGTCCCTCACACCAATATAGGATCGAAAGGTCAGCACAGCTATCTGTACTTTAGGAAAGTCATCTTAGCATTGAATATTCTTCCAGCAATTGGCCCCATTGGCACATTTTTAAATGTGATTGGTCATTGCCTGTGGACTGGCTACCTCATCTAGCAATAGCAACAAAAACAACATTGCATATCGCAACTACTCTTTTTGGTATAAAGAGCTCTGATGATCTCCTGCTTCACAAATATACAAAAAATTAAAAATCAGACATGTCCTGCACGTGCCAAAACCATGATACAAGCCCTCATGAAGATATTGCCTAGTCTCTTCAGCGTTCCAGAGAATACTGACAGTGAGCAAGGCATTCATTTCACCTCCAAAGCTATACAATACTGGACTCTCAAATGATACATTCAATAAAACATTCATCTCCCATACCGGCCTCAGGCAAGAGGGCTGTAGAGCATGATGGTGGCTTATTTAAACAAGTTCAAATTCAGTTAGCTGAAATATTGCACATTAGCTACTAGTAAAATATCAGAGGTGAATTGCAATAGAGTCAGATTCTGTTTTTAGTGTTTGACAGCTGGCAGCTTTCAAGCCTGAGCATTTCCCTTTCCCCTCTGCTCTGTGTCTGGGCAAACTGATAAGAAAGCCCAATGCTCTCTCCTTGGCGCTGGTGGGAATTTTAAACCACACAGGCCCCAGCACATGCAAAGGAACGCTCACCCTGTCTTCATCGCCTATCAACTATAAAAACCCTAAAGCCAGTCTTTGTTCTCTGCTTTATCAAGAAATTCATGGACCTGCTTGGGAGATCATTCCTTTCTCCTCAGAAATACTTATTGTGTGAGTAATAAACCTTTTAATACTCTCTTGGTAAGTCTATGACATCATCAATCCTGATATCCAAACAAAATTTTGAGTTGAGGGAGGAGGGCTCTGTGGGATGACTTCTGTGGGGTGACTGCAACAAAAGGCACTTCAGTTATTTTGACATATGATATTTGGAAGTAGAGTCCCTGGCAGTATCATACAGTTTCATTGTATTACCATTACCAAAAAGCCTTAAATCTTTTATGAAAGCCTATCTTGTCATTTACAGTCTCCAAACTGCAAAATTCTAAGTAAAACCTCTCAGAGCAAACTTTTCTTGCACCTAACATATGGTCTTTCTGATATGACTGGCTACGTGCTGCAAAAAGAAAAAAAAATACATTGTCCCTTGTTTGCAATTCTTTTCTGCATGTGTTATACAAAATTTAAATTCCCAAACATTTAAAAATGTCCATCTTAATGAAAGCAGCAAAGTCCTAATTGGTTTTGCATTTAGTTCTGAAAAAAAGAAACTTTCAGTTGTTTATTTTCCCAGGGTTTAATTGCCAATCCATATTGCATTTAGTATGTATTCTACAGAAAATGCGTTCTTCCAAAAGTATTTATACGTAGAAGTAACTCCAATATACTTCAGAAAAGTCATCTGGTAGTCAAATTTATTAAAAATATTTGCTTTTCATTTTTTTCATGTAAACCTTTGTAATCCTTGTTGAAGGATAAATCCTGGTTTCCTAGTATTTGTAAACAATGGCATTTGTGAAGACTATCCAGACTTTACCTGTGAAGCCAAGACAGGTGGTAGTTTACCTCCAAGTGTAATAACCTGCTTGAGAAAGTTTCAGAATCTGGGAAGTATATTAAATCACAGTACCTTAAGGGAGAGTAGCATTTTTATTAAAAAAAAAAATGTTGAGAAAAGGTAGGGATACATTTCAGAAAAAAAGTTTCAGACATCAACAAGGAAATTTAGGTTAAATAAATAAAATGGGAGAAATAAAATGGGAGAAAGAGTGGCAGGATTACTGGCTGACGTCATCAAATGCAGAAAAGAATTGAGCTCTGTGCCCAGAGAACTGCCACTGAGAAGTAGCACTGTGACAACTAAGTGTGTGGTGGAGGTTCTCACTCATGTGATGCCCAGGGGCTGTGTCATCACGGTGTTGGTGACCCTGGAGACATGCCTTGTTTTGACATTGAGGAGAGGCAGAGCGAGAAGCAAACCTCCCAGCTCAGACAATCTTCTTGGTTTCCTGAGAATCACTTCTAGATTTAAACTCCTTTCAGTTTTGAGAAAAGAGAGATTTTATTTTATTCTATTTTTTTTTTTTTTTTTACTGTAAAAGACTTTGCTCTTTCTAAAATCATTATTAATTTTCTCCTCTGACTTTAATCAGCAGAGCTAGATGCTCTGTACGGCTTTTAGTTTTGGAAACACAGGCACACACATGGGCACACACACTTCATTAACATAATCTCCATAAATGTTTATTACTCTCCTCACCTCACAGCCTTTTCTGAGGTTAGAAATAGTCATCTTTGGAATCTTCACCTATGACATAGCATTTGATACACAAATATATTCCTGTGTCATGGTGTTATCTTATTCAAAAGGTAAGCAGACTTATATGAGATGATAGAATGGTTTTAAACAGGACCCTCTTTTGTAACCAATGCCAGAAATTTTGTCTTTATGGCACTGTCTTATTGTAACTAAATCCAGCTTCTCACTCGTTACATTTTACCATATATAACAATGTTATATCAGAATTAATCACTGAATAACAAGTTCCTTTTGGTGGGAGAGATTGCATCAGATTCATGTTCCTATTCCACACAGTGTATTGTGCAAAGACGCATTCATTAAATGCTCAGTTTGGTATTTCTTCAAAACATATTTTTGAATACTATTAATTTCCTAGTGCCTATGCTAAATAAAATTACTATCTCTGCTTAAAGAATGAACACAATTCCTTGCACATCATAGATACTGATGAATTGTTTGCTGAATGAAAGAATAAATACATTGGTTGACCTGGCAAAGTACAGAAATACAATTTAAAGTTCAGTAAGTATGACCATGAAAACACAGAATCTTGACGCTTTTCAATTGAAGAACTGAGAATTTTGTATGTGGCTGTAGAAAAACCAAAAAATCTTGAATGAATAAGTAGCATTTAACATCATCCACATACCAGTTCAAGGAATAAAGGTAGAAAAGGATATTCGGGGAAAAGTCAGTGGTGGGGTTTTCCTAGTTATGATGTATGCATGCGAGTAATGGGAAAGCAGCCTTTAGAAAATCAGGATGGAAAAATTTTAGGAAAAAACAAAAACAGTTTATGAATATTGAACACCTTAATTTTTTATTTGTTTTGTTTTGTTTTTGAGACACAGTTTCACTCTTGTCGCCCCGGCTGGAGTCCAATGGTGCGATCTCTGCTCACTGCAACCTCTGCCTCCTGGATTCAAGCAATTCTCCTGCTTCAGTCTCCTGAATAGCTGGGATTACAGACGCCCAACACCATACCCAACTAAGTTTTGTATTTTTAGTAGAGACTAGGTTTTACCATGTTGGCCAGGCTGGTCCTGAACTCCTGACCTCAGGTGATTAGCCCATCTGAGCCTCCCAAAGGTGGCTCATGCTGGGATTACAGGCATGAGCCACCATGCCCAGCCTGAACAGCTTAATTTAATTTTTTGTTATTTGCTGTATGATGATACAGAGTAAACTTAATGATTAATATTCCTTAAAATTATTTTACTAGCCTGTAAAAATCAAAGAAAAAAACACAACTCCTTTCTGATTGTTGGTAGCTATTTTGTTGAAAAGGCTCTGGATTTGATGTGATACAAGCAAAAAATAAAAGAAAATGTTACATTTCTTCACCACATTCCATCTGACTCCCTTTAAAAAAAATTTGAATAACTTTTATTCAGTCCAATATAACTAGATCCTCAAAATCTCCTATCCTGATCCAACCCACACAGACTTTGTTCTTTAGAAGTCCCTTCAGGAATCCGGGAAGTCTTCTGTAGTGAAAGGACTAGCCTGGCTCTTTCAAACAGGCTTAGTTCATAGGTAAATTCTCAAACCTTTGTCCCACCAGCAGGGGAAGCTCAGCTCACTCCAATGCAGACTTAACCCTTGTGCAGACAGAAAGTATCAGTTCCAGGCACAGTTCCCTGTCATCAAGACTCTTTTCTTGGCAAAAGTCACATGTTAGCTTCTCAAGCTCTAGAGAAAATAAACAAAGCTTTTTGAACAGCTGCCTTTGCAACCCCTTCCCTTTTATCTGGAGGCAGAGGGAAAATACCTCCCCCTTAACATGCCCCTGATGCTACAGGAGAATCCTCAGCCTTCCCTTTGCTGTCCAACCTCATCCTGTAGGTAAAGTAGCTCTAACGTAGCTCATTAGAATACCCTACAAACGTGACCTGGCACCTCATTCCAAACTACGTGCCCTATTTTTTTTTTGTCATTTTGGGGGATGTCTATGACACTGGAAATTTGTGGAAATGCAAGCCAGAACCAGCACTATGAAATCCACCTGCATAAGGCATTACAGCATCAGTGGCTTTTCTCTTTGTCTGTTCCTGCCAGCCCATTGACTGATAGTCTCTTTACTTTCACATATATAATATATAATCACACGTATCATAATCCCTTTATTTTTTACTTTCAGATAATATACAATCACATGTATATGTATATATAATCTCTTTGATTTTACTATAAACTCTGATGTGGGCCTTGCCATTAACTAAAGAATACCTTCCTTATAGATGTGTCAGGGAGCTTTAGAGCAGACTATAAATACCAGGTATTGATAGCACTTACATAATTCTGAAGTCAGTCTGAAAAGTCTCTCCCTTCCAAAAACACAAAGTGTTTTCTGATGGGGATTAATAATCTCTCTCATTATAGATTTAAATATTAAGTTTTATGAGTGAAGCTCTGTTCTCCTCCCCGTTCTACAGGTAGCCACATCTTCTCCTACAGTGGCAAGTGCATCCCTGAGACACGATGGTGACAGTGAAGGCCAGGGGAAACCTCCTCTAGCGATGTTGGATGTCTGGTCATAAACCCAGCCAAGTGGATATTGTCATCGTTAATGACACTTTCATTGATGTCAATTACATCATCTCCAAGTTCCTGTATGATTTCATTCATGGCAAATTTCAGGGCATTGTCAATGCTAAGAAAAGGAATCTGGTCATCAATGAGAATCCCATCTGTATCTTCCAGGAGTGAGACCCCACCAAAATCAAACAGGTGATGCTGCTGCTGAATATGTTGTTGGGTACACCGGTGTCTTTACTATCTTGGAGAAGGCTTGGGCTCACTTAGAAGGTAGAAGGAAAAGAGTCATCATCTCTGACCTTTCTGTTGATTCTCCTCTGTTTGTGATGTGTGAACCATAAATAGTGTGAAAACAACCACCTGATTGTCAGCTGTGCCTCTGGCCTCACCCACTGCTTAGTCCCCTTGCCAAGATCATCTGTAATAACTCTGGCATCATGGAGAGACTCATAACCGCAGTCCATGGCATCACTGTTACCTGGAAAACACTGGGTAACAGGGATGGTCCCTCTGGGAGACAGATATGACCATGGGGTCCTCCAGAACGTCATCCCTGCATCTACTGGCACTGCCAAGGCTGTGGACAAGATCATCTCTGAATTGAGTGAGAAGCTCATTAATACAGCCCTCTGTAACTACTGACAGTGTGTCAGTTGTGGAACTGGCGTGCTTTCTGAAGAGAGTTGCCAAATATTATAACATCCAAAAGGTGGTGAAGCAGGCATTAGGGGACTTCCTCAGGTGAATCCTGACCTACACTGAGCACCAGGTTTCCCCCATCCAACTTTAATAGTGACACCGACCCTTCCACCTTTGATATTAGAGCTGGCATGGCTCTCAAAGTCCACTTTGTCAAGCTTATTTCTTGGTATGGCAATAAAGTTGGTTGTAGCAACAGGGTGTTGGACCTTATGGTCCACATGGCCACCAAGGAATGAAAGCCCCTGGTCCACCTGCTTTAGAGAGAGTATGAGAGGGAGAGATAGGTACTCAGTTGCTAGAGTTCTTGTCCCAACTCAGTCCCCATCACACTGAAATTCTCTCCTTTCTGATGCAGTTTTTAACCCAGAACCCCTGAGGAATGGGAGTCTTACATTTAGTCATGTACTATCAATAAAGTTACCTGCAAAAAAAAAAACCAAAAAAACAATATTTAATGAGTGAAAATTATGATGCAAGGAGCAAGCCGATGGGAACTCCCATTGCGCTGGACCTGAAATCTTTTATATTTTGCAAATACAGATGAGTGTCAGCAAGCTCTTTCATTCAAGCTTAGGCAGGAGGTGTCCAGGTCACAATGAGATAGCAAAGAAAAAGATAGAAAAGGAAGCACAGAGTTAACTAAGATGGATCCCAGAAATGTGTGAATGGTCAAGGAAGAACAAGAGTGGCTGCAGGAAAAACAAAAAACAAAAAACAAAAAAAAAACCTAGTCATTGTTAAGCCCCAGTGTAAGGCACAGTAATACTGCTATCCAGATATCAGCTAAGCAACACTGGGCTCTTTGATATTTAGATAAAATTAGCTCAAGCTCTTACTCCAAGTCCCGTGGGAAGTCCTGTCTCCAATTCTTGCAGGGATTAAAACGCTCATGGTCATTTTTGACAGACGTTTCTACTTCTGTGAAACTCAGATAGCTTTTCTCACAAGGCTTTGTTTTTGAAGCAGTGGTCATTGAAAATTTAAGAAGATCAAGATCATTATAATCTCAGCAAGGCACACCGTTTAAATTGATCTCAGATATTTCTGTTACAGCCTGTGGCTGCTCCTCCATCCAGGATTTTCCAGTGATTACTTTCTGTGCTACCTTCAGCTTCCTGATAAAAGTTCTTTCTTATCACTCCATGAAGGCTTAAAAATCACAAAACCCAAAAGCTTTCTGCATCTAAAGTTCCAGACTCCCAGAACCTGCAAATGTTACCTTATGATGGAAAAAAAAAAAAACCATGATTACATTAAGGTTCTTGAAGCAGGAAGATTATCCTGTCTAGATGGGCCTCAAATGCAATCACCTGCATTTTTATAAGTGGGAGCCTAGGGGAGATCTCACAGGCAATCACGCAGGAAAGAAGAGGATGCACAGATGGAACAGAGAAAGGTTTGAAAGTACTTGCCTTGAAGATTTGAGTGATGTGACCACAAGCAAGGAATGTTGGAAGCCATCTGAAGCCGGAGAAGGCAGGAAATAGATTATTCTCTAGATCCTCGTAAGTAGTGCAGCTCTGCCAGTCACCGTAAGAATTCTGAAATCATTTATTTCTGTGGCTTTATGCCAAAGCCTTGTGGGAATTTGTCACAACAGCCACAGGAAACTAATACACTCTCATGTCTCTTTTACCTCTCTCAGACTACTTTTCTCCCTACTCTCTTTCACCCCTAGTTTCTCTTTGTTTATTGTGTGAAGTTAAGTGTCTCTCTGTGTATATCCTGTTTTCAGAATGCCCACTTTTGCGGATCCACATCTGAAGTGCAGAATGATCGACCCACCAGCTGTGTAAAATGGGTCTAACACTTTCAACAACTGTTTTCTGAAAATTTTGACTAGATTGCATTTCTAGGTTATAGTTTCCCTGCATAAGCAACCCCCAGCCGCCCCCCACCACCTTGAGTTCTTGGTAACATGGTAGCAGAGCGAGTCTGAGACAAAAAAAAAAAAAAAAAAAAAAAAAAAAATTGCTCTTTTGGTTACAACACATATGAAGATTGGGAATCCGGATGAAACTTCCTTACAAATATAACAAGTTGACTTTAAAAATACTTCAGAAGAATGGGTAATACAACCATACATGAGATAATGAGAATAAAAGGTAAAAAGCTCAGCAGATCATACACATTTAATAGAGACATATATGTCACATTTAATAGAGACAAAGCTAATTCTGCAAACTTCCACAAACCCTTCATGAGAGGAGAGACTGAATCAAGTCTACACTCATATCTTTTTGCAGCTTGAGATTAATTGTAATGTTCAGTAACTGAAACATTTATGCATTTTGGTAATACTTAACATATTGTGGGTTTATCAGAGTGCAATTCACTAAAACACCAAAGACACTTGTTAAACATTCAGATTGATTCAACCTGGACCTGAATCAGACAGTCTGACAGAGAGAACTAACAGTTTATATATTTTAACAAACTAAAATTCAGAATCACGCATCTTCAGAGTGTGACTAAAATATTCCATTTTGTTACACATCTCTCTTTAAGGCTCCTACCTTCCACCTTAGGCAACACCTTAATTGGAATGGACTGCTGTTTCTCTCTACATGAAATAGATACTCAGTTTGAGGTGGGTTAACTCTTATTTAATGTACTTAAATAGCTACCCATGTGACAAAGAAAAAGAAGTGTGAGATGATTTTCAGACCATCATAAAAGACATCCACAAATCACTCATATAAAGCTGAATAGCATAAGCTGCTGAGCATACCAGTGGAGTCAAACCTCAAAGAAGCAAGAGGGAGTATATTCCAAACTGCCTCTGCTCTTGATATTTTTTTTTGTTTTCCTTTCAAAAGGCTCAGACTGAAGACCACTGCTGCTAGCTCTCTAGATAATTTCTGAAAGTCCTGAGGTGCAGCATAAGAAAGGTAATACTCTCCCAGGTAACTAGATATGCAACCTCACAGGGGGCCACAAAACACAGCTTTTAGCTTCTGAGTTGATGGGTTACTTTGGAGACCAAAATTATATAACAAAACCTGATATTTCCAGCTAAGGGGGAAAATAGGTATTTCGTATAATTCATTATAGTAATACTTTTTCTCGACCTAAGGAAGTTAAAAAACATAAATTTTGGTGCATTTCATTTTTTATGATACAGCATTTGTTTTACATAGAATATGTTAAAGGCTGGTCAAGAAGTAGGCAGGGTTGATTTTTAAGTTCATCGTATTACAATAGACCCATTTTTATTTCTTAAGTGATAACTCTATTACATGATATATGTATTTGGAATTTTACTGTTTACTGGTTTTCATAGCTATCTGTAACAATGCACAAGGAAATAATATTTATTAATGATAAGCTCTATTTCTTCAACAGTCAAGCAAGTTTTGCAAGCTACACTCTGTGAAAAGGAATAGACCCATATCACCAGGAATCATCATAACTTCTGTTTTGTTGTCACTGCTCATATGAAATAAAAATGAGTGCATATTAGGAGATTTATTAACTTTCAAAATATAAACTAGTCCATGTGCAGTGACTCACACCTGTAATCCCAGCACTTTGGGATTCCGAGGCCGGCAGACCATGAGGTCAGGAGGTGGAGACCATACTGGCCAGCATGGCGAAACCTGGCCTCTGCTAAAAATACAAAAATCAGCTGAGTGTGGCGGGACACGCCTTTAGTTCCAGCTACTCAGGAGACTGAGGCAGGAGAATCACTTGAACCTTGGAAGTGGAGGTTGCAGCAAGCTGAGATCTCGCCACTGCACTCTAGCCTGGCAACAGAGTGAGACTCTGTCTCTGTCTCTCTCTCTCTCTCTCTCTCTCCCTCCCCATACATACACACACATATGTATGCATATATATATATTTGTATATAAGCTAGGTGTCTTTTTCTTTTCCTCTTCGTAGAAGGACACAAATTGTTTATAAAACCTTAAGAATTTCTTTACCTGAGAACTAACACTCCTATTTCACTGTTGTTTTTATTACATTGGGGAAAAATCATGCATCAACCATGTTTTTATGGCAACCTTCTTGTCAGAGAAGCCCTGTTTTGCTTATCATGAGATGCTCAGGAAATTAACACTCTGCTGCTCTGAAAGGGTCCTCAGACAGCCCAGATTGAAGAACAGATTGCCTCCGCAATTCCTCCATTCCTTTGTCACACCTTAATAATTATGCACATTAAGCACCAAAATGCCTCCTATTGTGCACTGCTCTGGATCAGGGAACCACAGAGGAAGCCAATGTAAACACAATGGATCAAGAGTATTAACCAGATCCCATCTTGTATCAGGTCATGTGCACCAGCCAATGAATTGAAATTAAAGAGCAGTACTTGAAAAGAGCACTTGAAAAAAATGTTCCCAACTTGATTATTGGAAAGAAAAAAAAATATGATGAATTAAAACTGGAGACATTATATACACTTTTACTGTATAAACCTAAACAAATGACCTATAATATTCTGTAAGTTGAAAAAGAGCACAGGAAAACATCTTTTTTACTTTAAAAATAATAAAAATTTTTAAAACTAACTTTCTTGGATCAAAATGGGATGATAGGAAATATTAAAAATCGAAGGTAATAAGTTGATACTTCAATAAATTTATCCCGTGAATTAAATTAGTGCAAGAAATTAGTGCTATCAAGAAATTATAAAATAATTATTTGGTTTAAGGTGTCAGATTCTTGTTTTTATACAATTTTTGATTAATATTAAAAAATAAAGCAGACAATCTGGTATTAACATTTTCTCTGATAATATTTACTGAAACAGCATTTTTGGTCCCCGGCTTCTATAGCATTGATGCACACATTTTGGAGGCATTTCTTCCTAGTTACACTTTGGAGCCCAATGGTAACTATTGTTTAGAATAGTAGGTATGTTATTGGATTTCTTGCTATCATAGTAATAGGTAACACAAAACTACACGTTGCTGAGATAATTATTCAGAATAATTGGTATGCCAAGTTCCCCTTTAAAAAATTAAAGTCATTTTTAGTTTGACAATGTATTCATTTAGCACTTTTTTTTTTTTTTTTACTTTAAATGAATTCAGTGCCTCAGAAAAGTGCAGGATTGACAGACTTTTGGAGAGCGGGCTTTTGTTTATCCCTCAAATGAGGACAGCATGGGCAGCAGCAGGGGAAGCTTCCACTTTTAGGCAGGTGGAACTCTCAAAAAAGAAAATTCACACTCCTGTCAATACAATTTAAAGTTCTCACTTACACCAGTTTCACATGAAATAAAGCGTTTTGTGGTTGTGACTCACATCTCACTCTTCTTCCCATGCTAAACTAAAGTTTTCTGGCCAATTCTGGAATTAATATAAATCTGCCCATGTCTCTGGCTCAGGGTGAGAGCCTGCAAAACTAATACCACCATTTCTAAACTCCAATAATGTGTCATCTTTTATCTGTGAAATTCACCCTCAGGCTGACTGGAAACAGTTTAAAATAAATTAGAGAGAGAGGAGGTGGTCAGCGGGGATCTGGTTTGTCTCATGTGTACGGACGTAAGAGACATTTATTCAATCCAACCACAGTATTTATTTCTCTCTTCCTAGATGTGACTGTTTCAGAAAAACTTCATGCAGATTTTTTTCTAGTTTCTGAAAAGATAATTGTTCTCAGGAGAAATTCTGTAAAAATGTCCTCTACCTACTAACCCCCATTACTAAAATTTTCAGCTGTCTGCTCTCAGAATTTCTTATTTTACATTGTTTTCTGCTCCTAGGCTCCTGGAGATGAGCTCTACCCACCTAACAACAGAGATTATTTCTTTCTTTATTTCAATTATATCCATTTACTGCCTGAATGTTCCCCACTTAAACCCTGCTAAGTTTAGCTGTGTTCTTTGTATAGTTCTTAGCAGCTTAATTGAGATATAATTCACATATTATACAAATAATGCATTTAAATTGCACCGTTCAGTGTGTTTTAGTATACTCACAGAGTTGTTTTCTCATCATCACAATTTAATTGTAGAACCTTTCCATTATTTTAAGATGACTCACAATTTCATTATTTTTAAGTCACTCACAATCCCTATTCCTCTCCTCAGTCCCCAGCCACAGGCTTCTCAAACCATTTATATGTTCTTTGTCTCTAGAGGTTTTTTTTTTCTATTCTAGGTATTTCATTTAAAGAGCATTATATCACATATGATTATTTATAACTGATATATTCCCATTAGCAAAACTTTAAGATTCATTAATATTGCAGCATATATCACGATTCAATTTCTTTTTCTTGCCAAGTGATATTCTGTTATGGACACATTACATTTTATTTCTTCATTCAGCAGTTAATGGGCATTTGCATTTTAACTTTTTGGTTTTAAGTGTAGTAAATAATGCTATGACCATTCATGCACAAATACTGTGTGAAGGTGTTTTCCATTTTTCTTGGGTATATACCTAGAAGTGGCATTGTTGAGTCATATAATAACTCTATGCTTAATATTTTCAAGAATGTTCACACTATTTCCCAATACATTTGCAACACTTTCCATTCCCACTAGTAATGTATGAGAGTCTCAATTTCTCCATTTCTTCACTAACACTTGTGATTACTTGTTTATTAGAGTCATTTTCGTGGGTTTCAGAAGGGACTTCTCACTGTAGTTTTTAATGATATTACTCTAGTGGCTAATGATATTGAGCATCTTTTCATGAATTTCCTGGGTTCACCTATTTTTTTTTTTGAGAAATATCTATTCAGATACTTTGTGCATTTTTTAAAAAATTGGATTATTTATCTTTTTGGGTAGTCAGAGCCTTATGTTTTCTAAAACAAAGCCCTTATCAGACATATTGTTTGCAAATATTTCCCCAGTTTTGTGGATTTGACAAAGGTCTTTAATTTTGAGGAAATTCAAACTATTTTTTGTTGTCGTTGTTGCTTGTGTATTTGTTGTCCTGTCTAAGAAGATTTTCTCAACCCATACTAACTCTAGGTTTTATTCTAGGACTTCTGTAGGCTTAGCTTACATTTAGGTTTTGAAATAGCTGCAGGTTATAGAATAATAACCAATAAGAATATAGAACAACTAATATAAATATTGGCATAGAGAATAACAAATAAGAATATAGAATTATTTTGCATGTGAACATCTATTTGTCTCTACATAATTATTTGAAAAGACTGTTTTTTCCCCACTGAATTTTCTTGGCATGGCTTTCAAAAATCAACTAACAATAAAGGTAGAAGGTTATCTTTAGAACTCAATCCAACTTCATTTATCTATATGCCTATCTTTACGGCAAACCAATCTGTCTGTATCATAGACGGTTTGTATTAAGTTTAGAAATCAAAAATACTCCAACTTTGTTCTATTTCAAGATTGTTTTGACTATTCTGGGTCTCTTGAATTTTCATATGTATTTTGGGATGAATTTACCAATTTCCTTTAAAAAGAAAGTACTTGGAATTTTGATAGGGCTCACATTAAATTTAGATCAATTTAGGAGTATTGGCATCCTAACTACATCAAGGCTTCTATAAACAAAGATTTATTTCTATTTATTAAGTCTCATTTAGTGTCTTTCAAAATGGATTACAGTTTTCAGAGCATGGGTACTGCACTTCTTTCATTACATTAATTCCTTATTTTTTTATTTTTATTTGATGATTGTTCATTGCTGGTATATAGAAATACAGTTGATATTTGAATACTGAAATTAAATCCTGCAAGCTTGCTGGAGTAGTTTATTAGCTCTTATATCATTGTTTAGTAAGTTCTTTCTGTTGTCTGCATGCAAGATTATAACCATTTCAAAGAAGAAATTTTTACCTTCCTTCCTTCCAGTCATATATATATATATGTATGTATATATGAATTGCCTTATTGCCCTGACAAAAATTAAGTATAATATTGAATAGAATAGAATAATGGAGTAGAATTATATGTCTTGTTCTCAGGATTAGAGGAAAAGGTTTTAGTCTTTCACCATTAACTATAGCATTATCATGTATTATTCCATAGATTCTCTTAATCAGGTTGTAGAATTTCCCTTTGATTTCTAGTTTTTGAGTAATTTTATTAAGAGAGGGTGTTGGGTGGAGCAAGAAGGCTGAATAGGAATAGCCCTGGAGTGCAGTTCCCAGAGAGATCTGCACAGAGGATGAGTTATCTCTGCATTCTAGAACTTCACAAAGCATACACAAGTTTCAATTGCCAAATCAACCAAGCAAAAGAAAGAGTATCAGAGACCAACTCAATGAAATAAAATGAGAAGGCAAGATTAGGGAAAAAAAAGAGTGAAAAGAAAAGAACAAAGCCTCCAAGAAATATGGGATTATGTGAAAAGACCAAATCTACCTTTGATAGGTGTACCTGAATGTGACGGGGAGAAAGAATCCAAGCTGGAAAACACTCGAAATTAGCTTCATAAGCGAAGGAGAAATAAAATCTTTTACAGACAAGCAAATGATGAGAGAATTTGTAACTACCAGGCCTGTCTTATAAGAGCTCCTGAAAGAACCACTAAGCATGGAAAGGAACAACCAGTACCAGCCACTCCAAAAAGGTACCAAATGGTAAAGACCATCAACACAATGAAGAAACTGCATCAACTAACAGACAAAACAACCAGCTAGCATCAAAATGGCAGGATTAAATTCACACATAACAATATTAACCTTAAATGTCAATGGGCTAAAAGCTCCAATCAAAAGACACAGACTGGCAAATTGGATAAGAAGTCACGACCTATCAGTGTGCTTTATTCAGGAAACCCATCGGACATGCAAGGACACACATAGGCTAAAACTAAAGGGATGGAGGAAGATTTACCAAGCAAATGGAGAGAAACAAGCAAACAAACAAAAACACTGGAAATTGCAATCCTAGTCTCTGATAAAGTGGACTTTAAACCAACAAGGATCAAAAGAGACAAAGAAGGGCATTACAAAATGGTAAACGGATTAATGCAACTTGAAGAGCTAAAGATCCTAAATATATACACACCCAATATAGGAGTATCTGGATACATAAAGCAAGTTCTTAACCACCTACAAAGAAATTAGACTCCTGTACAATAACAGTGGGAAACTTTAACACTCCACTGTCAATATTAGACAGATTTATAAGATAGAATATTAGCAAGGATATCCAGGATTTGAACTCAGATCTGGACCAAGTGGACCTAACAGACATCTACAGAACTCTCCACCCCATATCCACAGAATATACATTCTTCTCAGCACCATGTCACACCTACTCTAAAATTGACAATGTAATTGGAACTAAATTACTCTTCAGCACATGCAAAACAAATAAACAAACAAACAAACAAAAAACAAAAAAAAACAGAAATCATAATAGACAGTCTCTCAGATCACAGTGCAATCAAATCAGAACTCAGGATTAAGAAACAACTGAGAATTGCACAACTTCATGGAAACTGAGCAACTGGCTCCTGAATGTCTACTGGATAAACAATGAAATGAAGGCAGAAATAATGATGTCCTTTGAATCCAGCAAGAATGAAGACACAATATACCAGAATTTTTGAGACACATTTAAAGCAGCATCTAGAGGGAAATTTATAGCAATAAATGCCCACATGAGAAGCAAGGAAAGATCTAAAATCTACACCGTATCATCAAAATTGAAAGAGCTAGAGGAGCAAGATCAAAAAAACTCAAAAACTATCAGAAGACAAGAAATAACTAAGATCAGAGCAGAACTGAAGAAGATAAAGACACAAAAAACTCTTCAAAAATTAATAAATCCAGGAGCTGGTTTTTTGAAAAGATCAACAAAATAGAAAGACTGCTAGCCAGATTAATAAAAAGGAAAAGAGAGAATAATCAAATAGATGCAATAAAAAACGACAAAGGGGATATCAACACAGATTCCACAGAAATACAAAGTACTACCAGAGATTACTACAAACAACTCTATGCACATAAACCAGTAAACCTGGAAGAAATGGATAAATTCCTAGACACTTTTACCCTCCCAAGCCTAAACCAGGAAGAAATCAAAACCGTGAATAGACCAACAATAAGGGCTGAAGTTGAGGCAGCAATTTATAGCATACCAATGAAAAAATGTCCAAGACCCGACCCATTCATAGCCGAATTCTACCAGGCATACAAAGGGGAGCTGGCACCACTCCTTCTGAAACTATTCCAAACAATTCAAAAACAGAGAACCCTTCCCAATCATTTTATGAGACCAACATCATCCTGATACCAAAACCAGGCAGAGACTCAACAAGAAAAGAAAACTTCAGGCCAATATCCATGATGAAACTAGATGTAAAAATCTTCAATAAAATACTGGCAAACCGATTGCAACAGCACATCAAAAAGCTTATCCACCATGATCAAGTAGGATTCATCCTGGGGATGCAAGGATGGTTCAACATGTGCATGTCTATAAATGTAATTCACCACATAAACAGAACCAAAGACAAAAACCACATGATTATCTCAAGAGATGTAGAGAAGGCCTTCTACAAAATTAAACAGCCCTTTATGCTAAAAACTCTCAATAAACTAGGCATCAATGGAACATATCTCAAAATAATAAAAGGTATTTACAACAAACACACAGGCAATATCATATTGAATGGGCAAAAACTGGAAGCATTCCCTTTGCAATCTGTCACTCCACAAGGATACCCTTTCTCACTACTCCTATTCAATATAGTATAGGAAGTTCTAGCCAGAGTAAGAAAAAGGAGTAAAGGGTATTCAATTAGGAAAGGAGGAAGCCAAATTGTCTCTATTTGCAGATGACATGATTGTGTATTTAGAAGACCCCATCGTCTCAGACCAAAATCTCCTGAAACTGATAAACCTCTTCAGCAAAGCGTCAGGATACAAAATCAAGGTTCAGAAATCACAAGCATTTCTATACGCCAATAACAGACTTAAAGACAGACAAATCAAGAGCCGAACTCCCATTCACAATTGCTACAAAGAGAATAAAATACCTGGGAATACAACTAATAAAGGATATAAAGGACCTCTTCAAGGAGAACTACACACCACTGCTCAAGGAAATAAAAGAGGACACAAACAGATGGAAAAACATTATAAAGAGGACACAAACAGATGGAAAAACATTCCATGAACATGATTAGGAAGAATCAATATTGTGAAAATGGCCATACTGCCCAAAGTAATTTACAGATTCAAGGCTATCTCCATCAAGTTACCGATGACTGCCTTCACAGAACTAGAAAAAAACACCTTAAACTTCATATGCAACCAAAAGAGAGCCCACATAGCCAATACAATTCTAAGCCAAAAGAACAAAGCTGGAGCCATCACGCTACCTGACTTCAAACTATACTACAAGTCTACAGTAATTAAAAGAGCATTATATTATTGGTACCAAAACAGAGATATAGACCAAAGGAACAGAACAGAGGCCTCAGAGGCAATGCCACACATCTACAACCATCTGATCTTTGTCAAACCTGTCAAAAACAATCAATGAAAAAAGGATTCCCAGTTTAATAAAGGACGTTTGGAAAACTGGCTAGCCATGTGCAGAAAGCAGAAACTGGACCCCTTCCTGACACCTTATGCTAAAATTAACTCCAGATGGATTAAAGACTTAAACATAAGACCTGTCACCATAAAAACCCTAGAAGAAAACCTAGACAAAACCATTCAGAACATAGGCATAGGCAAGAACATCATGAATAAAACACCAAAAGCAATGGCAATGAAAGCCAAAATAGACAAATGGGATCTAATTAAATGGGATCTAATTTTTCTGTACAGCAAAAGAAATAATCAGTAGAGTTAACCAGCAACCAACAGAATGGAAAATAATTTTTGCAGTCTACCCATCTGACAAAGAACTAAACAGAATCTACAAAGAACTAAAACAGATTTACAAGAAAAAACAAACAAACACATTCAAAAATGGGCAAAGGATACGAACAGACACTTTTCAAAAGAAGAAATATATGAAGCCAACAAATGTGAAAAAATGCTCATCATCACTGGTCATTAGAGAAATGCAAATCAAAACCACATTGAGATATCATCTCATGTCAGTTAGAATGGTGATCATTATAAAATCTGGAGACAACAGATGCTGGAGAGGATGTGCACAAATAGGAACACTTTAACACTGTTGCTGGGAGTGTAAATTAGTTAAATCATTGTGGAAGACAGTATGGTGATTCCTCAAGGACCTAGAAATAGAAATTCCATTTGACCCAGCAATACCATGACCGGGTATATATCCAAAGATTCATAAATTGTTGTATTATAGACACATGCACACATATGTTCATTGTGGCACTGTTTACAATAACAAAGACCTGAAACCAACCCAAATGCCCATCCATGAGAGACTGGACGGGGAAAATGTGGTACATATACACGATAGACTACTATGCAGCCATAAAACATGATGAGCTCATGTCCTTTGTAGGCACATGAATGAATCTGGAAACCATCATTCTCAGTAAACTGACACAAGAACAGAAAAATCAAACACAGCAACTTCTTACTCATAGGTGGGTGTTGAACAATGAGAACACATGGACCCAGGGAGGGCATCATCATACACTGGGGTCTGTTGGGGAGGCTGGGGGAGGGACATTGAGGATTGGGAAGGTTGGGGAGGGATAACATGGGGAGAAATGCCAGATGTGGGTGACTGGGGGATGGATATGGAAGCTGCAAACCACCTTGCCATGTAAGTACTCAGGAAACACCTCTGTATGATCTGCACATGTACCCCAAAACCTAAAGGACAATAAAAAAAGTGTTGAATTTTTTTAAAGAATTTTTGTTCCTGTTGAGATAATCACGTGATTTTTATTTTTCATTCTATTCATATAATTAATTCTATTGATTCTTGTAGGTTAAACCTACCTTGCATTCCTGAGATAAATCCCTCCTGGCCATAAATTTTATCACACTTTATAGATGTAACTGGATTTGTTTGCTATATTTAATTGAAAATTTTTAAATCTATATTGGTCTGAAGCTTTCTTTATTTTGAGATGTCTTTGTCTGCCCTTGGTCACAGGAAAATACTGGCCTCAAGTAATTATGCTGTCGTTTATGGTTACCTACCTGTTTTACAAATCGGTGTTTTTTTTAAAATGCTCTTTTTGTTGAGTGTGTGTGGATTCAAATTAGCCAGATGTTACTTGCTTTCTGACTATAATACTTCTTTTGTATTTCTTCTATGGTGTTCCTGCTAGCAAGAAATTACCTCACTTAAAATCTCGAAATGATCTGTTTTTACCTAAGTTTTTGAAAAAATTTGCTAATTAAACGATTCTTGATTGACAGGTCTTTTTTTTTCAGCACTGTTAATCATTGCATTATACCACTGTCATCTGAACTTCATTGTTTCTGATGAGAAAGCAGCTGCTACTTTTATCCCAGTCTCCTCGCATGTGACAAGTCAAATTTTATTTGCTACTTGTAAGATTTTCTCCTTATTCTATACTTTAAACATTTTAAACATAATATTTTTCAGTGAGGATTTTTTCTTTTTTTTTTTTTTTGAGGCAGAATCTGGCTCCGTTACCCAGGCTGGAGTGCAATGGCACCATCTCAGCTCACTGTAACCTCGGTCCCCAGGGTTCAAGCGATTCTCCTGCCTCACCCTCTGGAGTAGCTGAGATTACAGGCACATACCACCATGACACCTGGGTAATTTTGTATTTTCAGTAGAGATGGGTTTTTGCCACATTGGCCAGGCTGGTCTTGAGCTCCTGACCTCAGGTAATCTGCCAGCCTCGGCCTCCCAAAAGTGCATGGATTACAGGTGTGAGCCATCATGCCCAGCCAGATGTTTGTTTTTTTTTATCTTACTAGTGTTCTTTGAGCATTTTGGATGTGTACAATAAATGTATTTCATCAGATTTGGTAAGTTTTCAGACATTATGTCTTGTAATACTTTTTTCTTCTCCACTTCTCCCCACCCTCCACATACTTTCATTACTCATGTATTGGTTCATTTAGTGGTGTCCTATGTTTCTCTGAGGCTCTGTTTATTTTTCTTTCTTTCTTTGTATCTCTATTGTTCACATTACACCATTTTTATCAATCTATCTTCAAATTTACTGATTTTTTTTTCTTCTGACATCTCAAAACTACTATTGAGCCTCTCTAGTAAGATCTTCATTTTTGTTATAGTGCTTTTCAACTACAGAGTTTTCATTTAATTCATTAAAAATATTTTCTTTCTCTTTGTCACTATTTGATGAGACATTGTTATATCTTCCTTTAAATCATTTAACATGGTTGTCTTTATTTCAAAATAGTTATTATAGCTGGTGCGAAGTCTTTATCTGCTAGGAGTATCAACTGCATCCTCAAAGACAATTTCTATTGCCTGCTCTTTCGCGTGTGTATGGGTCACTTATTTCTGTTTATTTTCATTTCTCATGATTTTTTGTTGTACACTATACATTTTAGATATTAATTTTAATAACTCTAGATCCTGACACCTCTCCACTTCCCATCTTATTGTTTGGTTGTATACTCATTCAGTGACTTGACTGGACCAATTGAGTAAAGTATATTTGCTGCACACTGTGCAGCTTCTGATGTCACTCTTCAGAGGGTACAGCCTGGGGTATGGGCAGAGTCTTCACGTAACCTGCACATAGATGACTATGACTTTAGCTGTGGTCTTCGCTCTGTCTCTTTCACTGCTCTTTCTATTAAACTTTGGATGATCTGTCGCAAATGGCATCAAGTCTAGTACCTTTCACTAATTCCTAGCTGGTTGTTGTATTGTTCTTAACGAATTTTTCATGGTCACATTCAAATAAAGCACGGCCCCTTTCGCAGGAGTAGACTAAACAGTTTTCATCAGGCCAGACTTTGAGGCTTGCTTTGAGCCCTCAAAATAAGGGGCTCTTTTTAAACAAATGTTTCCTTGACTCTTTTGTGGAACTTCTATGTGATCTACTTGTTGCTGTCTTATAGCCGCCTCTTAGTAGCTCTGCACCAAGATCTCTATGATTTCCAACCTGCCCTTGGGCATGAATACACCTCTTATGCTTCAAATAAAGTCAATGTCTTTTTCTATTCTTTTTATTATTATTATTATTATTTTTTTTTTAGACGGAGTTTCGCTCTTGTTACCCAGGCTGGAGTGCAATGGCGCGATCTCGGCTCACCGCAACCTCCGCCTCCTGGATTCAGGCAATTCTCCCGCCTCAGCCTCCTGAGTAGCTGGGATTATAGGCACGCACCACCAGACCCAGCTAATTTTTTGTATTTTTAGTAGAGACGGGGTTTCACCATGTTGAACAGGATGGTCTCGATATCTTGACCTCGTGATCCACCCGCCTCAGCCTCCCAAAGTGCTGGGATTACAGGCGTGAGCCACCGCACCTGGCCCTGCACTTTCTATTCTTACAGCATGCATCTCACCCTGGACCGAAACTCTTCTGCTGCTTCTGAGGAGGAGGCAGGAACAGTGGCCCTGTTCTCTTAGAATGACATTTCTGTCCTGGGTTTGGACATTGGAATAATGGTGGTGTATGTTAGCTTAGTCTTCTAATTTTCCTACTGGCATGGAACCTCCACCATATGAGTAAGCTGAGGTGGGAGCCAATTGGGGCTTAGTTTTCTTGGCCTGCTGCACCTGGTTTTAGAGTTTACATTTTGAAGGTGAGGGCTGGGTGAAAAAAGAAACTCCTGGACCTTTCTGTCATGCTGCATGCAATAAAGAACAGAGCTGGGAAGAAGGGAAGAGTAATGCTCATAGCTTTTCCTTCTCAGGAAGAAGTCATACGTTAGGGAGCTGGGAGGAGAGTGAATTCCATCTTCTTGACGCACCTGCCTACAGTGGAACTTTTGTCACACTGAGCTGAGGGAGGAGAGTGAGTAGGCTATAGATGGCACAGATTACAATTGCATAGACTCTCTTGAGTCAATGTTTCTCTATTTGTTGTATGCTGTTGGGACGATATCCAGAGACTTAAAGAGTTTTTTTTTTTTTTTTGGTGGGGGGGAGGGGTTGTTTGTTTGTTTCTTTTTGTAATTTTCATGAGCTATAGTTGTTTTGTGGACAATTATGGTTGTTTTATATTAGAAGAGGGTCCAAGGCAATTCTCATACTACGATTCTACAAGTATGTCTTGCCCTTTGTGCATTTTTGCAGTCTGGCAAGTGTGTCTTATGGTACTTAATATATTTTCCAGTTCCTCCATTTGCACATGCATTTTCAGAGAACAGATTCTATGCATCCGAGTTTTGTACACTCTTCTCAGTGGTTGTTTGTTAAATAATATATTGTACTCCCCACATATAGTAGTCTGGCTAAAACGCCTCCATTCAAAATATTATATTTCCCCCAATGATCATCTTTATGGCCTTGTGGGCTATTTCTACTTCTCATATTTCTTTATTGTCTGCTTTGACGTGTCTTATAATTCATACAGCTCCATGAACCAAAGCAATTGTTCTTGAATGTACCCTAATCTCCTCAATTAATTTTATTATATTATTTGCATTCTTTGCAAGTTATTTAATTATTTTAGAAGTATGGGACAAAAATTCCCAAATTAGAGATCTAAATTCTGGCATCATATAAGGACAAGGCTAGATTTACCATATGTTTTCAGCAATTATCCCAAAGATAAATATAACCGTATTTTATTGAGCACTTTCTGTGAGTCAAACTTTCTCCTAATTGTGTCACAGGTATTCTTTTTTCTCGACATTCAGCAGCTTATGCTACTCTTGTTCTTTGGTTTCCAGTGACAAAAAATGTGTATTAATGCCTCTGGTTTTAGTTCCTCTTAGATGACTTTATTAGCAGAGAGAGAGATCTGATGCTTTAGCTGAAATTTGGCAGAAGCACACCAACTGTTCCACAGTATCCCTCATGTTCTAGAAACAGTGCTTTCAGTCGACCTTTTGACCGACAATCTAGTGCATATGCCAAAACTTTCATTGAGAAGGTATTGACACATAAAAAGTTGCCAACAAAGAGAACTCATTCATTCACAGAACACATTCGTGCCACAGAACCAATGTTAATGGTGATGGTAACTAAGGTAGCTCTTGTCAGATTTTCTTTACCAACAGATTCTTGCTTCTCCTTATAAATCATAATCCCAAAACTAGATGCTATAGCCCCACCTGGCAAAGCAAATCTTTCATAATCTCCTTCATAAATATCACGGACCAGGTTGTCAGCTTGTGTGCTGTCACCTTTGGATGCCATCTCATGGCTTCAAAACTTTTACAGTCAATAAACTTCATACACCCACAGCGGCACCCCTCTCCAAGGCTTGTCTCAGTCACTCATTTATAGTTGTCTTTGGAATGGACTGCTAGAACACTGACTCCTGAGCCAATGTTCACTACAAGCAGTGGATAGGGATCATCCAGGTTAAAACGCATCTTTTGGCATCGCTCAGGTTCTGAGGCATTAGCAAAATAATAGCAGTGCGCCTGTCCAGTGAAACTGACAGAGTGTATACAGCAAGCCATTTACAAGGTAGTCAAGTTCATCCAATTTGTGCAGGTGGAGGTTTCCAATTGTGCCAAAATCCTTTTCAAACTCGTAAGCACCACAGCATCGTCTTCAATGTTGAGAAGATTTTATCTCTTTCCATTTGGATAAAAGTGGGCAGGTACTGGATTGGAAACCTAATAAAGTTCAAGTTCCCTCTTCCGCCAAGAAGTATGAAATCTTTCCGTTCAAGTTGTATCTCCCGAATGTCGGTGATCCACATGCTACATTAGAAGTCAAACATTTCTGAATACTGTTTAAACTCTCAACTTCTTCTTGTTCTTCCTCTGCCCTAATATCAATAGGTTCAAACTACCAGAGCTTTACTAGAGTTCCCCTGTTGTTCCTGCCAAACCGTGGGAAGGAGGGTTTCTTGCCATCTTTGATCTTCATGGCGTTGGCCGAGGGGTGAGGGACAGCCTGGGATCCAGAGAACGGACAGCAGAGGCGGCGACTCCGGAGGTGGCTGGGCCGGCCGGTGAGCCCTGCAGGTTCCTCCCTTCTGGCCGGGCAGGGAGGGCCTGGGGGCGGGGGTGGCGGCACCCGAGGCGTTGCCTGGTCCCCGGGGCAGCCTCCCACCCCGACGAGGGGCGACCAGGACCCAGAGAGCTGGGGAAGGCTACTGGCCTCGCCGATCAGGAGCCCCTGAGTGTGTCTGCCAGTCAAATATTGAAAGCATAGATTTATAAATGAAGAAGATAAGAAAGAGAAGTAACTTGCCCAATACGACACAGCTGGATTATATATTCCGGCACAGGAACTAGAAAATACTTTCTCTTATCTCCACATTTAGCTGACACTTACAGTGTTAGCAACAGATTAGGATATTTTGAGAGAGACCAGAGAATAACAAATCTAGATGCACTATTAATACAGACAACTCAAGCAAATATTCCGATCAGGTGATGTAGCTTATGTATATAATCTTTCACATCCTCAAAATAATACATTCCTAGGAATTTTCTTAGAAAAAACAAATTCGGGGACAATAGGTCTTTATTTTCATGATAGTCTGCATTGAATATGTGTAAAAGTAAAGTAATGTTACTTTTTTTAGTCTTTGCCCCCAAATTGGCCATGTTTATGTGTTCAATTTAATATTTTCTTTTCCATTATGTACACTGGGTTATGCTACATGGCTTACAGTAAGGAATCATTGTGATATGAAATGCCAAACCCGACATCATATTTCTTGGCTCTAATATCATTAGACAGTCATATTTTATAGCTGTGACAGCAAGGCTATGACAGATGACACTTTGAGAGTGTTGGGGGAGAAAGCTCATATAGCACTTAATCAAATGGTTGCAATGTCTAAAAGGATTAAAGTCAAGCAGACTGTGACTCATAAAATTATGTTTCCTATTATTATCTTAAAACTGATGATGAAATACTGTCTTAAACGTGTATGTGTGTGTGTCTTATTCTTTTTGAAAAAGAAATCCATAGCACAAAGCTAATAACATTTTTCCCAGAGATCTTTGTATATTGATTTTTTGAAAGTATGCATGTATGTATGTGCTTTCTATGCTTCCTGAATACTTGAGATAATGTCTGTGGTAAACTACATATCAACGCTATTTTCTAGCGAATGAGTACTAGACTCTTGGATAACTACAGACATCTCACACACAGATCCACAGGCACACACTCTCTCTTTTTGTATCTGAAGAAAGCAAGAATGAATGAACAAAAGAAAAGGAAAGGAAAGGAAGGAATGAAGGAAGGAAGGAAGGAAGGAAGGAGGGAAGGAAGGAAGGAGGGAAGGAAGGAAGGAGGGAAGGAAGGAAGGGAGGGAGGGAGGGGAAGGAAAAGGAAGAAATAATTACTTTTAAGGTTCAGACATTTTTGTTAAGACATTTTTTCAGTGTTGTCATTCCGCAAAGTAGATATGAGCAATTCCAATTCTAATTCATTGCCTAAGGTTAGAATAGAACTTACCTTTGTTGCCTTGCTCAAAAGAAAAAAACAGAAGAATTTCCACTTACCACAACTTACAAAAGCAAATATGAAAATTGGAAAGTCTTCTAGCAACAAAGTTTAAAGTGTGTTGTCCTCTAAAATAAAATTTTCATATTCCTGAATGGTTACATTATAGCTGTTTATTCTCAAATTTTTTCTAAGAAAATTTATTGTCAGATTTTCCTTTTGATAAGAATTCTGGATTTTTCAATTAAAAATTATAGCGAATGTTTAGTATGGTGTCTCCAAAGTCTCCCTTTCATTATTGCATTTTTTCTTATAGTGATGATAGTTTGTTACAATGAAGATCTACCTTGGATGTACAATAATGACATTTTTGACAAATTTAACCACTAAGCACTTTTACCTACTAGAAACAAGTTACTGAAATAAAAAACACCATTTATTAACAGTGAAAACAGATGTGACAAACCTTGTATAATGATTTATAAAATAATTGAGACACATTGAGTCCACATGGGATATTATGATTTCTCATCCTTACAACAGAATGAAATAAGTTCCAGGTTAGTGCATTCATGAAGGTTGTCTAGTTTTCAGAAACTGGTTTCTGACATTGAGCAAGAAATGCCTGTAATCTGTATAAACATAACTAAAATTAATATTTATCCTCTTTACTTCTGCTACTGTATAAATTCAACTATTTTGTACAGCTGAAATCCCCCTCTACACTACCTCTGAGGCATAATATAACAAGAAGCCAAGAACCCATTGAGTTGGTCTAAAACTATGATTAAAACTCAAATGTTTACGTCTCAAATGAATGTAAATGAGTGTAAATCTAAATCTAAAGCCTCTATGAATCTCTGCATTATTTCTGGTTTTCCAAAAGAGAATGACACCTGGATTGTTTTATGAAAATTGCCAATTTTTAGTATTGGCTCAAAAAGTTTTAATTAAAAATTTAAACTCTGTAATCAGAAGTCACAAACTTATTATTGAAGCATGTACACACACACGCACACTCACACACACACCCCTCACCTAGGTCCAACTGAGGTCTTCTGGCAAATCTATGATGCTTTAGAAACTGATTTAACAATGAAGCATTTCAGTCCATGTACCTGAAAATTTAAATTTCAAGAGAAAATATAGGAATTTTGATATCTATATATTGTAACCCATTGACTATACTTTGATTTTTTTTGTACTTGTTACATTCTTATTCATTTCTTTTTTTTTTAATTTTTATTGCATTTTAGGTTTTGGGGTACATGTTCAGAATGTGCAAGATAGTTGCATAGGTACACACATAGCAGTGTGTTTTGCTGCCTTCCTCCCCTTAACCCACATTTGGCATTTCTCCCCAGGCTATCCCTCCCCAGCTCCCCCCCGCTGTCCCTCCCCTATTCCCCCCAGTAGAAACAGAGATATAGACCCATGGAAGAGAACAGAGGCATCGGAGGCAAATCAACATATCTACAACCATATAATCTTTGATAAACCAGACAAATTCTTATTCATTTCAAATGATGACAGTTGTACTGTTTGGTTGAAGAGATTGTGGACACATTTATTTTTGCTAAAGTGAGGGAATCACAGTAAATACAGTTGTAGTTTTTAAAAATAATATGCAATATCTAAATGTTCACATTCTGTGTCATGAAACATGACCTTTTCCCAAACACATGTATATTTTGATATGCACATGAAACCTTGGCTTTAAGGGTCACAAAAATTATGATTTGGCCATGATTTTAGCTGTCACAAACTCTCAAATGTTTTATTGTACTCTTATTGAAACACGCACATTGCTCAAGCAGTGGAAGCATCCTATATACCAGACAGAATATATCTAAGCATATGGCTTATATATGACAGGGTATTTCTAGATAAAATTGTCATATAAAGTTCTTATACTTCCTAAGCCTGTGGAAACAAGTCATCAAAGTTTATGTTGTCTCCAGTAAAAAAAAAAAAAAAAAAAAAAAAAAAAAAAAATTTTGTCCAAGCATTATCTTAAAATCTCTGCAATTTAAAAAATATTAAAATGTAGCATTTAAAGAGTATATGTAGGTCACAGCCAATTAAGGAAAACTTACCACTTTCTCACCGATTTGAGAATAAGTTTGCATCTAAAATGCTTTTTCTTTCTTTTCTTTTCTTTTTTTTTTTGGAGGCAGAGTCTCTCACTCTGTCGCCAGACTGGAGTGCAGTGGCACAATCTCAGCTCACTGCAATCTCCACCTCCAGAGTTCAAGCCATTCCCCTGCCTCAGCCTCGGGAGTAGCTGGGATGACAGGCACCCACCACCATGCCCAGCTAATTTTTTTTTTGAATTTTAGTAGAGATGGGGTTTGACTTTGTTGACCAGGATGTTCTTGTTCTCCTTACCTCGTGATCCACCCGCCTCAGCCTCCCAAAGTGCTGGGATTACAGGCATGAGGCACTATGCCTGGCCTTAACTTAAATTCTTTAGTATTTGTTGTTATGCAACATTTATGAAGAGGTTTGAAGATCTTCAGAATTTCAAGAAGTTTAGGCCTGGTGCCATAGATCATGCTTTTAATCACAGTATTTTGGAAGGCCCATGTGGGTGGATTGCCTGAGGTCAGAAGTTCTAGAGGAGCCTGGACAACATGGAGAAACCCTGTCTCTACTAAAAATACAAAAATTAGTCGGATGTAATGGGATGTGCCTGTGATCCCAGCTAGACAGGAGGCTGATCTCAGTTACATGAGAGGCTGAGGCTGGAGTATCACTTGAACCCAGGAGGTGGAGACTGCAGTGAGCTGAGATCAAGCCCCTGCACTACAACCTGGTTGACAGAGTGAGACTCTATCTCAGAAAAAAAAAAAGAAATTTTTATGAAGTTTAATCTTGATGGTGTGGGGTTTTAATGCATCTATTTTGAAACAACTATTTCATTTTTACCCAAAAACACCAGGGTGCATCCAAGATGGCAGAATATGAACATCTCTGGAGTGCAGTTTCCAGTGAGTACAATGCAGAGGGTGAGTGAACACTGCATTTCCAAATGAGTTATTGCTGCCCACAGACCAGGAGATTCCCAGGCTAAAAAGTGCCATGAGTTTCTAGCATAGCTGTTTCAGCTCGTGCTGCAGGTCTCCACAAGGAAATGCACACAAATCTGGGCAGCTATTTCACTGGAGCATGGAATGCCTGGGACACAGAGCCACCCATCCAACTGAAAAAAATAGGGATGAAACAGGGAGCCAGGTGATCTGGCTCAGTAGGTCCCACCCCCACAAAGACCAGCAATCTGAAATACTCTGCACTGAGAGTTTTGCAGCAAGTGCAACAAGACCTGGGACACTCCAGCTTGGTGGGGGGAAAGCATCTAGCATTACTGAGGCAGTCCTCCATTATAGAGGTGGTCATCCATTACTGTGGCAGACCACAATTACCTAGGCAGTTCTAACTATACCTCTGTAAACAAAAATGGAAGGAAGTTCACACAGCAGCTGGGCAGAGCCCAGGGCAGCTCAGTAACACCTCTGCTGGCATACTGGGACTAGGCTATCTCCTCGCTGGGCAGGGCAACTCTGAAAAAAAGGCAGAAGCACATCAGAAACTTATAAATAAAGCCCCACCTTCTCAGGACAGAGCAGCTGGGAAAAAAGGTGGCTATGAGTTCCGCTGCAGCAGACTTAAACACACCTGCCCAGCAGCTCTGAAAGGAACAACAGAGCTCACAGCTCAGCAATTGAGCTCCTATAAAGGACAGACTGTCTCCTCAAGCAGCTCCCTGACCCACACATGTCCAAAGAGTCACCTCATAAAGAACAGCCCAGGTTGACATCTGGCAGCTGCTAGAGGAAAATTTATAGCAATAATTACTCACATGAGAAGCAAAGAAAAATTTAAAATCGACATCCTGTCATCAAATTTGAAAGAGCAAGAGGAGCAAGATCAAAAAAACTCAAAAGCTAGCAGAAGACAAGAAATAACAGAGATCAGAACAGAACTGAAGGAGATAGAGACAAAAAAATCCTTCAAAAAATCAATAAATCCAGGAGTTGGTTTTTTTGAAAAGATTAAAAAATAGACCACTAGCCAGATTAATAAAAAGGGAAAGAGAAAAGACTCAAATAGGTGCAATAAAAAATGATAAAGGGGATATCACTAGAGATTCCACAGAAATACAAACTATCATCAGAGATTACTACAAACAACACTATGCACGTAAACCAGTAATCCTGGAGTTGTTTACCCTGGATAAATTCTTGGGTACTTGCATCCTCCCAAGCCTAAACCAGGAAGAAGCTTAAACCCTGAATAGACTAATAACAAGGGATGAAGTTGAGGCAGCAATTAATAGCCTATCAACTTAAAAAAGCCCAGCTACAGATGGGTTCACAGCTGAATTTTACCAGACATACAAAGAGGAGCTTGGACCACTCCTTCTGAAACTATTCCAAACAATCCAAAAAGAGGGAATCCATCCCAAATCATTCATGAGATCAAAATCATCCTGATCCCAAAACCCAGCAGAGACTCAACAAAAAAAGAAAACTGCAGGCCAATATCCATGATGAAACTAGATGCAAAAATCTTTAACAAAATACTAGCAAACCAATTGCAACAGCACATCAAAAAGCTTATCCATCATCATCAAGTAAGCTTCATCCCGGGGGTGCAAGGCTGGTTCAACATATGCAAGTCTATAAATGTAATCCATCACATAAACAGAACCAAAGACAAAAACTGCATGATTATCTCAATAGATGCAGAGAAGGCCTTTGACAAAAGTTAACAGCCCATTATACTAAAAACTCTCAATAAACTAGGTATTGATGGAACATATATCAAAATAATAAAAGCTATTCATGACAAAACCATAGCCAATATCATACTGAATGGGCAAAAACTCGAAGCATTCCCTTTGAAATCTGGCACTAGACAAGGATGTCCTCTCTCACCACTCCTATTCAATATAGTATTGAAAGTTCTAGCCCAAGCAATCAGGCAAGAAAAGAAATAACAGGGATTCAATTAGGAAAAGAGAAAATCAAATTGTCTCTATTTACAGATAAAATGATTATATATTTAGAAGACCCCATTGTCTCAGCCCAAAATCTTCTTAAACTGATAAGCAACTTCAGAAAAGCTTCAGAATACAAAATCAATGTGCAGAAATTACAAGCATTTCTATACACCAATAATAGACTTAAAGAGAGACAAATCAAGAACAAACTCCCATTAACAACTTCTACAAAGAGAATAAAATATCTAGGAATGCAACTAATAAATGATATAAAGGACCTCTTCAAGGAGAACTACAAACCACTGCTCAAGGAAATAAGAGAGGACAGAAACAGATGGAACAATATTTCATGCTCATAGTTAGGAAGAATCAAAATTGTGAAAATGGCCATACTGCCCAAAGTAATTTATAGATTCAAGGCTATCCCCATCAAGCTACCTGTGACCCTCTTCACAAAACTGGAAAAACACACCTTCAAATTCATATGGAACCAAAAGAGAGCCCACATATCCAAGACAATTCTAAGCAAAATGAACAAAGCTGGAGGCATCATGCTACCTGACTTCAAACTATACTACAAGTCTATGGTAATCAAAACAGCATGGTACTGGTACCAAAACAGACATATAGACCAATGGAACAGAACAGAGGCCTCAGAGGCAATGCCACACATCTACAACCATCTGATCTTTGACAAACCTGACAAAAACAAGCAATGGGGAAAAGATACCCTGTTTAATAAATGGTGTTGGGAAAACTAGCCATGTGCAGAAAGCAGAAACTGGACCCCTTCCTGACACCTTACATTAAAATTAACTCCAGATGGATTAAGGACTTAAACATAAGACCTAACACCATAGAAACCCTAGAAGAAAACCTAGGCATAGCCATTCAGGACATAGGCATAGGCATGGACTTCATGAATAAAACACCAAAAGCAACAGCAACAAAAGCCAAAATAGGCAAATGGGATATAATTAAACTCCACAGCTTCTGTAAACCAAGAGAAACAATCATTAAGTGAATTGGAAACCAATAGAATGCAAAAAAAGTTTTGCAATCTGCCCATCTGACTAAGGGCTAATATCCAGAATCTACAAGGAACTAAAACAGATTTACAAGAAAAAAACAAACTCATTCAAAAGTGGGCACAGGATATAAACAGACACTTTTCAAAAGGTGACATTTATGAGGCCAACAAACATATGAAAAAATGCTCATCATCACTGGTCATTAGAGAAATGCAAATCAAACCACACTGAGATGCCATCGCACACCAGTTAGAATGGCGATCCGTATTTTGTGGCTACATAGTATTCCATGATGTGTATGTGTCACATTTTCCTTGTCCAGTCTATCATCAGTGGGTGTTTGGGTTGGTTCCAGGTCTTTGCTACTGTAAACAGCACTGCAGTGAACATATGTGTGCATGTGTCATTATAGTAGAATGATTTATAATCCTTTGGATATATACCCAGTCATGGGATTACTTTATAATAAAGCAAAGACAATTTCAGGAAAATTAAGATGGAATATTAAGTGGTGAAAACAGTTATCAATGTTTGTAAGTATTTTAGTATTGCATTTTATTATAAATAGTACATATGTTTATAAGTTTAGATATGATTAGGACCAAAGACTCACAGTAATCTAGAATTTAAAAAACCTTTAAGTCTTAGCTGGTTCAGGGGTGTCCAAGCTTTTGGCTGCCCTGGGACACAATGGAAGAAAAAGGATCATCTTGGGTGACACATAAAATACGCTAACACCAATGATAGCCGATAAACTGAAAGAAAACGAAATAAAATGCAAACAAAAATTCTCAAAATGTTTTAAGAAAGTTTACAAATTTGTGTTGTAAATCCAATTCAAAGTCATCTTGGGCCGTATGTAACCCACAGGTTGTGGGCTGGGCAAGCTTGACCTAGTTTATCTCATCTAAAGTCTCAAAAACATGAACAAGTTTTTATATACAATCAGCAGAATAAACTCAGATTTAGACCCACATATTCTGGCTTTATGTCCAGGCTCTCCTATCAATAAATATGGTCCACATATAACATAAAATTTAGAATTATTGATTTTCACATAAGATAAATGAACAGAAACAAAACTTCAGTTACCCTCTAGAAGCATCACGTCTTGATTTCTTATTAACAGTATGCCAGATTTTTGTTCTAATTAATGTTTTATAAGTGTCCATGCCAATGCCCTCTTATATTTATTAAAATAATCTTATTTCTGTAAATAAGTTTCCATTCATTTGAGAAAAGTCTGTTCAGCAGAGATAGATGTAGAAATGGGAATAGTTAAGTGTTTGTTAATATAATGTTTTTGTATAAATGGTCAAACTATCCTTATAATGAAGTAGCAACCTGCACTAGCTTGAACCCTTAATACCTAATGTAGCTGACGGGGGGCTGGAGGCAGCAAACCGTCATGGCATATGTATACCTATGTAACAATCCTGCAATATCTGCATGTATACCTCAGAACAAGTATAATTTAAAAAAAAGAAAAAATATTCTTATAAAATCCCATTATGAAAATTAGTTATAGAAAGGTATTTAGAATATGATGCCCCATTTCTGAATTTCCTGTTTAGTTGTTTAGTGAAAATACCTTGTTTGGTGAAAATAATCTTTTCTTGATTAAAGTTTATTAATTTCTGACAAAGTCCATTACATTCCTTGCCTAGAAATTTGGCTAATTTAAAATAATGAAAGAGAAATAATACTTTATTACGTTTAAAAGGGAGCAGGAAAGGCTAAATAATAGAATGATATTTAAATAAACGTGAGCATTCATGACATTAAATATAAGATCTTCAAGGTCACCATTTATAAAACCAATAAATTTTTACCGTTTCTCCTTCTAACTGCCACAGCTGCTGAACTGGTTTCCCCATCTCTAATCTTGATCTTTTCCAAACAATTTTCTTCACTGTGCCTAGCACAATCTTTTGAAAAGTCGGATCTAAAAGCATCACCTCTCTGCTTGAAACCTTTCAATGGCTCCCTGTTACCTAGAGGATAGAGTAAAAACTTTTGTTCAAGACATTAGCTATCCTTTAGTGTCTGATGGCCATTTGCCCTCTTTCCCACTCTAAGTATGATTCCAAAATACTGACAAGCTCATTCTTCACCTCTGGACCTTGCCCATGCTCTACCTGGAAACGTCTAATATTTTTTCATCTTAATCTTGTTTCTTTCATTGCTGTTGAAGAGCCTCCCCTTTTTGGTAAACTCACCGAGCTTCTTAGTTGATATCACATGTATCTTCTATATTCTCCCCAAGCCACTTGTGCTGTTTGGGTGCTTTTTCTCCCTTTATGTAGATCCTCACATCTTTATAAACATCAAGATTCACATCTTATGTGATAGATGATAATCACTTAATAATATTTTTGGGGGCAGATGCATAAAGGAATGAATATTGGACAGCAAATCATCTCACATAAAATAATTCTTGTGAGAATCTATGTACATACTATGACCATGTTTTCACTGGAGACCAAAGAAAATCTGGGATGCCAGTGCATAGAAGCCCAGGCTGGAACACCCCTGGTGTTCTTCCCACCATCTACTTCTGATTTCGAGTTCTTCCCAAACCCCAGCCCACATGGCAAGCTGCTTCCTTTCCATGGCCATCCCTTGACAGCATTCCAACCCATTTCCCAACTAGTCAATCTTTTGAAAATTCTTTGAGCTGGAAAACCAATAAGCTCCACTCTGCCAGTATTTTTATCCAATGCAGATTTTATTTTTTATTCCTAGCTCTTTCTGACAGCCCACTTAGGTTATGTTACTCTCTAACTTGATTATGGGATAGTTAATGATAGATTCCTCTCCGTCCTTCGGTAACCCAGAATACTACAACCTTGTAAAAATCAGGTAAGATGATAGTCTGAGTAATATTAACCTTGAGGCTAGATGTTGCCTTTTCATGACACAGGTCAAGCAAGTGGCTGCCCTCATCATATGTGCAAAAGGAAGAGTCTGTCTCAAAATGTTATCCAACAACACTGAGGACCTGAAAGTTCAGATGTCCATAAGAAATCTCTCTGTTATAAGTCACAATGCCTTCCCTGCTTTTCCTAAAGAGTCAGTGTATTAACCCACAGGTATTCACCAATGCATTATTAGATAAATTCAATGGAGAAAATAGCTATAGCAAAACACTGAGAAAAGTAGTATGAGAGAATCGTGACGTTTAAGGAGGAAGAAACTTCTTTTAAATTGTACTTTAGGTTCTGGGGTACATGTACAGATCATGCAGGATTGTTGCATAGGTACATACATGGCAAGGTGGTTTGCTGCCTCCAGGAAGAAACTTTTTTTTTAAATATCCCATGGGAAAGCTAAGGATGGCACTAAGAGAGAGAGGTGGATGGAGAATGATCATAGGCAATTTGAAAAAAAAAATTTTTTCCAAAACCAGACTATACTTGGTCATGTTTCTTTATTTCTTCCACTATTGCACCAGAAGTTTAACGGTTGTCCTTAAGTTCAAAGTTCATAAAATAGTGTACTAGTTGTAGGAGTAAGTCAAGTAACCATATTCAATTGCTATCAACGAGAAGCTATTTACAGTCCTCTGTCAAAGGAAAAATAAATTCCTAGTCAAAAACTAGTATCAGAAAAAAAATTGCAGTAGAAACACTAATTGCAACTCCAATTTCTTTGGAGTTCTCTGGATATTTATAGTTTCACACATTTGAGTATGGTCAAGTTCAAACATGCTAGTTACTATAATGAAAACTTAAAATGAAGTATCAAAGGAGAAATGTTCGTATGAACTTACAAACAATAAGATCATTAACACTCATTCTTTACATAAATGTATTTTTTCAACATTGTCAACAATGGCAGTCACAGAATTACTGAATGTTACACAATTTTGTAACATTGTGGGATTAGTTTCTACGTTTTATACTTTTATCTGACTTCTTTTTTTTTTTTTTTTTTTTTTTTTTTGAGACGGAGTTTCGCTCTTGTTACCCAGGCTGGAGTGCAATGGCGCGATCTCGGCTCACCACAACCTCCGCCTCCTGGGTTCAGGCAATTCTCCTGCCTCAGCCTCCTGAGTAGCTGGGATTACAGGCACAAGCCACCATGTCCAGCTAATTTTTTGTACTTTTAGTAGAGACGGGGTTTCACCATGTTGACCTGGATGGTCTCGATCTCTTGACCCCGTGATCCACCTGCCTCGGCCTCCCAAAGTGCTGGAATTACAGGATTGAGCCACCGCGCCCGGCCTGACTTCATAGGTGCTTCAGTAGACTCTGTGAATGTTTTTGATCAATAACATGATCAAAGGGCCAGGAACAATTTGAAAATGTTTTATTAACTCGGTTGACCTTGGATAGTTTCCTCGTCAAGATTTTTATCCTCATATGTCACTTTCAAAATTAATTAATTAAATTTTAAAAACAAACCATACCTATTTAAAATTTTACAATTTTCTGTAAAAAATACATTTCCAGCAACTTAGTGGTTGTTTATCATATCTTTTAGTCTAGATACATACCTAGCCATCACTTGATATTGAATTTTATGTGATAAGTTAAAACTCCTAGAGCATTCTTAACTAACTGTGAAAGTTATTTATATTTTGAAGAACTGAAACATATTAAAATTAATGATTTTGTATTATATTGTATTTATGTTTCAATCATACTTTATATTAAAATAAAAAAATATTTAAATATTTTGCTTTTAAACACTACATTTTATGTTTTAGAACAGTTTTTCTAGGCTTGAACAAGAAAATAATCCCTAAATTATATCTTCCCGCCAATATTCTGAAATCTCTGTTAATAGTTCAGAAACAGGCCGGGCGCGGTGGCTCAAACCTGTAATCCCAGCACTTTGGGAGGCCGAGGCGGGTGGATAACGAGGTCAAGAGATCGAGACCATTCTGGTCAACATGGTGAAACCCCGTCTCTACTAAAAAATACAAAAAATTAGCTGGGCATGGTGGCGCGTGCCTGTAATCCCAGCTACTCGGGAGGCTGAGGCAGGAGAATTGCCTGAACCCAGGAGGAGGAGGTTGCGGTGAGCCGAGATCGCGCCATTGCACTCCAGCCTGGGTAACAAGGGCAAAACTCTGTCTCAAAAAAAAAAAAAAAAAAAATAGTTCAGAAACAGTGAGAAAATCTTTAAAAAATACTATTATGACATGAATACTTTTCAGTTTATGAAAGAGAGTTTGTTTTGTATTCTTGCGACACCAAAAAAGCAGGCAGAACTCTTCAATTCAATGAATTAGGAAAGTCTTATTGAAATGAATACTCTTTGGTTATGCTGCTCATTCCTTCAGCACTGGATCCTGAAGCCAGTGGTTTCATCGTGTTGATGACTAACTTCCATTGTGCAAAGAACTTAATTACATAGTGTGGTTCAGTTTCTATTTTGCCAGGCGGTCGTTCATCCATAAAAGAATGCTGTAGAGAGTAAGTGGTAAAATGCAAAAGCAATTGAAAGCACATGACCGTAGTCAGGAAGCAAATAAGTAGCTTTCAAAGAAAGGCTGGGATGCTTAAACTGGGAGCTGCATTGCAGTCCTAAAACAAAGAAAAAGTTGGCAGGCAAGAAGAAATCATTTTGCAATATTGTGTACTGTTCAACGTTATAAAATTATTTGAACCTACTTTTGATCTTTTGATTACTGGTCAATTAGGGAAATTCATCAAGTGAAACTAAAATATCTTTAAAGCCATAAAAAGTTTTAAAAAGAATAATATTGCTCCTTAGAGGTATACTCTCCAGCTCCTCTGTCGTGAAATAATTATTCTAATTTTTAATTTATAGTAGTGGGTCCTTGGGAAGTTAGAGGAGAGCTTTGCAATGACCTTGGGTTATCAAGGCAGGCAGGTTTGAAAGACTTGTATAGTAGCTAAAACTTCATATTGCTTTACAGAAGCTTTGAGTTTACTACATAATATCAAGTCTCAATCCTGACAATATTAGATATTCTGTCTGTGGCAATATTGGCTTCAAATCACTTCTATTTATAAGTGAAAATGGAGAAGAGTGTAATCTGACCGTGAACTACACTTCCTAGTTGAAATAGATCTCCTGAGAGAAGGAGATAGTGTACTCTGCGATCAATAATTACTTTATGTCACTTATTTTTTTAATTGAAAAAGGTGAAATTTAACACAAATACATTTTAGTTGCTTTATCTCAACGGTTGATACTTAACATTTGAATTTGTATTAATTTAAATTTGGAATTTGACTCGGTGCAGTAGCTCAGGACCATAATCTCAGTACTTTGGGAGGTCAAGGTGAGCAGATCACTTGAGGTCACGAGTTCAAGACCAGCCTGGTCAACATGGTGAAACCATGTCTCTACAAATAATAATTAGTCGGGCATGGTGGGGAATGTCTGTAATCTCAGCTACTTGGGAGTCTGAGGCAGGAGAATCGCTTGAACCCAGGAGACGGAGGTTGCAGTGAGCAGATAGAGTGCTACTGCACTCCAATCTGGGCTACAGAGTGAGACTACATTTCAAATACTAATAATAAAATAAATTTAGAAGAAACAATAAACATGGGGGAATTTAAAACTTTTCTTTTAGTTCAATTTTGGAAAACATGAGAAAATTCAATAAGTAGAGAGGCTAAATAAAATATTCCCCAGAATTATCACTTGTTCTGAATGGGGAAGACCGCAATGAGAGGGACCAATGTGCTGTAGCACATAAAGCATTCATGAAGCACAGACAGTAGAGCCTACAGGGTAGAAACATTGACTTTGTAGTAAAATGAGCCTGGGGTTTGATTTCCATTTCTTTCATAAACTGGTTGTGTGACCTTGGATAATGTCATGCCTGTAAATATTTATTTCCTCAAGTGTGAACTTATGATAATTATGACATAGATCTTTACAGGGCTGATAAAAGCATTACATGAGGTAATGTGTATACAATTCTTGATTCATAGTAAATGTCCTAGCCTAAATGTGGGCTGAATCAAGTGTGGAGTGAGGAGAGATAAATTCTGGTGGCCATTGTGTGCACTGCAATGTGACCAATGGCCTTCCTCATGGAGTATCCTACAAAGTGAGGTCTATGGAAACAGTAAGCTTGCATACAGGGAATTTCCAAAACCAGATTCCTTCCTGAAGTCCTTCTTCTGTTATATCTGAATCCACACATTTACCTGTTGAATAAAATGTTTTTGTGAGCATTTATTATTGATATATAACCTCAAGGATCAATTTTATTATATATTTTCTTTATTAAGTTATAAAAACTCTCCAAGGGGGTGAATGCCTGTTCATTTTGCTAGATTTTTCCAGGTTGTGAGGTATGAGGTAAAGGTGATACTTAAAAACCAGTGAGCTAAAGGTCTTGTAGAAGAGGCTACCATGCATAAATTGAGGTAGCAGGGCATATGTGCTGAGAACGGTGAGCTAGTCCCTTCTACCCTAGTGATCATAAAGAAGTGAAGTTGACAAATTAAGAATAAATCAGAAAAATGGAAAACGGCACAAAAAGCATTTCGCTAACAGTCTAAACCTGAAAAAAATGAGAAATTATTATTATTATTCTTGAAGTTAAGAAAACAGATGTGGTCTAGTATATGAATTAAGAATTCTAAAATTTATTGCTTAGTACTTTTAAAATGGTACAAAATAATAATGTATTTAAGCTTGAGTCATTTAGACTATTAATGAGGAATAGATTCCCTAAAAACAAAGATCTGTAATAAAAAAAGTTCTTTAAAAAATTGGTAAAGCAATTATCCTTAATGGTTTTAAAATAAAAGAATATGAAATGTAAGGAGACATAAACAATAATTTCAACCAAATCTTTGACTTTACCTATGGAATCTTAGCTTTTTATAAACATAGTGCATCTATTTATTATGTGTAAATTATCATCTAGCTTATAAACAAATAGACAAAATTTATATTTACTAGATCAGAAAAGGGATCCTAATTTCATGATAAGTTTAAAAAATTGAAATGAATACATTGATTTGTTTAAATATCCATGTTAGACATACAGCAAGGTAACCACAGAAAACTGTTCATAACATATTGATAGCATCCTCTATATTATGTTATTGAAGAATGTGAAACCTACTTCTGAAATGAAGAACAATAGAAAGGGATCAGACGTGTTTGCTCTAATACAGACCCAAATTGCTGTGAAAGACACAGATCAGAAGGAAGCTCTCCAGGGAAAATTTGCCAAAGTCATCATCTAATCATACAATCAGTATAAGTAGGTCATGAAAATACTCAAGGTACTTGCCCCCTAGAAAGTCTGACCTGGAAGAATTCTTTTTTCTTTTGAGATGATAATAAATTAGAGCTGGAAACACACCATCACTGAATATATCAAATGGAAACTGATAGTGAATTAACAAATAAACATTATGGACCTAATACCACTAGATGAAAAGCTTTAAAAATAAATGAGTTTGACATCTTTTAATTCACTACGACAAATTCCAGTTGAGATTTTAACTTTGCTATGTTAGACTTTGTGGCACTGACAAGAAATGAATATAAAATGAGCTTGATAATAATAAAAATGTTTTGGGTATTTTTCTCCTTTCCTTCACAAATCCTCTGTATTTCCCTGTTCAATCAATCTTCAATTGTTAAAGAAAACCAATAAGTCATCATAGAATTGCTTTAAGTGCTCACAGCATGGGAAAAAAATTGGTCTTCCTTTCTCCCAAAGAATGCATTGTTAAAAATCTGTAAGATGTGTGTTACATGTACACCCACTCATCCAGACAACCACTGCTGCCGCAAAGAAGAAAAATAGTCCAAAAGTGACTTGAACAGACATCTTTGTACATCCTGAAGAAAGCTGGGGCCTTTCAACATATTTGTGGCTTCATTGAAGGAAACAGTCTCTTATTTGTTGATGAAGCGATTATGTAGTTATGAAGCATTGCTCTTCTAACTGAGGCTGTGCAATTTTTTTTAGCTCTTCGTTAAAATACAGTAAATTCAAATTCTTCAGGAAAAAAGTAGAAAATCAAAGAATGAGATCAATCTCCTGCCCAGTTCTTTAGGAAAAGTTGCCACCTCTAAGATCACAGGACACAATATGTTTTCAGTTATAATTTCCTCATGCTTAAAACTTGGCTGTGAAAAGCCAAGTCCCTTCAAGCTGATGAAATTTGGCATAGACACCAGTGAATTGCCTGTTTTTTTTTTTTTTTTTTTTTAATTTTTATTGCATTATAGGTTTTGGGGTACATGTGCAGAACGAGCAAGATAGTTGCATAGGTACACACATGGCAGTGTGCTTTGCTGCTTTCCTCCCCTTCACCCACACTTGGTATTCATCCCCAGGCTATAGATTTAGGCCAGGCGTGGTGGCTCAAGCCTGTAATCCCAGCACTTTGAGAGGCAGAGGACAGTGGATCACAAGGTCAGGAGATCAAGATTATCCTAACATGTGAAAACCCATCTTTATTAAAAACAGAAAATTAGGCAGCATGGTGGCTCACACCTATAGTCCCAGCTACTCAGGAGGCTGAGGCAGGAGAATCACTTGAACTCGGGAGGTGGAAGTTGCAGTGAGCCAAAACTGTGCCACTGAACTCTAGCCTGGGTGACAGAGCAAGACTCTGTCACAAAAATAAAATAAACTAAACTAAAATAAAATAAGACAATCGAAATAAATAAATAATTTATTTATCCAGTCAACATTCAAAAGCCAGTTGTTCAGTTTCCATAAAGTTGTGCAGTTCTGAGTTAGTTTCTTAATCCTGAGTTCTAATTTGATTGCACTGTGGTCTGAGAGACTGTTTGTTATGATTTCCTTTCCTTTGTATTTGCTGAGGAGTGATTTACTTCCAATTATGTGGTCAGTTTTAGAGTAGGTGTGATGTGGTGCTGAGAAGAATGTATATTCTGTGGATTTGCAGTGGAGAGTTCTATCGTCTATTAAGTTTGCTTGGTCCAGATCTGAGTTCAAGTCCTGGATATCATTGTTAATTTTCTGTCTTGTTGATCTGTCTAATACTCACAGTGGAGTGTTAAAGTGTCCCACTATTATTAGAATGGCGATCATTAAAAAAATCTGGGGACAACAGATGCTGGAGAGGATGTGGAGAAATAGGAACACTTTTATACTGTTGGTGGGAGTGTAAATTAGTTCAACCATTGTGGAAGACAGTGTGCCAATTCCTCAAGGACCTAGAAATAGTAATTCCATTTGACCCAGCAATCCTATGAATGGGTATATATCCAAAGGATTATAAAACATTCTATTATAAAGACACATGCACATGTATGTTCACTGTGGCACTTTTACAATAGCAAAGACTTGGAACCAACCCAAATGCCCATGGATGATAGACTGAACATGGAAAATGTGGCATATATACACCATGGAATACTATGCAGCCATAAAAAACAATGAGTTTCTGTCCTTTCTAGGGACATGGATGAATCTGGAAACCTTCATTCACAGCAAGCTGCACAAGAACAGAAAATCAAATACTGCCTGTTCTCACTCATAGGTGGCTGTTGAACAATGAGAACACATGGACACAGGGAGGGGAGCATCACACACTGAGGTCTGTTGCGGGGGACTAGGGGAGGGACAGCGGGGGTAGGGAGGTTGGGGAGGGATAATATGGGGAGAAATGCCAGATATAGGTGACAGGGGGATGGAGGCAACAAACTACATTGCCATGTATGTACTTATGCAACAATCCTGTATAATCTGTACATGTACCCCAGAACCTAATGTACAATTAAAAATAAATAAATAAATAAATAATTTAAATACCTCAATTGTTTCTATAGCACAGGGAAGTCAAAATTCCAGGTTTTTCTATAATCATATTTCCTCCCCTCCAAATTCAATAACTAATATGATAATGATGCTGAAATGGGTAGTTTTCAACTGCTTTTACATTATGTGTAATAGTTATCCAGAGAAGGGAATTTTCTTTATTCCTTTGGGTTAGATAATTTGATAAGTCATATCAAAGGATGATTTTCAAATAAAAAGAAATACACCCTAGCAGAACATTAACTTATATGCTGTATTGTGAAATGCGATATATTAATTAAAATATTTTTGTTATAATATAAACATATATAGTTCTATGATCAGCACCGATATGCAGGTATGTTAGTGTGTTTGAACAATTACAATGTAATATTTAGAACTGGATAAATTGTATTAAATATTAAATTTTTGTTTCAATTATGTAGTAGAAATTAGATTTCCTTACCAGTATTTCTTGTACATGTTTGAACAATTACAATGTAATATTTAGAACTGGATAAATTGTATTAAATATTAAATTTTTGTTTCAATTATGTAGTAGAAATTAGATTTCCTTACCAGTATTTCTTGTACATGTGATTATTGCAATTCTCCACTGCCCTAAAATAAGTTATGGCCTTTTATTTTGCTTTGGCAACAAAATGTGCCTTTTGGAGGGCATTAGTTCATTCTCATATTGCTATAAAGAAATATTTGAGACTGGGTAATTTGTAAAGAAAAGAAGTAAAGAGGTATAATTGGCTTACAGCTCCACAGGTTGTACAGGAAGCATGGTGTTGGCAACTTCGCAGCTTCTAAGGAGGCCTCGGGAACTTACAACCATGGTAGAAGGCAAAGCAAAGCAGGAGCAGGCATAACATATGGCCAGAGCAGAGGCAATGCGGTGACGGGGAAGGAGCTTCACACTTTTAGACAATGAGATCTCAGGAGAACTCAGTACCGTGGGGACAGTGTCATGGGAGATGGTGCTAAAGCATTTATAAGAAATCTACCCCATGATCCAATCGCCTCCTACCAGGCCCAACCTCTTACTTTGAGGATTCCATTTCAACATATGATTTGGGCATGGACACACATCCAAACTATATCAAAGAGCTCATGCACAATTCTCCCCTCTTTCTTTCCCTGTTTCCCAGACCTAGGACACCACGTGTTTTTGATGAATCAGTTACAGAATGCTTAACCCTCCCTACCAAGTTACTGTATGAAGGACAGTTGCCCAGATCTATTTTGTAAGATAAAAGCAACACTTATGTTGTACTGAGGATCTGATATTTGTATTTTATTTATGACTGATGCATAATTTAGACTGGCATAATTTATAACAGTAATTTTCAAACTTTTGAAATTTTTGACAATGCATTTCATATATATATGGGACTATCTACACATATTTATAAATGTTATAGCTGATGATTTTTCTGATTTTCTTTCTTTCTTTTCTTCTTTTTATTATACTTTAGTTCTGGGATACATGTGCAGAATGTGCAGGTTTGTTATATAGGTATACACGTGCCATCGTGGTTTGCTGCATCCATTAATCCCTCATCTACATTTGGTATTTCTCCTAATGCTATCCTCCCCAATCCCCTCACCTGCTGACAGACCCTGGTATGTGATGTTCCCCTCCTTGGGTCCATGTGTTCTCATTGTTCAACTTCCACTTATGAGTGAGAACATGCGGTGTTTGGTTTTCTGTTCCTGTGTTAGTTTCCTGAGAATGATGGTTTCCAGCTTCATCCATATCCCTGCAAAGGACATGAACTCATCCTTTTTTATGGCTACATAGTATTCCATGGTATATATGTGCCATGTTTTCTTCATCCAGTCTATCATCCATGGTCATTTGGGTTGGTTCCAGGTCTTTGCTATTGTGAACAGTGCCACAATAAACATACGTCTGCATGTGTCTTTATAGTGGAATGATTTATAATCCTTTGGGAATATACTCAGTAATGGGATTGCTGGGTCAAATGGTATTTCTTGTTCTAGAACCTTGAGGAATCGCCACACTGTCTTCCACAATGGTTGAACTAATTTACACTCCCACCAACAGTGTAAAAGCGTTCCTATTTCTCCACATCCTCTCCAGCATCTGTTGTTTTCTGACTTTTTAATGGTCATCATTCTACCTGGTGTGAGATGGTATCATTTTGTGGTTTTGATTTGCATTTCTTTAACGATCAGTGATGCTGGGGTATTTTTCATATGTTTGTTGGCTGCATAAATGTATTATTTTGAGACACGTGTTCATATTCTTTGCCCACTTTTTGATGGGGTTGTTTGTGTTTTTTTATTGTAAATTTGTTTGAGTTCCTTGTAGATTCTGGATATTAGCCCATTGTCAGATGGATAGATTGCAAATATTTTCTCCCATTCTGTAGGGTGCCTGTTCACTCTAATGATAGTTATTTTTGCTGTGCAGAAACTCTTGAATTTAATTAGATCCCATTTGTCAAGTGTGGCTTTTGTTGCATTACTTTTGTATTTTTTAAATTATACTTTTGTATTTTTTATATTATAAAACATAATGAAAAAAATAAAAAATGGATGAATTTTTAAAAATGAATTGAGTTCTAATCCTTTTTCTACACTTCAATCTAGTATCTTTGCTCCTCAATTGCCTGCATTTTACTTTGGAGATCTGATCCAGAGTTTAATGAGACCATGAAATTGATGTAGAGATAATTAAGAAAAAAATTCACTATCAAATATAAAGAGATATTATAATTTTAGATTCTAATCATTAGGTCTTCTCTCTGTAGGCAATGTGTCTCAGAGTGTGGCCGAGTATTGTTAGAGTCTTCTACCACACTAAAATCCTGCAGAGGCTAGAACTCTCTGTATTTCAAAGTCCCCCACATGATTCTTATATGTCTTAAGGTGGTAAAAATATATATCTTAAAGTGTTCTGGAATAAGGTAACCACGTTTTGCTCTTTATAGCAAAATATCTGAAAGTGATAGCGTGTACGTCAGTGAGATTTTTGTGCATGGATTTCTATACTTGTGAGTAATAGCTAATTTGAAGCTGAAGTTCAAAGACAAAATTCTATGGAACACAATTTTCTTCTGAAAGCTATCTCAACTAAAATATCATTTAGAGAGAAATCCTAAATATGTCCAAAGTCCAAGCCAATAAATCATTTTATGAAGTGGCAACATAACATAGCACACTATTAAGCTTGAATTATATACATATTTACCCTATATTATGCTGTTTGTATGTGTGTGTGTGCATGTGTATTCATCTTTGTGTGTATAAAACCTAAAGTCACCATCAGAGTGAATATATATATATATATATATATATATATATATATACACACATATACACATATGTGTTTATATGTTTAAATGGTAATTGTCGTTTCAAAAAGGCTTAATATTGACTACCATTAACTGGCTTCATATTTCAGTGTCTTGAAGAAATGACATCACAAACGTTTTCACTTTCATATTTTTGGTTTCCACACAGGGTTTAAACGGAGTGTTTTGTAACATGATTGTTCATCAGTTGAATGTTTTGAACATGACACAAAGAAAAGTTGCCAAATTTGATGCAATGGAAATTTTCGTCTTGTATCCTTTCAACTGTTCCCTGTCCTAAATAAACCATCCACGTTGGTCAAGTCAGTGGTTTCCAAACACTAATATCTTCCTTGACAACGTATACAATATAAATTAGTAAATGGCTTCAAAAATCTATGATAATATAAATTATTACTTTATAAATGTGATGTTAAGTTCAGGAGGTCCTTGATATGTAGCAAATAAAATATTGATGATAATAAGAATAATAATTGCTGCTATTTTCAGAGTGCACTATTTCAGTTGACAAACAGGATGTGTTATGTTACAGGAACTCGACAAATAAGCATAATGAATAACTCCTTCTAATGATGAGATGAGTCTGGAATAATAACAAACCCACAGCTCACTGGGTTAACTTGTAGAAGTATTCCTCTGTATAGGGTTCAACAAGAGGTTTGCTGTTAAGAATGTTGACAAGGCCGGGCGCCGTGGTTCACGCCTGTAATCCCAGCACTTTGGGAGGCTGAGGCGGGTGGATCACGAGGTGAAGAGATCGAGACCATCCTGGTCAACATGGTGAAACCCCGTCTCTACTGAAAATACAAAAAAAATTAGCCGGGCATGGTGGCGTGTGCCTATAATCCCAGCTACTCAGGAGGCTGAGGCAGGAGAATTGCCTGAACCCAGGAGGCGGAGGTTGTGGTGAGCCGAGATCGCGCCATTGCACTCCAGCCTGGGTAACAAGAGCAAAACTCCGTCTCAAAAAAAAAAGTTGACAAAATATAGACAGAACCTTACACTGATGGATGTTATCTTATCCAGCTCCTCATCATTCAGATTATTTCCATCTCTTAAAGCTTTGACAAGCAACTCATCAGTCTAATAGGGAGCAACTCTAAACAAACTTGCTTGTTTGTTTGATAGTTTGCAATTAGGGAGAAAATGACGTCAAAGGAAAGCTCTAAGTGCTGTTTTCCCAGCAAGGGCCTGAGATAAATGTTGTTCAGTTTCTTTGTTTGTTGTTTCTTTGCTCTTTAAATTGTAAAAACATCAAATCATTTTTTCCTTTCATGTATTCAAAAAATCTGGGGGAATAAAAAAAGCTTAGCTTTATTATAAACAGAGGAGGGACATATCCCTGAGGAAGATCACAGCCTAAGAAAGGTTCATTTATTGTTCAACTTGTTTCTGTGTGTAATTGTGTATCATTCATGTCATTCTTTGGCAGTTTTTTCCATTGTCAGTGATTAGTATAATATCTGCCACAGGGTAGACATGCACCAAAATATTTCCTGTTTGAAAGAATGCATGAGTGCTTACTTAAAAACATATTCTGGGTTGATTTAAATGCAAGTTCAACCAGAATTGTTGCTTACTATGTTCCTTCATGTATGTATTTATTTATTTTTCCCTATTTATTTATTTATATATTACTTTGTTCCCCTATTTGCTATCACTTATCTATGTTCCCTTAGTGATTTGTGTTTTCGATTCTTCTGTAATACACCATAATAACATTTACTCCTTATTTTCTGTGTTCATCTCACAAACTTTGATCTCCTTGAGCGTATGAGTCCCGACTTAATTGAGCATTATGTTCTCACAGCTAGAACCACGTCTAGAATTCAATAGGGACTCAACAAACATTTGTGGAGCCAAATTATATAGAATTCATAGGAATATCCATCCCTCAACTGACATGGCTTAAGACTGACCTAGAAGAGCAACAGGTGACTCCATCACTCACTGTCAAAAAAGAAATATGAATCAGAATGGCCCATTGACATTACAGAGCAGCACACATCTACCAATGAAGGACTGCCTGATTCATGACAGAATGTTGGTGAAGGTAATGGAAAACTTCCTTTGGTTTCAGTAGTGAGGACTATATAGATTACAGAATGCTTGCAATCACATCTGCCACACTTAGTTGCTATAGAGCATAGGGACATAACACAGATAGATGACAGCCAACAGAAGGTCAAAAGCTGATTCTGAGGTCTGGAGTCATGTATAGAGCCTAAGTTTCATACTGTAGCTAGTCTGGAGTGCCTAACTTGTCTGGAGTCTAATGTAAGTTTCACCTAAATCAGCGTGTCAGCTCTATGATCATAGCCCAATCTTAACCTAATCCTATGGAGGAAATACTGGATCTATGAAAAAAACCTTGTAGGTCCTTAGGACATACGTTGAACCCATGACTGTGAGAAAGATTTGAAGAGGACTCAGAGAAACTAGACCAAAGCCCATATGGGTCCTGGTATGTGCCACACAGCCTGGATAGCTGATTCCAAGCACTTGAGAGAAGATTAGAAAGTTTTGAGAAAGGTACTCCAAAAATGAGGAGGCTCTGATGTGAGGACCTGCAGCAGGGACCCTACTTCCCTGGACCTGAATGGTATTGATCTGAATCAAAATTTCCTGAGGTGCTCATTGAATATGCATATTTCTTACTTCACTCTGTGGATCAATCATAAAATCTATGTTTGACAGACTTTTCAGTTAATCTTAAGGACACTAACATTTTAGAGCCAGTGTTGCAATCTATAATATCTCTCACTCACTTGAGTGAATGCAGATGGATACCCAGGCTTATTTGCCACCCAGAACCTCTGAATATCAATGATTGACCAACAGACCAAATGGAACCATTTTCCATCCCCCAGGTCTTCTGTGCACTTTTATATATTTACATCTTTGCTAACTACATTCTTTCTGCATGGACCATTTATTTACTTTTATATGAGCACTGAAGTCTTCCCCATTCTTCATGGAACATCCTCCATAATGCCTGTTTAGGTTTGTGTGTGTCTTTTGTATGTTGTTTTTGGTTATTGCCTCTATATCTGTATTTTCTTTCAGATTTGACCTCTTGAATGCAAGGAAGGCATGGTTTAATTTGGAGCTCATTTTGTCACACTTGCCGGTGCTCAACTAATAGATTAAATAGAATTCCAAATTAAAAGCTTACCTTCTTATTTCCTTTCAGACAAATGTCTTGCCGAAAGAGTTCAGACCTACTTTAGTAGAGTCATTTACTTCTAAAACCAAGCCATTCCTAGAATAAAGCTTAGACAGACAGGGTTTCTGCAGCCTACCCGTTGAAATTAACATAATGAGTCCAGTTTTAGATCAGGAAACATCAACATGGCAGAATTATTTAGCTTAAAAAAAGGCACATCTAGATGTCCAATTAATGCTACTAAATAAGGTGTATTCTGATAGCAGAGATTGATCTAAATTAGGAAAAAGTGGCTAATGTATGAATAATCCAAGTCTGCAGTAGGGAAATAGGCTTCTTTTAGTTCTGAATGCTTTTGCCAGATGCATTTATTATACCATATAAATAAAGAGCAAGGCACAGAACTGACACGGTAATTTCTACTCACAAAGCTTGTGAATATGAAAAGTCAGCTTCTACAGGAGAAACTTAGAGCTAAAGCTCTGATCAAACCTTACTTACAGAATTCTGTGTGTCACACAAAGAGAGAACTGAGCTGTTTTGAGCATTATAATTGGTCGTAGAAAATCATTTTGGAAATCCTAAATCCCTAAGGAATCTGGGATGTGAGGAAAAGCTATGCTAAAAGAACACTAACTTGGTTGGCACACACTTGAGGAGAAGTGAGAAGACAGCCTGATTGAGTTACGAGGTCTGTAAATCACGTGATTTAGAGGCAGGCATGAATTCAGTCAAATGGGTCAGTAGTAATTGAAGTGTGTTCTCGTGACTAAGATTACATTTTTAAATTGAAAGAAGAAAAATCCTTCAGGATTATCTCAGCTGTATTCATCTATCAGAAGCAGAATATAAAGGCTTCACTAAAACAAGCTTTCTTTTTCTCTGACCCATGAAGGTTATTAGAACTCAAGACGAATTCAAAAGTTAAATGAAAAAAAAAGTCCATGTTACTTTAATGAAAGCTTAGCAGAGTAATCTGATTTAAAGGCTCACATGGTATTTTTGTCATAAGTTCATTATCCTTTTCAGTAGAAAATGTTACCCATAGTTTCTGAGAATTGAGCAGCTGGCTTCGGTTGATTGATGGGTATGTTTAATGAAAACAATGAACTGCAAATGAGCTTCCTGCAGTTGGTTCTGTTTCATTCACTGTCTTATGCAAAGGTTCCATCTGTAACTTTGTCAGTCACTGAAACTGTTACCCCTGCCAATTCAGCTCTGGAAGATATTAGACATTTCTGGAAGAATATCCTTTCACTTGAACACTTTCTTATTAATATGTATTGATTATGTCTTATGTACAAAGATCCCTGGTAGTAAGTAAATGCCCCTTTCTCTGAAATGTTCACAGCTAGGAGAGAGAGCCTCCTGCCATTTTAGTGCATTGTATGGTACTTCCATTTGTCCAGTAAATTTTTTTGAATTCCTGTTCTCTCTGCAGAAGACAAGAGGTGCGTGGAACAGTGTTTCTGCCCTCAATGGGCTATGGTCAGCTTGGGAGACAGATAATAAAGAAGTAAGCAGATTAATATGTTTTAACATGAAATATTTTACTTAAAAAATAATAAAAATCAAGGAGACTCTGGGATCTGATAGGAGAAAACAATTCTTCATAAGTTGGTCAGGAAAGAGCTCACTAAGGAGACAACACTAAGCAGAAATTAATAAAGGGAGGAAGTGATCCTGTCCATATCTCAAGAAAGGAGGTAGGACATGTTTTTACATTTACATAATGGTAACTCAAGTGTGTGTGAAACACCAGGGTAAATATTAAAATTACATTAACGCAAACGTTTCTGTCACAGCTATGAGTATAACTAAAAGGGATGCTTGTAGAATTCTGGTACTCTTTTTTTTCCCCCAAATTTTGATCAGCGTAGTAAAATACACATAAAACAAAATTTACCATCTTAACTGCTTTTAGGTCTAGATTCCAGTAGTACTAAGTACTTTCACATTATTGTGTTACCGTCACCAAAACCCATCTCCTTAGCTCTTTTTATCTTCACAAATTGAAACTCTATACCCACTAAACTACCTTCATTTTTCTCTCCCTGAGCCCCTACTAACCCCCATTCTACTTTCTGTCTCTGTGAACTTGGCTACTCCAAATATCTCATATAAATAAAATTAAACAATTTTTTGTGTGTGTGCTTGGTTATTTCACTTAGCACAATATCCTCAAGGTTCATTCATATTGCCACGTAAGTCAGAATTTTTTTCCTTTTTAAGGTCAATTAATGTTCCATTATACATATATATAAATAATGGATATATATATATATATATATATATATATATATAATGGATATATATATATATATATATATATAAATCTATAAATGGATATATATATGTATATATACACGCACACATATATATACACAGTATATTTAAAAAAATTATTTATCTATCAATGGCCACTTGGGTTGGTTCCAGGTTTTGCCTATTGTAGATAATGTTGCTGTAAACATGGGTGTGCAAACATTACCTTCAAGACCTTGCTTTCAGTACTTTGGGTATCTACCTGGAAGCAGAAATTGCTGAATCCTATGTTAATCCTTTATTTATTTTTTTATGAACTGTCAATTTTCCGTAGCAGCTGCACCGTTTTGCATTCTCCTGTGTACAATGGTTCAATGAACAATGGTTCCGATTTCTCCACATCCTCCCAACAATAGTTATTTTCTTTTTTTTCGTTTTGTTTTGCTTGTTTGTTTGATTGGTTGCTTGGTTGGTTTTTCTGAGCCTAGCCATTTTAATGGGCATGAGGTGGTATACAAGGTAATTTTGATTTGCATTTCCCTAATGATTGGTGATGTTGAGCATCTTATGTCTCTATCTGTAGTTTGCATATTTTCTTTGGATAAGTTACTACTCAAGTTCTTTGTTCATTTTTTACTATTTTTTTTTTTTTTTGGTACATGAACTTTAGAAATATAGTCTAGACATTAATTCCTTACCAGATATATGATTTGTTAATTTTTTTTTCATTCTGTAGGTTTCATTTTTACTTTGTTAATGGTGGTTTATTAAAGCACAAACGATTTTGAGTTTTCATGAAGTCTGCTTTGTGTAAATTTTTGTTGTTGTTGCCTGTTTCTTTGCTGTCATATTTAAACCATTGCCAAATCCAATGTCATAAAGCTTTTTCCCTTTGTTTTCTTATAGGAGTTTTACAGTTTTGAGTCTTACATTTGGGTCTTTGATTCATTTTACTTAATTTTTGTATGTAGTATGAAGTAAGGGTCCAACTTCATTTTTGCATGTGAATATTTGGTTTTCCCAGAATCCCTTGTATAAAATATATTTTTTTTTTTTTTGCTGTTGAACAATTTTAGCTCCCTTGTTAAAAATCATTTGACCATATATGCATGGTTTTATTTTTAGGTTCTTTATTTTATTCCATGGGACAATATACCTGTCTTTGGGACAGAACTACATTGTTTAGACAACTGTAGCTTTGTAGTAAGTTTTGAAATCAGAGAATAATTATCCAGCTTTGTCCCTCTCTTTCAAGATTATTTTGGCTATTCAGGGTCTCTTGAAATTCTATATAAAACCTTTTAGAATTGTTTTTGTATCTACAAATACATCGATGGGACTTTAAAACTGTTGTACTAAATCTATAGATCACAGTGGATAGACATCTTAAAGATATTAAGTCTTCCAATCCATAAAGTTGAGATGTTCTACTTATTTGTGTTTTCTTAAATTTCTTTCAGCAATGTTTTGTTGTTTTCATTGTACAAGTCTTTTAGCTTTTTTGTTAATTACTAAGTATTTTATTTGTTAGATGCTATCATAAATAAAATTGTTTTATTGATTTCCTTTCCAGATTGATCATTGTTAGTGTGTAGAAATGGAACTGATTTTTGAGTGTTGGCTTTGTATCCTGTCACTTTTCCAGATTTATTAATTTTACCACTTTTTTGGAGGGCAGTGAAATTTTCAGGATTTTCTATATATAAGATCATAACATCTGCAAACAGAGATAATTTTACTTTCTCTTTTCAATTTGGCTGACTTTTATTTCTTTTCTTTAAATAATCTGGCAAGAATTCCAACCAATATGTTAAATAGAAGTTGTTACTGTGGGCATCCTTGCAGTTTTCCTAATCCTAAAGGAAAAGCTTAAGTCTTTCATCATTTAGTGGGATGCCTGCTGTGAGTTTTTATATATGGAGATATATATATATATATATATATATATATATATATATATATATGTGTGTGTGTGTGTGTGTGTGTGTGTGTGTGCATTTTCCTTTTATTTCTAGTTTGTTTAATGTGTTTTTTTTAAAAAAGGTCTTGAATTTTGTCAAATGTGATTTCTGCATCAGTGGAGATGGTTATGTGTTATTTTTAATTTTCTTCCTTCTGCTAATGTGGTGTGTTATATTGATCAATTTTCATATATTGAAACATCCTTGCATCTCAAGAATGAATTCTACTTGGTCATAATGTATACTCTTTTGAATATGCTGCTAAATTTAGTTTGATAGCATTTTGCTGAGGACACTTTAATCAACGTTCATAAGAGGTACTTGTCTGCAGTTTTCTTTGGTTGTAATGTCTTTGATTTTGTTATCATGGCCCTGATGACCTCATAAAATAGGTTAGAAATTGTTCCCTACTTCTGAATTTTTTTTGAAAAATTTGAGAAGGATTGATTTTAGTTCTTCTTTAAAGGTTTGGTAGAATTCACAAATGAAGCCATCGGGTCCATTGCTTTTCTTTTCCAGGTATCTTTCATTACTGGAGTAATCTCCTTACTCTTTTTTAAAACTATATTTTAAGTTCTGGGATACATGTGCAGAATGTTCAGGTTTGTTACATATGTATACATGTGCCATGGTGGTTTGCTGCACCCATCCACCTGTCATCTACATTAAGTAGTACACAGGAAAAGATAAAATATTATAACAACGTAACTGTGAAGGGTAAATTACTCTGAAGTAGAAAGACTATGAAGAAAAATTAAAATCAATAACTATAGCAACTTTTTAAGGTGCAGACAATACAATAAACTATAAATAAAAACAACAAAATGTGAAAAAAAGCTGGAATGACATTGAGGTGTAGGGTTTTTATAAGTTTACTTTTTGCTTGTTTGTTTGCACAACCAGTGTTAAGCTGTTATCAGCTTGAAATAATGGGTTATAAGATAATATTTGCAAGAATCATGGTTATATCACACCAGAAAATCATGCAGTAGACACATAAAAAATTAAAAGCCAGACATTAAATCACACCAACTTAGAAAATCACTGTCACTAATAGAAAGACAGAAAGGAAAGAAAGGAGAGGAGATCACAAAACAACCAGAAAACAAATAACAAAATGGCAGAAGTAAGTCCTGACTCATCATTAGTAACACTGAATGCAAATGAACTAAACTCTCCAATTAAAAGACAAACAGAAGCCAAATGGATGAAACCATAAGAACCAATGATGTGTTATCTACAAGAAATACACTTCATCTATAAAGATACACAAACTTAAAGGGATTGAAGAAGATATTCCATACCAGTGGAAAGTATACAAGAGCAAGAACAGCTGTCCTTATACCAGACAAAAATAGATTTCAAGAGAAAAACTATAAAAAAAAGAGAAATAAAGTGATTATGTAACGATAAAGGTCTCAAATTAGCAAGAGAATATAACAGCTGTAAATATATATCAACCCAGATATTTTTGGCACTAAGGAGAGAGATAGATCCCAATACTATAATAGCTGGAGACTTCATCATCCACTTTCAGCACCGAACAAACCTTCCATATAGAAAATGAATAATGAAACATTGTACTTAATCTGCAGTAGAGACCAAATGGATTAAATAGATATTTACAAAACATTTCATCCAATGGTTGCCGAATATGATTTTTTTCCCTCAGGACACAGGTCATTCTCAAGGATAGATCACTTGTTAAATCAGAAGCAAATCTTAAACATTAAATAACCGAAATAATATCAAGCATATTCTCTGATCACAATGAAGTAAAAGTAGAAATCAATAACAAGAGGAACAAGAGGAATTTTGAAAATTATACAAATAAATATGCTCATAAATGACCAGTGAATCAATGAAAAACTTAAAAACAAAGTTGAACAATTTCTTGAAACAAATGATGATGGAAACACGACATTCCTAAACCTTTGAGAAGTATTAACAGAGAACACTACAGGGATAAGTGCCTATGTGAAAAAAGAAGAAAAATTTCAAATGAACCCCTAACAGCACATCTGAAAGAAACAGAAAAGAAACACCAAATTGAGCCCAAAGTTAGTAAAATAAACATAATAAAAATTATAACAAAAATAAAATTAAAACAAAGAAAGCAGTACCAAACTCAATAAATAAAAAGTTAATTTTTAAAAAAATTAAACAGTGAGAAACTTTAGCCAGACCAAGGGAAAATAGAGAAGACCCAAATAAATGATATCAGAGATGAAAAAGGAGACATTACATCTGATACTGCAGAAATTTAGAGAATCGTTAGTTGCCACTATGAGAAAGTATATATAATACATTGGAAAATCTGGAATAAAAGGATACATTCCTAAACACATACAACCTACTAACATTGAGTCATGAAGAAATTCTAAATATAAACAGAACGATAACAATTAACAAGGTCAAAGTCATAATAAAAATTCTCTCAGCAAAAGAAAAGCCCAGGACCCCTTGGCTTCACTGCTGAATTTTGCCAAGCATTTGAAGAAGAACTAATACCAATATTACTCAAACTCAAACTATTCTAAAAATAGAGGAGGAGGGAATATTTCCAAATTCATTTTACAAGTCCTGTGTTACTCTGATATCAAAATGACACAAAGACACATTGAGAACATTAAACTATAGGTCATTATCTCTGATAAATAATGACTCAAAAATTGTCAAGAAAATACTGGCAAATTGAATTCAGCAACACATTAAAAAGATCATTCATCATGACCAAGTGGGGTTTACCCCAGGGATGCAAGTGGTTCAATACATGCAAATCTGTCAATGTGACACTTCATATCAATGGAATAAAGGGCAAAAACAATATGATTATTTCAATTGAAGCTGAAAAACAATTTGTAAAATTCAACACATCTTCATGAGAGAAATTCTCAAAATCTATGTGTATGAAGAACATATCTCAATATAACAAAAGCCATATATGACAGACTCATAGCTAGGATTATACTGAATGGGGAAGAACGAAAAGCCTTTTTTCTAAGATTGGGAACACAATAAGGATGCCCACTTTCAATTCTCCTATTCAACATAACGCTGGAAGTCCTAGCTAGAGCAAAAAAATATAAGACAAGTGGGAAAAAAGTAAAGGGATCCCAATTGAAGTGGAAGAAGTCAAATTATCCTTCTTGCAGATAACGTGATCTTGTATATGGAAACAACCTAAAATGTTCACCAGGAAACTATGAGAACTGATAAACAAATTCTGTAAAGTTGCAAGATACAAAGTCAACATACAAAATTCACTAGCACTTCTATATGGCAACAGTGAACAATCTGAAAAAGAAATCGAGAATGTAATCAGACTTCAAATAATAACAACTGCATCTAGGAGTAAACTTAACCAAAGAAACGAAAGATCTCTACAACAAAACTAAAAAAACACTGAGGCCGGAAATCAGACACAGCAAAATGGAAAGATTTTATGTCCATGGAATGGAAGAATCAAAATTGTTAAATTGTCTATATTACACAAAAATCTACATATTTAACACAATATCTATCAAAATAACAAGATATTCTTCACAGAAATAGAAAAAAAATCCTAAAATTAATACTGTACCACAAAAAAAGCCCAGAATAGGCAAACCTAACATAAGCAAAAAGAACAAAACTGGAAGAATCATATTACCTGATTTAAATTTTACTCTAAGGCAACAGTAAACAAAATGGCATGGCACTAAAATAAAACCAGATACCCACATCCATGAAACATAATAGAGAATCCAGAGATATCTCCAGTGAACTAATTCTCCATAAAGGTGCCAATAACACACACTGGGGAAAGGAGAGTCTCTTTAATACATGGTGATGGAAAAACTGGATAGATACTCAGTTTGCATGTAAATATTATATGCAAAGCAATGGCACTTGATCCCTATCTCTCACCATATACAAAAATCAAATTAAAAGTGGATGAAAGACCAAATATAAGATCTGAAACTATGAAACAACTGAAAGAAAACATTGGAGAAACTCCAGGATATTAAAGTAGGCAATGATTTCTTGAGAAGTTCCCTAAAAGCACAGGCAACCAAAGCAAAAATAGACAAATGGGATCACATTAAGTTAAGTAGCCTGGAAAGCAGGCATATGGAAAGGTCCTCAATATTATAGATGATCAGAGAAATGGAAATCAAACTGAAAATCAGATATCATTTCACCCCAGTTAAAATGACTTTTCACCAACATTTAGACAATAACAAATGTGAGCAATGGTGTGGAGGAAAAGGAACCCTCATGCACTGTTGGTTGAAATGTGTATCAGTGTAATCCCTTTGGGAAACAAGTTAGAGTTTCCTCAAAAATCTAAAACTTGAGTTACCATACAGTCCAGCAAGCCCACTCCTAGGTATATGTCCAAAAGAAAGGAAAGCATTACTCTGAACAGATAATCATGCTCCCATGTTTATTGCAGCACTATTCACAATAGCCGAGAATGGAAGCAACCTAAGTGGCCAACTTCAGATGAACGAATAAAGAACATGTGGGAAGATCCCAAGGTGACCGAATAAGAGGCAGCTCCGAACGCAGCTCCCAGTGAAACAGGTGCAGAAACTGAGGGTCTCCACAATTTCAAACGAGGTACCAGGTTCATTTTGGACAGTGGATATAAACCAAATAGGTCAAGTTGAGGCAAGGTGGGGCATTGCCCCATCCCGGAGGTGCCTGCAACTGACGGGAGGACCAGGGAATCGCCCCCTCCAGAACTTCTGTTCGGATACAGTGCTCCACCCAAGCCCTCCACAACACACAGAACAGACCATCACCAGGCTGAAAAGCCTCAGCGAGCTGCCTGAAGAAGGCAGAACAGCAACTTCGGCAGGAGCCGGGGCTGTCAGCATAGATCTAGGCAGAAGCACTGGCTGACTCAAAAGCCAGAAAAGCCGGCTGGATGGATCTACCCTCCCGCAGCGGGAAGGGGAGCTGAAAACAGGGAACAGCCCATACAGCAGGATGGGTACTCCCTCACCCCCTGTCCCTATACAAAGCCCAGCAGACTGAAAAAAACTCTCATGCCAGAGTTTAGCACATAGAGAGCGACCAGGAATGATCCAGCTCAGCTGGGGGAGGGGTAGCTGCTGTTGCAGGAGCCAGCCTAATTTTTCTGAGCACGTTCTGCACATGTACCCCAAAACCTAAAATGCAATAAAAATTTTTTGCTTTTCTTTTTTTTTAATTTTTATTTATTTATTTATTTATTTATTTATTAAATTTTTATTGCATTTTAGGTTTTGGGGTGCATGTGCAGAACGTGCAAGATAGTTGCATAGGTACACACATGGCAGTGTGTTTTGCTGCCTTCCTCCCCTTCACCCACACTTGGTATTCATCCCCAGGCTATCCCCCCAGCCCCCCCGCTGTCCCTCCCCCATTCCCCCCAACAGTCCCCAGTGTATAGTAGACCCCCTCTCTGTGTCCATGTGTTCCCATTTTTCTCACCCACCTATGAGTGAGTATATGCGGTATTTCTTTTTCTGTTCTTGGGTCAGTTTGCTGAGAATGATGTTCTCTAGATTCATCCATGTCCTTACAAAGGACACAAACTCATCATTTTTGATTGCTGCATAATATTCCATGGTGTATATGTGCCACATTTTCCCAGTCCAGTCTATCATCGTTGGGCATTTGGGTTGGTTCCAGGTCTTTGCTATTGTAAACAGTGCTGCAATGAACATTCGTGTGCATGTGTCCTTATAGTAGAACGATTTATAGTCCTTTGGATAGATACCCAGTAATGGGATTGCTGGGTCAAATGGAATTTCTATTTCTAGGTCCTTGAGGAATCGCCACACTGTCTTCCACAATGGTTGAACTAATTTACACTCCCACCAACAGTGTAAGAGTGTTCCTATTTCTCCACATCCTCTCCAGCATCTGCTGTCTCCAGATTTTTTAATGATTGCCATTCTAACTGGTGTGAGATGGTATCTCAATGTGGTTTTGATTTGCATTTCTCTAATGACCAGTGATAATGAGCATTTTTTCATGTGTTTGTTGGCCTCATGTATGTCTTCTTTTGTAAAGTGTCTGTTCATATCCTTTGCCCATTTTTGAATGGGCTTGTTTGTTTTTTTCCTGTAAATCTGTTTGAGTTCTTTGTAAATTCTGGATATCAGCCCTTTGTCAGATGTGTAAATTGCAAAGATTTTTTCCCATTCTGATGGTTGCCGATTCACTCTAGTGACTGTTTAAGACCCAGCTCCACTAAACCCGTGGCAGCCCAGCAGCGCCTCTGCAGGCAGACAAAGGAAAAGCTGCCTCCCCAAGCAGCTACCTGAGATCAAAACTATATAAATCCAGTGAGATGGAGAAATAACAATGCAAGAATAATGAAACCATCAAAAACCAGAATGCCTCTCCCCCACCAAGAGATCACAATTCCTCGCCAGCAAGGGAACATAGCTGGACAGAGGACAAATTTGATGAATTGGCGGAAGCAGTTCAGTAGGTGGGGAATAACAAACTTCTCTGAGTTCAAGGAACATGTTCTAACCCAATGCAAAGAAATTAAAACCTTGAAAAAAGGTTAGACCAAATGCTAACTAGAATAACCAGCTTAGAGAAGTACATAAACCACTTGATGGAATTGAAAACACAGCACAAGAACTCCGTGAAGCATACCCAGTTTTAATATCAGAATAGATCAAGCAGAAGAAAGGATATCAGAGATTTAGGATCAAATCAATGAAGCAAAACGAGAAGGCAAGGAAAGAGAACAAAGTGAAAAGAAATGAGCAAAGCTTCCAAGAAATATGGGATTATGTGAAATACCTAATCTATACTTGATTGGTGGACCGGAAGATGACAGGGAGAATGAATCCAGACTGGAAACACCCTTCAGGATATTATTTAGGAGAACTTCCCCAACCTCGCAAGGCAGGCCAACATTTAAATACAGGAAATATAGAGAACACCACAGTTATCTTCCTTTAGAAGAGCAACCCCAAGGCACATAATCATCAGATTCACCAGGGTTGAAATGAAGGAGAAAATACTAAGGGCAGCCAGAGAGAAAGGTCGGGTCACCCACAAAGGGAAGCACATCAGACTCACAGCCGATCTCTTGGCAAAACTCTACAAGCCAGAAGAGAGTGGGGGCCAATATTCAACATCCTTAAAGGAAAGAACTTTCAACCCAGAATTTCACAGCCAAACTAAGCTTCATAAGTGATGGAGAAATAAAACCCTTTATGGGAAAGCAATTGCTGAGAGATTTTGTCACCAGCAGACCTGCCCTACAGGAGCTCCTGAGGGAAGCACTAAACACAGAAAGGAAAAACCAGTACCAACTACTGCAAAAAAGAACCAAATGGTAAAGACCAACGACACAATGAAGAAATTACGCCAATCAAAGGACAAAACAACTAACCAGTAATAAAACGGCAGGATCAAATTCACACATAACAATATTAACATTAAATGTAAACAGACTAATACAGGAGCACCCAGATACATAAAGCAATTCCTTAATGACATACAAAGAGACTGAGACTCCAACACAATAATACTGAGAGACTTTAATACTCCACTGCCAATATTAGACAGATCAATGACACAGAAAATCAACAAGGAAATCCAGGACTTGAAGGCAGATCTGGACCAGGTGAACTTAATAGACATTTACAGAACTCTCAACCCCAAATCCACAGAATATATATTCTCTTCAGCACCACATTGCACTTACTCTAAAATTGACCACATAATTGGGAATACATCATTCCTCAGCAAATAAAAATGAATGGAAATCATAACAGTCTCTCAGAACACAGTGCAGTCAAATTAGAACTCATGTTTAAGAAACAACTCAAAGCCACACAACTTTGTGGAAAACGAACAACCGGCTCCTCAACGTCGACTGGACAAACAATGAAATGAAGGCAGAAATAAAGATTTTCTTTAAAACCAATGAGAATGAAGACACAACATACCGGAATCTCTGGGACACATTTAAAGCAGTGTCTAGAAGGAAATTCATAGCAATAAATGCCCACATAAGGAGCAAAGAAAGGTCTAAAATCGACACTCTATCATCAAAATTGAAAGAGTTAGAGGAGCAAGATCAAAAAAACTCAAAAGGTAGCAGAAGACAAGAAATAACTAAGATCACAGCAGAGTTGAGGGAGATAGAGACACAAAAAATCCTTCAAGTAACTAATAAATCCAGGAGTTGGTTTTCTGAAAAGATCAAAAACTAGACCACTAGCCAGATTAATAAAAAACAAAAGAGAGAAGACTCAAATAGATGCAATAAAAAACAATAAAGGGGATTTCACCACACCACAGATTCCACAGAAATACAAACCACCATCAGAGATTACTACAAACAACTCTATGCACACAAACCAGTAAGCCTGGAAGAAATAAATTATCTAAGGATAAATTCTTAGATACTTGCACCCTCACAAGACTAAACCAGGAAGAAGTTAAAACCCGGAATAGACCAATAACAAGGGCTGAAGTTAAGGCAGCAATTAATAGCCTATCAACTAAAAAAAGCCCAGGTCCGGACAGGTTTACAGCCGAATTCTACCAGATGTACAAAGAGGAGCTGATACATTTCTATCTGAAACTATTCCAAACAATAGAAAAAGAGGGTATCCTCCCCAACTCATTTTATGAGACCAACATCATCCTAATACCAAAACCGGACAAAGACACAACTAAAAAAGAAAACTTCAGGTCAATATCCATAAACATCGACACAAAAATCATCAATAAAATACTGGCAAATAGAATGCAACGGCATCAAAAAGCTTATTCATCGTGATCAAGTAGGCTTCATTTCGGGGATGCAAGGCTGGTTCAACATACGCAAGTCTATAAACATAATCCATCACATAAGCAGAACCAAAGACAAAAACCACATAATTACCTCAGTAGATGCAGAGAAGGCCTTTGACAAAATTCAGCAGCCCATTATGCTACAAACCCTCAATAAACTAGGTATCGATGGAACATACCACAAAATAAAACTACTTATGACAGACTCACAGCCAATATCATACTGAAAGATCAAAAACTGGAAGCATTCCCTTTGAAATCAGGCACAAGACAAGGATGCCCTCTCTCACCACTCCTATTCAATACAGTATTGGAAGTTCTAGCCAGAGCAGTCAGGCAAGAAATAGAAATAAAATGTATTCAGTTAGGAAAAGAGGAAGCCAAATTGTCTCTATTTGCAGATGACATGATTGTATATTTAGAAGACCACATCATCTCAGCCCAAAATCTCCTGAAACTGATAAGTAATTTGAGCAAAGTCTCAGGATACAAAATCAATGTGCAGAAAGCACAAGCATTTCTATACAACAATAACAGACAAACAGGGAGCCAAATCAAATGTGAACTCCCATTCACAATTGCTGCAAAGAGAATTAAATGCCTAGGAATACAACTAACACAGGATGTAAAGGACCTCTTCAAGGAGAACTACAAACCACTGCTCAAGGAAATAAGAGAGGACACAAACAGATGGAAAAACATTCCATGCTCATGGTTAGGAAGAAGCAACATTGTGAAAATGGCCATACTGCCCAAAGTAATTTGTAGATTCAATGCTATCCCCATTAAGCTTCCAATGACCTTCTTCACAGAACTGAAAAAAAAAAAACCACTTCAAACTTCATATGGAATGAAAAGAGAGCCCGCATAGCCAAACAATCCTAAGCAAAAAGAACAAAGCTGGAGGCATTATGCTGCCTGACTTCAAACTAAACTACAAGGCTACAGTAATCAAAACAGCATGGTACTGGTACTGAAACAGAGACATAGCCCAATAGAACAGAACAGAGGCCTTGGAGGCAACACCATACATCTACCATCATCTGATCTTTGACAAACCTGACAAAAACAAGCAACGGGGAAAGGATTCCCTGTTTAATAAATGGTGGTAGGGAAAACTGGCTATCCATGTGCATAAAGCAGAAACTGGATCCCTTCCTGACACCTTACACTGAAATTAACTCCAGATGGATTAAAGACTTAAACATAAGACCTAACACCATAAAAGCCATAGAAGAAAACCTAGGCAAAACCATCCAGGACATAGGCATAGGCAAGGACTTCATGGCTAAAACACCAAAAGAATGGCAACAAAAGCCAAAATAGACAAATAGGATCTAATTAAACTCCAGAGCTTCTGTACAGCAAAGGAAACAATCATTAGAGTGAACTAGCAACCAACAGAATTGCAATCGACCCATCTGACAAAGGGCTAATATCCAGAATCTACAAAGAACTAAAAGGGTTTTACAAGAACAAAGCAAACAGGCCCATTCAAAAGTGGGTGAAGGACATGAACAGACATTTTACAAAAGAAGACATCTATGAGGCCAACAAACATATGAAAAAATGCTCATCAGCACTGCTCATTAGAGAAATGCAGATCAAAACCACATTAAAATGCCATCTCACACCAGTTATAATGGCAATCATTAAAAAAGCTGGAGACAGGCTGAGCGCGGTGGCTCAAGCCTGTAATCCCAGCACTTTGGGAGGCCGAGGCAGGTGGATCACGAGGTCAAGATATCGAGACCATCCTGGTCGACATGGTGAAACCCCGTCTCTACTAAAGATACAAAAAATTAGCTGGGCACGGTGGCACGTGCCTGTAATCCCAGCTACTCAGGAGGCTGAGGCAGGAGAATTGCCTGAACCCAGGAGGTGGAGGTGGCGGTGAGCCAAGATTGCGCCATTGCACTCCAGCCTGGGTAACAAGAGCGAAAACTCCGTCTCAAAAAAAAAAAAAAAAAAAAAAAAAAAAAAAAAATCTGGAGACAACAGATGCTGGAGAGGATGTGGAGAAATAGGAACAGTTTTACACTGTTGGTAGGAGTGTAAATTAGTGCAACTATTGTGGAAAGGTAGTGTGGCGATTACTCAAGGACCTAGAAATAGAAATACCATTTGACTCAACAATCTCATTATTGGGTATTTACCCAAACAATTATAATTTGTTTTGTTACAAAGACACATGCACACATATGTTCATTGTGGCACTGTTTATAATAGCAAAGACCTGAAACCAACCCAAATGCCCATCAATAATAGACTGGATAAAGAAAATGTGGCACATATACACCATGGAATACTATGCAGCCATAAAAATCAATGAGTTTGTGTCCTTCATAAGAACATGGATGAATCTGGAAACCATCATTCTCAGTAAACTGACACAAGAAAAGAAAATCAAACAGCACATGGTATCACTCATAGCTGGGTGTTGAACAATGAGAACACGTGGACACAGGGAGGGGAGCATCACACACTGCAGTCAGCTGGTGGGAAGGGACAGCAGGGAATGGGGAGGGTAGGGAGGGATAACGTGGGGAGGAATACCAGATACAGGCGATGGGGGGAGGAAGGCAGCAAACTCCCTTGCCATGTATGCACCTATGCAACAATCCTACATGATCTGCACATGTACCCCCAAACGTAAAGTACAATAAAAATAAAAATAAAAAAAGTATAATGGATTATTAAAGAAAGAGATAAAAGAAATTATGGTACATGTACACAATATGGCACTAGTCAGCTACAAAAAAAATGAGATCCTGTCATTTACAACAACATAGATGTAACTGGAGGTCAGTAGGTTAAGTGAAATAAGCCAGGCATAGAAAGACAAACTTTGCATGTTTTCACTTATTTTGGAAGCTAAAAATTAAAATAATTGAACTCATGGAGATAGAGAGTAGAATGTTTATTAGATGCTTGGAAGGGTAGTAGTATGTTGGTGGAGAAAAAGGGGATAGTTAATATGTACACAAAATAGTAAGAATGAATAAGACCTAGTATTTGCTAGCACAACAGGGTAACTATAGTCAAAGTAATTTAATTGTACATTTTATTTATTTAGTTTTTAATTTTTATTGTATTTTAGGTTTTGGGGTACATGTGCAGAATGTGCAAGATAGTTGCATAGGTACACACATGGCAGTGTGTTTTGCTGCCTTCCTCCCCTTCACCCACATTTGCCATATCTCCCCAGGCTATCCCTCCCCTGCTACGCCCCCCACTGTCCCTCCCTATTCCCCCCAATAGACCCCAGTGTGTAGTACCTCACTCCCTGTGTCCATGTGTTCTCATTTTTCTCACCTGCCTATGAGTGAGAATATGTGGTATTTTGTTTTCTGTTCTTGTGTCAGTTTGCTGAGAATGATGTTCTCCAGATTCATCCATGTCCTTACAAAGGACAAAAGTGTAAATTAGTTCAACCATTGTGGAAGACAGTGTGGCAATTCCTCAAGGACCTAGAAATAGAAATTCCATTTGACCCAGCAATCCCATTACTGGGTATATATCCAAAGGACTATAAATCGTTCTACTATAAGGACACATGCACACAAATGTTCATTGCAGCACTGTTTACAATAGCAAAGACCTGGAACCAACCCAAATGCCCGTCGATGATAGACTGGACTGGGAAAATGTGGCACATATACACCATGAAATATTATGCAGCAATTAATTGTACATTTTAAATAACTAACAGTATAATTGGATTTTTGAAACACAAAGGATAAAAGCTTGAGGTGATGGATAACCCATTTACCTTGATGGGAGTTTTACACATTGCATGCCTGTATCAAAAGATCTCATGTAACCCATAGATATATACACCTGCTATGTATGTACAGAAATTAAAAATATAAGATATTAACATTAGCAGGAGTGTAGAAGAAGTTAATTGTAACTCTCTTGGTTACTTTTAGGGGTTCAAGACCTCATTGGAGGAAGCAATTGCATATATGGAAATAGCAAGATAACTGGAATTAAAAATGGAGCCTGAAGATGTGACTGATTTGGCACAATTTTGTGATAAAACTTTAAGGAATGAATAGTTGCTTCTTACAGATGAGCAAAGAAATTGGTTTCTTGAGATAAAATTTACTCCTGTTGAAGATATTCAGAATGGTATTGAAATGAGGACCAATGATTTAAAATAATTGCATAACTCTAATTGATGAAACAACAAGGTTTGAGAGGATTGACTCTTACTCTGAAAGCAATTTTACTCAAAGCAGAATGCAAATAGTGTTTCCTGCTATTAAGCAATATTTTGTGAAAGGGAACATTAATTGATGTGGCAAAATTTATTTAAATTTAATAAATGTAATTTATTTAACAGAAAATATAAATTTTAAGAAATTACCACAGCCACCTCAGCCTTCAGCAACCATGACTCTAATAGTCATCAGTTATCAAAAAGAAGGCATGATCCTTCACCAACAAGAAACATTAAATCTTTCTTTAAGATCTGATGATTATTAGCATTTTTTAGCAACAAAGTATTTTTTTAGTTAAGGATATAGCTTTTATTAGAGATATATTATTGCACACTTGATAGGCTATAGTAATGTAAACATTTATATGTTCCAGAAAATAAAAAATTCATGTGACTTGCTCTATTGAAATATTGGTTTTATCATGGTGGTATAGAAATGCACCCACAATATCTTAGGTATGACAGTGTATCAACCCACTGCCCTCTGGCCTCCAAAGTTTCTTATGTGTACTGATAATCTTATTATGAATTTGTTATATGTGAGAACACTCATTTCCTATTTCAAGATTCTTATTTTTAGCTTTTGACATTTGGATTGCAATGTGTCTCAATGTAGGTGTCTTTGACTTCATTTCAATTTGAGTTTATTGAGATTCTTTGATGTTTATATTTAAGTCTTTTATCAAATTTGGAATTCTTCAGCCTTTATTTCTTCAAATATTGTCTCTAGCCCTTTCTTTCCTTTCTCCTTCTGGGACTGCTGCTGTGCATAAGTCGGTTTGCTTGATGATGTCTCATGAGTCTCTTAGACTCTTTCCACTATTCTTCAATCTTTCTTCTTTCTCTTCCTGAGACTCAATTATCCTATCTTCAAACTCACTAAATCTTCCTTCTGTGTGTTTAATCTTCAAGTTCACCAATTCTTCCTTCCGTCTGTTTAAATCTGCCTTTATATCCATGTATGAATTTTTTATTTCAGTTACCGTACTTTTAAGCTTCTGAATATTTTTTTATATTGACGTTTCTATCTTTTTATTTTCCATTTTGTTCATACATCATTTTCATCATTTTCTCCATATCTTTCTTCAGTTCTGTTAACAATTTTTAAGAAGCTTGTTTTAAACTTTTTAAATTTTCCTCAGGGACAGTCTCCTGGTTTGTATTTTTTCCTTTGGCTATGTCGTATTTTTCCGTTTTTTTTTTTTTTTTTTTTTTTTTTTTTTAATATACCTTATGATTTCTTTCTTCGTTGAAAACTGGATATTTGAATCTAATAATGAGTAAATTCCAGGAAATGAGATTTTTACCCCTTTCTCAGCATTTGATGTTGTTTACTTTTCTTTTTAAATTGACGTCAGCTGTTTTTGTGCTGAGGCTCAGCCTAAGGTGTAACCTTAAGATCCTTTTAGGTCTTTTCTGATCCTGCACTTCCATGGGCACGCATAGTGATTTTTCAGTTTTTCCTGTGTATGTGATTGCTTTTTAATGTTCTGGTATTTAATGTCTATCCCCTAAAACAAGGACAAGATAAGAATAAAGAGGGTTAAGAATCACTAGTCTTTTATATCCCTTTGAAACCACTTCGACTAGAGATTTGTGGCACTTACAACAATGGGGGGTGCCAAACGACAGCCATCTGCCTCTGTATCTGTACCTCTATAATCAAACACAGCAATCAGTTATCAGAACACAGTTCCCCAATATTTGGGAACAGGTCTTTATTGCCTGCTCTTGTTTTTGCGTGCTGCACGCAAGCTGCTCTAGGAACAAGAGCATGGCTGCCTTCCAGGAGGTTAGGGCTTAGGGATGGGCAGCTGCTGTCAACATAAGAGCTGAAATTGACTGATATTTCTCTATAATTTGTTAATCAGGACTTCTCCTGTAAATCATAAGCCTTCAGTGGAGTGTATAGTTTCAAAATAGTTACACCAGATGGATTCTGCTAGAATAATTGTTATGTGTGTGTGGGATCTGGTGATTCCTACTCCACCATCTCCCTATAATCCTGTTTCTGTGGTGCCTTTAAGTTTGAATTTGTTCCCCGACTCCCTAAAGCTATGAAGACTATATAGGGAGTCATTATCTCTCCTTCCTTTTTCAGAGTCAGAATGATAATTTAACAATAAAAAGCATCCTCATTTGTTGTGTCCTGCTTACCATGATCTGGAAAATTGTAAGACTCTTCAATCTATAGGCCATGCATTTTGCAGGCGATTTGAATCCTGCAAGGAGCTTAAGGCCTTTGCTTCCTATAGAAATTGTGTTAGAAAGATTAAGAAAAGCACAATCTAGTACTTCATTCTAGCCTCTGTAGGATGTAATGATTGAATAAGTAAAAATAAATCAGAGTCATATGCAGTGCAATCCATTAGAATTTCCCTAGGATTAAAATTTAAGAGAGAGAAGTGTTTGGCGAAATTCATTTGCACTTTTTTTTTTCCGAATATAATTATTGTTAAAATTTGAGAGTTACAAAACAAAACAGCCTCACACATTTCTAATACTTACTAAGAACATATTTCTAAGAAAGTTCTCATTAAGATGCAGGTCAGATATGTCTTTCTCCCTGTCTGATCTCCATAAAGTTCTTTGCTTAAGCCATTACTGTTGCTGAATCATCCATCTGATTCTGAAAAGTCTCTCATTCCTCTGTAGTTCAATGCATAAACTCCTGAAAGTAGAAATTACAAGTTCTGCAAAATTTTAAAGTTAAGTATGTGATGCCAAACTCCCAGGATTGCTACTTACCATGAATCAATGGTGATGACAAATCATTTTGATTGAATTTATCCTGGGAATCAACTGCTTTAATATGAAGCAAATAATCACTTCCAAAATATTTTATAGACTGTGTCCACATACTAAAAAAAAATAAAGATTTGGGGCAATTACCTGATAGTTTGGTTTTAAAATGTCACTTGCTTGAATTGTGATGGATAAGTGAGCCAAAGTGTATTTCAGGATTCACTTATTGTAGAAACAAAATAATGAGTAGGCCTTTATTGACTACACTGTTAGAAAAAAGTTTTAGTATAGCCCCTGGAAGGAAGTAGAAATTAGAAAGAAAGCAAAAAAGCTCACATAATACTTTGTTTTCAAATGAAACAATTCTGATGAATCTAACGTGATCTATTGCCAAATCCTATGTCTTAAACATTTTATATTCTTAATGCAGTAACAATGCTAATAGAAATAATCTTGAATATCACAAGACTTTTGTTAATAAAATTTTGATTGTTATTTTTGCTTAGTAAAGCAGAAAATTTTTCCAAAGCTTTTTGGAAAATACATTTGATAGGAATAAAAGAAGAAAAAGAGACAGATAATTTCCTATATTTTAAATGAGTAAGTTTTTCCAAATTGTTTTTTAAATGTGTCATTTGTATACTTAATAAAACCTATTTCTTGCATATTTTTGAAACTTTGGCTTTCATTGATGTTAATGTTATAAGAATACCAGGTCTAAATGAAGAATATTGTGGCTATCATCTTGGGATCTGAGTAAGCAGAAAGCATAAAATGAAGAGTGTGTGACCTGTAAAAGACCTGCCAGGGAGTGTAGGTTAACACAAGGACAAGAAAAAGAAACAGAGTCAAAGAAAACACGGGCTAAGAAATAAGAGTAGTAAATAAAAATGAGTAGGTCTGTGCATGTATGAATGTATAAAAAGAAGTTTCCAAAGATCCTGACTCTTACCCATCATGTGATGCAGCCACTGGGAAGAGTTGCCTGCAGCTTTAACTCAGACGTTGTATTTGGAGCCCTGCCAAATATAATAGCTTAGAAAGATTGCCAAACCTACTGTGGGTGGGACCGAAACAGAAAAGAGCTGTAAAGCCAGTTTATATTAAACCAGAATTCTCAATGCAAATGAAAATAAATTCCCATCTTAGTGTTCCTGAAGAGTTTTTAGTCCATGATTTTTTTATAATTTAGATAACTACTTCATTTCAAATGAATGGTTTACTGGTTGTGTAATATTCCAATAACGATAGGGAAAGAAAGGTCACAGACTGGATTGTACTGGTTCTAGTCCTGATTACTCACGAAGTGAACAGGCTAAGTGTTATGAAATCACAAGGGATGGTGAGAAACCACTTATCTCTATCTAATTCATCACAATCAGAAAGTCGTGAGACACAAACCATAGCCAGATCTTTACCTTCCTTCAGTTACTTATTTGCGCATGTTCATTTCTTCATTCATGTAGTCATTCTATACAAATGTATTGAGTATCTACTATACTCCAGACTTTGTGCTTGATGCTGAGAAGAGAACGGTGAACAAAAAATCATGTATGTCTGATACAGACAATTTCAAAAATGTAGAGTGATAAAGAACACGTAAATAGATTAATTATAATTTTCATGAATGGTTTGGTGTTGGTAGTGGGGATAGGGCTGAGAGAGATAGAATAAATAGAAATGATTATTTTACACAGGTTCATAATGAGATAACATGTTCCAATTGGGATCTCTGAGACTATCAACTTAAGTAAGTAACTGAAGATAAGAAGAAACTGCAAACATGCAGTTTGGATCACAGTGTTATATACTCTATGTTGTATATTCTTTGAAAACACTTCAGCATTTGTTGTAGCATGTAATTCCAGTTCCACTTAAATGCACCTCTTTGCCGATTCCACATCTGCATTCATGCAGTTGAATGTGTCTGGAGAAAAATGCACTACCAAAGTGAACAACCTTAAAATCACAGCTAGTAACTACTAATGGACACCTGATACTGCAAATAAATAACACTTTATTCCCTAATCCATCCATGTCCCCACTATTTTATACGTTGATTTTACACCCTTCCTCTTTTCTCCAACTTTAGCCCTTCTTCTCCATCTCCACTCTCAATTGATGACATCCCTACATCACTGAGAAAATTAAAGAAATTATAATAGTATTTTCATAAGGTCCAAGTGAAGCAGGAAATTTTTCCTGACCTTTTTGCAGGTGGGTACCGGAGTGCACAGGTGCTAGAACTAGCTGTCCACTTCCATGCTGGCAGGGGCAGACTCCTCTTGCAGGGTCCTGCTGTGTTCTACCCCTTGCAGGAGGGGGAGCACAGGTGAGTGGGTGCAGGAACTGGAGTGAATGCCTTTAAGAGTTGGCAGGAGCAAAACGCCATGTGAGCCTCCTGCAGTATCTAACACGGAGTGCCCATGACCCCCACAAAGCCCCAGAGGGCATGTGTTGCAGTGCTTTTGTAGCTTTGCCATCCACAAAAGGCTTAAGTTTTAAACAGCTCAATGAACCCTCTGCCTTTTTGCATGAGGTGGTTGCTCTTTGTTAGGGAGGGCGGAGGGTCATTGTGACAGCCTTTAGCATCTGCACCCATGGCACCTGAGCTCTTGTTCAGGGTTCAGAAAAAATCAGGTCACACAAACGAGATGAAGGGTGATGAATGCAGAGAATTTTATTACTGATGAAAGTGGCTCTCAGCTGGAAGGGGAGCCAGGAAGGGGATGGAGTGGGAAAGTGATCTTCCCCCAGAGTCTAGCTGGCGACAGCCGGACTCCTCTCCAAAGTCATGCCATCAAGCAGTCCCTCTGAAGTCAAGTTGCATCTCTCCAACATCAAACCGTAGTCTCTGACATCTAGCGGCTTCTCCCTTTCTCCTCTCTCTCTGCCAGTTTCACTGGGATTTTAACATTTTAGGGGTACAGGATGAGGGACAGGTGGGTCATGAGTGCTTTTGGAAAAGGCAACATTTCAGCAGAAAAACAGCAATTCATGTTCTCACTTTGGGCCATGGTTCCATGCTTGAGGGTGGAGCCCTTACCAGAGTGGCTCTTTTCTGGACAAAATTTTCCTGTCTCCTGTCCTTGTCATAAGTATATCAATCAAGCTTCTCTGCCTCCAAGAGGTGTTAGAAGTAATTGTTCACTGGTGAAATGATGGTGTTCAAGATAGGTGTTTAGAGAGGTGGCACAGGCCTCATTTTTCATGTAGGAATCAAGTGCTAGAGCCCACTTATTCCTGCAAAGCTTTGGTTCTTGGCAGATTATTTCACCTAAAGCAACCACAATTCTGATTGCCCCAGGCCCTATCTGAGAATTGAGAGTCTTTTATCTCAGCATAATGGGGGAAGCAAGAGAGGAGCTTTCTCCATACTACAAGAAGAAGCTGCATCACTTTATGTATGTGAGTGTTGATAGATTGCCTTAGTCCCTTCGAACTGCTATTACAAAATACCATAAACTGGGTAGCATATAGATAAAAATTTACTTTCAGTCTTACGGTTGGGAATTCCAAGATCAAGGTCTCAACTGATTCTGTCTCTGGTGATGACAAACTTTCTGGTTTTTAGAAGGTACCTTCTCACTGTTGTCTTATGTGGTGGAATGGAAAGACGTTTCTCTTGGGCCTCTTTTATAAGGATACTTACTTCCTTAATAAGAGCAAAGCACTCAAGAACAAACCAACTCCGAAAGACCCTACCTCCTGATATCATCACCTTGGGGATTAATATCTAAGTATATGAATCTGGGTGTCGGGGCGACACAAACATTCAGACCATAGCATAGATCCTGGAAAGCACATAGTTTAACACTTGGTTTCATTACAAAATTTCACCTGGGGGCCAGATTATGGATGAGAAATCATAAAGTCCCCACTTATTCTAATATCCAGAGGCTATTTGCCTAAAGTACTAGATAACTGTAGAAACGCCAAATGGGTTGATAATAGTTTACAAGTAGTAATATTTGCTTTTTTAAAATCATAATTGTTGCTTATGTTAAACAAAAGTGTAGGAAGAAAGAAGGTCTTGTGGACAAAGCAGAATGATTCTATGCAATAAAAGCAATGGAGGAAACGGGTCTCAGAAAGCACAAGACTCTACTGTGCTTCAAGTGCGCAGCTCATGGAAAGGAGCCTTAACTGCTACTACGATGCTATCCAGAGACCAATCAACTTGGAGAAAATACAGGGCATGTTTCCTCTGTATATCAGGTAGGCCACAAAATACTCTGCTTTTCGTGTCATGCAGATTTTCCAGTAATACAAGCTGTATTATATTATTCCATTCCCTGGTTTTCCTTGTACCCCAACATAACACACTCTCTCTCTCTCTCTCTCTCTCTCTCTCTCTCTCTCTCTCTCTCTCTCTCTCTCTCTCTCTCTCTCTCTCTCTCCTCTCTCTCTCTCTCCGGAACAAATGGGACTGTGTTACAAGCCTATCTGGGTTTTACCTCATTAATATGCACAGATTGTCTTTACTTAATAGACCATTCCATATAAGACTGGGGCTCACATCTGAATGAGAACATTTCTCAACCAGCCTAGAGATTTAAAGGGTGACTCATGTCTCTGAAACCATATAGCTGGTCTCTTAGTTATATTTTGCTCATTCTAGCTTCTGATTCTTCAAGAAGTTAGATCCACCTTGAACTCAAGACTCCATGTTTACCAACATGCCTGGACAAAACTGAGCTGGTTGGAGGTGCAGGATTGACAGGCTTTCTGGAGACTAATTACATGAAGGAACAGAGTAAGGAAGAGCTGGAGCACTGGACAATCCAGCTGTGACCTAGAGGCATTTCTGCATTCAGAGTGTTCCTCTGTGAGCAAGCATCACATCCCTTTTCAAACAAAACAAACACATCAAAAAACAGCAACAACAACAAAAACAAAGCAAACAAAGCAGCTTCAGTTTCCATAACAGAGTTCTTCCAGGTAATTTGGATGAAATAAGTATTTTTCTACAACTATCAACTCAGGCTTTTCTGTGGAAAAGCACATTCTACGTAACACATCCCCAGTACTATTTGTAGGTCATGTTGGTTTTCATATTTGCCCAGAAAATCCACCTGCATTTAGCTGGCATTTCTGATGTTTGTTTAATCAGGATATACCAATAAAGAAAGCTAAAAGCTCATAGAGAAAATAGCAAAGTGACGGGAAATGAAGATAAAGGGATTCTTAGATTGACCGGTAATAACACATGAAGGAGCATTTAACATGGCGCTGTCATTGATTTCCTGAGAATGCCTGGGACTCTTTCTTTCTCGACACTGACAAACTGGGAAGCTCTGGGTTCACAGGAGAGAGTTACTACTTGCATACTAAGTTTATTGCCCGTCTCTGGTGCAGTTTTTATCAGTGTTAGGCAGAAAGAATACTCCATCTCTCTCTCTCTCTCATTGTGTTTATCTCTATTGTATTCCTACATGTGCTGTTAGTAGAGAAAATATAATTATTTATCACCGCAATTTCACTCCCAGCAAGTTCTAATTATAGCACTGTGGCAGAGCGAATACTGACAGAATTTTGTTGTTGTACATTCCATAGAAAGGGCTGTGTTACTCTTGTTTCCTTAGCCATTGTATAAAAGTTAAGAGGTGGGAGGATTGAAATCTCTCCCAATAAGTACCGTGAGTGATTAGTTAAAACAAGGTCATACATTTCACTTTTTCTTGTTTCTCTATTTAACATATCATCACATTGAATGCATTCCAGGTTTATGTGTGATTATGTATTTCAAATAATACATTTGGAACATTATTCTTTATCTGTTGAAGTTAAAGTTTAAATAAATTTAGTTTAAAACATAGAAATTTTTATGTCATGGATTGAATTAGTTGGAAAGAAAATCAACCTGACATTTTCCTAATGATGTTTAATTGTCCCCTTCTCATTATCACCTTTATTTTATAAAATCATTGTGTGTGCTACAGTAATTTCTGTTAGAGGCTAGAGATTCTGGTAGAGAATTTCATTATTTAATGAGATTATTATACCAAATAACATATTATACACAAGATGGGCTGATAAGAAAGCATCTCAAATACAAAATAATAATTAAAAGTGGATTAAACTTGTATATGGAATAATAAATTTAAAACATGACCTATCTGAACAAATTAGAATTTTTTTAAGAGAAACTACCTAAAATGACTATTGTCATTTTTCTGGGTTCCGTATGTGTCATTATACGTTTCTTTCTAATTTCTGCGTGAAATTTAATTTTGTCTTTGAATACAATCTTAGAGATAACCTAGACTGCTTTGGGAGGCAAGAAAAGAGTGATTTTTTTTTAGTTATTTCAAATGAATGTAGTTTTGGGTGTCAAATGAGTGCATTCAAATTAATGAATAAAGTACCCAAGTATGATCTTGATAGAGAAATCACTGACAACTCAGGGGCTAGAGAATTAAGGTTTTAATGAGCAGGACATCTAGTGATGGCCTTTTGGTAAATAATTCAAGATATACAACCACCGAAAGTTTTATTTCCCTACTCTCACTAAAGATATTTTGGGAGGGAACCAGCGTTAGTTAGACATCAGAATTCTTGAGAGATTTGGTGGATTTTGATGCAAACGAAATTAATATTTGTTTTATTATAGAATAGTTAGATTATGATGTTTCTTTTTTCCTGCTGGTTGTTTTCCTGATATTTGTCAACTTTCTCTCTCTCTCTCTCTCTCTCTCTCTCTTTCTCTCTTTCTCAAAGAAAGGGTCTTGCTCTGTCATGCTGGCTGCAGTGCAATGGCAAAATCACAGCTCATAGCATCAAGCTTCTAGTTCAAGCAATCCTCCCACTTCAGCCTCCCAAGTGGCAGGGACTACAGGTGTGAACCACCATGTCCAGCTAATTTTTAATGTTCCTGTAGAGATGTGGTCTCCCTATGTTTTCTAGACTGGCCTCAGATACATGGACTCAAGTGATCCTGTGCCCCGATTTCCCAACATGCCGAGATTACAGGCATAAGCTACTGTGCCCGACAACCTTTACTATCTATGTGAAACTCACTAATTGATGTTTTGTTGCAAATTCCAGTTTAACATATTCCATATTAATCTCACAATTGCATGACATTTTCTACTATTTCAAATAAAAATCAAAGATTTTGCTTTCTTAATTTCTTACTTTCTGATTTTCGCTCTGACTTTGTGAAAACAGTTCCCATCATTTGTGTATAAATTCCTACAATATTTTTGACTCATTCAATGGGCAATTTTTAAAAATATGTACTCCTTGTTTAGGTATTTATAGGCTAATAAAGGATATTAAAAAGTAGGTACACATTATAACAGAATACTTTGATTTTTACAAATTAAATTATTTTGAGTATATAAATAAGAAATTATATCTTATTTGTGACATTCTGCTAGGAATCTCAGAAGTCCTCCAGGAAAAACAGATATTTTAATTATGCCTTGAAGCATGCATAGCATTTCAATACATAAATAGATATGGAGGTTGTAGGGAATGAAGACAGGTTAGATGGAAGTGTATTCCAGTCAGATCAAAGAATATGAGAAACTGTGACACTGGAAAACTAGGTCATGTGTGAAATACTGGAGCAGCCTAGTTTGCCTAGAGTTTCAATATCTGCATCAGAATAGGCAAAGACGACTTTGAAAGGTGCCAGATCATAGATCTTGAACTACACTGAATTGCAATTGATTAAAGAGGTCATGAGAGGAATCGGAACGTTTCTGAGAGGATCAGTGTCACAATCGTGTAAGCAAAGATGTGCTATTAGGGCACAGCTTGGAACATTTATGGAGATTAGAGGTCAAGTCTTTGCATTTGAAAACAGTGTTCTTTTTTCTCCCATGACCCAGTAGTCTTTATGTCATCATTTTCTATAGGAACAGAGTTATCATTAGCCAAGAACATGAAATAGTATCTCTCGTATGTACATACACTTCCATTCATTGTGCCCCTGTTTTTGCTCAGTACCTGCTAACTTACAATCCCCACCCTAGCACCAGCTCAAGCTCCTGCAGAACATCTATTTTACCAGATTACTTCTTCCAAGTCTCAATTCCCTTTCATTTAAAAATATTCTTTGTGACATAGTGATCTAATCCAGAAGATTAAGGGATTCATTAAATTTCATTATACTAGGTATTCTCAGCATCTAAAACATTATTGTAAATAAAGCTCCAAAGGTATATGTGGAGGTAAACTAAAAACCAGGGATATGGTAATGAATCTATCTATCTATCTATCTATCTATCTATCTATCTATCTATCTATGTATCTATCATCTATCATCCTAGGGAAATTTCCATAGTTTTACCACATTTACATATGATCACACACATACTCACACACACACATGGAGAGAGAGGCAGAATTCAGAGAAGAACAAAATGAATTACTTTCTCAGTATCACAAGGGATACATTTGAATAGAACATTACATTTGACCTGGATTATGATAGATGCATTCAATTACGTCAAATAAATGAAAAGTGGGAGGTTGTTTCAGGTGGCGATGTTATTCCATACAAAAAGTTTGATTTGAGGAAAAGAATGAAAAGGAATTTAAGACATGTCTAGAGAAGAGAAAGAGCTTAATTTGGCTGAAGTGTAAGGTACATGTATAGGAATAACTAGAAATAATGGTTATAAATTTTGAAGCCAAATACTGAAATGAAAAAAACAATTCAGATATATCCAATGAGACATGAATATATCTGAATAACTTTTGAAGATATTTGTATAGAGAATTTTAACATCATCATTTATCTTTGTGATATTAATAACAGGGATATAAAAAGTAATTACAAATAACAGGGCTACAACACTATTACGACAAAGTGTTTTGAAAATCTGAAATTGTAGGCAATAGGAATATAAAAGAATCAAGACAAGAAGTATAAAAGTTCCTTACTACATACTAAGAATTCATCTTTATCAGCTGCTGTAAGGGAAATACATTTAAGAGAGATCTAGTGTATTTTCTATGTTCCAAAAGGATGCTAATGATTAGTAGCTAAGAAACAAAGGTTATTGGCACAGCTACTTCAACCAAATGTACTTGATATTGTTAATTCCCCATTAGTTTTTGTGTTACACCTTGAATAAATATTTGCTTTTTAATTGAGAAGGAAGCAATATTTATGGGAAGACACTAGACATTTTGTCTTCTCATATGTTATTTCATCTGATATTTAAAATACCCTAAAAACCATGTTATTGACTTACTTCCTAGATAAAGAAACAGAAACTCCAGGATGTATAATGAATAGCCAAGCTAAAACAGCTGCCAGTTAGCCTAGACGAGCTTTCAAACCATAAAAAATGCTGCTACCAGGAGGTTGATGGCAGTATTGCTTGTTATAAAGAAGCAAATATCTAAACAGGCAAATTTATGTCAACAGGAAAAATAAAATATCATACAAATAAAGTGTAAAGCCTCCTGGAATTAATTTCTGTGCTTATATTACACATTAATATTCAAGTGTAAATACTTAAAATTCCATAAATTCAAACTAAGCATAATGTTACTATGACGTACTATCAAGAATTCAAATTATCTCCCCAATTTTTTATATATATAATTTTAATCCATGGTCTAATTCTGTCTTCCCTCTGTGATTCCTCCAGAATTTTCCAGCACCTCTTGGCCTCTTTCCTGAATAACTGGACAAAAACATTTGTCCTGTTTTGATAACATGTATGGCAAAAAAAAAAAAAAAAAAAAATCTGTTGTCGGATGGCCACCACAAAACCCTTTTGTGGCACACGTTGAACATTTCTATATTAATTTCAAAACCTCCACAGCTAAATGTTGACTCCATACTTCTTCATTGTTAACATAAAAACTGTATTACAACAGAATGAGAAAAGAGAAAGCTCCGGTGTCAGCACTGTTGCTATGTGCAGGAAAAGAAAGACCATGCTTGGCACTATGGACGAAAACACCTAAAGGCAGCACTGTGTAAAGAGCATCAATGCAAATACAGTTGCAAAGATAAGGAATGAACTGTTTGATTCTTTCCAAGAATGTGGCAGACTTTCAGCTTTCTTTCCCTCAATATAATAATAGTAAAGTATCTACATTATTTGGCTGCTTCTTGAAGATGGTCCAAAAAAGGGAATCCATATTTTGGCCTTATAACAGGATGCTCTCTAGCTAATCATTTCAGGGTGCTCTTTGCAGAGAGCTAATATTGTTAACACCAAACTAAAAAGGAGCTTGGCCATTTACAGCTCACAATTAAAAGATTTATCAAATTATCAAGCTTTCAGGCATAATTTTAGTTCAGAGAATGCTAGTGTCCCAAAGGAATGCAGAACAATTGCTTCAGGCAGGACACGCACAGCATGTGCTGCTCTGCAGTGAATCGTGGTAATATTCTGTGCACCTAAGGTTTACACACAGTGTTTTCTAACAAGGAGACTGAGCAAGAGGGAAGGAACTTGTGGTTGAGAAAGTAATACCTCCCTGTAGACAAACTCCGAATTATTATGCATTTTTGAATAACTGTGAAAAATCGATTTTTATTTTTTAAAGAGATTTGTTTCAGGGATTTGTTACCCAAGCTAACTGTACCTCCCAAGGTATGAGGATGGTGGTAATTTGGAAAAAGCAAGAATGTGTGTTACCGGAAAAAGCAGCTTTTTCTGCAATTGAATAAGCCTACCAATCAGACTAAATTCAAAATTTATCCAGAGCCTTTACAAAAGAGATGTAGTTAAGAGCAGAGCTTGGCATCATCACAGAATATAAAACCTCAATAAGTATTATTTTGGGAAATTTTGAGGAGTTTTATGCCAACCTGGATCTACTGCCAAAACCTACATCAGGAATGTCTGTATCTCACTGGTATCCCTCTGTGGAAACATGGCAGCTCATCCATCTTACCTCTTGTCTTATACTATGGGGAAAATAAAAGACAAATGACTGAGATGACGAGACAGAGATTCATTCCTCTGCTCAAAACATGTAATACTATAGCTATACAAAGTATAATTGGGGACTAGCATATAAAATTTTAAGGATTAATTCATAATCCATTTTCTACTTGAAGTTGAAAACGTTTTCCTTTCAAAACCACATCATTTGTTTTCCTTGAAAATAGTTTTATGGATACATTCTAGGTCATAGAGCTAGTCACCTACCTACTCACCAAATAAAAAGATGACAGCAATATATAACGACTTAAGAGAACCAGCCGACATCTGCAGGATAAGCACAACTTCATTGTCCCTTTTGAATCACGCTGAGCGTTATGAATTTTACTGATGTACTTAGGCGGGGTCTCGCTCTGTCACTCAGGCTGGAGTGCAGTGGTACAATCATGGCTTACTGCAGCCTAGACTTCCCAGGTCTCAGTTCTCCCACCTCAGCCACACTCGAGTAGCTGGGACCAGAGGTCCCAGCCATGTATCAACAGGCCTGGCTAATTTTTCTATTTTTGTTGTAGAGACAAGATCTCATTTATGTTGTCTGGGCTGGTCGGGAACTCATGGGCTCAAGTTATCCTCCCACTTTGGCCTCCAAAAGTACTGGTATTATAGGCATGAGCCACCAAGCCCATTTTTTTTTTCTTTGAGTCAGGGTTTCTACTCTAACGGATGCTTCCACCTCCTTGTCTGAAAGGATATTGCCACCTCCATCTTCTGAGCAGTTTGTATCACAGGTGAGCGACACCATGCCCAGCTAATTCATTATTTTCCTCTTTGTAGACATAAGGTCTCTCCATGTTGCCCAGGCTGGAATACATTTTTTTTGTTTGATTTTTGAATTTTATAAAACTCCTACTTGACCCATTGCAATTATTAATTTGTGTTGTTACTAAGATATTATTCTGAAGATGATTGACTTAGATGGAGTTGAAACTTTTTCTGAGTATTTGTATTGAAAGTGGTAATTTTCCAAATAAAACTGAGTTTTCTGCAAAATTGTTATCTCTTGTGGTAAAGGTGACATGATATATATATATATATTATGACTAACTACGTTAACTAGACTATATTTTCAATAAAGGTTCATCATCCAAACCCAGGTCAGTACATGTGCAACATATTTTACAATTTAAATTTGTATTTTCATTATGTTGACTGTTCCACAAGCTCTGTTGCAAATGTTCACTGGTCTAGACTAAATCAGAGCTGCAATAAGTGACCTTTATAGCAAAGATAAAAGTAAACCAAAAATTTTCCTGTGCTCTTAGATATCACAGTATTCACTGCTTATTCTTAAGGGGTACATTCCAAGACTGTCAGTGGACAAAGATTCCCAGCGAAATTGCAGACAGTACCAGACCTGATACACACTCTGGTTTTTCCTATGCATACATAGCTGTGATAAAGTTTAATGTATAAATTAGGTGGAGTAAGAGATTAACAATAAACTAGAGACTCAATTCAAGGACCTTAGATATCAATCTGGTGCTCTACTTTGAGTGTGTGGATAGTTGTTAGATCAGGTGTTCCAGCAAGGCAGATGACCACGGAACACTTTTATTTGGCCATCTTGCTTTGCCTCTCCAATATATATATATATAAATATATACATATATATAAATATATATATAAATATATACATATATAAATATATACATAAATATATACATATATAAATATATACATAAATATATACATATATAAATATATACATATATAAATATATACATATATAAATATATATATAAATATATATATAAATATATACATATATATAAATATATATATATAAATATATACATATATATAAATATATATATATAAATATATACATATATATAAATATATATATATAAATATATACATATATTTTGAAAACTTTATTATTAACTCAGATGTGCTATTTTCATTTACATTAATTGTATTGAGCTACATTGCTTATTTATTTCGTTTGTTTTATTTTATTCAACATTATGTTTTTAAAGATGTTACCATGTTGCCGTGAGTGTGTTTATTTCATAGAGTCTGATAGCCTTATGAGTTTTAATATAAATCCATCCTGTTTTACTTTCTGAATTCCACATCGGTGGTCAAATAAGATGACCTCATTGCTTCATTGCCACAAAAAATACTGCAAAGAATATTTTTGTAGAGGTTCACCTAGGGAGCTTTTCAAAAATATTTCTGGAATGTTTAATCACAAATGTTGGGTCAGAGAGCAAATCCTACTTATTTCTTTGCTTCACCAGAGTCCTCTCAATGTTTAGATTACCTATATGTAAATGCATTAAGGGTTTTGCTTTCTCATATCTTGACCATTCTATTCAAATTTCATGCCTTTCATCAATCTGATGGGTGAGAAGTATACTATTACTATTTTAAGATTGTTACACTTAACTAATGTTACAGTTACATATAATCACAAGCTCTTGACTACTTCTGGCACCAAGAGACTGCAACTATTTCCTCTTTCTTTCTTTCTTTTTTTTGCTTTTGAGACGAGGTCTCACTCTATCTTCCAGGCTGGAGTGTAGTGGCATGATCTAGGCTCATGGCAACCTCTGCTTCCTGGGTTCAAGAGCTTCTCCTGCTTCAGCCTCCAGAATATCTGGGATTATAGAATTTTTTTTTGTTGTATTTTTAGTAGGGAAGGGTTTTCACTATATTGACCAAGCTTGTCTTGAACTCCTGACCTCACGTGATCCACCTATCTCCCAAAGTATTGGGATTAGAGGTATGAGCCACAGCAACTGGCTGATTTCTTTTTTCTTTATCTGGCTTTGTGACTTACTGTAACCAATAGATTGTGGCAGAAGCGATACCATGTCAGTTTGTGCTTCTGCTTTTGCTCTCTGAGATTGCTGAACTGTATAAAGAGGTGATCTACATTGATAGAAAACCTACTGGATAAAGTGAGATGTGTGGCCTCATCTGTTCAAGCCATTCCAGCTGCGGTTCAACATATGTGAGAGAAGCCAGGCTTGATGTTCCAATTCTAGAAAAGTCTAAAGAAAAATGCAGCTGAATGAGTAATAAGCCAGTCATTACCCCATGAGGCAAAAAAGAAATCATTTTTTTTATTTCAAGCCTCTCCACTTTGGGTGCTGTGTTATGTGGCAATAAATAAGTGAAACATCCTATTAAAAGTGAGTTTAGTCATAACTTTGTCTACTTCTTAGACATTCTAATTTTCCTTCATGTGATGGATCTGTTCGTAACTGTAGCCCTTCATCCATAGCACCTTCTAATTTTTTCATTTTGATTTTTAATAGTTCCTTTTATGATTTAACTGATAATCTTTTATATGCATTATGTATTTTCAAGATTGCTTCCTGATCTATGAAGTAGCTGTTGGTTTTGTCTATAGTGACCTTCTTTGAACAGAAATACTTACTTTGGTGGAACAAAATCCATTTTTTCATATGATTTTTGAAATAAGAGGGTTAGTGGGAAGAGGTGAGTGAGAGCTATTGCAATTCCTTATAATCTTTTGTAAAATGTACAATTTGTTAACATCTGTAACATTACCTAGATGAATATTTAAAACAAATAATGAAATTTATATAGTAACCTTTGCCTTTGTAATGGTGAAGTTGTGCATTTTAGGTAGATTTCACTTCTTGTCTCAAACAGAAACTTTTCATTAGCTGAGACCATTAGCTTGATGAGATACTTTCTAGATTATAAAACATTCATATACATTGTTTGCTAACTAATTGGTTGATTCATATTTTTATCTTTTATATAGATAAGATTTGATTAAAATGAAATTAGGAAGAGAGACATTTGCCTTTCTTTATTTTAAAGGAAGTTGATTTTATGAAATATTTATATATGAAACAAGTGATCGACTAAGTAGGATTTGGATATACTTTATACAAGTTTTCATTTGTTATGATGGGGTTTGACTTGTAATAGTAATCACACATATATAAACTTCGCATGACATATTTTTATGAATACTTTTATTATTCATGCTATGAAAACTGTTTCTTAAAAGTATTACTATAGACACAGAACACATTAGTAAAACATGGGTCTATAGCTTATTCTTCAGTATTTTCTAAGTCTTATTTGTTGTTTTCCAGGACACTCATAGGAACATTCTTGGGTGAATGAGCCAAATCTGCTTAATTCCAAACCAGGAAAAATGACATTTTGGTGGTTATAAGATGTTTTATTGAGGTTTCAATCGTTCCTTCTTTACTTCCTCCCTAATTTGGATGTCAGTGGGGCTACAGGAATGTTGTCTGGAAATGATGAGCCGATTTAATCTGGAAGATTTCTCTTCCCACCCAATCTGTTTGTGTAGGACATAGTACAAAACTTGTTGATGTCAGCTGTTGGTTCAATGTGGGTTTCAACCATGTTTATGTTCCAGAGACCTCACAGCAGCAAATAAAGTCTCCTGACCACAAGATTTGATTATTGTAATTCGCAGACTTTAGATCCTCCCATGTAAACCTTCTTTTCCTTTGAAGATGGCTTCCAGATTTAATGCATGCTGATTGCTCAATAAAGAGCTTTAGAGATTAAGTAAATTTTTTTAAATATAGGAGCTAAATTATATAACATTTGTTAAGTATCAATTATAAGTACTAATGTTCTATGAAGAATAGGCAATTCCTTTGGAAAAATTATCTGTGTTTAAAGTTATAAATTTATGAGTCAGAAAGGATGCCAAAAAGTTATTTGGACAAACACCCTGGCTTCGGTTGAACCATTCCAGACACATGCGATTAATTGCATTGAAAGATAGCTTTGCTTTTATAACTGGTAGGCCAAATGCCTTATTCTACGCATCCAAAATTTGAACAAATTTGTTTTCAGTTTTCAATTATAATAACTAAAATCTCAGAAGCTTGACTAAAGGAGAGGTTCACTGTCCAGAATACCCCAAAGGAGTGATTCATGTTTTTGGCAGATCAATTTATCTGTGTATCATCTACATACCAAGTTCTTCCTTGTTAGATAGCTCCCCTTAGCAGATGTCTCCTGACCTTGAAGCTGCCTGAAGGAGTTCTCATGAGTCAATGTTCTCATGCCCTAATGAGTTTGCCAGATCTATATTAAGAATTGGTCTAATGATGCACTCAGAATTGCCAGGTCCTGAGAAGCTAAAGTAGTGTTGGTTCTCATGAGACATTAACACTAGTCATTAAAAATAACTCAAGAAAGCCAATGGTATTAATTGCCTATTGCTATGTAACAAGCCACTCCAAATTTTAATGGCTAAAAATGACAAGTATTTTTAATGTTCTTGTGTCTGTAGGTCAGCTGGGCAATGGTTTTGTTCTCAGCTGTGCTCCCTTATATGTCATGTCTGCAGACAGTTAAGACAGATGTAGATGGATCTTCTAGTCTGGTCTATCACGTACGTGTGGGGCCATCTTGCCGTCGGTTAGTCCGGGATTGCCTTGACTTAGGTCACTGGGCTGTGGTCCATATGGTGTCTTGTATTCTAGTAGCTAGTCCAGTCTTGTTCTTGGGGAGGTAGCAGGGTCCAAGGAGGAAATAAGAAGGATAGGGAAGGTATTAAAGACTTTTTAAGATTTAGGGCTGTAATGAGAACACCATGACCCTGTTGCTTTCTCTTGGCTAAAGCAAGTCACAAGGCCAGCTCAGAGTAAGCTCAGGAGGGGACTATAAAGTTACAGAGCCAATAGCTGGGCTAAAGAGAGGCCACTAATTTATGAATTGGGAGAATTCAACCAGTTAATCTAGCACAGCATCATATCAGCCTGGCCTTTCATTCTTCCACACACTTGTCTTCTGAAGCCTCAGAGAGGATTAATAAAATACTCCTTTTGTACTATTTTATTATGGATACAATATGTGTTATTATTAATAACAATATTATTGGCATCCAATATTTTTACACAAGGCCTGAGACCATGAACAAAACAAGTTTGTGAGATAAGTATGTATATTTATATATAGTGTTTGTAAAGCAAATAAAACAATGGAAAACATATAGAATCAGAGCAGTGCTTTGGTGTCCTTCACTCTAGGGGAAAGGATGTGAATTTGGGAGTTAAATGAAGCTGTGTTTGAATATAGGTTTCATCCCTTACTAACATGTTGAATTTGTATGAATTATTTAACACCTCTGAGCTTCAGTGTTTTCAGTGGTAAAAATGAGAATTGTTCTGTTAACGTGAAAAGTATAAGAAGGTTACCTGCATTTGCATCTGCGGCAGATCAAATACTTTGCCCACACTTGTTTGCTTTCTTTCCTACTTCCCCTCACCTGACCACAGTACCTGTTTGCTTTCACCGCCGTGTATTCAATAGTGTTAGCGGGAGGGTCTTCTTTTCTTCTCCCATCACTGCTCCTACCAACTTACATTTTTTCAGTGTTTATTTACAGGAGCACTATGAGCATTTTGGGTGGGTTTTTATAATACACAATTTCCCTTACACTTGAAGAATATTTAAGATGCTCATCTTCATCCGCTAGTATGAGACCTCACCCAAAGTATGCGTTGCTTCTAAAATACCCCCTATTTTCCAAACAGTTCCAGTGGTATGGGGGATGCTAACAATTCTAGTGGGAATAATATGCCTTATAATCTAAGTTCCACCCTATCAATTCATTAAAATTGTTATATCCTGCCTATAGGATTTTTTTAAATCTCTGCTACATCATACAGCAATTCAAATTTATAGAAATGAGAGATAGAAAACAAATCAAAGAGGAAGTATTTTCTACAGAGTAAAACCTAGGGATTGCTGCCTTCATGTTCTGGCCAGAGCTGTGATTTGAAGCACACCTGTTTTATAAGATGCTTCCAGTCTGCCTTTTACTATCCACTATATCCATCTGGATTAAGATATGCAATACTCTTGAAAAAATCTGAGCATATAACTTAAAATACATGATAATATCCTTTTCTATATTCTTTTTTGTGCAACATAATCTATCAAATTAGTACTGTTACTGGGCATGGATTTATGAGATCTGTGCACAAGGATAAGCAAAGATTCAAAACCTTCAAAGCCTGGGGCAGTTTGGGAAAGAAGAACCAGGTAACAAATGCATTAGGTATCTAGAGAATGTAGAAGAGGAAGGCATCAAAAGGTATCGAAAATAAACATTGATTAATTCAAGATTATGCCCAAGAGTACTGCTTTCTATATTTTACAGCAAACGAATCAATAGCTTTTCTGGAAATCCACCTGGATACCACGGCAATCTTTTATACCTTTGATCATTAAGATTGATTATTGGCTATTTTGGTTGATAAAGTGGGCAAAAGCCCTTCCTCATAACCCTGTGTCCTTCCCTTCAATTCTTCCATCTATTTAGTGAACAATAGCTTTCCCAGAAAGAAAATAAGGAAGCTCTACTTTAGCCAGTTAGAAATCCAAGTGTTTAGGCTGCAAAACCAAGTGGGCAGAACTCAGGAATGCATAGCAGCTTGAAAAAAACCTAGAACTGGTTATAAAATAAGGAAGAAATCAATTTTCATGGTAATTTTGATACATATCAGAAACTGATATCATTACCTGTAGAGAGATTTAAAGAGAAAAATGAATAAAAGATTTTTTACAAAATACATTAAATTTTATGGAATAGTTAATAAGTACATTTTCACGTTTTGTGAGGGATGCTTCTTATCTCAAAGACTTCAAACTTGTGTTACAACTTGATGGGAAGACTGAGGTGATTTGAACAGTAGAAAGTCTTTGCTCAAATATCATTTCAGCAGAATGTGATCTAAATACATGATTTAAAAGTGTGCCCCACCTGCTTCATTATCCTGCCTTACATTTCTCTCCTGGGTCATTCATGGCTACAGTCCAGTCAGCTAGAACAATATTTGTTAAATTTATGGCAGAATGAAGAGGGGGAAATGTTGAAGGAACAAGTATTTGCCTGGAATCTGTAAAATCCGAGCAAAGATGTTTTGAATTCTTTGTCCTTGTCTAAATTAAGAACAAAAGGAGAAGAAAGATTTGTCGCTTTATGAGTTGTGGTTTCAGTGTCTTTCCTTCTCTTTTGTCTCCTTAACTAGTGAGTCTTCTTAACCCCCTTGGCCAGTTTCCATTAACATAAATGCGTCAGATGAGTATGAAGTCTTTACTACAGAAATATTTTCTTTTCTGGTCTAATTTCTAATTATTTGCCTCAGTCATGGAGGCCTTGTCCTATCAATGTTCTAAATTCCGCTAAAGATTATTAACTTGCCTTGAGTTTCATTCACATAGGAAGCAAAATATGCATTGGTAAGTTCAGCAAATAAATTCCCAGATATGATTGGTTGCTTCCTTAATTCCCTTTACTGATAGCAAAATCCTCATTGTCAGTCAGGGAAAGATGTCACTATCCTTAGGTGCAAGGGCAATTTCTAATTTGCCTAAGGCAGTCTTGGTGGCCTTACTCCCATTATTTATCATTGGTTTAACCTTACTGATGTGATATAATACTGGCCCAGGAATACAGGAAGATGTTTTCTCAACTATCATGGAAAAAGTTTTCTTTTTTTACTTTTTTCCTTTTACTGGGTAAGGAATGGACCGCATATAATATCCGAAACTTTACCAATGATCTTCCCATTATGTCAAGAGCTAAGCTGATGTACTGAGGATGGAAGCGCTTTCATCGTGTCTTTAGAATACTCAATCAGGCCTTCGCTGAGGACTTTTGGTTTCAGGAGATAAGTATTTTTTATTGCTGAGTAAAAGTTTCTGTCATTTCTAGTTTAATATTTCTTAACGAATAACTACCAATATTTTGTAATAATAGAGTTTTAAAAACAACTTTTAATGACATACATTTTAACAGAGACAATCTGGCAAACTTTTTTCTTTTCTTTTCAGTCTATGTTTCAGACTCATTAGCAGAAAAAAGATTATGCAGTACTTTTCCTTTTCAACACACACAATCTGGAAGACTGTCCACAGTTTTGTGGGACTCGTTTGATTCTGGGTTAGAAAATTAAATACTCTCTGTTCTACATTCTTGCCTGGATGTAGGCAATTTTGAAGAAAGAATAACTTTCTGGACAGATGTGGTGACTCAACGCCTGTAATCCCAGCACTTTGGGAGGCAGGGGATGCAGATCACTTGAGCTCAGGAGCTCAAGATCAGCTTGGCCAGTGTGATGAAACCCCGTCTCTACTAAAAATACAAAAATTAGCCAGGTGTGGTGGAGGGAGCCTGCAATCCCAGCTACTCAGGAGACTGAGGCAGAAGGCTTGCTTGAACCCAGAAGGCAGAGGCGGCAGTGAGCCGAGGTTGTGCCACTGCACTCTAGCTGGGCAACAGAGGGAGACTCTATCTCAAATTAATCATAATCATAATCATAATAATTTTCTGGTTACAGGCAGCAACCAGAATGCTGGATAATAAAATAGCAATAAAATGTTTTTAAGATGTTAAACAATATTTTTTAATGAATATTGTTAGGGTGTCACCTACGGTTTTTATGTTACCTAGTAAATAACTATCTTTCCATATTGTTTAATTAAAAGCACCCGTATGAGTTATATAGTCTCCTTTTTAGAAGGTCACAACACAGAATATATAGGTATATATATCTGAATTTATATATAAAGCCAGGATGAAATCATCCTTAACGTTTGAATCCAGGAAGGTAGGCCTTTCATAGAAAGGAGGATGTGATAGTTACAAGGAGAATGTGGCAAAGACCCTAAACCAGGACTGCCAGAAAGAGAAGAAAGGGAACTGATCTCCACTAGCAATTTTCAAACTGAGGAGAGTCTCTTAACATGTGAATTGCTTGTGCTAAAAAATGAAAGGAAGGTATGAAAGATGTAATAACATTTAGAGTGCTTCAAATTCTGCAACACTGACTCTTCTGTGTAAAAATATGAGAACAACACAATCGAGTAGATCATATATTGTTTCTACATAGTGCTGTGCTAGTGAATTCATTCCTGATCTGAATGGTAAGAGCAAATGCATGGGGATGAATAATAGTGCGACATAGCTAATTAATGCCAGTTCAATCCAAGCCTCTTAGGCAATCACGCCAAATTGTACAGTGCGATGGGGTGTTTTTTTATGTGACAGTGGTGTATGGGGGATTGATCTGCAAACGTAAAGATGGCATCAAGCTACGGGGCCAGAACTAACTGCTCAGCATTATGGTCGACACTGAATTACGGCTTTTTGATCTGGCGAAACTGCCACAAGACTTAACATTTGTGAAATACTATCACAAAATGGAATTCTGAAATAACTAGCTCATCAATCACTGATGCTACATGCTGCTTCTCAGGACAGGAAGCACATATGCGAGTGTTTTTAATGTTCTTAGAGGAAAGAATTCTTTTTAAATGCTTCATTTTATACAATCACATATACCAGGTATAAATGACCAGGTAAAGTATTCTATTTTTTGTGAAAATTGAATGAAATATTTGAATATAAAGTGAATTAATAAGAATATATTTTTCAAGTAGTTGTTTAGTAACATAGAGGCAAGACATCAAGATTACACATTTGTTAACTAATTCTGAGAAGATTATCCTTCTACCCTGCCAATTTCAAGCTAATTTTATGTTTTATGGATCCTTGAGAAAGTATGTTCTGTTTCTTGCATACAGAGTTTGTTATATTCCTTTAAATCAACCATATTAATTATATTACTCAGAGCATTATTTATTTTTGTTTATTTGTTCTAACAACTGATATAAATGTATTCTTATATACAGTCATTGCTCAGTAACCATGGAAGATTGGTGTCAGGACCCTTCTGCAAATACCAACATTATGCATACTCAAGATGCTTGTGTAAAATAGTATGATATTTGCATATACTCTACGTACATCCTGACATATTCTTTAAATCATCTTTAGATTACTTCTAATACACAAGTCAACACTTACATATAATGTCATTAGTTTGGATTCAATCTGGTACTCAATGCAGGACAGACATGGTGGCTCATGCCTGTAATCCCAAAGCTTTGGGAGGCTGAGGCAGGATGATTGCTTGAGGCTAGGAGTTTGAGATCAGCATGAACAACACAGTAAGACTCTATCTCTACAAAAAACTCACCAGGGGTGGTGTTGCAAGCCTGATTCCTAGCTACTCTAGATGAAGGCTGAGGCGGAGGATTGCTTGGGTCCAGGAGGTTGAGGCTGCAGTGAGCTATGATCATGCCACTATACTCCAGCTGTTGCTAATGGATCTACTCTCACTAATGGCACCATTCTCCTCACTTGGTTTTCTAACTACTACTAGCTCTCCTAAACCCTATCCGTTTTCTGATTATCTCATCATTGATCTCGTCTTCATAGATTCCATGCTCTACTTGGTCTCCTGCATACTTGATGGACTTGTCTACTAAATTTATTTTAGCACCTGGTGAATTTCTCTTTTAAACTTTCTTCTTGTTTCCATTTACTTGGATTGTATTCTCCAGGCATCTTCATTGCCGTTTCCTTCTTTGATTTTTTACTCCCTAAAATAGCTGTACAGAAGCCATGTGAATTCTCTTTTCTCTTCCTTCTCTGACTGGAGAAAATTTTATTTAAAGATGGTTTTCAGAAACAGAGTGAGTAGATTATCTGCGTGCCTCTCTATTTACCTGGATAGCCAAATGTGGACAGTTTGTGTTATTATTATTAATTTTTAAGTATTTCAGGTACTTGAATTGCGTGGGGTAGGAGTTTCAACTATTTCAAAGAAAGTTTCTCTGCTTCTTTTTCAGTTTTGTTATCAGGGCACAAACTCCTCATTCAGTTCTATCCTACCCCGTTAAGGGGCCCTCAAATTTCAATGCATACATTAAAAGCAGGAACAGACTGACTAGGTTTTGGTAAAAGACCTTTGGCCTTCAGCTTTTGCTTTCTTTTCCATTTTTGCTTTATTTAATATGGACTGGAATTGTTCTTTCTTCTTTACTCTCCTCCTTCTCTTTTTCTTCTTCTTTCTCCTCTGGTCGAGTAAATATTTCTGCCAAATAAAATTGACCTGAGTAGATTATCCCTGAGGTCCCCGAAACCAAGGCATTAATTTGATCATGTCTTCCTGCCCTACTCGGTTTTGGTTGCTGGAGTTTTGTTTTTGTTTTCCTTTTTCCAAAAAAATCTGTGGCTATAGTATTGGAAGTCATTGCTGCTGAATGCTGAAACTCATCTTTCACAGTCTATTTTACAGAAAACATTCATAGGTCACCATGGTAATGGTCATTTCAGATGCTTTCCAGGAGCATGGGCCAACTCCTGTCCAGTCCAAACCAGTTGAGATCACTGACCCTTCACTGTGCCTGTACAAGTTCCCTAGAGATAGTTTTTGATATTAGAGGGCCAAAAACCCCACCCTCAGATTATGCTAATGTCACCATTTTCTGTATATATGTCCTACGAAATGCCATGAACTCCACTGCAGTTGCTCAAATTAAATCTGTTACTTCATTTTTCCCCACTGCCAGTCAACTCTCCCTATGCTTTAGACCTCACCCATAAATCTCCCTAAGCCTATCTTCAGGGAGGTGGATTTAAGAGCTGTTCTCCCACCTCCTTGCTTGGTGCCCTTGTGAATGAATCTTCTCTCTTGCAAAACCAGTGTCATTCTGATTAGTTCACTGAGCATGAGCAAAACAAACCTGGACCTGGCTGGCAAACATCCTAACTGCCAACAACAGGGAGCTGTTGGCCAGAAAACAAAAATCAACAATAATATAGAGTAAATCTAAGTTTATTGTCTGATGTTTACAAAAATACCAACAAGTTATTTCATACCTATATTCGTTTTGGGAAAGGGACGTCTCCAACTGTCTGCAAGTATGTATATTCAGCATCACGTTTAAAAATGACAGTTTCACCCCATACTACTCAGTTCAAATCCCGTGTCTGCTATTTATGTTTCTGTTTGAAATGGGCAAGCTGTTTAACATCTTATCTTACCTTTGTGTATAAAACTCTGTTCAATCACTGTACCCTGCCTCTAGGATTTTTGTTAGGCCCAGGTTCTTGGGAACCTGAAATTTGTTGGACCAAGTAACTTGTTACAGATACTAATTAATATCTATCTGTAAAGCACTTGGCAAAAAGTACTACAAATTATATTTTTCTTTGTAATGTCTGTTTACATACTTAATAGAGGGCTAAAGAAAAACTATCAAGTGACATTTCTAAAATGCTCCATATTTACATGTATACTCAGTATGTTAGATCACGTTATTAAAACTACAAATGACATTTCATTTCACTTAAAAAGATGTAACAGAACAAGAAGTCATGAAACTATCCAGAGAAGTGTAGTGGTATCTCATTACCTACAATCTATAATGATTGAATTTCTTCAATTTAATGTTACCCAAGCTGTGACTGTCCAGGTGCATTTAAAATAAATGTTCATTTTTCTGCGTTGTATTCAGCACCTGCTAAGGTGTATCTATTTCCTGAATAGCATTTAATGAATTAAAATATACATGAACGCAGTGCTATTTGTACCTTATACTCCCACTTTCAGTGTATTTGAAAGGATTGTGTTATTATTTATATTTGTTTTGTTTATGAATGATTGTTATAATGACACCATTGTTTAAGATGCGATTTCTAAAAATTGCTCCTTGGATGCATAATGACTATTTTTTAACATCAGTTTTCCATGGAGATAAAATATAACATAGATGTTTTTCTATGCCAGAATTGATTTTTACAAACGCATTTGGCCTAAAGACCAATCAGCTCTGTTAATAGTTTACTTTGTGCCTGTTCAATGGGAAATCTGTTTAGCAGAACTGCCATAATCAAGAATGTTATAAAGATTTCAATTTAGTAAACAAAATACAAAAAAAAAAAGTTACAATCTTTTAACGGAGTACCAAGTATTTTACAGTCTTTCTTAGGAAGTTTGGTCTTTCTAGGTAGGTGTTTGTCACCAGGCTCATTTGTTACTGATCAAGGTTGGAATGTAGTTTATTAATTATGTGGCTAAATATTTATAGATTCTTGTTACACTTATAAAACATGACATGGATAAATTATGATCATTCCAAGTACACTGTACTCATATGTAGAAAGGAAAAACGTGAACTTCAGCATAATTTTATAAATCAATAATTTAATCATATGTAAAAACATGTCATTACACACCTCACTCTTTAATTTTCCCTTAAGAAACATCATTCTCAGCAAACTGACACAAGAACAGAAGATGAAACACCGCATATTCTCACTCATAGGCGGGTGATGAACAATGAGAACACATGGACACAGGGAAGGGAGTACTACACACTGGGGTCTATTGGGGGAAATAGGGGAGGGACAGCGGGCTGGGGAGGGCATAGCCTGGGGATGAATGCCAAATGTGGGTGAAGGGGCGGAAGGCAGCAAAGCACACTGCCATGTGTGTACCTATGCAACTATCTTGCATGCTCTGTACATGTACCCCAAAACCTAAAATGCAATAAAAAATAATAAAATAAAATAAACTACAAGAACTTCTCAGAATTTTATTTTTCATTTGCTTCTCAAATATCATCTTGCTACATGTGACTTTAAATTGGTTTAAATGATATGCAGCTGTTTCATTTTTAACTGTATGTGTATGAAACTTACGAAGCAATGTTCTGAAACCTTAATTCTCAACCTGATGAAGCTCTTGTTTTATGTTTTCTAGTCAGGACTTATTTTTAGTATCTTCTAGCAAAAGTAATACCGGTTCCAGAAAAATTAATCCTTTTATCTTTCAAAATCTCAGATAAGTCATTTTTATAACCACTAATTTAGTTAGACTAAATGGTCACCTTAGATTCTCTAAGAAACTATTTTTAAAACTATGTAATGTGTCAAAGCCAAAAATTTTTAAAAAAGCATATATAATAATTAGCTATATTAGCATAAATATGTTATGATTTAGAATGTAAATGCAGTCTATTATTTAAATAATCAGTTTGGGATTTAAATTAAGTATAGCGGAGACAAGAAACAGAATAATTTGTTTTCATTTTTATAAGCCTGCAACCTGTATGTCATTAAACACATGCCCACTCAAAATTCACTCACATATATAAACATGCAAATATAATTATAAATGTGTAGAAACATTTTAAGAAAATACTACATCTGCCTCTAAATTTTTTATTAGATGTTGGCATTGTCTGGTTGAACAAATATTAAGTTCTAAGCTTTCTGGTATAACGTATTTTAAAACTCTTAAGTGTTGCTGCCATTCTGATAAATGACACTTAAAAAAAAAAAAAAGGAAAAATCTGATACATGTTCAGGGTTTGTCTCATACGTCTGAGATGCTGATTGGAACACCACCAGTTTCAAAGAAAACCTTAGATTCAGAATAAATAGCTGAGAGAGAAACTGACCCTTCCTGAAGTGACCCTCACATAATTACTTATATCCTTGTAGGATACTGTCTACAAATTTTAACTAAGGATATTGAATAAGCAAAAAAATAAAGGATATTTTAATTCATTTTATGAAGATAGACATTTACAAAATTTTCAAAAGCTTGCCAGAGCTAAGAAAAAGCAATTCCCCATTTTTATCCCTGTTCCCTTTCCACAATGTTCTCTGTTTAATTATTTCCTTTGTGTTTTAGTTAACAATATTTTAACAAAGTCTGTTTTAGTTAATTGTTTCTGCATTAATCTCCCCCACAAAGTTGGGAACAAGTTGAGAATAGGGAATCTATCTAATTTATATTGGAATTATCTCACACAGAGCTTTGCAACTATTACGTGTTCAAACTAAGTGGGGAATGAATTAAAGCGAATATAAGAGATCTCTTCTTTGCCACTTATTATTTTGCCTTTTCATGCTGCATTCTCTTCTCTTAAAATGGAATATGGACAGTCGTGGATAGGATGGGCCTCCATTTGTAAAATAGGCAAGTATACAAGTCAACTTGTAATTAGATCGAGCTTGTACACCTTTCCTTTGCTTTCAACCTAGAAAAATAGAAAAACAAAGATTCTTTATTTACAGTAGACTTAGTATTTGCTCTTTTGAGTCTGAGTGGATCTTAAGAGAAGATGTTAATTTTGGTTGGCATATTAAATAATCCTCCCTTTATTGGCCTTGGTTCATGTTTGAGATTATAATTTTTGTTGCCCCAAAAGAGATAAAATTGTATGGTCCAAGTTTTGTTTCCAACTACCTAGGTAAGTTTCAAGTAAAAAAAAATTAATTTTATATAAAGTACATAGTTTCTGAATTTTTTTTGGAACATTTGTGCTCAGTATTTGGTCTGAGTGTTTAGTTGCTACTGAAAATGAATTTTTAAGCGAAAAATAACTGCCACTCTCCTGGACTTCTCGAATTACCTTTCTAACTCCAGGACTTCTGTAGAGTTACTTGGGTAATTCCATACACAGGAAACCTGCTATGGGTTTTATTGATTTACACTGTAGAATTATATATGCTCATGATGTTCCTGGACATGTTCTAAAATAGATGAACTACATGACCTTTTTTTTAAATGATATAAAGAGTACTAATTCAATTTAACTGTCACAACTGAAAATGGTGTGTTCCATGAAGAGTTTTATTTTGTAGATTAAGTCTAGTCATTCCATTGTATTCTTTTCTGCTGCCTTTCGAGCAAGAATTTTATATAAAGTCCCTCCCTACCCTCTTCATACACGGCAGCAACATTGGTACGATGTTATTTTCCTGCTGGAGTTCATCCTCTAATTTCTTTGCGTTTCAGGGAATTGTCATTGCAGCTTTAATTTTAGTTTGGGTGTAAAAATGCAGCAGGAAGGGAGAGATGGCAAGGCCCGCCCTACCTTTTCAGTTGAATAAGCCAACATGAGAAGATAGTTCCATGAAACTTGGATGCAAGTGTTGTCCCTTGGCCATATAGATAAAAATGAACTTGTATAACATCTGACTGCAAAGATATAGAAGATTTGCTTTTTAAAAGGATGATGCCATGATAGTAAAATCAGTTTTCATCTTGCGACTTAGTGTTTATGGTCTTTCTTACTAATATGTCACAGTTCAAGCCATCTTTTTTAGCTGTCTCAATTCTATTTTCATTGCAGTCCTTATTCTCATCCCTTCTTCCAGATATATTAGTTTCTTCATTTTCCTTCAGGCAAAACTGCAAGGAATAGCCTAATCAAATAATGGCAAATTTACTGCCTAACACATTATTGCTAAATAAGACATTTTGAAAGCATAGAAAGTTTAAAAAAATCCAAAAACCTTCCATACATACCTCAATGGTAGCACTTAGTGATCTTCCTGTTTTTAGTAGATTGTAAGATTCTTGGAAGTATGAGCCACATTCTGTTCTTTGAGTCTCCAATGCTCAATGCTTGGCAAGAAGATAAAATTAAAAATATTTATTATTGGGTCAGTCAGTGGTTCCCAACTGGATGTGATTTTCCCCCAGGGGGATATTTGGCAATGTCTAGAAACGTTTTTCCTTGTCATCACTGAGGAGGGTTGCTACTGCATCTAGTGAGTAGAAGCCAGAACTGATGCTAAACATTGTATAATGCATAGGACTGCCCTTCCCAAGAAAGAATTATCTAGTCCAAACTGTCAGTAGTACCTAGATTGAGAAACTCTGAATTAAATGATCTGTTCATACTCTCAAAAAATTCAAGAAATTAAGTCATACTCAGCTATAGGCATCCAACTTTCCTAAATTACCCTGACTATCTCATTGACAAAAATAGTGTAGAATAGAATTTGTGATATTACAAAATGACTTCTGAGCTAAAATTTTAAAATAATTTCAATGTATGCAGTGATTAAATGACTGAATTCTTGTTTGAACAGTTTAATTAATAGGTCATGCCATCGTGAATTTGCTTGTGGTCTGAGTAATAGTACCTATCTATATCCAGCTTTTCAGTTGGTTAGAACAGAATGCACATGAAGTTAATACTGCTTTTTAGCAAGTTGGCCTTAATTTGTCCTATATTCATAGAAGTGTCTATAACTTATCCTGACCTGGCTTAAGTGCCATTGGTCACAAGAAGGAAGGATCAAAATAAGGTGAATAGATTCTTTTAAAATTATCATCACTATTGTATACAACAGTCTCAAGGGCAGCCCCATCCTGCCAGCAGGTCAGCATCAGTGACTTTATTCAGGAAGGACAGCTTATAAATTAAGCAGTCGACCTTTATGTCAGTCAACATTGGGCCATCTAGGTCTGCCAAAGACAGTGACTTTGAGCAATGGCCACTTCCCCAAGGCAGAAATGCAGTATTTATAAACCTCACGTTGTTGTCTTTGCCAAAGTCTCAGTACATTGTCTAGTTACCATTTTTTGGCGTCCATTAAAAGGCAGGAAATAATAATCAATTGCATAGAACATTACTTGTAAAAAATACAATATCCCAGAAGTTAAAGGGCATACAAAATACAAATTCTAAGCAATATGCCTATTTTACAACTCTTTGTATCAAAGAACAACAAAAGATTAGAACTCCAAAGTAGTCAGTGATTTTTTTTTCCCACTTTCTTAATGGGCAGATGTAAAAATATGGTCCTGAGACTAAGCAGCTACTACCAGGTCACACACATACTGGGCTCTCTTGATAATTAGCACTTCTCATTATCTAGTTACATAGTCTCTCTTATATAATAAGGCCTACATAACTGAACATATGAGTTAGACAATATTATAGTTATAGCTAAAATATGACATACAGGGAATGTGGCTGCATTTAAGATACTCTCTCCAACTGTGGCAAAAGTTGGAAGTAATCAGAACCTCAAATGACAATAGTATTGACCTAAGTAGAAATATTGTGTATCTGCCTAAAAAAAAAAAACCAATTTAACACAATTATCACATATTTATTAAATGCTGACAGCACTTTGGAGATGCAAGTGAAAATCAGGCACAGATATAACACTAAGGGAGTTTACAGACAATTGGTAAGATTAGAGAAGATGTTCATATAAGTTAGGGTACACTCAAGTTGGGATAATTTGGGAAGGATTTATTTGCAGATGGACTTACTATCAAGGTGGGGGCAGTGTGTAAGGAAATACAAGTAGAAAGGAAGTATCAGTAGTCAAGAAAGTGTCAAACTTGGTCTGAATGTAGGGGGCAGTGAAGTCATGTTAACCTAGAAAGAGAGAGTCATTAAAGTACAGATACCTCTGTAAACAAAATACCTTTACAATGACCCAAGCTGGTGTATTGGTAGAAGGCATTGCATTAAATGGTGTGCTCTGTCAGGTGTGGTGCATGTGACATATTGGGTAAAGGTAGCTATAAGTACTTATAACTTGTGGGTCAGCTAAGTGCTATTGCCTTAGAAAAACAGAAGGAAAAACTCAGAGTGATTAACTGCTAATTGAACGCTAAGTGTGAAAGCTAGGGGACTTTTGCCATACAAAGAAATTTTCACTTTCTGAAGTTGAGTCAGAGAAAGCTGAGGACTAGATCCGGGACTTAATCACAGGAGTGGCCAAGCTTCAGAGATGGTTTCACTCTCAATATAAGTAGGTTTGCTATGCTCAGACCAAGGCTTCAATTAGGAAAGAACGTAACCTTGACACATGGGATGAGGGCATCTAGATTTATTGGACCTAGAATTCCCTAAATTTCCCCAAGCCTTGAGGGTTGAAGTGGCTTATTCCTTCCTATTTAGGGCTAACAGTCTGCCTTTCTTTTGAAGATGATGGAGAGGCTCCCTTCATGCGCCTCAAGATCTGTCACCAGTTGTCCTATTGGTCTCTAGGATTAAGTCATGATATAACCCAGCTAGAGACAGGCAAGGCTTAATTAACGGGGAATTTGAGAATACTTCAGAAGAACTGTAAGACCTAATCACCATGATTATGCATGGGATGAAAATCCAAGGATTCTTGATCAAGGGATAGAGTTGGAGGAAAAACGGAGACAAGAAGGAGCGTCACCATTTGGGCAGAGTTCATTAAATCTGATCAGGAATATCCGGTGGGTCTGTTGTCACATAGTGGTGGCAAGAGCAAACATATTTTGCATTCAGGTGGTACATTTCGTTTCTCTTGATACTCCCTTGCCCACTTTTGGTGAATGGACAAATGTAACAACTATAATTTGATAAGAACCTGAGGAACAGTTAGCTCAAATTTTTCAGAGATTATGGTATTTATCATGCCAGGAAGATCAGCAAAACTGCTAACTGATGTTGAAGGAAAGGGAATACAGAATGGATGACAGAGGAGCAAAGCAAAAGTAATGTTTGGAGTTCTAAGACCAGTTGTCGTAGTAGTGTACATGGTTTTCTCACTCATAGCTTCAACCAAATTTCTCTAAGAGAGGTTCGTTAGAGTCCTGGGCTGTTCCCTGAATTTTTAAATTAAGTGATTCCAAGCGGTTCAAGGAGTACGCTTCTCACAGCTCTGCCTTCAAGAATGCAGCTGCTAGAAGAACTGTCTGCATAGCTAGTCCTCATCTGCCAACACCGTGCTGGGCTTGCCTTGGCTGCAGACAGGTGCATTGCTCAAGGTCATACCTTCTTCCAGGGCCAGCCTGCATCCGATAATCACTACAGGGCTACAAAGATCTGACTCTCTCACTCCAGTTCAGGATAAATATAAATAGGTATCCTGGCTGCACTTGACTTGGCTGACGCCTCCACTGAGGCTCAACTTCTCCCTCTGCCTAGTTGCTTTATGTATTACCAAAGTAGGTGAACCCAACAGCTCTCTAATAAAATGCTTGCACTCTAAACCCCGTCTCAGAATGGTTTTCCTAGGAATCCTGACTTGCAACAGCTGGCAAGATGTTTATTTCTGCGATTAGGTGGAAATATCAGAAATATTGGTAAAATCTTGCTTAAAACATATGTTGGGCAGTTTTTATACAGATGTTTTATAAATAACTGTTATTCTCCTGCTCTCTCTGCCTTACTCCGTTGTGGACTATGTTTACACCAATTTTTATTTCACATTATCATAATCTCTCTCCCTTTACTTTTGATACTTCCATTGTTTGAAAAACAGATTAATCATGCTAGGTACCAGCATGTTACACATCAGGGTAATCATTTTGTCAGTACTAGTATACATTTTAAGCAAGTGTTGCAAAGCTCAAAATTTGTTCAGATTTCGCTGTGAAGCAATTGTCATAACCCAAAATGACTACTCTTCTAGACAGTATTCTTGCCTAATTTCTTTAAATTTGGCCCATTAGCTTTATAGAAATATATAGGTAGATTTTCTTAAGATCACATGTCTGAGATAATAGCTATTTTTAACCTGAGGATCATGATAAAAATACTCGCTTTACTGTTTATAAAGGACTTTAATATATAGTACATTTATATTTAAAATTGATAAGGTGTCTTAAACCACTAAATACTAAATTTTGAACATTTTTGCACCATAAAAATGCTTTTCTAGTTTACCCCTGAAAGCATGTGATATTATATCAACAATAGATATTCACAGTTACTGCAATTTTCAACCTTGGGTGGCTATCATTTCTGAAAAATCTCTTTCATGTTTTCTAGTTTCTTTGTTTTATAAAACCATTGAAATCTGGCTTGCCAAAGGCACTTTGCATATTATTCTCATTTTCTCTTTATTTTGTTCATAATTTTGTTGATTCCTCACCTAATTTGTATTATGTATTTAATCCACTTACTTTGAATTAATTTTATTATTTTATCTGATTTTTCCAAAATGAAAGATTAGATTATTGATATTAGATTTTTCTCCTTTTTGAATATATAGAGTCAATCCTAAAAAAGTTTTCTGTAAGTAGGCCAGGTGTAGTGGCTCATACCTGTAATCTCAGCACTTTTGGAGGCTGAGGTGGGCGGATCACTTGAGGTCAAGAGCTCAAGACCAGCCTGGCCAACATGGTGAAACCCAGTCTCCACAAAAACTACAAAAATTAGCCAGGCATAGTGGTGGACACCTGTAATCCCAGCTACTTGGGAGGCTGAGGCAGAAGAATCACTTGAACTCAGGAAGCAGAGGTTGTAGCGAGCCGAGATCACAACATTGCACTCCAGCTTAGGTGACAAGAGCGAAACTCCATCTTGGGGGGAAAAAAATCTGTAAGTATTGCATTCCACACATTTTGATGTTTTGTTTTGTTTTAATTTAGTTTAAGGTATTTTTAAAATTTATATTAAGATGTATTTGACCCAGGTGTTATTTGAAAGTGTTTTCAGTCTACAAAAATTTTAGAAATGTCCAGGCATATTTATGTTATTGATTTCTAGTTTAATTCCATTATGTTCTGAAAACATATTTTGAATGATATCTGTTATTTTATATCTATTAAGATGTTTTATGTAGCTCAAAATATGGTTTATCTTGGTTAATGTTCTGTATGAGCTTGAGAAAAGTGTGCATTCTGTTGTTCTTATATGAAGTATTTTATGTCAATTAAATCCAGTCGACTGATGGTGCTATATAGTTCAAGTATGTTCTTAGGGATTTTTTGCTTACTGGATCTGTCCATTACATGCAGCAGAGTGTTGGCATCTCCAGCTATAAAGGTGGATTCTACTATTTCCCCTTGCAGTTCTGTCATATTGCAGATGAAGAACATGCAACAGATAGAGGAGAAATAACTTGCCCATGTTTCATGGCTGTAAGTTTATGTTTTAAAATGATGATGGGGGAGTGAACTTATTAAGCTAACAAATAATACTTATCTACATGCTCAGGAATAAATAAAATTGTGATTTACAAGTGTGGTGGGTGAATGTTTTTCCACCAGAAGATACCTCTCAGAATTTGATTTTTTTTTAATTTTTTAATTTTTTTTTTTATACTTCAAGTTCTGGGGTGCATGTGCAGAACATGCAGGTTCATATAGGTATACAAATGCCTTGGTGGTTTGCTGCATCCATCCCCCTGTCATCTACATCAATTTGATCTTATTTGGAATAAGGGTCATTGCATATGTACTTAATGATTTTGAGATAAGATCATCACAAATTACGATGTGCCCTAAACCCAATGAACTTTGTTTGCGTAAGAATAAGTACAGGGACATTTGAGACACAGAGAAACAGAGGAGAAGAGCATGTGAAGATGGAGACAGAGATTGGAATAATGCATCTACAAGCTAAGGAACACCAAGAATTGCCTAGGCACCAGAAACTGGGAGAGAATGACATGGGTTCTCCCTCAGAGCGTACAGAAGAAACCAACCCTATCACTCTTAATTTTGGATTCTAGAACTTTGAGAGAAAAAAAGATTCAGGTGTTTTGAGTCACTCAGTTTGGGGTAATTTATTATGTCAGCCCTAGGAAATAAAAATGAATGTATAAGTATTTCATAAATTGTTTAGCTCAGTGGTGTGGCAAGCTAAATCTATTTAGCATCTTCTTATTGAAATATTGACCCGAGAAAGATACGGAGCAAACTAAAACAAACAGAACCTTTTTTTTTTTTGTGTGTGTGTGTGTGTGTGTGTGTGTGTTTGTTTGTGTGTGTTTTAAATAAAACATAACCAAGGGCATTAATTAGTGATTTAAAAAATTGTTATTCACTAATCACCTTATAATGTATTGGGCTTTAGAAACCAATCAGATTTCAATTAGAAACATAGGAAAAACTTCATGACATTAGTAGTACTTCTAATTTGTAATTATCCTGTTTATCTTGGTTTATTGTGATCCTTCCCCACTAGAATATAAGCTCCTTGGCATGTTGGTGACACTGTGAATCTTGTTTGTTGGTTTGTCTCAGATATCTAGCAAAGACATGTAATAAATTTAATAAATATGTGTTGAATGAAAGATGGGCTGATTCATCAAGATCTTTGTTGCTATGATGCAGTTATTTGTGAAAATAATTATTTCATAAGATCTCATCAACAGAGACAGGACAGCAATGTATCTACTGAAAATCACAAGTAAGAAGGTGATCCTACCTATAGGGTTATTACCGCTTGGCCACGGGAATTCATGAATCTCTTGCAATCAAATTGACCTGGAAATTGACTCTTTATCCCATATCATGTTTTGTGGTTATACCAACCACACTACTATTTTTCATAAAGCTTTTCTCTGTCTTATGGCTTTAGTGAAATAAATATATCTAAGAACAGTTGAGCATTTTGGTGAAGAATCTTATACTGCAGTTTTAGAAGAATGTAACATTGATTGTTAATATTCATGAAAAATAAATCATTTGTTTGCCCTCATTTCATGCACAGAATTCACCATGACATCAGTGGGAGCTTTTTACAACAATAAATCTGTGCCAAATAATAAATTACATTTCCTCATATTAAATTAAAATGTGCACATTGGAGAGGCTTAATTTTAAATTTCCATGACAAATGGAAATCTGGACACTAAAAAAAAGAGAGAAAAAAAAAACTGAAATGCAGTTTAACTACAGAGAAAAGACCCAAGCTTTGACTCCCAGAATTTTCTTTATCAGGTAGTTTTTTTTAAAAAAAAATTATAACTGTTAATATTAGGGGCTTTCAGAATGCTATTTAACTCTGTCTAAAAGGAAATAATCCATATTTACATCATTTTTTTGTAACTGAATCTACATGGGATATTTCTATATGCAGAAGAACAGTAAGAAAAAAAAATTCATAAGAAAGCAAATGAAATTAAACACACTAACAACCCTCGTTCCAACATGCGAATATAACTCAGAATGTCAGAACTATTCCCATTTATAGTGAATGCTGGCATGATAGCTAAACTGAGTTAATGCAGCCATTTCTTACATTCTGGGATACTAATCATATTCCTACACACAGAAGTCCTGTAACACTCAACAGTTATTAAAAGGGTCAGATAAAACCTTCAGATATTCTTTTATCAGCATCATACAACGTCAGCTAAAGGTACAAAATGTCATGTTCCTCTTCTTCTCTTATCAGTGTGAGATTCTCAAAATAATCTTTCCAGCACGGGAATCATCATGAAAATAGTATGCCCTCATTTCAGTCCTCATAAGAATGGAAAACATCAGGCGTCTTGTAAGTCTTATCCTGGGCTACTGCTGTAGGCATCACAGTGATTGATTTCATCCTGCAGTCTTCAGTGTACAGGAAATCCATATAAATCAACCAGAATATGGAAATTCATACCTCCCAGGGGTAACAGATTAACAGATTCTAAATTGGAACGAAAAAGAAAGGTCAATAAGAAAGCATCAATGAGGGACAGGGGAAAAATATGCCAGACACTGAGTACTTTCTTTGGAGAGTTACACTATGGGATATTATAATTTTTTTTCTGACTCAAAATGACACAGCCCAGAACTGGCAACCAAAAATATGAATATTTGGGAGCCAACAGAATTACTGTCGTGAGGATGTTTTTGAATCACAGAGTCTTTTCAATATCTGAGATAAGCCTTGGAAAGTCTCCCTCCAAAAATCTCTGTTCTCAGAAAAATTTTCACATCGCTTCAGAGAGTATCCTGCTAGTGAAAGTATAATCAGTGCATGGTTAGGCTAGCTTTCTTTCAGGGAGAGAGCTGAAGATAAAGAGAGGCTCCAATAAATCAGATGAGGACCATCCAGAAGCCGCTAGAACAGAGTTTCTATTTGCTCTTTCACACAGTCTAAATGTTTTCACCCTTAGAGTATTTCCTAAAGACATAGTATCTCAAAAATTATTCATTTTATTCTAAGGTCAATCTGAGTGAGAATCTAAAGTGATGTCTCATGAAGTCTATACATTCAAGAAGAGTTAGAAGTATATGCTACTCTTGAAATGACCTCACATGGGATCTCTTGAATAGGAATTAGTGGAACTAGTGGTGACAAGTAGAAAAGGATATACACAAAAACCAATTTTTCTTTTTTCATATGCAAAACATAAGTTGTTTTTTTGGCTAACCAAAGTGGACACTTCCAAAGTAGTTCTGAGGAACTACTTCAAGGAGAAACTTGAAGGATGTTACAGTTTTGAGCTACGTACCACTGAAACTATCGTTTTTATATCATGGAAAGAGAAACATTTCTGAGCTATGTCATCAACCAGTGGATATGTGTTGGAATTGGTCATATATTTTATTGAGGGATGAAACTGGATTAATGAACTAAGAAATTAACCTGACGGAGCCATTTCTAAGACAGAGAAATGGAAACAGATCTGGCTTGTTTGGAGGTTGAGATTATTGATAGGCTCTCAAATGTATTCCAGATAAAAGACAGGAAGAGGCCATCACTGTCAGCCAGTGCAGGAGATCTCATGTGCACACACAATTTAATGGATCCACAATGAAATCTTGAATGAAAACAAAAGCAATTAAAAGGTCTACACGGCCTTTATAAACTTTATCTTTCTCTACAAAATCAGATCTCTGGGTATCTTTTAATTAATTAAAGAATGCTCCAAATATTCACTTTACCTGCATTAGTTTAGATTTTTTTACTAATAAGCAAGGCTTCCCTATAACTGAAAGAGCTTGGTAATTTGATAAATAAAATATACAGCTATTACATATTAAATCTTGTTTGTATACAAGGAAATGTTTTAGGTATTTTGTAAATAATGTTTTTTTTTTTTTTTTGCTTCTTACAAAAACGTTGCAAGATGAGTGTTTTTGTTATTATTATTATTAAATCATTTGAGGGAGTGGAGTTTAAATATCTTGCCGGAAAACACACAAATAGGAAGTGTTGGAGTTAGGGTTGGAGCTAAGATCAATTTGCCTTCAAAGTTATTTGAAGCCCATTCTATGAAGCCATGTTTCCTATTATGGATATGCATAAATAAAAGATCAGATAAATTCAAAATATCAGGAGTTTTTTATTTCCCCAGAAATTGAAAGGTAAAGCTTTTGATATTAGGCCGAAGGTAGAAAGAGCAAGTTTTGCAACAACAGATTTACGAGTACCAAAAACTTGTGCAGGCTGTAAAATTAGCCACAGACTCCAATCCAGGCTGAAGTGATAACTATAAAATATTGGCTTCTTCTTTTTTTTTTTTTAATTTTTATTGCATTATAGGTTTTGGGGTACATGTGCGGAACGTGCAAGATAGTTGCATAGGTACACACATGGCAGTCTGTTTTGCTGCCTTCCTCCCCTTCACCCACACTTGGCATTTATCCCCAGCCCCCCCACTGTCCCTCCCCTTTTCCCCCCAATAGACCCCAGTGTGTAGTAGACCCCCTCCCTGTGTCCATGTGTTCTCATTTTTCTCACCCGCCTATGAGTGAGAATATGCGGTATTTGTTTTTCTGCTATTGGATTCTTTTAAAAATTGTCCTTATATTGTAGAAAATAAAGGCTTTCCATACTTAGGATGTTTATTTACGCACCTGGACTGTGAGCACAAAAGAACTCTTGTCTCCATAGACATAAGAATAAGGTATTTTATCTGAAGGCAAAAAGAACAGCCAAGTGTACTAATAAAAAATGCTAAGAAAAAGAAAATAAAATTCTGTTTCTGGTCATTCTGAGAATTGAAAGACTGAAAATAATTTGAAGCATTGAAGCTCAACATTCACTGTTTGGGAAAGACATATATTTTTTTTTTTTTTCTGAGAACAGCAGTTCATGATTATTGAACATGACATCGACACTCGTAGTGTTCTTTGTGAAAGAAATGAGCCATCATGGGCCATCAAGGGGGCAATGGCGGATTTAATGGGGCCATTTAGGCAGGGAACTTTCAGTCTTATTGCTGTTCATATCACATTGTGCAGTGGTTTCTCCTTTATATTCAGCCCGTTAACTAAAATAGAATTCAGAGAGAAAAAAAAGGAACCTGGAGGGACTGCTTGCTTCTGCAAAACCCTAATAAATTGTTCAATAGCCGTTTAACACATACGCATGAAACTCTTTAGCAGAGATATGTTTTTCAACGTTGAATAACACCTGTCTAACATGGTTTAAAAGGATGTCAAGAGAAAAGAAGATCGTGATGGCAAAGACAGAAAGGGTATACAAGGTACACATTTATATTGCCAGCTCATTCCCACCCAGGCCAAGACGTAAAGCAGGGTGCTGAGAGCAGTGTTGATCATGACAAGATTAGTGACCAGTGCCTTTCTCCTCTGACAGCTTGTGGATGCAGGATGGATTTACGTGTCCCTGGAGGACAGGAAGGCATAAACAACACTTGGCATCAGCATCATGAAGTGCTGACATCACCAGTTCAAATCATCTGACTGAGCCAGAAAATTAGAATCCAAAACTTGATTTCATAGTACAATGCCATGCAAATGAGGAAATACGACAGATCTCAAATGTGCCTCTGAATATCGGCCCTCTCACCCATTTTTTTTTTTTTTTGTTCCTTCTGATCGGGTATATTCAAAGGGAAATAATATTGCAAGCACATCCTGGGCAACTAGGGAAATTAAGGTTTGAATATTGGCCCCGAAGTTGTAGACTAAGTGGTAAGCAGTGCTTCATTATAATAATAATAAGCTCCAATCACAAGAAGGCAAAAACCAGCCCTAACCTCAAGATAACAGACATATTTATATGGTGGAATCATGCCATCTCCTGCTTGGCAGCATCAGAGTGACAGCAAGCTGTGTTTGAGCTGTCAGATGCTCGGCCATCACTGTCAGTTCCACTTTTGATACTTCAGTTATGTCTGTATTTTGAGAAAGGGCAAAAGACTGATGCTTCCCAAATCTATTTTCTGGTCCAGAGTTTCATTTTTTCATCAAAAATCTCATGTATCAATATCTAGGAGGGAGATTACTCTGTGTTGAAGGAAGGGAAGGATTTCTGAAATATAATCGATTTATTTCAAGATTGATTGTGCTTTTACTTGGTGATCATTACAATCTCTAAGGGACACTTTTTTCAAAAAATAGGGTATTTATTTTATGAAATTAATCCATGATGCCATTTTCACCATTATTGCAATACATTTCAGCATTTCAGACTCAATAGCAGGTATTTTAATATATATTTATAATCTACTAAAAATTACACACACACACACATATATATATATATATATATTTTTTTTTTTTTTGAGATAGTGACTCACTCTGTCACCGTGGCTGGAGTGCAGTGCTACGATCTCGGCTCATTGGAACCTCTGTCTCCCAGGTTCAAGCAATTCTTGTGCCTCAGCCTTCTGAGTAGCTGGGCTTAGAGGCTCAGGCCACCAGGCACAGGTAATCTTTGTAATTTTTAGTAGAGACAGGGATTTCGCCATGTTGGCTAGGCTGGTCTCAAACTTCTGACCTTAAGTGATACACCCACCTCAGCCTCCCAAGCTGGGATTAGAGGCATGAGCCACTGCACCTGCCAATGTCTATATTTTATATTTGATTCTTTGTTTCCAATGTTGTGTACCTACAAAATTAGTAAAATCTGTGTTTATTTGTGGACTTAATATTTTAACCAATGAACTTCATTTTACAAAACAAAGTGAACTGATGTATGTTGAATAGTTTATAAGGCTCTTTTCAGCCTTATAAACTACATTCAGTTACTGAGTGATATTAATAGCAATATTGCTAAGCAACAACAACAAAGAAAACTAACTACTTATTGAGAGTCTATTATGTGCCAGACATGGGGTTAGAAAAATGGCATGCAAAATCAAAATTAATGTTTACACATTTAAAGTAACTTCTTGGAAGACAAACGTAAATTAAGAAATATCCTTACATCTCTTTTGAAATAGTTTTAACATGGAGGTTAAAATTACCTTATTAGTCTAAGGGGAATGTGTGAAATTTAATAACTTCTCAGTGTTACCATTTTCAAATTTCTGTCCTTCACTTAAGCACAAAAACATATCTAGGTAGTTTCACAATCAAACTTTCTTCCCAACATGAAATTTAATCACGTTTCATAGAATAATGCCTTCCCTGCTTACTATGAATGATAAAATCACGATTACTGCTTACTGGAAATTGTCTCTTAGGGCTTTGGCCACTGTGATATGAATATAAGCATGGTAAAATATTAATTCTAGCCTAAGGTTCTTTTTTTATTCTACCTGTGCAGTTAATATAAAAACAAAATATTCTGGCAAAAAATAAAAGGATGAGAATGATAGCTAGGGTTTTCTTAGATGGGGAAATGTGGCAGGTTGCTGTTGATAACTTGAGATGGCTGTAATAAAATAACACCAGAAAAAAGTTAGGAGATTCATAATTGCCAAAAAATGAATGGAAGCCTCTAATTGTGGGAAATTCCCAGTGTCTCAGGTATAGCATCTTTTATTGGTATCTATCATTGACCTCTTTGACCTGGGCTACAAACGTAGCTATTACTCCTTTACTACTTCCCTCTCTACGGGGTGGTAGGAACTTTTGCCAGTCTGCTCTGCTATTCTGGCTTCGAAAGAAAGTTGGGCATACAAGTTCTCTTAATTACTTGATCTACAAAATGTATTTGGGGACCTACAGCTAATGGACTGGGGAGTGCTGATAGATAAGAGACCCTCAACATCCATCTAACGCTCTGCTTTTTTCTTTCTCTTTGTCATCCCAGGATGTTGAGATTCCTTCTGTGATATAAAATACATACATACATACACACACACGCGCATACACATATATACTTGAATAAATTTTAAAATTGCTCTGTGGGGATTCTTTCCAATGCTATACTTTGAATCAGTCTATCAATTTCTCCACTGTTTTAAAAAGTTCATCTGAGATTGTGATAACTGATTAACTGCTATGGGGTGTTGGGAGGTCATTTCAGAAAAAAATGAGGGGAGTAGTTATAAAGTGGAATGCCTCTTGATCATTATTTCACAACATTGTCTTATTACAAAAAAAAACAGAGTAAGAGAAAAAAGAAATACACAAATTCAACTTACACCCAATAGTGTATATTACTTGCAATATACCTCCAAGCAGGGTGATATAATAATAGATCAAAGGATTTTACTTGCCATGTCATCCAACACTCCTTACTCTGAAGGTAAGACCAAAAGAAGCCAGAGAATATAAACAGGTATTCTAATGTTATATATATTTTTCTGTCAAAATGTATTCTAGAACTTAGTTCTCTATTTTTTGGCCTATCTCATTGTCAGACTTGTTACTGTTTTGAGGTATTCCTGTATGCTCCTGGACAAACCCTGGCCTGATTTTCCCAGCAATGGCTTCCTCTCTAGTTTTTTTTTCTCTTTATCACTTAAAGAAATATAATCAGTTTAAAGAAAACCAGAAAGAAAAAGAAACAAAAGTATAACTAGTGATGATAATGTACACATGCCAAAGTGTTTTCTTTATACTTCCAAGTAATTAAACACTCTGGTATTCATACCTTCTTTTATGTGGAATATTAATAGTAATAAATAAAGCAAACCTTGGAGATACTGTGAGTTCACTTCCAGATCACTTCAAAAAAATAAATATTGAAATAAAGCAAGTCACACAATTTTTCTTCATTTCCCAGGACATATGAAAGTTATGTTTATACAATATTTTACCCTGTTCTGTGTTCAACAGCACAATGTATAAAAAAAAAGCATGTATTTTAATTTAAAAATACTTTATTGCTAAAAATGCTAATGATCTGCCAGGTGTGGTGGCTCACGCCTGTAGTCCCAGCACTTCGGGAGGCTGAGGTGGGCAGATCATGGGGTCAGGAGATCGAGGACCAACATGATGAAACTCTGTCTTGATGAAAACTACAAAAATTAGCCAGGTGTGGTGGTGCGCACCTGTAGTTCCAGCTACTTGGAAGGCTGAGGCAGGAGAATGGCTTGAACCTGGGAGGCGGAGGTTGCCGTGAACCTAGATTGTGCCACTGCACTCCAGCCTGGGTGACAGACTGAGACTCCATCTTGAAGGGGGAAAAAATGCTAATGATCACCTGAGCCTTCAGGGAGTCATAACCTTTTAGCTAGAGGAAGGTCTTTCCTCAATGCTTATGGCTGTGAATAGATCAGGATCGTGTTGGTAAAGGTTGTGGTGGCTGTAGCAATTTCTTAAAAAACAGGAAAAGTTAAATTTGCCTCATCAATTGACTTTTCCTTTTTTGAAAGATTTCTCTGTAGCATGTGGTGCTGTTTGACAGCATTTCACCCAAATTAAAACTTCTTTCAAAATTGGAGTCAATCTTTTGAAACCCTTCTACTGCTTTCTTAACTAAGTTATGTATTTCTTTTTCCTTTTTTTAATTGCACTTTAGGTTTGGGGTACATGTGCAGATCATGCAGGATTGTTGCACAGGTTCACACATGGCAATGTGGTTTGCTGCCTCCATCCCCATCACCTACATCTGGCATTTCTCCCCATGTAATCCCTCCCAGCCACCCCCTCAACCCGCTGCCCCTCCCTTGGCCCCCTCCAACAGACCCCAGTGTGCAATGCTCCCCTCCCTGTGACCCTGTGTTCTCATTACTGAACATCGCCTATGAAATAGAACATGCAGTGTTTGATTTTCTGTTCTTGTGTCAGTTTACTGAGAATGATCATTCCCAGATTCATCCATGTCCCTACAAAGGACACAGACTTATCATTTTTTATGGCTGCACAGCATTTCATGGTGTATATATGCCACATTTTCCCTGTCCAGTCTATCATCGATGGGCATTTGGGTTGGTTCCAGGTCTTTGCTATTATGAACAGTGCCACTATGAACATACATGTGCATGTGTCTTTATAATAGATTTATAATCCTTTGGGTATATATTCAGTAATGGGATTGCTGGGTCAAATGGAATTTCTATTTCTAGGTCCTTAAGGAAGCACCACACTGTCTTCCAACAATGATTGAACTAGTTTACACTCCCACCAACAGTGTAAATGTGTTCCTATTTCTCCACATCCTCTCCAGCATCTGTTGTCTCCAGATTTTTTAATGATCGCCATTCTAACTGGCGTGAGGTGGTAGCTCAATGTTGTTTTGATTTGCATTTCTCTAAAAATCAGTGATGATGATCAGTTTTTCATGTTTGTTGGCCTCATATATGTCTTCTTTTTTATTTTATTTTTTTTTTTATTGAATTTTAAGTTTTGGGGTACATGTGCAGAACATGCAAGATAGTTGCATAGGTACACATGTGACAGTGTGATTTGCTGCCTTCCTCCCCTTCACCCACATCTGGCATCTCTCCCCATGCTATCCCTCCCCAGTTCCCCCCCACACTGCCCCTCCCCCATTCCCCCAATAGACCCCAGTGTGTAGTGCTCCCCTCCCTGTGTCCATGTGTTCTCATTGTTCATCACCTGCCTATGAGTGAGAACATGCAGTATTTCATTTTCAGTTCTTGTGTCAGTTTGCTGAGAATGATGTTCTCCAGATTCATCCATGTCCCTACAAAGGACACAAACTCATCATTTTTGATTGCTGCATAATATTCCATAGTGTATATGTGCCACATTCTCCCAGTCCAGTCTATCATCGATGGGCATTTGGGTTGGTTCCAGGTCTTTGCTATTGTAAACAGTGCTGCAATGAACATTCATGTGCATGTGTCCTTATACTAGAACAATTTATAGTCCTTTGGATATATACCCAGTAATGGGAGAAAAGTGTCGTTCATATCCTTTGCCCACTTTTGGATGGGTTTGTTTGTTTTTCTGTTATCTTGTGAATTTGTTTTAGTTCTTTGTATGTAATTTTTCAAAGGTATTAACTTTATTAACCTGCAACATTCATCATTTTAAGAGCATATAAAAACAGTCAAAATGGGTCAGAAACAAGGTTTGCAATACTCTTAATTATCTTCAAAAGTGGCAATATTTAATGTTTTGAGTCAGTCTTAACAGACTGGCAATATAACTAACATAATACATAATGATAAGTGTTGTTCTTGATAAAAAAGCAAATTATTTTTCCAGTTACAGTTTTTAGAAAAAGTTAACTGTAAAAATATTTTCCTTCTTTATATATTTCCCTGCCATGACAATGTTAAAATACTTCGACATCCTCCTCAAACTTTAAGGGTGATAAGTGTAACATTCCATTTTAGTTGAAACATTCCTTCACATAGCCAACTTATTTTTTCAAGGCACTCTAATAACTCTTGAGGATATTACGAGAAAGATGTGCCTCTTGCCTACTGAGCTTCCAGTCATATTTCCCCTCAAACTTTTCTAAATTAAAAATTGTTATACATTTTTTTGAAACTTAATTTTCCGTGGTACAGTCCTCAAGTTACTTTCATTTGGAGCCACTCCTTCAGTTTCAACTTGCTGAGCAGGCGAGCAACTGCTTTCAGTTTCTATGGAAACTGGATTCCTGTGGCTGTGTGTAGGTATTCTCTTTCCACCAACCTTTTGTGTTGTGGTATCCAATGATTTAGGTCAAAAAATACAAGTTATATTTCTCTTTCCACCAACCTTTTGTTGTGTTGTGGCATCCAGTGATTAAGGTGGAAAAACACATCATGGTGATTCTTCCATGATGGATATGATGTGGTAATAACAGGCTGGGATCTAGTGTGACCCAGGAAACTGAAAGCCTGGAAGGTACACTGGGAAAGCCACAGTGTGTTTTATACAAATTGTATGTTGTCCTCATAACTTTCGTATCAGAGTCTTCATAGATCAGAAGTGAAGAATCTTCTGCTGCGTGAGACAACAAGTAAGAACCTCCCTACAAGCTACTTAATTTCTTTAGAATGTGTTGGAGGACGTTAAATAAATTGGAAGTCTTGAGTACTGAAGGCTTTTTTTTTTATTCTTCTGAGGTAATTTCTTCCAGTAGAAAAAGCTTTGAAGTAAATGCATCAATTTGCCCAACATAAAATGAGCTGTTGGCATGCAATAAACTTTCAATCCATAAGAGACAAAGTTCACTTTCAGTCAGAGCTTCAACTCTATAACAAGCTTGATCCTCTCCTTTTGGTAGTATGTAAACTGGAAATTGTCTTCTGATTTCCACATTTTAGAATGTGGTCTTGTCTCTACTTGGATGAGACACTGCAGCACACAAGTCACAAGAGGTCTTGCAGGCTCAATAGCTTATGAACAAAATTTTCTTCCTGAGGAGCTACGGATTCCAATGTATCTTCAACATGGTCCTGAGGTTCGTATGGCAGTCATTGTTTATGCTCATGAAATGCAGATGGCCATCCAGATTTCTGCCAACTGGAGGAGTCTGAAGGAACAGACAATTGCTCAGAAACAGAAGGCTGTTTTGAATTTTCTAAATTTAGTAAGGGCAATTTGGGTTCTTTTCTGGAAATTGGCTTTAAGAGCTCATCCTGCACATTTAAAATCTCTCCAACTGGATCAAATTTTTTATATAGTTGTCTGATAGGTTGTTTTTTAAAACACATGATTCTTCTGGACTACAAGCAGTGTTATTCCGGTTTCCTACAGAAGCCGATCCTTAGAAAGAATTTGGACTAGCTGGTCTAGAACTTAAGTTAGAACCCACAACAGCTGTCTTTCCATTACTATTATCTTTCCACTCTGTATCAATGATTAAACACTCCTCATCTGTATCACTGCTGCAGACAACTGGATCTTCAGTTTTAGCTGCTTCTGATCTGACAGTCTTTTCCTTTGAGTTGTCTAGGTTTTCCAGAACATTGTGTCTTTCACCATCAGCATGTACTGCATCAATAATCATATCATTTTTATTATAAGTTTCAGTTTCCTGAGAATTTTCTAACTGTAAGGCATCAGATGTTTTCAAGTCACTATCTTGCATCAAAGACTTGCCAGAATTTGATGCCTTATCACCACATGATTCAAATTCCTGATCATCTTTATTTTTTCACTCCATCTATAGCAGTGACCAGTTGTTTCCTTTTTTGCAATTGTTCCATCAGATTCTGGGATAAACCTCTAGAATCAGCAGGAATGTCTGGTGCACTTGGTGCCACAGGTGTAGTTCCTACTTTGGGGGCTGTAGGAGAATCTGTCATGTTGGGTACTGTGGAAGTACTTGCTGGACTTGGTGAATTTGGTGCTTTAGTGGTGGTTACTCCAAAAGTTTCAAGTTCTGTGACATCGTCATCAAAATCCAGATACAAGATTTCAAGTCTCCAAGTCTCAGTTTTTCGGCACTCATTGACTTCACAGGGCATGCTCATTTCAGATGTAAACTCTTCAGGTTTGTCCATAAAGAACGCAGAGACTGTAACAGATGTGTTTTTGGACATCATAAATTTTAATGGAACTTCATGAAAGATTTTATTCCTCTCTTTTAAAGTCATTTTCTTTCAGGGAAGTGGTGAATTAATAGACATTAACTGACTTTGAACCTGCAACAGGTATTACTTGAATAAGCACTGGAATTTCCCACCGTTCCTTGTATTTGGTTCATGATAATTTAATAAGATAAATAATGATTGACTAGTTAGAACTGTCTCAGGGTGATATCTTAAAACAAGGTTCTCTGCATTTTGATCTTTACAAATGTTATAATACATAGTTTCAGCTGTTTGTTCTGGCATTTCAGTGGTAGGTATATTGTCTTTTGAGAGCTGAGACTTTATAAGCGTTGAGGGAAATACTGTTTTCACATATTTTACACTGCCCAATGCAAGAAGAGTTTTTTCTAGCTTTAATCCCATCTGTATTCTGAAAGGGAAGAATCCCATTAAACTGATGACCTCATAGAGAGTATCAAATCTGGATTCCTATTCACTTGTTCAGTGCAAGCTCTCCAAATTTTCTCTGTGAAGAGACAGACATTCTCAGAAAGCATATTATAATCCTGCACGTAATTCTTTGCAGAATGCTGCAAAAACATTAGGAACTGAGTAACTCCTTCATTCATGTGTTTTTTTCATATCCAAGTACTGCAAGTAGTCATTTTTATTTATTCCAACATCTTTGGAATGTGCAGAAATGTTTGCATATTTAGCCAAAAAGTCCACATAATTCCTCTGCTCTCTCTGTTGGACAAAACACATAGTTCTTTTAAATTTGGAGCCATAGAATGATCCTTAACATTTTCTGGAGAGAAAAACGTCTTAAGGCCATTATGGGGGGAAATATCCCGATTTGGTCTTGGTTCACTCATGACCTTCTTGGAGCTCATCTTCCTGGATTTCTGCTTCACTCTAGCTCACACTTCACAGCTGCCTGGCTGCAAAGGCTCCAGTAGAGGCAGGATTTCTCCAGAATTTACTCAAATCATTGTCCATGGTGGCTCTTGCCCAGGCCGCAGCCACACACCAGACACGCTCCACCTCATTCCTCACATTGTCGCATGCATCTGGGAAAGAGCATACTCAAGGGACGTGGCCCAAGTTATGTAATTTTCGTTGTCATTTCAATAATGGTCATACCGTCTTCCCTAGAAATAGATTTCATCTCTGAAGAAACCGCTGCTTTAGGTATTCATAGAAGCAACTCTTAAGCTGCTCAAATTTTACCACAAGGTTGTAGTGGTTTGGTCACATCCTCAGCTTCCATTTCTAATCTAGTTCTCTTGATTTTTTTTTTTTACCAGATCTGTAGTTACTTCCTTGGCTGAAGTCTTGAACCTCTCAAAGTCAACCATGAGGGTTGGAATCCTCTTTTTCTAAGCTCCTGCTAACGTTGATATTTGTCCTTCTTACATGAATCACAGATGTTTTTAAGTATCTAGGATAATGAATCCTTTCCAGAAGATTTTCAATTTATTTCGCAGATTTAAGTAATTTATCGGATTCATTAGAGGAATCACTGTGATCACTATTTATGGCAATTGTAGCCTTATAAAATATATTTCTTAAATAATTAGACCTGAAAGTCAAATTATTTCTTGATCCATGGGCTGCAGAATCAACGCTGTGTTAGGAAGCGTGAAAACATTAGTCTCCTTGTACATCTTCGTCAAAGCTCTTGGTGACCAGGTGCATTGTAAATGAAAAGTAATCATTTCAAAAAATTCTTTTCTAAGCACCAGGTCTCAGGCCATGCTGTAAACAGATGTGTTGTCATTCAGGCTTTGTGGTTTCATTTATAGAGCACATGCAGAGTAGATTTAGCCTTGTTCTTAAGGGCTGGGGTTGTCAGAGTAGTAAATGAACATTGAAGTCAGCTGCACTGTCCCTTAAAACGAGAGTCAGCCTTCTCGTTGAAGCTTTGAAGGCAGACAGTGATTTCTCCTCTCCAGTTATGAAGACTCTAGGTGACGTTCTTCCAAAAAACGTGGTTTCTTCTACGTTTAAAAATCTATTGTTTAGTGTGGCCACTTTTGATCGGTTATGTTAGCTAGGCCTTTGGGATAACTTGTTATAGTTTCTCCATCAGCACTTTTTTGCTTTGCTTTCAATTTTATGCTATGGAGAAAGCTTTTTCCCTTAAATCTCATGAACCAACCTCTGCTAGTTTCAACCTTTTCTCCTGTAGCTTCTTCGTCTCTCGCAGTCTTCATAGAATTGAAGAGATTTGATGACTTGCCCTGGATTAGGCTTTGGCTTAAAAAAATATTGTGGCTGGTTTGATCGTCTATCCAGTCCACTAAAACATTACATCAGCAATAAAGCTGTCGTGCCTTCTTATCATTCATGTGTTTATTGGAGTAGCACTTCTAATTTCCTCCAAGAAGTTTTCCTTTGCATTCATAACTTGGCTCATGGGCATTGAAGGCCTAGCTTTTGCCTTATATTGACTTATGTGTGACTTACTCGACTTACGTGTGACTTCCTCGACTTACGTGTGACTTACTCAACTTACGTGTGATGTACTCGACTTACGTGTGAGTGATGTACTCGACTTACATGTGACTTACTCGACTTATGTGTGACTTACTCGACTTACGTGTGACTTCCTCGACTTATGTGTGACTTACTCGACTTACGTGTGACTTCCTCGACTTATGTGTGAGTGACGTACTCAACTTATGTGTGACTTCCTCGACTTATGTGTGACTTTCTCGACTTACGTGTGACTTACTCGACTTACATGTGACGTACTCGACTTACGTTTGAGTGACTTACTCAACTTACGTGTGACTTCCTCGACTTACGTGTGACGTACTTGACTTACGTGTGAGTGACTTACTCGACTTGCGTGTGACTTCCTCAACTTACGTGTGACTTCCTCGACTTACAGGTGAGTTACTTACTCTACGTAAGTGTGACTTACTCGACTTATGTGTGACGTACTCCACTTACGTGTGAGTGACTTAGTCGACTTACATGTGACTTACTCGACTTACATGTGAGTGACTTACTCTACTTACGTGTGACTTACTCGACTGACGTGTGACGTACTTGACTTACGTGTGAGTGATGTACTCGACTTACATGTGATTTACTTGACTTACGTGTGACTTACTTGACTTACATGTTAGTTCCTCGACTTACGTGTGACATACTCGACTTACCTGTGACGTACTCGACTTATGTGTGAGTGACGTACTCGACTTACGTGTGACTTTCTCGACTTATGTGTGAGTGACTTACTTGACTTACATGTGACTTACTCGACTTACATGTGAGTGACTTACTCTACTTGTGTGTGACTTACTCGACTGATGTGTGACTTACTTGACTTACGTGTTACTTCCTCGACTTATGTGTGACGTACTCGACTTACATGTGACTTACTTGACTGATGTGTGACATACTCGACTTATGTGTGACTTTCTCAACTTACGTGTGATGTACTCGACTTACGTATGATGTACTTGACTTATGTGTGAGTGACGTACTCGACTTACATGTGACTTCCTCGACTTACATGTGAGTGACTTACTCGACTTACATGTGATGTACTCGACTTACGTGTGACTTACTCGACTTACGTGTGACTTCCTCGACTTACATGTGACTTACTCAACTTATGTGTGATGTACTCGACTTACGTGTGAGTGACTTAGTCGACTTATGTGTGACTTCCTCGACTTACATGTGACTTACTCGACTTACATGTGAGTGACATAATCGACTTACGTGTGACTTCCTCAACTTATGTGTGACTTCCTCGACTTACCTGTGACTTACTCGACTTACATGTGACTTACTCGACTTATGTGTGAGTGACTTACTTGACTTATGTGTGACTTACTTGACTTACATGTGAGTGACTTACTTGACTTACCTGTGACTTACTCAACTTACCTGTGACTACCTCACTAAGCTTCATCTTTACCTTCATCTTTTTAAGCTTTTGATTTTAAGTAAATGATGTGCAATTCTTCCTTTTACTTGAACTGTTAGAAACCATTGTGATGTTATTAACTGGCCTAATTTCAATACAGTTTCCTGTCAGAAAATACTGAGGGCCAAGGAGTAGGAGAAAGCTAAGAGAATAGCTGGTCACTTGATGAGTAGTCAGACCATGCACTCCATTTATTGATTATGTTTGCCATCTTAATGTGGATGTGGTCCATGGGGAACCCACAAGCATTTGCAATAGGAGAAAAAGATCACCAATCACAAATCAGTATGACACGTGAAATAATAATGAAAACATTTTTTAAATTGGCAAGAATTACTAAATGACACAGAGACATGAGTTGAGTACACACTGTTGAAAAAGTGGTTTTCATAGACTTTCTTGACATAGGGATTCTGCAGACCTTCAATTTGTAAAAAAAAAGATGCAATATTTGCAAAGTTCAATAATTTTGAGTGTAACAAAATGAGGTATGCATGTACTAGAAAGAACTTTTCAAGAAGAGAAAATGACCCTCTCTAAAAGTAGAGGTTAATTTAATGTAGCAAATACAGTATGCTTCATCATAATGGTTGCTGAATTGACTACTAAAAGATTTTATAGATATATAAAAATTATAATATGATGTAAGAGCCTTTGAAACAGATAATTTCAAGCTCCTAATAAAAACATTACATTAATCCTATGAAAGTAATCATTAACATCTGAAAAGTAAAATATTTAATTTTAAGACCCTAGAGATTTATAGAAGTTTTCACTTTTATAACAGAGACTAAGGATATAATTTTAGTCCCTCTCTGAATTAGAGGATTTAAGATTATCTGTTCTTAGAAGAATATGATACAATTAAATGGGCATATTGAAAATATTCATATAAAAGAAAGCAGTCCACAATGTTTAAACTCTAAAAGAATTTCTAGTTCTTTTTGAAAATTATAACATTTCTATAATTTGCTACCTGAGGGAACATTTGAAAATTTGAAAGGCCTTTTTATTTTGGGTAGTGGTATTGCTGGTGTGGTATACGTTATGTAACATCTAGGAACAATATTAGCATTTGAAATTATCCCAGTAGTTTCTTTCTTTCTTTCTTTCTTTCTTTTTTAGAAAGTCTAAATTTAGTCTTTCTTTGGGACTGATTTTGTAATGTACTATTTCTTTTTTTTTTTTTTTTTAATTTTTATTGCATTATAGGTTTTGGGGTACATGTGCAGAACGTGCAAGATAATTGCATAGGTACACACATGGCAGTGTGTTTTGCTGCCTTCCTCCTCCTTACCCACACTTGGTATTCATCCCCAGGCTATCCCCCCCAGACCCCCCGCTGTCCCTCCCCCATTTCCCCCAACAGTCCCCAGTGTATAGTAGACCGCCTCTCTGTGTCCATGTGTTCTCATTTTTCTCACCCACCTATGAGTGAGTATATGCAGTATTTCTTTTTCTGTTCTTGTGTCAGTTTGCTGAGAATGATGTTCTCCAGATTCATCCATGTCCCTACAAAGGACACAAACTCATCATTTCTGATTGCTGCATAATATTCCATGGTGTATATGTGCCACATTTCTATTCATGATGGCTATAAGGAAAACTAAATGTCAGCATTGCTTAAAGTTTTTCTTGGTTAATATAGCCTCCCCTTTGGATACATATAATTCATGTTGATATTTAAGCGCTTCATATAAACATGTTTTGAGTGAGTTTTTGGCTATCTGTGGGAATCTGAAAAATAAAAAAAAAACCATTGATCTTCCCTCTCAGTAACAGCCCCATTTGATTCACTGTGTTTTAATATGTATGGAGCACTGCAGCACACAAAGTGCAGAAGCAGACATGAAAGGTTAGTGATTTGCTTGTATAAGACATGCCCTCCTTAATCTGTTATACTAATGCCTTTCATAGCATCACCCTGTAAGATAAGGGACTTAAAACCGTGTTTTAATAATGCAGCCTCATTGAGCATTCTGAGAAAAAGCTTCAGTTGGAGTCATAGAGTGAACACTAAATAATGGCTGGGGTCAACAAAATCTGAAGTAATTATTTCAAAATATAATTTAGATCAACAGATTTTTGCAGCTCATGTGCCTTGCTTCCCACTATAGCTGAAGAATGCAGAAGAGATTTTTGTGTAATAGTCAGTTGAATATCAACTTATATACATTCATGGACACAAAGGTAATTATCATGGGTTGCACTGACAGTATCATTTGTCACCAGTGGCTGCTGTCACAAGTCATTCACATTTGGCATCACAGCTAAATAGTTTTATGCCAGTCTTTTTTGTGGTCTAAAACCATTGACCCAATGAGTCATTTATGAAATAACAAATATCCTATTTTGTGTATTATTTCCAATGGCACGTGGCAAGCTATGATTTAGAATGGCATAGGGTTTTATTATTGCAATTACCTTGTAAAAGTACATGTTGGATGATAAGGGTGATGCAGACCATCGAATTCTTGACATTACCATGTTTTAGTACTTGAAGAGAACTCGTATATCCTGAGAGTGCCTTAGGATTAAAGCTAGGTTTTCTATGTGAGGAAAATGTTTACTGTAAGCATAAGAGGTGTGTGTGTAAAATAGAAAGAAAGAAAAATTCAGAAACACAACAACAAAAAAATAACAAAAAGAGATAGATGAATGAGGAGAGACATATTTGAGGTTGACCTATTGGAATTGCATTGGTCTCTGTAGAGAAGTTTAGTCTGCCAAGTATAGTATATTTATCTTCTATTAGGAAATGCCTCTGCTGTACCAGCAGGAGCCCTATGTGTTATAGCTTTTCTAAGGAAATCAGATGGATGTGTTTTCATCTATTCATATTTACCCAGGCCTCTTTATGATCAAAGGCATTTACTGATTTCCAAAATGATTAGTTGTGTCACAGGTGTACTGAATACACGTTACCAAGATAATTGTTACAGAATGTTGAGATAGGGCTTGGCACATAATAAGAGCTACACAAATGTACATAAATAGTATTATTCACCTTTGTGATGCATCATTTTATAATAATAACAACAAAACAACCACACATTCACAGCCAGTCAGCCAGTATTTATTTAGCTCAGTATTATATTGAATGTGTGTGTGTGTGTGTGTACCTATATATGATATAGATATATGATTAACACAATGATCTATAAGGCAAGTACTGTTACAAATAATTTACAATACTCAATAACTAAATTACTGATAAGAAAAGTGAGGCACAGGGAGATTAGATATCTTTGCCTATTACCTAAACTATAATGAGCATGTTAATTTAAATCTAAAAAAATATAGTTATTTGACTCTATGTTCTCTAATCCACATTTAATTAGTTTTCATGTACTATAACTTTATTTGAATTTTGTAGAGATGCTCGGATCAACCTTTATGTGAAAATTCTTTTATTTCTACCATAAATTCTGGTGATACTCTTCCAGCAAATTATTTCCATTCATTCATATTTCTGCAGCTGCTTACAGAGTAGAGAAAAACAAACTCAGTTTTTCCTACTACACTTTCACAACATGCTTCTGACACCAGATGTGCAGAGGTTTACCCCCACACCTTAAGCTAACAATCAATTCTGCAACAGATACCAGATACCAGTTCCCTCCAGTTCAATTCAACTCAATTCAGTTCTAACACTGTCTACCTGGGAATAGCCTCAGATTTCACAGGTTGAGGGCTCAGCCCAAAGACTACCCCTCACTTCTGATGTCAGTCACAAGCCCCAGGTTGCTTTATCTGTGCTTCTGACAGGCTGGCTGTACATCCAGGTCCCATGGTTCCTTCCTTAGGTTTGATTAATTTGCAACAGCAGCTGACAGAACTCAGCAAAATGCTTGCTTATTTTTACAGGTTTGTTATAAAGGATATTACAGAGGATACAGATGAAGAGATGCATAGGGGAAGGAGTTTGGAGATTCCATGCTTCTCATGCGCCACCCTTTAGGAACGCCACATGTTCCCCTCTCTTTAAATTATCCAAATCCAATCCTTTTAGGTTTTAAATGGAAGCAATATTGCATAGGCATAATTTATTAAATCACTGGCTATTGGTGGTCAACATATCCTTTAACACCCCCATGTTCCCTCCCTGACAGTTGAGGTGTGGGACTGAAAGTCCCAACCCTCTAATCCTGACATGGGTTTTCTGGTGGCCGGCTCCCATCCCAAAGCTATCTAGGGATTTCCAGACAGTGGTCATCTCATTAGCAAACAGACATCATTTTGAAGAGTCTAGAGATTTCACAAGTTGGACACAAGAGGATAAGGACCAAATACATATTTCACAGTATTACACTGATTCATCTTCCTAATCCCTGTTGCTCTAATCTATCTCACCACGAATGGAGATTTAACTTCATAAAATCATACAAAAAGTTTCACGCATGACCATGGTCTTCACATAATCAGTGTTACTCAAGTGACAACTTACCAAAGACCCTGAGACTTGTGTGGACCTTTATTGCAACGGTTCCCACTCCATATATTATGAGAAACTCACTTGCCCCTTGCCCTTTGCTGTTGATGGTGCTGAGGAGGTGTATATTTCTATTGAGCACATATTTGTTCCCATTGCCTATTTCCTTTACATTCACAATTTCCACTGTGCATCTTGTCTCAAAAAGTTTCTTCTTTGCCATTTTCCTGAATTTTGGATTTTACCCCATTTTCTTTTTATCTTGAAGTGCCACTTCTCTAAAATATATTACTTAATCTTAATATACTATTGAAAAAAATTTTAATTCACATTTGGATGCAAAGAAGAGAAATACACATTACAGTTAGTATTGGCAATAACTTAAATTGTAATATTAGACATCACTGTGCAAAAAATTGTCAGGCATGTCTTACCGTGTGGGCTGCACCCCATAGCCCTTAGCCTCTTGTTATAATTTTGAAATTCCCCTTCAGAATATTTCTTCTCCTCTTCAAATTATCTCCCTTTTCTGAAAGAATACTGAAAATATTAAATTCTTTCTACTCTATTAAGACAAGCATTTGTTTTTATTTATTTGATCTACAATGGAAATGAGTAACCTCCATTTTAGCTAAGGTGACACTAAAGCATAATTGATGAGATTTTTCTCTTGGCTTAATTGTCAAAGCCCCCGTTTCTCTCTGAAAAGGGTCGTGGATTGGAAGATGCGTTATATGGTTATCCTAAACAAGTATTTCTGGTGATTCTGGCACAGCTGACTCATGAACATAAACTGCTCTAACGTTTGTCCTAATTGAGGAAGGAGAACACCAAGTCACCTTTCCTCCTTGAGTGAGGCCATGTGTGGCTGTCTTATGAAATACAAAATGGTATAAAATAAAATACAAATATGTAACTAAATGTTCAAAATATGCTCTCTCTCTGACTAATATGTTCTTCTCTACTTGTATTATACTCTTTGGTTCCTCTGCAAGCCTTGATGTCTGCAAAGGGCTTTACAAACTGGAAGGCCATTACTAGCACCTGAGGCATTGGATTGAGTGAGTATTGATAAGATCTAAACCCCAGCCAGGAGAAACTGCCATGTTCATTGTCTCTGAGTGTGTGGAACACAGATGTTCAGAGATAATTTCCATGAGCATAAAAGGGCACTTAAATTTCAAATGATCTCTAAATACGTGTTAACAACTTAACATATGTGTTAACACGTATGTGTTAACAAGAAACTTTATTTTACCTCTTTTCTTCTCCAATTTGTTAATTAGTTGAAAAAATGAAAATTCGAAAAGTAAAAGTAATTTGAAAGTTTCTAAGATTAATCTTCCTTCAAGGGATTCAAAGAAAGAAAATATACACATATGGGAAGTATGGGACACATTTTAATCAAATACCTTGCTATGGATTTTTATATTAATTGAATTATAAAGTTAACATATTTCCAGGAAACCTAAATTGACCTATTAAAATTGTAATAAACCTTGAAGAATAATGCTGATGTTCTTGGTGATGTGTCCAATGAGAAAAAAAGAAGCCATCAGTTTAAAGTAGTATTTGCATTAGCCTTTGCAGAATCTATACATTTTATTTTTTTTAATAAAAGTGTTTTTGTGATTTGTCTCAGCAATAAATTTTAATAAAATTTTCTTGTTTATAAGCTTAGGTAAAATATTCACTGTGAAGAATGTACACTGAAATAATAGTTAAGAAAGTGCTGATTGGAAAAATATTTCATACCACTCCTAAATACCAATTTGCCATACATGATTTCACAGGCATAGGCTGTTCTTCATATGGATGTGATATAGTTCTGTAGCATGTAGTTGCATGCATACTATATACCCAGGGGATAATGTCACCATTTACTGCCTTGCTTTTCTTTTAGAGTTCATTTCAATGCTCAGAACGACACGTGCCTCCTCTGTATCTATCTTCAGCTGCGGATATATGGGTTAATAACACCCTGGGGAAATCTGGGCCACAGTGAATTTGTTTAGTCTTTACATTCTCACATCTATTGAAAATCATTATTGGCATTTTCAATTTGTTTGTTAGGCAAAACCTTTAATGTCAACCAGCAAGTTTAGGTAGAATGTCTTTTGTAAATCATCTCTACAGCCATACCTTATATAGCACGACCATGACAAAACACATTTTTTTGTTGACAGCAAAGCACAGGCATTTACCATATTAATAGTTTCTGTAATGGCTGTAGCATAAATACTGTTGTTTGTATTTAAAGAAGAAATAAATCTGTTTCCAGAAGTCACAGTAGGACTAATTTTGTAGGATTCATGAGACATAGAAATATCATGGAGAGAGAATAGATGTTTAAACCAAAGCATGCAGTTCAAATTCTGAATTTTCTTTTTACATGTGTATTCTTCTAAAGGTGTATAATACCTCCAAAGTTTTCTTATCTCTAAAATGTGTTGTATCCATTACAAATTATTATAACAATTCTCTATACACTCCCTCTGTTTAGAAGGGAGTCTGAGCATTTTAGAAGCAAACCTACCTTTTCACATTTCCTTACCTCCGTCAATAGGGTTCAGTGAAAGTTTCAGGCAGCAGGTCTAAAACCACTCTTCCTAACATCTTCATTGTTCATTGCTTAGAGAAAGACTGACCCTTCCCAGACACCAAACTTCTATTTGGAGCAATGAAAGAGATTTTGAACATTTGTTCCCCAACTGCTTGACACTGAAATCCTCATCAAAGTTATGTGCTTTTAATTCATCAGGAGTCATGTCATATATGCCTTTTATCCCTGTTTGTATAAATTAACCAAAGAGATCCTAGTCTCTGAAATCACTCATAGGTGGGTGAGAAAAATGAGAACACATGGACACAGAGAGGGGGTCTAGTACACACTGGGGTCTATTGGGGGGAATGGGGGAGGGACAGCGGGGAGGGGGGCTGGGGAGGGATAGCCTGGGGATGAATGCCAAGTGTGGGTGAAGGGGAGGAAGGCAGCAAAACACACTGCCATGTGTGTACCTATGCAACTATCTTGCACGTTCTGCACATGTACCCCAAAACCTATAATGCAATAAAAATTTTTAAAAAAAGCCCCATCTTCAGTGCTACTTCTTCCAATCTGCACAGCTGCTTGACTGTTCTTGGTTATACTTTAATATGTTTCCTTATATATTCATATTTTTGTCCAGATCTAGAGAAAACAACCTTAGGTCTTACATTATAACTACCATTTAATTACGGACATCTGTTTTATTATCTTCACCTCTCTCTCTACCCAAAGCCCTAAAATTCTTCTATATCCTCCAGAAGTTCCCTTAACCTCCATTCTTCAACTGAAATGTGGACTTGCCTGGAGGACCAGGATTCCCCTGTATTTCTCTCAAAAATGGTTGCTTTGTTTTCTTCCATGTCCTTTTTCCTCTGAACCTGGAGTCAGGTTGGTTTCATCCTTCTGCTCCTAAAAATCATCACTCTTTGAGTCTCTCTTATTTGACTATATATTCCACAATCTCTAATTATTGCAGTCATCTGCCAACCCCCAATGGTACTCCTCATTATTTCTTAATGATTTTAACTCTGTAACCCCTCCCTAGTCTTAATTGTTGGTGATTTCAATAAAGAGATCAACAACACTGGTGACACATTAGTCTTTGTACGTCCCTTAATTCAGTTATTCCAAGAATGCTGTCCTCCAACCTACGTCAGTTCCTCAGTGATATACTTGATAGAGTCTTGTCATTGCCAATAACTGCTAAGTGGCTATCCCTGTCATGATTGAGGTTAGATGCAGTAACAAACACTCCCTAATTCTCATGCCATTAAAACAACAAATGATTGTTTATTGCTCACACAAATTCTCTTCCGTTTCCAGACGATGCTCTGGGGCACGTCTCTCCATGTACTGGTTCCATGTTGCACTTGAATTGACTCATTTGTCCGTGATTGCTACATCATAGGGAGACAGAGGTTCACACTGGAAATACTGAGAATGTAATGCTCCCTTCCATAGAGTGCTACCCAACCAGACTCCCAAAGTCAGGCATGCAACTCTATAACCACTTCTCCAGTTTTCACGTCTTATTGTCTATAATACTTCAAATCGCCGGGACCAAAATGCACTGAGCTCATAATATTTTCATTCTCTCTTTCATCCCTAGATGTATCTTCTTCCCCACCAAAACTCAGTTTAAATAAGTGGTAAGTTATTACCACTTCCCTCAATAAAAGCCCCATCTTCAGTGCAACTTCTTCCAATCTGCACAGCTGCTTGACTGTTCTTGGTTATACTTTAATATGTTTCCTTATATATTCATATTTTTGTCCAGATCTAGAGAAAACAACCATTTTTATTGACTTAACTTTGCCCCTTTCACCAGAAAAATCAAGTGCACTTCTAATGCTGTGTGGCAAAGAAGCTAAATTTACTTATTTATTTATTTTGCCACTTCTTAAAGAAGGCTATGTATTCATACAGGAGTTAAGAAGAAATCACTTAGGCAGATAGTAAGGGTGTGAAAGTCCTCAGTAAGGCTTTTCTCTTTAATGAAAAGCAGACCCAAATCATTGTCTAACAAAGAGCAGCCTGCAAAGTCAATCTGCAAACATAGATAAGCAAGCTGGGAGTTTGCACAGGTGAATGCTCACAGGAACTAGGAACTAGACATGTTCAAGATGGTGGCTCCATTGTCCCTTCTCTGCCAGAACCATGTACAGTAAGAAGCAGACAAGACGGCACCCACTAACTGGAAAGTCCATTTGCATAATGAGATTGGGGGTGATGACCAGCCTTCCCCTGGCACTATACAAAGGACATACCTGATCAAACCAATCTTTGAGCCCTGTGTAATCAGACACTCCCTGCTCAAACTGGATTATAAAATCTGGTGCATTTGCCACCAGCCGGTACTTTCTGCTTGGAGACCCCTTTCTCTGTAGAGAAAGCTGTTTCTCTTTCTGTTCTTTTCTGCCTATTAAACCTCCACTCCTAAACTCCTTGTGTGTGTCTGTGTCCTAATGTTTTCTGCATGTGACAATGAACCCCAGGGTGTATATCGCAGACAACGTAGACACTTCAGTGTGACATGTTTTGGTTGTGTCTCTACCCAAATCTCATTTTGAATTATAATCCCCATAATCACCACATGGCAAGGGCGGGACCAGCTGGTGGTAATTGGATCATGAGAGTGGTTTCCCCCACACAGTTCTCACGATAATGAGTGACTCTCATGAGATCTGAGGTCTGAAGTTTTCATAAGCCTCGGACATTTCCCCTGCTTGCACTCACTCCATCCTGCTGCTCTGTGAAGAAGGTGCCTTTTTCTCCTTTGCCTTTGCCATGATTGTAGGTTTCCCGAGGCCTCCTCCCTAGCAGTGTGGAACTGTGACTCAGTTAAACCTCTTTCCTTTATAAATTACGCAGTCTCAGGTATTTCTTCATTGCAGTGTGAGAATGGACTAACATAGACTATTACATTCTTTTTCATCTTTTCTCAAGATACAACACATAATTTTTTTTCACTCTTAAATAATCACTGCTCCTGTTTCATTAAGGAAAGTGACATTATTAGAACTTTCTTGAATTCACAGAAACCCACCCCTCCACCTACCACCATCAATATTCATGCTCCTGCCTTCTAATCCATTTCTAAAGATGAAACTTATCTAAGGAAATACTCTTTTCTTGTGCAGTCAATTCTATCTGTGTTTTCCCTGCTATTTCAAGTTTATTTCTCCACTGTATCTTCACATTAGTATACAAAGTTATTATTATTGAATATTCAATGTAACTTCAAATCTTGTTTGGTTTGCTTTCAATTTATACCCAGAATACAATGAATTCTTACCACCTCCATTGCTGCCGCTACATCCAAGTCACAGCCAGTTCTTGCCTTGAAATGTTCTCTCACCTCTTTTGATTTTTTTGCATGCTTGCCTTGGTTTTTGTGCTTATTTATGACAGACCCCATGTCACATTTCTTTTAGAATGTAAGTATATTTGGGGCACTTTTTGGCACAAAATCTTTCCTATCTGAAAACAATCCAAACTTCTCACTTTGGCCTTGGGTATTTCGCTTTGTCTGGCTCCTGCGTGCCTCTCTGGCTCACCTCATCTCACTCTGCTTCATTGTCCCTGATTTTGTCCACACTGGCCTTCAAGCTGCTGTTTACTTCAACATGCCAGGCACATGCTGTGCCTCAAAACATTTGAAAAACCTTTCTTCCTTCTGCATGGCATCCTTTTAAACATGCCTGTGACTTGCTTTCCCATCGGTTTCATGTCTTTGCTCAATTTTCACCTTCTCAGCAAGGTCTACCCTGATTATTCTATCAAAACTTTAATTCCTCCAGTCAGTAGCAATCTTCCTTTCCCTTCACTATATTCTATAATACTCATAAGCTAATCACATAATTTACTTATTTATCTTGCTTGTTAGTTTCCATTAAACTGGATAGAAGTTTCATAGAGGCTAAATTTTTTGTCTATTTTGCTACTTTATGGTTAGAGTCTATATTAGCAGTAACCATAAATATTATTGAATAAACAAATGAATAAAATCTGTCTCCTATGCAGACTCTTCTACAACACTACAGACAAGACATAGTCCATTCCTTTGTGTTCTCTTTTCTTAAAATAACTTTGTATTCAGTATCTTACGTTAACATCCATAATTCACTTCTTGGATTCTTGTAGTTGTTTCCTAATACATTTCCAGTCCTCTAGTGATATTTCCTTTCAATCTGTTATTTTCATAGCCACAGAGTGATATTTTACAAACTTAATTTCATTACATTCTCACTTTGCTTACAATCAATTATCATGGCTTTGCGATGGTTGCCCACTGAATGAAATGTAAGTCCCTTAGCACAGCAGATCAGGTTTTGTACTTCTGTCCCTCCCACCCTCCATAGCTTCATCTCTTCCCAGGCTCGAGTCTTCACACTGACAGCTGGCAGTAATTGTCATAAGCCGCAATTGTCTTCTGAACACTGAGCTGTACCATCTGTGATGACACAGACTGTTTGCCTTATAAATTATTGCATAACTAGAATCTGGAGTATAAGCGATCGATAAATATTTGTTGAAAAATTAAAAATGAATATACTAGTTTTCTGCATGTATCATATTCTCTTGCCTCCACAGTTTAGTATATTCTATTCCTTTACCTGAGATTCCATCCCTGTGCTTTCTTTATCTAAATAGTGTCTTTGTGTCTTCAATTTCAGATCGCTTGCCAATCTCTCTCCAAGTATTTTCTTATCCCAAATGTGTTCCCTATTTTTTCTTTGTCTTTTCATGGCATCTACTATGTCTTTCTATGCACTGATGCTAAAACCTGAATAATGCTCACCACAATATTTATGCTACTAATAATTTGCTTACTTGTCTGTCTTCTTCACTGGGCTCTGAGGAACTGAGCTCCCCTAGTGCAGCAATTATGTCTCCTTTATGTTATCACAACATAGAGCATAAAGCTTGGTATGTTACCTGTTTAATGAGTCCACGATGAAGTAAATAGTATGAAACTATGTCATGTGTAAACAATAGTCATGAATAGTGCTGACTCTATCCTTGAATCCAAATCTCTGCGGACGTTGAAAACAAGATATGGTCTGTGACTTTCCCAAATTATAAAGTAAGTCAGCAGCATAGGAGAAACTGGTCCCAGATTATCTGAACTCAACACTGTTTGTGGCAAGGAGGATGCTTTTCTCTACAACCGGCACAACAGGAGAATCACCACACAGCTTCTGCTTTAAGGAGCTCATGACACAAATGAGGATTGTTCCCTAATGTTACACAGCCTCTTCTAGCCTCAACATAGCCATCCAATTTTCCCCAAACAGATGGAAGAATGGATTTTGTGTGTTTCTGTTTTTAAAAGTGTTGCCCTATTTCTTTTCATGACAAGCAGTTGGGATCTAAGTTCAAAGAGCTGGATATGGCACAATTTGACCTCACTAGCAAAGGTGGCCAACCTATCTCATCTATCTGAATCTAGGAATATGCAGAAGACATAAAGATGACATGAAAACTTAACTTTTTGTGATTCAAGAGAACTCAGACTCTAAGAATGAAAGAATCGGGTCAGAGTCCTACAGGGGAATGCTTAGTAATCTGACAGACACGGACAACACATATTTCAAGTTGAGGACTCAGAAAACTCTAAGTCAACCTACAATGATCCAGTAATCAGCCTAAAGAGCAAGTATGAGAAGCATCCAGTCTTATAGGAAATCTGGCAGTCATGAATAAAAATCAAAGACAGGGAGTGCTTTGGAAGGAGTCCAGGAATGAATGTGTAGCTTCAAGAGAAAAATTGACACTTTCAACTCATCACTTCATTAAATATTTATGTAACAGTATGTAAAAGGAATTATGTTGGTACTGGAAAAATGTGACTTGTAGAACTTATTTCCTTAGTTAATTTATATTTTAGTTAGACTTGATTAAACAATTGGCTTTTTAACAAATCATTCAGGATAATAGAATATGAACATTAAATGATAGAAAGAAGGACCTTGTGAGCTAAATGAACTGTTCTAAAATAATTCTGGGTGCAGAAATGCATGATTTATACAGGGAATACCAGATGGTCCATTACAATGATCAAAGAGTATGTCAAAGGTCATAAACAGGTGGGATAAGCTTTGAAGTCGTGTGGGTAAATCCATGTTCCTTGTTATGTTTGTCTTCACATTTACTGAATTCTCCCCATAAACTTAATGAAGTAGGAGGTCCGGTTGTTCTCTGTATCAACATGGCATTGGCTTCCTCAGTTTTTTGTATCTATTAATATTAGCCAAGGTATTGTGAGTGACTAATGGCACCCTCCAAAATATATATTCACATCCTAATCTGCAGAACCTCTCAATACTACCTTATATGGTAAAAGAGTATATACTACCTTACATGGAAAAATATCTGATTAAGTTAAGACTTTGAGAAGCATAGTTTAGCTTGGATTGTCTATGGGGATATAAAAGTAATTACTAGTGTCCTTTGAAGAGGTAGGCAGTAGAAGATAAGAGGGATACATAGAGGGGGACACAGACATGCAAAGGAGAAGGTGATATAAAAAAGAACAGAGGTTGAGCGTGCTGGCTCATGCCTATAATCCCAGTACTTTGGGAGGCTGAAGTGGGTAGATCATGAGGTCAGGAGTTCAAAGCTAGCCTGACCAACATGGTCAAACCCTGTCTCTACTACAAATGCAAAAATTAGCTGGGCACGGTGGTGCATGCCTGTAATCCCAGCTACTCAGGAGGCTGCGGCAGGAGAATCACTTGAACCCGGGAGGTGGAACTTGCAGTGAGCCTAGATTGTGCCACTGCACTCCAGCCTGGGTGACAGAGTGAGATTCAGTCTAAAAAAAGAAAAGAGAGAGAAGAAGAGAGAGAGAGAACAGAAAGAGATACAACCATACAGCCAAAGCCAAGGGATGCCACAAGAAACAGGAAAAACAAACAAACGAAAACAAAAACTGCCTTAGACTCTCAGGCTCTCTTAGAGCTTCCAGAGCAAATTTACCTTCCATGCATATAGAAACTAAATTTCAGACTTCTGACTTCTAGAAGAGCAAGAGAATAAATTTCTGTTGTTTTCAGTCACTGAATTTGTTCCAAATTCTTACAGCAGCCTTAAAAATACTTATATACAAGGAAAATAGTATTTTTTCTCCCTTAAGAATGTCATTTTGCTAAATATTGTAGGAATATTTCTTGGCAAAGCATTAATATTCATCAGGATCTCCACTGGGCAAGAATATCACATAAAATTTGAAAGAGAAATGAAAAGAACTACTATGATTGCAAAGAATAATAGTCAATGATTTTATAATTTAGACTTCATCTATCATTTGAAATTATTGAAAATGTCTACCAACTTCTGGTCATCGATTTTGTCTTACAAATTTATGTTTCAGTGTAGTCACTTTATAGATTTAGGATGAAACCTGTCCAAAATGAGGTTTGGATGTCAAGAATGCTAACATTACACACACACCAAAAGTGTATGAGAAGGGTTTATTGCTTACCTAATAAGGCTTTCCAGGAAGAACCTGGCAGACCTTCCAAGTGGGTACAAAGGTGGCTTGAGAGAGCTAAATTAGGTTACTGGCTTTAGGAATTTTACGATGATTAGGGGGTGGGCCCATGGTGAGGAGCTTATATTGTTTGAACTTCTTGCCATCACCAAAACAGGAAGCACCAGGCTTTCTTGTCAGGTTTCCCATATATTGGACAGGCAGAAGGGGAAGAGGGAGGGACGGGACTCAACATGTGCCAGCAGGAAAGCATCAAAAATAGTAGACCATTACATAAAATAGTCTGTCTCCATATAATTAATGATTAAATACAGTAAAGGTTGATTGATAAACTTTCTCTGTTACTTCATCTATTGTAGATGCTTCTCCCCCTCACACCACAGTTCTTCCTCCTTTGTACATGTTCTCTTTTCTGTGGCCATGAACTAAGTCATCCCCAACAACCCCCGGCATTCTAATTGAGTGATTGAGGCTGAAGGAGATCTTGACTTTGCTTATAAAAGACTAGCACTGTCTCATCAGAATCAGGTGATCTTTAGTTCCCTCATGTTTACACATTAGTGTTTATACTTATGCTCACGCACTTAACAAAAACACAAGTAATCTGGTAATCTGTAATTATCTGGCAGACTAAAGTTTTCTGTCCTATCTTGAAAGTAAGTATTGCAAGAAGGCATAAATATGCACCTGATCAAGTGAGAGGTCTCTAGGGTCCAGGATTCCAATTTTATATAATGACGCTCAGGCACTATCTGATGCCACTCTATATTTTATCAGCCTCAAAAGATGCCCTAGCCACTTTGCTATCTTCTCTAATAGCCATCCTATCAGACAGATGATTGTATCACTAGCAAAGTAGGAATGAAGGAAATGATTCTGTAGTCCTCGAAGATTCTGAAATTGTCTGATATAGAATAAATGAGGCAGTAAGGTTATAATGCTCCCTATAATGATGCTGAAAGGAAGAGCTTCTAGTACAACTTTGTCAGGAGAAACAAGTTAAATAGATTGTTTTATGTAATATGGAGTAGTTTCTGTGATTACATGATATGCATATCAAAATGGGTTTATATATTGCATTTGATTTCACCGTTCTTGTTCCTGTAAAAATATTTTATTAACCTAAAAGCAAAAAACTGACATTTTAATGTCCAACATCAGAGTTAAATGACATTTATAATAATGCACAGTAAATCTATAAAACTCTTTACTACACTAACATAATTGAATTAAAGGTAACAGCAACAATGTAATACTTAAAGCCTGCATGTTTCATTCAATTACAGGCAAGAATACTTTCTAATTTTAGGAACAGAACCAAAGATAATGAATATACACATTTAAGTAAATATAGGTTATTTTCTCTTAAAATGTTTGCTTATATAGTAAAAAAAGGGCATTTTAAAATATTACTATTGGAAAAAGAACCCGATGGCCATTGATAGCACAATTTCAGTTTTGTATTTTCTTTTAATAGTTGTTAATCTGCCCTTTGTGACATATGTATAACTTAAATATATGAAATAGAAAAACTTCCAATGTATTTATCTTTTAATGTTAGTTACGTATATGTATACGCAAATACATACAGTTATTTTATTTTATAAAATTCATATTTTCATTTTCATGATTCTTAAGTTTATTTTACGGAATGTTTTTCCTCCACAGAAGGAAAATTAGAAGAGATGAATAACAAGAATCCACAGTGAGTACCCAGAAAGCCATATAATTACATGTAACTGAGAGAAACATCACAGAAATTTTGGCAAATAACACTGAAGATATTGGCCAGTGAATGCACAGGCGTTACATGTTATACATTATCATTCAAAGCAGGTGCAGGCATTTAGGCAATCACATTTAGATTTAATTTGGTAGAGTCTGTGGTATACTCACAGTAGCCTCACTCTTACATCTTACTGATAATATCTGAAGTGACAATGTAAATTAAGTACTTTAATGTTTGATTATATTTTATTTCAGCACAGATATGTTATGTAATATGGAAAAGCATTTATGTCAAATGCTCCAGACTTGCAGAGTTTTTGAGTTTTAGAGCTAGAAACAAATTAGTGATCCATGTTTGTTAAGAGACTAATGCACAAAAAGATGTAGTCACTTGATCAATGTCACAGATTTATTAAGTGACACAGCTAGGACTTGAAATCTTGTGTTTTGACTTCATTGTTCTTTCAGAGACAGAGAGCTATTTATTTAGACATGTTTAAATTCTGTGATATGATAATGCACTAATCAAAAAAATAAATCAAGGCCAAAGTATTATTTACAAAAAGTAAACATTTTCAGAAGGTAACTGAAATGCATTTGAAGATAGAATGCCTCATTGGCGGTTAACATGAAATATAGATGATTACATACAGAACTTAGTTCAAAGTGCTCAATATTATTCAAGTTATTTAATTTGATTTTTCAACATATGTGACACATGTCCAGTTTCTTCCTAATCTTGTATAAATCAAGCAGAAATGTGGATTAGAAACTGGAAAATAAATAAAGGAGGAAGGAAATTTTAAAAGGAATGTAAGGAAGGAAGGGAGGTATGGAGGGAAGGAGGAGGGGAGGAAAGAAGAGAGAAGCTGTATGTCTGTAAATATTTAACAATCATTTCTACAGGTGGGGGACCTGCTTTCTAGTGTTTTCCATTTTAATTGGTGTAAATGCTCCCATTCATAGCTGATTTCTAGCTACAAAAATTACATTACTGAGCAGTTTGGAAAATATTTCCACAATTGGTTCTTGTAAGAAGCTGTGTGAAGGCTTTAGTATAGGGCTAGAAAAAAAAGGCAAGAATACAGAAAGTAAGAGAAAGAGGAAGGAAGAAGGAAGGCGAGGGAGGAAAAGGACAAAGTTTTACTGGCATTAATTTCTTTGGAAATGATTCTCCTTTCTTAGCTAAAGTTATGGTTACTTCTTACCAGGACTACTATCTTTAGTCATCTCTCAAGTGGCCTTTGGTAGTTTTCTCTTTCGCTATGGCTTCTAGATTACTTTTCTTAAGGAAAAACTCAAATCTAGCTTCTATTAATCTTGAGGTCACAGAACCTTTCAAAAATATGTGTAAATCCTGAGCCCTGTCTCCAGAAAAACATTCACTTGCATGCAGGTGCGCATACAAACTTTTAAAATAAAAATTAGGGCATTCATAAAAGCTCATAACTCACAGATTAAGAGACTCTTTGATTTTACTCCTTTGATAAAAACATGAAAAGACTCAAATATCTACTAATGCTTGTGATAATTTAGTATATAAGCCACGTTTTCAACTTCTCAAGTCAAAATCCTTTATTTCAGCATTCAACACTCTCTACCTTTCAGCTTAACGTTTTCTCTGCCAGTCCCATCTGCAATTTCATAAGCTTCTATAATAATTACAAATGTGATTCAAAACCAGTGTTCCTCTGTTGCATTGTAGCCTTACCATCTTTAATTTGAAAGTTTCTCAGTGTTCAGAGTGCCTGACACGTAGCATTTCCCCAGTTCATATTTGTTGCATAACAAGATAAGTGAATATATCGATAAATAATAAAGGTATATCGGGGATTTTGTTTAAACTGTGTATTGAATTTTCAAATCCATTTAAAATTCATTCTGGGTTAGAATATTTGAGCACGAGTTTAAACTCTGCAATCTTTTAGCTACATTACCAGAACAATTTACTGAACTTCTCTTGAATTCTGTTTGCTCATCTATACACTGAAGATAATTTTCCAGTGGATTATTTTAATAATTAAACCAAACAAATAAAAATGAAAAGACAGATTTCAAATTGTAAACGTATAACTTAAAATGTTGGCCACGTCTGTATTCCTTACTATTAGCAACCTACATCCTGAAGATATTTTTGTTGTGGGTTTGATTTGGCTTTGGGTGCCAATTTTTAAAAAAATACATAGTATCAACTTTTAAGAATTGGAATATTTTCAATAAAAATTTCCATTCTAGTTTCTTTTTTGAAAAAAAGCATAATGTTTGGAAACACTTTGGCAAGAAGTGTATTCTCTGCCTCACTGTAGTCCTCATCATCCACTTTACATTTTAATTGGCAAACTTCAGTCACATTTGCTTTTGGGAGCTTGAAAAGTACCATGAAAACTTTGTCCCTCTTGATCTCCTAACTGAGCTTTCAAAACGTGGTTTAATTCACTCCTTTGCACACTACCAGACCCCTGTAGATTTATGACTTGACCATCTCTCTTTTCTGGAGTAATTTTCTCATAGCAGGCACCAAAGGTGTTCTCAAAATGAACCTGGTGGGACTTGAAGGGCCTCAGGGAGACTTTGTCCCTGCCATAAAATCCCGCACAAACAGGGAGTTCTGCTAACTGAAGTTTTACTTTGTAATTAAATGTTTTGATCTTCACTGTGTTTTGAATATTATTAGAAAAAATAGTGCTTAGTTTTCAATTTGTATAGTGACCCTAACGATAAGTATTGATGCCGAGTTTTGCATTCATTGTGGCATTTGATATTCAGAATTATTTCGTGTAATAGCTAGAATATTCTTACCACTTCATTTTGCTTTTTAATTGGCTGACTTTTGTCACATTTAGATCCAGGAGATCAAACAATGTCATTAAAATATGGTCTCTTTTCAAGAGGAAAGTTCAGCTTTTCTCTGTGTGGGTACAATTCTCAGGCAGACTCTCTTTCTACAGGTACTCAGGAAGTGAAAGGGTTATAACTTTTAGATTCAATCTCAAATGGGAGGATCATGCCATTTTCCTAACATCTCATGGAATTGTCATGAGGATTAAAAAATTGAGTGCATGGAAAATATGTCAGATCCTGGCATATAACAAGTATTTATTTGTTATTATTATCACTCCTATAAAAATTCTGGGTTTCACTTGTACTGGTGTGTCTGGGGCCCTACGTTTATATCCTTGTATCAATCCAGCATCCCAAGACCTTGTGGAAGAGGAGCAAGAGGACTGGAAGTCAAGGTTACATTATTTAAAGAGAGGAAAAAATAAAATTTTGCAACGGGAAAATATGCATAGCCTCCAACATGGAGAGGATAATAATTTCATCATTTATGTAATCTAAAAAACAGGACCCAAATATAAAAGAAATTTATTTTTGCGTGAAATATTGATATAAATATTAAAGTGTAGTGATATCTATTCACAATACTAGTTTTTGCAGCAACATTGCGTTTCCTTTTCTGCTATTTCACTTTAAGAAGACTATCAGTACATTTGTAGGTAATGAGATTTCGGGGGATTCCGTTATCTTTCGGCAGCCGAAGTGTGATATGTATTTCGTCAGCATCTTAAATCCAGAGAAAATTAATGGCTGGATCCTGACCTTTGGTGCTTATATGGGGATAAGTTCTTTACACACATGGATCAGTACTTTAGGAGTGTATGTAGTGGTAAGAAGAATCGGAACACACACTTTATAGGTCTGTCTAGGTTCACAGTTATGTTATGATTCAATAATCATTTATGAAACAGAAGCAAAAACTTCCATAAGAGTGGAACCATATCCTTCATAAGCATAAACCATGTCTTATTCTTCTTCAGATCCTAGAAAAAGTTATATTATGTCCATAAAGGAGTAATTGGTGGCAGTATGGACAGATTGATTCTGCCAACATTAGAATGGCCAGGAAACAAAACAAAACAAAACAAAACAAAACAAACAAACAAACAAAACATAAAAAAAGCTCATCCAGGTCAACATGGTGAAACCTCGTCTCTACTAAAAAATACAAAAATTAGCCGGGCATGGTGGCGCGTGCCTGCAGTCCCAGCTACTCGGGAGGCTGAGGCAGGAGAATTGCCTGAACCCAGGAGGCGGAGGTTGCGGTGAGCCGAGATCGCGCCATTGCACTCCAGCCTGGGTAATAAGAGCGAAACGCCGTCTCAAAGAAAAAAAAAAAAAAAAAAAAAAAAAAGCTCGGATGTATTATGGCGTTCTGTGTGTCATGATGGAAAATGATTGGTTTTCAATCAGTCCTTAATAATATTGACAGAGTTGTACTTAAAATTTGTTTTAACATTTTAACTGTTATCGTGATGTCACTTTTTTTGTTGTTTAAGGCTGCTGCCAAATTTAAACTTAGCTATTTCTATTATATTCAAATAAAAATGCGTACTCAGTATACACAATATAAATGTGTTTGATGAATTAAGAACATGCTGATACAATTGACTGGTTGATGTTAAGATACAAGTTGTAAAAACAAATATTCCCCTAAAAAAAATCTAAAAGATTTCTTATGGTAGACACTAATTCCTAATAAAAGGCTTTTTAGAAAAACCAATGGTTTATTATTTTATCCTTTCTTATAAGCATAAATTGTGCTAAGGCTTCACTTGCATACGAGGGAGATGCATTCAGTCACAGATTTTCTTTGATTAAGAGCGATTTTAAATACCATTTCCTTTTTCTTTGTTCTGAGATATTTTTAAGTATGCAACTTATGATTCTTAACATACTTTAATCATCTTCAAAGCAAGTCAAAACTATGTTGAAATTTTCACCATCAACTTCCGAAAAGTCCAACATATGGACACTCATTATAAACATTTTAATAATAATTTATAAAGTCCTTACATCTGTTGGTTCTAGGATAAATAGTAGGTTTCATACCTATAGTACTCTATAGATTATAAGACACTTATATGTGCATTTCCTCTAGCACCTACGGCACTTCTGTGAAATTAGGTATGTATTTGAGGACATACCTATTGTTCTGCATTGATTGCTGATGGCCAAGCCCTCGTCTAGTAGATACATGTGTCTTTCTATCCCACTGTAGAAGCACAGTCAATAAGAAGAGACTCCACCACTGATGAATACGCTTATAGGATACTCCATTATTTCAGTTACATACATTAGTTTGCAGCGTTTAATGGTAAAATCATACAAAATTTTCTCTATTTAAAGCTGTGTAAAGGCAGTAAAACTTATGTCAGATTTATTCATGAGAGAGCATAGGTTTTCAAAACTCACTCAAATATCTGTTAAACATAAATTGATGTAACTATGACCTTCATCTAATTCTATCAATGGGTTACTCCTGTTTAGGAGTAACATCATCTTCACACACTTAAAAATATTTTCAACAACTTTGATGATTTGGTTCCACTAGGATACTTAAACCTAAGAAAATATGTGCCCATTTTGTTTATGACACAGAGAAGAAAGAGCTTGCTTGTATCTGGCAACATAAACATTACCAGATTTCTCCTTTTCCTTTCATTAATAAGATAAAACATATATCTATATATAAACAGCAATAATATGAGTCATATCTGAGCTTCAATATTAAAATGATCAAATAGAAAAATGAAAAAAATCCTTGCAAACTAAACTCATCTGCCATTAATAAACCCCATCTGCCATTTTATGGCACATACACAAACTGCTATACGAAGATGCCAAGACAATTTAAAATTTCCTTCTACAATGGCCTGAGCCAGAACTAATTTAATTCAAAGGATAAATGAGCAAAGTATTCCTTTGCCAACTGACAAAATGTAATGATTCATGATTAATGGATCCCTGTTCTTTTCTTCTAAGACCTCTCCTTTAGGTATGGCAATACTGTAATCAGTGCAAGAGGAGAACCTGAAACTCTCAATGTGAGGGCAGCAAATCTGATGTACATTTTATGGTTAAGATTGGCTCATTATTAGCCAGGAGAATGATTGATGATAGAAAATTCTGTCTTTGAAACTTATAGGGCATATGCTAAAAATATTTTAAAATATTTATCCTAGATGAGGCAATATTAAGTTTTCCTAGGAAGCAAGCTTCTGTTTTTAAAATGCTTTTGCTCTGATGATCAAATCTAATTACTTAAAATGCCATTAAGTTTTGTTGACTCGATTACTTATGGCTTGCTTTCTAATTATAAAATTGGATGCATTTTTTTATTAGAATTAGCAGTCGCTTTAGTCTTTTTAGCTTAGAGTATAATTGTAGCTTTATATATTGTGAAATGATGAAATAAATGCTCATGCTGGAAAACAAGAAAGGATTCTATTTTATTCCTAATAATGAAGATAAGAAAAATATAATTGAGAAAAAAAATACTCAGCATCAATTCCATCATCATCCTTGTCAGTAATATTGGTTGGTGCCCACAGTGTGGAGCCTATTTTCCGATACTGTGTTAGGACAACTAGATAATTCTCAGTGTGAATCTAGTTTTGACTCTTTCTCTTTTGACTCTGGGCATCAATTTACTGACATAATAAACTACTGTCAGCTTTTAGCTAACGTTACTTGTAATTATCTTCCTGTTAAGTAGTGGGGAGATTTTGTAAACATGAGATCAATAAAAATGTGACAATGTGTTGATCTCGTTTGAAAGGATGATTAGTTGCTTGAATAAAAGTCATTAATAAGCAATGTATGCCAACTGACTAAAGACCAACAAAACGGCTATATTCCAAAATATTTTATGAAACAAAATAATAAGGCAAAACAAACTTCATTGGCCAGTAAAACTCTTGCCTTGATAAATTTTCATGTTTATGAAATTTTACATGGCTGTATATTTGCCTATTATATACTTAAATGTTATCACCTTTAAAAGTCAAATAAAATGAATACATATTTTACATTAAGATGAAACATATGAAATTGACTAATTCCAACTGTTTTCCCTACAAAAATGACAATTTTATTTATTTACATTTTAAAAGGACCAATTAGAGTTCCACTTGTCTCTTCAGTTTTTGTTAAAGTAAAAGATTTAGGTTATCTAATATACGTAAAGTGCTTGTAAGAGTAACTGGTCCAAACTATACATTCCATAGTTAGTCCTTATTTCATTATCATCATCATAAAAGAGTTAACGAGAACATGTGGCAGGATTTTCAATGTAAACACCAATGAAATTGATGAGAAACCTCATAAGATATTAAGCGGCAATAAAGAAATGGTTATCCACACCTGGTAGATTTAGATAGCCATGCTGGGATGAAGGCTTTGTTCTGCCCGGTAACATAGGATAGAAGTGTTTACTTTTGATATTATTGTTTGGATAAATTTAGATCAAAAAATAAAATTTATCAATGACATTCATTATATGTTCCTTTTTCTCACAACACAGATATTTCTCATGATTTTAGTTATGATAAGTAACATGCCAACTTAATTTGAAATATCTTGGAGGGTGAAGGCAATCTCACTAGAAAAATAATAGAAAATGTTTACATTAAGATTCCTACTGGGTGACTCTTGTAAAAGATTTTGCATTGGGTTGCTAACGTTAATAATTATCACTACATTGATGTTACGATATATATCAGAAAAACCTTCGTTAAAATTGGTAAGTTAAGATAGACGGTACTGAGAAGTTAACGTTTAGGCCAATTCAGAAACAATTAATTCTTTTGTTGTGTCTGGGTAGTTAGTGTTCTAATTTGAGGCAGGAAGTGGATAGACACTCAATACTTTTTACAGCATTGTAGCACAACTCAAAAAACTAAAGGACAGTAAATCATATCAAACCCTGACATTTCCTAAAAGATTTTGTTTTTGCTTTTGTTTATTCTTAACATCTAAAACGGGAAGTTATTATTTTGCAATCAAGCAGTGTGTTTAGAGTGCTGCATGGAGCAATTTACATGAGTATAGAGAACTTTTTGTGCCTGTGTATGTGTCTGAATAAAACAGTAAAAAGCATTTCCTTTCCCTTCTTTCTATTCCGTCACTGACTGCCTCCACTCCCAATCCCTAGCTCACTTGGAAAGGGTTAAATCTGGAATTAGTCATTTGACTTTCTTCTACTTTACCCCACACATTAAATATATAAATTGTTATAAACAGCTTTAATTTGATTGTTGGATTAAATAAATTCTAATTATTTTATTTTACATTCTTCACATTTTCAACTACTTACCTAACTTTTAATGACCATGATAGAAGTGAATGTGTTTAGTGTAAATATAAGAGAAAAAGAAAAGAATGGGTAACTGTGTGAGCATTATGTTTTAAATATCAAGGTTCTCAAGACCTATAATTCTATTTAGCTCATGATGCAAATGAGTTAAATCAGCCCTTCAGCCCTCAGTGTATTTGTTGAATGAAGATCTATTAACATGCCTTATATATCACAGTGATTCACAACATTTCCGAGAGTTAATTGTGGTTTTTTCCAACTATAAGTAGAATAAACATTGACTGTGTTGTCTAGTAAACAACTTTTTTCCTTTCTGGGTGGGCTGTGGTATTTTGTTTTTCCACATTTTTGTGTATTTTTTTTTTCCACAGTAAATGTAAATTGAACATGTTGGTATAATGTTATTGATTCAATTGAATATTATCTCATTGTTTTCATTGTTTTTAATATTTTTACCTGTAAAAATATTTCCCTATTTCCTTCACAACAGAAGCTAAAGACAAAGAACCAATCTGCTACCATTCATACCCCTGAGGTTTCTTTTGAAGATGCCATGTTCTTTGGCTGGATAGAGAGTTGGATAGCTAATTTGTGTAGAGACATATTAAACCGTGAGAGATGAGAAAAGTTTCTAATACATAGTTGTGGAATTTCATACTAACAAACTAATGGCAAAGTAAGTGACAACCATTTCCCCCCTCCAGAAAATGCTTCTAAAATATGTTCTTAAATACAGCCTCTGCAGGAGCACCTCTTTCCCACAGACATCAAAAATATACAAAACTTTCCTTTACAAGAGATTCTGGATTGGGCTTAATGCATTCTGAAAAAGAAGGTTGGAGATTAAGAAGAAAAGAATTGCTGCACAGAGGATGGGGGTGTCAACCCGTTTAGCAAAACCCACAAGGCCCTGACACCCATCTTCTTGCTTTTTTTTTTTTCAAACTATATTCTTTTTTCTTTGTGATTTCCATCAGAAATCCCTCCTCTCCTCTGAGAATGTCTTCTTTGTTCGCATGCGTGGTTGATCACGTAACTGAGATTTAGGCTGAAGCCAAGTGACAGTGCAACCAAGTACGGATTTTCCATCCTCCATTTTCCACCCCCTGTCGCCAGGTCTTTGATATTTGCAATCTTGGTCAGAGAAATGACTTGCTTTGCAACATTTAGTTTTAGTTATTCTTCACTCTATCAGACAAAAACTAAATATTAAGCTTGGTGAGGAGATAAGTAATTGTAGATATAAAATAAAACCACAATACCTGAAGAAAAATTAAATTTGTGCTAAGCCGTATGGTATGGAGATTTTATGTTACTTCTTAATCCTTCCACAGAGCTAAGTGCTCATTTATTCTAAATAATAGGACAGGATACTTATGCTAACTCTGAAATATACAAGCTAAGCTTCTTTGCAGAACTAATAGTACTCAAAGAGCACCTTGATTATAATTTAATAACCAATATGCTAATAATTATTAATGCACAGGGATTTTGTTTGTTTATTTCAACAAGACACATCCACCAAAACCACTTAGGTGAATCTAGAATGTGTAAAAAATGTTCTCTGCACGGTCCTGGAGTGAGGAATTGACATTTTTACTTTTAAAACTAAGCTTGGACTGAGTGGCCAGACATTCAACAGGCAGGTCAGCTGGGAATGGTACAAATAATGGTGAATATTTGTTTTTCTTCACTCGTTTATTCATTCATCCAAAGATAAATGGAGCATGCTCACTGAATGCAGGCATTGTGTTAAGACACTTAGTAAGGTGCATCATTCTTCATCCTTTGTAAGTGCTGCCTGAGGCATTCTGTGGTATGATGCTAATAACACTGTGTAGTAGTCAGGGAAGATGGTCCTAACCACCATGTACTTTTTCAGTGCAGTTCAGGAGAGATGCATGACTATATGGTGCTCAGAAAGATGACACTGAGGTTGAGGCAAAGAAACTAGAACTTTCTCTAGCTATGTCCAGTGTCATTTTTATTTACTTGATAGCCTTGTTATAAATTTGGCCCCTCTGATTATTTGTGTCGAAGGCCCCCAAAAATTGTTTTGTTTAAAGAATTAGAAATTCCTGAGAATTTGTTAAAGAGCAGACACATCAATAAATAATCAGAACATATTGAAGTATCCTGCCTTTCCAAATCTTCGTTGATATTAATAGCGATTTTCATACGCATTGCAATTTGTGTGCCTTTCTGTCCTCAAAATATAAGCTCCAGGACATCGGGCTGTCTCTGTACCACCCAGTGAGGTATCCCAATTTCTCAGAACAGCATCTGTCACATAAAAAGCACTCAATAAATATTTGTGAAATACAGTTGAGTAAAATTCATTTGTGAGCTTTGGTGTATGTGGCAGATAACACGAGCTGTTAGCAGTTTTATTCTTTCAAGGAAGCATAAATAACAACATGGACCACTAATTCTTTTCTCTATACCAATTAAGCTTGGCAGTAAAAAGTGCCATCATAATAATAATACTTTATAATGCCAATTTAATCAAATCAAACTGGCGCATTGTTGACTCTCTCCTTTGATAACGGAATAGAGAGAACAGGCAAAATTCATGTACTAAGGTAATTCCAAAACTTTATTTTAAGCCATGTTGTTAAAATCCTAGTCAATTGTTTGATTGTGTATACAAATTACCCCAAGTGGCTCTAGTTCATGTCTTTATACAATGCATAACCCATTCTTTGGGACAGCTGATTAAGATAGAAAAATATTACAGGCCAAGTCAGAGGAGAAGAATCAAAGAAAATTTCAAAAATTGACAGCGTTATTGGCTCTTCAATAAGTTTTACATTAAATGCAAGAAAAGAAGCTTGTGAAGATCAAGCAGTTCAATTTACCTTCGCATTGTGTGCACGTGTGTGCGTGTGTGTGCGTGTTTGCGTGTGCACGTGTGTGTGCGTTTGCGTGTGCACGTGTGTGTGCACGTGTGTGTGTGCACATGTGTGCGCGCACCGCTCACGCAGGCCTTTGTCTGCAGACATTCCTTATACATTTGACCTATCTATTTTGGAATATTCTCTGTGCTTTAAGATGTCGGGGGGGGGTTATTTTTGCTTACTTTGCTTGCCACAGACAGTATATTCTATTTGGTAAACAAAAAGTGAAAACTCAAATCTAAACAGGAAACAGCTCAGCTGAAAAACCTAAAAATCTATTGCAAGTCTATCACGTAATTTAACTGCCTTTCCCACTCTCTCTTCTCGTGGCTAGTATTTTCTTTTACATAATATTTATCATGATAACAGGGTATTTTCCTTCTGACCACTTGACCCAACTCCCAGGCCCAAGTAAAATGCAGAGGCTTAGATATGTCAATGCATTACGCTTAGAAACTTAGCTAACTCTTCAAACAACAGGTATATCAATTGGTAATCAGGATTCTGTATTGCTCCCTGTTGGAAATACAAAAGAGAAACATATTTTATTCCTATATTGTATGTGTTTAAATGAATCCATTACATCTATAAATAGCTCTTAATAACATGTTTCAGAAGAATTAATGATCCTTTAGTATCTTTTTTCATGTGGTTTTGATGTAACACCTTTAGTAACTGTTAAATTTTGAAAGCAGACACAAAAATATAAAAAAGTGAAAATATTTTTCTCTCTGGAACGTTTCAAGTAATTCTTTGTAAATGTACAAATAAGTAATACATTTAGTCAGTTTCCACAGCATTAATAGTTATGATGTTTTGTTATTCATGTTATGTGTTTTGTGTATTTGTGTTTGTTAATGTTTTTCTTTGCTTTTGGTACTGTATGATTATAAGTCTCTATTTCAGGCAGGCATTCCTCATTTTCATTATCCATATCTTTGAATGTGTTTATTTGGGACATAGGTGATTTTAAGCTTGTACACTGGCATTTTATTGTCATGACTTTATGGAAAATGGACATTTAATGTATTTTTAAAGAATACTTGATGTTCAAATATTTGTAATATTTCTAATAGAGAAACTGTATCTGAAAAATGTATTCAAAGAAGATAGCAGTTATACAAACCCTCCGTTATAAATTTATACTTCTGGAATTAAATAATAGATCTATGTCTTTAAATATGAGGAGAAACTGGAAAAAGATTTCTAGGGGCTGAAAGGATATGGTATCTGTGAAGGAGACATATCTGTTGAGTAGATACATTGTACTTACTCTTTTCACATTTGAAGAAGTATTTCAGAAAATTTCAGAGTTGATTTTTAAAAAGTGAAAAAAATACATAGTACTTAGAAATGCATACACACATTTCAAATCTTAAGTCCAATACTGGAAATTGGATTCTTTTCTCCCTTCTTCTCTCCCTCCATCTGAACTTGTTAGTCTTCTAAAAGCTGAAGAGTAGCTTTTAGGACGCTTCTAATAACTGAGAGAGTAAAGTAAGCTTACTGCTGTAATAGGACTTAACAAAGTTTAGCCTCTTTCTGTTATCCGCAGGCAGTAATGTTTATCTGAAATAGTTCTTTTTATGATAAAATACGTGTGACATTTAAAAAGATCTCGCTAAATACCTGTCATCTAGAACAAGGAATGGTATTTTCTTTCTAGTAAACTCATTTTCAGTGTTCCATATGGCCTATTATGCAACTCCTAAGAACCTCTATTCCTTCTTCACTTTCAACATCAGGAAACTAGATAGATCCTTGATCACTCTCTGGTCCAGACCCATGAACCAGCTGAAACAAGGTTCTTTATAATTCTTAGTCCTTAGATCTACTGAGCATGGCTGACTTACTGTATGAATGAAATACGGTTGGATCCCCCTTCCTGTTCAGTTCTCAGGCTCCACAATGCTCAGCAGGCAGTAGCCAATTTAGTAAGGTCTTATCCATCACAACTAAAAAGATACCAGGCATTGACTTGATGAATGGAAGATAAATCGTGAGAGGGTTATCCATTCAGGCAAAGCTGAATGACACTGACAGAGCCCTGCGTGAAAGCTCATTTTGTGTTTGCCTGTACAATATCTCATTTGTCGTGCGCTTCTCTTGCCAATGATATCGGTGGCCTCCCCTCTATGAAGCCTTCTCTCTTTATTCCCTTCAACAAGTCACCCGGTTGGTAAAATGAAAGAAACACCAAGGAGACAAGATGCTATTATGATCTGAAAATTCAAGTTCAGAAATGTATTTTGTCTTTGTTCTTTGATACAACAAAAACTAAATGCACAATGTTTGTTGTTATGTGGGAACAGAGGAGACAGACCCAGTAGGTGGGACTTAAAGTGTTAATTGGGCCGCAAGGCGTTACTCCATAGTCAGCCTTCAAATTCTCAGTAAAGTACACTTGATCGCCGTGCTATTCTATTTTAAACATAAGTAATAAATTGTCTTATTTTTCAGAGCTCTCAGAAATCTGAGACTAATTTTAGAAAGTAACCATCCTAGGCATTTTAAGTGCTATTGTAATATTCATGTAAAAATGTTAAAACGAAATGAGCAGTTATTTTGTGTTTTTCCCTTACATTTTCATAGCAAACTGTTAAATATGGAAAATCAGTGGACTATTTCATAATGTGTGAAGGCCCCATGAAAAATCAAGTTAGCTTTATATAGAATCATATAACTTGATAATGAAATATTTTTACATCGTGGTATAGAAATTGATAGAGACAAAGATACCACAGAAATTGATAGAGACAAAGCTAAACACACTGTAGGTCTGTAATTTTGCATTTCTGATAATATCCAAAAGTCTTGAAATGATTTAAAATATCTGATTATTAGTGACTCACATGCTTGCTGATGTGTAGATATAGATAGAAAAATTGAGTCATACTATTAAGATTTTAGCCATTTTCTCTAAGATAATGGTAAACTGACACCAGTAATATACTCTAAAATTTCAAAGAATAGGAGAAACTATATAATCCATTGTTACTGTTTTTATTTGAAGCATTTTATACAGTACACAAAACACTAAAAAATAGATAAGAAATATACCCTTATTGTAAATTTAGATAATACCAAGGTTTGAGATTATAAAATTTCTGTTGTATTCATTAGAAATAAATTATTTAAGAGAAAAAAAAGTAAAATATACAAATTGAGACTCCATTTTTAGACCTCACTTGTATCTTCAAAACAGGATAGTCAGCTTCTATAAAGTATATTTACTATCTTTACAGTTATATTAAGAGAAATTTAATCTATATTCCAGTTTGCAAAGCACAACAAACACAGTAGGAGACATTTAAATGGTTACTCTTCTCTGAATTTGGGAAAGAAGAAAAGGAGTTTAAAAAAAATCTTACAGCTTCATTCTAAAATATATCAACAGTTACCAAATTTCAACCGATAAAAGATTAATGAAAGCCATTGTAATATATCTGTGTTATGAGAATTTCAAGGATCTTTATTTATAGGCTATATTCTGAATAAAAGAACTGAAAAATTGTAGCCTTTCAGTAGGATTGAATAAGAAGAAATCAATAATTATGTAAAAGTTTCACTTAAAAAATCTTTCTATTCCAAGATGTCTAGTACTTTTTCTATGAAACATTTGAGGTGAATCAGCCTATCTTCTCTCATAGCTTGCTAGTTCCTATAGTGTTATAAATTTTAGATTGCATAAATTTCATTTTCTATTGTATTGATCTTATATATTATTGTAAGAAATAACATACCTTATAATCTCTCAAAATAGAAGTATTACTTTTTATGAAAAAAGCAACATAAAGAAAACTCACTTTTAAGACATATCCCAAATGCTAGCTTACAGTACAATCTTTATCTGTATTTATATTTCTAGACATAATTAAAATTGGAGGAATAGTTTCCATTTTTTATTTTTTAATATTAACCTGGAAATAAATACCTCAATGTGATAAATTGTATCCATATTTGAAAATGATCAGTATATTAAAAGATACACTATTAATAATTTTTGTCATTTAGGTGAATAACTATATTTAGCATTTTTAAAAAAGGAAAAATAATCTTGATAATTTAACTCTGTTGACATTGTGAATATCATTTTTGTTATTGTTCTTATTGATTTAAAAATGCTTGGTATCCTATTTCTGTGTATTAAATTCATTCAATGTTAATGAATAATATGTATGGGAAGACAAGTTGTTACATACCTTTGAGGATTAAAAAACAGAACTTAAATATGCAAGTATTGCAATAAAGTGCAGGCTTGTTAATCTAAGGGGCAATGAAGTTTCAGAGGTACTGCTTGCCAGTGAGATCCAGGAAGAGGTCATAATAGAAGTCACATTTGAATGTTGACACGTAGTGATGTAGAGAGGAATTGGGAACTTCAAAGAAAACAAAATATGAGATCTGGAACCTATGCATGGTATTGACATAAACATGGAATAGAGCCTTCGTCTAAGGATCTATGTGCAGAAGAATAAGTTTGGAAGGGAAATTTAGTTTAGATTTTGGAAAGCATTTAATACTTGCTTTGAATAATTGAGAAGTGAAAACAAGCAAATTGTCTTTTCAGAAGGCAATAGGGAGACTGGAAAATTTTTGAGTATAAATATGACATGATTGGATTTGAATGTTAGGATACTTCATGTGACAAGTCTATACAGAATGGAATGGAAAGGCGAAAAGTGGAAGAAGGGAAAGGAGATTCAAGGGCTGCAGCAGGGGTCAGACCAAATGTAATAAAATGCAACATGAAGACATACAAGAAAGAGTAGCTACAGGAATTAATATCTGATAGTAGACAGAGAAAGGAATAACGAAAGGGTGTTATCACTTTCAAAACTGAACAAAGTAGTAACACAGGGCAAAGAATTAAACAATTAAGAATTTAATTGGAGCATCACAATGGATGAAGATCTAAACAAACTCTCACTTTCACTGACTAGTCTCATCTGGTGATCGTTTCTCAGCTTCATATTGTATGTACAAATTTTATATACGGTATAGATATAATCTTGGACACATACTTTTGCAGAATAAAGGTTTTGATGCCAATTGCCACATGCTGTTTCATAAACTGGTACTTCCCTTCATTTTCTCTGTTACAGGCTTACAGAATATAATGAGCCATTCAGTTTGTTTACATGTTTTTTTATTTTTTTTTTCAAACTTCACAGCCTATCATTAAGCTTGTATTTTTTTCTCCATAGAAATGTATTAACAGGGCTTGGAAACATTATTTTCTCATAAAGTCTTTTTTTAACTACAGATTTTTTTTGTTTTCTTTGTGATGAGACAAAATAGCTTAAAACAGATTTTAGAAAAAGTCTGAGATGGATTAATGTGCTCACCACATACACAAAATAATAGGTCACTATGTGGGGTGATGGATATGTTAATTAGATTGATCATGGTAATCATTTCTCAATGTAGATGTATGTCAAAACATCACATTGTACACCTAAAATAAACACATTTTTTGTCATCTATGGCTCAATAAACAGAAAAATGAATCACTGACAAAACAGGATTTTAAGAAAGCATACTAGTGAATATAGACTTACTACAGTGTCATGAATGAAAATGTTTATATTCATGAGGCACAAGATTCTTTTCTCTTTCTTCCCTATATTTCTGTCAGCTCCCCCTCTCCTGCCCACCCCTTAGCCACATCTTCCTCTCTAGTCCCATCTCTCTACCCGCTTCTCTCATATCCTCTAAGTTTCTGACTTCCCTCCTCCTTCTTCCCTCATATTTTCTTTCCTTTCCTTTACATTTATTTTTGTTTTCCCATAAAGAATCATATATATATATATATATATGTGTGTGTGTGTGTGTGTGTGTGTGTGATTACTCTTGTTACAGCATCAATACATTCTGTAGTTCACATTAGAGTGGATAGCAATTATATGAGTTAATCACAGCATTCATTCTCACCAAAAATGTCTAAGTAAATTTTTATTTTAATTGTATATATTTTGTTCCAAAGTGGAAGTAATATAAAAAAAAACACACAATCACATGCACACACACACACACACACACACACACACACACATCCTTCTATCTGGAAAAAAGTTCTGTTGCTTGAGGAAAACAGCTGAAGAAGGGCTGTATTCTGTACTCATTTATTTAACTTCTTTACTATTTCTAGTGGTGGTTTTCTTTTCCTTGGTTATTGGATCAGAAAGAAGAGAGCATTTTATTACTAGAGTATATTATAACATGATCTTCATTATTTTATAAAGTCTGACAATTAAATTGAATATTTCTAACACAGATTAACCAACTTTTGCCAAATTTTATTCCCTGATTATAAATAGCTTTTGCCTGAACAATTCTATTTACCTTTGAAATATTTTAAACCCACGTTAGGTTTAGCTCGAGGGGATGGAGGAATAATTTTTCAAGTACTAGTTTATGTTTAGAAAAAAGGAATTATTTAATTAAATTTATCCACTATCATGATGAAGCTAAACTAAATGCAGAGATATTTAAAAATAAATTTTGTAAAAGCAATTATAGCTTAGCCAGCATCTTAATTTTTTTAGTCTAAGATTTTTCAATGGCACAGAAATAGAAAAATAGATACTTCTACATGGGAATTAATTGGATATAAGCACAGCATAAATTTTGTTATAAAATGTATTGTAAAGTTATTTTAAATTGTCTTGAGTTAATGTTATAATCTTAAAACACAAAATTTTAGATTCCAAGGAAAACATACTCTCTTGGTTTAACGTAAAGTTTTAACTTTATTTTTGCTCCCCTGAGTGCTGAGTGCTGAGTGAATGGCTCAGCTGTGACACATGGCATGAATCCTTCAAATATGAACAAACAATATTTTGCTGCATGAAGAACATTGTAGGTTTCTGAGCCTCATAACCATAAAGAAGTACAGCGTTCTAGAACGAAACACATATATTTCAAAATGAATAATTAGACAAATTTGTAACTTCTTGGCTTTATTACATTGTTCCACATGTGTTTTAAGTTTTTTGAAAAAACAATCATACAAATATAGATAGTTTATATGAACTCTTAAAATAGTAAAATTGTAGAACATATCATACTTGCCACATGCCTAGGACAATTGGGCTGGAGGAAAACAAATTATTGGAAATATTCAAATAGTACATTCAAACAATGAACTATGGAGGTATTAAGAAATAGAAGCTACATTGAAAAGTTTAAAGTCAAGTCACAATTATACCTTTTTAGGTTCATAGTAGCACGTGATTTTGTTTCACTGATTTAAATGCACTTAAAACTTCAGTAGTTTGCTAGATAATGGAAGTGTCATTTATATCATAGAGTCAATTAATATTGAAAAACTGAAAATATTAATGTTTGTAACATTATGGATATGCCAGATAATACTAATGGATTCCAATTCAAAATGCTGAATTAAGCATTTATCCTTCCTGTAATTATTGCGGCACACAAGTAATATTCACTTTTAATAAATGCTTGGGTCCTATATAGGGAAGAATAAGGTCTTTTCTTTTATGCGGTAAATATAGTAACAAATAAAATACATGACTGAAACTTCTTTAATTTTCCTAATTATTTTTTACTCAGGAAACACGAGTTTACTCTCAAATAAAGCATAGTATTTTATTAATATACTAACTAATAGATGCTATGATTTTATGTGATTACTTTCCCATGGTAATTAAAGCAATTTTAAAGTTGATGAAGAGGTTAACATCACTAAGTCAAACCACACCAAATCTAATTTGAAATTAAGATCATGAATAAGTCATGAAAGGGTTCTGGGGACATGCTTTGCACGAGAGTCTATTGGCTTCTTTCAAATTATGAGTATTTGTTTACATTTTTAAAAATCTTCCAGAGAGAAATGTTTTGCCAAGTTATCTGCTGGGCATCCAGTATGAAAGGTTTCCCCCGTGGTCCTTGGCATGAAGTAGGTTAAGTACCCAAAATATTTTGTTTGGAACTAAGAGTACATGTTTAGGAAACCAAGGATGTTCATGATTACAGTTGCTTGGGATTAGGGCACCAGCCTGAATGAAATCCAAGAAGGATTTTAAATATTGCAGCACCATTTTTCTGTTTTACTGAATAATTGGTAACACTAGATTACAAGATTTGCAAGCCCCCAAGTTGCTGTATTTTCATAGGGAAAAGGTTCCTTTCATTCAAGCTTAATAAGCTTGGCCTATATCAGCTTTTCTCACATCAGCCCAAGTGTCACATTTGGGCTGGGGGAAGCTTGTTAGCAGTAATTACCAGCAGTAGGTTCTATTATTTGCCAAAGTAATTTTCACCGCTAAGTACCACCGAAACTGCCTCAAGCCTTTAATTTTTTCCCTTCCTCTTGCCTTCCTTTGCTTCCTTTTAGTTTAGTGCATTTTCCCATGATACTGCTCTCTGTGGTGTGGGACAAGGCAAAGGCAAGGCACTGGGTATCAATGTGCTCCTGAGACATGGGGTCAGGCCTAGCGAAAGCCTTTCACAAACAGAGCCTGAACTCTATTAGAGATGCAAATCCACTCTCTGAGTAAGGATTGTTTCAGCCGCATAATGGGGCCAAGGAATTCCACAGCAGCTCTCCTTTCAGCACAGGCCCTTTGTCTGCGTCTTAGCAAATTTCAGCAGCCTGTTTAAACTCCAGCTATTGTCCCCTTGGCTTCATTCGTTTCTCTGCCTGCCACAAACTCACAATGGACTGATATGAACATCTTTGTTATTGCTTTTGTACTGTATATCAGAGTAATGTTTCATCAGATTGAGGCCTAGGAGGAAGAATTAAACCTGTACTACACAGAGCATGATGAATTGCAGGATTTACATATCATTTTGAGACGTTGGGGATGGGGGTCTTTGCTAATGCTGTTGTGTCTCAAAGGATGTTGTCCGAAGACAGAGTGACAGAAAAGGAAGTGATTTAGATAGTCCCTGACAGCTTAATACACAAAATACAGGCAAATTGTGGAAATTCACAGGCATCTTATCATTTTCCTATACAAGATAGAGTTGATTCGGAATCTTAGAGTGGTTCACATGATGTGGTAATCTCATGTCCTCTTTCAGAATTTAGGATGTAGAACGTAGAATAGAATACTGATAATTTAGATTCCATTATTTTTTATTTGCATAAAAACTTCTCATGTTGAAAACCAAGCTTTCAATGTTAATAATAGGAGTCACTTCCAAAATAAATAATCACTTTATTTATAATATCAAGTGTTTCCTTACCCAGTGTTAAGATTTTTCTGAGTATGTATTTTTAGAAATCATGTTCAAGCAATCTATAAACTATGAAATAATTTTTCTTCCAATATTAAAAGATTTTCATAAAGAAATATTCAGCACATGCTAGAAAGTGTTTAATAACTCGTTGCCCCAGGGGAGAACAAAACTGTTGTGTACATACTGCTACCATGGTCAGTTTCAATCTGCCAATATCAGGTCACTGAATGTGGAGTTGGGGAAAAATGTACCCAGCTGGCTTCAGGGAGTCTTACTAGCCAACTTCAGGACAAAACTGTGAATATCTGATTGCATTTTACACTACTTTCGTATTAAACAACAGCTTTTTCAATGATCTTTCAAACTTGGGTGAACAATGCTATAGAGATGCATAGAATTGATGGATAATAGTGCTTAAAATGCTACAATCATGGTGGGTTATCATCTGAGATATGTCACTTTTATGGTTGACGTAATTTATGTGTAAACCATTTGCTTTTTCCCCTTAATTTTTTGCAACCACTCTCTCTGGGCACTGTATGTGATTGGCATCAAAATAAATGGGTAGAAGTGAGTCTGAATAGACTCATTCCATATGCTTCAAGTTTCCAAGAGGCAGACAGTTGGGACAGAAGAATTTTTTTCATTTCTTGGTTAAAAAAGAAGAATCATTTATTTGATGAATTCCAATAAATATACTTAAAAGATAAAATGATATACCTTCTATTTGTATGCACATAAAGATGGCAAGACTCCACATGGATATCTACTTGTGATAAATAGGAGATTAAGAAAAATGGTTCTTGAAAGTTTGTGCTTTTTTTAATTTCAAAATTGTCTATACATCTCTGAATACACAGTGCAGTTTCATACTTTCATACAACGGCATCTGCTGTTCCTTGTATTTTGAGTGCTTTTCTATCACACTTACAAATTCTTCAGTGAGCTGTCACCTTTCTCGTATAAAAGTCTCTTCTGATATATATCTTACATTATTTGAACCCATGTTTTCTCCCCTATTAGGTGGTTGGCCCCTTAAAGAGAAGCCCGATGGGTTATTCAGCTTTCTATCACCAAAACAGAGTAAAGTGTCTTAACACATAGTGGCCAAACTAAAATTAATTGAATCATAAAGTAATGCCCTCTTTTCCCTTTTTCTATGTCATCACATTTTTTGTATTGATCCCTGTTTTTTTTTTTATCTTTGCAATTTCAGAATCTTAAATATCGTCACCAATTACCTGTCAAAGTGATATTGTCTGAATAAATTACAGCAAAGTTAGACAACCTAATTTTATTACCTGTGTTTTTGGTTTGAATGTCCTTTTGACAGCGTGTATTGACTGCATTCGGAGCCTATAAAAGTGGTTTTTCTAACTTCGTCACGTTAATACCTTTAACCATATCATTGATTGAGTATCAAGATATGGAGCCTTTTGGTATTTAGTGTTTATGCACTTTTGAATAATTTGCACAATTTAAAAAATATGATAAGAGTCAAACATATATTTGTTACCTTTTCAGCTTGTTTCATAATTTCTTTAAAGTGTACCAAATCATATATGAAATAAGATATGCAAGAGCTACAGATTTTATTTTATATCATATCCTGTTCATGGCCCACTATTGAAGAAAGAACTCTACAAAAATGTTATTGCCAGAGTTAAGCAATGTCAGTGGTGAGTAATTTATTATTTTACCATTACCTTTTAAATTTCATTCTGAATCAGTATTTGATCATTTTACCCTTATATCATATGCCCCTTAAAGGAACCAAGGGGCAGGCCTTATCCATTACAAAAAATTAACTCAACAGGCTTAAATGTAAAATGCAAAGCCATACTAGATTTAGAAGAAAACACATGAGAAAATCTACATGATGCTGCAGCTGGGGATGAGCTCCTCGATACGATACCAAAAGAATGATCCATGAAAGAAAGAATAGATGGTAACACATGCTGGAGAGGATGTGGAGAAATAGGAACACTTTTACAGTATTGGTGGGACTGTAAATTAGTTCAACCATTGAGGAAGACAGTGTGGTGATTACTCAAGAACCTAGAAATAGAAATTCCATTTGCCTCAGCAATCCCATTACTGGGTATATATCCAAAGGGTTATAAATCATTCTATTATAAAGACACATGCACACATATGTTCACTGCAGTGCTGTTTACAGTAGCAAAGACCTGGAACCAACCCAAATGCCCACTGATGATAGACTGGACAAGGAAAATGTGACACATACGTATCATGGAATACTATGCAGCCATTAAAAAGGATGAGTTCATGTCCTTTGTAGGGACATGGATAAATCTGGAAACCACCATTCTCAGCAAACTGACACAAGAACAGAAAAACTAACACCACATGTTCTCACTCATAGGTGGGTGTTGATCAATGAGAACTCATGGACACAAGTAGGGGAGCATCACACACTGGGGTCTGTTGGGGGGGCATGGGGAGAGACAGTTGGTGGGTAGTGAGGTTGGGGAGGGATAACGGGGAGAAATGCCAGATATAGGTGATGGGTGATAGAGGCAGCAAACCACATTGCCATGTAGGTAATGATGCAACAATCCTGCATGTTTTGCACATGAACCCCAGAACCTAAAGTGCAATAAAATATTTTTTTTAAAAAAAAGAAAGAATAGATGGTATACTTTATTAAAATTTGAAACTTTTGCTCAACAAAAATACCATTAGAATGAAACAGCAAGCCACAGACTGGAGAAATATATTTGAAAAATAATCTGGAAAAGGACGTGTATTTAAAGCAGAAGGAGAACCCTAGCTCAACAATAAGAAACCAAATAGAATAAGATTGTGTGAAAGTTCTGAAGGACACTTCACTATTACGTCAAATGAGCATACAGAAATTACATACATCATTTGTCATTAGGAAAAGGAAGTTAAAAAACACAAGATAATTAAAATCCGAAAGATGTGACAACACACATTTCTCATGAGAATGCAAAGCAACAGTAACTCTCATTCAAAGTTAGTAGAAATGCAAAATGGTACAGTCATTTTGGAGGACAGTATGGTAGTTTCTTAGAAGCCTATACTTAGCCTTATCATGCAATCTAGCCATTGCTCTACTAGCTACTTACCATCTGATTTAAAAACTTACATACACATACGGACACTCAAGTGGAATATGAAAGTTATAGAAGACTTATGCATAACTGCAAAATTAAAGCAACAAAGATGTTCTTTATTAAATATATAGATGCATAAACTGTAGCACATAAATACAATAGAACACTATTCAATGAGTAAAGGAATGAACTATCAGGTCATGACAAAAGGAATACAGATGAATCTTAAATGTCTCTTGCTAAATTAAGGAAGTTATTCTGAAAAGTTTGCCTGTTGTATGATTCTAAATATATAACATTCTGGAAAATATAAGACTCTGGAAGTTCACTGGTGGCAAAGGAAATTTGGAGGTTGATGAAATTAGTCTGCCTGATACTCTAAGGGCACATACACAAAATAATGCATTTATCAAAGCCATAGAATATTACAGCATAAACATAGACTCTTAATATATACAATTTTTTTTAAATCATGTAGAAATTTGAGGGATTCCAGGATGGGATTCACACTGAAAAAATAATCTAAACATGCTGAAAAAGTATTAAATTTCCTTACTGATGGGATTAGGGAATAAAGGTGTTAATCTAAGTAATTTGCAAAATGAGTAGAGACTGTAAGATAAAAGGCAAAGGTAAATGTGCATGAGGGATGTACCCTAGTTGATAAAGTTGTTTCCCATGGAATACATGTCAGCACCACTATACATGTATATTGAGCACGTCTGACTGTGGAAGTGGGTGGCTACAGGCAAGCAAGGGAAAAGGCAAGAAAGATCCAGAGACTACCGAATTAGAGTTGGAGACATCAGTGCTGTAAGGAAGGAAAAATAACTTTTCCTTCTGCTTTAATAAGTTATTAGTTGGAATGGACCCTTGTAAGAAAAGCTAGATTAATAAACGAAAAACAAACAGAAATTCACTAACATGTTTATTTCATATATACATGGGAGATACTCAGCGAAGAACTAGTTCTCAAATAGATGCCTTTGGATTCAGCATATGTATTATGGTATCTTCAACAAAGAACAATAAATTTTTAGAGAAGTGGCAAGACAAAGGAAAAAGACTTTGAGTCTCTTGTGGTAGCAACTTGTGGAAAAGGCAAATAAATGCCAGATAAAAGCTACTTAGTAAAACTTGTTGGTCAAATTCCTCTTGGTAACATCTCTTGAACCAAAAAGATCCAAAGTCTTCAGTAGTTGACCTTTGTTCTCCCTGGTATAGGTTGAGGGCAGCATATCTTGGGTCTTGAAGACTTATGCCCTGCTCTTAGACAAATAAAGGGAGGACAGAGAGATTTTCTACATCTACTTGTTCTTAAATGCTTCCATCTCGACAATCCTTTATATTTTGGGGATGTATATTCTGGTCTCCCACAGTATGAACTCATGTATTCATGTACTCATTTAGCTTAATATAAATACAAACAAAATATTGAGGATATGTATATATGCATGGGGATTCTAAACACATATATGCCCTTGCCGTATCAGCTAAGAGAGCCACGGGACTACTCCAGTGTCACTGAACACATGTAGGTCACAGATCTTGGTTTATAATACCAGTCTCTAGAAATAGAAACCAGGACTCCTTGGAGAAGTGGCTGATTCTAGGGCTGAGACAGAACATGTAAAAGATAAATCTAGAACCAGAAAGTAGACAAGTGCAAAAGAAAAAAAAAAACACAAAAAGACATACACTCGAAAATACAATAATGGAGGTATGTCAGCTAGACACAGAAGCTAACTAAAAGAGCATCCCATGGTGAAAGCTAGAACAATTTGAGCAGAACATAAACATTGTGGTACTGAATTATAATAGAAGCTATGAAATAAAAACCCATCGTCTGATAGTGACATAAATAAATGAGCAAATAATCAAATGAATCAGGGAGAGAGGACAAATAGCTGGTGCAGAATAATTTGAAATAATTTACATAGAAGCTCTGCCCCAAAGAGGTGTAACATTACTCTCCACTTCTTAAGTGTGATCATTTCAAGTGCACAATGATCGTTGTGACTCATTTCAACTGTAAAGTATGGAAAGGGAGAGAAAAATCGTAACATCACAGCAGAGAAACCTGACAAACACTACCTTGTGAAAGTGATCAAGGTAAATAGCAAAAGGAATTAGCCATATGTACACTGTGTACTCTTTTGAACTTGGTCAACATAATAAAAGGTTTAAAATTGTTTTTAAAAAATGTAAGGAAACAATTGAGAAGTTCATTATATAACTGCATCTAAGAGGAAAATAATTATAGAGGGAAAATGTTGGAGAAATAAATAATATTACAATCACGTCACAGTTCAAAACTGAACAAAATGATTACCTTCAGTTTTATATTATTTTTAACTAGATAATTATATATATATTTATAAATACAATGTGATGTTTTGATACATGCATACATTGCGAAATAATCAGATCAAGCTAGTACTCATATGATATGATTAAAATGGCATTTTACCTCTGTGATCTTCCTTTTAAAAGCCTGTAATTCAGCCTTGCCATGAGAACAATATCAGACAAACCCAAAGGAGTTACATTCTACAGAGTTCCCTTTTAGGACGTTTCAACTGTCAAGATCACCTAAAACAAGTGAAATCTAAGAGCTGTCTAGTAAAGCAGAGGCTTAGAAGATACTATGATTCAATGCTATGTGGTGTTGTGCATAGATCCTGAAACAGAAAAAGAAAGCTAGCTAAGGAATATAGAAATCTGAATGAATTATACATGTATATTAACAGTGGATAATCAATGTCTCATATTATAAATATGCCATACTAATATAAAATATCTATAATACAGAAGCAGTGTGGGACATGTAGGATCCCTCTAATAGCTTCTTAACTTTTCTGTAAATCTGAAACTATTCTTTTTCTTTTAATCTGAAAGTATTTTAAACTTAAAGATTTATTTAAAACATGAAAAAAAAGTTCAAAATTTTGTGAAAGTTGACATAAAACTAAAGTATAGGTGTTTCTGTCTCACTTCCTGTACTTGGCCCCATCTAAAAGTAATCATTTTGTTCATTTTTGAACTGTGATGTGATTATATTATTTATTTCTTCAACATTTTCTCACTACATTTTTACTCTTAGACACAGTTCTATGATGAACCTCTTGATTTTATTCTTTCCTTGCATTTTCTAAAAGAATCTTTTTTAAAACTTTTTATTACATGGGTCAATTTTCAAAACTGTCTCCAGGAAAGCTCATGTTAAAATTGCAGTGTTGAATAATGAGAACACATGGACACAGGAAGGAGAGCATCACACACTGGGGTCTGTAGAGGGGAACTAAGGGAGTGACAGCGGAGGGTGGGGACTTAGGGAGGGATAACATGGGGAGAAATGCCAGATATAGGTGATGGGGAGGAAGGCAGCAAACCGCATTGCCATGTGTGTACCTATGCAACAATCCTGCATGTTCTTCATATGTACCCCGGAGCCTAAAACTCAATAAAATATTTTTTAAAAATTATGGTCATATTACAAACCTGCAAAACAAAATGCAGATTTTAGGGTCCGCCCAAGCTATTTTTTGTGCTAGTCTAAGGTCAGATCCAGCAATCTGGATATATACAGACATTTCTGGTGAATTATTATACATTCCAAAATTGAAGAAAAACAGATCTAAGACATCTAGAGGGGTAGCATTTATTTATTCTTGTTTTTGTTTTTTCCTACATCCTTCCATTGATTTTATTTCTTGCATTGGAAGTTGCTTTGTAGAGAAAAAGAAAAATATTGGGTCCAATTAATTCCATCTGCCTTATTCTTGTTGCTCCTATAGGAATCGATAAGCATGCTAAAACTTGCTAATGAGTATATTTTATAAATATCAACTATTTTAAATAAAGATTTTCAAATTTTAACTGTTTCTCTTACATTTGCAATTTCTTTTTCAAAAAGTATTCTATTATCAGTATACTTTCTAAATGTTTAGTGTTCTGAATTTTTCAGTTCTGTCTATAATGCACTTAAAAAACAGTATTTTTCTTTTTTAAAAAAGTTTTCAAAGTGTTGATCATTCTTTTTGTAACTTTATTGAGGTATAATTGATATACAATTGCACGTATTTAATGTATACATTTTGATGAGATTTGGCCACCCCCTATAATGCTACCCCCAAAAGTATTAAAACATATTTATTGCTGACAAAGCATTTCTGGTGTTCCCTTGTAGTGGTTTTTGTTTGATTTTGTTCTGTAGTAAGAACGCTTAACATGAGTTCTGTTCTGTTAAACATAAAGTGCACACTGCAACATTGTTAACTATAGCCTCTATGTTGTACAGAGATCTGGAATGTGCTAAACTTGCATAACCGAGTGTTCGTAATTACGAGCAACACCCTGCCATTTTCTCCTTTCCATAGCCTCTAACAAACACCATTTGATTCTGTACTTTTATGAGTTTGGCTATTTTAGATGTGTCATGTATTTTATGCATCAATCGTACCAGTTGTACTTTGCTTTTTCTGTTTCCATAGAATATGTATTTAAATAATTAACCTACCTTGCATTTTCTTATAGTTTAATTATGAATTATGAGTTAATTTGTATTACTTTGAGATACATCTTATTTTCTGAAAATATAATAATGAATAGTAGCAAATCACCATCTTTTTTTTTTTTAATTTTTATTGCATTATAGGTTTGGGGGTACATGTGCAGAACGAGCAAGATAGTTGCATAGGTACACACATGGCAGTGTGCTTTGCTGCTTTCCTCCCCTTCACCCACACTTGGTATTCATCCCCAGGCTATCCCCCCCAGCCACCCCCTGCTGTCCCTCCCCCATTCCCCCCAACAGTCCATCTCACACCAGTTAGAATGGCAAATCACCATCTTTAATTGCCTCAAAGTTTCAAATTCTTAAACTATGTTACCTTTCCTAACATATATTTTCTTTCTTTTCATAGGCTTTTGGGGAACAGGTGGTATCTGGTTACATGACAAAGTTCTTTTTTTTAAAATTTTTATTGCATTATAGGTTTGGGGGTACATATGCAGAACGTGCAAGGTAGTTGCATAGGTACACACATGGCAGTGTGTTTTGCTGCCTTCCTCCCCTTCACCCACACTTGGCATTTATCCCCAGGCTATCCCTCCCCAGCCCCCCGCACTGTCCCTCGCCCATTCCCCCGAATAGACCCCAGTGTGTACTAGACTCCCTCCCTGTGTCCATGTGTTCTCATTTTTCTCACCCGCCTAAGAATGAGAATATGCGGTATTTCTTTTTCTGTCCTTGTGTCAGTTTGCTGAGAATGATGTTCTCCAGATTCATCCATGTCCTTACAAAGGACACAAACTCATCATTTTTGATTGCTGCATAATATTCCATGGTGTATATGTGCCACATTTTCCCAGTCCAGTCTATCATCGATGGGCATTTGGGTTGGTTCCAGGTCTTTGCTATTGTAAACAGTGCTGCAATGAACATTCATGTGCATGTGTCCTTATAGTAGAATGATTTATAGTCCTTTGGATATATACCCAGTAATGGGATTGCTGGGTCAAATGGAATTTCTATTTCTAGGTCCTTGAGGAATCGCCACACTGTCTTCCACAATGGTTGAACTAATTTACACTCCCACCAACAGTGTAAGACTGTTTCTATTTCTCCACATCCTCTCCAGCATCTGTTGTCTCCAGATTTTTTAATGATCGCCATTCTAACTGGCATGAGATGGTATCTCAATGTGGTTTTGATTTGCATCTCTCTAATGACCAGTGATGATGAGCATTTTTTCATGTGTTTGTTGGCCTCATGTATGTCTTCTTTTGTAAAGTGTCTGTTTATATCCTTTGCCCATTATTGAATGGGCTTGTTTTTTTCCTGTAAATCTATTTGAGTTCTTTGTAAATTCTGGATATCAGCCCTTTGTCAGATGTGTAAATTGCAAAGATTTTTTTCTCATTCTGATGGTTGCTGATTCACTCTAGTGACTGTTTCTCTTGCCATGCAGAAGCTGTGGAGTTTGATTAGGTCCCATTTGTCTATTTTGGCTTTTGTTGCCAATGCTTTTGGTGTTTTGTTCATGAAGTCCTTGCCTACTCCTATGTCCTGAATGTTTTTGCCTAGATTTTCTTCTAGGGTTTTTATGGTGTCAGGTCTTATGTTTAAGTCTTTAATCCATCTGGAGTTAATTTTAGTGTAAGGTGTCAGGAAGGGGTCCAGTTTCTGCTTTCTGCACATGGCTAGCAATAAAAAACGATAAAGGGGAAATCACCACAGATTCCACAGAAATTCAAACCATCATCAGAGAATACTACAAACAACTCTATGCACATAAACTAGTAAACCAGGAAGAAATGAATAAATTCCTGGACGCCTATGTCCTCCCAAGCCTAAACCAGGAGGAAGCCAAAACTATGAATAGACCAATAACAAGGTCTGAAGTTGAGGCAGCAATTAACAGCCTACCACACAAAAAAAGCCCAGGTCCAGATGGGTTCACAGCCGAATTCTACCAGGCACACAAAGAGGATCTGGTACCATTCCTTCTGAAACTATTCCAAATAATTCAAAAAGAGGGAACCCTTCCCAAATCATTTTATGAGACCAACGTCATCCTGATACCAAAACCCGGCAGAGATTCAACAAGAAAAGAAAACTTCAGGCCAATATCCATGATGAACATTGATGCAAAAATCTTCAATAAAATACTGGCAAACCGATTGCAACAGCACATGAAAAAACTTATCCATCATGATCAAGTAGGATTCATCCTGGGGATGCAAGGCTGGTTCAACATATGCAAGTCTATAAATGTAATTCACCACATAAACAGAAGCAAAAACAAAAACCACATGATTATCTCAATTGACGCAGAGAAGGCATTTGACAAAATTCAACAGCCCTTTATGCTAAAAACCCTCAATAAACTTTGTACTGATGGAACATATCTCAAAGTAATAAAAGCTATTTACGACAAACCAACAGCCAATATCATACTGAATGGGCAAAAACTGGAAGCATTCCCTTTGAAATCTGACACTAGACAAGGATGCCCTCTCTCACCACTCCCATTCAACATAGTACTGGAAGTTCTAGCCAGAGCAATCAGGCAAGAAAAAGAAATAAAGGGTATTCAATTAGGAAAGGTGGAAGCCAAATTGTCTCTATTTGCAGACGACATGATAGTATACCTAGAAGACCCCATCACCTCAGCCCAAAAACTCCTGAAACTGATAAGCAACTTCAGCAAAGTCTCAGGATATAAAATCAATGTGCAAAAATCACAAGCATTCCTATACACCAATAACAGACTTAAAGAGAACCAAATCAAGAATGAACTGCCATTGACAAAGTTCTTAAGAGGTGATTTGTAAGATTTTGGTGCACCCATCACCCGAGCAGTGTATGCTGAACCCAATTTTTAGTCTGTTATCCATCACCCCATCTCCATCCTTTCCCTCAAATCCTTGAAGCCCATTGTGTCATTGTGTCATTCTTTTGTATTTCTGTCCTCATAGCTTAGCTTCCACTTATGAGTGAGAACATACAATGTTTGGGTTTCCATTACTGAGTTACTTTACTTAAAATAATAGTCTTCAGTTCCATCCATGTTCCTGCAAAGCCATTATGTGTGTGTGTGTGTGTGTGTGTGTGTGTGTGTGTGTGTGTGTGTGTACAGGTGTTGAAGAGGATGTGGAGCAATAGGAATGCTTTTACACTGTTTGTGGGAGTGTAAATTAGATCAACCATTGTGGAAGACAGTGTGGCAATTTCTCAAGGATCTAGAACCAGAAATATCATTCGACCCAGCAATCCCATTACTGGGTATATACCCAAAGAATTATAACCATTCTGCTGTAAGAATACATGCACACGTATATTTGTTGCAGCATTATATACAATAGCAAACACCTGGAACCAACCTAAATGTCCATCGATGGTAGACTGGATGAAGAAAATGTGTCACATATATACCATGCAATATTATGCAGCCATACAAAAGAATGAGGTCATGCCATTTGCAGGGACATAGATGAAGTTGAAAATCATTATTCTTATGAAACTAACACAGAAACAGAACACCAAACACTGCATGTTCTCACTCATAAGTGAGAGTTGAATAATGAGAACACATGGACACAGAGAGGGGAACATCACACACCAGGGCCTCTCGTGGCATGGGGGTCAAGGGGAGGGATAGCATATAACTAAGGCATGTGGGGTTTAAAATCTAGATAATGTGTTAATGGGTGTGGGTAACCACCATGTCAGGTGTATACCTATGTAACAAACCCGAACACCTTCACGTGTATCCTAGAACTTAAAATATAATAAAAAAGAATATTTTGATTACATTAAACAAGACTCCTGATTTTGCTACCTTTTTTTTAAGAAGCATGTTTCTTTATATATTTGGTTTCTTCCAGTTTTAATTCATAACACATATCTCTTAAGCTGGTGTTTGTTACTTAACATCCTGGACCTTTAGATAAAAACCTACAAATCCTTCTTTCTGATCCCACATTGTCGACTCTGTTGATTTTGTTTTACTCCAAACTTAGTCTGTCTGAATTTCACTAACCCTCTGATATCTTTATTCACTAAGATACTAATACATCTCTACTTAGTAATACTCTAACACTTCAAATTTAGAATATCTACATTGACTTAATCTTTTTTCTGTCCCAACTCTGCTCTTTCTGTGGAGAGAGTGTTTTAACATTTAGTTGATGGCATCACTATCCTTTAAACCAGAAACCTAAATGTCATCTTTATTTTATTATCTTCTCTTGTCCTACACGTCGAAGTTAATACCAAAATATAACTAAATTGTCTCTACCTCACCCTTTCTTTTCTTTTCGGTGAGTACTATTTTAAATCAAATTCTTATTTCTCAGCTGAAATGATCTGGAGATCACTTTGGATTCCCAAAGCATAATTATCATCAGTAACAATCCACGTCAAACATTATAAATTGTGATTAATAAGTTGAATTGACATGGTTTATTGAAAACATCCATAGGCTTCTTGTTAAGCAAGTGACGATAGATGACCTTCTGCAAGAATTTGTCAAACTTGGTGAACTGTATCATTGTCACATTTCCCAATTCAGAGTCAACCATCTGTTGGCCAAAATTAGTGATTTAATGATAGTTAAGACATCCAATCAAATGATCTATTTTGGGATATATATATATATATACACATGCGTGTGCATGCACACACACACACACACACACACACAGAGACTAGGTAGTTTAAACAATAGAATATTTGTGTTTATTTTCTCCTGAGGCATCACTCCTTGGCTTATAGATTGCCATGTCATCTCCATGTCTTCATATGGTCTTGCCTTGGTGTCTGTCTTGTAATCTATTCTTTCTATAGGGCACCAGTCAAATTGTATTAAAACGGATTCTAATGACGTCATTCTAATTTTATCACTGATTTTAATATCCTGTTTTAAAAACAGTCACATTCTGAGGTACTGGGGGCAAAGACTTCAACATATGAATTTTGAAGGGCCAGAATTGAGTCTATCTGTCATCTATCTATCTATCTATCTATCTATCTATCTATCTATCTATCTATCTGTCTGTCTATCATCCACATGTTTCATAAACAGGGAGGAATGAGTACCTGTGCTGCTTTAGATGAAGATGAAATTATTTATTGAATTTTAATTTTGTTAAGTACTTGAGGATACCGAGTTGAATAAGAAAATAATATATGGATCTAAGGTAAAAAGGCACGTACCTTATGAAATGCTATGGGCACTATCATTGTGATAAGCGTAGGTGTGATGGAAGCACAGATAAGTGAGGCAACTACTTGCAGACTTCAAGCAGGATCATTCTCCCTGTGATAGGTTTGTCTCTATCTTTCTGCAGGGTTGCTGTTGCACAAACTGTCAGTAGTGAAACCCTCTGTTTGTCTAATCATATTTTTGCTTACTATCTCCTATTCTTAGCATAAACATCCCTATTTCTGGAAATACATCTTCCCGTACTCCCAGAGTGCCTACTTTTTACTTTCTATGACAGCCCTCACTGAATTTATTGTATTTTTAAAAAGAGTTACAATTCTTGCTTGAATGTAAGATTAATTTTTAATAATATTTTAATTAATATACTTTATAAATTATTTTAGTGTCCCCAGTAGCTGACACTGAATATGGCACTTTTCATGTTTGTGAACAGATGTGAGTGAATTCATGCAAAATCTCCACTGGATAGCAATTAGCCCCTTCATATTAATCAAAATTTTATGTTGTTTTCTTAAAGTTCAAAAATAATAAAAAGTGTTCACAGTGTTTTTCTCCCTTAAACAAACTTCATGATGCTTCCTTCAGTATTATGACCTTCTTTGTTGCCGGAAGGCAATACTGTGACTCCTTTGCTTTTCAAATATGTGTATACATATGAATATTATTCATAAATGTGTCATACTTTCTTTTCAAACTTTTTTATTGAAATGGGTTTTTAAATGTATTAACCTGTGAAGTTTGTTTACTACTGGGTTCATGTGCCTCCTTAGTGCATCTCAAAACACTCTTTGGAAAGGTGAGGTTAGGAGATTGAATAAAAATAAAACTGTAAAACTGATGTCTTCACTTTCATGTTTAGATTGCAGCTTCTAACTGTGTCGAGTTTCCTTTATTTCTTTCAGAGTTGGGTGAAGGGGAGGAAGGCAGCAGAGCACACTGACATGTGTGTACCTATGCAACTATCTTGCACACTCTGCACATGTACCCCAAAACCTATAATGCAATAAAAAATTAAAAAATTAAAAAAAAAAAAAGAATACAGGGCATTCTTCATAATGTTTGAATCTGTGGTTTTCATTAACAACACATTCATCAATAAGCCTTTTAATTTTAAATTTAAATTTGTGTAACTCCAACTATTACATTTCTAGATATTTTGCCTTCTAGAAAAGGGATACCGGCCGGGCGTGGTGGCTCAAGTCTGTAATCCCAGCACTCTGGGAGGCCGAGGCGGGTGGATCACGAGGTCAAGATATCGAGACCATCCTGGTCAACATGGTGAAAGCCCGTCTCTACTAAAGATACAAAAAATTAGCTGGGCATGGTGGTGCGTGCCTGTAATCCCAGCTACTCAGGAGGCTGAGGTAGGAGAATTGCCTGAACCCAGGAGGCGGAGGTTGCGGTGAGCCAAGATCGCACCATTGCACTCCAGCCTGGGTAACAACAGAGAAACTCAGCCTCAAAAAAAAAAAAAAAAAAAAGAAAAAAAAAAAAAAGAAAAAGAAAAAAGAAAGAAAGAAAAGGGATACCTAGGTCCTTGAACTGTTTTAATGCCCCCAGTTTAGCCTTCATTTCCTGTAATCTCTCTTGGGTTAATTATTTCTTGGTAATCAGATCACCAGTTTCAATTTTAAAGTACTTCTAAGTAAGGGTTTCAAGGTGAGATCTTACATATTAAACAAAGCAATTCCTCCCACAAAATAGGCTTCGTTGCTCTTAAAAATGAAAGATCATGAAAGAAGAGTTAGAAAACTGTTTCATTAAAAAATATTCACTTTCATTCCTGCAATGGAATTAGCACTACTTCAATTGTAACTAAAAAATATTATATTTTACCATAAATATAGGAATTATGTTATAGATAATAATCAAAACAAAAGTGGGTGTTGAACATTGAGAACACACAGACACAGGGAGGGGAACGGCACACACCAGGGCCTGGGGCCTGCGGGACTAGGGGAGGAATAGCAGGGGGTGTGGGGATTGGGGGGATAGCATTAGGAGAAATACCTAATGTAGATGGTGGGGCCATGGATGCAGCAAACCACCACCATGGCACATGTATACCTATGTAACAAACCTGCAGGATCCGCACATGTACCACAGAACTTGAAGTATAAGAAAGAAAAAAAGAAAGAAAGAAAGAAAGGAAAGAAAGAAAGAGAAAGAAAGAAAGAAAGAAAGAAGAAAAGAGCTTATTATTATATTAGCTTTTACATCATTTATTAATTAAAAAAGGAAAGAAAGAAAGGAAAGAAAGAAAGAGAAAGAAAGAAGAAAAGAGCTTATTATTATATTAGCTTTTACATCATTTATTAATTATTAATATCCAATAGTTATTGCTTATTAATTATGTTAGCTTTTGAACAGTTCTTTAAAGTTCTTTGTGATAGGAACTACTTCTTAAATATTTGTATGTTCCTCTGACCTGTGCCTCATCTCGCACTCATTAGCCACAGCACATAATATCGTGTGAGGTATATTCTGATTATATATTTTAAAATTCTGAAGGTAAAAATAATTATTTTTACTACATAAAGATAGATAATATTGCAGGTTTTTGGAATAGTACTTATATAGAGAATGAAGTGAATGAATACCATGTGCTTTGGATACTTTTAAATGATTTGAACAATCTGTAAAACTTAATTCTACAGACATTGCTAATATTTGCATTACTTAATGTTTTAATGGAAATATCCTTAGTCTTTGTCTTTGGAGCTCATTCTCTTCATTGTAACATTTCCTAATGCTGCCTATTTAGCAGTGTTTTATGTGGTTGTCTTGGCACCTAATCAGAAGAGGAAGGCATAAAATTCATACAATTATCTAACCTTGTTCTTATTCTAGAGACAGATCTCCCCTTAAGGATCAATTTCTGAGAATCCAGACACCTGGGTTTTTTTTTGAAAAAACCCTAGAGGACAGCTCCTAATCATCTTTTAGTATTCACATAAAAATGGAATATGGTTTTAAACTTTAAAAAATGACATTAGTATTCCTCATACCCATAGTTGTGTGTGTGTGTGTGTATATATATGTGTGTGTGTGTGTGTGTGTGTGTGTGTGTGTGTGTGTGTGTGTGTATTTCTGAATAAATTTAGGCTCTTTTTGAGATGGAATATGCAGAGTCTTGGAACTGGATAAAACAGCAAAATATTGCCTCTCTAATAAGAGTGAGAACTTTAATATTATTCCTGCTTTAGGACCAAATAGGCCATGAATTGCATAAGTTTGTATCAAATACCTCTGTTATATTAAATACAACAATGCCACATAACTGCAATTCCATAAACATTTATTATGTGACTCATAAGTGAGATACTATGGGTAACACAGTAAATGCCATAATTATGTGATTACAAAATATAATTTATCTAGGAAATTATTTCATTTATATTAATAGAAATACCTATTCAAATGGCACTGGAAACTTTTGTGTGAAAATGAATTGTACTTTGAGATGGGTTAAAAATGTATCAGATTTTTACTTTTAGATGTGGAAGAAACGAAGAATGGCCAATAGCTTTCACACATAGCAAATGATTGTCACATACTTTAATATTCTCTATTTCTCTTCTGAGCAACTATATTCAGACTGAAATTATGTAACATTCTTAACGGATTCCTAAATTCTGGTATTATTTGCCCTAAATAGTTTCCTTGTTTATAATCTCCTCAAATTTTCTTAGCGATTCTTACAGGTAGTGGCTTAGAATGAATATGCCTCTCTGAATTGGATTACTGGATCTCATATGAAAGCAAATTCAGTGTCCTGTATATCGATAGGGAATTAATCTGTCATATTTTTATATGAGGTTCTAAAAGGAGGAAAGGGGCTGAGAGAATTTAATACTTAGCCTTTGAGCCCCGCAGTTAAATGCATTACTGACTTAATCAGACTTGTGAGGCACCTTCTCAGCTCTGTGGCAGAAAACTTAAAAGTAAATTTTAAGCCAAATAAATTTGCTTTGCTTTTCACACGAGCACATTTTATTTCACTTTGCTACTCCTTAGACAAATGTATTTTCTGTAGTGCTTACCACAATGGATTCTTTGGTTGAGATTTCTAAATGTCTTTGATCTCTTCAGATAAATGGCATTGAATGAGGACACTATTATAATAATTAGCACCATCTTCATCACATTGTAATTATACAAAGGATCAAATAAGAAGGAGCCAATCCTTTTAAATGCAACACATTTAAATCCACTCCAATTCTTTGTGAATATATTCATGCAGTATACCAGCTTTCCTCCATAAGGGTCACTTTCAATTACAGGCATGAATTTATTTATTCATCAGTTCACAAAAAGCAACTAGATAGGTTAACCAGTAAAAGACACCTTCTCTCGTGGAATATATAAATAAGCCTCTAACAAAAAGACCTGTTCGACTCTTAATGATGAATTTCCTTGTCTGTTTGTAGCTATATCATTGTCTTGCTGTGAATTTGATGTATGTACATTTACATTATGCTTCCACTGAAGACTCATTTTTTGCCTAGACGACAGTCACATAATTGGCCTCATCAGTTTATGTGGACATAATTGTGACTTTAAAATTTCCTAATTAAAATAAGTTTATATTCTGCTAAATATTATTTATGTATAAGAAAATCATTGATGAACATTTACCAATTATAATAAGCATTTATCCTGAGATACAGTTAATAATTAATTACCAGGTACTCCTTAAAATAATCATAGGAAAACCTCAGTCTTTAGTGTCATGCATTTATTATTGATGTATTTGAGTAAAACCCTTTCTTTTCTTTCTTTTTTTTTTTTTTTTTTTTTTTTTTTGAGATGGAGTTTTGCTCTTGTTACCCAGGCTGGAGTGCAATGGCACGATCTCGGCTCATGGCAACCTCTGCCTCCTGGGTTCAGGCAATTCTCCTGCCTCAGCCTCCCGAGTAGCTGGGATTACAGGCACGTGCCACCATGCCCAGCGAATTTTTTTTTTTTTTTTGTATTTTTAGTAGAGACGAGGTAACCCTAACCCTTTCTTTACCAAGTAAAACCCTCTTCTTTTATGTGTTACTTCAGGTAACTAATGTGAAACATTTTACTGTTATATACTTATAATGACTAATTTTTACATGAATTACCCTCTGTAACCCATTTATTTGATTTTAGTTTATCTACACTCAACTAATATGTGTGTACACTAATAAACATGTGCACTACTCTATGTGTAAATATATCTGTTCACTACTAAAGTAACTAAGAAGTAATTGATGAACTGCTTCTTGTACTATATTTAGACAATGGTACAAATTCTTAGCCCTCATATATAAAGCTAATTTGTCTTTCTGAAAACCTGCCCTCCAACTTTATATTTAATCCTCTGCCATTTAAAGAGATGCTTTCCTATCTTTTCAATTTCTTTTTCCAAATACTGATGTTTTATCATTTTGTCCTCAAATTGATTTTTAAATATGTTTGTGATATTTGCAACTAGATTTAAATGAGAACTTTTTCATTTTGGAGAGGATGGAATAGGGAAAAGGAAGTGCAAGAAAAATCACTTCTCTTTAAGCTCTTATTAGTGTATCTTCAAGGTTACTTATAATTTTAAATTTAATCTTGCAAAAAATGGAAATAATCTATTGCACACTTTATAAAACCTGACACGGTGTTTTTAAAAGTAGATCTAAAAATAATTTAGTTTTAGGTTGGTTTTTATGCACAGTATAATGTGTGTATGCTATATTTTTATGCAAAGTATAAAGTATAATATCAAAAATTTTAGTCACCAGATTTAAAAACAAAATGTAGGCACAACTATCTTGTAATGAAACAAGAATATTTTAAATGCTATCATACATATATTAATATTTTATTAATAATGGAAACACCAAAGACATTAGAAACAAATGCAACAGCTTCAAGACCCTTTTAACAGACACTTCTCTTTACAAGGTACAGTGAAGTTGACTGAATAATTAAGAGAAGCTATTCTCTGAGCTGACAGATGCTCCTGAATCATGCTATGACACGATTGTGATGTGTTTTTATCAGGCCCACTTTAGATTGCAGAGAAAAGCATGATTCTGCCTTCACATGGCACACTTCCAACAGAGTCTCTCCAAACCTACCCATTTTATGGGTGAAGAAGCCAATGATATCCTGGGCTTTAAGTGTCTTAGTGAACGTGTTCTTAGTGAATGGCGAACAGTAAAAGGGGATGGAGGAGAAACATCTCTCTCTCTCTTTTTTTTTTTTTTTTGAGACGGAGTTTCCTCTTGTTACCCAGGGTGGAGTGCAATGGCGCGATCTCGGCTCACCGCAACCTCCACCTCCTGGGTTCAGGCAATTCTCCTGCCTCAGCCTCCCGAGTAGCTGGGATTACAGGCACGCGCCACCATGCCCAGCTAATTTTTGTATTTTTAGTAGAGACGGAGTTTCACCTCGTTGACCAGGATGGTCTCGATCTCTTGACCTCGTGATCCACCCGCCTCAGCCTCCCAGAGTGCTGGGATTATAGGCTTGAGCCACCGCACCCGGCAGCATCTCTCTCTTTTTTTTTTAACACCTATATTTGTCAGGAATGATACAAAGCACTATGAGTTTTATTTCATGTCATCTTTAAACTATAAGTTCGATTCTAATCTTACATATGAGGAAAACCTATAAACAGGGTCAGATACACAATGCAAAGGAACATGCAAAGCCACTTGTTCACAAAGGAGGAAAAAAGGTTTTCCTTTCTTCGGTAGTTTTTTTCTTGACTTACCATAGTGTCTTTTATTTGCTGTTTAGTGTCACCTTACCTTTAGGACAGGAACTGGTGTCCCTTTTGTTTAGTTATTTAATATCTGACATGCTTCTGTTGAATATATGCTCCAGGAACTCATGGAGCAAGTTAATTTAAATGAAAATATTTATAAATGTTCAAGACAGAATCTGATTTTTATAAATGTTCCTGAGACAGAATCAGAGTGAATAAATTTATCTGAGTTTTAGGGTTCTGATCTATTTGCACCTACTTCAGCACCATATTTCTGGTGGCTAATGTTGACATTCTTCATTTAAGACAAAAATTTTCAAATTGCTCATAAGACTAACTTGAGTCAATTGGTAAAAAGCATTCTGATTTACCATTCCCCACCTCTAGAACATTTTAATGCAATTGGGCAACTAGAGGTCTAGTTTTCGAATGTCAGTCATACATCACCATTCTTTTTTTTTTCTTTCTTCAATATGTCTCTTTTTTTTTAATTGACACAATAAAAGGGGGAGCAATAGCCTTTAATCCATAGAGAACCTATAATAAATGAGAAAATACATTATAATCACACATTGTCTTAAATACATCTCTGTGCATACACATAGCCCACACTAATTTTTAAAACGTGCCCTCCCAAACTTTTATATCCATATACATATATATTCTATGCTAACACACACACACACAAAGTGGTAACTATATGTATAATTCTAGGTTAATCAATAACACTCACTTACAGATACATATTATAGTTATCCTTCATGCCTGCTATAATTAGAGGAACACAATACGTGCTCATACTTATGTGCATATGTGCAATCTATTTCTACCCCCAGATACATAAACACTTTCAGAAATCAAAGTGATGGTTTAGTTGCAGAGTGCATGAGTTTGTGGTTCTAAGAAAGAGTAACTTGTTTGATAGATATACTAGAGTATCTCTTATAATCAAAGGAAAGCTAGGAAACCACTCCTCAGTGAAATAGAAACTTGACCAGCTGTAGGTAAGTTGGCATCGCAAATTTTAGATTTTTTTCCTCTTGAACTCTACCATTTTTTATGTATATATTATCGCATTTTAGGTTCTGGGGTACATGTGAAGAACATGAAGTATTGTTGCATCATACATGGCACATCACTCTCCTACATAGGCAGTCCAATGGCTTCTATTCTACACAAAACAAAATTGAAATTCATCGCTCTGGCCAATGAACCCATGTGTCAGTCCTCTTTAACTTTCTCTCTCACCACTCCCTCCCATGCCTGTCTGTTCAATCTACAGGTTTTTTAAGTGTCCTGTTTTTTTTTTTTTTTTTTGTAAATGTGAGGCTTATTTCTGCCTTTGTATTTGTGATTTTATGTGGCTCGAATGTCCTTCCTCTGATCTCTTCATGGAAACTGTTTTCTGGTCATTTAGGTCCTCTTCCGTTATTGTTTATGACAGAGGCCTTTCATTGGCCTCTATGAGAGAGCACACGAATTGAAGTTTCCCCTTTCCTGGTACGGTCTGTCACATCACTGCCATTTTGCTTTCATTAGCGTGTTAACATATAATATAAACATCTAAATTTATCTTGTTTATTATTTATTTAATCCCTTATTATCTTTGTGGAAAAGAAACTCGAGAAGATTATAGACCTAATTAATCATTTCTTTTTATGGCTCCACTGCCTAGGTCAGTGTCTGTCAATCAATACCTATGAATTCACATTTACACCACCCTTGACTTCCATGGTACTCTTGACACGCACCTGAATAATTGTCCTGAATTTATCTTAAAAAGGAAGATCATGGCACTTCCTTACCTATATCCCACTCTGATATGGCCATAATCAGAATATTTAAGCACCAAATAATTTAATACATCACATCCAGGGTAAAATATTCAGTGTTCTTTATAATGGTGATTAAGCAAAGAGAAGGATAGGTTGGAGATTAAGATAGAGTGAAAGTCAGATACATAATAAGAGTATCCACTGCATATATTGCTTGCTAATAATTATACTAGTAAGTTTAACTTTAATTTCCCCCAGAAAACCCTGTCTCCAAATACAGGTATACCTGAAAGATATTGTGGGTTCAGTTCCAGATTATCACAATGAAGTGCATATTGCAATAAAGCAAGCCACACAAGTTTTTTGGTTTCTCAGTGACTGCCTATAAAAATCTATATTTACACTATATTCTAGTGTTCAACAGTATTATATCAAAAAAATTCACATGCCTTAGTGAAAACTTAAGGTATTGCTTAAAAGTGCTAACAACCTTCTGAGCCTTTAGTGAGTTGTAATCTTTTTGCTGGTTCACGATCTTGCCCCAATGCTGATGGTGGCTAGTGGATCAGGGTGGTAGTTGCTGAAGGTTAGGATAGCTGTGGCAGTTTTTTAAAATAAGACAAATACAGTTTGCCCCATCATTTGACTTTTCCTTTCATGAAAAATTTCTCTGCAGCATGCAATACTGTTTGACAGTGTTTTACCCAAAGTAAAACTTCTTTCAAAATTAATCAGTCCTTACTCAGGCACGGTGGCTCAGGCCTGTAATCCCAGCAATTTGGGAGGCTGAGGTGAGTGAATCACAAGATCAGGCGTTCAAGACCAGCCTGACCAACATGGTGAAACCTGTTCTCTACTTAAAAGTACAAAAATTAGCTGGCCATGGTGGTGCGCACCTATAATCCCAGCTACTTGAGAGGCTGAGGCAGAAGAATTGCTTGAAACCAGGAGAAGGAATTTGTGGTGAGCCGAGAGCACATGACTGCACTCTAGCCTGGGTGATAAGAGTGAGACTCCTTCAAAAAATAATAATAAGCAGTCCTCTTAAGCCCTGTCTCAGCTTTATCAAGGAAGTTTAGATAATATTCGAAGTTCTTCATTGTAATTTCAACAATGTTCACAGCATCTTCACCAGGAGTAGGTTTCATCACGAGAAACAACTTTCTCTGCTTGTCCATCAAAAGCAACTTCTCGCCTGTTGTAGTTTTTTGTGAGATTGTGGCAGTTTAGTCACAGCACCAGATTCCACTTCCAATACCAGTTCTCTTGTTATTTCCACCATGTCTGCAGTTACTTCCTTCACTTAATTCTCAGACCCCTGAAGTCATCCATGAGGGTTGAAACAAATGTCTTTCAAACTCCTGTTAATGTTAATATTTTGACCTCCTCTCAAAAATTACAAATGTTCTTAATCGCATTTAGAATGGTGAAATATTCCCAGAAGCTTTTCAGTTTATTTCTATCAGATCTATCAGAAGAATAAATGTCTATGGCAGCTATATCTCACAAAATGTAGTCCTTAAATAATAAGCCTTGAAAGTCAGAATTCCTCATGATCTACGAGCTGGAGAATGGATGTTGTGTTAGCAGTAATGCAGTAATGAAAACATTAATCTCCTTATACCTCTCGATCATAACACTTGGGTGCTCAGGTACATTGTAAATGGACAGTCGTATATTGAAAGCAATCTTTTTTGTCTGAGTAGTAGGTCTCAAGTGTGGGCTTAAAATATTCAGTAAACCTTGTTTTAAACAGATGTATTGTCACTTGGGCTTTTATGTTCCGTTTATAGAACACAGACAGAATAGATTTAACATACTTATTAACATAATTAAGATTTTCAGAATAATAAAAGAGCATTGGTTTCAACTTAATGTCACCAGCTGCATTAGCCCCCTAATAAGAGAATCAGCCTATGTTTTGAAGCTTTGAAGTCAGACATTGACTTATCTCTCTAGATTTAAAAGTCCTAGATGAAATCTTTTTCCAATATAAGGCTATGTCACCTACATTAAAAATCTGTTTTTTGATGTAGTCATTTTCATGAAATATGTTAGCTTGATCTTCTGGAAATCTTGCTGCAGCTTCCACATCAGCACTTGGTACATCACCTTGCACTTTTATGTTATAGAGACAGCTTCTTTCTTTAAACCTCTGCTAGCTTCAGACACATTTTTCTTCAGCATCATCACCTCTCTCAGCCTTCACAGAATTGAACAGTTAGAAACTTGCTCTGGATTAGCCTTCGACTTAAGAGTATGTTGTGGCTGGTTTGATCACCTATGAGGAATATTAAAATTTTCTCTATATCATCAATAAGGTTGTTCACGTAATATTTGCATGTCTTTTTCCTTCCAGAACTTACGTTTTGTGCAAATTCCTTCTAGAACTTTGCCTTTGCATTCACAACTTGGCTAACAGGTACAAAAGTCCTACATTCCTCCTACCTCAACTTTTGACATGCCTTTTTCACTAAGCTTAATCATGTCTAGCTTTCGATTTAAAATGAGAGATGTGTGACCGTTTGTTTGACCTGAATACTTCAGAGGTCCTCATAGAATTATTAACTGTCCTAATTTTAACACTGTGTTGCAGCAAATATGGAGGCTCAGATACACAGAAACGAAAAATAGTGAAGCATTCAGAGTACACACATTTATTGACTAAATTTGCCATCTTATATCAACATGGTTTGTGGCACCTCAAATAATTACAGTAATAACAACAAGATCACTGTAACAAATAAAATAGTAATTTTCAGGCTTAGTACTTTAACATGAGTTTTTGTGAGGAGACAATTTAGTTTATAACATTCTCATACTAAGCAAAGTTAAACTGATGCATCTCAGTACTGTATTCTCAAGAGTTGAGATTTTTTCATCTTTTCTAATAGCTTGACAAACACATACAAGTAGGTTAATAAGAACTGTCTAATCAGAAACAAGTAATGATTGTAGAAGCCTTCAGAGTGAAAACAGAGTTTCATAGAGCAATAGAAGCTTGCCCAAAGTCCGCACAAGTAGGGGAGAAACAAACACACTCAGGTATTCTAAATTCAAAGTCCACAGCGTTACATCAATTTTCTGCACAAAGTTAACAACAACAAATTCACAAAATGAAATCAAAGAAATAAAATAATCTTCCATTCCTTTAGGAAATATTACTTTTGTTTAAAATAACATATCATGTTTTCTCCAAAATATTATTTTATCCCAGAGATTATTATTCAAATGTTCAAATGTCTTTTTTGGTTATTTTGATATATTCTGTTTATTTTTATTATAATTTTCAACTTTGCTTGGTAAAAAAAAAATATTCTTTGAATATACATGTACTATATTTAAATTGATAAAGAGAATTACTCTTCTTAAAACAATGTGGAATTCTCTGCTGGTTCCATGAGATCAACTGCAAACTCTGTCCTACACTCTCTAACATCTGTGTCTCCTTGGGCCAGATATCGATACGGAATGTTGTCTAAACAACTCTACCCATTATTCTTGACCAATGTTGTGTTACTGAAAGTGAAAAAGCTTTCTGCCATATTAACAGATAACTAAATGCGGTATTAAAGTTTTACATCAAAGGAGTGTAATATAACTTTGCCTATGTGCTTCACAGTTTGAAAAAAAAAATACAGAGAAGAAATGGAAAGTTTTCTCTATTAGTCTGCAATGATATTCTTGAGGCTATAATTCCCAAATGACATAAAATGGAATATGTGATTTCCTCACAGAAAATAAATCTTCAAAAAAATTAAATGGACCTTCTTAATAGGGTCTAAATTTAGTAAGCTCAAATGCCATGGTAGTTTATTATTGGTTTTGCCCTGAAGAAGATGAGCTTACTTTGAGGGAAAACATAATCCTCTTAATATGTTTGCTATGTGAAATTCTAAGTATATTTAAATGAGATGATTTTAAACTCGATAGCAACTGAGAATTTAAGTGGATTTTGTTCTAGTATCTTTTCACTTAAAGAATAATATGGAGTTGAAACTTTAAAAACTACTTCTCAGTATGACAAGTAAAATAAGTATAAATTGGCACAAATAGACAGCTCTTTGAGGATCATATGCCTTATAATTGTTTCTTTTTTCATGAAAATGTTACCATGATTTCATTTATTTTTCTTAGAGGGCCTAATTGTACCAATAAGCACACATAATACATAGTATTGAGCTGATGTAGCGGCATTTACCCAGATCCTCAAAGTGATTAAAGGATGAACACTTCTTTTTTTTTTTTTTTTTTTTGAGACGTAGTTTCACTCTTGTTACCCAGGCTGGAGTAGTGTGTAATATTTCTATACAAGTAACTGAGTTTGCAATACAAATGGAGAACACAAGAGAGACAGATGCAGATTCCCTACTTGAGAATATTCTAGGGAAGTTGGAGGCCCACAGCATTCACAAATAATTAGAAAATGGAAAACAGGCCTGTCATAAGAAGTTTAAAAATCAAGAGGGGTGGGATGCTGAGGGAGGAGAGGCAACATCTAGCTTTGTGATTTGGACAGTTTGTGAAGTAAGTGACATTTTTATTTGGTATTGAAAAATGGAGAACAGATCCAAGATGTCATCGTAGAGGTGACTCAGGATTGCAGCTCTTAGTGAAGGCACAGAGGGTGAGTCCTAGATGCATTCTCGGTCAGAGGATTTTTGCCCACAGAGCGTTGAAAGTCCCAGATGTGGGAGAGACACGGGACACTAGCACAGCCAGCTCATGGGCCGGTTCAGCCGGTGCTGCAGCGCAGTGGCACCTGGCACAAAACTCACTGGTCCGGGTGCCCTGTTAAACTGGCAATCTGAGATTCGGAAGGGCAGATTGGCATGTCCATCTGATTGAATGGGACTTGGACAACGAGCCAGACCAGGAGATTCCTGGGAAGCGTGATCTGAGCTGGTGCAGTGGGCAGTGGCACGGGAGATCGCAGGGATCCCAGTGCCCTATCGGCAGGCTATTGGGGCGCCAGTGAGAGAGTCAACCATTCAGCTTAGGGAGAGGAAGAGAGAGAGAGAGAGAGGACGGATTCTGAGGCAGGGAGCTGGGTGATCGGGCTCGGTGGGTCCCACCCTCATGAGAACAAGCAGGGCGGCAATTGGAGGTGCTCGGGGTTAAGAGTTTTGCTGCCGGCATCTAGGACGGTGCAGCCCGGTGAGGGAGGGGCGTCCGCCACTACAGACGCAATCCGCCCCTACTGAAGTACCGCTCAGGGCTGACGCAGCCTGCCATTGCTGAGGCAACCTGCCATAACAGAGAGACTCCACCAAGAGGGTGGAGTGAACCACAGCAAAACAGAGCCGCGCTAGCAGGGCAAAGCCTCGGCAGGCAAATAGTGAATAGACTGCCGCCTAGTGGGGCAGGACAGTACAACAGATACTCATAAAGAAAACCCCAACTCCCTGAGACAGAGCATCTAAGGGGGAAAAAAAGGGGGGAGTTTTATGAGTTCTGTTGCAGCAGACATAAACACATCCTCCCAACAATCCTGAATGAACAACAGAGCTCACAGCTCAGCACTGGAGCTCCTATAAACACAGACCATCTCCTCAAGCAGCTCCCTGACCCATGTATATCCAAAGAGTCACCCCAAAAAAGGACTAATCAGACTGACATTTGGCGGGCATCATTCTGGAACAAAGACAGCAGAAGAAGAAACTGGTAGCATCCCTCACTGTTCCGCAGCTGCTACAGGTATAATCCAGACAAGCAGGGCCTGCAGTGGACCTCAGCACTCATACAGCAGAGGGGATAGACCATTAGAAGGAAAACTAAGTAACAGAAATACCTCATCATCAACAACCTCAGCATCCACACAAGGACCCAATTGAAAAATCAGCAACTACTAAGACGACAGGTGGATAAATCCATAAAGATGGGAAGAAACCAGTGCAAAAAGGAGGAAAACATCTGAAACCAAAACACCTCACCTCCTACAAAAAAAACAAAACTCCTCACCAGCAAGGGAACAAAGCTGCACAGAGAATGAGTGTGACAAAATGATGGAATCAGACTTCAGAAAGTGGATAATGAGAAACTTCAGTGAGCTAAAAGAACATGTTCTAAATCAGTGCAAAGAAACTAAGAACCTTTAAAAAAGATTTGAGGAATTGATAACAAGAATGGACAACATAGAGAGGAATATGAATGAATTGAAGGAGCTAAAAAACACAACACGAGAACTTCGCAAAGCATGCACAAGTTTCAACAGCCGAATTGACCAAGCAGAAGAAAGAATATCAGAAGTCGAAGATCAACTCAATGAAATAAAACGAGAAACCAAGATTAAAGAAAAAAGCACAAAAAGGAATGAACAAAATCTCCAAGAAATTGTGGGACTATGTGAAGAGACCCAACTTACATTTGATAGGTGTACCAGAATGTGATGAAGAGAATGAATCCAAGCTGGAAAACACTTCAGGATATTATCCACGAAAATTTGCCTAACCTAGCAAGGCAGGCCAATACTCAACTCCAGGAAATACAGAGAACACCACAGAGATACTCCACAAGAAGAGCAACCTCAAGGCACATAATCGTCAGATTCACCAGGGTTGAAACGAAGGAGAAAATACTAAGGGCAGCCAGAGAGAAAGGTCGGGTCACCCACAAAGGGAAGCCCATCAGACTCACAGCAGATCTCTCAGCAGAGACTGTACAAGCCAGAAGAGAGTGGGGGCCAATATTCAACATCCTTAAAGAAAAGAACTTTCAACCCAGAATTTCATATCCAGCCAAACTGAGCTTCATAAGTGAAGGAAAAATAAAATCCTTCATGAACAAGCAAGTACTCAGAGATTTTGTCACCACTAGGCCTGCTTTACAAGAGCTCCTGAAAGAGGCACTACACATAGAAAGAAACAACCAGTACCAGCCATCCTAAAAGCATACCAAATGCTAAAGAGCATCAACAAAATGAAGAATCTACATGAACCAATGGGCAAAACAGCCAGCTAGCATCAAAATGGCAGTATCAAATTCACACATAACAATATTAACCCTAAATGTAAATGGGCTAAATGCACCAATCAAAGACACAGACTGGCAAATTGGATAAAAAACCAAAACCCATCAGTATGCTGTATCCAGGAAACCCACCTCACACGCAAGGATATACAAAGGCTCAAAAAAAAAAAAAGGATGGAGGAAGATTTACCAAGCAAATGGAGAGCAAAAAAAAGCAGGAGTTGCAATTCTCGTCTCTGATAAAATAGACTTTAAAGCAACAAAGATCAAAAGGGACAAAGAAGGTCATTACATAATGGTAAAACAATCGATACAACAAGAAGAGCTAACAATTCTAAATATATATGGACCCAATGTAGGAGCACCCAGATATATAAGGCAAGTTCTTAATGACTTACAAAGAGACTTAGACTCCCACAAAATAATAGTGGGAGACTTTAACACTCCACTGTCAATAGCAGACAGAACAACCAGACAGAAAATTAACAAGGATATTCAGGAGTTGAACTCAGACCTGGAACAAGCAAACCTGATAGACATTTACAGAACTCTCCACCCCAAATCCACAGAATATACATTCTTCTCAGCACCACATCACACCTACTCCAAAATTGACCACATATTTGGAAGTAAAGCAGTCCTCAGCAAATGCGAAACAACTGAAATCATAACAAACAGTCTCTCAGACCATAGTGCAATCAAGATGGAACTCAGAATTCAGAAAATAACTCAGAACCGCACAGTTTCATGGAAACTGAACAACTGGCTCTCGAATGTTGATTGGATAAACAATGAAATGAAGGCAGAAATAAAGAAGTTCTTCGAAACCAATGAGAATGAAGACAAAACATGCCAGAATCTCTGGGACCCATTTAAAGCAGTCTGTAGAGGAAAATATATAGCAATAAGTGCCCACATGAGAAGAGAGAAGAGATCCAAAATTGACACCCTATCGTCAAAATTGAAAGAGCTAGAGGAGCAAGATAAATAAAGCTCACAACCTAGCAGAAGACAAGAAATAACTAAGATCAGAGCAGAACTGAAGGAGATAGAGACAAGAAAACCCCTTCAAAAAAATCAATAAATCCAAGAGCTGGTTTTTCAAAAAAATCAACAAAATAGACCACTAGCCAGACTGATAAAAAAGAAAAGAGAGAACAACCAAATAGATGCAATAAAAAACGATAATGGGGAAATCACCACAGATTCCACAGAAATCCAAACCATCATCAGAGAATACTACAAACAACTCTATGCACATAAACTAGTAAACCAGGAAGAAATGGATAAATTCCTGGACACCTGTGTCCTCCAAAGCCTAAACCACGAGGAAGCCAAAACTATGAATAGACCAATAACAAGGTCTGAAGTTAAAGCAGCAATTAAGAGCCTACCACACAAAAAAAAAGCCCAGGTCCAGATGGGTTCACAGCTGAATTCTACCAGACACACAAAGAGGATCTGGTACCATTCCTTCTGAAACTATTCCAAATAATTCAAAAAGAGGGAACCCTTCCCAAATCATTTTATGAGACCAACATCATCCTGATACCAAAACCAGGCAGAGACCCAACAAGAAAAGAAAACTTCAGGCCAATATATATGATGAACATAGATACAAAAATCTTCAATAAAATACTGGCAAACCAATTGCAACAGCACATTAAAAAACTTATCCATCATGATCAAGTAGGATTCATCCTGGGGTTGCAAGGCTGGTTCAACATACACAAGTCTATAAATGTAATTCACCACATAAACAGAAGCAAAAACAAAAACCACATGATTATCTCAATTGATGCAGAGAAGGCATTTGACAAAATTCAACAGTGCTTTATGCTAAAAACTCTCAATAAACTTGGTATTGATGGAACATATCTCAAAGTAATAAAAGCTATTTACGACAAACCAACAGCCAATATCATACTTAACGGGCAAAAACTGGAAGCATTCCCTTTGAAATCCGGCACTAGACAAGGATGCCTTCTCTCACCACTCCTATTCAACATAGTACTGGAAGTTCTAGCCAGAGCAATCAGGCAAGAAAAAGAAATAAAGGGTATTCAAATAGGAAAGGTGGAAGCCAAATTGTCTCTATTTGCAGACGACATAATCGTATACCTAGAAGACCCCATCACCTCAGCCCAAAAACTCCTGAAACTGATAAGCAACTTCAGCAAAGTCTCAGGATATAAAATCAATGTGAAAAAATCACAAGCATTCCTATACACCAAAAACAGACTTAAAGAGAACAAAATCAAAAAAGAACTGCCATTCACAATTGCTACAAAGAAAATAAAATACCTAGGAATACAACTCACAAGGAACCTAAGGGACCTCTTTAAGGAAAACTACAAACCACTGCTCAACGAAATAAGAGAGGACACAAACAGAGGGAGAAACATTCCATGTTCGTGGTTAGGAAGAATCAATACCATGAAAATGGCTATACTGCCCAAAGTAATTTACACAATCAATGCTATTCCCATCAAACTACCATTGAATTTCTTCACAGAACTGGAAAAAACCACCATGAACTTCATATGGAACCAAAAGAGAGCCCGCATAGCCAAGTCAATTCTAAGCAAAAAGAACACAGCGAGAGGCATCACACTACCAGACTTCAAACTATACTACAAGTCTACAGTAATCAAAACAGCATGGTACTGGTACCAAAACAGAGATATAGACCAATGGAACAGAACAGAGGCATCGGAGGCAACACAACATATCTACAACCATATAATCTTTGATAACCCTGACAAAAACAAGCAATGGGGAAAGGATTCCCTGTTTAATAAATGGTGTTGGGAAAACTGGTTAGCCATGTGCAGAAAGCAGAAACTGGACCCCTTCCTGACACCTTACACTAAATTAACTCCAGATGGATTAAAGACTTAAACATAAGACCTGACACCATAAAAACCCTAGAAGAAAATCTAGACAAAACCATTCAGGACATAGGAGTAGGCTAGGACTTCATGACCAAAACACCAAAAGCATTGGAAACAAAAGCCAAAATAGACAAATGGGACCTAATCAAACTCCACAGCTTCTGCACAGCAAAAGAAACAGTCACTAGAGTGAATCGGCAACCATCAGGATGGGAAAAAAGTCTTTGCAGTCTACGCATCTGACAAAGGGCTGATATCCAGAATTTACAAAGAACTCAAACAGATTTACAGGAAAAAAAACAAACAAGCCCATTCAATAATGGGCAAAGAATATGAACAGACACTTTACAAAAGAAGACATACATGAGGCCAACAAACACATGAAAAAATGCTCATCATCACTGGTCATTAGAGAGATGCAAATCAAAACCACATTGAGATACCATCTCACGCCAGTTAGAATGGCGATCATTAAAAAATCTGGAGACAGCAGACGCTGGAGATGATGTGGAGAAATAGGAACACTCTTACACTGTTGGTGGGAGTGTAAATTAGTTCAACCATTGTGGAAGACAGTGTGGCGATTCCTCAAGGACCTAGAAACAGAAATTCCATTTGACCCAGCAATCCCATTACTGGGTATCTATCCAAAGGACTATAAATCATTCTACTATAAGGACACATGCACACGAATGTTCATTGCAGCACTGTTTACAATAGCAAAGACCTGGAACCAACCCAAATGCCCATCGATGATAGACTGGAATGGGAAAATGTGGCACATATACACCATGGAATATTACGCAGCAATCAAAAACGATGAGTTTTTGTCCTTTGTAAGGACATGGATGAATCTGGAGAACATCATTCTCAGCAAACTGACACAAGAACAGGAAAAGAAATACCGCATATTCTCACTCATAGGCGGGTGAGAAAAATGAGAACACATGGACACAGGGAGGGGGTCTACTACACACTGGGGTCTATTGGGGGGAATTGGGGAGGGACAGTGGTGGGGAGCTGGGGAGGGATAGCCTGGGGATGAATGCCAAGTGTGGGTGAAGGGGAGGAAAGCAGCAAAACACACTGCCATGTGTGTACCTATGCAACTATCTTGCACATTCTGCACATGTACCCCCAAACCTATAAAGCAATAAAAATTTAAAAAATTTAAAAAGAAAAATGGAGAACATGTTAACATGTAGAGACTGTGTAGAATATGGGTCATGATTGTGAGGAATGAAAAGCGGAGAAAATCAAGTTAGTTATTTCTCTTAGATGAAACATAAGTACAAAAATCCATAGTGCCATGTTGCTATTTAGGGTAAATATAGAGTTAATCCATGTTGCTTAAATTTAAGGTGAATAAAGAGTTAATCCGTGTTGCTAAAATTTAAGATCAATATAGAGTTACAGAAATGATGTAAATTGTGAGGATAGAAAAGGTAATTTGTGGCCTGGGCTGAGAAGGAATTTGAATGCAAATATAGGCTGTTCTGGGTCTTGTGAGCAGAGAAATGGGATGATTACAGCTGTGTATTAAGAAAATTAATTGGTAAGCATAGTGCTCATGTTATTTGAGGGGAAAAAAGAGCAGACTAGGTAGAAAACTATGCAGTCATCCAGGGGAAAGATAATGATAGTCTAATCTCTTGCAGAACAATAAAAGTAAAGGAAAAAGAACAGCTGTGACAGACAGCACAGTGCCAGAAATGCCTGTGCTTAAGCACCCACTGGATATGAGGCTAACAAAGAAAAAATGTAAAGACAACTGCAAGGATTTGCATCTTATAATGAGGAGGATATTAGTTTATTTAATAGTGCATAAAGAAAGAAGAGCAGGTTTGGGGGAAAAAATGATGGATTCGCTCTAGAGAACGTCGTCTACATACATTGTCTCTGCCAAACAGCAACAACCATATATAAATAGAAGGCTGAACAATATTGTTTATTAATGTCATATTATTTTTATTAAAATATGTTTATTGAAGATAAATAATTATGTAATAGAAACCAGCTACAGTATATAATAATACGACTAATGGAAAGGGCAATTGATTACAAATGACATAATTACTAAAGGTTAAAAGCTATGCAATTAATATTATTTGTTATTTTTATTTAATTTTTTTGAAATTTTACTTTAAGTTCTGGGATACATGTGCTGAACGTGCAGTTTTGTTACATAGGGATACATGTGCATGGTGGTTTACTGCACCTATCCACCTGTCATTTAGGGTTTAAGCCCTGCATGCATTAACATTTGTCCTAATGCTCTTATTTGCCTTGCCCCCCACCCCACGACAGGCCCCAGTGTGTGATGTTCCCCTACCTGAGTCCATGTATTCTCATTGTTCAACTCCCACTTATGAGTGAGAATATACCGTGTTTTGTTTTCTGTTCCCCTTACTTTGCCAAACATGATGGCTTCTAGCTTCATCCATGTCCCTGTAAAGAACATTAATTCATTCTTTTATATGGCTGCATAATGCAGCATGATCCCATTCTTTTTATGACTGCATAATACTTTTTCTCAATTAAAAAAAATTGGTTCCTTTTTCTCTCTCTCTCCTCTTCTTCTAGGATTCCAGTTTCTGGTTAGAATGCTTAATGTTATTCCGCACGTTTTGAAGTAATTTTTTTTACTTTGGTTTTCGTGGATACACAGTAGGCATATATATTTATGGGGTTCATGAGATGTTTTGATACAGACATGAAATATGTAGTCATCACATCATTGAAAATGGGGTATTTTCACAAATATCCTTTGTGTTACAAACAGCCCAATTATACTCTTTTAGTTACTTTAAAATGTACTATTAAATAATTATTGACTAGAGCACATTGTTGTGCTATCGAATACTAGGTCTTATTCATTTTTTGTGATTTTTTGGAAATACCAACTATTTTCTATTATTTTATTTTATACATTACTCATATGTATAATTTTTTTATTATACTTTCAGTTCTAGAATACATGTGCAGAACGTGCAGGTTTATTACATAGGTACACAAGTGCCATGGTAGTTTCCTGCACCCATCAACCCATCATCTAGGTTACATATTTAGATATTCCTTCTAATGCTATCCCTCCCCTAGCCCCCACCCCCCAACAAGCTCCAGTGTGTGTTGTTCCCCTCCCTGTGTCCACGTGTTCTCATTGTTCAACTCCCACTTATGTGTGAGAACATGCAGTGTTTGGTTTTCTGCTCTTAAAAATTTATGAAAGTACAAAAGACTAATTATGTTTACAGCTGTAAATGATTCATGGGCTACTATATAGTAGGCAGTCCTCATGATCACTTAACCATGGTAACTGAAACTGCTAACTGGAGTAGCAATGACTTTGCTTTGCATGGCTCTGACATGCATGAATCTCACTTAACACAGCACCTTGGAAAGTGATGTCTGCCTGTATAAGGGTACATTGCAGCAGTTATGGACATTTCTTCAGTTATTTTGAGATATATACACACACACACACACATGTGTGTGTATGTCTGTGTGTGTGTGTGTGTGTGTATATATATATATATATATATATATATATATATATATATATATCCTTTTATTAATTAATAACATAACTTCCCAAAGGGAAGTTGACTAGTGGAGAGGAAGTATATATTTCCCTACCAGAATCATGTGGGAAATAAGAGTATGTTTTTGTATTTTTTTTCCATTCCAGGATTTCTGTATGTTCATAAGGTCATGATATTCTATGTGCAAATGCATTTTATATATACATTAGATCATGTGTTTTTCATAGCAATCTTGTATAATAAGTATTGTTATCTCCATCTTAAAAACACAAACATTTGGAGACAGAAAGGTAAATCGAGTTCCTTATGTCACACACCTGTAAAGTGGATGACCTGTGACTGAATTCATATTCACACTCATTTCATACCTGGTGACGAAATATCAATTGCCCTACACTTATTTTATTCCTAGAGGGACAAAATTATTTCACTTCTCAGGATAAAAAATTGGTCTATTCTCAAGTCAACTGCTATTTAATTTAGCAGCATATTTGAATTTTTTCCCCCTGAAGGCACAAGCAATGTCCAGATTTTGCCACCGTAAACCATGGCTTGTAGGCTGACTCCAGAGAATGATCAGGGTGGCATTTTAGAACTTTGATGAAGTGGTTCGGTTCTGGATCTGCCCTTCAGCCTTGGATGCTTAGGAACTGGGCTTTGTTAATGTAATGTAACCTGGGCTAATACGTCTATCAGGAATGGGTGGGTAAGAGGCACACACTAACTGAGTCCAGGAGATTTTTATGTGAAACCACAATCCCACATCATTCACTTATAATGATATTGCTATTAAATGACTTATTTTCCTGACAGGCAGACCAGTGTGAAAAATGTCAGAAGACAATAATCACAAAATCAGGGTTAAGGGAGTTTGATGAATCCAATATTTAATATATTCATTGGCATAAATTTATTTAACTATTTCAGAGAAGGAAGAGCCTGCCAAAGAAACACACTTTTAAAGACCCAATGCCTTCCCTGTGTGTTCAAATGGATACTGTTTTTTCCTCTGTTTTCATGACTTCTGTTTTCATGTCCCTTCAAATATTATCTTTCTGATATGTTAATCTCATCAGTCACCTCTTAACAAAGTCTTGATGAGCATACGTTGATTTTGAAGTACAATTCTCAGATTCCAACTCTTTAATCTGTTATAGAATGGCCTTCACAACCTGATCTAACCTACACTTACACTTGCACCTTTACATTACCCACAGAAAAATTTTGTACTGTAGCATTTTGTTTATTAGGAAATTTACAAGCTTCATTTGGATGTCTTAAAGGAATTCCATACTCAACAAGTACAAATAAAACCTTATTTTCTGGTCCACCCAACCAAGATTTCCAGTGTGTATTTCATCAGTAACTAACCATCTTCCATTAAGTTTCACATACTGTAAACCCGGAAGTCTTCTTTTACAACATATTCTCTCATCCCTAACACCTCCCCACTGCCAGTCATTATCCAACACATGTACCTTAAATGGCAACACTATTTGAGTACCTGGAAAAACAGTAGTTTAATGCAAGGAAGTTTCTTGCAATCATTAGGTTTATATTGCAGCAGAGGTGGGGGAAGTATAGACCCCAACAGACATAAAGAATTAAAACAAAAATATTATGTGAGCAGTTGGTAAATGCCAGTTCTTTGACTAGAACTCAATAGGACTATGTGTGAGAAGAGAGTGCTTTACAGTCAGGGTGATCAGGGAAGACTGCTCTGATAAGTTATAAACCTTTTCTTAGAAAATTATATATTGACGTTGGCTTTTATTCTTAAATCTTGATCATTTTGGTCTACTTTCCGTCTTCAGAGTGAACACAGTACATGGCTCCATGAAACTGAATCTTTCATCTCTCCTATTATTAAGCCTATTTGACCAAAAAGCACAACCCACCACAGTCCCAGTTGCTGCCCCCCAAAATCTATTACCCCATCAATACTTAGGCTAAATATGCCGGGACTGCTGCCAGCCAGTGACTAAGTGCTACGGGGACTGCAAAGTAGGCCCGTTCCTGAAAGACAAAGGATTCACCTGAAACAAACTCCAGAGTTTCCCATCAGTCATGTTGAATTGCCAGCTAAGATTTTTTCAGAATTTTTTCTTCCCTCACGAAAGTCAGGACTGTGTGGTGATCCGATGACGCCCAGGCCTATCCCAGCTTTCTCCACATTTTCCTGCATATCTCATCTCTGATTCTCTGAGGGCCAGGACTACACATCGTATTTGAGTTTCCCGCTACGTTCTCTCTGATTCCTCTTTTCATCCTGTATTTTCTACAGTGAAAATCTTATATCACCACTGCTGCTTAGTATCCTGTAGTTTCATTTTGCTGCTCTTCAGATACAGACTCAAGTCCATAGAAGGGCATCCGACGCTCAGCGTGGTGGGGCTGTCCACCCTAAACTCCACCTCCCGTTCCTCTTCTTCTTACCCTGTTTCACCTAACCCGCCCTTCTTTTGTTCTGTGAAGATATCATGCTTTTGCTTAGCTGAGAAAGGCCTGTACAATTTCTATTTAATTTGCCAGACAACTAATTTCTCCCACCGATTTGGGGCAGTTCACTCATTTCTCTCACAGTTCTCCTATTCAAACCTCCTCTGATCACCATTTTCCCTCATCTAAATCAATCTTCTTTATTTTGTTCTTTTAACTCCCCTAAAAAGCATTTACACATTCATTAGCATGATTGCTTTCAGATAATTTGTCTCAGTTTGAAATTATGTATTTATTAGTATGATTATTTAATTAATGCCTGTTTTCTCTAATGGGCTATAAGTTCATCATTTTATCCTCATTGTACCTCCAGCATTCAGCTCAGTATCTGTCCTAAAGGAGGCATATCATAAATATGTATTATTTTTTATAATAAGAGGATATACAATGTAAAAAGAGGATAAACAATATTTCTTCTTAGGAAGTATGATTAAACAGTGTATCATCTTAAAACTCAGTTTTTTTCAATTCTAACTAATTGAAATGGGAATTAAAATTACATGGGAATACACTAGTACAAAGTGGATATACGTGTTAAAACTGTGTACCAAACTGCAAAGACATAAAGCAGGTTTCATATGTTTTAAGCACTTACTACACGAAAGGCACCACTGAGGCCTCTGCAAGCATTAACTCATTTAATTCCTACTGTCCAAAAGAATGCTTATATGATATTCTTATTTCTGATGAAGATCTTGAGATGAGAAGGGACAAGTTATTTACCAGTGGTTACTACATGGCAGAGACAGGGATTGGTCAGACACTCTCCTCATTACTGTACTATAGACTATGTTAAAGAAATGTTGTGTTTTCCAATTATGTTTGAAGACTTTGAGGGAATACAAAAACACTTCTACTTTGGGAAAAACATTTATAACACAGTACGCTTTACCTTGCTTGTGAATTGTGGCACCTGCCACAAGGTGTTTCACATTGCTATTCTATAAAAATAGCTTAGGTGTTGTTTCTGCAAGCCACCTCCCAGCACAGATGAGCCCCTGGGCTACTTTGCACAGCGTCCTGGGCATAAGTCCAATTTAGTTTTGAACACACTTTATGAGTGCTTTCTATTCTGTCTATTCAAAGTCTGTCCTTCTTTGGACTATGATTCTTTGAAGGGAGTCATGAGGTCTTCATGAAAGCAAACATTTATTATGACTTTTTTGGGCCAAATTCTATGTTAAACACTTTAATAACTCAAACAATTCTACCAATAACACTACATATGAGGTAGGTACTATCATATCTACCATTAATAAGCCTAATATAAGAAAGCCAGTGAGTAGCTAGGGAAAGGTTTCATTTGAAGTCTGTTCAATTTAGAGTTCATTCTCTAACCCACTTACTAGAGTGGAGCAGGTCTTCAGATTCTCAAAAACAACCACATCCATCTGAACTTAGTAAGCACATAACAGTTTCTCATTTTCTTTCTTTCTTGCTTTTTTCTCTTCATCTATTTTACTCCTTCCCCTCTCTTGCCTCCTCTGTGTGTGTGTACATGTGTGTGTGTGTGTCCCGTGTGTGTGTGTGTGTGTGAGAGAGAGAGATTGAATTCAACTTTTTCTTTCTCAGACAGACTTGTAATTTCATAACAAGGGGATGAATTTGGAAAACTTAACCAACAAAGAATGCTCAAGAGATAAGTAACTTAAAAATACAGGTAGATTGATTAGAAAAATATATAGATATTTAAAATTATTAAGCCAGTTATCTGAAGAAAAAAGCCGTTGTTTTCTGGCAAAATTTCCACTTCCTAAAAGAAAAACCTATGAACGATGTGCATTGGTTTTTACTTTTAAGATCAATTTAGATTGAAAATTGGTTTTAAATTAGATACTTGTTGGAGTTTATGACTTCTGATAGTGTGTTACTGTTTTCAACACTCTTGGCACACTTCTGCTTTTATTTCACTTATCCTATATTATAGCAAGTTTAACATTTTGGGGATCTAAAGACTATGGGAAAACACTCAAGATAATGTCCTTTTCCCCTGTCCTAGAAACAAACATAAGTGATGTGACTGTATTAGCAGAAAAAAAAAGACACTTAGATGTTCTTGTTCTAACATATCATGTTCTTTATATCATTATGACCAGTGAGATCAATAGTTCATTGAGGAAGAATTTCTCATCAATGTCACTTACAAATGACAACTCACGGGATGTAAAGTGTTGAGGCATTTCCTGTCTCTTTCATTTATTAGTGACTCTGATTCTAGAATGAATGATTTTAGTAAATGATAGATTTTCCTTCATAAATTTTTATTACTTTTTTCCTTCTGGGGAAGAATCTCCAATATTTTCAAAGTAAATGAAAATTTTAAAAAAGAAGCTTGTCTTACAGTTTAAATAAATCAATCTTATGATATATCTAATTATGAGGTCTATTTGTGTACATCTCTTTGAAAACTAGCATCCACTGATCAGTGGCAGACTAAAGGCAGAGAATGCCCCAGGTTGCCGAAATATCTGAGAGCAACAAAGAATTTCCTCTGAGAAAACAATATAGTCAGAGTAAGTGGGGAAAAAATGACATAGTGTTCTGGCATGTCATGACACATAGTAGTAATGGCATACGCAGAACCACTCCTACATGAAGGGCTGCATACCAAGCCCAAACAGACATACTTAAAGGAATCATCTCACTAGGCTGAACAATGATGAATTGAGCTATTCTACATGTTTTTAGTGTATTTCCAGTATGATGCATTTTCAGGAAAATTAACGGCTATCAAGAAACAGTAAATGATGAGTTTATTTGGGTATTTGGTAGGCCAAGCTGACAAGGTGGAAATGCTAGAGTAGGATCTTTGTGTCTATAATCATTGTTTTTTCTTGACAGGGCATGGGTACTTTAAATGCCAGTAAAATAAGAATGTCCTGATCCTTTGAGAAATATCTGTGTATAAATTGGAATCAGCAAGGATGGACAATTCAACAGAGTATTTATGGTGGTTACTGGAAATTGTACCACTTTTAAACTTTAGGAGATAGGCATCATTTCTATCTACTTCCAAAAACTGGCCAGAGGATTAGCAACAAGGCAACTTCTCTTGTGGAGGTGAGATTCCAGCCACTAAAGGTTAAAGGGACATGGTATGAAAAATAAGAGTTGATATCTCAAGTAAAAACACTGCAATGCAATACAGGTATTTTGTGTATGTGTGCGTACTCAGTGTATCAAGTGTATATTCGAACACCAAGAAACTATATACTTCTTCTTGAACTGTCAAATTATTCTGGAAAGAAATCTTCCAAAGACAAAACATCAAAAGATGATGGTTTAATATTAGTGATGGTATTCATCCAGAAAGGACCAAATATGTTGTTAGTATCCTTTAGATGCTTCTATAAGCAAGTGAAAAAAATCACTTCAAATATTGTCATGAAAATTGGACAGCATAACCTCTGCTTTCATTCTCTATGACTAGAAAATAAATATTTATAGCTGTATAGTGATGTATCATAGATAACAGAAGTTTTTCATTATAAATGACCTTAGGAATGACCAGATCTTCATTTGTTAGCTAGGGAAAAAAACGGAAGTTAAAGAGATCAAGTGACTTGCTCAAGGTCATCTCATAGATATTTACAGATGGGAGTAGAAAACAGTTGTGCTTTATTTTTTGTGTGTGCATTTGTTTTTAGTTAAAGTTTGGTGTTTCCTTTTGTACTACAATAGGCCAAGCAGTTTTCAAAGTGGTAAAATGATTCTGTTCATTTAAGAATGTAGGAAATGGTGTGATTAACACAAAGCTACTCATTTAAATGGTTCACAATTCCAAAAATAGATAATATGTATAAATTTGAGAACAGATTCAAAGAAATTATGTAGCCAAATACTTGATGCAGAGGTCCTAGTCTGCTCCAGGGACTTACAAATAGAGTAATCTTTCATTTTTAGCTAAAGAATGTATGGCTAAGTATAGGGGTAGAAATTTGTTGACACAAGTGCACAGGACAGCAATTTGCCATTTAGAAACTAGTTATTATTTGGAACATTATATGGTTTAGTGTGGTTCCCCCCGAAATCTTAGTTTCAATTGTAGTTCCCATAATCCTCATGTGTTATGAGAAGGACCAGGTAGAGATAATTGTATCGTGAGGGGCAGTTTCCCCATCCTGTTCTCATGATAGTGAGTTCTCACGAGATCTGACGGGTTTATTCGGGGCTTTCCCCACTTTCGCTCTGCACTTCTTGCTGCCACGTGAAGAAAAACATGCTCGCCTTCCCTTCCACCAGGATTGTAAGTTTCCAGAAGCATCCCCAGTCAATCAAACCTCTTTCCTTTATAAATCCCCCAGTCTTGGGTATGTCTTTATTAACATTGTGTTAACAGACCAACACAGAATCCTTTTATTAAAAAGACTATGTAAAGACTTTGAGTAATATAGATTGTATTTATTTCTGCCTGTGATATTTACAGTACACTGAAGAGTAGAAATATCTTTGATTTGTCCAGTATTTATGAAATACCAATACACTTACCATTTTTGTTCTAAGACATATGTACAAAACTCTCTTTGATTTATGTTGTACTAATTGTGCCTAGACAATAGAAAATTAACATATTGTTCTTTCATATCTTCTCTTGACCAATGTAGAAAAATGCATTATAAAAAAGCATGTGAGCTAATATATAGATACTGGACTCCAAAAGTATTTTATTATTTATAGAGCACTAGAACATAGATTAATTAGTAATATATTTATTCTCTCAAAAGATTCTACATTTCTCTTTGAAGGATGGGATTCTTTGGATCAAGGTCGTGGGCAACAACATGAGAAAAATTGTTTTGCAGATGTTTGTTCTGTGCAGCCATGTGGAAAATAAGCAGATGACTTCAATTTGCAGTGTCATTACTCACCCCATTCCTGACATTGTCCTAGCACACACATACCATGAGCAGCACAAGAGCTACATTCCCACATGCCTGATATTTGAACTACAATATGTCAAAATAGATTTGGAGAAGTAGGTGTTGGTTGATAGATGGCATGTATCCATTTTAAGTAAAAATGAGTTGGTATTCACATCAGTTTCCCTAAGGTAAATGAACCTCCCTCGCTTCTTCTTTTGTTTTTAAAGAAACATTAACCAAACTGTTCAAGATAAAAGCTGATATCATTTTCTTTTTTTTTTTTTTTTCGAGACGGAGTTTCGCCCTTGTTACCCAGGCTGGAGTGCAATGGCACGATCTCAGCTCACCACAACCTCCGCCTCCTGGGTTCAGGCAATTCTCCTGCCTCAGCCTCCTGAGTAGCTGGGATTACAGGCACGCGCCACCGTGCCCAGCTAATTTTTTGTATTTTTAGTAGAGACAGGGTTTCACCATGTTGACCAGGATGGTCTCGATCTCTTGACCTCGTGATCCACCCACCTCGGCCTCCCAAAGTGCTGGGATTACAGGCTTGAGCCACCGCGTAAAGCTGATACCATTTTTTTAATGAGGCATGGCCAATTGTATTGATCACGTTTGTCACATGACAATAAAAAGTCATGATAATTTTCGACTTTGAAAAATTACTTTCATAGACTATGAAAGTAAATTTATTTCTAATTGCCAAATAACAATTGCCTATGTTTATGGGATACAACACTATGTTTTGATCTATGTATACACTGTAATAAGAGTCAAGCTAATTAATATATCCATCATCTCACCAACTTATTTTTTGTGGTTAACATGTTAAACATCTATACTTGGAGGTTTCTAAAAAAATAGACTTATCATACAGGTCTAATAATTCCACTTTTGGGTATATATCGAAAGAAGATATCAGTGTGTCAAAGAGATAACTACATTCCCATGTTCATTTCCTCATTATTCACAGTAGCCAAGGTATGGAAGCAATCTAAGTGTCCATCACTGGCAGAATGAGCAAAACAAACGTGATACATATACACAATAGAATGTTCACCACATTTTGAGGAAATTTGTTTACACATGAAAAAGTAAGATATTACAAATTTGGAGGAATTCTCCACAAAAAAAATATAGGAGAGGATTTTTGACTGGAGACATCAAATTTTCTTTTACATAACTCTGGTTATAGATTACATAATGTAAGCCATTCTTTGGCTATGTACTTCCCTCTCTGAGTAACACAAAATATTTGTAAACCTCAGACTTGTCTTCACTTCTCAGTCCAGTGCCAGGGATATCTTGTTGCCTTCATGCTAATCGGCATCATTTTTTTATTAATAGAAATTAAAAGTTTGCCATGATGTCAAATACAAGAACAGTGAAAATGTTTCTTTATGGGAGGAGTACTTTATGTGGTATGTTTATAGAGTATAACAAAACTATTTTAATAAATTTTATGGATAAAATTTTTGCAGTAAAATGCACCAACTTTGAGGATACAGCTTTAAGAATTTTAGCAAATGTAGATACCCGTATAACAACTGCAGTTGGTTTTAATGGAAAAATCTATCTATGTATAAGAATGAGAATATATATTCTTATCTGGTAAGGTTGAAAATTATCATATAAAACATCAAGGACCTTTTCATCTAGAACCCATGGATCCAAGGGAAGCATCCATGGAGAAAATTAAGGCTGTCAGAAGAGGCCCTGAAATTATGTGCAAAAGTATTGTGGGAATGTACCTCTGCATTTTTCAGACAAAAGTGTTAATAACTTCTAACAGAATATCATTAATGCCTCTGATCCTGTAAAATTTTAAACTCACTGAAATGATTGGGTTTGTGTCCAAACCCAAATCTGATGTCAAATTGTAATCCCCAGTGTTGGAGTAGGAGCCTGGTGGGAGGTGATTGATCATGGGAGCAGAGTTTCCTTTTCCTGGTCTCATGACTGTGAGTTCTCATGAGATCGAGTTTTTAAAAATGTGTAGCAACTTCCCCCACTCTCTCTCAGTATCTGGCCCCCTAAGATGTGTCTGTTTTCCCTTAACCTTCTACCATGATTGTAAGTGTCCTGTGGCCTCCAGCCATGTTTTCTGTACAGCTTGTGGAAATATGAGTCAATTAAACTTCTTTTTCTTCATAAATTATGCAGTGTCAGGTAGTTATTTACAGCAATGTGAGAATAAACTGATACACTCACTAAAATTAGCTTAAAATCGTCATGAAAATAAACACGTTTCTAAATCTTTAACTTTCTCTTTCATGCTCCGGGTTATGGCAATATCTCTTTCCCTTGAATTTATTCTCAATTTAACTCCTAAATAATTCTCAATATTACTAGAAACTTACTTCTAAATACATATTAACTGTGTTAGACTGTTCTCACACTGCTATGAAGATACTACCCAAGACTGGTAATTTATAAAGAAAAGAGGTTTAATTGACTCACAATTCTGCATGGCTGGGGAGGCCTCAGGATACTTACAATCACGGCCAAAGGGGAAGAGGCATGTCTGACATGGTGGCAGCTGAGAGGGAGCGAGCAAGAGCAGGGAAATCTGCTTTATGAAGCCACCAGATCTCATGAGAACTCACTCAGTATCATGAGAAGAGCATGGGGGTAAGTAACCCCATGATCCGATCACTTCCCAATTAATCCCTCCCTCAACATGTAGGCATTATGGGGATAACAATTCAAGATGAGATTTATCTTGAGACACAGAGGCAAATGATATTGTTAAGTTTCAAATGTATGCAAAGCACGTGGCTTTAAATTCTAGAGACAAAAAAATAGAAAATAGCCCCTTTTAAAACAAAACAAAAGGCAAACTTCACAGCCTAGTAAAGCTTATGACATACCTACTATTGTACTTTGAGAAATGTATTAATGTAATAATCATGCATGTTGCAATCATAACAAGATTGAGAGCTAATTGAGATCAAGAGTTAAAACAGACATTGATGATTGTTTGTTTTACAAATGGTTATAACAACATTTTGGAAATCTGTTTAGATTTAAGGACAGGGATATATATTCATATCTCTCCAAAGACCTCCCCACATCTCCAGCACTACACTAAATATCATTACTGGATTAAAATAAGTGTAGATTGATTTCTGACTTTTGACATTTTTGTTAATGACAGATCGATTTAGTTACATTATGAAGTAAGTATATTTTGATCGTATGAGCTGTATTATTTCAGAGGGAAATTAGATCTTTGCCTAGTAATGCTTGTAAAGTAATCTACAAATTTTCTGTAAATGGATAGAAAGAATAGGGAACACAAACTGAAGAATGACCATACACCCAAGAAATATTTTCTTGTGGCCTTATAGTCTTTCTTTGAACTAGTTTTTAAAAGCAAATATTAAGCCACTTTTCAAGGACTTCATGTAGTTTTAACAAAAAATTTTGTAAAAAGAAGACATTGTATATTTACAATGATATTTGTTCTGGGGAATATGAGAGGTGGGAGAAAGGGAGAAAAGCAGAAGTTGAAAAACTGCCTATTGAGTACTATGCTCACCACTTAGGTGACAGATTCATTCATGTTCCAAACCTCAGCATTATGCACTGTACTTTTCACAAACCTGCACCTGTATCCCGATTCTAAAATAGAGGTTAAACAGTCAGCCAGCCACAGTGGCTCATGTCTGTAATCCAAGCACTTTGGGAGGCTGAGGTGGGTAGATCACAAGGTCAGGAGTTCGAGACCAGCCTGGCCAACATGGTGAAATGCTGTCTCCATTAAAATTACAAAAAAAAATAATTAGCTGGGCATGGGGACAGATGCCTGTAATCCCAGCTCCTCAGGAAGCTGAGGCAGGAGAATCATTTGAACCCAGAAGGCAGGCGGACATTGCAGTGAGCCAAGGTCACGCTGTTGTATTCCAGCCTGAGTGACAGAGCAAGACTCCATCTCTGATAAAAATTAAATTAAATTAAATTAAAATTAAAATTAAGCAATAAATAAAATTACAGTAAATTATTTTATAAATGATGTGCTTTCTTTCTGATATTCCTTAGAAGTTTGGGCATTGAGTTTACAGAGATATTCGCATGTATAATTATAGATCTGTACAATAAGACCTTGTCTCATCCTTAGCTTTACGATAAGTTATTTCCTACTTTCGTGTCATTTAGCTCCATCAGAAGATTTGGCTGTGCTTTATAATTTAAGTGTAATTATAATATTAGTTAGAAGAAATTTAAAATTCTATTCTCAAAATATTAAAGTAAATATTGTATCAGTTAGTATAATATTCAAGCTTTATAGCCCAATTATATAACCACTGCCACCATTTAAAAATATAATTATTTCCAGTTATAAATTCCAAAGGATATTATTTTCAGATACAACATTTTAGTTCTGGGTTCAGAATAAGCAGAGATAATTTAGAATAGTCTTATAATAATAAGCACAGATAATTTAGAATAGTTTTATAATAAATGAGAGATGCTTATTAATTCAGTGAAGTTTAGTTACTTCTAGAAAAGAAAACTTGGAAAGTGAAGAAACTTAACTTTTTAAAAATATTGACCTGAGTGATCCACAGTAAATTTAAATCAAATAGAAGTTCCACCTACACAATGGTTAGATGAAAAGGTTTCTACAGTGGGTAGAAATTGATGAAGGTAGTTGTTGGGATTCTAAAAATAGTTTTAAATATTCATCTGAAATATTTTGTATGTCTTGTAAACAAAATGTTTTTCTCATTTCATATAAGTAACAATGAAACATACTAATACCTCAGATTGTTTAGAAATATGAATTATATTAAGGAAAATCAGATATTTTGGAATTTTTTGAATTAGCAATTAGAAAAACAAAAATTACGCATGGAACAGATCTATTTGTTCTCCCCAAAAAGCTGAGAACAATAAGTAGAACAAAGATAAAAATATTGACTTGCATGAAGTCTGGTTTCTTTTCATCTGTCAGAGATAAGCTCTCCCTCTTTGGGAAACAGCTTATTCTTGTAATTACTTTCAGGCATCCTTCTAACTCCTTTTCTAAGTCAGGAAAGGTTCTGATAGTCAGTCAGAGTAGTTGTTTAACTGAAGAAACAGTAGTTAGAATGATTTTTCAATTCATGTGCTGCTTCATTAACATTTTCACTTTAGACTAGTTGCTGTTGCTGCTGTTGATGTTTCTAAATTCGAGAAATTTCAGACCTAACAGACAGGATGTATGAGCACATGAATAAGAAAACTGAAAAAGAGTATAAATCATGTCGACAAGTGCTTAAAGTGCAGGTCTTTTTTTTAAAAAAATTGTTTCTATATCATGCCAAACCTGGATCAATATGGAGTGGAATCAAAGAGCATGTCACTGGATTGGTGCAAATTAAAAGATAGAAAGTCTTAGCTCTAACTCTCCTTATTCTGAACCTATTAAATCAGAATTTTCACAGATGAAATCAGACATATATATTTTTACAGAAACTTGCAGACCCTGACTCATGCTTCTGCTTAAGAAGCTTTAAGAGAGTGAAGGGTGAACTGCATAATACTCATATAATTAACATACCAGGGAATGCAAATAAGACAAACTACTTGTAATTTGCTGAATTTTTGCAGGAACTATTGGAATACAATAGTTCTCAAATCTGGCTACATAGCAGATTCTCTTTAGATGCTTATTTGAAAGCATTGTAACAACTGGTTATAGGAATCACTATGGCTAAAAAGCTCTCCACGTGGTTGTAATGTAAAAGCATGGTTGATACAAGAACAGAAAACCAAACACCGCATGTTCTTACTCATAAGTGGGTGTTGAACAACGAGAACACATGGACACAGGGAGGGGAACATCACACATCAGGGCCTGTTGGGAGTTGTGGGGGCCAGGGGAAGGCTAGCAGGGGGTGGGGAGATTGGGGAGGGACAACATTGGAAGAAATACCTAATGTAGATGACGGGGAGATGGATGCAGGAAACCACCATGGCATGTGTATACCTGTGTAAACACCTGCACGTTCTGCACATGTACCCCAGAACTCAAAGTATAATATATATATATATAAAGACAAGGTTGAAAACCACTGATGTAGACAAACAGTTCATTCATATCAAACATTATTGATAATTATGTGAATTTCTTGTTTTTCTTTATCATACTAGATAATTCTGGTTATGAATTATTATATGAATTTATATCTGTAAATGGATATCTTCAAGGTAAAAGAATAATGCATGTAATGTTTGATAATGTTTCCTCAATCACAGTGCTTAATACAACCTTATTAATTATATTAAGACAACTCTTAGGATTTTAAAAATGTTTAATATATTCTACTCATTTAATTTGTTACTTGAATCTTCTGTCTCATAGTAACTAGACAGTGAGGATAGTGCTAGCTGCTATTTCAAATATATTTAAGATGTATGAAGGCTCAAACACAGTAGAATTTTATTGCTTGCTTCTGTAAAAGTCCTGAATGGGTTTGCAATTCAGTCAGGTGAGGTGGCTCTGTGCACTCTTCTAGGAATTCAAGACTGATACTCTACTGTCCTCAACATGTGACTTCTAGATGTCGCTGGGTGTCTGGTGGTCTATTTATAAGGGAAAAAATGCTTGGGGAGACTTTATATCTCAGGCTGGAAAAGGTGCACATTAAGTTCATTCACATTCCATAACAAGAATCAGTTAACATACCTAATTAAATGAAGAGTAGGACATACAATCTTTTTGTGCAACCATGAGATAACTAATGTTTTCTGCCATAGTCTGAACTTTTGCTGCATCTTTCTTCCCATACATATAATACATCCTCACCCTTCCCCACGGGAGATAACCCAAAGCCCCATCCAGATGCTGTGTCCAACCCAGCATGCACAGTCTCAGCTGAGTGTCCTCAATAAGGTCCAGATGTGCTTTCTTATGGGATAAAAGCTCTCTGCCCACTGCACAACACATCTTAATAAATACTGATGGAATGGGGGCAGAGTAAGTTCAATAAAAATTTCTATTCAAAAAAGGAAAGAATAGAAGCTACACATCAGGAACTTGTCCATACCAATGATGAATTAACATATGTATGCTATTGCGTGTGTATGTGTACATGTGTATGTCTATGTGTGTGATATGTACCCACAGCACAGGATGTTCAACTGCTAAACTTCCTACAGCGTCTCATCCAACATTATTTAACTCATGTCCAATACATGGATTTGATCCCAGAATATGATCTGATTCTAGACATGGAAACTGGGAATAGGCCATGGTCTCAGGACATGTTGTAAACAATAAGGAAAGTGAATTGGTTGGCCAGGCATCACGGCTCATACCTGGAATCTCAGCACTTTGAAAAGTTGAAGTGAGCGAATTACCTAAGCCCAGGAGTTCAAGACCAGCTTGGGCAACATAGCAAGACCCTGCCTCTACAAAAACATTTTAAAAACTACCTAGGCATAGCGGCATACACCTGTAGCCCTAGCTACTCATCAGGCCGAGGTAGGAGGATCACTAAAGCCCAGGAGGTTGAGGCTGCAGTGAGCCATGATTATGCAGCTGCACTGCAGTGTGGGTGACAGAGAAAGACCCTGTCTCAGAAAAAGGGGGTGGGGGGAACTGGTAGTTGATGGGTGATGGTGGTCTAACGTTTTAAAGTAAAATTGCATTTTAATTATACTTAATCTGTAAAACCCAACATTTTACATAGTAAAAACTCAATAGCCTGTAAATCTGTTTGAGTTCTTTGTAAATTCTGGATATCAGCCCTTTGTCAGATGTGTAAACTGCAAAGAATTTTTTCCCATTCTGTTGGTTGCTGATTCACTCTGTTTCCTTTGCTGAGCAAAAGCTGTGGAGTTTGATTAGGTCACATTTGTCTATTTTGGCTTTTGTTGCCAAATGTGGTCATGAAGTCCTTGCCTACTCCTATGACCTGAATGGGCAAAGGATATGAACAGACACTTTACAAAAGAAGACATACATGAGGCCAACAAACACATGAAAAAATGCTCATCATCACTGGTCATTAGAGATGCAAATCAAAACCACATTGAGATACCATCTCACGCCAGTTAGAATGGCGATCATTAAAAAATCTGGAGACAACAGATGCTGGAGAGAATGCGGAGAAATAGGAACACTCTTACACTGTTGGTGGGAGGGTAAATTAGTTCAACCATTGTGGAAGACAGTGTGGCGATTCCTCAAGGACCTAGAAATAAAAATTCCATTTGACCCAGCAATCCCATTACTGGGTATATATCCAAAGGACTATAAATCGTTCTAATATAAGGACACATGCACACAAATGTTCATTGCAGCACTGTTTACAATAGCAAAGACCTGGAACCAACCCAAATGCCCATTGATGATAGACTGGACTGGCAAAATGTGGCACATATACACCATGGAATATTATGCAGCAATCAAAAATGATGAGTTCGTGTCCTTTGTAAGGACATGGATGAAACTGGAGAACATCATTCTCAGCAAACTGACACAAGAACAGAAAACGAAATACCACATATTCTCACTCATAGGCAGGTGAGAAAAATGAGAACACATGGACACAGGGAGGGGGGGTACTACACACTGGGGTCTATTGGGGGAAATAGGGGAGGGACAGCTGGGAGGGGAGCTGGGGAGGGATAGCCTGGGGAGAAATGCCAAATGTGGGTGAAGGGGAGGAAGGCAGCAAAACACACTGCCATGTGTGTACCTATGCAACTGTCTTGCACGTTCTGCACATGTACCCCAAAACCTAAAATGCAATAAAAATTAAAAAAAACACAACTCAATAGCCAATTTCTACCTACATTTTTATTTTTGCTGTAAGCTATTGGGGTAAAGCTGGTGTTTGGTTACACGAGTAAGTCCTTTAATGATGAGTGGTGAGACGTTGGTGCACCCATCACCAGAGCAGTACACACTGCACCACATTTGCAGTCTTCTATCCCTTGCCCCACTCCCACTCCTCCTTCCAAGTCCCCAAAGTCCATTGCGTCACTCTTTTGCCTTTGCGTCCTCATGGCTTACCTCCCACGCATCACTGAGAATATATGATGTTTGGTTTTCCATTCCTAAGTTACGTCACTTAGAATGATAGTCTCCAATCTCATCCATCTGCCTACACTTTTAATCCCTATCAATTTATCTCCAAAACTTTTGGAATGACTAGATTACATGTTTCTCTAATAGAATCCTTATTGGCTGCCAAAAAAGTATGTTCTCAAATCCAACTTATGTTTAGAACAAAGAATCTTAAAATAATAGTAAAACATGAGCCAAAAGAGTTTTCCCATTTCTAATACCATTCTAATTGATAAATAACAGCTACAATAAATAAAGCTCCTTAGTTTTAATTGGCCATCACATATCTGACTGTTAAGTTTTACAGAAATATTCTAAAATGTTTTAAAAATTGCATTTTGATTCCTTGCATTTATAATCAATAATGGTTTGGATATTTCATATAATTCATGCAGAATTTAAAACTGAAATATGTAATCAAAAACAGATGCATTTAAGTAGTGAAAAAAGTTACCCATTTTCCTTAAATTTAAAATAAGAATCAATATTCTTCTATTTAGAAAATAGAATTATCCTCTAAGGAAGATATAGTCTTTATTTCATGTATATATTTTACTTCAATATAAACTTCAATGTCTTAATGGAAATTAGTACAAAAACATTCTGAAATTTATATTTATGATATATTAGTTACTAAATTTCATACATAAATGCTTACTTTTTGTGTTTATTTAAAAAGAAAGACATGTGGAGCCTCGGCATAGTACTATATCCTAACTCATCCTGTTTACTCTGTATCTTTTATGATTTATTTCATCTAGGATTCCATCTGATTCTCTGGTCAACCATGTTTACAATATTATTTCATCTTCATGTACTGAGTAATAAAAGTTGAAAGTGGCTTGATTAGATTGAACTCTGAATAGATGAAATTCATGGTATTATGTAACTTGCTTAGTAATCAACTCGAGCCGTGTCTACACAGTAAAATCAATTTTAGTATCATTCTCCCTCTTTAGATCAGCAAATTGAGTAACTGCAGCAAACTGGAATTACTTTGGAGGGCACTATTCAGTGACATGCAACGCTGGCATAGACAACAAAGTTCCTAGGAAGTTAATCAAAATCTTAATACAAGTAAATTGGGAAAATTTTAGTTTTAATACAATATAGTAAACTTCTAAATATTAAAACTCTGTTTTGCAATTTGAGCTTTCTATTTATGTATTCAGTTGTTTTCAAAACATACTAAACGTACTAAGTACCTACTATTTTCCAAGCATTCTTCTAGATTTAAGAGGTTTAATGATGAACAAAAATGAATGGTTATGCTTTGAAGTTAGCATTAATAGATAACAGACAGAAACATAATATAATTGCAAATTGTGCTAAGAATTATAAAATAAACTGAAATAAACATGCTCTGACTAAAATTTAGCTGAGATCTTAAGGACAAGAATTCATCTAAGTAAAGAATGAGGTTAAGGGTATTTCAGGCAGAGAGAAGATCAAAATACTTTTACAGCAGACAAGAGTTTGTAGATCTCAAAGAACTTAAATAAGCTGTCATCACTAACTGAAGAGGAAAAGGGCATGGAGTGAAATGGTGTAAAAATATGCAATTGTCACATTGTATTACAGTCCTGTAGCTCATGATTATAATTTGCCACCCTACCCAAAGCACAATAGGTGTTTATTACAGTTTTCTCCTTCATTTTTTAAGACAGATTATGTGACTTACATTTTTATATTTCCAGATGATTCTGACGTTTGAAGGACTGTAAGGATGATAGCTGGATCACAATGGAAAGACCAATTAAGAGGCATAAGGTTAGTATTCAGTATAACAGACAAAAATATGATGGTATAGAGTTAGATGGTGATGGAAAAATAATGGAAAGACAGTTGGGTAAAACCGATGATCTTGGTAATGCATTGCACACCGGAAGGCAAATAGAGGCATAAAGAAAACTCCCACGCATGTAAGTTAGCTTGAGTTGATGTGATTTACTGAAATGTGAAAAATAATGGTGGGTGGTTATGAAGCAGTGGTGGGTCAGGTCATGTCAATTTTGTGATGCATGTGAGAAGAATTGTAAAATATTAGTCTGGAATTCAAAGGAGACATTGAGATTTATTAGCATAGAAATATAGTTAAGTCCTCGCTTAGTATCAGTCATTAGTTCTTGCCAACTATGACCTTAAGGAAAACAATGTATAACAAAACCATTTTTATCTTCCTGATCAAGATTCTAAAGAAATGATGACATTGGAGGAAATTATGTTATCCAAGGACCTGCTATATGCAGTTTTGATGATGTTGAGGGGTTAGTGTTTCAATTAAAGCTGCGTTATTTGTCAGGATTCTCCAGAAAGACAGAATCAATAGGCTATATATCCATACAGCTGTATAGGAGATGATTTATTATGGGAATTGACTCACAAAATGAAGAAAGCTGAAATTTCCTACAATACACTGTCTACAAGCTGGAGAACCAGGGGAGCCAGTATTGTGGCTCATTCCAAGGCTCAATACCTCAGAACCAGGGAAGCCAATGATGTAACTCTCAGGTTGAAGCCAAGGCCCTTAAAACCTGGCGAGGTTGTGAGGGCTGGGACATGTCCTGGAGTCCAAAGACCAGAGAACCTGGATTTCGAAAGTTCAAACAAAGGAGTAGAAGGATAGCCTACCTCCAGGAGAGAGAGAGAGTAAATTCACATTTCTTCTGCCTTTTTGTTCTATCTGGGATGGCAGTTGATTGGATCCATTCCCACATTAAGGGTGGGTCCTCCCCATGCAGTCCTGTGATATACAAGCCAATCTCCTGTGGAAACAGCCTCACAGATGTACCCGAAACAGTGCTTTTTCAGCTACTTGGGCATCCCTTAATCCAGCCAATTTGACCCCTAAAATTAACCATCACATGGTGTGAACAAGAAGAGATAATCTGTGTATATATTTTAGGTGAGACAAGAAAGAGATTTAGGGTGACAGCCTAAGCAAGCATGATGTGCAGAGGTCCTATCGAGTAGAGAACTTAGGTAATGAAGTCTGCAAATTAGCACCAAGAGTCAGACAAAATAAATAAAAAAGCATGGTATCAGGAGAGCCAAAAAATAGAATATTTCAAAGTGGGACTTCTGAAAACTGTGTTTATTGCTACAAGGAAAGGTAGAACTATAAGGCTTTCCATGTTATTTAGACAATATTGATGTGCCTTATCATCTTTACAGGATGTTTCCTGAAAGGAGCATAATTCAACATAGTGTAAAAAATTGCAAGGAAAAAACATTTGTTCTCAAGGAAGACTTTAGTCTTATTTTGGCTATTTTAATTTTTTTTTTTTTTATCAGTCCAATTTTTATTTTTTAATTTTTATATTCTTAAATTTCTATTTTTGTTTTTGATCCGGGGGTACATATGTAGGTTTGTCACACGGGTTTACTGCATGATGCTGAGGGCCTCTAATGAAACTAACACCCAGATAGTGAGCACAGTTCCCAACAGGAAGATTTTCAGGCCTTGCTCTCCTCTCTGCTTCCCCTCGTTTGGTGCCCCCAGTGACTACTGTTCCTATCTTCATTTCTGTGTGAACTCAAAAACACATACCACTTATAAGCAAGAACATGTAATATTTGCTTTTCTGTTTCCGTGTTAGTTCACTTAGGGTGACAGTCTCTAGTTGCATCTACGTGGCTGGAAAAGACATGGTTTCAGGATTGTGTAGCATTCCATGATGCATATGTATCACACTTTCTTTAGTCAATCCACTGTTGATAGTCACATGGGTTGATTCCATCTTTTTGCTACTGTGAATACTGTGGCAATGAACATACAGGTGCATGTGTCTTTGGGTAGAATGAATGACACACGAAATTGCTGGGTCAAATGATATTTCCATTTTTAATTCCTTGAGAAATCTCTAATCTGCTTTCCACAGTGGCTGAACTAATTTCCATTTCTACCAACAGTGTAAAAAGATATCCACTTCCACCACTTCAGTTCAACATGGTACTAGAAGTGTTAGCCAAAGAAACTGGGCAAAAAGAAGTTATAAAAGGCAACCGAATAGGAAACAATGAAGTAAAATCCTCTCTTTGCTAACAATAGTATTCCATACCTAGAAAACCCTAAAGATTCCACCAAAGACTCAGACCTGATAAATGACTTTGGGAAAGTCTTGGGACAGAATAATCAATGTACAAAAATCAATCACATTCCTGTAACACCAACAATAGCCAAGCTGAAAACCAAATCAATGGTGCGATCTCATTTACAATAGCCACAGAAAAATAAATTACTTAGAAATATATCTAGGCCAGATGCGGTGGCTCACGCCTGTAATCCCAGCACTTTGGGAGGCCAAGGTGGGTGGATCACGAAGTCAAGAGATCGAGACCATCCTGGTCAACAAGGTGAAACCCCAACTCTACTAAAAATTCAAAAATTAGCTGGGCATGTTGGCACGTGCCTGTAGTCCCAGCTACTCGGGAGGCTGAGGCAGGAGAATTGCTTGAACCCAGGAGGCAGAGGTTGCAGTGAGCCGAGATCGTGCCATTGCACTCCAGCCTGGGTAACAAGAGCGAAACTCCGCCTCAAAAACAAAAAAAAAAGAAATATATTTAACCAAGGAGGTTAAAGATGTCTACAAGGATAATCACAAAACACTGCTGCAAGAAACCATGGATAACACAAACTAATGGAAAAGCACTCCATACTCATGTGTTGGAAAAATCAATATTATTAAAATGTCCATGCTGCCTAATATACAGATTCAATACTATCCCTATCAAATTGCCCATGTCATTTTTCACAGAATTAGAAAAAACTATTCTAAAATGTATATGAAACCAAAAAGAGCCCCATTAGCCAAGGCAATCCTAAGCATAAAGAACAAAGCCAGAGTTATCACATTACCTACTTCAAAATATACTATAAGGTCTTAGTAAATAAAACAGCATGGTACATTTACAAAAATAAATGCATAGACCAATGGAGCAGAATAGACTCCTAAAATAAAGCCGCATACCTACAACCAACTGACCTTTCACAAATTTAACAAAAATAAGTCATTGGAAAAGGACATCCTATTCAATAAATGGTGCTGGAAAACCCTGATAACTATATGAAGAAGAATGAAACTGGACCTCTGATATCTCACTATACACAAAAATTAGTCCAAAATGGATTAAAGACTTCTATGTAAGGCCTCAAACTATAAAAATTCTAGAAGAAAACCAAGAAAATATTCTTCTAAATGTTGGACCAGAAAAATAATTTATGATGAAGACCACAGCAGTAAATGTAGCAAAATAAAATAAGAAAAAATCACAAAAGAAAATGCAACAAAAATCAAAAAATAGAAAAATGAGAATTAATTAAACTAAAGAGTTCTGCAAAGAGAAAGAACCACTATCAACAGAGTAAGTAGACAACCTACAGAATGAGAGAAAATATTTGCAAACTATGCATTTGACAAAGGACTACTGTGTAGAATCTCTAAAGAATTTAAACAAATCAACAGGGGGAAAAAACATTAAAAAGTGGGCAAAAGACATTAACAGACACTTCTCAAAAGAAGTCATACCAGCAGCCAACAAACATGGAACTATTCTCAGTATTCACAATTATCAGAGAGATGGTAATCAAAACCTATCTTATACCAGTCAGAATGAGTATCATTAAAAAGTTATTTTACCTATTTTTAAAGGTGAATCTAGATCATGTTGAATATCTAAGAAAATGAGGCTCATGGAGAAGAAGGTAAAGATTCATATGATGATAGTGAAAAGTATAGCAAGAACTTATCAAGAATATTGAAGAGCTATAATTTTTAACTTCCTTGCAAGCCAACATGTTAGCCTGACACCACTATGAATGCTGGAGAAGACATCAGACTATTAGATCAGAAAAACAAGACTTTACAACTTATGAACAGCAAGTTTAAACTTCAGAATCATGTCAATTCTTCTTTCCCATCAAATTCTAGAGGGTTAAAAAAAAACTGGCCCAGATTGATGCAGAATGCAACAAGTTTAACTCACGTGCAAGGAAATTTCAGCTTAGAAAGTCCGAATCTTTTATAATAGGCAGTAAGTAAATCTGAGCAATCTTTGTCACAGTGGAAGACATCTTCATTTAACTGTATGGCAAAAATATCTGCCCTCTGCCTCAAAAGCAGACATCATTCTATCTTTCAAGGTGTTCACTATAGAAATAATCTTGGAAAGATAATAGAGAATAAATGGTGTCGGTGTCTCTATTTGCAACGTGCAGAAACATAAGAAATCCATGGAGATCTGTCTCTTAATAGAGTTCAAAGATGTCGAGGGGGCATAAGGTGGGATTGAGCTGTGCAAGAAGAGAAATTTATTCTGTTTTAAATGGTAGGAAGAAAGAGAAAATTTTCATATGGGGAGGTAAGTATATGAATTAGTTGTTTTAATATATATTCTCTTTTATCAATGAAGTATGAAATGTGGGGCTTTAAAGAAAATGAAAACATATAAATTAATTACAGCAGAAAGTGGGAAGGTGACTTTAGTATGGAAATATTATTATTTTGAAGGTATGAATCATGAATTCATGATGGTGCCAATTTACATGGATATAAGATTTTCTCTAGAAATCAGTTGCATTCCCAAAAGGCTATTTCACAAGTTGGAGAAACAGAAGGAAAGGAGTCATTTTAAAGTATTATATGGAAATCATTACATTGGTGGACTGAAGAATCTAAATTGCATACAGTGGGAAGTTTCAAAAGAAAGTGACACATTGGTTGAAAGAATTCAAAAAAGCCAATGGATAAAGTCTGAATAAGTTTAAAGACCATTTGATTCCAGTACTAGAACATGCAAACTTAAGAGAGTTTTCAGCAGGGAAAGAAATGTTTTAATTAACTGTTTCAGAGATGACAGAGTTTCTGGTAATAAAAAAGCATGATTGTAGAAGTGAGTGAATTAGATGTTGTGAAGTGAGATGTCATTGGAATAAGGAAATCAAGAGGCGAAGATGGTAGATAGGTTTTCATGGTGTTCTTGATATTACCAATAGTAGACATGAACAAGGGCCTAATAAAAAAGTGAAAGTTTTCACTGATTGAAGTGGGATAAACAGGATTTGGTATATGAGAATAATAATGAGACGAGACAGTGATGTAGCATCATGGAACCGAGAGCTTTAAAATTAAGTTGATACTAACTTAAACTAATTTCTATTCTTGATTATTAGGGTCCCTTACCCCTATTCATATTATTTTCATTGCTTTTTAAATGATTTTATTTTAAACAGGGCTTTCTTAGTTCCAGGTATATAGAAACTGGAAACAAACAAGTCAAGGATAGAGTAAAAAGTCCTTGGTGTACTTATTCCGAAGTGCAAAATGACCATAGTCATCCTATCAGCACTCGACTTTGTGGGAAGACTGCCTTCTGACTACTGTGTTTAATTGTTGTTGCTGTGTTTATAGGAAGGGCACTGCTAAGATTGAAAAGGTCAGGCAAAATGACAGTAACGAATTCAGAAAAGAGATGTCAAGAACTCAAGTTCTAAAGCAGGGATTAACCTATAAGCAATTCAAGTAGGTTTAGACACACACACACACACACACACCCCAACGCTAGTTAAAACAGTATTTAAAATAAGTCGACAAGGTCAACAAAAAAAATGAAATTACGTGAGCTGAAGAGTGAACTCTGCAAAACAAGGAAGGCAAAGGTGAACTGTAAGATAGAAGGTTTCTCTGTGTTTTAGAAATAAAATATTTACACTGCAGGCACTACTATTAAGCTACACTTACACATAGGAGAAGAAATAATTACATAATTAATACAAAATAAGAAAGAAATTAATCATAGTGTTAACTTAGTTTACTATTCTAGGCTTATCATAATTATTGTTTTGAATGAACTTTCAGGCATTTATAAATAAAGGATCTGTCTGTATTGAAGAGACATTTGTAAAATATTGACAAATATCTTCTAATATGATTTGAATCTGATTTAGAAAAAGGGCCGAAAGGAGGTTAAAGCAATATATCTTTAAATTATTCATAGAATTTTAATAATTTATGGAGCACTTTCTATGTACCAAGCATTGCACAAGCAATTTCTTATCGCCTTTAATCATCATACTATTCAGATAGTACATTATCATCACCCATTTATAAACAAAGAAATCGAGGCATGCATAAATCAAGCTCAAAACTTCATGTTCTTCATGCTGAATTTGATAATTTGACCTATGTACTAAGCTTAATACCATCTCTTGAATTTTGATGGACACTGAGTATGAATACAGTTTGGCCTCATACCTGAAACATGAACCTGCTGGCCTGGAAAGAAATGATAATAAAAAATATTCTGCTAGTGTTCCTTTTCCCATTCAAACAGAAATCACTAATCAATAACAGCATGAATTTAAGTACTGGTAAAATTACGAGGCCCAGGCCCAGAACTCAGCACAACACAGAACCCAGGAATCACTACCAACAGATAGAAGATAGCCTTGAGTTAGAACCAATTCATTTAACTGTGAGCTCTACAGGGGTTATTCTATACTACCTCTAGAATTAAACACAATTCTTAACACACTTATAAATATGAGTGTATATATTATCCTTAATCTTGGTAGCCATACTATAGACATAATATACACCAAAAATCCAACCATCAATATGTATTTTAACCATCTATATAAAAATACTTGTGTAAAACCGCATGCAATGGCTCACGCCTGTAATCCCAGCACTTTGGGAGGCTGAGGCGGGTTGATCACCTGAGGTCAGGAGTTATTAGCCTGGCCAACATGGTGAAACCCTGTCTCTACTAAAAATATAAAAACTAGCCAGGCGTGGTGGCAGGCACCTGTAATCCTAGCTACTCCGAAGGCTGAGGCAGGAAAAGCTCTTGAGCCTAGAAGGCAGAGGTTGCAGTGAGCTGAGATTATGCCACCCCTTCCACTCCAGCTTGGGATGACAGTGAGATTCCATCTCAAAAAAGAAAAAAAAAAAAACTTGTGTAACAGGTAAGAGCCCTTGCAACCATAAACTCAGAACTCAGAGGTGGAAAGATTTATTATTTTCCACAATTGGCCTAAATCTGATTCTGAATAAGAATTTTGTTGTATTTAAAGCAAAACTATTGAATCTCAAATATAATCAGAGTAACCCTACAGTGTTGTGCTCAAGTCCCAAGATTTTGCTCAAGGACAAGCGATGGAGAAATAACTCTAGCCTTAGCATATAGTGCTGAAATATCTGATGTCTGAAATCATGTGATTCTCTGGATCTGAACCTGTGTGCTCTTACATGAATTACGAGAATTTTGAGGGAGGTTGAGACACCCTGGATTTAGGGTCTAGCTTCTCTGGGTCTTGCTGTCTCCTTTCAGCTATTTCCACTTCCCTGGGGCTCTTTAGTGGAAGAGTCCCTAAGCAGACCTGTAACTCCGACCTTTCACTTCCTTTTCCCAGCACTCACAGAACATTGTTGTTGCTCCTCCCATCAAACGTCCAGAACAAGGTCTTTCGTAAGCTCAGACATTTCTAAAACAGAACAATGTAACTTCAATTTCATGTATCTAAGGAGAGAAATGAAAAATGCTTGCTTATCTGCTTGTGTCTCTTTTTTCCTCAGGTCTTTGATACAACGATCACAACACATCAAAAGGGGCTGAAAGCAAGAGCTACAAGATACAGAAATAAGAGAACATTTGATTTGGCAATTACTCAAATAATCAACGAATTGAACTCTTAGGTTTGACTATCATTACTAAATCAATAATTACCAATGGCTTGAACTATTGGTTTGATTGTTATTACTAATTAAAGCTGACTGAATTAAACCATATGATTGTTTCAGAGTCTCTTTGAATGACATCTTCTCAATTCTGATGAATAAATAAATAAATAAGCCTAAACAAAGAGAGTAGTTATAATTTATAGCTGGAAGCGACTGTAGAGATTAGACTAAATTCACAAAGTTGGAACCCGCATCTTTTACTTCTTCCTTTAATAGCTTTTTTATTTCTGCTAACTCTCACTGCCTTTTAATTACAAAGTCTAGTGTTTATTTTGAGAAAATCAAAATTGTTTTCAAATATTTATTTGTTATTCCTCTGATGTGTTTGTTGAGCAACCCAATTTTTCTTTTATTAATAGTAAACTAATAATTGAGAAATGCTATCAATTTTTGTATATTAATTTTGTATCCTGAAACTTTGCTGAAGTTATTTATCAGTTCCAGGAGCCTTTGGGCAGAGACTACAGGGTTTTCTAGGCATGGAATCATATAGTCGGCAAATAGAGATAGTTTGACTTCCTCTTTTCATACTTGGGTGCCTATTTTTTTTCTCTTGCCTAATTACTTTGTCTAGGACTTCAAGTACTATATTAAAAAGGAATGGTGAGAGTGGGCATCCTTGTCTTGTTCTGGTTCTCAAGGGAAATGCTTTCAGCTTTTGCCCATTCAGTATGATGTTGCCTATTAACTTGTCATAAATGGCTCTTGTTATTTTCAGAAATGCATAGTTTGTTGAGTGTTTTTAACATGAAGAATTGTTGAATGTTTTCAAAGGCCATTTCTGCATCTATTGATATGATCATGTGTTTTTTGCTTTTAGTTCTGTTTACATGATGAATCACATTTATGATTTGCATCTCAGGGATAAAGCTTACTTGATTGTGGTGAATAAACTTTTTGATGTGGTGCTGGATTCGGTTTGACAGTATTTTGTTGAGGATTTTTCTTTTCTTTTCTCTTTCTTTCTTTTCTCTTTTTTTTTTTTTTTTTTTTTTTTGATGGAGTTTTGCTCTTGCCACCCAGGGGCTGGAGTGCAATGGTAAAATCTCGCCTCACTGTAAACTCTGCCTCCCAAGTTCAAGTGATTCTCCTGCCTCAGCCTCTCCAGTAGTTGGGATTACAGGTCCTGCCACTATGCCCAGCTAACTTTTGTATTTTTAATATTGACAGAATTTCACTATGTTGGCCAGGCTGGTCTCAAACTCCTGACCTCAGGTATCAGCCCACTTCAGCTTCCCAAAGTGCCAGGATTACAGTGTAAGCCTCCACACCTGACCAAGTCTTTTCTTTTTCATTATACCTTTGCCAGGTTTGGATATCAAAATGATACAGGCCTCATAGTAAGGGTTAGGAAGGAGTCCCTCCTTCTTGGTTTTCGGAATAGTTTTAATGGGACTGGTACCAGCTCTTCTATATCTGTTAAAATTTGCCTGTGAATCCATCTGCTCCAGGGATTTTTCTAGTTGGTAGGCTTTTTTTTTTGACTGCTTATTCAATTTCAGAACTGATTATGTATCTGTTCATTATTTAAATTTATTCCTGGTTCAGTCTTAGGAGGTTGCATGATTACAGAATTTTTTTAAATTTATTTTATGTTTGCTAGTTTGTGTTCATAGAAGGGTTAATAATAGTCTAAGAGTTTGTGTATTTCTATGGGGTTGGTAGTAATATCTCCCTTGACATTTCTAATAGTGTTTATTTGGATCTTTACTCTTTTTATATTTATTAATCTAGCTAGTCATTTGTCAATCTTGTCAATTCTTTTGAAGAATCATTTCTATGTATCAATAACATCCAAGCTGATCACCAAATCAAGAATTGATTTGCATTCACAGTAGCCACAAGAATAATGAAATATCTAAGAACACAGCTATCTGGGAAGGTAAAAGATCCCTACAATAAGAATTTCAAAACACCGCTGAAAGAAATCAGAGATGAAATAGACAAATGGAAAAATACTCCATTCTTGTTAATAAGACAATCAATATTGTTAAAATGGCCATACTACCCAAAGCAGTTTATGAATTCAATATTATTTCTATCAAAGCTGTCAACATCATTTTTCACAGAATTGGAAATAAATCTTTTAAAATTCACATGGAGCCAAAAAAGAGACTAAATAACCAAGGTAATCCTAAGCAAAAAGAGCAAAACCTAAGGCATCACACTCCCTGACTTCCAATTATATTACAAAGCTACAGTAACCAAAACAGCATACAGGTACAAAAACAGACACCCAGACAAACAAGTTAGAGAACTCAGAAATAAAGCTGCACTTCTACAATCATCTGATTTTTGACAAAGTCAACAATAACAAGAGATGAGGAAAAGGACTCCCTATTCATTAAATGGTGCTGGAGTAACTGGATAATTATATGCAGAAGAATGCAACTTCTTCACCAAAAATAACTCAAGATAGATTAAAGACTTAAATCTAAGACCTAAAATTGTAAAATTTCTAGCAGAAAGCTTAGTCTTTCTCAAAATAGACCTTTAGCAAAGATTTCATGAAAAAGTTTCCTAAAGCAATAGCAACAAAAACAAAAGTAGGCAAATGGAACTTAATTAAACAAAAGAGCTTCTGCACAGGAAAAGAAGATATCAACAGAGTAAACAACCTACGGAGTGGAAAAAAAAATCGCAAACTATGCATCTGACAAAGGTCTCATATCCAGAATGTATAAGAAACTTAAGTAAATTCACAACAAAAAAAGAACAGCACTTGAAAATGGGCACAGGACATGAACAGATACTTCCCAAAATAAGACATATACCAGGCCAACAAGCATATAAAAATGCTCAACGTCATTAATCATTAGAGAAATTTAAGTCAGAACCACGATGAGATATTATCTCACACCAGTCAGAAACGGCTATGATACAAAGTCAAAAAATAGCCTGTGTTGGTGAGTTTGTGGAGAAAAAGCAACACTCATACACTGCTGAGGGAGAGTGTAAACTATTTCATTCATTGAGGAAGACAGTGTTGTGATTCCTCAAAGACGTAAAGACAGAAATAACATTTGACCCAACAATCCCAATCCTGGGTAGATACCCAAAGGAATATAAAGTTTCTATTATAAAAACACATGCACACATATGTTTATTGCAGCACTATTCACAATTGCAAAGACATGGAGTCATCAACCGAAATGCACATGTATGATAGACTGGATAAAGAAAATATATACCACAGAATACTATGCAGCCATAAAAGGGAATAAGATCATGTCATTTGCAGGGACATGGACGGAGCTAGGGACCATTATCCTCAGCAAACTAACACAGGAATAGAAAACAAGCATCATGCGTTTTAACCTATAACTGGGAGCTAAATCATGAGAACACACGAAAACATAAAGGGAAATGACACACAATGAGGATTTTCAGAGTGTGAAGGGTAGAAGAAGGTAGAGGATAAGGAAAAGTAACTAATGGGTACTAGGCTTAATACCTGGGTGGTGAAATAATCTGTACAAAAAACAACCATGACACAAGTTTGCCTAGGTTCCAGACCTGAATTGAATTTATCTATTGAATTAATCAACAGGTTGACATTAAGAGCAATTTTCCCCTCTTGGAAATTCACATTCTGGGTGGGAAATATTTTCCACTGTGATCTTTATTTTACAGCTACAAGAGAATATCAGTTCCCACACCATCCTGTGTAGAAGATAAGTTGACACTCCTTGTATTGAGAAAAACATCTGGAAATTATTGTGAGACTATTAGTTAATCATTTGAAAATCACTGGTAGGAAAAGTGGAGAATGCTTTTTATTACCAAACTTACCATACTGTCCAAACCTATGGGAGCAATGGAAAAAATTCTTAATAATGAGAAACAGGTTGTATGATTACTATAGGATTATGTAAGTATTCAATTGAGCATGCCTATAAATAAGGAAGCAAGTATTCTTTTTTTCTTCTCCCTTTCTCTCTCTCAGCTTTGCTTTCTGTATCAAGGTCAACTTGTCAAATACTAAATATAAACATGACCAATTAATTAAAGGTAAGAAAATTTGTATGCTACGATACCATTGTTCAAATTACACAATGTTCAGCCAATATCCTTATGATGTTAAGGTTGAATTCAGTTATCAAAATGGCAACAATACAAATTCAATTGGTAGTGCTAAGCTTAAATGTAATAAAATATGTCTGATAGTTTCCTGCTATTAGAGTAGCTCAATGTGTTTCTTCATATGATTCTTCTATTATGTCTATTGATTTCAGTCATGTTGACAGTTAATGAGACACTGCCAGAAATAATATGATTGTTGAGGTTTTCTAGTTTTACCAGTGACTCAAAATCATGACCTTCAATTTTTTGATAATGATTGCTTTAATTATTTTACATTGGATGTTGTATTAAACTTTAAAACCTACTATCAGAGTTGCCGCTATCTAATCTAAGTAGGTCAAAGCAAAAATAACAGTCATACACACAGTGCAACGGTTTGCTTTGTAACTACAAGTACGTCAGTCATTCTATAATTGAGGGTTTCTAGATTCATTAGAATTATTTCTACATAAATCTGAAGAAATACAAGTAATGTAAGCAAATGTGATAAGTGGGAAATTGCTTCACTTAACAAGATTAGAAAATAAAGCTTTTGATTTATAGGTGGTTTATTTAGTAAAGCAATAAAATACTCAACAACTAAATCCTCTGACATTGTGAACACTTGGAAATGTTTACTCAGAACTAAAATCTACCTATTCCACACATTTTAAACTAGAATTCCTTTATTATCATACTTTTTTTTGTAGGGGAATATATTTTTTAACATACAGAACATGCTAATACATATTTCTAATATGCCTGAAACTGGTATTATCAATAGAAAACGGCAAATGCATCAAGTTTAAAAATCATCCAAGTATTTATTAAACTGAACTACAAAGAATAGAATGATTAGCATAGTAATCATTTTATAATCTTCAGATATTTGAGGGCCAAATAATTGTACAAAAGCTACTTTATTGTAACTGTCATATTTACTAATGTTACTAGAAGTATATTCAGTGAGAAGTAAATCAGAATAATTGATTTGGGAGCTATAAGGCATTTTTGCTTAACAGTGATTTAGAAAGGCAACCAAGGAGAGATAAAGCTTCTTCTGTCTAGTGATGTTATAACCCACTGAAGACCCATATACACATCTTATATGTATTATGTATATATTTGTGTGTGTACACTCACACACACACAAACACACACCTCTCTCATTAACTGGGGAAGATCAAAATAAAAAATGTTTACCTTCCTCCATTCAATTATCAGCCTTTATTTTTAGTTGTGTTCTTTTTACTTCTAATCTGTTTTTGACCTAATTTCATCTTCCTCAGATATTGCCAGGATAAGCAAACAAATTTTACTGTACCCCAGGCTTGCTATCCTCTTTGGCACTGCCCTGAATGTCATATCTCTTGGATGCTGGAGTGCTATGGCTTAGCCAAAGCTTTTCCTAACCTTCCGTCAAATGTGTTAAGGCATATAAAAATGGTAGAACTTCTCCCTCTGGAAGTGCGCAATTTTATTATCATATAATTAGTTCGTTGTCTGGCTTTTAGGAGTTCAATTCTCCCCTTCTTCTTCTGGCTATGTCTCTGAATACCAGTGACATAATCCCTCCAAGGTACATTATTTGTCACCCTGACAATGGTTTCTCTTTCCATTTGTGGTCAGAATGGTAGTTTTAAAACACAAATATGATCATTGACCTTAAAGTATTTTATGTAATCTGTGGAATACATTTCAGGTTTCTTATAATATTAAATGGCTGTGAGTGTCCTGGGCCATCAAACAGAAATTCAAATATGTAATTTTTAAATTTTTCTATCATAAACTATCTGTCAATGTGAACAGTATTACCCCCCCACCTTAGCCTAATTACTGTTTAAACTCTAGCAAACTCAGCCATATTTGGATATAAACTTGGTCAATCAAGGAGGTAAACTCTACGAATACTGTATATGTATTTCTAAAAAAAAAAAAATCAGGAAGAACAAAGTCACTCACTATATGTTGACTTTCACTTTTAGTGAAAATTTAATTAAAGTTTTCTTTGAAATCTGTAAATCCAAATAGGATTAAGTTTTATTTTGTATAAAAACGGTAAAAACACTTCTAATAGTTAGACATAGTAAATGTGTATAACCATAAGCACAGATGTTGAAAGGTTTGAGAGTTTATATTTATTATTTATTAAGTAAATTTGTAACCAGTATATAGTTCCATCTTGTGCTTGAAGAAAAATATTTTCTTTAGTATTCAAGTGATATGGTTTGGCTCTGTGTTTCCACCCAAATGTCATCTCAAATTGTAATCCCCATAATCCCTATTAAACAGTCCAGAAATATATAAAATGTAACAAATATATGAATAAATGCATATATAATGTATAAATAGTTTAGAAAAGCACAATATATAGCATATACTGAAATAAATATAGCCCTCGATCTTGAAAACTGCTGGAAGTTTGCTTGGGGAAGTGGGATTTAGAAGGGTTGTAGCAGCTTGAGAGTTATTGTGAAGTGGTGGAAAGAAGGTTATCTGAAATTGGATAGGAAGTTATAACATCATATGTAGATGAGTATGCTCATAACACACATGGTAGACTGAGACCTGCAAATTTTTGAGGTGTATGAATGTGCTTTGCATATTATGTGGATGCAATTTTCTGCGTGCTTTTAGTATTTATTATGAGCAAAATCATGTGCAAGGAAACACAAAATCTGTATTTTCTCAAATAGTTCCTTAATATATTAATCTTATCAGAAAACATATTCGTTTTCAAAACAAGCATTATGGTGGAATTAACTAAAGGCAGTGAGAAAATGTGACATTAGCAATGGGAAGAAAAAATGATAATGAATGTTGCAAAGGTGTCAAGAGAATAAGAAAGTCTTTAGAACCAAATGTGACCAAATTAAAAGTATGTGATTTATAAAGTCTCAAAATAACATATCTAGAGGAATTTGTGTTCTGTCAAAAATCAAAACTTAAATTATAGAAACCAAGCTCTAGAGATTGTAAAAGACAGGGAAGAATATGTACAAAGGCCATATCAAAGTTTTTTCCATGTGACTTAAAATTCCATGTCAATCTAGTACCCTGCTGTAACTACAATTAAAACCATTCTTATGGCAGAATAAAAATGCTTGTGTTAAGAATATTCAAGACTAAGTTGGCAAGATGGCGTCGTAGAGGCGACTCAGGATTGCAGCTCTCGGTGAAGGCGCAGAGGGTGAGTCCTAGCCGCATTCTCAGATGGACCTTTTATGCCCACAGAGTGTTGAATGTCCCAGGTGTGGGAGAGACACTGGACCCTAGTGCAGCCGACTAACGCAGCCGGCTCCTGCCGCCTCTTCGGCCGGCGCTGCAGCAGGACCCGGCGCGGAACTCACTGGTCTGGGTGCCCTGTTAAACCAGCAATCTGAGATTTGGAAGGGCAGATTGGCATGTCCATCTGATTGAACGGGACTTGGACAATGAGCAGGACCAGGAATTTCCTGGGAAGCATGATCTGAGCCGGGGTAGTAGGCAGCGGCACGGGAGATCGTACGGATCCCAGTGCCCTATCGGCAGGCTCCTGGGGCGCCAGTGAGAGAGTCGACCTTTCAGCTTGGGGAGAGGAAGAGAGAGAGAGAGAGGATGGACTCTGAGGCAGGGAGCTGGGTGATCGGGCTCGGCGGGTCCCACGCTAACGGGGACAAGCAGGGCGGCGACTGGAGGTGCTTGGGGCTGAGAGTTTTGCTGCTGGCATCTAGGACGGTGCAGCCCAGTGTGGGAGGGGCATCCACCATCTCTGACGCAGTGCACCCCCACTGAAGTACCACCCAGGTCTGACGCAGCCTGCCATTGCCGAGGCAACCTGCCATAACAGAGAGACTCCGCCAGGCAGCAACAGGGCAGACCCATGCTAGAAGGTCAGAGCCCCGGCAGGCAAATAGTGAATAGACTGCCACCTGGTGGGGCAGGACAGTGCAACAGATGCCCATAAAGAAAGCCCCAACTCCCTGAGACAGAGCATCTAAGGGGGAAAAAAATGGGTGGTTTTATGAGTTCTATTGCAGCAGACATAAACAACCTCCCAACAACCCTGAATGAACAACGGAGCTCACAGCTCAGCACTGGAGCTCCTATAAAGCACAGACTGTCTCCTCAAGCAGCTCCCTGACCCCTGTATATCCAAGGAGTCACCCCAGAAAAGGACTAATCAGACTGACATTTGGCTGGCATCATTCTGGAACAAGGGCAGCAGAAGAAGAAACTGGTATCATCCCTCACTGTTCCACAGCTGCTGCAGGTATACCCCAGACAAACAGGGCATGGAGTGGACCTCAGCACTCATACAGCAGAGGGGCTAGACCATTAGAGGGAAAACTAATTAACAGAAATACTTCATCATCAACAATCTCAGTGTCCACACAGAGACCCAATTGAAAAACCAGCAACTACTAAGACGACAGGAGGATAAATCCAAAAAGATGGGAAGAAACCAGCGCAAAAAGGAGGAAAACACCCGAAACCAAAATACCTCACCTCCAAAAAAGGACCAAAACTCCTCACCAGCAAGAGAACAAAGCTGGACGGAGAGTGAATGTGACGAAATGGCGGAATCGGACTTCAGAAAGTGGATAATGAGAAACTTCAGTGAGCTAAAGGAACATGTTCTAAACCAGTGCAACGAAACTAAGAACCTTGAAAAAAGATTTGAAAAAAGATTCGAGGAATTGATAACAAGAATGGACAACTTAGAGAGGAATATGAATGAATTGAAGGAGCTGAAAAACACAACACGAGAACTTCGCGAAGCATGCACAAGTTTCAACAGCCGAATTGACCAAGCAGAAGAAAGAATATCAGAAGTTGAAGATCAACTCAATGAAATAAAACGAGAAACCAAGATTAAAGAAAACAGCACAAAAAGGAATGAACAAAATCTCCAAGAAATGTGGGACTATGTGAAGAGACCCAACCTACGTTTGATAGATGTACCAGAATGTGACGAAGAGAATGAATCCAAGCTGGAAAACACTCTTCAGGATATTATCCAGGAAAATTTCCCCAACCTAGCAAGACAGGTCAATACTCAACTCCAGGAAATACAGAGAACACCACAAAGATATTCTGCAAGAAGAGCAACCCCAAGGCACATAATCGTCAGATTCACCAGGGTTGAAACGCAGGAGAAAATACTAAGGGCAGCCAGAGAAAAAGGTCGGGTCACCCACAAAGGGAAGCGCATCAGACTCACAGCAGATCTCTCGGCAGAGACGCTACAAGCCAGAAGAGAGTGGGGGCCAATATTCAACATCCTTAAAGAAAAGAACTTTCAACCCAGAATTTCATATCCAGCCAAACCGAGCTTCATAAGGGAAGGAAAAATAAAATCCTTCACGAACAAGCAAGTACTCAGAGATTTTGTCACCACTAGACCTGCTTTACAAGAGCTCCTGAAAGAGGCACTACACATAGAAAGAAACAACCAGTACCAGCCATCCTAAAAGCATACCAAATGCTAAAGACCATCAACAAAATGAAGAATGTACATGAACCAATGGGCAAAACAGCCAGCTAGCATCAAAATGGCAGTATCAAATTCACACAAAACAATATTAACCCTGAATGTAAATGGGCTAAATGCACCAATCAAAAGACACAGACTGACAAATAGGATAAAAAACCAAAACCCATCGGTGTGCTGTATCCAGGAAACCCACCTCACATGCAAAGATACACAAAGGCTCAAAATAAAAGGATGGAGGAAGATTTACCAAGCAAATGGAGAGCAAAAAAAAGCAGGAGTTGCAATTCTCATCTCTGATAAAATAGACTTTAAAGCAACAAAGATCAAAAGGGACAAAGAAGGTCATTACATAATGGTAAAAGGATCGATACAACAAGAAGAGATAACGATTCTAAATATATATGGACCCAATGTAGGAGCACCCAGATATATAAGGCAAGTTCTTAATGATTTACAAAGAGACTTAGACTCCCACACAATAATAGTGGGAGACTTTAACACTCCACTGTCAATAGCAGACAGATCAACCAGACAGAAAATTAACAAGGATATCCAGAACTTGAACTCAGACCTGGAACAAGCAAACCTGATAGACATTTACAGAACTCTCCACCCCAAATCCACAGAATATACATTCTTCTCAGCACCACATCACACCTACTCCAAAATTGACCACATAATTGGAAGTAAAGCATCCTCAGCAAATGCAAAACAACTGAAATCATAACAAACAGTCTCTCAGACCATAGTGCAATCAAGATGGAACTCAGAATTCAGAAACTAACTCAGAACCGCACAGCTTCATGGAAACTGAACAACTGGCTCTTGAATGTTGATTGGATAAACAATGAAATGAAGGCAGAAATAAAGAAGTTCTTTGAAACCAACGAGAACGAAGACAAAACATACCAGAATTTCTGGGACACATTTAAAGCAGTCTGTAGAGGAAAATATATAGCAATAAGTGCCCACATGAGAAGAGTGGAGAGATCCAAAATTAACACCCTATCATCAAAATTGAAAGAGCTAGAGGAGCAAGATCAAAAAAGCTCAAAACCTAGCCGAAGACAAGAAATAACTAAGATCAGAGCAGAATTGAAGAAGATAGAGACAAGAAAAACCCTTCAAAAAATCAATAAATCTAAGAGCTGGTTTTTTGAAAAGATCAACAAAATAGACAGACCACTAGCCAGACTGATAAAAAAGAAAAGAGAGAACAACCAAATAGATGCAATAAAAAACGATAAAGGGGAAATCACCACAGATTCCACAGAAATTCAAACCATCATCAGAGAATACTGCAAACAACTCTATGCACATAAACTAGTAAATCAGGAAGAAATGCATAAATTCCTGGACGCCTGTGTCCTCCCAAGCCTAAACGAGGAGGAAGCCGAAACTATGAATAGACCAATAACAAGGTCTGAAGTTGAGGCAGCAATTAAGAGCCTACCACACAAAGAAAGCCCAGGTCCAGATGGGTTCACAGCTGAATTCTACCAGACACACAAAGAGGATCTGGTACCATTCCTTCTGAAACTATTCCAAATAATCCAAAAAGAGGGAACCCTTCCCAAATCATTTTATGAGACCAACATCATCCTGATACCAAAACCTGGCAGAGACTCAACAAGAAGAGAAAATTTCAGGCCAATATCCATGATGAACATAGATGCAAAAATCTTCAATAAAATACTGGCAAACCGATTGCAACAGAACATTAAAAAACTTATCCATCATGATCAAGTAGGATTCATCCCGGGGATGCAAGGCTGGTTCAACATACGCAAGTCTATAAATGTAATTCACCACATAAACAGAAGCAAAAACAAAAACCACATGATTATCTCAATTGACGCAGAGAAGGCATTTGACAAAATTCAACAGCCCTTTATGCTAAAAACCCTCAATAAACTTGGTATTGATGGAACATATCTCAAAGTAATAAAAGCTATTTATGACAAACCAACAGCCAACATCATACTGAATGGGCAAAAACTGGAAGCATTCCCTTTGAAATCCGGCACTAGACAAGGATGCCCTCTCTCACCACTTCTATTCGACATAGTACTGGAAGTTCTAGCCAGAGCAATCAGGCAAGAAAAAGAAATAAAGGGTATTCAAATAGGAAAGGTGGAAGCCAAATTGTCTCTATTTGCAGACGCCATGATAGTATACCTAGAAGACCCCATCACCTCAGCCCAAAAGCTCCTGAAACTGATAAGCAACTTCAGCAGTCTCAGGATATAAAATCAATACACAAAAATCACAAGCATTCCCATACACCAATAACAGACTTAAAGAGAACCAAATCAAGAACGAACTGCCATTCACAATTGCTACAAAGAAAATAAAATACCTAGGAATACAACTCACTAGGAATGTAAGGGACCTCTTTAAGGAAAACTACAAACAACTGCTCAACGAAATAAGAGAGGACACAAACAGATGGAGAAACATTCCATGTTCATGGTTAGGAAGAATCAATATCGTGAAAATGGCTATACTGCCCAAGTAATTTACACAATCAATGCTATCCCCATCAAACTACCATTGAATTTCTTCACAGAACTGGAAAAAAACACCATGAATTTCATATGGAACCAAAAAAGAGCCCGCATAGTCAAGTCAATTCTAAGCAAAAAGAACACAGCGGGAGGCATCACGCTACCAGACTTCAAACTATACTACAAGGCTACAGTAATCAAAACAGCATGGTACTGGTACCAAAACAGAGATATAGACCAATGGAACAGAACAGAAGCATCAGAGGCAACACAAAATATCTACAACCATATTATGTTTGATAAACCAGACAAAAACAGGCAATGGGGAAAGGATTCCCTATTTAATAAATGGTCTTGGGAAAACTGGCTAGCCATGTGCAGAAAGCAGAAACTGGATCCCTTCCTGACACCTTACACTAAAATTAACTCCAGATGGATTAAAGACTTAAACGTAAGACCTGACACCATAAAAACTCTAGAAGAAAATCTGGGCAAAACCATTCAGGACATAGGAGTAGGCAAGGACTTCATGACCAAAACACCAAAAGCATTGGCAACAAAAGCCAAAATAGACAAATGGGACCTAATCAAACTCCACAGCTTCTGCACGGCAAAAGAGACAGTCACTAGAGTGAATCGGCAACCAACAGAATGGGAAAAAATCTTTGCAGTTTACGCATCTGACAAAGGGCTGATATCCAGAATTTACAAAGAACTCAAACAGATTTACAGGAAAAAAACAAACAAGCCCATTCAAAAATGGGCAAAGGATATGAACAGAAACTTTACAAAAGAAGACATACATGAGGCCAACAAACATATGAAAAAGTGCTCATCATCATTGGTCATTAGAGAGATGCAAATCAAAACCACATTGAGATACTATCTCACACCAGTTAGAATGGCGATCATTAAAAAATCTGGAGACAGCAGGTGCTGGAGAGGATGTGGAGAAATAGGAACACTCTTACACTGTTGGTGGGAGTGTAAATTAGTTCAACCATTGTGGAAGACAGTGTGGCGATTCCTCAGGGACCTAGAAATAGAAATTCCATTTGACCCAGCAATCCCATTACTGGGTATATATCCAAAGGACTATAAATCGTTGTACTATAAGGACACATGCACACGAATGTTCATTGCAGCACTGTTTACAATAGCAAGGACCTGGAACCAACCCAAATGCCCAACGATGATAGAGTGGACTGGGAAAATGTGGCACATATACACCATGGAATATTATGCAGCAATCAAAAATGATGAGTGTGTGTCCTTTGTAGGGACATGGATGAATCTGGAGAACATCATTCTCAGCAAACTGACACAAGAACAGAAAAAGAAATACTGCATATACTCACTCATAGGTGGGTGAGAAAAATGAGAACACATGGACACAGAGAGGCGGTCTACTATACACTGGGGACTGTTGGGCGGAATGGGGGAGGGACAGCAGGGGGGGCTGGGGGGGATGACCTGGGGATGAATACCAAGTGTGGGTGAAGGGTAGGAAGGCAGCAAAGCACACTGCCATATGTGTACCTATGCAACTATCTTGCACGTTCTGCACATGTACCCCCAAACCTATAATGCAATAAAAATTTTTTTTTTTAAAAAAAAAGAAAAGAAATACACTAAATTAAAAAAAAAAGAATATTCAAGTTTTTTTCCCAATTTTTAAAGAAGTTCTTTTTTTTTTTTCAATTTTTATTGCATTATAGGTTTTGGGGTACATGTGCAGAACGTGCAAGATAGTTGCATAGGTACATACATGGCAGTGTGTTTTGCTGCCTTCCTCCCCTTCACCCACACTTGGCATTCATCCCCAGGCTGCCCCTACGCAGCCCCTATTCCTCCCAATAGACCCCAGTGTGTAGTAGACCCCCTCCCTGTGTCCATGTGTTCTCATTTTTCTCACCCACCTATGAGTGAGTATATGTGGTATTTCTTTTTCTGTTCTTGTGTCAGTTTGCTGAGAATGATGTTCTCCAGATTTATCCATGTCCCTACAAAGGACACACACTCATCATTTTTGATTGCTGCATAATATTCCATGGTGTATATTTGCCACATTTTCCCAGTCCAGTCTATCATCGTTGGGCATTTGGGTTGGTTCCAGTTCTTTGCTATTGTAAACAGTGCTGCAATGAACATTCATGTGCATGTGTCCTTATAGTAGAACGGTTTATGAAAATATTTGTCTTTTACTTTCTCATTCTGTGTCAGAAGTGCTAAATATTGACAAATTCAGAGTATTTTATTTAGCAGGAAAAGCTATCTTCAATTTTCTTCTGATTCTGCTCCCAGATCCATTTGAGCAGGAATATAGGGTGTTAACCTTCCCACATTTAAGACTCTGTTCATTTCTACTTTAATATAATTAAAACGTATCATCTAAGTGGATAAAATGTAGATAGAATTACAAGTACTGTGGTCTGGAAGAATCAGGAGTCACTGAATCTTCTGGAGTAAAAGATTTCTTTAGACAAAAGCCAATGCAAAAACATTTATTTTTAGTTTCCCATAGGAAGTTACTTATCTGGTAGTGTATAGCATAGAAAAGAGAATCAGAGTGAGATTGACAAACATTATATGACAAATTTGACTGAGTCAATTTTTCAACAACGTATTTTGAGTTTTAAGGAAGACAGGGAAATATCAGACATCAATCATAAGTTAATCAAGTCTTTTATTCTTTCTGCTAAAATATCTTCTTTAATAAATGTCAGTTCAACCATCAAAGCTAAGGACACTTACAGAGTCCATTGCACCTTCTGCCACCTCCACCAGAACAGGCTCTGGTAATCATGGCTGAGAGCCCCGTGGGCGGTTGACATCACAGAATTCTATGCAGACAACCCCAGCACCTGCCCAGAGTCCACTAGACTCACTGGGTGGCTACACCCAGAAGAGAGACTTCAAGGGAACATCCCTTGGGAAAAAAGAATCTGAACAATAGTCCTAGATCTTTTTTCTGACAGAGCCTACTCAAATGAGAAGGAACCAGAAAACAATCCTGGTAGTATGACAAAACAAGGCTCTTCAATACCCCCTAAAATCACACTAGTTCATCAGCAATTGATCCAAACTAAGAATCAATCCCTGATTTAACTGAAAAAGAATTCAGGAGGTTAATTATTAAACCAATTAAGAAGGCACGAGAAAAAGGGGGAGCCCAATGCAAGGAAATCCCAAAAAAAAAAGATACAAGAAGTGAAGGGAGAAGTATTTATGGATACAGATAGCTTAAAGAAAAAAATGATCAAAATTTCAGAAAATTCTGGACACACTTTTAGAAATGTGAAATGCTCTGGAAAGACTCAGCAATAGAGTTGAACAAGGAGAACAAAGAAATTCAGAGCTCAAATATAAGGTCTTCAAGTTACCCCAATCCAACAGAGACATAGAAAAAGAATAAGAAAATATGAACAAAGTCTCCAAGGCATCTGAGATTATGTTAAATGAAGAAACCTAAGAATAATTGGTGTACCCAAGAAAGAAGAGCATTCTAAAAGCCTGGAAAACATATTTGGGGGAATAATCAAGGACAACTTCCCCAACCTTGCTAGGGACCTAGATATAGAAATTCAAAAAGCAAAAATAATACATGGGAAATACATGGGAAAAAGATCTTTACCTAGCCACACTGTCAGCAGGTTCACCAAAGTCAAGACAAAGGAAAGAATCTTAAGAGGTATGAGACAGAAGCACCAGGTAACTTATAAAGGAAAACCTATTATTAACAGCAGATTTCTCAGCAGAAACCCTACAATCTAGAAGGGATTGAGGATCTATCTTCAGCCTCCTCAAACAAAACAATTATCAGCCAAGAATGCTGTATCTGGTGAAACTAAACATCCTATGCAAAGCAAAGATACAGTCATTTTCAGGAAAACAAATGCTAAGAAAATTCACCATTAGCAAACTGCTAAAAGGAAGTCTAAATCTTGAAACAAACCCTGAAAACACATCAAAACAGAAACTCTTTAAATCATAAAGCACCCAGGACCTATAAAACAAAAACACAAGTTTAAAAGTAAAAACAAAAAAAAAAGTACACAGGCAACAAAGAGCATGATGAAATGTAAATGAATCAGGGAGAGCGGGCAAGGATGCTCACTCTCACCACTCCTCTTCAACATAGTACTGGAGGTTCTAGTCAGAGCAATCAGACAAGAGAAAGAAATAAAGTAAAAAAGAAAAATACAGAACCACAGAATAGATAAAAACTCACAATCGACTATCTGATGCCTTCAGGAGACTCACCTAACTCATAACGATTCACACAAGCTTAAAATAAAGGTGTGAAAAAAGACATTTCATGCAAAGGGACACCAAAAGCAAACAGGAGTAGCTATTCTTGTATGAGATAAAACAAACGTTAAAGAAATGCCCATCGATGATAGACTGGACTGGGAAAATGTGGCACATATACACCATGGAATATTATGCAGCAATCAAAAATGATGAGTTTGTGTCTTTTGTAAGGACATGGATGAATCTGGAGAACATCATTCTCAGCAAACTGACACAAGAACAGGAAAAGAAATACTGCATATACTCACTCATAGGTGGGTGAGAAAAATGAGAACACATGGACACAGAGAGGCGGTATACTATACACTGGGGACTGTTGGGGGAAAGGGGGGAGGGACAGCGGGGGGGCTGGGGGGGATAGCCTGGGGATGAATGCCAAGTGTGGGTGAAGGGGAGGAAGGCAGCAAAACACACTGCCATGTGTGTACCTATGCAACTATCTTGCACCTTCTGCACATGTACCCCAAAACCTATAATGCAATAAAAATTAAAAAAAAAAAAAAGAAACAGTGGTTAAAAGAGACAAAGAGGAACAGTATGTGGTGGTAGAAGGCCTTGTCCAAAAGGAAAACATCACAATCCTAAACATATATGCATCTAACACTGGAGCTTCCAAATTAATAAAACAATTACTAATAGACACAAGAAATGAGAGAGACAGCAATACGATAATAGTGAGGGACTTCAATAGTCCCCTGGTCACAATAGATGGGTCATCAAGACAGAAAGTCAACAAAGATACAACGGATTTAAACTATACCTTGGAAGAAATGCACTTAACAGACATATACAGAACATTTCATCCAATAGTCAGAATACACATTATATTCAAGAGCACATAAAATTTTCTCCAAGGTAGATCATATGATAGGCCATAAAATGAGTCTCAATAAACTCAAGAAAACTGAAATTAAGAAAACTCTCTCAGACCAGAGTGAAATATAATTGGAAATTGACTCCAGAAGGAACCTTCAAAACCTATGCAAATACATGAAAATTAAATAGTCTGCATTGGGTCAAAACTGAAGTGGAGATGAAAATTGAAAAATTCTTCAAACTGAATGGCAGTAATGACACAACATATAAAACCTCTGGAATACAGCAAAGGCAGTGCTAAGAAAAAAGTACATAGCCCCAGATGCCTACATCAAAAAGTCTGAAGGACACAAACAGACAATCTAGGGTCATACCTCGAGGAACAAGAGAAGCAAGAACAAACTAAAACCAAACCCAGCAGAAAAAAAAAAAAAAAAAGAAATAAGATCAAAGCAGAACTAAATGAAATTGAAACAACAAGAAATTACAAAAGATACATGAAACAAAAAGCTGGTTCTTTTAAAAGGTAAATAAAATTGATCGACCATTAGCAAAATTAACCAAGAAGAGAGAAAATCTAAATAACCTCACTAAGAAACAAAACAGTAGATATTACAACTGATACCACTGAATTCCAAAATATCATTCAAGGCTACTATGAGCACCTTTATGCACATAAGCCAGAAAACCTAGAAGAAATGGATAAGTTCCTGGAAAAATACAACCCTCCTAGCTTAAATCAGGAAGAATCTGATACCCTCAACAGACCAATAGCAAGCATCAAGATTGAAATGGTAATTAAAAAATTGCCAACAAAAACAAAGTCCAGGACCAGATGGATTCACAGCAGAATTTTATCAGACAGTCGAAAAAGAATTGATGTCAATCCTTTTGACACTATTCCACAGATAGAGAAAGAAGGAACCCTTCCTAATTCATTCTATGAAGCCAGCATCACTCTAATACCAAAACCAGGAAAGGACAAAACCAAAAGAAGAAGAAGAAAAAAAAAACTACAGACCAATATCCTTGTTGAACATAAATACTAAATTCCTTAACAAAATAGAAGCTAACCAATACAACAACATATCAAAAAGACAATCTACCATAGTCAAGTGGGTTTCATACCAGGAATGCAGGGATTGTTTAACATATGCAAGTCAATAAATGTGATATATCACACAAACAGAATTAAAAACAAAAATCACATGATCATCTCAATAGATGCAAAAACTCTCAGCAAAATTGGCAAAGGGATATACCTTAATGTAATAAAAGCCATCTATGACAGACCCACAGGCAATTTAATACTGAATGGGGAAGAGTTGAAAACATTCCCTCTGAGAACTGGAACAAGGCAAGGATGCTCACTCTCACCGCTCCTCTTCAACATAGTACTGGAAGTTCTAGTCAGAGCAATCAGACAAGAGAAATAAATAAAGTAACCTAAATTGATAAAGAGGAAGTCACTGTGACTGTTTGTTGGTGGTATCATCATTTACCCTGAAAACCCTAAGACTCCTCTAGGAAGCTCGTAGACGCGTTAAAAGAATTCAGCAAAGTTTCTAGATACAGGATTTATGTACACAAAATCAGTAGCTCTTCTGTACACCAACAGTGATCAAACAGAGAATCAAATAAAGAACTCAACCCCCTTTACAATAGCTGCGCAAATAATAATAATAATAATAATGTACTTAGGAATACACCTAACAAAAGTCAAAAGAGCTCTCAAGGAAAACTGCAAAACACTGCTGAAAGAAAATCATAGACAACACAAACAATGGAAACACATTCCATGATCATGGGTGGGTAGAATCAATACTGCAAACATGACCATACTGCCAAAAGCTGTCTACAAATTGAATGCAATCCCCATCAGAATACCACCACAATTCTTCACAGAATTTGAAAAAATTTCCCAAATTCATATGGAAAAAAAAATTGCCTACATAGCCAAAGCAAGAATAAGCAGAACTAACAAATCTGGAGGGATGACATGGGGAGAAATGCCAGATATAGGTGACAGGGGGATGGAGGCAGCAAACCACATTGCCATGTATGTACCTATGCAACAATTCTGCATGATCTGCACATGTACCCCAGAACCTAAAGTACAAAGATGATAGATAGATGATAGATAGATAGATAGATAGATAGATAGATAGATAGATAGATAGATAGATAGATAGAATTAAAACGAAGTTCATCAGGAAAATGCTTTAAAAACATTATGAATGTTTACTTACTGTGAAAAGTCATATTTGACTATCTGGCTTTATTTCAATGTGATCTTCAAAATTTTTTCTCAGAACAAAAAAAATCACTTACTAGTGGATTTATTAATGCACTTGAGATTTGGGCAGCAGGGCTAACTGGATGGAGCTGTGTTTGCTTCAGAAATATCTGAGAAACATATCTTTAATCACAATTATATAGCAAAAGTAACAGTAAATACTTCAAATGAATTTAATCATCATCTTAAATGTTCTCAAAGTAGTTCTTTCACTTATTAAATTAATCCCATGGATTCAGAATTTACGATAACCATTATGACTTGACTGGGTTAGAGTCTCTCATACTTTTAGTTTAAAAAAATTTAATAAACCAAAGCATATGGAAAAAAAAAAAAAACAGAAAAGAAAGAAACTGTGATTGAATACTGTGATGGAATAGTATGCAGCCATAAAAAAGAATGAATTAGCAGCATTTGCAGTGACCTGGATGAGATTGAAGACTCTTATTCTAAGTGGTGTAACTCAGGAATCATCACATGTTCTCACTGATATGTGGGAGCTAAGCTGAGGATGCAAACGCGTAAGAATGATACAATGGACTTTGGGGACTTAAGGGGAAGAGTAAGAGGGAGTCGTGGGATAAAAGACGGCAAATGTGGTACAGTGTTCACTGCTCTGGTAATGGGTGCACCAAAATCCCACAAATCACCGCTGAAGAACTTACGCATGTAACCAAACACCACTTGTACTTCAGTACCCCAGTAACTTATTCAAAAATAATTATTAGAAATGTTATTGACAGCTGCAACTTATGTATTCTGAGAGCAAAACAGTATTCTTATGTAGGAAATTATGAAAACTGGCAGATTTAATTGAAGCAAATGAAGACTAATACAAGAATCAAAAAATTTTATTTGTTGTAACAAAGAACTCACAAACATGCATATGAATCCTCAAATCCCATACGGAACCCAGCAGGACATATCCAGTGTGCTTAAACTCCAGCACTGTATTTTTAGTGCCTTCAATAATCAACTGGGGACATTCTCTGATCGGGTCTGATTTTGCTCATGAGATTTTCCAGGAAAGCCAGTGAAATTCACCTGTAGTTCAGTTTTTAATGCTGCACAAAGTTGACTTCATTCATTTATTCACGAAAGCTATGGATCTTGATTTTTATAGCAATAATCAGGCATTTATTCTGTTCTAATTTCTTTTATTTTAATATTTCACATGCCAGCATTGATCTTCTGGCACACACACACACACACACACACACACACACACTTATATAAATATATACATAAATAAATTTAAAACCCTATCACTAGAGAATACAAAATGAGACCACAGAACCCATAACTATTATATTTAGTTATACAAAGACAAATATCTGCTCTTGTAAAACTTGGTAAAGCTTTCAGCAGGCAGATTTACATGTCTAAATCCCTTGGCAATGTAGTTCAACTGCCACTATAGTTATTAGAAATGAACTAAGGCATATACTTATCAGATCATGTTAAATTCTTTTATACTGATAGTCTTTCTCAGCAAAGGCTTAGTTTCAAACTACTGTAAATTGAGCATAAAATATATATGTTGATGTATTAAATTAATGACAGAACAAGAAAAATATATAAAGAAACATTTCTCATAGACTGAAAAACATCATGGATGATAGGTACTCATTTTAATTGAAATGTATTTTCCCTGAGACCATAAGTTTGTTTTATTACTTCTTTAAAAACTCTTGCCATTTTGTAGGAAAAGGTCAAATTTCACTGTTGGGAAACTATTGCAAATTCAAATATTGACAACATTGTTTCAAATTATTTTGTACATAATGCTGGAATTAGGGTTTATTATAAGTCACTAAGTGACAGAAGGGAACTCACCCTCGATATCAGAGCTACATAAAAAAAATAATTATAATGTTATATATTTAAAATCTGAGAAATAATGCATGGCATCCAACTCTGAGTTCCATATAATGAAAGTTAGCATATCCAATTTTGAAAGTAACTGCTGATATTTACTCTCATGATGATTGTTTTTTGTCCCTCAAATAGTTAAGAATTAGTCTACATAACAACCTTTTAAAAAACTCAGCTCTAATACATTATATGAATACGAAGAGTTAGGTCACTTTATGTTATTATTTATCTCATATTTACACTGGATTTCTGATGAACTCAGTTTTATTCTGCGGTATACTAAGCATTTTTACAAACTCCCAAGTAGGAATAAAAAAAACTAGTACTATTTGAGGCTGGAAAAAATGTTTGAATAGAACCTGAAACATAATCTGCAAGCCACAGTTCCTCTTCATTTTGTGTATATTTCAAGGAAAATTTAATTCAGATGTCTTTGATTAATGTACACTTAGCTCAGGAAATTCGTTGTTCAACACTTATTTGATTTCCAGGAAGCCTTTTTCTTTGCAAGACATTTTCCTCTGAATGAGGAAATTTACTTCTGCCTATACTGCAAGTACAGGTTTGTTACATAAGTAAACTTCTGTCATGGGGGTTTGTAGTACAGAATATATCATCACCTAGGAATTAAACCTGGTACCCATTTGTTAATTTTCCCGATCTTCTCCCTCCTCCCACCCTCTCCTCTCTGAAAGGCCCCAGTGTGTGTGGTTCCTCTTTATGATGCTTTTAAAAATGTATCTGAGTTCACATTTTTATTTAATGATAGTTTTTAAAGCAAACTATGTTCCTTGGCCTTTGTAAACAAGTGAGAAAAAAATTGATATACTAGAAGTGACTTAATCAAATGCCCAAATTAGAAAAATAGTTTGTGAATTTACCTTACACTGAACCATACAATCTTTGACTATAAAATGTCTAATATATGTTAGAATCAGTAATGAAAGGAAATTGAATCAAAAATCAATGAACCTGATTTTTGAGGTTAGAATCTGGCTTCTAACCTCAATTCTGCCACCAGCTTTCTAGGTGATTTTAGAAAAAAATGTATTGCTTACTTTATCTTTAACTATAAAATGAAAAACTTAGATAAAATATCTTCCCCACAAACAATACTTGAAGGTCTAATTTCTGAGTTCTGTATACAGTTTATTGATAGAATATATATATATATATATATTTCTATATATATATTTCTATATATATATACATATCAATAGTATATATATATATATATATATATATATATATATAAATCTATTTTACCTCAAGTAATGATCTTAATTCACTTAAATAAATGTACACTTAGCTCATCAAACTTAAGTAAGGTTATAGCAAAATATATATTGATCAAAATTCAGAAATCCAAAATCTTACAAATATGTTTTCCTTAATATTTTTATTAACTGATTGTATTTTCGTTTTTTAATTTTTAATTTTTGTGAGAACATAGGTGTAATTTTTACAAGTTACATGAAATATGAAAAAGAGGCAGAAAATATTACACAGACTGAATTATGGATTATCGTAAAGATTTTTTCCATATTAGATTATGGTGTTTTTACATAATTGTCTACAGCTGTAACGTCAATGATTTTTACATGGAAATAATATAAGAAAGCTGACCCTAAGACATTGAAAACTTTGGCATTATGTTATTTGTCATGACAGGCTGGCTGTGTTATGCTGCAGTAAAAAACAGACTCCATATCTCAGTAACTTCAAACAAACATAGGATACTTTTTGCTCACATTATATGTCCTTGTAGGTTTTCCTGGGGGCTGTGATCCATACCATTACTCAGGGGATTTCTTTTTCCAAGGTTTATTTTGCAAGGATAACATCAGTCATCTGGAGAGAGATGGCAAATAGTTCATTTGTTCTCAGATTAGTGACCAAAGCAAGTCACCGAGTTACTCAAAACTTCAAAAGGATAAGGAAGCACAAGTATTATCTTGTGCCAAAAAAAGTAAATCAGCAATAAATGGGAGATACTATGAAAGACCTCTACAGTCACACATAAGCCAAATTTAAGTGATATTTAGTATAACAGTCTAATTAAGAAAATAAAAGTTGGCTAAGTAATCTTAGAAGTGTTTTTTGAAATGAAAAAGTCATTTTTTTCCAATTGAAATACCATACCATATAATGATATATAATAGCATACCATCTAAATTGATATTCCTTAACATTTATTTATTCAAAATTCAATTTTGTTTTTTTAAATTTTTATTGCATTATAGATTTGGGGGTACATGTGCAGAACGTGCAAGATAGTTGCATAGGTACACACATGGCAGTGTGTTTTGCTGCCTTCCTCCCCCTCACCCACACTTGGTATTCATCCCCAGGCCATCCCCCCCAGCCCCCCCGCTGCCCCTCCCCCATTTCCCCCAACAGTCCCCAGTGTATAGTAGACCGCCTCTCTGTGTCCCTGTGTTCTCATTTTTCTCACCCGCCTATGAGTGAGTATATGCGGTATTTCTTTTTCTGTTCTTGGGTCAGTTTGCTGAGAATGATGTTCTCCAGATTCATACATGTCCCTACAAAGGACACAAACTCATCATTTCTGATTGCTGCATAATATTCCATGGTGTATATGTGCCACATTTTCCCAGTCCAGTCTATCATCGATGGGCATTTGGGTTGGTTCCAGGTCTTTGCTATTGTAAACAGTGCTGCAATGAACATTTGTGTGCATGTGTCCTTATAGTAGAACGATTTATAGTCCTTTGGATAGATACCCAGTAATGGGATTGCTGGGTCAAATGGAATTTCTATTTCTAGGTCCCTGAGGAATCGCCACACTGTCTTCCACAATGGTTGAACTAATTTACACTCCCACCAACAGTGTAAGAGTGTTCCTATTTCTCCACATCCTCTCCAGCATCTGCTGTCTCCAGATTTTTTAATGATCGCCATTCTAACTAGTGTGAGATGGTATCTCAATGTGGTTTTGATTTGCATCTCTCTAATGACCAATGATGATGAGCAGTTTTTCATATGTTTGTTGGCCTCATGTATGTCTTCTTTTGTAAAGTTTCTGTTCATATCCTTTGCCCATTTTTGAATGGGCTTGTTTGTTTTTTTCCTGTAAATCTGTTTGAGTTCTTTGTAAATTCTGGATATCAGCCCTTTGTCAGATGCGTAAACTGCAAAGATTTTTTTCCCATTCTGATGGTTGCTGATTCACTCTAGTGACTGTTTCTTTTGCCGTGCAGAAGCTGTGGAGTTTGATTAGGTCCCATTTGTCTATTTTGGCTTTTGTTGCCAATGCTTTTGGTGTTTTGTTCATGAAGTCCTTGCCTACTCCTATGTCCTGAATGGTTTTGCCTAGATTTTCTTCTAGGGTTTTTATGGTGTCAGGTCTTACGTTTAAGTCTTTAATCCATCTGGAGTTAATTTTAGTGTAAGGTGTCAGGAAGGGGTCCAGTTTCTGCTTTCTGCACATGGCTAGCCAGTTTTCCCAACACCATTTATTAAATAGGGAATCCTTTCCCCATTGCCTGTTTTTGTCTGGTTTATCAAAGATAATATGGTTGTAGATATGTTGTGTTGCCTCCGATGCCTCTGTTCTGTTCCATTGGTCTATATCTCTGTTTTGGTACCAGTACCATGCTGTTTTGATTACTGTAGCCTTGTAGTATAGTTTGAAGTCTGGTAGCGTGATGCCTCCTGCTGTGTTCTTTTTGCTTAGAATTGACTTGGCTATGTGGGCTCTTTTTTGGTTCCATATGAAATTCATGGTGGTTATTTCCAGTTCTGTGAAGAAATTCAATGGTAGTTTGATGGGGATAGCATTTATTGTGTAAATTACTTTGGGCAGTATAGCCATTTTTACGATATTGATTCTTCCTAACCACGAACATGGAATGTTTCTCCATCTGTTTGTGTCCTCTCTTATTTCGTTGAGCAGTTGTTTGTAGTTTTCCTTAAAGAGGTCCCTTACATTCCTAGTGAGTTGTATTCCTAGGTATTTTATTTTCTTTGTAGCAATTGTGAATGGCAGTTCGTTCTTAATTTGGTTCTCTTTAAGTCTGTTATTGGTGTATAGGAATGCTTGTGATTTTTGAACATTGATTTTATATCCTGAGACTTTGCTGAAGTTGCTTATCAGTTGCAGGAGCTTTTGGGCTGAGGTGATGGGGTCTTCTAGGTATACTATCATGGCGTCTGCAAATAGAGACAATTTGGCTTCCACCTTTCCTATTTGAATACCCTTTATTTCTTTTTCTTGCCTGATTGCTCTGGCTAGAACTTCCAGTACTATGTTGAATAGAAGTGGTGAGAGAGGGCATCCTTGTCTAGTGCCAGATTTCAAAGGGAATGCTTCCAGTTTTTGCCCATTAAGTATGATATTGGCTGTTGGTTTGTCGTAAATAGCTTTTATTACTTTGAGATATGTTCCATCAATACCAAGTTTATTGAGGGTTTTTAGCATAAAGGGCTGTTGAATTTTGTCAAATGCCTTCTCTGCATCAATTGAGATAATCATGTGGTTTTTGTTTTTGCTTCTGTTTATGTGGTGAATTACATTTATAGACTTGCGTATGTTGAACCAGCCTTGCATCCCCGGGATGAATCCTACTTGATCATGATGGATAAGTTTTTTAATGTGCTGTTGCAATCGGTTTGCCAGTATTTTATTGAAGATTTTTGCATCTATGTTCATCATGGATATTGGCCTGAAGTTTTCTTTTCTTGTTGAATCTCTGCCGGATTTTTGTATCAAGATGATGTTGGTCTCATAAAATGATTTGGGAAGGGTTCCCTCTTTTTGGATTATTTGGAATAGTTTCAGAAGGAATGGTACCAGATCCTCTTTGTGTGTCTGGTAGAATTCAGCTGTGAACCCATCTGGACCTGGGCTTTTTTTGTGTGGTAGGCTCTTAATTGCTGCCTCAACTTCAGACCTTGTTATTGGTCTATTCATAGTTTTGGCTTCCTCCTGGTTTAGGCTTGGGAGGACACAGGCATCCAGGAATTTATGCATTTCTTCCTGATTTACTAGTTTATGTGCATAGAGTTGTTTGTAGTATTCTCTGATGATGGTTTGAATTTCTGTGGAATCTGTGGTGATTTCCCCTTTATCGTTTTTTATTGCATCTATTTGGTTGTTCTCTCTTTTCTTTTTTATCAGTCTGGCTAGTGGTCTGTCTATTTTGTTGATCTTTTCGAAAAACCAGCTCTTAGATTTATTGATTTATTGAAGGGTTTTTCTTGTCTCTATCTCCTTCAGTTCTGCTCTGATCTTAGTTATTTCTTGTCTTCGGCTAGGTTTTGAGCTTTTTTGATCTTGCTTCTCTAGCTCTTTCAATTTTGACGATAGGGTGTCAATTTTGGATCTCTCCACTCTTCTCATGTGGGTACTTATTGCTATATATTTTCCTCTACAGACTGCTTTAAATGTCTCCCAGAGATTCTGGTACGTTGTGTCTTCATTCTCGTTGGTTTCAAAGAACTTCTTTATTTCTGCCTTCATTTCATTGTTTATCCAATCAACATTCAAGAGCCAGTTGTTCAGTTTCCATGAAGCTGTGCGGTTCTGAGTTATTTTCTGAATTCTGAGTTCCAACTTGATTGCACTATGGTCTGAGAGACTGTTTGTTATTATTTCAGTTGTTTTGCATTTGCTGAGGAGTGCTTTACTTCCAATTATGTGGTCAATTTTGGAGTAGGTGTGATGTGGTGCTGAGAAGAATGTATATTCTGTGGATTTGGGGTGGAGAGTTCTGTAAATGTCTATCAGGTTTGCTTGTTCCAGGTCTGAGTTCAAGTCCTGGATATCCTTGTTAATTTTCTGTCTGGTTGATCTGTCTGCTATTGACAGTGGAGTATTAAAGTCTGCCACTATTATTGTGTGGGAGTCTAAGTCTCTTTGTAAGTCATTAAGAACTTGCCTTATATATCTGGGTGCTCCTACATTGGGTCCATATATATTTAGAATCGTTATCTCTTCTTGTTGTATCGATCCTTTTACCATTATGTAATGACCTTCTTTGTCCCTTTTGATCTTTGTTACTTTAAAGTCTATTTTATCAGAGATGAGAATTGCAACTCCTGCTTTTTTTTGCTCTCCATTTGCTTGGTAAATCTTCCTCCATCCTTTTATTTTGAGCCTTTGTGTATCTTTGCATGTGAGGTGGATTTCCTGGATACAGCACACCGATGGGTTTTGTTTTTTTATCCAATTTGCCAGTCTGTGTCTTTTGATTGGTGCATTTAGCCCATTTACATTCAGGGTTAATATTGTTATGTGTGAATTTGATACTGCCATTTTGATACTAGCTGGCTGTTTTGCCCGTTGGTTCATGTACATTCTTCATTTTGTTGATGGTCTTTAGCATTTGGTATGCTTTTAGGATGGCTGGAACTGGTTGTTTCTTTCTATGTGTAGTGCCTCTTTCAGGAGCTCTTGTAAAGCAGGCCTAGTGATGACAAAATCTCTGAGTACTTGCTTGTTCATGAAGGATTTTATTTTTCCTTCACTTATGAAGCTCAGTTTGGCTGGATATGAAATTCTGGGTTGAAAGCTCTTTTCTTTTAGGATGTTGAATATTGGCCCCCACTCTCTTCTGGCTTGTAGAGTCTCTGCCGAGAGATCTGCTGAGTCTGATGGGCTTCCCTTTGTGGGTGACCCGACCTTTTTCTCTGGCTGCCCTTAGTATTTTCTCCTTCGTTTCAACCCTGGTGAATCTGACGATTATGTGCCTTGGGGTTGCTCTTCTTGCAGAGTATCTTTGTGGTGTTCTCTGTATTTCCTGGAGTTGAGTATTGACCTGTCTTGCTAGGTTGGGGAAATTTTCCTGGATAATATCCTGAAGAGTGTTTTCCAGCTTGGATTCATTCTCTTCGTCACATTCTGGTACATCTATCAAACGTAGGTTGGGTCTCTTCACATAGTCCCACATTTCTTGGAGATTTTGTTCATTCCTTTTTGTGCTTTTTTCTTTAGTCTTGGTTTCTCATTTTATTTCATTGAGTTGATCTTCAACTTCTGATATTCTTTCTTCTGCTTGGTCAATTCGGCTGTTGAAACTTGTGCATGCTTCACGAAGTTCTCGTGTTGTGTTTTTCAGCTCCTTCAATTCATTCATATTCCTCTCTAAGTTGTCCATTCTCGTTATCAATTCCTCGAATCTTTTTTCAAATCTTTTTTCAAGGTTCTTAGTTTCGTTGCACTGGTTTAGAACATGTTCCTTTAGCTCACTGACGTTTCTCATTATCCACTTTCTGAAGTCCGATTCCGTCATTTCGTCACATTCACTCTCCGTCCAGCTTTGTTCCCTTGCTGGTGAGGAGTTTTGGTCCTTTTTTGGAGGTGAGGTGTTTTGGTTTCGGGTGCTTTCCTCCTTTTTGTGCTGGTTTCTTCCCATCTTTATGGATTTATCCACCTGTCGTCTTAGTAGTGGCTGATTTTTCAATTGGGTCTCTGTGTGGATGCTGAGATTGTTGATGATGAAGTATTTCTGTTACTTAATTTTCCCTCTAATGATCTATCCTCTCTGCTGTATGAGTGCTGAGGTCCACTCAGGCCCTGCTTGTCTGGGGTATACCTGCAGCAGCTGCAGAACAGTGAGGGATGATACCAGTTTCTTCTTCTGCTGCCCTTGTTTCAGAATGATGCCAGCCTAATGTCAGTCTGATTAGTCCTTTTCTGGGGTGACTCCTTGGATATACATGGGTCAGGGAGCTGCTTGAGGAGACAGTCTGTGCTTTATAGGAGCTCCAGTGCTGAGCTGTGAGCTCCGTTGTTCATTCAGGGTTGTTGGGAGGTTATGTCTGCTGCAATAGAACTCATAAAACACCACTCTTTTTTTTTTTTCACCCTTAGATGCTCTGTCTCAGGGAGTTGGGGCTTTCTTTATGAGTATCTGTTGCACTGTACTGCCCCACTAGGCGGCAGTCTATTCACTATTTGCCTGCCGGGGCTCTGACCTGCTAGCGCGGGTCCGCCCTGTTGCTGCCTGGCGGAGTCTCTCTATTATGGCAGGTTGCCTCGGCAACAGCAGGCTGCGTCAGTCCTGGGTGGTACTTAAGTGGGGGTGCACTTCGTCAGCAATGGTGGACGCCCCTCCCACACTGGGCTGCACCGTCCTAGATGCCGGCAGCAAAACTCTCAGCCCCAAGTGCCTCCAGTCGCCGCCCTGCTTGTCCCTGTGAGCGTGGGACCCGCCGAGCCCGATCACCCAGCTCCCTGCCTCAGAGTCCATCCTCTCTCTCTCTCTCTACCTCTCCCCAAGCTGAAAGGTCGACTCTCTCACTGGCACCCCAGGAGCCTGCTGATAGGGCACTGGGATCCGTGCGATCTCCCGTGCCGCTGCCCACTACCCCGGCTCAGATCACGCTTCCCAGGAAACTCCTGGTCTGGCTCATTGTCCAAGTCCCGTTCAATCAGATGGACATGCCAATCTGCCCTTCCAAATCTCAGATTGCCGGTTTAACAGGGCACCCAGACCAGTGAGTTCCGCGCCGGGTCCCGCTGCAGCGCTGGCCGAAGAGGCAGCGGGAGCCGGCTGCGTTAGTGGGTGCGCTAGCGTCCCGTGTGTCTCCCACACCTGGGACTTTCAACACTCTGTGGGCATAAAAGATCCATCCGAGAATGCGGCTAGGACTCACCCTCTGCACCTTCACCGAGAGCTGCAATCCTGAGTCACCTCTATGACGCCATCTTGCCTCCGGTCCCTCAAAATTCAAAATTTATTTATTCAAAATGAAATTTGATCTTTTTCTACAAAATGGCAAATTTTTAAAGAAGTAATAAAACAAACTTATGGTCTCAGGAAAAATACATTTCAATTAGTACATTCAAATATATAATTCTTATGATCCTTAATGTTAAACTTATTTTAATTTTTTAAATAATTTTCTTCTTGGTAGTAACCTAAATAAATTTAGAAAATCTCACTACTATTTTAAATAATAATGAATATTTCATATTTATTATGCATATTAAGTGTACTCCATGCCAACAATCAATACACTTTTTTCTGTCTTTATACCCCAAATTAAACAATTTACTCATATTTTCTTTACTCACATATCTTAAAACTGTTGTTTTATTGCCATTCTGGATCTATCAGACATAAGCCATCAGAGACTTCCTTTCATATACAAAAAATTGCTTACCCATTTATCTTTTTTCAAATCCTTCTTAATACACTTACAGCTTAATTTCCAGTATGCTTTTTGTAACTGTAAATAATATACTTATATTTTAATTTTTTGATCCATAAGAAACAGTTACAATCTGTTGACTTCCCATATTGTAAAATGAAGTTTTCTTGCACCTGTCTTTTTTCAGCTCACCTCTCTTATCTCCTCCACCTTGGTTCTTATATGCATACTTTAATTTTCCATTGCAAGATGAAAACATTAATATTTTGTTTTTATCAGAGATAAGCCTTCCGTGTTGTGTTGTTTATTATATGTAAACATCAGCAGTATTTATATATTTTTCACTATTTAAATTCTATTTACTGGGGAACTTAGTAGTATAGTTTTATTATAATTTTTATAGTTTATAAAGTATTAGTTTGGGGGCTTATAGTGGATTATTGAGAAGTTATCTAAATGTTAGAACACAGAGCATTCTAAAATGAACTCATTCAGTCTGTTGAATTTTTGGGGAGGATCAAAGCGCTACCTAGAATATCGTTCGTTTTCTTTTTTTTTTTTTTTTGTGGTGGGAAGAAGGATCCCGACTCAAGGTCATGTGGACCAGTGGTATAACTGATATGAATATGACTTCAAAGATATTTCCTCTGCATATTTTATTGCTTTCTCTTCTATGCTCCATAATGCATATAGACCCATGGTAATACACCATTTATTAAATTGAAATTAGAGCGTCTCTACTAAACTGCAAGTGCCTTGAAGACAGGCAGCATGTCATACACATCTCAGTAACTCTAGAACCTAACCTCAAATTGAATGACACCTAGTATATATTGACTACAAAGCATGTTCCAAGCACTGTATAAAGCATTTTTATATCTTTCATCTCATTTAACCTCTGCAAATGCTCAGGAAAAAATGATACTACCACATTTTACATATAAGAGTAATAAAACACAGATGATGTAAATGAAAATACTCAATGCTGCAAGAAACAGAGGCAGGAATTTAAAATTGTTATTATAACACCAAGTCTGATCATTTCTTCTATGTGATATTGTTTCATATATGAGGAGTCTGGTAGAGAATACATATTCAATAAATATGTGTTAAATGCATAGCAGGGTCATCTTTTATTATAGAATTTGTAGATGTAAAGATTCTAACAGACTGTAGGCATCAGGAAGTGACTGGGGAGGCCCAAGGTATCGGAACACAGAACATGGTAAATTCTTTTAGTCAAAAATGGAAGGCTCTAAAAGCAGGGAAAAATGCCCCAGATAATGATTGTTTAAAGGACAAAACACATGCCATTTGGACAAATTATTATGAAACAAAGGTGAACGTGATGGTAATAGTGAAATGACTCTGAAAACCCAAAACCATTTAAATGATAACTGACTTTTTCTATTGATACATAGTATTTAAATGATAACTGACTCTATTGATACATAGTATTTAAATGATAACTGACTCTATTGATACATAGTATTTAAATGATAACTGACTATTGATACATAGTATTTACACATAGTTGTGGTGTACACATGATACTTTGCTACATTTATAGAATGTGTAATAATCAAGTCAGAGTATTTAGGGTATCCATTACCTCAGGCATTTATCATTTCCATGTGTTGGGAACATTTCAAGTCCTTACTTTTTGTTATTTTGAAATATGCAATACCTTGTTAGATACAGCCATCCTAATCTGCTACCAAACATTAGGACTTGTCCTTTCTATCTAACTACATATTTTTACTTATTTACCGACTGCTCTCCATCCCCCTCCTTCCTAGTCATACACCTGGCCCAATCTCTAGCATCTACAATTCTACTAAATCTTTATATGGTCCACCATTTTTATAGCTCCCACGTGTGTTATTTGTCTTTCTGTGTCTGGCTGATTTCACTTAACATTATGACCTTCAGCTCCATCCATGTTGCTGCAAATGGCATGATTTTATTATTTTCATGACTAAATAGTATTCCATTGTGTATATATGCCACATTTTCTTTCTTTATTCATTCAAATATAAACATTTAGGTTGATTTCATATCTTTGCAACTGTGAGTAGTGCTACAATCAATATGTGGGTGTGGATATTCCTTTAACACACTGGTTTCTTTTTCTTTGACTAAACAGTGAGTAAGGTTGTTTTATTTTACCCTGCTATTCTTCCATTTTGTATAGCTACTTATCAAAACATTGATATAATTCCTATTTTTTATAACCTATCCATGAAACTAAACGTGTCTATTACTTAAAGATAATCAGTGTGTCTAATAGACATGAAACTACTCTTATAAAAGAATCTAAATGTATTGTACTCAATTAGTCTGCTATTTCTGATTTGCTTTTCATGAGAGTTGACTTTTTTTATACAAAATTGGCTTCAGGCTAATATTTACATTTAAAAAAATAGTAATGTAAGAGCTTAACATAGAGGTAAAAAGAAGCTGGATGGGGCATATAGAAAGATGAATGCCTCTTTAAAATTTTAAATCTCTAATGTATTTTCATCCTTACTTTCTTCCATTTGAATTGTTCTGATAGTTCCTATACTAGAGTTCAGGGCAGTATGCCATTGCTTTATGTGTAAGTCCATATAATCCATATCCTAAGTACTAGCAGAGCCGGGTTTGCTTTTCTATTTATCTCCTTGATAAGTATTTATTCCTAAGTTTTCTTATGCATATTATCCTATATTCAAAATCCATTTCTTGCAAATCAAAATCACAATGAGATACTGTCTCACACCAGTCAGAGTAGTTATTATTAAAAATTTAAAAATGCAGCAGATGTCAGCAAGGCTGTGGAGAAAAAGGAATGTTTATACACTGTTGATGAGAACGTAAATTGTTCAGCCACTGTGGAAAACGGTTTGGAAATTTCTCAAATAACTTAAACAGAACTAAAATATTTGACCCAGCAATCCTGTTACTTTATGTCCAAACAAGATGAATTATTTTATCAGGAAAAAAAGATACACTCATATGTTCATTGTAGCACTATTCACAATAACAGAAACAAAGAAACAACCTAGTTGCCCATAAATGGTGAATTGGGTAAAGAAAACGTGGTACATATATGCTATGGAATGCTATGCAGCCAGAAAAACGAATAAAATCCTGTCCTTTGTAGCAATGTGGATGGAGCTGGAGGCCATTATCCTAAGTGAACTAATGCAGAAACAGAATATCAAATACTGCATGCTCTCACTTGTAAGTGGGAGATACACAATGGGTACTTATAGACATAAAGATGGTCATAAATACACACTGGGCACTTCAACTCTTACCCCTTTCCCTGCTTTCTCCCTCCTTTCTCCCCCCCTTCCCCGTCAAGGGGGAAAGGAGGGAGGAGGGTAAGGATTGAAGAACTAACTGTTGGGTGCTATGCTCCGTGTCTGGGTAATGGTATCAATCGCACCTCAAACCGAAGCATCACACAATATACCCAGGTAACAAAACTGCATGTGTAACTCCTGAATCTAAAGTAAAAGTTAAAATTATTTAAAAACAAATAAATATATATTTTTTACTTCAAGTTCATTTTGAATTCTGTACCCATTTTCCAGGGGAAAACAAAAAAATCCCTCTTGAAAACATCCTCTCCAGTTTCTGCCAACAACAAATCCAGTAAGCTTGCTTCCAAAACATCACTTAGGTCACCGATGAAAATTCTGAATAGCTTACTGTACTGTGGGTACAATTCTGCAAGGCAGCATTTCTGTCATTTGGGACCTGATTATTGCGACTCTCCGAGGACACTTAATTGACCTTACTAGGTAGAGACAGGTACATCTATGTATCACATAACACAAAAGTGATCATGTATTACATCACTCTAACTGTTTCCAGAGTAATGTCAAAGATTCCAATATTTCTCAAGCTATTTATTTTATAATTGCTGAAATATAACTAATAATAGAAATAATGATTACCTAGCTAAATTCATTAGGTTTCATTGTACTCAAAAACATATCTTTATGGTCTGTAAAGGAATCAAAGAAACATTGTAGAACCAACTTATATAAATGATAAGCAGAATTTGTCTTGACCTCTTTTGAAATAATTGTTCAAATTTCATTATTTGCATAGAACTTTATGATTGAGTCAGAAACTGAAAGAAATAAGAAGATAATTTCAGGGCCTCAATAAATGAAATGGTTTCCAAAATGTCCCAATTTGAAGGAAAATTTAAGTAACAGGGAAAAATGAAAAGAGCCCTCATGAAGGAGACAGTGAACTTTAATTTTGATATTTTTCTCTACCACTAGTAAGCAATGCGATGTAGTACCAAACACTTAACTTATCTCTACCTTAATTTATTTATATGTGAAATAAAGTTTTAGGGAAAAATAATTTTAAGATTATTTTAATACAATAATAAAAGGTTAAAATAAAAGTAGACCACTAAATTGTATGGCTCTACATACATACACACAACTGATGTATACACATATGTACACATGTTAATGTATGTATGTTTTATAGGTATATGGTACAACACACAATATCTTTTTTCTTCTCCATAAGTAAAATATAGAGGCAAATAAAAAAATATATATTTTATGTGATAAAGATATAAAATGCATTTCATACTGGATCCAATAATTAAGAATTTACATAATGAGTAAATTAAATAAACCTAAATGAAGAAATTTAAAAATTTTTGAGACACACCAACACGGGAATATTGAGGGTGGAAAATTTCTAGAGAGATGAGCACGAGGGGCCCACTTTACTATAATAACAATTTTTTCAAAAAGGATGCTTATTGTAATTTCACTCTAGATTGAATATAGAGTGAAATTACAATAGATTTTGTATTTTCAAAATCTATATTTTGTATTTTAGATTATCGATCTAGATTGAATATCTTTTATCACCTGACATAATAGTCTCCTGTTATAAGACTTCATAACTACCTTTTCCTCACAAAGAAATATATACATATTTTGTAAGTCCATAAACTGGAAAATAATTTTCAATAAATATACACGTAACTGTCCCTAATGACTTCAGGGTGTAGCTAAAGCATTTTGAATTCGTTGATTGCTAAAATGGCAAATGCATCACACACCTTCATTTCTGCCTTGGCATCCATTGAATTCATGGCTGTTTTCATGTATGTCAATATGAAGGGTAATGACCACAGTTTTTAAAATACATATATAATTTATAATAAATAATAAATCTACCCACACTCCCAAGTTCTGACCTTCCCTTTTCCCAAATAGTTCATATCTTAAAAAAAAAAAAATCTACAGTCTTTAATTTCAAAAATCTCTTAAATCCACTTGTCAATTTTAAGGACAGAAGAGGGAAAAGAGGACAAAAATAAAGATGATTAAAAAAAAAAAAAGAAGAAATGAAGGAGGGGATGAAGGAAGGGAAGGAAGGAGGGAAAAAGGCAGGCAGAAAAAAGGAGAGAAGGAAGGAATGAAGGAAGGAAGGCAGGAAGGGGGGAGGGAGGGAGGGAAAGAAGAAAGGAAGAAGGCAGGCAGGTAGGAAAAAAGGAAGGAAGGAATAAGGAAGGGAAGAAAAGCAAAAGGCAGGCAGGAAAAAATAAAAAAGGAAGGAAGGAAGGGAGGGAAAGAAGAAAGGAAGAAGCCAGGCAGGCAGGAATAAAATGAAAGAAAGAAAGGAAGAAGGAAGGGTAAGAAGGAAGGAAAAAGGCAGGCAGGAATAAAGAAAAGGAAGGAAGGAAGGAGAAGAAAGGAGGGGAAGACAAGGGAGGGGAGATGAGAGGAAGGAAAAGGGGAAGAGGAAGATGGGAAAGAGGCAGGGGAAGGGAAGGGAGAACAGGAAGGGAAAGAAGGGAAGGAGAAAGAAGAAAGGAAAGAAGGGAGGAAGGAAGGTAGGCCAGTTGCTAGAAAGAGATTAGTGAACGGAGATGAATAAATATTACTGACATAGACTGGTTATCTGGTTATTCAAACTACAGAAACTATGATGTAAATTTACTCACCAACCTAGTTATAATTTTCAGTTAGATAAAGTACCTTAAAATTATGCCATTAAATATGGTTTTTGTTTCAACTTTTGTCTGTAAGCATCTTCTTATGTGTGAAATGTATTTCCCCACTGAGTGATTTTCCACATTTACCACACAACACTCCCCCTGCTTGGAACCTGTGTGTATTTTTCTTTTACAGACTTTGACAGAAAAATTGGGGTCTTTTTGCCAATTAGATAATAAAAATAACTTCTCCTGTTTTTCCCTATTACTCAGGAAAATCTCAGTTGTGCTGTTTTCTTATTTCTTCTAGTTATATATGATCTCAATATATGCTTATTAATTCAGACACACTGAACATTTATTTTATTTATAATTTTTGCTCCCTGCTATTCTCAGGAGAGGCACATCTCAATTTTATGAGTGACTTGGGAGTAAGTTGTTATGCAGTCATGCTCCAGCCTGCTCCATTGTCACACATTCATAATGTTGAACACTCAATCTACAACTCACAACAACACATCACAGTCACAATTCCAATCACACAATGTCCTATTGCAGTATTTCATGTCATACTTTTGAGACAGGCAATTCCTGATTAGCCCCTGGAATTTTCCTGCTTTTAATGTCTAGGCCCATTGGGCTATAGACCTAGTGTAAATGGGGATGGCGAGTACGTCTCTGGTCCCCTGTAGTTACAGAGGGCTCAGAGCAGACATAAAACAGGCCTACAGACCTACAACATCTGAACAGTGTTTCCTGTCTGTAGTTCTCATTTTTACACTTGGCATGAGCTGCGATGACCTTTCCCCTGTTCTTTAAAGGGATGCCTTTTATGGAGGTTAAGAGTGACTTGGCCCCCAAGTGAACAAAGTCCCAGGCCCCCACTGAAATCCAACTGTGCCATATGTGCATAGTGCTGTGAATGCTGATTTAGTGGTATGGGCAACGGTCCACCAGAACTGAGCATACTGAGATCACCACAATTATGTGACTTGAAGATACTTGTGTGCCCCACTGATCATTACCAGAGTTATGAAAGTTAGGCTTTGGGCTGCCCTTATCTGCCAACTCAGCAGCATTTTGACCACATGAATTAATGATAGCACAGTAAGTACATTCTACGGCTACTTGTAATTGTTATTATTAAAGCCAAGCATGGGACTTATGCTGAAGAGAGTGTCTTAACCAGTTGTCTCTGAATAGAGCCATACACGTTGATTTCTTTCTTCTCCTACATATGGTTTTGACTCCACGTGTATTGCCATGTGGGAAGGGCCATTTTGGCCCAAAACCTAATAAGTTAAATGTATCTTTCTGCACTTAATTTCTTAGGAATTTCATCCATAAGAGATTGTGAGAAAACATGATCGTTTGAGCATTCCCAAAAAATATGTAGGACAAAACTCTCTGGAAAATACGTGTTCATTAGTAAAGTTTGATGTTTTACTATTTAAAATTATAAGGTCACTTGTTTATTATAAGTGTTCTTGATTCTACTTTTAAAGCAAGTCAGTGGGATAGATATAGAACTTTACTTATTCATGTTACAGATTTCTTTTCATTTTTGGTTATTTTGAAAATGTTATCCTGATCATGCCATCAGAAAAGAGTCCATTTCCTACTATGATATCTCTAAACCTATAGATCATATAGGAGATAATATTTTTGTCTTCTGTATTATTCCTTCTAACCTTCTAGAAAAGCCATTGAAATAATAACAAAAGTAACTCAAACTAATTAGTCTGTCATGACCAAAGGCAGTTGTCTGTAGCAAATGAGGAGCAGGCAGAGCAATGTGCTTCTTCTCCTCCTCTTGACATTTTACAGTTCATTACATTAGTGGCTCCATCCAATAACGAACACCAGAAGAGACAGAGTTGAGATTGCAGCTTCATTGTTTTCTGACATACTGTGTGGGAAACAAAATCCCAACACCCAAACATCATTCAGCCCATGAAATGAAGAGGTCACATAACTTTTATTTTTAAATAGAAATACATTTCTGGGACATATTATACACAGCAGGACTAGCAAATGGTTTCATTTAAGTGCAAGTTTAAAATATAAATAAGTATAAAAGATTAAAAACTGATAACTTGAGGTTACAGGTATATTAGCACAGTATTCAAATTTCTTCTTGGACTAAATAATGAGGAACTGAAGAGAAGTCCTGTGTTTTATTTGTTTCTTTATTTCAATATCTACCCAATAAATAGTTACTCAACAGGTATTTGTTTAGTTGAATTGGCGTTTTAATTATTGTTAACTCACTAAAATGAAGAAAAATTAAACTACGTTTTCTTTCTGCGTAAGCCTTTATTTTGAAAATCTTTCTAAATACTTCTTACCTTTCTTTTTACATTTGCATATTTTCATATAGTTTCTTCCCGTGAAAATATATTTCATAGAAATTGATACTTACATTTTTCTTTACTTGCACAAAATAAATAATCCATCATTATAGTTAAGTGAAATTTTCAAATCCACATATATTTTCAGGAGAAAAACAAAAGACAGATTTTTCTTTTAAGGTCAGATTTAGTAAAGCATCCTTGTTAATTTCTTTTAAAAAATGGTCTTCACATAGAAAATGTGTGTTTTTTTCTTATTGTCACAATAAGATAATTTTATTATTTATTTTTTAAAAATTTATTTATTATCCTTTAAGTTCTTGTGTACATGTGTAGAATGTGCAGGTTTGTTACATAAGTATACACATGCCATGGTGGTTTGCTGCATCTGTCACTCCGTCATCTACATTAGGTATTTCCCCTAATGCTATTCCTCACCAATGCCCCCTCCTACTATCACTCCCCTAGGGAGAAAATGTATGCATAGACAAGAGCAAAGAAATCCAAGTTCAAAAAAGTCTGTGAAAGATATAGATGCATTAAAATACATATACATAAAAAACCCCAAAACAACAACAAAAAAAGAAAATATGTGGGTTTTTGTGTGTATGTGCGTGAGATCTATGACCTGAAAGGTAGATTTAAGTATTACTTTAATTCTCACAATTTGTCTGTAAATTATGAGAGATGTAGTGTAATGCAAAAGCATTTAATAAAATGTTTTCCCTCCTCTGTATTTGCTAAAAGTTAAACAGTGGTTAAGTCCAAATTAAAAATGACTACGAATCTATACATAGCAATATTTTTTAGAGTATACACTAATTGCATAAATACAGAGAAGCATTAAACAGATTCTGGCAATGTGAATCAAAAATTGAATTGCTTCAAGTTTTTGAAAAAAAAACTCTTTCTTCAACTATCAACTTCAAAATTGGAACTTTCAGCGTATAGATTCTGCAGGCAATATGCTACTTGCATGCACCCAGAGAAGAAGATGGAAAACAGTTTAATCAATATGCTCAATAAACTGTTTGCTCACCTAATTGAGGGGAGGGCAAAAATAACTTCCAGCCATTTCATTTCATTGACAGCAAGCTTTGGATACATTGCCTACTCGTCTTTTTAAAGTAGAGCATCCTAGATGATTTCTCCTGGATGGTCTTTTCAGAGGTCACATAAACAGACTTCCATTCTGATCCTTAATCCCAGCTGAAGTAAATGAGTAAATGAGAGTAAATACGAAAACATGCTTATTTTAAAAAATTCTTCTGGAAAACAGTGATATATAAATTCATGATTTTGCAATTAGGAACCCCAAGCATGTCATCTCATTTAATGACAAGCTGTATAATTCTATATCCTCTTTATGATAATATCTTATTTGAGAAAAGGGGAAGAACACAGTGTCTCATGACACCTTGTTCCACTGAGATTAGGATTGATTAATGAGCATGTTTTATATCTTCCATAGCTTATTACAGGAAAAATATGTTGTATGTTGCTGAAGGTCCTTGGATAAGGTGCTGCCATCTCAGTCACTCACTGTATCACATGTGGAAAAAGGCAATCATAGCATTTTCCCCCCACAGATATAAAACACTGGGACATAGAAGGCCTTATCTCTATGTCATTAATAAAACTGCGTAGATCCTCACAGATTTTGTCATTTTTCTGGCCATACAATGTACCATAGAAATGTACATTTAGCAAAAAAAAAAAAGTACATCTAGACACAGATATTATGACTCGAAAAATTAACTCAACATGAATTACAGACCTAAATGTATAATGCAAAACTATAAAACTTTTGGAAGACAACATAAGAGAAACCTAGCTGACCTTGGGTATAACAATGACTTTTCAGATACATTAAAGACACCATATAAAAAGCTGGACTTCATTAAAACAAAAACGTTTTCTCTGTAGAAGACAATGTGAAGAGAATGAGAAGACAAGCCACAGACTTTGATAAAATGTTTGTAAAAGGCATATCTGATAAATGATTGTTATTAAAACTATACAGAGAACTCTTAAAACTCAATCGTAAGAAAACAATTCAATTAAAAAAATGGGCCAAAGATATTAATAGACACTTCACCAAAGCAGCTATACAGATGGCAGATAAGCATATGAAGAAATGTTCCACATCATATGTCATCAGGAAAATGCAAATTAAAACAACAGTGAGATACCACCACAAATCTGTTAGGATGACCTTTCAGAACACTGAAACTGCCAAATTCTGGCAAGGATGTAGAAAATCAGAAACTCTCATTAATGGCTGGCGGAAATGTAAAATTGTACAACAACTTTGGAAGACACTTTGGCAGTTTCTTACATGACAAAACACATTTTTGCCATAAAATACAGCAATCATAATCCTTGGTATTGACCCAAAGTAATTGAAAAATTTTGTTCACACAAAAGCCTACACATGGATGTTTATAGCAGCTTTGTTTATAATTTCCGACTCCTGGAGGAAACCAAGATGTCCTTAAAAAGGTGAATAAATAAATGAACTGTGGTATGTCCAGACAATGGAATATTATTTAGTACCAAAAAGAAATGAGACAGCAAGCTATAAAGTGACCAGAGGAAACTTAAATTCATATTGCTGAGTGAAAGAATCCAGTCTGAAAAGGCTACATGTAATAAATGATTCCAACTACGTGAACTTCCGGATAAAGCAAAACTGTAGACGAGTAAAAAGATTAGTGGCGATCAGGGGTTAGGGAACAGGAAGTGATGACGAGGCAGAGCTCAGAGGATTTTTAGGACGGTTAAAATATGCCGTATGGCAATATTATGGTGCATTTATGTTGTTATTCATTTGTCCCAATTCATAGAAGGTATAACACTAAGAGTTCTAGAGTGAACCCTAATGCAAACGGTGGACTTTAGATGATAATGATGTGTCAATATTGGTTCATAAACCGTAATAAATGTACCATTATGATGGGATATGTTGACAATGGGTGAGAGTATGTGTGTGTGGGGACATGTGGCATATGGAAAACTTCTATACCTTCCTTTCAGTTTTGTTGTAAACCTAAAACTGCTCTAAAATTATTTGTAAATAATGTCTTTAAAAAATATTTTTAAATATCGAGGTGAGTAATACTCTTAATAAAGTTAGAAGGTTAAATATAAAACAACATGTAGGATCTGATTCACAATATACGAAATTTATCTATATCAATATCACCCAGGTAATAGCTGAAGTAACCCTGTGATTTAATACATAAATTAAATTGCTTGAGTGACTGAAACACAAGGTCCCATTCTCCCTGTGGTTTTTTGGTTTCTCAGGAATTTAAGCATTCATATCCCCCTGGTATTTCTCTTCTTAAGATACTGTCAAAAATAATTAATAACATTCCCCTGTTTCTCTGTAATGATATTTCTCTTTTAGTAGTAACATGTAGTAATAATATTTCTTTTGTTTCTGATATTAATGTGTATTTTTCTTCTTTGTCTTTTTTTTTTTTTTTTTTTTTTTTTTTTTTTGAGATGGAGTTTCGCTGTTGTTACCCAGGCTGGAGTGCAATGGCGCGATCTCGGCTCACCGCAACCTCCGTCTCCTGGGTTCAAGCAATTCTCCTTCCTCGGCCTCCTGAGTAGCTGGGATTACAGGCACGCGCCACCATGCCCAGCTAATTTTTGTATTTTTTAGTAGAGACGGGGTTTCACCTTGTTGACCAGGATGGTCTCGATCTCTTGACCTCGTGATCCACCCGCCTCGGCCTCCCAAAGTGCTGGGATTATAGGCGTGAGCCACCGCGCCTGGCCTCCTCTTTGTCTTAATTGTGGATGTTTAGCATTGATTGAGTATGATATATAAATGTTTTCAGTCAACATCTTTTTATTTTCTTTTTCACTGACTTATGCTACTATTTTATTGATTTCCTTCTACTTGCTGGTTTTCTATGATTTGTTCTTTTTTTTTTTTTTTAGAATTTCTTAGTAATGAATTTAAATATGAAGTTAAGCCTTTTTCTTTTTTCATTGTAAACAATTAAAATGTAGATTTTCCATTATGCTTTGCTTTAAATGAGTTCCACAAAATTTAATATGCTCTACCATTATTACCATTTAACTTGATATATTGGATACATATTAAGTTGATGTATCCTACCTTAACCTCAGTCTAATTATGAGAAAAACATTAGACAAATCCCGATTGAGAGACGTTATACAAAATATCACACCAGTACTCATCAAAACTTCCAAGGTCATCTAAAATAAGTGAAATATAGAAAATTGGCACAGTCAGAGGAAACTAAGGAGACATGATACATAAATGTAATGTTGTATCTTGAATGGGAGTCCTAAAAGAGAAAAATAACATTGGGTGGAAAAACTAATGAAATCAAATTAAGCATATCGTTTAACTCATAATGGTCTGTCAATATCGACTCATTAGTTGGGACAAATGTGCCATAGTAATACAAGATCTTAACAACAGGAGAGACTTGATGTGGGTTATGGAGTTCTCTGTGCTATCTATATTCTAAAGTAAAAAGATTTTTTAAATGTACTTGAAGTGCTAGTTTACCACTTCATAGTTAACACATCACACTTCACATGGTCCACTTCAGGGAAGTAATAACTGGACTGAGTGGAGTACCTCACACTTGCTTGAGCCCAGGAGTTTAAGACCAGCCTGGGTAACATGGCAAAATCTCACCTTCGCAAAAAATCAGCCTGGCAATCAGGCAAATGGTTATTCTGGACCTGGCTGGATGGCGGGACGTTCGCTAACTGGGAGTCATGGTTCTTCCAATCCTTAGTCCTCTGACACTATCTTTCTCCTTCTTTTATTTGGACCTTGTGTTTTCCGATTAGTCTCTCAATTCCTACAAAATCATATACAAGTGATAACTAATCAGTCAATATGACAAATATTCCTTCTAACAGCCCCACAATATCACTCCTTGACCTGAAATCTCTCAGCAGTTTAAATTATTTCCCATTTTTAGGTTCTGTGGGCGACACAGACTGGGGGTGCCCAATCCCACTGGAAGAAGCCCTGAGAACATTTTCTGCCAGGAATCAAGGATGGAGCAGGGGCACAATCTGAGAAAGGACACCTGTGCTATTCTAGGCATCGCTGGCAAGTTTGTAGGAAGGGACATGAGAAGGTGAATGTGTTTGCTCCACGCCATCCTGTACTGCTCAAGAGGACCTGGGACGTGCAGGGGAAACGTGGGTGACAGGGCACCAGGCTGCGACCTACACTGCTCTTCTGGGTTCCTGCAGACTGCCACATTTCCCTTGGCAATGTAAATGAAGATGGAGGGGTCATTTCATGATTTTCTGCTGCTGAGATTAAATGTCTTGTTAAACACATGTGGCAACAGTTACTCTGAGGTGCCATGGATCAATCTCAGGGTGGTCAGCTCTGAACTAAGACAATCACCTCCAATTTGTACAACAGAATTGATACATAGGGCTACACTCATTACTACTGTTCCAATATTCTACGTTAAAAGTTGCGTTTAATTTTTTTTTTTTTTTTGAGACGGAGTTTTGCTCTTGTTACCCAGGATGGAGTGCAATGGCACGATCTTGGCTCACCGCAACCTCTGCCTCCTGGGTTCAAGCAATTCTCCTGCCTCAGCCTCCTGAGCAGCTGGGATTACAGGCACGCGCCACCATGCCCAGCTAATTTTTTCTGTATTTTTAGTAGAGATAGGTTTTCACCATGTTGACCAGGATGGTCTCGATCTCCTGACCTCGTGATCCACCCGCCTCAGCCTCCCAAAGTGCTGGGATTACAGGCTTGAGCCACCATGCCCAGCCTAAGTTGTGTTTAATTTCTATCAATTAAAAAATATTGGAGCAAAACCTTCACTCCTGAGCATGCTCAGTGAGACTGGTCAGGCAAGCATTTACAGTGCAATGCTCCTTTTTTCTTGTAGAAATGTTGCCCTATTTGTCTTCACCAATGTCTGGAAGGTTTTTTATTTTATTTTAATGGGGGAGAGGGGTTGTAGGATACCTGCCATTTAAGAAAGTGAATAGAAAATTTTAAAACCCAAGAAATGGGGTGAAAAATCAGTGCATAAGAATTGGGTTGGTTAGGCCCAGCACCACACTGAAGTGGGCTCAGTGGCTTTTGGAGTGAAGAAGCTGTACTCCCTGCACATTCCCTCATGCTCCCACACACGTCCAGCAGGGGAAATGCTTGGGTTCCTTGTGACTTGTCAAGGGGACGCAGGAGTCGACCAAGGGAAACTATTTGGCCCCCTGAGGAATTGTCGATATCCATCCTGAATGGGGCCTACCTAGTCAGGAGGCGGTATAGAAGTGTATGGTCATGGTCGCCTCATGAAAGTGTGTGGCAGGTGGCTCTCAGGAAAAATTCCAAGCCTGGATCATCCAAGTGGCAGCTTTGCACAGGGAGAGGACAGCTGCGAACTGCAACGGAACTGCCTTCTGCACACTTGACCAAAGCAGTAATGAGGGCAGCCGGTACCTGCGGTGTGTGGTAGGTTTAAAGAAAAGGGAATGTTTTCTGCTGAGTGTTTTCTTTGTCCTTGGGCTGCTCAAGCTGGACAGTAGGTAACCACTGTTTGCAAGGAACCCGCCCAACTTCTGTGGCTTGGTTCGGAGCTTTTTCATCCCTAGCTGTGAGTGCCTTTTGGTCTGGAAAGTCGGCTTGTCTCATTATACCCACAGCTAGGACATTCTCTCTGTAATATGAATTTTCCTTGTTTTACATTAACAGAGGATGTCTTTAATCACTGGAGTTTGTAGGTGTTGGATTATTTCCACTGTGAGAGTCTTAAAACTTTTTGCTTCATAAAACAATAAAACAACTTACCTTAGAGACCCTTTCAACGTGAAAGGTTTGTAGCTGAGCTGTTACATACATTTTGTTGTTTATAATAAAAATCATCCATACAAAAGAAGTCCTGGGTGTTAATATTTTGCACAAGATCTGTTTTCCATGATGTGCTGACATCTACAGTTTCGCTAACTGTTGATGCTATTTTCTATTGAGATTCTGGAGCCTAGGGAGCTAGTTATGTTTTCTTTTTGTTCATTTCGTTCTCATTTCCCTGAAGCAAGAGACTATATGGCCTTCAGTGCAAAGACTTTGGACCAATTCTTTGTATTACACTTGGCTGCCTCTTGGCTATATAACTTCCAAGTGCAAATCATTGAACTCGTTAACAAGAGTTTATTACAGAGAATAAATCATAATGGATAAAACAATGTTAGCCTGGCATGGTGACACTGCTGGTAGTCCTAACTGCTTAGGAGCCTAAGGCGGGAGGGAACATTGAGCCCAGGAATCGAGGCTGCAGGGAGCTATGTTTGTACCATTTCACTCTAACCTGGGTGCCAGACAAGATCCTGTCTCAGTGAAAGACAAAAGATGTGACAACCCTATAATAGTAAAATTTCATTCACAAATGTAATCATGGGCACTATTGTTATATTTTCTGCTTTTGTATATGTTATGTAACTTGTTTTATAATATTCATTTTTGTTTTACACAGAGTTGTCTTTTAGAAAGTAATGAGAGAATAAACGTGTGTGTGTGTGTGTGTGTACATCTGTGTTGGTGTGTGTGTATACTATTTGACATTACTGTTACAATGCTCTTCAGTAAGTCCTTTACATCTGAGATATAACTTGTATTGTTTTCTTTCAATCTAAAGATCTTTCTTAAAGCTGTTCTTACAGTGCAAGTAAGCAGATAAATGTTCTCACCTTTTTTTAATCTAAAAATATCTCTCTTTCACCTTTATTTTTCGAAGGATATTTTCACTTGATATAAAATTCTGAGTGGACAGTTTTCTTTTTTAAAGTAATGTAAAGTTGTCATTTTATTTTTTCTGTCCTTTATCGTTTCTAAAAGAGATATCAATAATAACTTCAATTATTCTTTCCATATATAAAGTGTGTGTTTTATTTCGCTGCTTTCAGGGTGTGTTTTTCCATACTTGCTTTTCAGCAGGTGGATTATGATGGGACTATGTGCAAATTGTCAGATGTGATTTCACTTGGTATTTCCTTCTCCCTCATTTTCTTATTCCAGGATCTCAGTCAGATGTATGAAAAATTATTTGACATTGGCCTTTAAGCTCTGGTCATTTTTCCCCATTTCTTTACTATTCTTCAGACTAAATTATTCTTATTAATTTGTCTCCATGTCTTCTGATTCTCTCTTCAGCAATATCCTATATGCTGTTAAATACTTCCAGTGAAATTTTTCTATTTCTTTTTCTTTAGTTTAGAATTTTGATTTGAATACTTTTAATAGTTTCTGATTGCTGAGATCCCTATCTAGTCAGTCCTTAATTTGTTAACTATATTTTCTTTAATTTTTAAAATATATTTATACTAGCTTTTATAAAGATTTGGTCTTCTAAATTGAACATCTGAGCCATCTCAGGGTTACTTTTCCTTGAATGCTATTTCTCCTGAACTGGGGTCACATTTGTGCTTGTGTATTTGTTATTATGGATGATACATTATAGAAATGCCAGCTTCTGTTTAGTTTTTTTTTTTTTAATAGTCCAGTTACTAGATGAGCACCTTGAAATTGTACAGGCTTTTTTGTATGCTTTGTGAAGATCAATTTGTAGAAATCCCCGTATTCCTCAACCACTTCAAACTTGATAGATCTCAAACTCCAAAGTATTGATCTCTTTAAGTCTTGGTTTTAAACTTTGTTAGAAGTCTTTACTATATAGTGTGGTCCTCACTCATAAGATGGGTCTTTCTGTGTCTCTGTGGAATGCGATCTCTCTACTCTGGACAAGCTAGATCCCCAAAATCTGCCCATTCTCCTTACCTCGTTCAACTTCACTCTCAACACAGAAGGAACTGTTTCTTGAAAATTCAATCATGTCCCTACGCAGCACAGTCCTCAAGCAAGGATGCGTGAGGGGCCGTCATATTTCCACTTGCACATTTGCTCTCTCTCTAATGCACTGCACCAGACATTTCAGTTACAGCAGCTGTTCCACACTCCAATCTCATCTGAGCAGGACGTATTTTCCCTTCATTGACTCTAGCTTCATTCACTGTAAATGTTGATCTGGCCAGGGCAGAGACAAGGCTTACTTTGAGTTTTTATTCTGTTAAAGATCAGAGACTGTGCAGCTTGTTGATAGCACTTGCACAGTGCCTCGGACAGAGAAATTGCTCAATAATTATACTTTGAATGAATAAAGAAAGAACTCATTTCACATACTTTCCCCTGCTTTATGGTTCCCTCCATAAGATAGCTGGTCCAGTACCAGTAACTTCATAATATCCAGAATAGGAAATCCTTTCAGTAAATCCTTAATCTTTGCTACAACCCATCCCTCATGGTCATTCTCTTTTCTCTCCCTTGCACTAAGTCGTAAATCAAACTCAGATCATTTCACTTGTGTTTTCCAAAGATAAGAATATAGAATTTACTGAACCTTGGGACTAGAAGAGATTTTACATTACTAGAAGAAATATAAATATTTGAAATTCCTTATTACACATCTTTGTGATTTAGCACAATTTTTGTCACTCTACCCCTACAAAATTCTGCCTGGTCATTTTTTTCTGCCTAGTCTTTAGTCTCCCCACATGTGATTTCCCTTCACACTTCCGTCTCTACCCTTTGCTTTTCTCTACTTTCCACTCCCACCTTTATCTTCATTTTTTTAAATATATTTTTATAATTTTTATTGCATTTTAGGTTTTGGGGTACATGTGCAGAACGTGCAAGATAGTTGCTTAGGTGAACACATGGCAGTGTGTTTTGCTGCCTTCCTCCCCTTCACCCACATTTGGCTTTTCTCCCCAGGCTATCCCTCCCCAGTTCCCCCCCCCTGCTGTCCCTCCCCTATTCCCCCCAATATACCCCAGTGTGTAGTACCCCCCTCCCTGTATCTTCATTATATTTTTAAGCACTGAAGCTTAGCTATTAGTTTCTGTTAGCTGTTTGTTTTCACAGTATAGCTTCAGGGTCTCATTTTCCACATCATAAAAGCCTAATTTCCTAAACAATATTTCTTTCCTAAGAAGAACTTTGGTGCTAGTTGATAAAATAATATTTATAAATGCACATTTACAGACATTCGAAAACACACGTATTCAAATATATTATGCAAGTCCTCATTTACATCATTTATTCATTTGATAGGTATTTATTAACAGCTTTCTGCATTTCACGGGCTGGAGTTTTCTACTCAGAATGCATAGTCCATTCTCTCTATGAACTCCCTGTTCAAGTCTGAAAGTCAAATAAACAAAAACCAACATATCATTATGGCTAATGTGCACACATGGTTTGCTGTGAGAACACAGAAAAGATAGTAACTCAGACAAAAGGGATTATGACTCAGTTTTGTAGGGCACAAAGTGATCTGAACTCAAATGTCTCTTTATTATGCATTCTTTGACCCTCAGACTGTGTAGCCATGCACCTGGCTATCATCACTCTTTGCTTTTTTTTTTTTTTTTTTTTTTTGACGGTGTCTTGCTCCGTTGCTAGGCTAGAATGCAGTGGCGTGATCTTGGCTCACTGCAACCTCTGTCTCCCAGGTTCAAGTGATTCTCCTACTTCAGTCTCCCAAGTAGTTGGGATTACAGGCACGCACCACCACATCCAGCTAATTTTTGCAATTTTAGTAGAGACATGGTCTCGATCTCTTTACATCATGATCTGCCCACCTCAATCTCCCAAAGTGATGGGATTACAGGCGTGATCCACAATGCCCAGCCTCTTTCATAATTTTAAGGACATTAATATATGTGTCTCTGCCACTAGCTAGTAAGTTCTACAAATCGTCTCTCAGTTCTCAGCATTTGCACAGTGGTCAGCATACAGTAAGTGTTCAATAATTATATTTTGAGTGAACAAATGAATTCATAAAAGGCTTGCAATTTATGTGTTTTTAATGCTTAAAACATAAATTTAGTTGGATATTTACTTCTGATAAATAATTAATGTCTTCAAAATACACCATCTGCCTTAGTTTTTTTGGTGTTCATGATTAATTCTCCTAGGAATCAAATATGTTTTCTTTGCTTTTCTTGATATTTTACAGATAACTAAGGTCTTAATTTTTACACAGTCTTTTGGGTAAATGACTTTAATTTTAGATGTTTCTGTGTATGATCTGAGGAAAATGTTTTACTCTTTGTACTGTTTACTGTTTTTCAATAAGGACAGTGTGATTAAGTCTTTGGAGACGCTACTCATTGATACATTCAGAAAAGAAATTATGTGCTTTTTTGATTGACTTAAAGCTCATGATTGCAGCAGCAGGAGGGAAAAAAAGTATTTTTAGGTGTGCTAGAAAGAAGTGTCAAAGCACCTCAGGCTGAGCAGACAGTCCAAGATAACACTCTTGCCTAATGTTAAAGACAATCTGTTCCTGCCTTTTCCCCACTCTGATTATAGCTCACACGCCCCTAACTTTCTACCTGAGAAACTCCAAGGCTGAAAGTTGTGTATTTAGATAAGTGAATAAGGTGACAGGAAGCTTTTTATTTTAAAAATTATGATTGTGAGTGTTCACTGTCTGTTTCTACTGCAAATGTAATGTTTAGTTGTTCAAAACGTGTTTAGAGAACTGCGTATCTTGAAAGATTTATAACGGCATATAGAATTGTCAGCAGGAAGAAACACCAGGACTCATTAGTCATTTCCCCAACTTCTTGGTAGGACTGGATCCAAGCCTACCCCAACATATGGACAGCCTTAGGAAAGAAGACTCTTCAGATCGTTTTCATAGCTAGCTCAGTGCCTTGAAATGTTGTATTGTCACAAGAAGACTCTGCAGGATGTCACAAGATATGACTTCAATTTCTGATACAGCAACGTGCTCCGTAGTGTTGTTTACAGAACCTACTACAACTTTTTATGTCCACAGTGACAATAGTTGCATTTAAGCTTAAAAATTCCATTCAGAAAAGTGAGTTTGGAAGGAAAACATCACTTTCCCCCTTGAGAAACACAACTCTGAAAGGTACAAACCAAAACTAGCAAAGCTGTCTTAATAGTAAGATGCTATGATCATCCATTGATTTCATTTTTATGATTTTTCTGTGTTGCATTCACATTTTTTGTTTTCAAAAATTAGACATTCTAAGAGTGATTTCAAAATATAAATAATATTTCTGTTTCTTGTGTGGGATTTATTAAACACTTGGGTATCTAGAAGGAGGAGAAATGTCCAGCAAGTGAGAAGAAAGAAACTAACAAATACAAAATATTGTTGATGCCTAAGTCTTTAAGGAATAAAAGTTGATTTTGATCCAGCACATACCCTTTCTTGTTCATAGAAGAGTTTGAGATGCTTATTACAGATTGCATTACTCAGCACCATCCCAGTCTTTCTGAGTCAAAAATCTCTGAGAATAGGACTTGCAAACCTGTATTTGTCACAAACATCTCAAGTTGTACCATTGCACCTGCCTCAGGGACCACATTTAGAAAACACTGTATCTGGAGAGTATGAGTAAGAAAGGAACATTGGTTTTTGGCAGTTATGAAATAAAGTACATATATATATATGTGTGTGTGTGTGTCTATATATGTATATATGTGTGTGTGTGTGTGTATATATATATATATACACATATATATACATATACATATATAATGCAATAAATATTTTAAGGAACCACATCATTCCAATATCCCTCGCACTGCTTTGGTCTTCTGTGATGCTTGATAGCTGCCATTTCTTTGCTAATTATATAAACATTGGTTATATCTATAGAGCTGCTACTTAAGCTCATTTTCATTCTCTTCAAGACATGGGGGATTATTTGTTTTTCAAGATTTATTGATGTATAATTGACAGATAAATAATTGTATATATTCACAGCATACAATGTGACGTTTTGATATATGTATACCTTGCAAAAAGATTTCTAACAAGCTAATTAACGTAATTATCACCTCATACAGTGACCTTTGTTTTTGAGGCTTATCTCTTGAGTATATTCATTCTGTTTAATTAAAACTTTGGGCCTAGGAATTACTGACTCTCCATTTTCCTGTTTCCCTATCCCCTATAGTCAACAGAAATATACTGTACACTTAAAAAAATTGTCGAGAGAGTAGATGTCATATTAAGTATTCTTAGCACAATAAGATGAAACTATGAAACAAACAAATGGTGCTTAGAAAGGGAGCTCCTTCAGCAGGATATAAACCTTTAAGACTCTGGTGGAATACTATGGAAAAGACCATAAATTATTCTGTTGCCTGAGTCCTTGACCATGGTACACCTCTCACACTGAGTCCAGGTTTGGTGATGTTCCCTGCTTAGTCAGTGGCTTACAGCAAGTGTCATACAAGTAGGTGCTTGAAAGTGTTTATGCCCTTACTGCTATTGGAATCCTAGGACTACCATGTAGAATGTCCAAGAGTCAACTATAGAATAAGTCACCTGTGTCCTCGTCGTTCCTGTTACCCCACACCAACAGCTTCCAAATGCTACATATGTGAATGAGGCCATCGTAGGCCACCCAGCTGTTAGGACATCAATGAGTAAAGTTGCTTTATACATTTAGGGTGAAACTTTAATACTATCTCATTAGATTATTTCACGTATAGAGTTAAATAATTAAGATGTTAAAAGAATGAAAGTTTCATGAGACAAATTATTGAGGTATTTTTTTAAAGAAAAACAGACATAATGGTTTCTTTTTGTGAAGTATTTTGACCACCTGCTGTGGTTGTATTTGTAATTAAATAATTTATATATTTAAATTAAAGAGTTGATCATCCTGTAGTAAAATTCCTAAATCTCCAACCAGTGAATATGAATGCTTGTAAAACATATGATATGGATGACAAAGATGCCTACTTATTCTTGTTTCCTTAAATACCTACATAAAAGGTTTATGCATATGCTACATGAGATGAACATGGAAAATGAGTATAATCATAAATAATAAAGGTTTCTAAATGTGACGTGTTAAAGAATATAATTACTAAGATAATTCAAGATAGCATATTTTCTATATTGTGTAAATATGATAGATATGCGTATTATTTATTAATATATTTTTCAAAACTCTTAAAATTAACCTTACAGTTAATACTAGATCATTGCCAAGACCTAAATTTAGTAGTAAAAACAAGGTAATATCACTAACTTCATCTCACAGTGCCTAAATTATTGTGCTGTCATAAATTAGGCAGTGTGGGCATTTAGTTTGCTGAAGTGATTGTAAATGCAGGTACTTAATATGCTTAATGTTCAAACACAGAATTCTTAGGTGCTTGGGGAAATTAACTAATTAGAGAAAAATATGATTTTACATAAATGTGTGTGCATATTTGTGCATTACTATATCAGACACATTAATAACAAATGGGGGAATATTATGTTTACTTACATACATATTTTTGTGTATATATCTTACACATAAAAGCACGAACACATCATATGGCTTCTCTTTGGCACTTACTAAAAATCTTAACAGTCTATAAACATTTCTTACATTGACCTGAGCTTGTCTAGCTCATGTGTCAAATCAACATCCTTTTCTGTAACACACCTACTCTAAATCCCATGAAAACATTCTAAGTATGGGTAGTAATATATGTACAGAACAAAGTATAGAATAACTATTACTTCCACATACCAAAGAAAAGTATTATGGTAACTTTTCATTCTTTTAAATAAATCAACTCTCCCTCTGGCTCGATGAAACTTTAATTTGCATTGGGACAAGTGGACACCTGTTTATTTACAAAACTTTCAGTCATGGAGACACAGATTCAGAGAGCTGAGACAAGAATAAAATAACTTAGATGGCCTCCTTTTAAATCCAACTGTGACTTTCATCTTTATCACAAAATAAGCACCACATTTGGCAAGACTGGAAGCTTCCACTGCACACAGGCCAAGTTGGCATAGAATCACCTTGACAGGCTCTCAGATCAGCAAGAACTCTCAACTGTGAAAGGGTCCTTTTGCTAAATTTAACTTTTTCTTGGTAAAATAAATGAGATGCTCCTGAAGAGAAGAAATAGTCTCAGGATCAAGGAGAAGAGGCATCAGGTTCAGTCAGCTCATCAGGTATGTAAGAAATCAATTATCATGTAGGTTCACAACAGCCTGTACAAGAAAAGTGTAGAGTGTATACAAATTAGAATAGTTCTGAAAATTTGGAAAGATAAATGATTTACTTTGCTTTGTTTTCCCTCCAGGACCGTATCCATTTTCTTTGGAGGCAGCTGAGTCTAACAGTCAGGGTAGGGAAGACATAATTATGTTGTGTCTCGATGTTTGCAATTCTGGGTCTGAAGGCTATTTTCAATGTTAGGTTTTACGATTAGAAGGAACTCCAACTTTCTTTTGCTTAAATTAAATATCTTCCTAAAACAGAGCCCAAAGAAATACATGTAATGAAAAAGTTGCAATGCTGACAAGCTGTGACACGACCTGGCTGAGTCATGCACACAGCTTGAACCTTGAAGTCAAGAACGTTTTTGTCTTTATTTAGGTTCACGATTTGCACAGAGGGCTATATCTTTTCCCACATCACGCAAAACATGTTGGCAAAACCTTGATGAGATGCTGTAGCATAAGTGTGGTTATTTTAGGAATCGCCTTGGCTCACTGTAGGGTGAACCAAGCTGTCAAGTGGTATAAGAAAGTTACTTAACTAAAGAGTGTCTTAGTAAATTAAATATTGATGAAAAAGAGCCCTTAATCTCCTTCTGCCTCTGGACAGGCATTTGCTTAATTTCATCTTTATTTACTTAAATTCTCAGTCCCCCTTTTTTTATTAGATAGCAGAAACAGAGAAGTTTATTATCTCACTGGAGATAGACTTCTGTGCCACGTGATGTAAATTGCTCCCTTTTTCTGGACAAGCAGGGTTTATGACATGTTCGTAGCTTTAATATAGTTAATCAGTCTACATTGATGGAATTTTTCCAAAGTTTCATTCCTGTATCAACACAACATAAAACACTGTTTTGCTAAGTTGAAATGCTGTGGCATTCTACAGTGAAAGTCTTATGTGCTTTACTTACAGCTTGGGTTTTCCCCATGTTCATTTTATTCTTGGGAATGCGATAGTCAGGGAACGTTAGGAAGCTACCGTTCTAAACTGTTCACTTTACCTTTGAGGAAACAACTCCCAACATGTAGAGAAATTTATCCTAACTCACACAGCTAGTCAGTAAAAGACTTCATATCAGAAATTAATGTTCCTGTCTCCTGGTGCTTTTCTTCCGATAAACAGGCTCCCGAGAAGTTTCCAAGGCTTTTTTAGTTCCCTCTTTATTCCCCATATCAAAAACTGGAGGCTTTCCCTATTTATCATTCTCTGACCATATGTGAAACACTCTGCTAAAAAAGTGGCCGTGTTGAGGAACGGTAAATACATAATATTTCTATCTCCAGGCCTAATGCCTTCCAGGAGGGGACTTAAACACTAATGCTACAGTTTTACATTGTCCCATTTTTAATTTGAGAGTCCAATTCAAAAGAAGAAAAATAGAGAAAAAATAAAATGTGGATGTTCAGTATTATAATTTTTAAATTTTATCTATCTTAATGTATTTTTTTGAAAAAATTATTTTAAAAAATTTTAATTTATTTTAAACTTGAAAAGTATCTAAAGTTTGCTGAAAAGACAACAAAATATATGTCACTGGATTTTTTTCCATTTTGTGAAAATATAGCACTCCAAAAGGACTGAGATTTCCTTGGATTTTGTAAAATAGTTATATAATTATACCTATTATCTCTAGTTTTTGTTCTCCTAAGGAGAAAAAAGGCCCAAATCATTTTTCCCAGCATTATTATATTCCAGATTTCTTAGTCTCTGCATCCCAAAATCACTAGATTGTCAAAGCCTCTGTATTTTAAGTATTGGAACATCCAGAAGACTTGGAAGTACAGATGAGACAGGGATGGAGGGAGCTCCCTACATCCACAGATATTCAAAGGAGTCTTGAATTTTGCCAAGGATGAGCTTAGGTGGAACTTAATCCTTCGACCACATAGAATATGCCTTTTTTCTCATTTTCTTCCAAGTGCTCCAGTCTCCATAATAGATCCTCAACCCACCAGAAAAACATCCTGCTCCTCAGTTTTATCCCAATTTTAGGCACTTTCTTAGGTGGTGATTAGGAAATGTCAGAAGGTTTGGACATCCATCTTGCTGTTTAGATTAATTTTACAACATCGTCGCTGGATCAACTCAATATACAAGGTAAGGTGTCACTTTCAGGCCCACAAACATGGGAACCAGTAGTAAGCAACAGGAGACCTACTAGTGAACGATTATATTTAAGGGGAAAGCACCAACGTATGTCATAGAAATAATTAGGTTTACCAGAAATATTATTTGAAGCCAGTACTGTCCAATCAATAGACAATGGAAATGTTCTCATCTGCACTGCTCAATACGGTAATCATGGCTCCTAAGCACTTAAAATGTAGCCAATGCAACAAAAAACTGAATTCTAGATTTCATTTAATTTTAATTCATTAATCTTTAAAATTTAGATAGTCATATGTGGCCAGTTATACCATACTGAGTATCATAGTTTCAGACAATATGTTTTTACAATAGTAATACAATTATTTTAAAACTTTAAAAGACTTTTGTTAAGTAAGGCATTGCTCCATGTTCCAGAAATAAGAATAGAGACAAAATTCAATATAAGACCTAAAGGTAAAATTACAAATATTATTTTATCATTTTATAATTTATATATATTTTCTTTTTTTTTCTGAACTCCTCTTTTTGTCTAAAAATAAAGTATGTTCTTGCTTTTTTTTTTCTCCTTTATTTTCTGTGCAAGATGCTACTTTCTACAGTAGTGAGGGAATTGAGAACTTTTGATTTGGGCATTTAAAGCAGCATTTTTTAGAACAAAAGTACAGTACATAATAACCAGGGCCAGATAAATTATGCACTCCATAAGCCAAATTAAACTGGAAAATTGTCTATGAGTAAAGCGTCAGCTCTGATGAGCTGAACACAATCTCCTGTATTCTGTTCCTAAAGAAAATGAAACGTTAATGATCCTGAGAGCTCACTGTTCAGGAATGTCACTCTAAGTAATCATGTAAATCACAGTGAAACTCCAGAATAGAGTTAAAAGTTAAATATTCTCTGCAATTGCCCTTTGAGTCCAGAGTTTGCTAGTTGCTTCAGACAAGCTCTTAGGAATATCAGATATTGACAAGTTAAACCAAGATGCAAGAGGATCCTCAAGATCTGCAAAGTTAGTCACTGCCGAATGCCTTATTGAGCCACATTCTTGCAGAACATTACACTAAAAAGCATTTTAGACACTTTAGAATTTACATTGTCTCTAATTGTGTAAGTTTCAGACAACACCCTTCATACTAGAAAATTTATGCCAAAGGCTTAAGCTACTTCTTCAAAAATAAACTTGTAGAACTGGTGAGAAAGAGACTGAGAGAGACAGAGAAAAAGAGCTCCCACTAGCAAAGTGGTGAGATGATTATCCTAGGACCTGAACTTCTAGATGTGGAGTTCCCAAGCTTTCCTAGCATGAACATTGATGGGAGTGAGATGGAGGTGGGGCAGGGGGCAGGTCGATTTGTTCTCTAAACACTAGTAACATATAAGAGAAATCTGGATTTTTCAGGTTGAGTGTGGGTGGAAGTGAGTTAAAAAAAAGTTCTAGAATTGGTTATTGCTATTTTCCACCAAATCTTTTTAGGAACTTGGATAACGTTTTTCTGGCACTGTGGTTTTATGTTTTTTAAGATAAGAAGAGCAGGTATGACATATGCACTGTCAACGGGCTTTATAAGAAACACTAATTTAAAAAATAGTCATTGATTCAGAATAAAAATGATAGGTCTTTATGTCAAGAATACATAAAAAAAGAGACTGAGATGACAAGAAGGCCAATAAAGTTATTTTATAAATGGGGAAAATTACATGACTTTAAAATGATGTATCCACCTAAATGCAAAGTTTCATAAAGTTATAAATTAAAATTAAGGAATTACTAAAAATGAGAGATAACATTTAAAGATGTAATTAGTAAAATAACAGTGCTCTGCCTTGGAAGTAGTGACTATGTTTCAAAGTTGGATGCAAATAAAGTAAAATATTTTTAAAGTATAATAAATATATGTACCACATTACTATTAGTAATGATTTGAAATATTGAACTTGGAAGAAGAAAACCTTTGCAGAGTGAGACAAGCCGAGGTCTCTACTGGAAGCCCTGTGGTCCACTCTGAGCAACAGGAAGGTGGTTGTACTCAGCATGGATCCTTGCATTAGCTGTAATTTCAGACTGCCTCTTATCTCTCCAAAAAACTTGAGGAAAAAGGAGATAAATGACAAAATAAGAAATTGGATTGTCTGAAATAATTAGAACATTTTAAGAAAAGGGCAAAACGACTGTACGAATGAAATAGGAGCATGACGTGCTCTTCAAATATATCATTTGGCTAAGACTCTTGCTCTATGGCAAAACTTACATCTATTTGATGAAAAATACTTTTTCAAGAATTTAAATTATGGTTATTATAAATAAATTATTTAAAATTCTAAGTAGTCAATTTTTCTGGGCATTGAATTGCTTTTCTTCATTGAATTTATAAGAATCATTTTACCCTCATATTTGACAAAAATATATATTTATAGAAATAATTTTATTATATATATTCAAAGGATGTGAAAAGAGATTTTCTAAATTTTTGAGCTTCAAATTGAGAAAAGCCACTCTAGAGAAGACATTCTTGGTGTAATTTTTTGAATTATTTGATAAGTTGGAATATAACTATAATCTTTCTACATATAACTGTAAAAATATAACTATAATATAACTAGAGTATTTTCTACTATAGGTTTAGAAGTGGGATAGAAATGGGAACAAAATATTCACATTTTGATTTAAGAGAACTAAACTTACCTTTCAAAAATGTAGTAGTTAGAATCCTAAACTCTCTGTGGGGTTCAATACTGATTGTATTGGGTCCAAACTCTGGGTGTTCCTGGTACATAGGCCTCTCTGTGCCTCAAATATCTGATTTCCATTTGGTGATAATAATGACACCCACCTCATAGAATTGTTATAAGCATGAAATTAGTTAAATTATTGCTCTTTATTTCTAAGGCTCTTAGCTCAGTTTCTTGCCACAGTATCTGCTGTGTAACTTTAATTTGTTAATCTACCTCTTTTGTTTTTTTCTTTCTCTTTTTCTTTTTTTTTAACCAGATATTTATCTAGCTATATTATGTGGATAGGAAAGCAAACTTGAACTTCACCTTTACAGCATGCATATCCCCAAGTGTACCCCAAAGTCATGCCTAGGACAATAACCTATATTGATTAACTAAATTCGAAATTAGGTACACTGCTTAGATGAACCTTGACAGCCCTTCAGATCTGAGCATGCTGAAGTAGCACAATCTATATAGTTCTCTTTCATATATTTAGCTGTTTTTTCCTTCTCTTCAATACCAGTGACATTTGTGTCACATCAAAGTGAGAGTAACTACTGATCAGCAGCCTAAGTGTAAATAATGCTGTGAATAATAATGTACATGATATTTCCTGACAATAATCTACTTATTTATCCAGTTTCCAAATTTTTCTATCTTTTTTTTTTTGTTTGTTTGTTTAATGGCTTTCTGAAATAGGTAATATCAATTGGATTGGAAAATAGTTGACCTGAAATACTACCTATGAAGTAAGAATTTGACTTTACATAATGCTTTTGCCAAGCATCACTGAGGAATATTTACAATGGAAATTTACTTCTTTACATTGACTTCTGGCAATGAGACCATATTTTTACTTTAATTGTGTTTTTTTTCAAAGGCATAGTAGAGAAAATAGCATATTTGCTCAAGTAGTTGCAATTAAAAACAACTAAGCTAAGATCTAAACTCACTTTGCTGACAAAGCATGGCACAGAGTGGAGACAGGGTTCTAAATATTGAGTTCCCATCTTTTTTTCTGACATGCATTAGCTTTAAAGAAACATTTTTTTAAAGCAGTGCTTGGATGTCTAAATCATTTGAGTTTTTTTTTTTTTTTCAACCCCGAAGAAGCAGCATTGTTTAGTACACACATGGGAAAATTTTGCCATTACAGTCAAATCAAGGCCTCATCCTAAATTCATCTGATTCTCAGAAAGTTTATTGTCCATCCTAATTCCCTCACTAAGAGTAAGAGATCTAACAATGCTCACCTGTGAAAGACAGTCTTCAGTTTTACAACCCTGCTGTAGCTATTATCCTTATAATTTCTTATTTCCTTCTCAGAAGATTCTAGAAGACAAGCTTTCTGATACTTCTCTTCCTCAATTTGGTTTTCTTCTGTATCCCTGGAACAGTCATTCTCAGCAAACTGACACAAGGACAACAAACCAAACACTGCATGTTCTCACTCATAAGTGGGAATTGAACAATGAGAACACATGGACACAGGGAGGGAAGCATGACACACCGGGGCCTGTTGAGGTCCAGGGGCTAGGGGAGGGACTGCAGAAGGGTGGGGAGTAAGGGAGGGACAGCATTAGGAGAAACACCTAATTGCAGATGACGGGGTGATGGATGCAGCAAACCACCATGGCACGTGTATACCTACGTAACAAACCTGCACATTCTGGACATGTATCCCAGAATTTAAAGTATAATAATAATAAAACAATGTATTAATTGCTGACAGCAAAACTCATTGAAAAGAAGTCACAATGAAAGAAGTAGGTGGGAGACCTTTATAATTGATAATATGAAAAACACAGGAGGTAATAATTAGGGAGTAACTGCATTCAGAGCCCCAAAAACCTTGTCTACCACCACTTTTTAATCTCTCTGCCATCTATTTTTCTGTGATATTTTGCTAGACAAGCTTAATAACCTGTTGCATTAGATTATCCTTTTAGTCTTGACATATTATTGCTCCCCTTGATCTTGGCAACTGTGTCTCTAGGAATTGTGCTCAACTGAGAAGTTCCACCTTCCCAAGGACAAATTCTTTCCCTGGGGACAGACTGTGTCCAAGAAAATCCCTGCTTCCTTCACTTCCAGTGGTGATTTCTGTGGAGCCACCAAGTTCCAGAGCTTTGCAGGATCAATTGAGGGTTGTGTGACTCATCCAAGCCCAATCCTCCCTCTGCCTGATTCTTATTTTTCCCTTTTTAATTGGCGATTTTGAGTACTTCCAGTAAACTTCCTAAGCAAAAATTTCTGCTCAAACTCTCTTTTTCAGGTAATGCAACCTGGGACATAGTTTTAGATATTTATCATGCTACCTTCATTCAACCTCAGCAGAAATAGAGCTTTTATGTTGTTCAAATAAAACCTAGGATGTAATCCCCGTTAGCCTTGTTATGTTAATTCAGTCACAAAGTCTTATAATTTAAGAGGAGGTAATGAGACATTTCTATAAATATCTATAATATCTATATTACATTTAAATGTGGAAATGGTTACTTTTAGAGATTCTGAAGTCAGAATTGGTACCTCTTCTCATTTCCAACGCTGCTCAGGCATCTCATCAACACACAGTTTCCTTCCTCGTATGTCAACTAAAGATTTCTAACTTGCACATTCAGTCCAAAATTCTCTTCTAACTCTAGATATTTGATCAATTTTCATCTCTGTTTGAAACTCTATAAATAGTTCATATGGTTAAAGATAAAACACTAAAAATGGTCTTTAATATTCTACAGGGTCTTGTACTTGCCACTTACTGTGTAATCTTCCCACAGTTTCTCTCCCTTGCTTTTCAAAATTTAGTTTCTAAACTGTATGATGTTGGCATGTAAGGCAGGTACCTATGCCAAGAAATTAATCCACTCTGTTTATATCCCCTATCACCATCACTCATAACACAAACACATATGCACACACAAATACACACACTTATGGACTAATACACATTCACCCAATATGCATACACGGCCCTGCAGAGCATTAACTCATTCTCAGACTTCGATTTCTACATCACATGCTCATAGGATCTCCTCCTGACACAGCCAAGACTAGGTTAGATCTGCTTATTGTGGCTGCATAACAGCATCAGTGATTTTTTTGTCAGGGAACTTGTTTATAATTCAGAATAATTGCTTCATGGTGAAATGCTGGGATATAAGCATATAATGTTTGAGACTTTTTTTTTTTGCTTATTATTATATCCGCCACACTAATTATAGGCTTGAGACATGCAGTAGTGTTGGAGTAAATAATGAATTATATTAAAAACATAAGAACAATACAAAATGTAATCTGATTTCAAAGGTTAGAGAGGTTCATTCACTCCTGAATTGATTGGTTAGAAAAAGGTTATGGAGAAGGTAACAATGTGTGCTGGGAGTGGTGGCTCATGCCTATAATCCCAGCAATTTGGGATGCCGAAGTGGGAGGATCATTTGAGGCCAAGAGTTGGACACCAGCCTGGCCAACGTGGCAAAACCCTGTCTATACTAAAAATACACAAGAATTAGTTGGGCGTGGCGGTGCATGCTTGTAATCCCAGCGGCATGGGAGGCTGAGGCATGAGCCTCACTTGAATCTGGGAGACAGTGTCTGCAGTGAGCTGAGTGATGCCACTGCATTCCAACCTGGGTGACATAGTGAGGCTCTGTCTTTTTAAAAAAGTAACAGTGTAAATGCATCTTTAAAGACTGCTGAGAATTTTGACAGACATTAATAAGATATATTTCAAATTAACCAATGTTTGGTTTAGCAAAAACTAAAAATAATACAACTATTAGTGAGAGATAAATAGGAGTAATTCTCAGATTTAAATTATATCTTCCTTTGAAGGAATTCTTAAAAGCAATCCTAAGCAAAAAGAAGAAAGCTGAAAGCATCATGCTCCACAACCTCAAAGTATATTACAGTGCTAAAGTAACCAAAACAGCCTGATGCTGTTACAAAAATGGATACACAGACTAATGGAATAGAACAGAGAGCCTAGAAATGAGGCTGCATACCTACAGCTATCTCACCTTCAACAAAGCTCACAAAACAAGGAATGGGGAATGGACTCCCTATTCAATAAATGCTGCGAGGATAATTGGCTAGCCATATGAAGAAGACTGTGAAACTGAACCCCTTCCTTACGCCACATACAAAAATTAACACAGTATGGGTTAAAGACTTAAAACGTGAAACTCTAAAAATACAGGAAGATAACCAAGACAATATTATTTTGGGCATGGGAACAGGCAAAGATTTTACGAAAAAGATGCCAAAAGCAATTGCAACAAAAAATTGACAAATACGATCTAATTAAACTGAAGATTGTATGACAAAGTTGCTGAAGGCAATTGTAAGCAAAATTTCACAAATAGAATCTAATTAAACTAAAGGGCTTCTGCACTTCCAAATAAACTATCAGTCGAGTAAACAGACAACCTACAGAATAAGAGAAAAATTTCACAAACTATGCATCTGACAAACATCTGATATCTGGCTTCTATGAGGAACATAAACAAGTTTACAAGAAAAAAAATCAAAAAATGGGCAAAATACTTGAATAGACACTTATCAAAAGAAGATAAACATGTGGTCAAGAAGCATATGAAAAAAAATCTCAACTTCACTGATCTTCCATTAAGAGAAATGCAAATTAAAACCACAATGAGATACGATCACACACCAATCAGAGTAGTTATTACTAAAAACTCAGAAAATGGCAGGTGCTGTTTAGGTTGTGGAGAAAAAGGAACACTTATACACTGTTGGAGGATATGTAGATTTGTTCGGCCATTGTGGAAAACAGTGTGGTGAATCTTCAAATACCTAAAAACAGAACTACTTTTTGACCCAGGAATTCCGTTACTGAGTATATAGTCCCCAAAATGTAAATCATTCTGCCATAAAGACCCATGCACTCATACGTTCATTGCAGCACTATTCACAAAAGCCAACACATGGAATCAACCTAAATGCCCAACACTGATAGACTGGATAAAGAAAATATATATCATGGAATACTATGCATCTATAGAAGGGAATGATCACATCCTCTGCAGGGACATGGATGGAGCTGGAAACAATTATCCTTAGCAAACTAATGCAGAAATAGAAAATAAAATACCACATGTTGTCAATCACAAGTGGGAGCTAAATAATGAGACTATATGGACACAAAGAGGGGAACAATAGACACTAGGGCTTACTGGAGGGTAAAGGTGGGAGGAAGGCAAAGATCAGAAAATAATAATTAAGGGGTACAAGGCTGAATACCTGGGTGACAAAACAATCTGTACAGCAACCCCCGTGACATGAGTTTACCTATACTACAAACCTGCACATGTACCCCTGGAGTTTAAATAAAAGTTAAGAAAGAAAAGAAGAGCTAACCTAAGGAAGACAAAAAGGCATAATTTTATTGCCATGGCAACTGAGAACTGAGTTGAAGATGCCCCTCAATGACATAAGATGAATAAATTTGCTAGTAATCTAGAGATAGTTCTTAATGAAATTAATATTTAACTGATAGACAACCATAAATTAGCAATAGAATATTTGAGTTCAAATAGATTCACGGTTATCTAAAATTGCTCTTTAATTAGACAAATGAAGATGAGATCTAGTTTGATGAAGAGACACACACAAATTTGCAAATGGATGAATGATAAAATTTGGACTAGAACTCAGTTCTCGTCATTTCCTGTTAAGTTAAATTAGAGGGAAAATACTCTGTAAGAAAATATTGTTCAAGTTCTTTCAAATGATAAGTTCATATACTACTCAGTAATACTCAGCAATAAAATGAAACAACTTTCTGCTCATAAAATATGGATAAATCTCAAAATATCATGCTGAACAATAGAAAACAGACAGAAAATTATACCGTATATTTTTAATAGAAAGTTCTACAACAGTTAAATAAATCTGTAATAATAAAAATGAGAATGGTCACATGTAAGGTTAGGGTCGGGAATTTACTGAAGAAGGGAAGTAGAGAAACTTTTAGGGAAATAAAATTTTATATAGTTTGACTGAGAAAGTTTTATGTGGGATTGTACATGTATTTAAACTTATTGAACTGAAAGTTTTAAAGACATAACTTATATCTCAATTAAAAATACCTCTTGCCGGCCAGGCGCAGTGGCTCAAGCCTGTAATCCCAGCACTTTGGGAGGCCGGGGTGGGTAGATCACGAGGTCAAGAGATCGAGATCATCCTGGTCAACATGGTGAAACCCCGTCTCTACTAAAAATACAGAAAATCAGCTGGACATGGTGGCACGTGCCTGTAATCCCAGCTACTCAGGAGGCTGAGGCAGGAGAATTGCCTGAACCCAGGAGGCGGAGGTTGCGGTGAGCCGAGATTGCGCCATTGCACTCCAGTCTGGGTAACAAGGGCGAAACACCGTCTCAAAAAAAAAAAAAAAAAAAAAAAAAAATTGTAATTCATTAATTTTATTTAAATAAATGCAAAATAATTTAACTGATTGACTGTAAGAAGTATAGCCAAATATCATTCAGATAGATGACATATAGATACATAGACACAGTATATATGAATATATACATTTATAATTATCATTTCTGTACTTTAGTTCATATTGACTATAACATTATTACAAGCAGTGGCCCATATTGATATGTAGCTTATTAACTATTTAAATCATAAAAGAAGAAACAAGGAAAACAAGATTCTCTTTCTTTTCATTTTGGGATACATGATGACACGTAAGGTTTCTTCAATCACTTTTCTCTTGTGTGATGAAGGACAAGCCAAAATTTAAAAAAAAATTCCTTCTTATTACTGTGTCTGATATACTTTTATTGTGGATCCAATTGATAATGGTCTCATGAAAATGTTGTGGAAATTTCTAGAAGACTCAGAAAGTTTCTACTTCAAATATAATGCCCATACTCTTGCCTTTTCTCTATCAACTCTCCTCACCAACTTCCAAATGGATAATCAAGATATTGGAGAAATAACAAGAGAAGAGACAGGCATGTCCTCCCCATTTGTAGGAGTAATAAACTCCTTCATTTGATTTTATTATAGTTGTGCCACTTTCAGCAATAGTCTTTAAATCTGCCCCAAGTCCAGCGATTTCAACTTCCGAGCACGTCACTGCATTGTTAACATTATCAGTTGGCAAATCCTTACTTTCCAGACCTTCTGTTTATTGTGATATTCATGAGGTTTGCCTTTTATAGTGTCTCCTTCCAGTGGCAAACAAATTAGATTAAAAATAAAAGACTTAATTAGCATATTTCTAAAAAGAAAACCATTTTGTGTTGGTTTTTAATAATCAGATGTATACAACTGTCTTTCTCCCTCTGTCTCTGCTTTATTTCCACCACTGCTTTGTAAAAATAATGCCTGTTTACACAGATTATAACAAGAGATGAATGTATTTTATTTTTTGATAACTCATTTTAATGTTTGAGAAAATGTTCTCTCAGTTAAGCGTGGTTCTTCCCTTTATCAAGCTTAGTATGAGAAAGAGTATGTATCGGTTACTTAATCACATATTCAAAGAGGGAAGCTGAGCAAGATGCCAGAATAGAAGTCTCCACCAATCACTCCATAGGCAAGGACATCAATTTAACAAGTATCTATTGCAAATAAAAAACCTTCATAAGAACTAAAAATCAAGTGAGAACGCGCAGTACCTGGTTTTAACTTCATATTACTCAAAGAGGCACTGAAGAGTTAGGGAAAACAGTGTTGAGTCTCTGACACAACTCTCCCTTCAGCCCCAGCAGTGGCAGCGTGGTGCAGAGTGAGGGAGAGCAGTGAATCATACGGCATTGCATTAAACTCAGTGCTGCCCTGTAATAGAAAGCAAAACTGGAACAAACTCAGCTGACACCTGCCCACAGAGGAAACATTTAAAGCACACCTAGCTAGAGAGCGGTCTCCCGACCCAGCAGTTGAAACTTAAGTTCCTGCAAGCATTGCCAACATGAGCTAAAGTGCTCTGGGGCCCTAATAAACTTGATAGGCATTTTAGGTCATAAGAGCTGCAACTCTTAGGTAAATCCTAGCGCTGAACTGGGCTCAGAGGCAGGGGACTTGTGGGGCACACAACCTACTGAGACACAGCCATAGTGCATAAAAGAGTGCTGGCACCATACCTCCCCCAACCCCAGGCTGCACAAACTGTGACCCCAAAAATAACCCCTCTCCTTCTTGAAAAGGGTAGAGGGAAGCATAAGGCAGACTCTGTCTTATAACTCTGGATACCAGCTCAACTACAGCAGGATAGGGTACCAGTCAGAGCATGAAGCCCCATTCCAGGCCTTAACTGCCAGGTGGCATTTCTAGACATGCCTTGGGCCTGAAAGAAACCATTGCCTTAAAGTGAAGAACACAGGCCTGGCATAATTCGTTACTTGCTAACTGAAGAGCTCTCGTGCCCTGGATAACTAGGTAGTATGCTGTGTGCCATGCGTGAGATTCTGAGACTTGCTGGCTTCAGGTGGGACTCAGCACATACCAGCTCTCATGGCTATGGGGACAGGCTCCCTCTGATTGAGAAAACAAAATGATAAAGAGGAGTTTGTCTCCAAAATGGTAAAGAGGAGTTTGTCTTGCACCTTAGGTATCAGCTTGGCCACAGCATGGTAGAACACAGGCTCTTGGAGTGCCAGACTCCCAGCCTTGGCTCTTGGATGGCATTTCTGGAACTTCCCTGGGTCAGAGAGGAACCCACTGCCCTGAAGTTTGAGCCCCAGGCCTTGTAGCATTCACCACAAGCTGATTGAAGAGCACTCGGGCCTTTAGGAAACATTAGCAGTAGTCTGGGAGTGCTTGCTGTGGGCCTGTGGTGGTGGTGCTTATGGAGTGAGGCTTCCTGACATAGGAGATGGGAAGGAAGAGTGAGAAACATTAGTTTGAGTGCCTGCTCAGCTGAATTGCAATAGAACACTAGGTAGATGTTTAAAGTGTTTGACTCTACCCACTGGCTTCTGGAAAGCAACTCTGGACCCACTTGGGCCTGGTGGAATTCACCATCCTAAAGGGAAAGATAGAGGCCTGGCTGCCTTTGAAAGCTATTGGTTGCAGAGCCAAAATTCTTTGATCAAACATTAAGTAGTAGCCAGAGAGTAATCACAGCATATCTTGAGTGAGACCCAGTGCTGTGCTAGCCTCAGATCTGATGCAGTACAGTCCTAGTGCAGGTGGACTCAGGAGTCTTGTGCCACTCTATGCCCAGCTCCAGATGGCTCAGAACAAACAGAGAGACTCTGGGAAAAATTAAGGAAAGAGAACAAGAGTCTCTTTCTAATATGTAAAGAATTCTCCCAGATCTTGCTTAAGACCATCAAGAGTCACAGTGTTACTGGCCTTGGGGTGCCTTCTAATGCAGAAAATGCTTAGATTACAACACCCAACTTCTTTTGAATACCTTAAAAGCCTTACCAAAAAGCACAGGTACAATAAGCCCCTACTGTGAAGAGTACAATAAATACACAATTCATCAATGCCCAGAAACAAACATCCAAAAGTATCAGGATCATCCAGAAAACATGACCTCACCACGTGAACTAAATAAGGGACAAGGGGCCATCATGGAGAAACAGAGATATGGGACCTTTCAGACTCAAAATACCTATGTTGAGGAAACTCAAAGAAATTCAAGAAAATACAGGTTAGAAATACAAAACTATATCAGTTACATATAACAAAGAGATTGAAATAATTAAAAATATTCAAGCAGAAATTCTGGAGCTGAACAGTGCAACTGTCACTGAATACCAGTCCATGAAAACAGCAGTTGGGGGTGTAAGGGTAAGAGCTGCCCAAGGCCTTGGGAGTCTATCCCTTACATTAGTGTGCCCTGAATGTAAGACATGGAGTCAAGGGAGATTGTTTTGGAGTCTTAGGATTTAATGAGTGCCCTACTGCATTTTGTACTTCCATGGGTCCTGTGGCTCTTTGCTTTGGGCAATTTCTCCCATTTAGAATGAAAACATTTACCCAATGCCTCTATCCTATTGCATCTTAGAAATAACTAACTTGGTTTTTATTTTATAGGCTCATAGTTGGAAGCAACTTGCCTTGTCTCAGATGATACTTTGGACTTGAACTTTTAAGTAAATGTTAGAATAAGTTAAGACCTTGGGGGACTGCTGGGAAGGCATGATTGGTTTTAAACTATGGGGGAAAAAAAACATGATATTTGGGAAGGGTCAGCAATGGAAAGATATGGTTTGGCTCTGTGTCCCCACCCAAATCTCTTCTTAAATTGTAAAGCCCGTGAGTCAGAGAGGACCTTGTAGGAGGTGGTTGGATCATGGTTGGGGGAGGGGGTTTCTCTCATCCTGTTCTCACAAAAGCAGGTGAGTTCTCACAAGGTCTGATGTTTTAAAATTGGCAGTTTCTCCTGCGTGTGCTCTTTCCTGCTGCCTTGTTTCTTCTTCAACTTCTGCCGTAATTGTAAGTTTCTTGAGGCAGCCATTTGGAATTGTGAATCAATTAAGCCTCTCCTTTATAAATTAAGCAGTCTCAGGTTGTGTCATTATAACACTGTGAAAACGTATTAATATGAACAGTAAACAATTTTAACCTGAAGAAGCCTAGCTCAAGGCACTTGATAATCAAACACCCAAAGGTCAAGCCTAAAGAAAGAACCCTAAAAGCAGCAAGGGAGAAGAAACAAATAATGTAGAATGGATTGCCAGTACATCTAGCAACAAACGTTTCAGTGGAAATTTTACAGGCCAGGAGAGAGTGGCATGATAAATTTAAAGTGCTGGAGGAACAACTTTTACCATAGTATGTCTAGTGAAAATATTATTCAAATATAAAGAAGAACAGACTTTCCCAAACAAACAAAACCTTAGAAATTTTATCAACACTAGTCCTGTCCTTCTGGAAATACTGAAGGGAGTACTTCAGTCAGAAAAAAAAAAAGATATTAGTGAATAATAAAAAAATATTTGAAGATACAAAACTCATTGTTAGAAGTAAGTACACAAAATCATAGAATATTATAACACTGTAACTGTGTTGTATAAACTACTTTCTTAATTAGAAAGTCTAAATAATGAACAAATCAAAAATAGCAGCTACAATTTTTCAAGATATAGTTAGTACAAAAGATAAATACAACAAAAAGTTAGAAAGAGAAAAATAAAGATGTAGAGTTTTTATTACTTTTTCAAATGTTAGTTTATTAAAACCGTATAAAACTGTTATCAGCTTAAAATAATGGGTATAATATCTTAAAATAAATAAGATATTATCTGCATGCCTTGTAGTAACTGCACATCAATAGACCTACAATGCATACACAAAAATAATGAGCAAATCATCAAATCACATAACCAGAGAAAATTACCTTCACTATAAAAAAAAAGGAGGAAAAGAAAATAGGATGAGAGGACCACAAACAGAAAACAAATAACAAAATGGCAGGTGTAAGTCCTTACTTATCAATAATAACATTAAATGTACTGGACTAAACACCCCAATCAAAATATATAGACTGACTAAAAGAATAAAAGAAACAGGACCTAATAATCTGTTGCTTACAAGAAACAAACTTCACCTATAAAGACACAGACTGAGATTAAAGGAATATTAAAAGATATTTCATGCCAATGAAAACCTAAAAAGAGCAGGAGTCACTATATTTATATCAGAAAAAGAAAATAGATTTTAAGGCAAAGACTATAAGAAGGGACAAATGTGGTCATCATATAACAATAAAGGAGTCAATTCAGCAAGAGGATGTAACAGTTGTAAATACATATTCACCCAGCATTGGGGACTCTGATATTCAAAGGAAGTATGATTAGAGCTAATGAGAGAGATAAGTCCTGATATAATAGCTGGAGACTTCAACACCTGCTTTCAACATTAGACAGACCTTCCAGACAGAAAATCAACATATGAACTTTGGACTTCATATGCACTATATACCAAAGGGCCCTAACAAATATTTACAAACATTTATTTCATCCAATGGTTGCAGAATACATATTTTTCCCCTCAGCACATTAACCATTCTCAAGGAAATACCATACATTAGCCACAAAGCCAGTCTTAAATTATTCAAAACTTTGAAAGAATATGAACATCTTTTCTGACTCAATGGAATAAAACTAGAAAACAGTAAGAAGATAAACTTTGGAAACTATACAAACACAGTGAAATTAAACAATACTCTCCTGAGTGACCACTGAGTCAATGAAGAAGTTAACAAGGACATTAAATATTCTCTTCAAGCAAATTAAAATTGGAATGCAATATAACAAAACCTATGGGATTTAAGATCCCTTTTTCAATAAAAAAAAAGAGGGACATTTAGAGCTGTAAGTGTCAACATGGAAAAGGAATAAAAACTTTAAATAAACAACCTAATCATACATCTTAATGTACTAGAAAAAAAAAGAGTAAACCTACCCAAAATTGGTAGCGTAAAAGAAATAATAAAAACGAAAACAGAAATAAATAAAACTAAAATATAAAAAATATAAAATGTCAATAAAACAAGTTAGTTTTTAGAAAAGTTAAACAAAATGGGCAAAACTTTAGTCAGATTAAGAAAAAGAGAAAAGACCCAAATAAAATCAAAGATGAAAAAGAGACATTGCAGCCGATACCACCAAAATCCAAAATGATAATTAATGGCTAATGTGAGCAACTATATGGCAATACATTGGAAAATCTAGAAGAAATTGACAAATTCTTTAATACACACCATGTATCAGGATTGTACTGTGAAAAATTAAAAACTGAATAGACCAATAACAAGTAACAAGATTGAAGCTGTTATGAAAACTCATCCAGCACAGTAAATCCTGGAACCTGATGGTTTCATGGCTGAATTCTACCAAACATGTAAATAAAAACGAATACCAATACTGCTCAAACTATTACAAAAATAGAGGAGTAGAGAATACTTCCAAATTCATTTTATTTGGCCAGTATTACCTTGATACCAAAATCAGACTTTGGTGCATCATAAATGTAAACTACAGGCCATATCTCTAAAGAATATTAATGCGAAAATCCCAGTGGTACTAGAAATTCTCATTCAACAACGCATTAAAAAACATCCATCATTATGAACAAGTGGGATTTATCTCAGGAAGACAAGGATAGTTCAACACATGCAAATCAATCAATGTGACACGTTGTATCAACAGAATGAAGGACAGAAAACAAAGAATCATTTCAATTGATGCTGAAAACTATTTGATACAATTCAGTATCTCTTATGATAACAGCCCTGAAAAACAATTAGGTATAGAAATAACATATTTCAACCATAATAAAAGCTATATATTACAGACCCATAGCTAGTTCTGAATGGGGAAAAATGAAAGCCTTTCCTCTAGGATCTGGAACACAACAAAAAGCCCACTTTTATCCCTGTTATTTAACATAGCATTGAAAGTCCTGGCTAGAGAAATCACACAAGAGAGAGTAAAAAGGGGCATCCAAGTTGGAAAGGAAGAAGTAAAATTATCTTTGTTTGTAAATGATATGATTTTTTCCCAACAATTCAACAAATGTTTATTGAGCACCTACTGTAGGCTAGACAATATTGTAGGGACAAGGGATACAGCTGTGAACAAAACAAACATAAACAAAATGGGAATATTAATAATACTGAAGTTGAAATGAGACAATGCACATAAATCCCTGAACTCAAGGACTATTTATTTTATTTATTTATTTATTTTACTTATTTATTATTTTATTGTACTTTAACTTCTGGGGTTAATGTACAGAATGTGCAGCTTCATTACATAGGTATACATGTACCATGGTGGATCAATCCATCATGTACATTAGGTATTTTTTCTAATGCTATCCCTCCCCTAGACCCCCACCTCCCAATAGGCCCCGATGTGTGATGTTCCTCTCCCTCTGTCCTTGTGTTTTCATTGTTCAACTCCCACCCATGAGTGAGAACATGTGGTGTCTGGCTTCCTGTACTTGTGTTAGTTTGCTGAGAATGATGGTTTCCAGCTTCATCCATGTCCCTGCAAGGACATGAACTCATCCTTTTTTATGGCTGCATAGTATAAAGCATGGTGTAAATGGGCCACATTTTCTTCATCCAGTCTATCATAGATGGGCATTTGGGTTGGTTCCAAGTCTTTGTTAGTGTGAACAGTGCTGAAATAAACATATGTGAGCATATGTCTTTATAGTAGAATAATGTATAATTATTTGTGTATATACTTAGTAATGGGATTGCTGGGTCAAATAGTATTTCTAGTTCTAGATCATTGAGGAATTGCCACACTGTGTTCCACAATGGCTGAAGTAATTTACACTCCCACCAACAGCATAAAAATGTTCCTGTTTCTCCACATCCTCTCTAGCATCTGTTGTTTCCTGACTTTTTAATGATTGCCATTTTAACTGGCGTGAGATGATATCTCAATATGGTTTTGATTTGCATTTCTCTAATGATCAGTGATGATGAGTATTTACAATTGCTACAAAGAAAATAAAATACTGGGCAATACACTTACAAGGGAGGTGGAGGACCTCTTCAAGGAGAACTACAAACCACTGTTCAAGGAAATAAGAGAGAACACAAGCAAATGGAAAAATATTCCGTGATTATGGTTAGGAATAATCAGTATCGTGAAAATGGCCATATTGCCCAAAATAGTTTTTAGATTCAATGCTATCCAAATGAAGCTACCATTGACTTTCTTCACAGAACTGGGAAAAAATACTTCAAATTTTATTTGGAACAAAGTAAGAGCCCACATAGCAAAGACAGTCCTAAGCAAAAGAACAAAGCTGGAGGCATCATGCTACCTGACTTCAAACTATACTGCAAAGCTATAGTAGTAAAAACAGCATGTTAAGGTTACCAACACAGATATATAGACAAATGGAATAGAATAGAAGCCTCATAAATATTACCACATATCTACAACCATCTGATCTTTGACAAACCTGCCAAAAACAAGCAATAGGGAAAGGATTCCCAATTTAATAAACAGTGTTGGGAAAACTGGCTAACCTTAGGCAAAAGCTGAAACTTCATACACCTTATACAAAAAATTAACTCAAGATAGATTAAAGATTTAAATATAAGACCTAAAAGCATAAAAACCCTTGAAGAAAACCTAGACAATAACATTAAGGACATAAGCATGGGCAAACACTTTATGACTAAATTACCAAAAGCAATGGCAACAAAAGTCAAAACAGACAAATAGGATCCAACTAAGTAAAGAGCTTCTGCAAAAGAAACTATTATCAGAGCAACCAGGAGACACAAAGAATAGGAGAAAATTTTTGCAATCTATCCATCTGACAAAGGGCTAATATCCAGAACCCAAAAAGAACTTTAAAAAAGTACAAGAAAGAAATAATCCCATCAAAAAGTTTGCAAACGGTATGAACAGACACTTCTCAAAAGAAGATATGATCTTTAGAAAACCTAAATACTTCACAAAAAAAACTATTAAAAATAATAAATTCGATACATTTGCAGGATACAAAATCAACATACAAAGAAGAATTTGTATATGCCAACAGCAAACAATCTAAAACAGATATCAATAATATAATTGAGGCTGGGTTCGGTGGCTTGTACCTGTAATCCCAGCACTTTGGGAGGCTGAGGAAAGTGCATCACCAAGTCAGGAGTCTGAGACCAGCCTGGCTAACATGGCAAAACCCCTCTCTACTAAAATTACAAAATTTATAATCTTTCGGATATATACCCAGTAACGAAATTTTTGGGTCAAATAGAATTTCTATTTCTAGGCCCTTGAGGAACCACCACACTAATCGTTCTACTATAAGGGCACATGCACACGAATGTTCATTGCAGCACTGTTTACGATAGCAAAGACCTGGAACCAACCCAAATGCCCATCGATGATAGACTGGACTGGGAAAATGTGGCACATATACACCATGGAATATTATGCAGCAATCAAAAACGATGAGTTCGTGTCCTTTGTAGGGACATGGATGAAACTGGAGACCATCATTCTCAGCAAACTGACACAAGAACAGAAAATGAAATATCACATGTTCTCACTCATAGGTGTATGTTGAACAATTAGAACACACGGACACAGGGAGGGGAGCATCACACACCGGGGTCTGTTGAAGGGAATAGGGGAGGGACATCAGGGGGTGGGAGTTGGGGAGAGATAGCATGGGGAGAAATGCCAGATATTGGTGATGGGGAGGAAGGCAGTAAATCACACTGCCACGTGTGTACCTATGCAACTATCTTGCATGTTCTTCATATGGACCCCAAAACCTAAAATGCAATAAAAATAAATAAATAAATGAATAAAAATAAAAAATCTATAAAAATTAGCTGGGTGTGGTTGTACGTGCCTATAATCCCAGCTACTCAAAAGGCTGAGTCAGTAGAATCACCTGGAGCCAGGAAGCAGAGGTTACAGTGAGCCAAGATCATGCCATTGAACTTCAGCCTGGGCAACAAGCATGAAACTCTGTCTCAGGAAAAAATATATATATACATATGTGTGTGTATATATATGTGTACATATATATGTATATATACACACATATATGTGTACACATATATATGTACATATATACATATATACACATATATACACATATATGTGTGTATATATACATATATATGTACACATATATATGTACACATATATACACACATATATGTATATGTACACATATACACACATATATACACACATATATATGTATACATATATACACACATATACATATATGTGTGTATGTGTACATATACATATATGTACACATATATGTATATATACATATATGTACACATATATACACACATATATGTATATATACATATATACACACACATATATACATGCACACACACACATATATATTTACACACATATATAATTTAATTTACAATAGCTATAAATAAAGTACCTGTGAACTAGCTGAAGAATTGAAAGATCTCTATAATGAAAATTATAAAATGCTGATGAAAGAAATTGAAGAGGACACCAAAAAATGGAAATACATTCCAGATTCATAAATTCAGAGTCAATATTTTTTAAATGTCTATACTAGTTAAAGCAATCTACAAATTAAATGCAATCCCTTACCCATAATAGTCAAATCTTTCCTAAGCAAAATAACAAAACTGGAGAAATCACATTAACTGACTTCCAATTATGCTACAGAGATGTAGTAACAGAGGTGGCATGGTGGTGGCGGAAACACAGACGCATAGACAACTGGAACAAAATAGAGAACCCTGAATAAATACAAACATCTACGGTGAATAATTTTCCCAAATGTTCTAAGAAAATACATTGGATAAAGAAGAGTCTCTTTAATAAATGGCATTGGGGAAAGTGGATATCCATATATGGAACAAAACTAGACCCCTATCTCTTGCCACGTAGAGATCAAATCAAAATGGATTAAAGCCTTAAAAGCCTTAAACTATCAAACTACTAAAAGAAAACATTGAATAACCTCGCCAGGACATTGGCATAGGCAAAGACTTCTTAAGTATCACCCTTTAAGACCAAGCAACCAAGGCAAAAACGGACAAATTCTATCGCATCCAAATGCTTCTACACATCAAGGAACACAATAAACGAAGTGGAGACTCAACCTACAGATGGGAGAAAACATTTGCAAACCATACACCTGACAAGGGATTAATAATCAAGATACATAAGGAGCTCAAACAACTCAATAGAAAAAAAATCTATTTCATTTGCAAATGGGTGAAAATTCTGAATAGACATTTCTCAAAAAAAGACAAAGAAATAGCAAATGGGTATATCATAAGGTGCTCAACATCGCTGATCATTAGAGAAATGCAAACCAAATTAAAATAAGATACCTCACCCCAGTTAAATTGGCTTTTAGGCAAAAGGCAGCAAATTACAAATGCTGTCTAGAATGTGGAGAAAAGGGAATGTTCACAAAATGTTGGTGAGAATGTAAATCTGTACACCCACTATGGACAACAGTTTGGGGAGCCCTCAAAAAAGTAAAAATAGAGCTACCATATAAATCCAGCAATCCCACTCCTAGCTATTCAGACGAAAGTAAAGAAACTAGTCTATCAAGGAGATGTCTGCACTCTCATATTTATTGCAGCACTATTCAAAATAGCCAAGATTTGGAACCAACTTAAGTGTCCATCAACAGAAGAATGGATGGCCGGGCACAATGGCTCATGCCTGTAATCCTAGCACTTTGGGAGGCCTAATTGAGCGGATTGCTTGTGCCCAGGAGATTGAGTCTGCAGTGAGCCATCATCGTACCACTGCACTTCAGCCTGGGTGACAGAGCGAGGCCCTGCTTCAAAAAAACCAAACCAAACAACAACAACAAAGTAACACATATGAATGACTAAGGTAAATGTGGTACATATACAAAATGGAATACTCTTCAGCCATAAAAAGAAATGAGATCCTCGGCCGGGCGAGGTGGCTCAAACCTGTAATCCCAGCACTTTGGGAGCCCGAGGCGGGTGGATCACGAGGTCAAGAGATGGAGACCATCCTGGTCAACATGGTGAAACCCCGTCTCTACTAAAAATAAAAAAAAAAATTAGCTGGGCACGGTGGCCCGTGCCTGTAATCCCAGCTACTCAGGAGGCTGAGGAAGGAGAATTGCCTGAACCCAGGAGGCGGAGGTTGCAGTGAGCCGAGATCGCGCCATTGCACTCCAGGCTGGGTAACAAGAGAGAAACTCCGTCTCAAAAAAAAAAAAAAAAAAAAAAAAAAAAAAAAAAAAAATGAGATTCTCCCATTTGCAACAGCACAAATGGAACTGGAGGTCATCGTGTTAAGTAAAATAAGCCAGGCTCAGAAAGACAAACATCGCATGTTCTCAGTTATCTGTGGGAGCTAAAAAATTCAAACAATTGAACTCATGGGGGAGAGAGTAGAAGGATGGTTACAAGAGCCTGGAAAGGGTAGTGAAAAGGAGGAGCAGAGGGATGGACGGGATGGTTAATGGGTACAAGAAAACAGGTAGAGAAAATAAGTAAGGAAGTATTTGCTAGCACAACAGGCTAACTATAGTAAAAAATAATTTAATTCTATATTTTAATATAACTAAGAGTATAACTGGATTTTTTTTAAAGACAAAAGAGAATTGTTTGAGGTAGTGGTGATCCTACATACCCTGATGTCATATTATGCATTGTATGCTTATATCAAATTATCTCAAAAACTCATAAACATTTATGCCTACTATGCATCCACAAAAATTAAAACTAAAAAAAAATTAAAAATTAAAAAAGAGAGGCTACAATGTCTTAAAAATCAATTTCTCAATTACAGGTGTATAGTATACATATAACTACAAAAATGAGTTATGAGGCAAAACAATTACAAAGACATCTCCAATTCAGAGAAATGACAGGTAAGTATATTTTAAAAGGAAGAACATTGACCCTCCTTATACAGGAAGAACAATATGTGCCTTTTTATTTTATTTAAATAAAATAGGAAGGCTGGTCTGTAAGGTTTCCTCCCCATATAAATAAAACAATTTTCCAAATGCAGCAGTTAGGGGACAAATTTGTGTAAATAGAATAACTATGTAACAAACATTCTGTTTAATTTAGTTATCCTTGATTTGGTTTCCCACACTATTGATCTATTCTATCAGAGAGGTATTAGTTGTTCATTCAAATCAGTAGCTGAATTCTAGAGCGGTCCATAGGCATATTATTTTTATAAAAGAAATGTGCATCCTTTGCTTCTCTCAGGTAAACTTGACCACGTTTTATTGCTCTAGCTTTAGATTATTCATCTGAAAGTAAAACAAAGATGCCAAAGTTGTGTAAGCATATTATTACTCAATATACCAGTAGACTTATTCCTACATTTGGGAATTATATACACAGTTCCTGCCCATTAGGTGTACCTAGCAGGAATTTTCCTGCAATTTAGTAAGCAAGTGTTAATCTTAAGTTGATACACAATTTGAATCTGTATTTATTCCTTTTCATAAAAAGCACTGAGCAATTAATTTAGACCTAAATATGCAACATCTTCATTGCTAATTTTAATCTGCCTCGAGCTAATTTAGAAACTAGACCATATTGACTTCCCTCTCAGAGATAATTGTTGACTGTATTCCAAGAGTTTTAAATCATCCATTATGTATATTTCTATTTGCTTATTTCATTTTGAGCCAGGGAAAGGCAAAATGTTATGTAAGTTGAACTAATTATTTCAGGAGAACATTTAAAATGATGTTTCTCTGCACTTTGTTGAGTGTCTTGCACATAATGCAATAACAGACCCCTGGTGATGACTTTAATTATTATAATCATGTTTAATGGTGAAGTATTTCTAAAACATCCCTGCAAAACGATTGGCTTTAAAAAGTTTTAGGTAAAAATAAGTTATGTTTTAAAAGATTATCCTGCTAGTAAATAGCTATCACCAGGTGATAGCTATTGATTCAAAGGTGAGAATTAATTTTATTTCCTTAAACTTCATAGGTCCTTCCTAAACCTATGAAAGATTTTTCCTGTCATGATAAAATATATTTGCCAATCCTTTGCCTTCTCAAGTTGATATTTCATGTTTTCATCATGTAATATTTAAATTTAACATGGCATACAATACACATTGAAATAGTTTTTTCACTTATATATACATCTTTTTGAATGTTTTATTGATATATAATTGATATATTGAAAATGACACAAGCTTAACTCATGCAGTTTGATGAGTTTGGATATATGCATACATTCATTGAGCCATCATAACAACTCAGATAGCAAACCTATCTACTGCCTCCCAAAATTTTATTGTATCTAACTGTTTTTGGTGTAGGGGGATGGTGTGTGTGTGTGTGTGTGTGTGTGTGTGTGTGTAGAACACTTAATATAAAATCTACTCTCTTAAACATTTTAGGGCTATAATACAGGGGAAATAAGTTCTTCAGATTTGGGACTTTTGGACATGCGACAACAGACTGAAGGCTGCACCATCGGCTTCCCTACTTTTGAGGTTTTGGGGCTTGGACTGGGTTCCTTGCTTCTCAGCTTCAGAGGGCCTATTGTGGGACTTCACCTTGTGATCATGTGACTCAATAAACAATAATAAACTTCTCTTTATATATACATTTATATAAATGTATATTTAATAAATAAACATTTATTCTTAATAAACTTCCCTTTACATATACATTTATCCTGTTCTGTGCCTCTGGAGAACCCTAACTAATACACTTACCAATGGGGTAGACAGGTTCTGATTTCTCCACAGTCTCACCAACACTCATCTTTTAATTTTTTGATAATAGACATACTAACCGGTATGAAGTGATATTTCATTATGGTTTTAGTTTATACTTACCTGATAATTAGTGATGTTAACCGTCTTTTCATGTACCTGTTTGCCGTATGTATGTTTTCTTGAAAGCAATGTCTATTCATGTCTGATATGGTTTTGCTGTGTCCCCACCCAAATCTCATCTTGAACTGTAGCTCTCATAATGCCCATGTCTTGGAAGGGACCCAGCGGCAGGTAACTGAATCATGGGGGTGGGTTTTTCTCATGCTGTTCTCATGACAGTGCATAAGTCTCATGAAATCTGATGTATTATAAAGGGCAGTTTTCCTGCACATGCTCTCTTACCTGCTGCCATGTAAGACGTGCCTTTGCTCCTTCTTCAACTTCTGCCATAATTGTGAGGCCTCCCCAGCCATGTGGAACTGTGAGTCCAATAAACCTCTTTTTCTTTATAAATTACCCAGTCTCAGGTATGTGTTTCTTAGCAGTGTGAGAATGGACAAATGCAAGATCTTTTCACCATTTTTATTAAGTTATTTGTGTTTTGGCTATTGATTTGTAAGAGCTCCCAATAGAGAGCCCAGAAATAAATTCATGCATATATGATTAACTGATCTGTAACAAGGTAGTCAAGGCACCCAATAAATAGTGTAGGGAAGAGACATGAGTTGGAACAGACTCTTCAAAAAATAGTGTTGGAAAAACTGAATAGCCAAATACAAAAGAATAAAATTGGGCCCCAATCTCACACTACACACAAAAATAAATTCAAAATTGGTTAAAGACCTAAACTGAAAAACCTAAAATTAAAGCTAAAACTTCCAGAAGAATATATAAGGGAAGTTACTCTTGACATTAATTTTGGCAATGATTTCTTGGATATGACACCAAAGGCACAAGCAACAAAGCCAAAATTAGACAAGTAGGACTACATCAAACTAAAAAGCTCCAAACAGCAAAGGAAACAATCAACAGAATAAAAAGGCCGTCTACAGAGTGGGAGAAACATTTGCAATCCATATATCTAAAAGAGATTAATATTCGAAATATATAAGGAACTGATACTCATATCTTTGCAATGTTTTCTTACTCTTGCTTTTTACAACAACCAGCCTCAACAGTATAAAAACAACCACTGACTCTAGGGATATAACCAGTAAAACAATTAACTTTCTCATTAACAAGTTTCACTAGAGCTGTGAGTTAAAAACAACAGTAATAACAAGTACTTATTCCTGAAATGTTAAATCATAATATGATGCCTGCCACTTCAAGTTATAACCTGTCCCAAATTCACAGACTCTCAGACATGCCCTGCACATTGAAATTAAAAATTGCCTTAAGAAAGCATATTAGAACTCCCTTCCCTGTGTCCATGTGTTCTCATTGTTCATCGCCCGCCTATGAGTGAGAATATGCGGTGTTTCATTTTCTGTTCTTGTGTCAGTTTGCTGAGAATGATGTTCTCCTACTACACACTGGGGTCTATTGTGGGGAATAGGGGAGGGACAGCGTGGGGGTGGGGGGTAGCAGAGGAGGGATAGCTTGGGGAGAAATGCCAAATGTGTGTGAAGGGGAGGAAGGCAGCAAAACACACTGCCATGGGTGTACCTATGTAACTATCTTGCATGTTCTGCACACGTACCCCAAAACCTGAAACGCAATAAAGAAATTAATAAAAGAAAGCATATTAGATTTCAGATGTTTAAGCAACCAGAAAAAAACTCCAAAATTCACACATAATTGCTAATATTCTTTAGACACTTCTCTAATCGAATTATATTAGAATCTCTAATTTTAAATAAAGCTGGTATAGAAGAAAACAGTTGTCTCTAACCCTTACCTTACAAACATCTTAGTGTAGTTACCAGGTTTAAAAATGAGTATGAGGTAGAGAGAAAATAAGTCTAAGCATTGGCTCTTCAGTGGATGAGCAGAATAAGGGTTGGGGTAATTAGAAAAAAACACTTAATCTAAAGTCAATTTGATGAGAAATTGATGACATAATTACAGGAAAAAATCTAGATGGTATAAGAGGCAGCAAAAGATATGCAAGTTTTCACATATGGTTACAAGTTGAAAGATGAAAAACCAGTTACGCAAAAGGATATAGAAAAAAATTCAAATTCCTTACTGAAGTTACTTGAAATTTAGAGAATAGCTAATGTTCCAATTTAAATGTTTATTGATTCATTTCTATGTAACAATATTTAGAATAAATGAATAGAGTTGCTGTCTTATAAAGACCTCATAGCATAACAGACATGTAGTATCAATGTGTTCCTTGAAAATTCAACAATGGGCTTAGTGACAGACCAGACAATTAGAAACAACCGCCTTGCTGAAGACAGGCAGAAAACTTGACTATTAAAAAAAGGGGGGGTATGTAAAAGGGACACAACTTCTTTAAATTAATACAATTTATTTTTACAGCGGTTTTAGGTTCACAGTAAAATTGAGTAGAAAGTACAGTTTCCACATTCCTGTGTTCCTATACATACACAAACTCCTCAGTACTAACCTCCCATGCCACAGCAGTACATTTGCTACAAACTGTAAACCTACATTGATACATCATTATTACCCAAAGTCAACAGTTTACATTGAGGTTAATTCCTGGTGTTGTACATTCTGTGGGTTTAAACAGGAATTTAATGGTATGTATCCACCATTGTAGTATCATGCAATAGTTCCTCTGCCCTAAAAATCCTTTGTGTCCTATCCATTAATTCCTCCTTTCCTCCCTTCAAACCCTGAGGACCGCTGATCTTTTTACTGTTTTCATAATTTTGCCTTTTCCAGAATATCACGTGGTTGAAATCATACAATATGTAAGCCTTTTCAGATTGTCTTCTCTCAGTAATATACATTTATGCATTTAAGATTGTCCATGTCTCTTCCTGGTTCGAAAGCTCACTTTTTTTTTTGAAGCACTGAATACTATTCCATTGTCTGGATGTACCACAGTTTATTTATCCATTTACCTACTTATCAATTTTAATTGCTTCCAGATTTTAGTAGTTATGAACAAAGATGCTGTAACATTTGTGTGTAAGCTTTTGTGTGGACCTAAGTTTTTAATTTTGGGGGATAAATACAAAGGAGCATAATGCAATTGCTGGATCATATGTAAGAGTATATTTACTTTTGTAAGAAACTGTCAAACTGTCTTCCAAAGTGGCTCTACCATTTTGCATTCTCACCAGCAATAAATGGGAGTTTCTGTTGCTCCATACCTGGCCAGCATTTGATATTGTCAGTGTTTTGGATTTTTGCCATTCTAATAGAAATGTAGTGGTATCTGGCTGTTTTAATTTGCCGTTCCCTAATGAAATATGGCATTAAACATATTTTCATCTGCCTGTTTGTCATATGTGTATGTTCTTTGGTGTCTACTCAGGCGTTTTGCCTATTCTTTAATTGGATTGTTTCTTATCACAGAGTTTAAATATGTCACTTAAAAAATGTGCTTGAAGGTACTGGAGAAATAAAAGACAGGAGAAATAAAGAAATAAACTTTAAGTGAACACAAAAAGTCAGTGATGTGAACCTAGAATTGGGGGCTAAATTTCCCCCTAAAATGTCTTTCAATTCCAGAAAAAGTGTTTGAGAACTTGGTGAATTCAGAGTTCACAATAATAATAATAATAATAACCAAAAAAAGGTAATTATGAACTATCTTTCTTTGGGAAGGGAGGGTAAAAAACTACACTATTAAAGTAAAGTGGAGAAGAAAGCTCCTTCTAGGAGTGTTTCTCAGCTTCAAGGCACTCTTTTATAACTTCAAGTCATTTAGATTATTTATTATCATTTTTGATGTCTTTATTTCTTTATTCAAAAGTGCAATGGAATTCAGAAAATGCAAATGCAAATGGAATTCAGAAAATGTAAATGGAATTCAGAAAATGGGGTTTTCAGACACAATCTTTAGCTACTCCTGACCATTTTCAAGAAGATGAATGATAAGATTGGTAAGGTGAGCTAAAAAAAATTAAATTATAAAAAAAGAAACAAACAGAAAACACAGAACCATAAAATGCAGTAAACAGCACAGAAAATCTAATAGGTGTACTTTACAGTAGATTTGCCAAAGTTGAGGAAGTAATTAGTAAACTAAAATATGTGTGGGAAGAAAATTACTGGAATAAAACAAAGAGAAATACAAGGGAAAAGTTTTAAAGACACTAAGAACCAGAAAATGAAGTAGAAAGTCTGTGTAGAATGGGAATTCCAAAGAAAAAGTGAAAGAAAAAGAAATATAGACATGTTTGAAGAAATTGAATAGTTACATAATTTCCAAATTAGTGAAAGATACTAAATCACAGATTAAAGATGTCTAACAAACACCAAGCAGGATAAACAAAATAAACAACAACCCTGATTGTCATAGTAAAATCTCCAGCTTGCTAAGAAAAAAAATAGTCCAGGCACCAAATAACATGATCTCAAAATATGTGAAGAAAATGCATGGAACTAAAACTAGCAATAAATCTACAATTATAGTGGGAATTTTTTGCATCCTTCTCTCAGTTACTTCAAGAATGGAGGTTAAAGAAGAACAATGACATAATTTGCTCGTAAGACTGGCCCTCATGTCAGCAAATGAAGGGACCAGCTAAGTAAATGCTTATTACCAAAGAGTAATTAAGGCTTCACGTGGATCATCAAAAAAGAAAATCTCTCTCTCTCTCTCTCTCTCTCTCTCTCTCTCTCTATATATATATATATATATATATATATATATATATGTGTGTGTGTGTGTGTGTGTGTGTGTGTGTGTATAAATTACATTCCATCAGCAGTGTACATGGGTTTCTCTTTCTCTACATCCTTGCCAGCACTCATTATTGGCTGTCTTTTGGTTAAAATTTATTTTTAACTGGGATGAGATGACATCCTATTGTAGTTTTGATTTTCATTTTCCTGATGATCAATTATTTAAAACACCTTTTTTATATACCTGTTTGTCATTCATATTCTTTTGAGAAACATCTATTCAGATATTCTACCCATTTAAAAATAATTTCTATTTAAACGATCCTATTCTACCCATTTAAAAATCATTATCTATTCAGATATTATACTCATTTTGTCTTTATTGAGGTTTTTGAGTTCTTTATATATTCTGATTATTAATCCCTTCTCAGGTGAATAGTTCGCAAATATTTTCTCCCATCCTGTTATTGTCTTCTCACTTTGTTGATAATGCCCTTGTCTGTGCCGAAAGTTTTCAACTTAATGTGATCCCTGAAACTGCCATGCTGAAAACTCCTAGCACTTTTCTGCCCAGGAATCTCCTGGTCTGTGGGCAGTGAAAATGTGTTTGGAAATGCAGTGGACATTCACCCTCTGCGTTGTTCTTGCTGGGAGCTGCACTCCGGAGCTGTTCCTATTTGGCCATCTTCTACTATAGTTATTTTTAAAATGAGTAAAAAAATTAAGCTTTGGGAAATAGATAAGTCCATGTATGGTATGTTAAATAATGGTTCTTCAAATATGTCTACATCCGAATCCCCAGAAAATGCAAATACATTACCCCACATGGCAAAAGTAGCTTTGTAGATATGATTAAAAATTTTGAGATAGGAAGATGATGAATTATCAGAGCAAGCCTAATGTAATCACATGGGTCTTTGTAAGATGGATCTTTATAAGACAGGTCTTTATAAGATGGTCAGTGTCAGAGAAGTTGTGACAACAGAAACAGTCAGAGAGGAGGAAGATTTGAAGATGTTGCACTGGTGGCTTTGAAGACAGTGGAACAGGCTATGATCCAAAGAATGTAGATGGTCTCCCAGAGCTGGAAACGGAAAAGAAATAGATTCTCCCCTTGCACCTCCAGATGAAATGCAGTCCTGAGAAGGCTACTTTGGACTCCAGACCTCTGGAACTGTCAGATAATAAATGTGTGTTGTTTTAGGTCACTGATTGAGGTAATTTGTTACCAACACACAGGGTCACATGACTGGTAAGTAGTGAAGCCGTGACTTCAACTCTTCTGTATCTAGTTTTGCAATCTATGATCTTCCTTCTCCTATAGACAACTTATACTTCTAATTACAATTGAATAAATAACAATGACATGACCACATTAATTTTAAATTGTTTGTATCATTTTTTTTAATTTGTGTCAAATAATTTACTCTGATATTTTCTTCTGAACATATGTATGTTAAAATAGCCAAAATTTTGCTTCTTGGAATGCTAACTTCAGTTCCTCCAGTGTGTTCTGTGTTTACTGCTTTCTTAGCTGGAGTCCCATCCTTCCTTCCCCCCAACACACATTGATCATGAGCCATTTTATCAGCACCTAATGCAAATGTTACTTCCCTCGTTAATGCAGTCCTGATCTTCTCAGTATCTGACTCCTTGTTGCACTGGGTACTCTTTTACAATCATGTATTATACTGTGCCATGTTTTATAGTTATTTATATATGCCTTCTTTCTCTATTAGATTGTGAATTGCCTGAATCTGTGGAGAATATTTGCCTCTGTTTTATAATCATGAGTTCCTAGCCTACGATATGGCTCCAGGTAGGTGATCAGTAGAAATATGTCGAATTGAACTATGAGTGCTTATAGCTGTGTCTTTATAAGCCAGCTCTCACCCCTTTAATAACTTCTAGTTCTGCCACAAGGCTTCAATAAATATGCTGCAAGCCCCAAAAATGCACTTTTGGGTCAAATATATTGAGATCAATCCTCCTTTTCCACAAATACTGCCGAAATGAGCCTGGATTCCATCCCAGTTTCTGTCAAAAGGAACTTTATAGGCAACTCCTGGCTTTGGCTAAGGCCTTTATTCCAGAGACTCAAAGGCCATTATAGCTGCAAATGCTTCAAATCATAACAGAAAATAAGGTTACATTACTAAATTATGTGAACTTTTTCAGATTCAACATATCAATCATTCTTTTTAAAACTGTAAATTCTCTGTACAGTATAACACATTTATGAAGTAAAGAAAAATTATTTTATATCTTGCTGGTTAGCATTAAAAGCTTGTAACTTATTTTTTAAATTTTCTATCTAGTATTATTACATTATTAGCTCCCAGTTGGCAATGGCTTATTAGCAAATAATATTCTTCTTAATTCTTATAGGTGATTCTCTTCCTTAGTGTAAACATCTACCGTAGGCTAGTCAGACACTTATTTGAATTATTCTCACAGGCGTTATCATGAAATTCTGGATCAACTATAATTCCTATTTTATTTTTCTTATTCCCTAGCTTATAGGTTCCTGATACTACCTTAATGGTTGCTAAAAAAGTCTTAAACATATATGTTTCTCATAGGATGTTCTAAAAGTTTGCTAGATACAATAAAAAACAACTTTCTCTCTCTCTACATATAGATATATACATATCAAATCAATGTCTGTGTCAACATATAATTTATTTCTTCATCCTGCATATCTGAATAATTCCAAGAATGTAAATATATCAGCACAAAAATTTTGTAATTGTGCAAGTGTCCTGCTGTTACCATTTCATGTTTCTGTACTTCAGACAAATTTTTAAAAACTTATCATTATTCATTTTAACATGGTTCAGATACACTCTACACCAATACTTGCCCTATTTCTGGCTGCTGACAGACTTATTCCTAAAGGCATATGCTTTCAATATCTGTGGTAGATCATTCATGGAGTAACATTTTTAGAAAGCAGATGTTCAAAGCCCATTTTCTCCTAAAAGGTCACTTTAGGAAAGATCACTGTTCTTCAAAACCACAGGATCTCAAGGTTAAAGCAATGGGTACTGTCTTGGACACTACAACAGTTAGCAACTGGGAAATATTTCTGAATTAATTACTTTTGGCCCATAGATGAACATACTCATTTTGGGGTGGTTAAGGGAAGGGAATATGAGGTCAAATATCTTTGGACCTTAGAAACTTTTGCGTTGATGCTGTTCTTGGCCAATATGTTTTCAAGTACCTGTGCTCACATATTCAAAATATACTGCTGTTACTGCTTTGTGTAAAACTATCATAGTAGAAAAGCGATGATGCTAGAGTTGCAGAAGCATGGTTTAAGTTCTTGTCTAAGTTTTTGGTGTTTTCTCATCTGTTAGAATAAGAAAAACCTATTCCAGCATTGTTGTGAGAATCACAAATGATGTTGTACCTGCAGTTCTTTATACATAACGAGCATTGCACTAATAAAGTTATTACTATTTTCTGATGACATTTATAAAAACAAAACTAGGCTGTTTTTCATTTTCATTGAGAATTATAGATAAGAGTTAAGTGTCTCCACATTAGGCTAGGCTCGAGTGATAAATAAACTGCACGTTTTAATGAAGGACAAAGTTTTAATATTGTTCTCTTAGTTCATTTGTGTGAGATGGCATAACATCTAATACAAGGTAATTTATAAAGAACAGAAATTTATTCCTCACAGTTATAGAGGATAAGTCCAAGACGAAGGTGTCAGCATCTGCTGGGGTTTTCTTGCTGTGTCTTCACGTGATGGAACGCAGAGGGCAAAGAGGCACAAGAGAGTGAACCCATGCCCAGGAGCCCTGTTGATAATGGCATTAATCTAACAGTACTAATTAGTTATTAGTACTATTAATAAAGTACTGAGGTGGATATGATTTCATTTAAAGATACTCAATTTACTTTAGGTTACATTTCTTAAACCACACTGAAAACTACGTATCACGTGACCTAAACACCACCTTCCAACACCGCATTTTGTTTCAGACACGGATTCTGGGAACATGTTCAAACAAGAAATTGTCATCCTTTGATTAATTTTTAAATTGTGATTCTATATTTATTGCAGAATTACAGGTTAAAATTGTGTAATACACTGACAAGAGAAATATTATAGAAATAAGGATAAAAGGCAAGATGTGGTAGTTGGAAACACTAAGAGTAGAGAGAAAATTAAAAGGGGAATTTTAAAAATATTTACAATGTATCTATTTTATTTATTTCTCATCCCTCAACTAAAACTTCTACTTCATAGAATAACAGAATCTACATCACTTTTCAATGTTTTCAAATTGAATTTGTATGTATGCATGTGTGTGTGCACCAACATGCAATTTTGTCTATTTTCTTGACTGCAATAAAGTACTGAGGTAGCATCTGATGTAGTTTAAAGACACCTACCTTAATTTGGGTTACATTTCTTGGGCCTCATCCCAAGTTATTTATATATTCTTGTTTAATCATTTTCAGTGTGCAATGCTACTATTTAAATTCATAAAAGAAGGGAAAACAGTTAATTCAGTGATCTACTTCTGACGAAATTTAACTGAACCAATTTATGCTCACTAAACTCATGAAACAAAGACTACTTGAAGTTGAAATGTCAACTCATTCAGGAAGACTTCATTGAGCAAAATCAGGCAGCAGCAATGCTCTCCCTTATCTGCCTTTAAACTATCAAGGACATCAACAAGCATCATAGAGTAGAGTTAACTTTGTGCCTTTCTTTTCACCCTTTTATACTATAAATTTATTCAATATAGAGAATGCGATCTTACTTATTTTTCTATGCTTAGCTCAATGAATACTTGTTATTTGTTTCAAGAAATTTTAGTTTATGAAACAGAATATCATTCTTTCACATAGAATGCAATTTTCCAACATACTTTTTAGTGCCTGAAGTAATTATATTTGCAAACTGTGGAAACTTTTTCTACTATAAAAATATATGCTGACCACGCAATCCAGGCAAAGGGATTTGTTTGGTCTTGAGGGATATTTCATTCAAGCTGTGGTAGAGCCTGGAAAATTATCTTTCCTTCTATACAGTACAACTTTTTAGTGGCTTAAGTGCTGATGCCTCTCAGATATTATCCTGATCCCATTTCAATCATTCTATAAAAATACTGATTTTTTCCTTTGCTTTATTTATTCTACCCAGATTCTATTAAAACTGGGTATCTATCCAAAGGATTATAAATCGTTCTACTATAAGGACACATGCACACGAATGTTCATTGCAGCACTGTTTACAATAGCAAAGACCTGGAACCAACCCAAATGCCCAACGATGATAGACTGGACTGGGAAAATGTGGCACATATACACCATGGAATATTATGCAGCAATCAAAAATGATGAGTTTGTGTCCTTTGTAGGGACATGGATGAATCTGGAGAACATCATTCTCAGCAAACTGACACAAGAACAGAAAAAGAAATACCGCATATACTCGCTCATAGGTGGGTGAGAAAAATGAGAACATGTGGACACAGAGAGGCGGTCTACTATACACTGGGGACTGTTGGGGGGAATGGGGGAGGGACAGCAGGGGGGGGCTGGGGGGGATAGCCTGGGGATGAATACCAAGTGTGGGTGAAGGGGAGGAAAGCAGCAAAGCACACTGCCATGTGTGTACCTATGCAACTATCTTGCTCGTTCTGCACATGTACCCCCAAACCTATAATGCAATAAAAAAAAAAATTAAAAAAAATAAAAAAATAAAAAAAAATAAAAAAAATAAAAAAAAAAAAAAAAAAAAAATGCCATGCCCCTAGAGGCTACATTTTTTAAATAAATTAAAATTAATTAAATCACAAACCTCTTGCTTTACAACAAAGTTACAGACTATCTCTTTGGGTGAATTACTTTTACAAATTATTAATCTCTTCACCATGAATTTATTACTTTACTTTAAAAGAGTGACATTTTATGATCTGGTCCTCAGATACTTTGAACACTTGGCATTTGGAGCTGGCAGCTGCTGTCCTAATCGTGAAGACAGCAATAAATGAAATATAAGGCTTCAGGAGTTTTACTGCTTTCCAGATTTAGAACACATTTTTTTAAAAATTATTCTTTCTCTCTCTCCTTGTGTGTGTGTGTGTGTGTGTGTGTGTGTGTGGTGTCCGTGTGTGCACACATGTGTCTGTCTCTCCTGCCTCTTTTTCTTAAAAATCAGGAATGAAATAATTATTTTTCATGCATTCAAGAAAAGTAAATTGAACAAATTCATTAGTTATTTTAGTTTTATGTAAGCTTAATATGAAGGTAAAGGCAAATATAATTTTGTATACCTACTGAGTTAATTTCCATATTTCTGTTAGATTTTGGTATTATGCCTTCTTGCACTGAAAACAAATCTATAACTAGTGAATTGGGACAAAATAGTGAAATGCAGCATCCAAATGGAATATGGAGGTTTTGGATTTCCTAATGGAAATCTGGAATATATACCTGTTTCATACTTAGTGAACACTCTTTCACTTGGCAGAATTTTATACTTTAGGCCATAAATGAAGAAATTAAATACTGTATCAGCAAATGGTGACAGGGAAAAAAACACGCAGACATAAACATCTTCTTACAAAGAAGAGTTAGGGTGGCCTGAAGGGAAAAAATGCCCTCAATTAAAACCAAGCGTTTAATGTGTATCCAAACTATAAAACTTACCTGTCAAAATTAACCCCGAGCTTAGTCATTTAAAAAATTCATGTAACAAACAAGAAAACAATTAATTTTAGTTTCAAATTTGTGATAGCACACTATCAAGCTGCTCCAACTTTTTACTCAACTTGGTGATTCTGTAATATCTCTGAACAGTAAAAATATTTGTTTTTATTACAGTGGACATTTATTATATATCTATTGTATTCTGTTACTCTGTGAACCACAAGAGAAAAAAAAAGATTCTTAAATCTTGGGCCTTTCATTTAAGGGACTGAAAATCTAGCAAAAGAGAAAAGAGGTGGTGATGCAATTTACTTTTTAAATCAATGAGATCGATTGTCATCTCTAATGGCAGTGGGTTTTTTTTTTTTTCATTTTCTTATGCTTATTGGGTTTTAATAAGATGTGGAAGAGATTATTTAATGAATAAATTATTTGAAAATGGAATTACCCTCACAGCTAGTCTTAGATTGTGCTTACATGCATGAGAGAACCAAGTGGATTTGTCACCTGAACGAAGTCTAATTTATGTCTTTTCCAGAAATGCATTGTTAGCAGGAATATTATACTGTGTACACTGGTAGTGGCCTATTTTATTGTTTATTCAGATTTTCCAAGCTCTGTCCTTAACTCACACCAAAACCACTACTCTCTAAATTAAAGCTGCAAATCAAACTGCCTGAACAAGGTCTGCAAGATTAGTGCTCAGATGTTTTGTATTCAAATTATTTGTTACTGACAGATGCATTCTATTCCTCTTCTTTTTCCTTTTAACCCACCTTAACAGCAGCTTCATTCCATTTGCTTTGGTGAGATGAATGCCATTTACACTTCAGTTTTCACCTTTTTGAAAATGCTCATAAGGGAATAAATCTACACTTTCCAAAACGATTGCACATAAGGAAGTCTGGGGCTGCTAAGAGGAGGTGTTAAACACGTATGGGAATGTATTAGGTACAATCACACCTAAATATCAATGATTTCCTAAGTGATAGAGCTAAGGTATGGAGGGGAATTGAGAGAGTTCGCAAAGATCAACTATGCTTGACTTTCCTCTCAATAATTATAAACGCCTAAAACTTTATAACTTCTGTTGTTGCGGCATTTGGTTATAAAGCTTCTTGGAAATAAATATCAGAGATATGCAATTAGTTATTAAGCAGATTTAATTTGCTCATTTGTATAAAAGAACATATGTGTTGCAATGTCTTAGCATTAAAATATGAACACTAGTTTGTATGCAAGCAGATTATCTTGATTTTTTCAGTAACATGATAAGACTCTTTAACCTTTGTAATAATCACATGGTTGTGCCATTTACTTTCTTATAGTGATTTACAGTAAAGTCCTAAAACAACAAGAAAAAAGAAATTGGTGAGCCTAAAAGACTACATACTACCCAAAACCAGGAATATCAAGAGATAAAAAGAAACTGAATGAGTGAAACTCAGATTACTCATGGGTGGAAGCAGCACTAAGGAAAAAAGGAAAGCTGCTGCTTACAGCAGGAAAAGAGTCATGCTGGAGCCACCCTTGTTATGGCCCAGGAAAGCAAAGTCCATATTTAAAAAACACCAGTTTTAGAGACGGATAGATTTGGGTCAAAATTCTATCTCTGCCATTTATCATTTGTGTTAAGTATAAAGCATCTTCGGTGTCATCATTTCTAAAAGTGGTACCTGCTAAATTAGATTGTCACAAAAGACTTAAACGATGAAACTCAGGTGTAGGAGGAAAACTAATGTAAGAGGCTGAGAAATGCTACATAGAGAGATAAAGGGACAACCAGAATGGAGTGTTATTACAGAAGGAAAGAGAGTGTCTTACTATGGCTATGGAATCAATAGGAATGAATGCTGCTGCTCAAAAGTTTTGGTAGAAAGAAAACTGAAAACTCTCTTTAATATTTGGTATAGGAGGAGTGAAAAATGCCACGATAGAAATGTGTTTGTGAAAATAAAGGCTGACAGAGGAGGATCGATGAACCCATTGGGTTGGGGGAACGGAGGATGAACCCATTGGTGGTGGGAGAACGGAGGAGCTGGATGTGAAAAGCAGTGACACAAATCAGAGGAAGGGGGTGGCTAAGGAGCTGGACGAAGATACAGCAGCAAGAGCAATGGGATCGCCTGACCCTGGATGTTATTTTGTTTAATCACTTTAGTCTAAATGTTCCATTAAGATATAGCAACTTTTCATGAGTCATCAACTCTTTTAAATAATCTAGAATCACAGTGTCAGTAATTTTCCTATGAAAAACGTACAGAATTTATTTGAATATGCATTAATGATATGGAACGTACATAGACACAATACATCTGGACAATGATATGCTTAGTATGGTAAATTAATGATTTCATCATATTTATCTTAGTTATTTACCGTAGAACCAAATAGTACTTCTGAACAATAAAGGCACATTTTTTGTTCAGTGAATAAATGGAGTTAGAAATAGGAAATAATGCAATTTTTGCATCATGGTGATAAAATAATTAATCTTCACAAACCAGGCATAGTAGCACATGCTTGTGATCCCAGCTACTCAGGAGGCTAATATGGGGATTGCTTGAGGCCAGGAGTCTGAAGCTGCAGTAAGTTACGAGGGTGCACTTTCGCCTTGCTTGGGTGACAGAGCAAGATGCTGTCTGTAGAAAATAAATAATAAATAAATAAATATTTTCTTTTTCATTTTGAATACTTGTAAACTAAGAAACCATATAATCTCAAATAAAATAACAGTTATGATTAAAGTTTTACAAGGTGATTGAACAAGCATCATTAATTTCTCTGTGTTTCTATAAGAAAAAAAACATAAAGACTCATAAAGGGTCATCTTGATGTAGGATTAATTATGATAGCAAGCAATACACAAGGATAATCACAATGAAATTTTGAATTCTTGTGGTAGGAAGTAATTTTGAACACAGTCTTGCCTGAAGAAGAATCTAAGATTATACTGGATAAAAAATTGGAAATAACTGTCCCAAACGTTTTCTCGTGAAGCCATCATGACATTCCACCTGTGCAGCTTCCTTTGAATTCAAGAGAGACTCCCAGTGGAGGAAGAACTGTGGCTTGGTGGAAAGGGAGGAACTCAGTCCTACATGAATAAGCACCAAGAATGTTCTGAAAACAAATTTAAAAGGAAACTTTCAAAGCACCTACTATATGCCTTAGGGATAAGAGAATAGAGACTGCCAACTTTTAAAATCAGTTTCTAAGAGTTTCTAGCTTTGCAACAAACTTGAAGTTCAACAATTGAGACATCTTCATTTAATGGAAAGAAGAATGAAGAAACTCTCTTACAATGATTGCGGATCATTTTCCTAAAACTGCATTTTGATGATCTAACTTTAAATGGATTAGAAACATGCAGATTCAATTTGCTTTAGCAAGAAGCTACTTAAAAATTGAGAGTAAGTTTCTGGGCCAAAGATGGCTTGGCACTGGACAGCCCAGAGTCTTTGAAAATAACCCTCAAATATTTGATGAACCCAATTGGCAGCCAAGTTTCCAGAAAACATTGAGTAGTTGATGGTTACTCATGTAAGCTAAATCTCCTAGTGGAGTTACAATCACTAGGACATTAACTATGGGATATGTAAGGGAAGTAAGTTGTCAGAAGAAAGATAAATAGGACTAAATATTCCTTTTCTTTATACTCAATTTCTAATTGATTTTGTTCCCCATGCAATAAAGCACGTGTGTGTGTGTGTGTGTGAGTGTGTGTGTGTGTGTATTTGAATTTGTGACTTTGAGTCTTCAGCGTGGTGAATCCTTATTTTACCATGCAGAGTATAGTACCCTGTATGTACATTTTGACTATCATTTTTATTGCTTTGCGATACAAATTATAAAGAGCTAAAAAGTAATTTATAATTCTCTAAAAAATGATAAACCTTTTAACTGACTTTTGTTTTTGTCTTTGCATTGTAAAATATTCAAAATAGGACAGAAATCACATGGAGAAAGGAGGAGCAATCATATAGGAGGTAAATTATCAAACTCCTTTGAAATTGCTGCAGAATTTGTCATGCCCATGTCTTGGTACTTAAGTTTTTATTTGTTAACTGGCTTCACAGTCTTTAATATTTTCAAATGGCTTACACACTGTCTTCAGGGTAATTTTTCTACAAATTAATTTGTGTCACCTATAAAATATTGTTTAACTAAATATACTGTTCCTCTATCAGACAGTTCTCCACACCTACACTCCAGCCTTGTGGAGTTGCTTTGCCTCAGTTCTCCTGCAAATCATAGTCCCTTTTAAAAACATGACATGTTTCCTGTTGTATTGTTGACCTGTGCTAATACAGGAGGTAGCTGTGGTCTCTACATTCTCCCTAAAGTATTGCTCGACCTTCCAGGCATAACAGGAAATCTCATCTCTGGGTTTCCAGCGTGTGCCCCGGCTCATCCTTTGAAAAATGAGAGCAGGCCTTACATTTATCTCTGTATCCCACCAGAGAAAAGATGATTAATCATACAGCAGAATTTTTTCTCCCTTAGGCTTGGTGCGGTGGCTCATGCCTGTAATCCCAGCACTTTGGAAGGCTGAGGTAGGTGGATCACCTGAGGTCAGGAGTTTGAGACCAGCCTAGACAACATGGTGAAACCCAGCCTCTACTAAACATACAAAAATTAGCTGGGCATGGTGGCACGTGTGTGTAATCCCAGCTACTCAGGAGGCTGAGGCAGGAGAATCTCTTGAACCTGGGAGCTGGAGGTGGCGGTGAGGCGAGATTGCGTCATGGTATGGTACTCCAGCCTGGGCAGCAACAGAGTAACACTCAGTCTCAAAAAAAAAAAAAGAGAGAGAGAGAGAATTTGTTCACCCTCTTCTATAGAATACATATGGTTTTTATAAGCAGTTACCCAAGCAGTGTCTGTATTTTCCCAACTCCCTTGCATCTAGATGGGGTCTTGCCAGGGAAAAGTGGTATTTGTCACTTCCACCAGAACAAAGTATTTAATAAGCAACTTGATCTTGTCTATCCTTTTCTATTCCAACTTGTGGTAGGAAGCATAATACTTTGAGGCCCTGGGTGATGATGCATCCACAGATGGGAGGATACTGGCTCCCTGAGCCACCATGCAGAGGATAGCTGTGTTCCAACCAAGAGCATCCACATTGCACTGCTGCATGAACCAGCATTAAAGTGGTGTTTTGTTAGAGCACTAACATTTAGAAATTTGTTTGTTACAACACCTAGAATTACCCTAGCCAGCATGCACAGAAACAGTAGGTAACCTTATAATTACTGAATGATTCAATGAATAATTGACTAGGTTAGTGAGTAAATGCGCCCAGCTCTCCAAGAGCTCTCTTCTACTGTGTACAAGAAATGTCAGTCTTAGAGCTTATTTATTTTAGTTTTTCATGTCAAACAAAAGTGACCCTGAAGAGAAAAGCAGATCTGTTACCAAGTATTGCCAATTAAAAGTGTTTACTCTGATCCTTAAGGCTACTCAGAGCTTTTCACTTTCTTCCTATTCTGGTACCTAATACTGAGCCCTACCACTGCTACTTGCAACAAATAGTCTTATTGAGCACTTCCGGCGTGCCAGGCACTGTTGTGAGCATTTCATGTGCGTACACTCATTTAACCTCACAACAATCCTATGAAGAATAAAGTAGATAATGAAACTGAGACACCAAAAGGTTAAGTAACTCCAGCAATCAGGCTCCAGAAATTACATCGCTTAATAAGTCTGAGTTAAATTGAATTTTTAATGCAATGTAATAAGTGTTGGAGCTGGAGAAGAGCAGTAAAATGTTAGCAAGCTGGAGATGAATAAGACAAATGTGCTGTATGGCACAGCTCTGACTAGGGTGCTGGATTGAGCTAGAGAGTTCAAAGTAAATTTTACTGGATAATATACTAAAGGTCTACCAGAGAATGAGAAAGGAAATATAAAATACATTAAGTCTGTTTTCAAGCAGCATACAGTCTACCGTGCTGGCTGGTGGGGCCCAGCATATTCCATTTCTGAAGAGGTATGCATCGCTGTGCCCTCCAGAATTCCTGGAAACAGAAGCACGCTGTGACTGTGCGCATGTCTGCAGAGGCTCCTTTGTCAATAAATAAATAGAACAGGAATAATAGGAACAAAAATGTTTCCACTTCCTTAGTATTCAATACTTGTATGCCTTTATTTCAAGTTGAGCAAGAACCATTAGCTGGGAGGCTTGGTTCTCAAGAGCTTTGACCATATACAAATGCAGCTCAGGTGGTTGCTTCTCCAGGGACTCAAAATCAAGGAAAGGAAAGAGGAGCAAGGCCAGCAGGTCTTGCGGTTTTCATTGTTTCATTTGGCTACACTTATAGCTCTTGGCTTGTTTCATACACTTATGGAAACGCAAACCTCAAAGGTTTGGCTAGAACTTCGTAAGTTGTTTGTGAAATTCCCAAAGACAGAAAAGTTAACCACAGAGCTTTGGGTGAAAAATCTAGCACTGTGTTTTTAATGCAAATTCTTATAATAACTATTCTCCTTTAAGTGTACAATTTCTACCCGCAAGACGTTGCTTTCCAGTACGCATTTTAATATGTTCTGGTTTTTTTCCTTTGAAAGAAGCTCTCAGTAACAGCAGAATAATGAAAGCAAGTATGAAATAGGAGCAGCCATCATTAAAATAGCTTGCAAATCAAGAGATGAGGATTTTAGTCCTAATTTAGCCACTAAGAATATATTTTTAACTTTAACAGGTCACACGATCTTAGTTTCATGTATATGTATTTTCTATTTGATATGATTAGAATTAATTGCATTCTTTCATTTATAGTAAATTCTTCAAGTTCCATATTTGTATTGTTTTATAGCTGCCTCTTCTACCTTAATACTCTCTTTAGTCTTTATCTCCATGTAGCAACTCATTATAATTTGTACGGATTATGTCTTTGCATATTCATTGTATATATGTCAGCGGCTATTCAAGAAAGTAGAATCCCTCTAGTGTTTCAAGCAGAGGGGATTTTATATAATGAAATTGGTTTATCAATGATAAGCCCAAGGAACAACAGAAGCCAAAGCACACAGAGTTAGGTGACAGCAGGGAGCCCTCACATTATTCAGGAAAGTCCTTGGATCAGCACACCAAGTATGACATACTCCACACCACGTATGGAGGTACACGTATGAAATACCTCCAAAACTAAGTGATGTCTCAGTCTGGAGAGTGTCTCTCCACATGTCCCAGCTTCCTAGACCTTCAGACACATTACTTAAGTGGCAGGGAACTAGAGGTTTGTGGTGTCTTCCTCTTTACCTCCAATGCCATGTAGCTTCCTAAGGCATCTGGGGAGCAAACTGTATATTATCAATATCATCTACCTGTGTGATGTTCCGTGGAATGCGCTGATAATTAAAGTCACTGAATGCCATATTATGACAGAGAGCAGGCAAGATAACATAGCCCCACACTTCTTTCTTTCATAAACATCGATCACAATCAGAACAGCTACAGTCTGTTGTAGGCATCGCAGTCACCAGGATGAATATGTGCAGCCATGACTTTATCTTCCAAACACTTGCTTTCCACCAGTGTTTCACCTCAAGCACCTGTGCGCATAATGCTTCTTACTGTCACAAAGTACCGTCATTTCACTTCCCCTCTGCTAAGAAGTTATCACTGTATTAGAGCGAATGAGCTTCCCAATCTCAGGATCCCACTTTAGGGTCTGTTGCCTGAGACACTCCCAATATCTGATACTGTATCAGCTAGGTTCCAATTAGCAAGCAGAAACAGCTCTAGTATTTCAAGTAATTAAACATTCTCACTTGAATGTTTAATAATTAGTTAAACCAGTAGTTTTTTAAAAAGTTGACAAGACAAACAAGATGCTGAAGCTAACCAGAGATTAGCAGGAGGATACCACTAGGAAAGAAGACAGCTGGCCGGGCGCGGTGGCCCAAGCCTGTAATCCCAGCACTTTGGGAGGCCGAGGGGGGTGGATCACGAAGTCAAGAGATCGAGACCATCCTGGTCAACATGGTGAAACCCCGTCTCTACTAAAAAATACAAAAAATTATCTGGGCATAGTGGTGCGTGCCTGTAATTCCAGCTACTCAGGAGGTTGAGGCAGGAGAATTGCCTGAACCCAGGAGGCGGAGGTTGCGGTGAGCCGAGATCGTGCCATTGCACTTCAGTTTGGGTAACAACAGCGAGACTCCATCTCAGAAGAAGAAGAAGAAGAAGAAGAAGAAGAAGAAGAAGAAGAAGAAGAAGAAGAAGAAGAAGAAGAAGAAGAAGAAGAAGAAGAAGAAGAAGAAGAAGAAGAAGAAGAAGAAGAAGAAGAAGAAGAAGAAGAAGAAGAAGAAGAAGAAGAAGAAGAAGAAGAAGAAGAAGAAGAAGAAGAAGAAGAAGAAGAAGAAGAAGAAGAAGAAGAAGAAGAAGACAGCAAGAGATCATGACAATCCAATGGGCCAGAAGGACACTGGAAAAGAGTGATGTTCACCAGAATCCAAGCATCAGGGAAACCTTGCAGGTTCTAGGACCATGTCAGGAACTGCTCTGCAGGAGTTAGAGCCCCAGAAATAGGACATGTCTGCTAAAAAGCTGAAACAGTGGAGAATATATGGCAACTGCTGAAAAAAGAAAAAAAAAAATACCCACACACACAAAAAAAAAAAGAGGAGAGAAGAGGAGGAGGAAGGTGGAAGGAAGGAGGAAGTAGGGGGAGGGGAGCGAGAGGGACGAGAGGAAAAGGGAGGAGAGGAGAGACGTAATACTGTGATTCTCTCTCTTCCTCACCGACTCCAACCAGAGCTTCCGTTACTCAAACCTAACCGGAGAACAGCAAGAGAACTACAGAAATGCAGCCTGAAGCTGAAGAATGGAAAGTCGATCTGAAAGCAAAGCAGAACCACGATGGTCTGTATGTGTATCTGCAAAATACAGGACGCTGTGAGAAGTTTGTAAATTTACATACATGGTCTGTATGTGTATCTGTAAAATACACGACGCTGTGAGAAGTTTGTAAATTTACATACATATTATTGTGCTATAGATTTTTTCTTTCTTTCTTTTTTTTTTTTTTTTTTTTTTTTTTTTTTGAGACGGAATTTCGCTCTTGTTACCCAGGCTGGAGTGCAATGGCTCGATCTCGGCTCACCACAACCTCCGCCTCCTGGGTTCAGGCAATTCTCCTGCCTCAGCCTCCTGAGTAGCTGGGATTACAGGCACGCGCCACCATGCCCAGCTAATTTTTGTATTTTTAGTAGAGACGGGGTTTCACCATGTTGACCAGGATGGTCTCAATCTCTTGACCTCGTGATCCACCCGCCTCGCCCTCCCAAAGTGCTGGGATTACAGGCGTGAGCCACTGCACCCGGCCTGTGCTATAGATTATACTCTCTCAACCATGTCTATTGGCCTCATATAGAGAGAATGTCCCTGTCGCTGTATGTACAGTGCTGTAATATGTAACATGGTATGGACCCACTAAGGTTTACACATTCATTGTTTTCAGTAGCGGCCACCCACATTGCCTTCAGACCCCTGATACCACAATCAATGCTGCAAAATATGTCCTTAAAGAGCTTCTCTTACAGACTTTACGACATGCGTGAAGAGTAGAATTTTCAAAGTTTGGTCTATGTGAATATGAATCTCATCAAGGAATCTCCAGAATGATCATTCTAATTTAAACTGTATCAAAATCAAGTACTTTTTGCCACATTCTCACCAATAATAAGATTTTTGCTAATTTGAGCTGAGAGGACATACTCATTATTGTGTCAATTGCATGGTTCTACTTACTTATCAGATTTTCTCCAAATACCTATTATCCATTTAGAGTGTTTCTTCTGTATGTTGCTTAGTCAAACCTTTAACTATTTTTTTCCAATGCATTTCCTGTTTTTGAATTTTGTCATTGTTTATGTTATAAATTCTTTTAGTATGATGGATATTAATACCTAGTGAGCTCAATTCATACAAAAGTGTTTTACATTGATGTTTATGAAAGCTTGATATTTGGTGACTCAAAAAAAAAAGTATTTTTGAATCAGCAAAATTCAGTGTTTTTTTTTTTTTTAAATATGGTTTGTGTTCTTGGGTCTTGTTACAGAAACGTTTCTCTAATACAAATACATGTAAATATTCTTCTACATGCCCTTCTTAAAAAGTTATAACTTTATATTTACTTAATCCATCATAGTTCACCTTGTTTTATTTAAGAAATTAGCTCTTTTTTGCTCCGATCAGTGTTACCAGTATTGTCCCACTCCATCTATTCCCAAATGAGAGGCAATTGCACCTCGTGTCCCTACTTACACGCACTCAAATTCTACTCTCCGTATTTTGGTCCATGTGTACATTTGTCTATCACTAGAACAGTATAACATTGTTTTAAAATGATACATTTATAGTGTGTTTTATAAATATATGATAAGATGTATAATAACTCCTTGGCTTTTTAATTTTATTTTTGGAAATCCAAGAAACTACTCATGGCTCTTTGTTCTTACACATAAGTTTTATAAAAAGTTTTTAAAAATTCTTCTAAAAAGCAACTTGGAATATTTGTAAATACTTTCTTTCTATGTTTCTCTATCATTTTGTCTATAATCCAAGTGTTTACTTATATGATTGTTTTGGGTTTCAGACATGATTTTATGTATGTCAGAAAATGTAGCTTTATTTTCACAATTTTTTAAATGGCTTTAAATTAGTTCTGTACACATTTTATGCAGATTCTGCCTGTTCCTGAGCAGAAAGAGACACACATCCCAACTCAGTCCTTTCTGCTCCAGATGTGCCAATGAGGTTCCTCTCTGGCTGTTGTCTGCCACGTTTATTCTCTTGTTGCATCTCTCCCTACTGAGTCAACAAATTCTAGGGCCATGAGACTTTTTCTTCAGGATGCCATAGGGCTGAAAGACCAGGCCTACTTCCTCAGAAACTAGGGGGAATAGAGATGCTCTCAGCCGTGGAATCAGTAGGGGTCAGGCAGCTTTGGTCTTCTGCAGCCCTTGCAGGGTTTACCAGCATCAGTGGGATACTTACTGTGTGCCAAGAACTGTGCTCGTTGTTTGATATGAATCAGTTCATTAAGCCTCACAAAACTCCTACTAGAGAGTGCAGTCACCATTCCTATTTTACTGATGAATTAACAGAGACACAGAGCGGTTAAGCAAATTGTCTAGGGGGCTCTGAGGCCCAGGAACACCAATCTTTGCTGACCACCCATTCAGCGCCCCCTTAGCATTGGGCATTTCCCACCTGCTCCCTGCTATCTCCTTGAGTTTGCTCAGCCATTTGGCACAAGTAGATACTTCCCTGTTTTCAGTAGATTGTGGCCCCAGGAATGCTCAGGGACTTGCCTATGAGGGTAAACAGGGCCCCAGGACATGGCTAGGAGGCCTCAAGCTCTGTGTTGGCCCTGTCCCAGGTTTCCTCCCTAGCCTAGAGTGAAGGATTCTTGAACTCCCTAGGGTTCATTTATGGGGATGGGAGCAAGGGAGATAGGCCTACAAGAGCAAAATCTGGCTGCAGGGACCATAGATGCTAGGACTGAGATCAGAGAGCTCCAGAACAAGAGCGAGATAAACTATTTTGTCTTCCTTCCAGGCCCCACACTCTGATCTGCCCCACTTACTCATTCATGATACATATATTGACCACATGCTCTAAACAAAGCTATCCTGAGTGTCAGGGATTCAGAGGGAAGCAGAAAGATAAAATAGAAAACCCTACTCGCTGGAGTGCACTCACCTGCTATAACTCTAGATATTGCCAAGACCAGGCCTAGGGAACGTACACAGCAGGATGCCTTCCCAGTCAGGGCAATCCCTGGTGCTCAGGGATAAAGCATGTGAAAAGGAGCCATTGGGCTGCAAGGGGCTGTGAGACCAGAGACTGAAGCTTTGACCACAGGTCCAGCTGCTGCCCTTCTCCAGTGCTGTCATGGAGTAATGGAGGTCCAGTATGGCCCAACACTTTGGATTTTCCAAAAGAAGCTTGGAATCTGGAATTTTACATAAAAGTCTCAATGTGTTGTTGTTGTTATTTTTTAATTTCCATAAGTTTTGGGGGAACAGGTAGTATTCAGTTACATGAGTTAGTTCTTTAAGTGGTGATTTGTGAGATTTCAGTGCACACATCACCCAAGTGGCATACACTGAACTCAATTTTTAGTTCTTTATCCCTCACCCGCTTCTTTCCATTTCCCCCCAAATCCCCAAAGTCCATTATATCATTCTTATGCCTGTGCATCCCCATAGCTTAGCTTCCACTTGTGACTGAGAATGTATGATGTTTGATTTTCCATTTCTGAGTTGCTTCACTTAGAAAAATAATCTCCAATACCATCCATTTGGCATTGCTGCAGATGCCATTAATTCATTCCTCTTTTTGGCTGAGTAGCATATTCTTTATCTATTATCTATTAGTTGATTGATGGGCATTTGGGCTGGTTTCACATTTTTCCAATTGCAAATTATGCTGCAACATAAACATATGTGTATAAGTGTGTTTTTTTTTTGTATAATGACTTCTTTTCCTCTGAGTAGACACCCGGTAGTGGTATTGGTGGATCAAATGGTAGCTCTATTTTTAGTTCTTTAAGACTTCTCCACACTGTTTTCCATAGTGGTTATACTAGTTTACATTCCCACTAGCAGTGAAGAAGGGTTCCATTTCACAGAACACACACCAACATCTATTTTTTTTTATTATATGGGAATAAGGTGGTATTGCAATTGTAGTTTTGATTTGCATTTCCCTGATCATTAGTGATGTTAAGCATTTTTTCATATGTTTGTTGGCCAAAGTCCCAACTCAAAAGTGTTGGTAATTAATTCAAATACTTTAACACACTACACCCAACAGCAACAAAAATTCATATCCTCACTTTATAGATCCTACGTGAATGTCAGATTGTAGCAGATTTAGAATTCAGTGCTTTATCAAACAAATGTTTCCATTTGGGTGTTATTCTGCTGAATCATTTCCTGGAGTATAAAATACATGTCTAAAACATAGCAACTTTTGTGCTTATATTATCAGCACTTCATGTATTATACAACCATAGAAACTGATTAAAGGACCAACTGCATATTCAGATTATCAGTGGATTGGAAAACAAGCTTATAGGGTTATGAGGTGAAAGAAGGTCTTACTTTATCATCTTCTCTTCATTCTCAAGCACACACTTACCTTCCCAAGTTAAAAAATGCTACATATTAATATGCAATGCTAAAACAATAAGTAAAACACACTATCATACTAGAATAATAATTTGAAGGAATTCAGTTAAGAAACTGGAAGATATTACATATAAAAACTTTTATGGTTGTTAAAAAAATATTAAATGAAACAATAAAATGAGAGCACCACATGCATTCTGAGGAGCATACAAAGAAGGTTCTATAACCGTCAGTTATGCTAATGTTCAGATGATGGCAGTTTCCTGCTCTTGTTTCAATGGTGTACTAAGTGAAAATAATGTACCTCTGTGTGTGTGTTCATGTGTGTGTATTCACACATATGCAGGATTTTCAACACTTTTATTGTTTTTCTTATAGTAATATTTTAAGTTTGCATTTTTCACCATTTTATTTCAAAAAATGTCTTATTTTTCTGAAATAAATTATGGTTGTAACTATTTTTGGTGGTTCTTTCTCTTGAAAATGATTTTCCTACTTTGACAAAAAAAATGTGGTGGTCTCAAACGTTCTTTAGAATTTTATTGGTTTAGGAAATACAAAATTATTAAAATTGGTGCTATTGAACTTACTTGCTCTTCTTGTGTGTATAGCAGACCTCCTCCTTCTCCTAGATTAAACTAACTAAAATCTCAGCAATGCTAACCCCAGGCTGGGTAGAGATGTGAGAGAAACTCATCTAGGATGATTGGTCTGATTTGATCAATCCCAAGGATCACTTTACTTAATACATATTGTCTATCGGGAAAAATGAACTTTTGGCCTCTCTCTCAGCTTCTTCATTTCTCTGTGGCTTAAGGATCCCTGAGTTTCCTTTTAAGATATTTTCTGGATTTATATTTAGTTCACATTTTCTTCAAAGAAAATAAATAGTATAGTAATTAAATTGTTCAATTCTTGAGTGGAATTTTGAGAACAAGCTATTTATTTTACACGTTTCTTGACTGGAGCAAATGGTTCTGACAAACCTGTTACCTAATCTCTTTCAAGGCAATGAGTTTCTCATTGATCTGCTAGGCACTCGCCCTGGAAAAGTGGAGTGATACGTAATCACCTACCATGAAAATGAATCCACAACACTAATTAAGGAAACTCACAATGAAAAACGGTAAACAAAGAGATGATTATCAATTCTTATAGATTTTTACCTTTGAAAGGAATTTATAGGATGGTAAATGAAATGATGAATTCATTAAATAAATGAGTGTAAAAACATCTTCACATTCATGTGGATGACAAAAGCACTTTCAAGTTTTTTGAAAACTTGGCAAGGAACGCTACAAATGGATTTAAAATATATTTGTATTTTCACAAAATCTAGCTTACATCACTTGATCTATTCTATATAGACTTTAGCACATCCAAATGCAGTCAGTGGGTATTATTTTTCTTTACCAAGTGTTGAATATCTTACTAAAATAAAGTATGTCATTTTGTTATGTATTATTTAATTTGCTTATTTGGTTTTATTAAATGTTAAGTCATATTAAGTACATCACAATAAAAATTTATGGAAAATTTAATATTTAGAAAGGTTCCTGATATGCAGATAAAATGTATTTCTTGCACTATATTCATGCATGCTATGCTTTCTGCATATTTCTGTCTTCTCTGTCATCATCCAAACCATATTACACATACCATGGAAATGTCACTGATCTGACAAATATGGATCAATGAACAGTTAAAAATATGACCTTTGAATAAAACAGGAAGAGGCAAAGGAACCAACATTTCCTGCTTGATTAGTATATGCTAGGTGTGCTGCTAGGGGATACACACACACACACACACACACACACACACACACACACAAAACACACACAGTCATGCATTATTTAACAACCAGAATATGTTCTGAGAAATGGATTGGTAGGTGATTTTATCATTGTGAGAATGTCATAGAGTGTAGTTAAGCTAACCTAGATGGTATACATACCTAGGCTATAATATATATGTGTAAATAATATGTGTGTGCGTGTGTGTGTGTGTGTGTATGTGTGTGTGTGTTTCAGATGGAGTTTCACTCTTGTTGCCCAGGCTGGGGTGTAATGACATGATTTCAGCTCACTGCAACCTCCACCTCCCTGTTTAAAACAATTCTCCTATCTCAGCCTCCCAAGTAGCTGAGATTATAGGCATGTGCCACCACTCTTGGCTAATTCTGTGGTTTTTGAAGAGATGGGGTTTCACCATGTTGGTCAGGGTGATCTTGAACTCCTGAAGTTAGGTGATCTGCCTGCCTATATTGTATAGCCTACTATTCCTAGGCTACAAACCTGTACACAATGTTACTTTACTAAATACTCTAGGCAATTACAAAACAATCATAAGTATTTGTCTATCTAAACATATCTAAAGATAGAAAAGGCAATGTGTTGTGTTTACATCATGATGGCTACGGAATCGCTAGTTGATAGGAATTTTTCAGATCCATTGTAATCTTATGAAACTACCATCATTTAAGTGACCCGTCCTTAACTGAAATGTCACAATGTGGCACATGACTCTGTGTGTGTGTGTGTGTATGTGTGTGCCTGTGTATGTGTATATCTAAGTGTCTATAACCATAATCTCTTAAGCTATCATCACCATCCTCATTCATAGCCAAGAAGACTAACATGGAGAGATTTTCTGAAATGGCTATGAAAATGTATTTATTATGCTAGACAGGGAACTCAAACCCAGAGTCACTTTCCTGTCCTCTGCCTCCATCTATGATAAACTTGTGTCAGAGAGACTTCTGCCAAGAAACTGTTAAAGCTGGTTAAAATCAAAACAAATAAGGAAACAGCAGTTTGGGAGAATGTTGGAGCAGACAAAGCCAGGATTTGAGAAGCCAAGATCTTGAGAAGAAAAATGCATTTTAAAAAAGTCCTACATTTTCCACTGTTTTATTATTATTATTATTATTATTATTATTATTATTTTTGTAACTTTGCACATTTGCAAATTCCTAGGGCAGGACAGAGAGAGTAAACAGAAAGTGGTATCATAGATTATTTGGGAGGATTCATTGGGATTGAAAAGAAAAAATATAGAGACGTTCTGGTTACCATATGGCAATAGAAAATTGAGCAGCCAATTCGGGGTAAGGGGAACCCCAGGAAAATGAAGTAATATTTGGTGTGCCTTTTCCCTCAGTTCTTTGATTCTTCCTAATCTTTGCATGAAGGACTAAATACAAGAAATTAGGAGGAAAAAAATGGTTGATAAAGGCTAAAAACCTAAGCAGAGCTCTTAACAATTTCATAGTGCTAGGATGACAAAAATGGACCCTTTTGTCCAACATAAAAGAGGAGACTTGGAAGATACTAGCCTTTTAGGAGACATCACTGAAAATCTATCCTGTAGATTTGTAAGAACCAACTAGAAGTAGACTATCCCTGCCAAAACCTGAAATAAGCTTAGAAAAATCTGTCTCAAAATTGAATCAAGGTGATCTATCCATATGTCACATGCCTAACAAATGAATTTTAAGTTTTCTCTGAACAAAGGTGACAAAATTCAGAGTCTCTACAATTTTTTACACACCATGACTACCACTCAGTTAAAAACCACCAGGCATGACAAGATATAAGAGCAGATTGCCAAAAACCTAGAGAAAAAAAAATGTATGATAGAACGAAACCTCTAGTCATTAAGATTATAGAGTTACTAGAAACAAACTTTATTATAACTTTCATATGTTCAAAACCATGGTAAAGAGAGATGAAATGCTGAAAAATTTTACCAGTGATTTAACATCCAAAAATGGAGCAGATGAGTAATTTTGAATCAAAAAAGAAAATGTTTGAAATGAAGAACTCAATAGATGTGTTTAGCAGGAGAAAAAATATGACTAGAATATTGCTCGGTAAAATTTAAAACATCACTTATTTTTCTTTTTAAGATCATTACACTTGCTATTACTTCTATTGTGAAAGAAAAACAGTTTCTTATGATTGATTCATTTTGAGCGCCAGCATAAACATCACCTTTTCAGAGAGGCTTCTCTAGTAGAACTCCTTCCTCCCCACCTAATACATCACACTTGCTCTGCTGCCTTCAAAATGCTTCTTAGTGCAAAAAACCAAAACTATAGCTAATCAAAGTGACAAAACCAAGAGCCAGTATTTCCTGTGTAAGCTTAGGCAGGTTACTTGGCTGCTTTGAGCTCTTTTTTCATCAGCATAATGATGGTTTTAATGAACAAGTTAAAGACTGTTAATGAGCAAATTATATAAGGCATATAAAATACCTAGCTCAATGCAAGAGCAGTTTTCGTTTTCTCAAAGCATAAACCAACAACATGAAGTGTTGAAGCTATTTGGGAAAGTAACTAAAAACCCATGGGCTAGGTAATCTGAGAAGAGCTGCATCACAGTGAAAACTGTTAATGGATGTGATGTTAGATGTTGTGGTCCCAGCTCTTACATAACAGCTCACCTGTGTGGTTACATTGATCTGTCAGTTTTCAGAATTATAAATTGAGGATACTGTGTATTGAGATTGAAGAAAAATCAATGGAAACTTCATATTATTAAACGTTCCCATAACACAAACCCTTGATTCACTGGACATTCCAAAACACATCAAACATTTCAGATATTTCATTGTCCATATATGTAGCATCACTTCTCTTCGGAGGTATGACAATGTGTATTTTGAAGATATTTCTCTGTTTCACTGTATCTTGATCAAGTGGAAAAAGATATAGAAAGGAATTTTATGTCTGGGAGTTTGCCAAAATCACATTGATTTTATGATTAAATGTTATTTCCTACATGAAGAATTTGATTCTCCAATGCTCAGGTATTGAAAATGATGCTGTCGAGCTAAAAAGAAAGTAAATCGGCCGGGCGCGGTGGCTCACGCCTGTAATCCCAACACTTTGGGAGGCCGAGGTGGGTGGATCACGAGGTCAAGAGATCGAGACCATCCTGGTCAACATGGTGAAACCCCGTCTCTACTAAAAATACAAAAAATTATCTGGGCATGGTGGCACGTGCCTGTAATCCCAGCTACTCTGGAGGCTGAGGCAGGAGAATTGCCTGAACCCGGGAGGCGGAGGTTGCGGTGAGCCGAGATCGCACCATTGCACTCCAGCCTGGGTAACAAGAGTGAAACTCCGTCTCAAAAAAAAAAAAGAAGAAAAAAAAAAAGTAAATCATCATTTACTTTCTTAAATAAAATACTAATGAGGTTGGCTTGAGATCAATAAGAAGATCGTGCATGGAAAAAACAGCATTTTTCATTTATTGTTTTAAGCAGATACATGCAAAGCTAATTTTGAATTTTATAAGTCAGGAGTCAACAAGCTTTCTTAAAAGTAAGGTTTCTGTTGGAATTAATCAACACTGCCTTTGGAGTGTGTAAAAAGCCATAGACAATATGTAAACACATGAGAGGCTATGTTCTAATAAAACTTTATTTACAAAAATAAGGCAGCCAACCCATGGGGCATAATTTGTCAATATATGTTTTATGTGTTAAGAAATTGTCGTGATGGAACATTGAAAGTATAGACAAGGAAACACTTTGCCTTTTTTTTTTTAATTTTTATTGCATTTTGGGTTTTGGGGTACATGTGCAGAACGTGCAAGATAGTTGCATAGGTACACACATGGCAATGTGTTTTGCTGCCTTCCTCCCCTTCACCCACACTTGGCATTTCTCCCCAGGCTATCCCTCCCCAGCTCCCCCCCCCGCCGGCCGCTGTCCCTCCCCCCTTCCCCCCAATAGACCCCAGTGTGTAGTAGACCCCCTCCCTGTGTCCATGTGTTCTCATTTTTCTCACCCGCCTATGAGTGAGAATATGCGGTATTTCCTTTTCTGTTCTTGTGTCAGTTTGCTGAGAATGATGTTCTCCAGATTCATCCATGTCCTTACAAAGGACAAAAACTCATCATTTTTTATTGCTGCATAATATTCCATGGTGTATATGTGCCACATTTTCCCAGTCCAGTCTATAACACTTTGCCTTTTTAAGAAAAGCAACTTATCACAAATCTGTGACTTAAAAGAGAGAATTATTCAAATAATCTGTGTCCTAATTAAGAGAAATAAAATTTAGGCAGAGTGTAGAGGCTCACACCTGTAATCCCAGCAATTTGGAAGGCAGAGGCAGAAGAAAGGCATGAAGCCAGGATTTCGAGACCAGCCTGAGCAAGTAAGCAAGATTCCATCGCTCCAAAAATATTCAAAAATAAACTAGGCATGGTAGAATGTACCTGTAGTCCCAGCTACTCTAGAGCTTGAGGCAAGAGTATTGTTTGAGCCTGGAAGCTCAAAACTGCAATGAGCCATCATTGTGCTACTGTACTCCAGACAGGATGACAAAGGGAGACACTGTCTCAGAGAGAGACAGGCAGAGACAGAGAGAGGAGAGAGAAAGAGAGACAGAGAGACTTACCAACTGAACCTATAATCCATTATTTTTCCCCCGAAAATATCAATATCCTGGTAGTGAGATTAGTCATAGGCCTGTATTTTAGCCAACAGAAGTGGGCAAAAGTTTTAAAATGTGTGTAATTTCCACTCCTAAGCCATAAAAATTTTCCATGTGTTACCCTTACTGACTTCCCTATCTGTCAGCCAGATGCATAGAATCGAGTACAAGACTGTCTCTGAGGGATGGACGGAGTCTGAGCAAAGTGACTATGAGAAACAAAAGCCTTAGCCCCCTTCCTGCCACCAACCAAGCTCTATATCCATGACAATTAGCTTCCATTTTGTTGATTTATTAAAATATAGGAACTGTCATTTTACCAACTAGCATTAACTATCACAAAACATAACTCGGTATGAGAATACCTGAATGTGCAGCATTGATTCATTGGTTGTCAGATGGTGGTGAGGACACAGCCATAGCAGGCTTTATGACTGGAGCCCCCTGCTCCACCATGAAAAAAACTTACATGATGGATGCCTGAGATACATTAGAAGCAAGACTATGTGAGAACTGGACCTGTAAGTTTAGAGGAAGTGGCTGGAAAGAATCAGAATGTATAATGGTTACTATTGACTGTATCTAACAAAGCATTACAAGAGAAAGACAAGTTACGATAATTATTGGTTGGCTCTTATGGTTAAGAGCTTACAGTTTGGAAAAGATCATGGCTGGAGGTCAAACTGTAGATAGAACTGAAAAAAAGTTTCCTTAGTGCCGGAGGCCTAGTAAGATTTCCCAACTGATCCAAGTACTGCGTCTTGCAGTAAAGATCAGATGAGCAGGTGTAACCTTCCCACCTAAGAGGACTTTTTCTAATAGCTTTAAATAGTTTCCCATCAAAAGGGGGAGAAATGAAGGAGGGGACAAGGAGCAAAGAAAAAAAAGAAAAAAATGAAAAGAGAGAAAGAAAGAAAAGAAAGAAAGAAGCAAGAAAGAAAGAAAGAAAGAAAGAAAGAAAGAAAGAAAGAAAGAAAGAAAGAAAGAAAGAAAGAAAGAAAGAAAAGAGAAAGGAAGGAAGGAAAGAAGGAAGGAAGAAAGGAAGGAAGGATGGAAGGAAGAAAGGGAAAGAGAAAGACGAAAGAAAGAGAGAGAGAGAAAGGAAGAAAAGAAGGAAGGAAGGGAAAGAGAAAGGAAGGAAGGAAGGAAGGAAAAGAGAAAGGAAGAAAAAAGAGGGAAGGAAGGAAGGGAAAGAAAGAGAGAACAAAAGAAAGAGGGAAAGAAAGCAAAAAGAAAAAGAAAAGAAAGCTGAACAATCATGTCTAGGCTGGGCATGGTGGCTCACACCTGTAATCCCAGCACTTTGGGAGGCCTAGGTAGGCAGGTCACTTGGAGTCAAGAATTCGAAATCAGCCTGGCCAATATGGTGAAACCATGTGTCTGCTACTTGGAAGGCTGAGGCAGGAGAATCTTTTCAGTTCAGGAGGGGGAGGTTGTTGTGAGCTGAGATTGTGCCACTGCACTTCAGCCTGGGCAATAGAGTGCAACTCTGCCAAAAAAAATAATAGTAATAATTACGTCTAGAAAAAACTTTGGATATGGTTACTGGCACATAAAACTGGCAGGCAGGAAACAAAAGTCTCCTAAGTTTTGAGGAAGTTTTATTTCCAAAAAAACCACAACCTGGACTGAAAATTATTTTAGTGTTCAAGTCTTAAAAACAACCTTTGTCCCCAAGGGTAGTAAGGAGAATGACCTACAGTTACTAAAGGGGATAGAGATGAATAAAAAAGAACCACCCAGTAAGTGGAGCTAAAACCCTCTGGAGAGGCTGTGGAGATTCTCTCTCAGAGAGCAGAACCCAGATTTGGATTTGCTTCTCATTTCTCTTTTTCCCATTTCATACCACAACAGTATGAAAGAGATTCAATTAGAAATAAAAGTTTGATTCTTACTAAATGTAGTAAAATATAGTATTTATACAACGACAAAATGGTGAGTATATATGCACAGATATGTGTATACACACATACATCTACATACATGAGCAGACTTTTTTAGTCAGTATACGCCTGCACTTTCTGCAGTTCATAGTTCATGATCCCAGTTTCAATAAACGGAGCAAATGCACTGTGTATATATCCCGATCACTGGCACATGCCGAGTGAAATCTCTTGGCCTGGCACATTCTCTGGCAGTCTCCTCCATAGGACATTATGCAAGTCTTCCATTTTTGTCAGTTTTGTAGGGTAAGAGACTAAACCTTCAAAGTGAATTCATCAAAATCAGGTAAGCATTTGCATCGGTTCTGCTTTTTCACTCCTAATACATAATTACCTTGTCAGCGACAGCCAAGTTTTGCAAAAAAACTTTTTTATGAAGACTAGATTGTAATATTTTAAATATGAAGACTAGATTGCAATATTTTAAATCTATTTAAATTTGCTTCTATTTGTAAACATTTTAATTTGATATACTTTTCATAAAAGCTAAATTGTACTATTTTAAATCTAGTCTTCATAAAAGATATATCAAATTAAAATGTTTACAAATAGAAGCTAAAAATAATATGTTAGTATTTTATTTCTTATGCATAGCAGAAAAAATAAATCTGACCGAATGTAGAAAAAAATTATACATTTAATCACACCTACTGAATTTTAATGCAGTACCTTTATATACTGATTACCCAGATATAAATATATTTTAAGTCCTTTATAGTGACTGAACATTTTGGATAATTAAAACTTAATGACCTGAAGAGGTAGAAGAAACCTCAGTAACTATACTATTTATTTTTATCCCTATTTTAATTGAAATTACTTAGCTTTACTATAATTTACTGTAAAAAAAAATAGTCATTTTTTTTTCTTCAGAATTCTTGTATCTAAACCCCAGCATAATAGAAAGCCATATTATACAACATATATTTTAGTTATGTGCATACAGAAAATAATTGAAAAAGGTTGGCCAGGCGCGGTGGCTCACACCTGTAATCCCAGCATTTTGAGAAACCGAGGTGGGCGGATCACAAGGTCAGGAGATCAAGACCATCCTGGGCAACATGGTGTAACCCCGTCTCTACTAAAAATAAAAAAAATTAGCTGGGCATAGTGGTGCACGCCTGTAATCCCAGCTACTCGGGAGGCTGAGGCAGGAGAATTGCTTGAACCCGGGAGGCGGAGGTTGCAGTGAGCCGAGATTGCGCCACTGCACTCCAGTCTGGCACCTGGCAACGGAGCGAGATTCTGTCTCGAAAAAAAAAGAAAAGAAAAGAAAAGAAAAAGGCTGATGTATTTCTATAAAACTTCATTATAAAATATATCTACACTTCCATGCCATTTGCAAATATAAATGCAAATAAAACATCTTCAAATCTATCCCTAAAAAAGAAAACCACCAACTGGCCCTAAGGATTTGTCTTTGCATATAGAGTTGTGTTTTACTTATTTAGATATTTGACCAAACAAATAAGCCAGTACAAATGATTAAGTGATGTAGGAATGAGAACTAAGATTTAATCCATAAGAGCATATACTTAATATTTACCAGTTGCATTGAGTCAGGATACTTCTAGAATGTTAATCACGGCAGTGACCAACATCATCTCTTAGAGATTTGAGCAGAAAACTCTCTGGAGCTCATCCAGAACTTACTTTCTCTCATCTTTATTTCTTCCTTTAGTTGTGGTTTGATGAACTTGAAAGCAAAAGATGGCTAAGTGGCAGTGAAAATAAGGTAGACTTAACTTTTTAGTTTCAAAATTTTAGGTGGCTTTTAAAAGTCACCATGTGTGAAAAGGCAAATGGGAAAAAAACTAAAACCATCACCATAAACCTCAAGATTACTTCGTACAACAGAGGACAAAGGCTAAAGAAAGAAAAGAAAGCTTTCCGGATACAATGCAATGAGAAAGGCGGAGGCAAGCGTAAATGCATGTTTACCTTAGATGCCACAGGACAGTGCACCGAGAACTTGGACAGGTGATAAAGACACAACTTGGCACAATGAACACTTATTTTTGGCACCCACAAAAGAGGTAGTGAAGCAGAAAAACCTGTCCAAGAATTAATCTGCAGCTGCACAGCAGCAAGGCTCTATCATCTCCAGGCTGTGACTGAAAGCACACTCAGGTATAGGCAAGTTCCTTAATATTAGACCATCAGTATAAATGTTTAACAATTGAACTATGAAGAGGTATTAATAAATAAAAAATAAATGTAAAAATAGATACAGATTTTCCTATATATTTTAGTTTACCTTTAATAGCCTAATAATAAAAATGAATTTCCTAGAAGAATATCTTCAAGAAATTTAATTGCATGCAACCCAAAATAATTTCATAATTGAAATTTGTGCTCCAACAGGATTTACTGGCATTGGAAGAGTCTGTATACCCAATTCAAGTCACCAGTAAAGCCACTGTTTGAAACATAGGCATGGATCCCAAGCCATCTGTATCAGTGGCTCTTGTCGTGACTAATTAGATATTGCCTCTATGTTTCAATTTAGTTGCATACGTGTATGGGATTGCCTAACTAGAGTGCTGCCCTGCATACATTAAGGCTAATCATTATTTCAGGAGAAATAATAAAATTATTTTCTGTTGACAATAACACTTGGCCTAGTTTTAACCAACCAGTTTGATGTTGCGACTTGGTATGCAGTAATAGTTTTAAGAAAATGAGAAGTATGGTAATTACATTCAGTAGGAATTTATAGAATCACAAATACATAGTAAATTGCTATTTAAAGGAATGCAAATAATAGGGCATTTGTATGATTTTTTGTATTATATTTAATCATGTTTCACTAAAAGTAATTTCCTTTTGCAAAACCAAATCGAGTGTTTTAACCCTTTCTTTTTTTTTTTTTTTTTTTTTTGGTGAATCATTGTCTTGGGTGACATGACAGTATCTACCTCGCAGGATAAAATCTAATAACTAATTCATACACAGCTGTCCAGTCATGCATTTTAAGTGTGGTGATAAATCCTGAGGGTTCTGCTATGCTGGATTTTTTCTTAAAATCATGTAAAAAGATAAAATTACTTAACAACTGATATTCAGGAGATTAAATGTGTAAAGATATGTCTTCATCTGCAATATGCTTTAAGTTATCCTATTTCCATTATATTCTCAAATTGATTTATTGGTTTGTTCTTGGCAAACCACAAAAACTTAGAAAGTATCTCATGCAATGCTATCTAATTCCTTGGACTTGCATTGTAGTGTTTGTGTGAGGACTATGAACTGAGCCAAAAATGCAGGATAAAATCTCACATTTCTTCATATGTGAGTCTTACCCAAATCAACTGAAGCTGCTCAGGGGTAATCAAGTGTACAACTGGAGTTAATAATTTTCATTTAGTTGTAATATCATTGCTTTCTGAATGTTGGCTTCTTGCCTTGTGCATTATGTGTTTTCGTTACGGTTAGCTTGCTTAAAACCATAAATTTGAATCATTTGTAACTGAATATTATAACTAGAGAATACTCACTTCTCATCCTCATCCTGACCTGGTCTCTGACGTCTAATATTCATGCTTCATTTGTCTTCCCAACTATCTAGAACCATATTTTAAATACAAGTCACAATCACCATAAGATTCCTCATCTCTGACCTCTGTCTTCTCACCAAACCCTTCAGAAACGCCAACAGCATCTTCCTCTCCAGTAGACAGCTGCAGAGCTCTATTGAAGCAAATTATAATTTAAACCAATTGGGCCTTCCTGAAATTCAAGCTGTATAACCAACAGGTCAATTTGACAATCTTAATAATGCTCTATAAAGGCAAAATTCAAGGTTGTCTTGTTTATATTCTTCACTGTTTTAGTACCAGAGCCTAGGATAGAAAATCCTGCTTGGTAGAGGCTCAGTAAATATTTGATAAATAAATAAATTGTAGCGGTTCAAATCATGTCCAATTTTTTTTTACTTACACTACCCTTCATGCTTAAGATCATTCATTATGTATTATCCTTTCTTGCTCTCTTTTTAAAATCATTTACATTTTTGTAATAACAGAAGAAAGGATTATTCCTGTGGAATAATTTTCCATTTCAACACACCCTCTACTTGTGCACATAGCTTTACATTTTATCTCCTTTATCTCTGGTCTCTTAAGAAAGGCAAAATAGAATCTCTTAATAGAGACTCTGTTCTGCTATTTTATTCCACTTTGTCTTCACTTTCATTTTTTTCCTCCTCACTTTTGAGTCCATAGAACAAGAAGACCATAAGAAAAAAAATGGAGGCCTGGCGCGGTGGCCACGCCTGTAATCCCACCACTTTGGGAGGCCGAGGAGGGTGGATCATGAGGTCAAGAGATTGAGACCATCCTGGCCAACATGGTGAAACCCCGTCTCTACTAAAATACAAAAAATAGCTGGGCGTGGTGGTGTGCGCCTGTAGTCCCAGCTACTCGGGAGGTTGAGGCAGGAGAATTGCTTGAACCCGGGAAGTGGAGTTGCGGTGAGCCGAGATCGCGCCACTGCACTCCATCCTGGCGCCTAGCAATAGAGCGAGAATTTGTCTCAAAAAAAAAAGAAAGAAAGAAAAAAAAGAAAGAAAGAAAGAAAGAAAGAAAGAAAGAAAGAAAGAAAGAAAGAAAGAAAGAAAGAAAGAAAGAAAGAGGAAATATAATGGAATTTCAAAGTCATCTGTTTTATCTTTACTAATAAATTAATAAAATAATCAAGGCAGAGAATAAAGCAGAATTTTGGAAGTCACAGACAAAATAGTTGCAAAACCAAGAATATAAGGTGGATTCCAGGCACCTGTTCTAGCTTCTTTTTACTTTGCCACTATGATTATCTCTTTTTCCCTCTCTCTCTCTCTTTTTTTTTTTTTTTTTTTTTTAAGGAGCATTTCGTGAAATCTACAACAGACATAAAGTGGCAATATTTAAACACAGCTTCATAGAATAGAGAGGCATTTATCTAGGGGTGAAGGCGGAAAACAACTTACATGAAAGCAAGTACTCTGGAAAACCTGGAAACTTGGAAACTGTGAAGACTGGATGGTAGAAGAGATAGAAAGAAATGAAGTACTCAAATTTTAAAGCTCTTTTACGCAATGCTTGGAAAATGGTGTTTTTGTTGAAGACTTTAGAGAACCATTAAAACCTGGTAAGGTAGTAACAGGTTCCTATTATTTGTTTTAGATGCACTTTATTTAGTTTTATTATTGTTATAGATGACCTCGAGAGCTGTGGAAAAAAAGAACTGGAGATTGGTCATATATATATATATATACATATAGTGTGTGTGTGTGCGTGTGTGTATGTGTGTGTGTGTATGTGTATATATATGTTTTATATATATATAAGTTATATATATATGTTATTTATATATATATATAACTTATATATGTTTCCAGGTTCCTTGGTGCTATGTTAGGAGATGATCACAATTATAATTATCTTAAAATAAGCTTAAGAACTTAGGAAATTGTTTTCTTTGTTGAAAACATTTAAATATTTTAAGAACTTTTTTAAATTATTGAACTGTTTGACAAATTATAAATAATGATGCTGAGATAATTAGACCAAGATTGTGTAAAAAAAATTAATGTGTATCTCCTTTGCTAACATTAAAAATAATTTAGCTTTGTGTAGATATGATAATATATATAATTATTTTTAAACAGTTTAAGTAGACAGATTCATTTTCCTTATTAAGGAACAAAAGTTTACTAATATTTCTCTTGTTGTAAGATGATTTTACTTCTAAGAAGTCTTTATGAGATTTCATTTCTGAGGAACTCTGACACCAAATCCTAAATTAATCTCTTACCTGCTCCTTTCAATTTTTAGTCTCTTCTAAGAATTAAAGTGTCAAGAATTTTACATTTTTTAAAAGACTGATCTAAGCTGAATTCTGTTCTGAGAAGAAAACTCTCATCTATGATGCCAATTTAGTATCACCTGAGAACTCACACATACTCAAAATTTACCCTTGTACTAGCCTCTAGTTTTCAAATTCACGAGTGTAATATCTCACTCTCAAATGGACTGCACATGAAAAGTATTTACATAGACTTCTGGGCCTCATGAAAAAGTCAGTAAGCCAGATATTTAACAATGAGGGAAGCTACAGCCGAAGTTTTGGACAGGTATCCCCTCCCTCTTTCTCCCTACAGTCTCAGAGCAGGGAATGGAGATGACCATCCCTATGCTGGGTAGGCAGTACCGTGACCCTCTAGGCTAGTACCTCTCATCCATATCCTAACCAAGTACCTAGGCAAGAGGTTGCAAACTTAACCAGGTCTAGGCAAGAGGATGCAATTCTGGGGTGTTGCTCAACCTCTGTGGATTTGGGCGGCATGAGAAAAAGAAACTAATTCTCTCCCTGATTCCCCTGTTTCCGAACACAGAGTTCAGGAGACAGAACCCTTGGATAACTACAGATTTGCACTGACTAGGTGAGTGTCACCAGGGCAGAGGAAGCAGGCTTTATATTGCAAGAAAAAAAACCCACGACAGACCCAGAGAAAGACTGAAAAAAATAAAATTATAGTCCCATTTTCTGTTTTTTATTTTTAATTTTTTTTTGGATGCAAATCAGGTTTTAATAAAATCAAATGTTGGATTCTTTGGATAATTAGCAGAAGGAAATAATTTTTTGGCATATTTAAAATGGTTTTAGATCTGATCTTTTCCTTCATGTCTTAAAATATAGTTGAATTAATATATACTTAATAGATATATTAAGAACATAACATTTGCATATATTAATTTATATGTATATTTCTATATATAACATTTTACTTTGTTTCTTTTTTTAGTATACTTTAAGATCTGGGGTACATGTGCAGCTCATGCAGGATGGTTACAGATATACACATTCCATGGTGGTTTGCTGCTTCCATCCCCCCGTCACATACATTACATATTTCTCCTAATGTTATCCCTCCCCAAGCCCTCCACCACCTGCTATCCCTCCCCTAACCTCTCACCACACAACAGGCCCTGGGATGTTATGTTCCCCTCCCTGTGTCCATGTGTTGTCATTGTTCAACATCCACTTACAAGTGAGAACATGTGGTGTTTGGTTTTCTGTTCTTGTGTCAGTTTGCTGAGAATGATGGTTTCCAGCTTCATTCATGTCCCTGCAAAGGACATGAACTCATCCTTTTTCAAGGTTGCATAGTATTCCATGTTGTAAATGTGCCACATTTTCTTTATCCAGTCTATCATTAATGGGCTTTTGAGTTGGCTCCAAGTCTTTGCTATTGTAAACAGTGCCACAGTGAACACACATGTGCATGTGTCTTTCTAATAGAATGATTGATAATTCTTCAGGTACATACCCAGTAATGGGATTGCTGGGTGAAATGGTATTTCTATTTCTAGATACTTGAGGAATCGCCATACTGTCTTCCACAATGGTTGAACTAATTTACACTCCCATCAACAGTGTAAAAGTGTTCTGATTTATTCACATCCTCTCCAGCATCTGTTGTCTCCAGATTTTTTAATGATCGCCATTCTAACTGGCATGAGATGGTATCTCAAGGTGGTTTTGATTTGATCATTTCTCTAATGACCAGTGATGACAAGCTTTTCTTAATTTGTTTGTTGGCTGCATAAATGTCTTCTTTTGAGAAGTAACTGTTCATAACCTTCACTCACTTTTTGATGGGATTATTTTTTTTCTTGTAAATTCAAGTTCTTTGTAGAATCTGGATATTAGCTCTTTGTCAGATAGGTGGATTGCAAATTTTTTTTTCATTCTGTTGCTTGCTGGTTCACTCTAATTATTGTTTCTTCTGATGTGCAGAAGCTCTTTAAGTTTAATTAGGTCCCAATTGTCTATTTTGGCTTTTATTGCCATTGCTTTTGGTGTTTTGGTCATAAAGTACTTGCCTGTGCCTATGTCCTGAATGGTATTTCCTAGGTTTTTCTCTAGGGTTTTTATGGCTTTAGGTCTTCTGTTTAGATCTTTAATCCATCTGGAGTTAACCTTTGTATAAGGTGTAAGAAAAGGGTCCAGTTTCAGCTTTCTGCTTATGGCTAGCCAGTTTTCTCTATACCACTTATTGAATAGAAAATCCTTCCCCACTGCTTGTTTTTGTCAGGTTTTTCAAAGATCAGATGTCTGTAGATATGTGACACTACTTCGGAGGCCTCTGCTCTGTCCCATTGGTCTACATAGCTGCTTTGGTACCAGTACCATGCTGTTTTGATTACTGTAGCCTTGTAGTATGGATTGGTTTTTTTTTAATGTGGTAAAATACATATAAAATGTACCACCTTGATGATTTTTAAGTGTATGGTTCAGTAGTATTAAATATATTTCTGATGTTGTGCAATCATGGCCGTCATCCATCTGCAGTCTCTTTTCATCTTCTGAAATTGAAGCTTTATACTTATTAAGCAATTACTCTCTATTTCCCCTTTCTGCCGGATGCTGTAACCAGTGTTTTATCTCTCTCCATGATTTTGACTGTTCTAAGTATCTCATATAAAAGGGGTCATACAGTGTATATCTTTTTGTTACTGCCTTATTTTATTTAAGCATATTTTCCTCAAGTTTCATCCATGTTGTAGTATGTATTAAAATTTAATTCCTTTTCATGTTGAATATTTCAATGTATATATATATATATACACACACACATTAGATATTTCTCCTAATGTTATCCACCATTATAGATATCTATATATATATCTATATATAGATATATAATGTATATATATCTAATGTATATATAATGTATACATATATATACATATATATATTATATACATAATATATACATGTATATATAATGCTTAGGTTGCCTCCAAAAGTGGTATATATATATATATATATATATATATATATACACATTACATATATATGTATATATAATGTATACATATATATGTGTGTGTGTGTGTGTATATATATACATATATGTATATATATATATATATATATACACACCACTTTTTACTTATCTATTAATCCATTGGTGGAAACTTGGTTTCTTTCTACATTTTAGCTATTGTGAATATATGCTGCTATGAACATAGATGTACAAATATCTCTTTGGGACTTTGTTTTTGATTCTATTGAGTATACATCCAGAAGTGGAAATGCTGGATCATATGAAATTCTATTTTCAATTATTTTATGAACTGCCATACTGTTCTGATGAACTGTTTTACATAGTGGCTGTACCATTTTACATTCCCACCAATAGCACAGAATGCTTCCAATTTTCCATAATTGTTTAATTTATATTATTTTTGTAGGTATGTAGTAGGTGTGTGTATTTATAGAATACATGACATATTTTGATACAGGCATCCAAGGTGAAATTGGCACATCATGGAGAATGGAATATTCATCCCTTCAAGCATTTATCCTTTGAGTTACAAACTATCAAATTATACTGTTTATGTTATTTTAAAACGTACAATTAACTTATTATGGACTCTAGTCTCCTTAATGTGCTATTGAATAGTAGATGTTATTCGTTCTATTTTTAAACCTATTAACCATTCCCACTTCCCTTCAGCCCCTCAACTACCCTTGCCATCCTCTGGTAACCAGCCTTCTACTCTATATGCCCATGAATTCAACTGTTTTGACTTTTAGATCTCACAAGTAAGTGAGAATATATGTTTCTCTTTCTGTGCATGATCTATTTTACTTAATAATATCTAGTTCCGTTTGTGTTATTGCAAATGGCTGGATCTCTTCCTTTTATGGCTGAATAGTACTCCACTGTATATATGCACCACATTTTCTTTATCCTTTCATCTGTTGACAGATGCTTAGGTTGCCTCCAAATCTTATGTACTGGAAACAGTGCTGCAAAAAACACAGGAGTGCAGATACCTCTTCAATATATTGAATTCATTTTGGAGGGGTATATATCCAGCAGTGGAATTGCTGGATTATATAGTAGTTCAATATTTAGTTTTTTAAAAAACCTCCAAATTTTTCTGCCTAGTGGTTTTACCAATTTACATTTCTACCAAGAGTACACAAGGTTTTTCTCTCCTCCACATGGTCCCCAGGATTTGTTATTGTCTGTCTTTTGGAGAAAAGCCATTTTAACTGGAGTGAGATTATATCTCATTGTAGGTTTGACCTACATTTCTCTGATGATCAGTGATGTTGAGCACCTTTTCACATGCCTGTTTACTATTTGTATGTCTTCTTTTGAGAAATGTCTATTCACATCTTTTGCCCATTTTTTGATTGGATTATTAGACTTTTTCCTATTGAGTTGTTTGAGCTCCTTGCATATTCTGGTTATTAATCCCTTCTCAGATGGGTATTTTGCAAATATTTTCTCCCATTTCATGGGATATCTCCTCACTTTGTTGATAGTATCCTTTGCTGTGAAGAAACTTTTTAAGTTGATGTGATCCCATATGCCCATTTTTTTTTTCTTTTTTTGGTTGCCTGTGCTGTGGAGTACTGGTAAAGAAACCTCTGCCCTGATGAATGTCCTGGAGAGTTTCTCAAATGTTTTCTTTTAGTAGTTGTATGTTTGAGGTGGTAGATTTGAGTCTTTATTTCATTTTAATTTGATTTTTGTATATGGTAAGTGATGGAGTCTAGTTTCATTCTTCATGTGAATATCTAATTTTTCCAGAACTATTTATTGAAGAGACTGTCTTTTCCTCAGTTATTTGTACCTTTGTTAAAAATGAGTTCATTGTACGTGCTTAGATTTGGTTCTGGGTTTTCTATTCTGTTCCATTGGTCTGTGAGTTTGTTCTTATACTGTTACTGGGACTGGTTTCCAGGGTGCAGGGGAGGCTCAGCTCCCCACCAGGATGTGTTCTTCCAGACTCTTTGTCCCTCACCCACCCAAGAATGGGAGGGAGGACCCTGCCCAGTGCACTAGTAAGTCAATAGCAGACCCCAAAGAGTTTTGCAGAAAGTGATTTATTTAGGCAGAGAGGGAAGTAAAGGAACAAGAAATGGATAGGGAGACAAGCAGCTCCCACGAGGTCATGCAAGGGGATCCAGATATGAAGTCAACCCAGATGTAGGGGACAGGGACTTTTAACCTGGGAGAAATTCGTACCCCATTCAATTTTTTCCATCCTATGAAAGGAGTTCCTTTAAACTTCTGCTGGAGTGATTGACCTTTGATGTTTTTCCCCACAGTCAAACGAAGACCTCTAGTCCCCAGATGGAGAGGTGGGTAGAGGTATGGCACTGGGAAGTTCTTGCCTTTGAAACTACACCCCTTCGTGTGTGGACCTGGGAAGAGAATACATTGCCTCAGTACCAGGCTGCTTTGGTTACTATAGCTCTGAAGTATAATTTGAAGTCAGATAATGTATCCTTCAGTTTTGTTCTTTTTGTTTAGAATCACTTTGACTATGCTGGATCCACATAAATTTTAGGATTTTTTATTCTATTTCTGTAAAGAATGTCATTGGTATTTTGATAGAGATTTTATTCAATCTGTAGATTGCTTTAGGTAGCATGAACACTTTAATAATATTGATTCTTCCAACCCATGAATGTGGAATATTTTTCCATTTTTAGGTGTTCTGTTTATTTTATTTGTGTAGTAAATTTTTTTTAATAGAGATCTTTCACTTTAGTTAATTCCTAGGTATTTTATTTTATGTGTGGTCATTATAAATGGAATTACTTTCTTATTTCTTTTTCACATTGTCTGTCTATGACATATAGAAGTGCTACTGATTTTTGTATGTTGACCTTGTATCCTGACACTTTACTGAAATTGTTTATCAGTTCTATAAGTTTTCTCATGGAGTCTTTAGGTTTTTCAAAATATAAGATCATAGCATCTGAAAAGAAATATTTGACTTCTTCCATTTCCAGTTTGGATGCCCTTTATTTATTTTTTCTCTTGTCTGATTCCCTTAACCAGGACTTCCAGTATTATGTTGAATAATAGTGGTGACAGTGGGCATCCTTGGTGTGTTCCAGATCTTGGAGGAAAGACCTTAATTTTTCCCCCATACATTATGATACTAGCTGTGAGTCTGTCATATATGGCTTTTATTATCTTGAGGTATCTTCCTTCTATACCTAGGTTTTTTTGTGTTGTTTTGTTTTGTTTTTTATGAAGAGGTGTTGAATTTTACCAAATGCTTTGTCAGCATCAATTGAAATGATCATATGATTCTTGTCCTTCATTCCCTTGATATAATGTCTCACATTAATTGGTTTGCACATATTGAACCATCCTTGCATCCCTTGCAACCAGGGATAAATCCCACTTGGTTATAATAAATGCTTTTTCTGATGTGTTGTTGAATTTGGTTTGCTTGTTATTTTGTTAATGATTTCTGCATCAATATTCATTATTGGCTTGTAGTTTTCTTTATTTTGATGTCTTTGGTCTGGTTTTTGTATCATGATAATACTGGTAACCCTGGCCTCAGAGGATGAGTTTGGAAGTATTTCCTCCTGCTCTAACTTCGGAATATTTTTTAGTAGGCTATTTATTAGTTTTTCTTTACATGTTTGGTAGGATTCAGCAGTGAAGCCGTCTGCTCACAGTCTTTTCTTAACTGGGAGACTTTATCATGGCCTCAGTCTTGTTACTTGTTATTGGTCTGTTCATTTTCTGGATTTTTTCATGGCTCAATCTGGGTAAATTGTATTTACCTTAGAATTTGTCAATTTCTTATAGATTTTCCAATCAATTGCATATGATTGCTCGTAGTAGCCACTAGCAACCCTTTAATTTTTTTTTTTTTTTTTTTTTTTTTTTGAGACGGAGTTTCGCTCTTGTTACCCAGGCTGGAGTGCAATGGCGCGATCTCGGCTCACTGCAACCTCCGCCTCCTGGGTTCAGGCAATTCTCCTGCCTCAGCCTCCTGAGTAGCTGGGATTACAGGCACATGCCACCATGCCCAGCTAATTTTTTGTATTTTTAGTAGAGACGGGGTTTCACCGTGTTGACCAAGATGGTCTCGATCTCTTGACCTCTTGATCCACCCACCTTGGCCTCCCAAAGTGCTGGGATTACAGGCTTGAGCCACCGCGCCCAGCCAACCCTTTAAATTTTTACAGAATCAGTTGTAATGTCTCTTTTTTCATTTCTCATTTTATTTATTTGAATCATCTCTATTTTTCTCTTAGTCTGGCTAAAAGTTTATCAATTTTGTTTAACTCTGAAAAACCAACTTGCGTTTCATTGATCATTTGTATTGTTGTTGTTTCTTTTCAAATTCATTTATTCCTTCTCTGATCTTTATTTTTTCTTCTACAAATTTTGTTTGATTTGCACCTGTTTTTCTAGTTCTTTATGATGCATCATTAGTTTGTTCATTTGAAGGTTTTTTCTTTTTCTTTTTTTGTAAGCACTTATGACTATAAACTTCCTTCTCAGTACTGCTTTTCCTGTATCTCATAGGTTTGAGTATGTTGTGTTTTCATTATCATCTGTTTCAAGAAATTTTTCAATTTCCTTCTTGATTTTTTATTGATCCACTAGTCATTCAGGAATATTTCCTCCTGAAATATTCAGGAGCACATTGTTTAATTTCTATGTATTTGTATAGTTTCCAAAAATTTTGTTGTTATTAATTTCTTGTTTTAATTCCATTGTGGTCAAAGAAGATGATTTGTATTATTTCCATTTTTTGAATAATTTAAGATTTGTTTTGTGACCTAATATATGGTCTGTTTTTAAGAATAATTCATGTCTTGAGAAAAATAATGTGTATTCTGCAGCCATTGGATGAAATGTTTCATAAATGTTTATTGGAGTTAAATTGGTATATAGTGCATACTAAGTCCAATGTTTCTTTGTGGATTTTCTGTCTGCAGGGTATGTCCAGTGCTGAAACTATGATGTTGAAATATCCAGATATGACAATCTTGGGCCTTATTTCTCTCTTTAGTTCTAATCATATTTCCTTTGAATTTCAGGGTGCTCCAGAGTTAGGTGCATATACATTTACAATCATTATATCCTCTTGCCGAATTGACCCCTTTGTTGTTATATAATGATGTTCTTTGTCTCTTCTTATAGTTTTTGTCTTGAAATCTATTTTGTCTAATATAAGTACAGCAACTCCTGCTTTTTTGGTTTCCACTGGCATGAAATATCTTATCCTATTCACGTATTTTCAGTCTATGTGTGTCTTCATAAATGAAGTGTGGTTTTTGTAGGCAACAGATTATTAGGTTCAGTTTTTTATGTGTTCAGTCATTGTATGTCTTTTGTTTGGAGTGTTTAGTCTATTTGTATTTTATTGTATTGAGATATCTTGAAAAGTATTTTTAGTTATTATGTTTGATTGGTTCATAGTTTATTCTTTCTACTTAAGATAAAATTAGTTTATACATCACAGATTCAGTGTTATAATACTCTGTGTTTTTCTGTGTACTTATTATTACCAATGAGTTTTACAATTCCAGGTTATTATTCACTGCTCTTAAATATCCTTTTCTCTCTGATTCAAATACTCTCTTTCACATTTCTTGTAGGACCTGCTTGGTATTGAGGAAATCTCTCAGCTTTTTGGGGGGAAAGTCTTTATTTCTCCTTCATGTTTGAGGGATATTTTTGTCAGATAGGATAAACTTTTTTTTTTCTTTCAGCACTTTCAATATGTTATGCCACTCTCTCCTGGCCTGTAAGCTTCCACTGTAAAGTCTGCTGCCAGATACATTGGAGCTCCATTGTACGTTATTTCTTTCTTTTCTCTTTTAGGATCCTCTCTTTATCCTTGACCTTTGGTAATCTGAATATTAAATGTCTTGAAGTAGTCTTCTTTGTGTTAAATCTGCTTGGTGTTCTATAACCTTCTTGTAATTGGATATTATACTTTTCCTTAGATTTCAGAAGTTCTCTGTTATCCCTTTGAATATACTTTTTACCCCCCATCTCTTTCTCCATCTCCTCTTTAAGGCCAACAACTCTTAGATTTGCCCTTTTGAGGCTGTTTTCTGGATCTGGTAAGCATGCCTCAGTGTTACTGTTGTTTTTATGTCTCCTCTGGCTGTGTTTCCAAATAACCTATCTTCAAGCACACTAATTGTTTCTTCTGCTTGATCAGTTCTGCTCTCAAAGGACTCTGATGAATTCTTCAGTGTGCCAATTGCATTTTGCAGCCCAGAATTTCTTCCCGATTCTTTTACATTATTTTAATCTCTTTGTTAAACTTATCTGATAAAAATATAAATTCCTTCTCTGTGTTATCTTGAATTTCTTTGAGTTTCTTCAACATGGCTGTTTTGAATTCTGTATCTGAAAGGTCACATGCCTCTGTTTCTGCATAAATGGTTCCCAGGGCCTTAGTTCATTTGGTGTTTTCCTGGATAGTGTCGATGCTAGGAAATGTTCTTCAGAGTCTTGGCATCGAAGAGTTACATATTTACTGGCGTATTCAGTGTCTGGGCTTATTTATAGTCATCATTCTTGGGAAGACTTGTCAGACATTTGAAAAGATGTAGGCCTTGTGATCTAAGCTTTATCTGCTTTAGGGAGCATTGCAAGCCCAGTAACTCTCTGGTTCTTGTGGACTCGTAGAGGTACTACCTTTATTGTCTTGAACAAGGTCCATGTAGAATTTTCTGGATACCAGGCAGAGAATCTTGTTCTCTTCCCTTTTTTGCTCCCAAACATATAGAGTCTCTCACTCTCTCTGTTCTGAGCCACCTCAATCTGTACTGACACAGGCATCCCTGTGGCCAGGACCACGATGACGACGCTGGGTCAGACGTGAAGCTCACACAATTCTAGATCTTGCCAAAGGCTTGCTGTAGCCACTCCCTGTTCTCTCAAGATTCTGGGGCTCTGCAATCAGCAGCTTACAAAACCAATCAGACCTGTGTCCTTCCCTTCAGTGAAGAGAGGTCTTCCAGGCCCCAGGTGAGTCAAGAAGTGCCTTCCGGGAATCAGAGACTAGAGTCGCAAATCTTAGAAGTCTACCTGGTCTTCTATTGTACTGCAGCCGATCTAACACTCAAAACACAAGATGTCGTCCTTCCCACTCTTCCCTCCCCTTTCCAAAGGTAGAGGAGCCTCAGCCCGTTCTGATAGCCACTCCAGGCCACCAGGAGTATTGCCAGACTACTGCCGATGTTCCTTTAAGGCTCAAGGTCTCTCAAGTCAGCTTGTCGTGAATGCTGCCCGGCCTGGGACACAGTCTTCAAGGCAGTGGACGCCCCTCTGACCTAGGGCAGGTCCAGAAATGCCCGGGGACCTCCAGGAGCCCACTTGGTGATCTAGTCCCCTGTGACTATGCCAGTACCTAAAGTGCAAAACAAATTACTTTTACTTTTCCCTCCAGTTTTCCCAAGCAGCAAGAGTTTTGCCCCATAGTCACCACAGCTGGTAATGTGCCGAGTCTCAGCTGAAGCCAGCAAGTCTGAGAGGCTCATCCAAGGCTCTTGATTTAGTACGTGGGTATCACTGCTGGTTATTCGGTGCCAAAGGGCTCTTCAGTTAACAGTTGATGAATACTGCCAGAACTTTCTTCAAGACAGTGGGTTTCCATCTGGCCCATGGTGTGTCTAGGAATGCCATCTGGGAACGAGGCCCTGGAACAGGGGCCTCACAGCTCTGACCAGTGTCCTGTCCTGCGGGGTGAGCTAGTGTCCTAGACGCAAGACAAAGTCCTCCCCTCCTTTTCCCACTCCTCTCTTCAAGCAGAAGAAAAGGAGTCTCTTTTGAAGTTAAGCGTTACATAGCCTGGGGTTAAGGGAGGATTGACACTGGCGCTCCCTTGGGTGCCCCAGCTGCTGTTTCAGTACGTCGGCTGCCCCAGCACTCCAGTCTCTCTTTGCCTAGTTCAGCACTGACTTACTAAGAGTTCGCAGTCCTGATGTCCTGGACTGCCTTTCAAGTTTACCTGGAGGCACAGAATGCTGTGTCCCTCCATGACGAGGTTTGTGGGTACTCAAGTTTGGACCACTGAGATCAGTGATTCCCCTCTGGCTAGGGCTGGTTTAAATGTTCCTCCAGTGGGCAAATGCCTGTGGAGTTTGGTCCAGTGTTCAGTACAACTTTCAAATTAAAATTCACCCTCTTTAGTGTATAGTTCTGCACACTCTGATAAATTTATACTTTTGTAAAACAATACAATCAAAATATAAAATGAAATTAACTGACATCCCTTTGCAGTCAATCTCTCTGCCAACTCCAGGCCCTGGAAATCACTGGCTTGTTTTCTTCCCCTGTCATCCTACCTTTCCCAGAACATCACCTTCCTTTAGTAGTAGCTCACCTTAATAGTGATTAATATGAATTTTATATTAATGTAAAAATCATTTTTAAAAATTCCATATAGTATTCAGTTTATCCAAAGTAGGGGAGAAATCATAGGAGAGAGTAATCTATGAAAATACCAAATGGCACGTGCTTGCTTTTACCTCGTGACAAACTATTGCCAGGAATTGAGCTTCATCCATGTTATTGTGTAGGGCAGTAGAGACTGAAATAAAGAGCTTTATGCCTGGATGTGGACGTGAATATTCTTCTGCTAGGCGGTTATGGTGCGGTTTGTGTTCACATTGTCAGGAATAGAACAGTGTTTGTGTTGCATTATTATTATATTTATTCTTCTGCAACATAGATATCAAATTTCTCTACTTTAACTTGTATTTTGGATGGAATTTTTGAGACAGTCTTGCTCTGTCACCGAGAATGAAGTGCAATGGTGCAGTCACGGCTTACCCTGGCCTCAACCTCCCAAACTCGTTCTATCCTCCCAACCTCAGCCTCCTCAGTAACTGGGACTACACCAAGCTAATTTTTTTTTATAGATTCTGTGGAAACAGAGACTTCCTCTGTTGCCCGGGCTGGTCTCAAACTCCTGGACTCGAGAGATTCTCCTGCCTTGGCCTCTCAATATTCTGGGATTACTTTGCACTGGGCCTCCTCTCTCTCATCCCTTTCTCTGAAGACAGTTGTTACTTACTTTTTGGTAAGTAACAACCGTCTTCATGGCGGTGTATGAGGAGCGGGTGTTCTCTGCTGATTTTACTTACTTCTTGGTAAGTAACAACTGTCTTCCCGGCGGTGTATGGGAGCGGGTGTTCTCTGCTGATATTACTTACTTGGTAAGTAACAACTGTCTTCCCGGCGGTGTATGGGAGCGGGTGTTCTCTGCTGATTTTACTTACTTCTTGGTAAGTAACAACCGTCTTCCCGGCGGTGTATGGGAGCGGGTGTTCTCTGCTGATTTTACTTACTTGGTAAGTAACAACCGTCTTCCCGGCGGTGTATGGGAGCGGGTGTTCTCTGCTGATTTTACTTACTTCTTGGTAAGTAACAACCGTCTTCCCGGCGGTGTATGGGAGCGGGTGTTCTCTGCTGATTTTACTTACTTGGTAAGTAACAACTGTCTTCCCGGCGGTGTACGGGAGCGGGTGTTCTCTGCTGATTTTACTTACTTGGTAAGTAACAACTGTCTTCCCGGCGGTGTACGGGAGCGGGTGTTCTCTGCTGATTTTACTTACTTGGTAAGTAACAACTGTCTTCCCGGCGGTGTATGGGAGCGGGTGTTCTCTGCTGATTTTACTTACTTGGTAAGTAACAACTGTCTTCCCGGCGGTGTATGGGAGCGGGTGTTCTCTGCTGATTTTACTTACTTCTTGGTAAGTAACAACCGTCTTCCCGGCGGTGTATGGGAGCGGGTGTTCTCTGCTGATTTTACTTACTTCTTGGTAAGTAACAACCGTCTTCCCGGCGGTGTGTGGGAGCGGGTGTTCTCTGCTGATTTTGCTTCCTTTTTGGTAAGTAACAACCATCCTCATGGCGGTGTGTGGGGAGCAGATTTTCTCTGCTGATTTTGCTTGGCTTTGGTGTGAAGCAGGCATATTGTTTGGGTTTCAGGAGTAAAGAGTTCTCGTGACTTCTTCTTTTGAGCTTTAATTGTTTTGGCTAAGGACGTATTTGTACCTCTGCCCACCTTCCCCATCTCCTGAGACAGAGAATTTTTTTCTATTTTCTTCCTTTAGCTACAATGGGCTTATACCAATGCCACAATGATAGCAGTGTTTGCTGCCTTTCCTCCAATATGCTAAGGTTCCTTAGGAAAGACAGGAAAAATGGATTCATGGAGGGCTTTGAGCCTTTGAGGCAAAAGCTACTGTTTCTGTCTCCCAGGATTATACCACGAGGGATGGTTTCTCAGGACTCTTGTTTTACCCAAATGTTTCTTACGAGCATATGTTGATGTCCATGAAGAATTGAGTGATTGTATATACTGTGTAAAACTCCTAACTTCTCATCCCAGCCCAAACTCGAGCTTTAACAATTTGTTATAATTTTAGCCATATTTTTTTAACCAACTTGTATAATGTTTGGGAAAATCTGCTCCAGGTAAACAAATGCATACTCCTCTTCTCCTTGGAGGAAATCTGTATTTTCATATATTTTTGGTTATTTGCTTGTCCTGTATCCTCAGCTCTCTGTTGCTGTAATGATAGGTGCAATATTATTTTCAGCTTTTCACATCTTCTGAAAAAGTAAGAAACCTTGATTAAGTTTTATAACTGAGACATTTAGCAGAATATATTTTGTATTTTCTTATGTCTACCAATGAAATTATTCTGAGAGACTATTCTCCCAAGGAACACATTTTGTAATCTGTTTTACTATCTGTTGTATCATGTTGAGAATATTCTAGAAGTGGCTTATCTTAATAGTGATTAATATAAATTTTGCATTAACGTAAAAATCATTTTTACAAATTCCATATAGTATTCAATTTATCCAAAGTAGGGGAGAAATCGTAAGAGAGAGTAATCTATGAAAATACCAAATACCATATGCTTGCTTCTACCTTGTGACAAGCTATTGCCAGGTCTCCTAAACTGAAGCCTGCAGTAGGGCAAGTTTTGACATGAGAAATGTCATGTGGTTGCCTGTGACTTTGCAACAGCAAGAATTTCCTTTCGTTGTAGCGAGCTGAACTTTTGGTTTGGGAGTCCTCAGTCCTAATGTATTTCTCGCAACAAGGATGCTGCTGAATCTGCAGAATCATTGGTGCATCCCAGAATGAACGAAGGAGGCACGAGTGATCCTGCTTGCTGTGTTCTTAACCTTGTGTTTGCCCTCTGCACAGCGTGTTGCAGGTTTGATAGTAAACTAAACTGATAGCTACCTTAACCGAATCAAGTCGTCACTCGCACCTGTTCTCAACATTGAGTCAATCCAGCTCCCATGCATATGCATTTTGAAGTATTTTTGTTACTGAATCACTTCTACTAGAGTTTTGGGTACATATTTGTTAAATAGAGAATACTTTTTAATTCTCAATGTCTTTTCCTCTAATTTTCTTGCTCATATGTAAATATTTGACTCTATTAGCAATTTGATTTCAGTTTATTTATGTTTGACCATTTTCAGTGTCTCACCACAAATAAAATGCTTTCAATCTGCCTGCCGTCCATCATACCTGAAAGGTACTGAATAAGACTGTATATGTATATTTCTGAGCGGTCTACATACAGAGTCTACATGCATTTGTACTGTGTATATACAATATGTGGAAGGCATATTGACATACGATCTGTGTAATTATTTTACCTTTTATTTCTTATGTATTAAAAAAAGCTACTTGCTATAAAAATCCTCTCAATTCTTCTTATCTATAGCAGTAGATTAGAGTGAGCCAAAATCATATTTCAGCAAGAGCTTAATGTCAGATGTCTTTGATAAGTGATGAGGAATGTATGACACAGTTTTGCTTTTTGCAAGTATCTAGAGGTAAATTTGTGTACAAATAAGCAGAGAAATGGCTACTTTCGACATAAGCTTATATACTGTATCAAATTATTTGTCATTTTGAGATGGATGGCAAATATCACCTTTTTATACATTTATCCTTCTTTTTTGGGCCTTCATATTTTTAAGGAATAATTCACCTGTACTCTGGGGGCTTTTATTTTCAGAGGAACACAGAGGCAAATACTAAATCACAAGGTTGCATTCTAGTTTTTAAGGGTGAACCTGAGTCCCATACATTATAAATCCAAGTTCCATATACATAACAGCCGTTTCTTCAACTTTGGTAAGCAGAAGTATTCACACACATAACTGCCCATTTAAGCATTCAGTAGGACAGAAAAATGTGTTTTATCTTTCTAAATTAATATAGTAACTTCTGAGCATAGAGATCCTGAGGCATCTGCTCTTTGTAATAAAGCAACAATGGCTTCACAGACTAGTTTTAAGAGAATTGTTTCTGTTGATCATGCTTTCATATGAGACTAAAAAGTGATCATTCATTCATTAAGAAATCTCTGAAGTAGATCTAAATTATGAGTACTATAAAGTTGTGAATGATAACATTAGAAATAGTGTAAAGTCTATTATGTACCATTGTTCATATCAACTATCTGAGTGCCTACTATGTGCATCGATCTAGATACAGTAATGTCCACCGTACCTGTTGTCTTCACGAAATTTTTGTAGAGTAACTATTGTTTACATTTTATGGATGAGCCATGTGAAGCTTGGAGAGAGAAAATTGCTTAAGTACTCAAAACTAGTAATTGACATTCCTGAAAGTTTATTCAGCTTCTGTAAATGTGAGCTACCATCCTAACTGAGGTCATTTGAGGAAAACCAGCACACCAGACAGAAAATTAAATGTGCCTTTAAATCAAATTAGGAATTAGGTGCTGCTCTTGTAGTTTATTCCCACATAACCAAAATATTTATTGTGATATCTGCCTCATCCAGATATTTGCATACAACAAAGTAGATAGGATTTTAATTATTTACAAATTCAACACAAACTTTGTAAATCCTACCAGAACCCAAATTCTGTAATGAGAATTGCAAACAGCATATTATGATTATTTGTATAAGATTAATTTTAGAAGATATACAAGAGATATTGTCAACCATCTTTGCATCCTCCTCACACAGCCATTAGACAAGTTTATTTGAAGTTCTATCTTCTTCTGACTATTTTTCCAGGGATGTCCTCTTTTCGCTTCAAGGATTTTGGAGCTTGTCATGGATAGTTCTTACTCTTTGCCTATTAATTATGTCTTTGATTCTCTGTACCTATAAGAATAATATATGGGTCTGTAATTTATCTGGGACAATAGATCTTCACCCCTTTTAGCATTTTTGTTCTGAATCTAATTTAAAGACTCTCTATGTGATACTGTGTAACTTTATGCTTCGGAGAGAGGAATCTCTTTGTTTTTAAAAGTTCATTTTCAATTGTTGAGTACCATGTTATGCCATAAGTAACCTTATGTATATCCTGAAAGAGTTACTAAGAAAGTTAATATCCGTGCCCTCCAGTATGTGAATTATAAATATTAAATAGCTTTGTTTCTTGATAAGACCAGCATTGAAAGAATAACCTTAATTCCAATAATATTTTCATATTGAACAATTTTTTCTTTCCATAATTCTAACAAGGTGAAAGGACCTCAGGCTCCAATCACTGAAAATGTCTGACATTTCTGCTATGAATTCGTGTCTTCTGCAAGATAAGGTTGTGTCCCTTCATAGGCGGGTCTGTCAGATCTGAGTCTTGTTTGTTTGGCTTGTCTTTCATATTATTATCACTTTGACTAATGTGTAAAAGTTAACTACGGAATCTTTGGTATTAGAACTTGGGCATTTACAATGCAGACCTAAGGCGCAAAATGCATTTTCTGGAACTCTATAAGTAGGATTAATGTATTTTAACAAACAAACAAGAAGACCGACGTATTTTCCTCTGTAGCTGAAATGTGAAAAACTTCTTCACGGCAAAGAAGACAACAGGACAAAGGGTGGCCACACATTCTCTGTAATTAAAAACAGATGCTGCATCTGTCTGATAGTGTTCATTGCTTATAAGTAAGAGTATGACTTGATTATATGATCGCTTTAGTTCTTTACCAATAGATATGCTGTGATTTGGTTTCCATCATACCTTCTGTGGTTTTAAGCTTTTATATTTAAATGTTCTATTAAACCTGCTTCTTTCCATTTGCCTTAATTTTTACATTGAGTTTACAAAAATTCCAACAGTCTAATCTTTACTAATGCATAGAGACACATGGGTAATGTATTATGTCAAATTAACACAAAAATTCTAATACTATTTATTCCTCCCAATAGTTCATTTTAATTAAAAATATATTTCTAAATACTTCCTTGATTAGGGACTAATGCTCTATTAATTTGAAACACATCTACTGAGAGCAGAGTAAATTAAGGAAGAGGAACTGACATTACATGAAACATAACTTATCACCCTGAAGAATACATTATGCCACCGTTCACAATGCACGCAGGTTTTCCATTATGCATTAAAATGCACAATGAAAGCACAATGACAGTTATGGGAAAACGTCTGTAGCAAAGGAAAGGCATGAAGGATACTGCGCAGGTATTTATGCTAATGGTAGAAAAACATTTATAGTTTGCAATACCAAGGGGAAAATAAGTGTGTTTGATGAATAGAGGTTCCACAGAAATGTTTTCTAGAATATAGTCATGGATTTCTTAGTGACTGAAAGCTTACATCAATTTATCAGTGACTCTGTTAATATTCATTGAACACCAATTGTGTGTTAAACGCCAAAAACTTCAAGAAAAGTGTAAAAGATGGAAAATAATGCTGCTGGGATATTTACAATCAATTCAAGGAGGTAACACCCAACAGCCTTAAAATATTTACAAATAAGTGTTTTCAGAGTCAAAAATAAAAAATTTACTAAGAATTCAGAATAAAGAGGTAAGTTTGAAACTAGAATATGAAGATCAGTGAGCACTTTCTATTAAGAGATAAGAGCAACAAATCTATTCTGGCCCAGATCATATGTATGAATAAATAGAGTAAAAAGACTTGTTATAAAAAATATATTACTTTAACCTGGAAAAATGTATTTGAATATCAGTGGAAATAGGCTAGATAATGTAGAGAACAAGGAACTGGACTGTCACGATGATAACTAGTGATAATTAGACTTCAATATCACTGTCATAACAAATGTAATATACTACTGTCATATAATACTAAGGAGTTTGTATAAGTGAAAAGTATGACTCGTGAATGCAATCAGTGAAAAATTTTGGAAGCACTAGCTAACGAAGCTTTGATGAATGGCCTGAAATGTGTCACTATGAAGCAGCAGCATTATTTTCCTCTGGTTACTTATTAGATAATAAGAAAAGAGGTGGATAAACCTTAGCTAGAGCCCACTCGTTGCAGAAAATATCTTACTACATTCAAGAATACACCGTGCTAGGCTAAGGAATTATACCTTCCTTGAAAACTTACACTGGTCTGTAAAGTAAAAGATCATTGGCAGGACAAGATGAAGGAAGGTATTTTCTGACTATAAATTGGCAATATAAGTATTTTATATTAACTGTGCAAGTAGCCGTAGCCTTAGTTATATCTATTATTGTTTTTTATTTTTTTCATTTGGTTTGAATTTGCTTTTAAATTGAAGAACATAAACGTATTTTATAATGATATTAATAATTTTTATAATAACAGAAATAATTTAAATATTATTTTAATAAAACTTTCATATTTCTTTTCTCACTATATAAACATGTAAAACTCATAAGGTAGATATTGGTATCTCCAATTCAGAATTAAGATAAGTGAATCCTGAAAAGTTTAAATAACTGGCCAAAAAAGAAAAATGGCAAAGCATGGAAATCAGGCATTAATCCCATGTCTTTCTCACTCCAGACCATGTTGTGGAATAATTACATAATTCAAAAAAGAGAAAAGGAGGAGGAGGAGAATTAAAGGAGTAAAGAATCCAGAAACAAAGAGAAAAAAGAAGAAAGGAAGAAGGGAAGGAAGGAAGGAAACAAAGAAGGAAGGAAGGAAAAAAGGAAGAAGGAAGAATACTTCAGTCATAATCCAGAAATGTTGGTTAAAACCTGTTAATTGGTATATATGGTAGGCAATTTTATCAATGAGTTATGCCGTAGAATGCACCTATTGTGTCTCATCTTTCACCAGTAGTACACTATCTTGAATGTTGTGGCTTAATAGAAATTTTTGGAAGGAGTTACTGTGAGTCTTCTTTTGTTTTAATTTTTTTTTTTTTTTTTTTTTTTTTTTGAGACAGAGTTTCGCTCTTGTTACCCAGGCTGGAGTGCAATGGCGCGATCTCGGCTCACCGCAACCTCCGCCTCCTGGGTTCAGGCAATTCTCCTGCCTCAGCCTCCTGAGTAACTGGGATTACAGGCACGCGCCACCATGCCCAGATAATTTTTTGTATTTTTAGTAGAGACGGCGTTTCACCATGTTGACCAGGATGGTCTTGATCTCTTGACCTCGTGATCCACCCGCCTCGTCTCCCAAAGTGCTGGGATTACAGGCGTGAGCCACCACGCCCGGCTGTTTTAATTGTTTTGACAATTTTAATTAATTTGCTTTGTCATGCAAATTTTAAAATCAGCTTGTCAATTATACAAAAAAGAAAATCTGTTTCTTGCAAGGATGAATTTGGGGATAATTTACATTTTTACAATACTGACTCCTCCAATCTATGAACATGGTATTTATTTATCTACTAATTGAATCTTTTCTTACTGCTTTCATTAGAGTTTTGCAGTTTTTGGCCTATAGATTGTGCACATATTTTGTTAGATTTATATTTCAGTATTTCTCTGTGGGTGGTATTGTCAATTATAATTTTATTTAAATTTTACTTGTTCATCCTCCAATAATCTGAAATTTTTATATTGAGCTTTACTTAGAAATGTTGGGGATTTCTTTGTAGACAATTATGTTGTCTGTGAATAGACACAGTTTTATTTCTTCTCCAACGTGTACTCCCATTTTCCCCCTTACTTATTGTAAAAGCTAACACCTCTATAATGATGTGAATAAAGACTAGTATGATCCAACATTTTTGTCTTCTTGCCAATTTCTGATGGCGCATTCAGTCTATCACAATTGTACATAATGTTAACTGTAGTTTGCTGTTGTTTTAGTAGATGACCTTTATCAGATTGTTATCCATTGTTTTCTGAGAATTTCTATAATAAATGTTGAAATCTGCCAAACTTTTTCTTGCATTTATTAAGATAATTCTCTATTTTTTCTCACTTAGTTATTTGAAATGATAAATTATATTTTCTGGTTATATCGATATCTCGTTGTTCAACATAGAATTAAATCTGGATTCCTGAGATTATTGATACTTGGTAGTGATGTATTATCCTTTACGTATACATATTTTAAAATTTGCTCATATCTTGTTGGTACTATTTGTATCTATATTGAACAAGAATATGCTTTGTGCATCTTTATTCTCATATAAAACTTTGAAACAATTTTTCTGTTGGAATAATATTGATGGCATAAATATTGGGGAATACTTCAATATATAAGATTTTCTGGAAAACTTTGTGTAGAATTGGCATAATTTGAGTTTTTCCAACTTTTATGTTATGTTCAAGGAACACATGTGGGGTTTGTTGCATGGGTATACAGATAATTTTGTCACCTACGTAATCAGCATGATCCCATTGGGTCGTTTTACAATCCTCACCCTCCTTCCACACTCCACTCTCAATCAGACCCTGGTGTCTATTGTTCCTTTCTTTGTGGCCATGCATATTCAATTCACTCAGGATAATAACCTCCAGATCCATACATGTTGCTGTAAATGACATGTTCCATTCTTTTTTATGGCTGCATAGTATTCCCTGGTAAATATGCACCACATTTTCTTTATTCTGTCCACCACTGATGGGCACCTATGTTGATTCCATGTCTTTGCTATTGTGTATTGTGCTTTTATGAACGTAAAATTGCATGTGACTTTATAATAGAATGATTTTGGGAGGGTATGTACTCAGTAATGTGATTGCTTTTGGAGTCTGTAATTCTCATTGTAGAGATGTTTCTCCTTACTGGTTAGCTGTATTCCCAGGTGTTTTATTCTTTTTGTGGCTATTGTAAATAGGATTGCATACTTGATTTGGCTCTCAGCTTGGATATTGGTGTATAAAAATGCTACTGATTTGTGCATATTGATTTTGTATCCTGAAAGTTTGCTGAAGTTGTTTATCAGTGCTAGGAACTTTTGGGCAGAGACTATATAGTTTTCTAGGTATATAATCATACCATCCATGAAAAAACATAGTTTGACTTTCTCTCTTCTTATATGGATAACTTTTATTTCTTTCTCTTGCCTGACTGCTCTGGTGCTATGGACTTCTAGTACTATGATGAATAGGAATGGTGAGCAGGGGTATCCTTGTCTTGTTTTGGTTCTCAAGGGGAATGCTTTCAGCTTTTGCCCATTCAGTATGATGTTGGCTGTGGGCTTTTCATAAATGGCTCTTATTATTTTGAAATATGTTTCTTTGATGTCTTGTTTTTTAAGGGTTTTCAATAAAAGATAAATTTTATTGACAGTTTTTTCTGCATCTATTGGGTTTTGTTTTAGTTCTGCTTATGTGATAAATCACATTTGTTGATTTGCATATATTAAGCCAACCTTGCGTCCCAGGTATAAAGCCTAATTGATCATTGTGGATTAGCTTTTAGATGTACTGCTGGATTTGGTTTGCTATTTTGTTGAGTATTTTTGCATCTATGTTCATCAGGTATATTGGCCTGAGGGTTTTTTTTATTCATTGTTTCTTTGCCATGTTTTGGTATGAGACTGATGCTGGCCTCATAAAATGAATTAGGGAGGAGTTCCTCCTCTTCAATTATTTGGGAAATAGTTTCAGTAGGATTGGCACCAGTTTTTCTTTAAACCGATGGTAGAATTCAGCTGTGAATCCACCTAGTTTAGAGATTTTTCTGTTTGCTACAATTTTCTAGTAACTGATCTAGTTTTGGAATTGCTATTATTCTGCTCAGGGTTTCAACTTCTTCCTGGTTCAATTTTGGGTGCTTGTGTGTTTCTAGGAATTTACCCATTTCCTCTAGGTGTTCTAGTTTGTGTGCATAGACATGATCATAACAGTTTCTGAGGAATTCTTTTACTTCTTTGGATTCAGTGGTAATGTCCCCTTTGTCGTTTTTTATTGTATTTATTAGGATCTTCTCCATTTTTTTGTTTTGTCTAGCTAGCAGTCTATCAATCATATTTATTCTTTCAAAAAACAAGCTTTTGGCTCATTGATTTTTCATATGGATTTTTTCATCTCTCTTTGATTCAGTTGAGCTCTGATTTGTTTCTTAAATGTTTTCACACATTTATTATTGATGCTATCTGGCCTGTTTTGTTTGTTTGTAGTAAAGTTTTCAACAAGGTAAATTTATTTATTCGTTATTTAAATATTTGTAGGGATATTCTTGGTTATCTATATTAGATGAACTTCGGTTGATTCAAGAAATTTTTTCAATTATTTCTAATGTCAATTCTGGATATGGAATTGATTGTAATATTTTTAATTGTTATTTTAATATCTTAAAAGTTGATAATGGTGTATCCTTTTTAATCTTCATATTGAGTATGTGTATCTTCGATCTTTCTTCTTGATAAGTCTGGTTGGGGATATACCTATTTCTCTGATATTTTAAAAGGAACAACTTCAATTTCTTTGTTTTGCTCTTTTTTTTGTATATTCAATCTTACTGATTTCTGTTGTTCACACTTATGTTTATTCTGTCCTTATTTGTAATTTACCTAGATTTAATTTTCTTTTCTATTACTATTTCTTACAATCACAAGATAGATCATTGATTTGAAAACTGTCTTCTAATATAAACAGTTATATTAATATTGATGTTAAGATAGCATATAGCATGTTATAAATTTCTTCTAACTCTTGATTTATCTTCAGGCCACAAAATTTGGTATTTTGTGTTTTCATTTTTATTTAATTCATAATGAGGGAATGTATTCTCTTCCCGGGTGCACAAGGGGGCGTAGTTTCAAAGGCAAGATATTCCCAGCACAATATCCCCCACCTCTCCATCCAGGATCTTAAGGATCTTTGTTTAAACTTTGGCGCGTGCAGGAAAGAATCAAGGATCAATCACTCCAGTGGAGGTTTAAAGGAACTTCTTTCACAGGGAATTCCTCCCAGGTTAAAAGTCCTGGTCCCCCACATCCAGGCAGACTCCATGTCTGGATCCCCTTCCACAATATTATGGAAGCTTCTCTCTGTCATCTTTTTCTTGCTCCTTTTTCTCTTTCTCTGCCTAAATAAATCACTTTCTGCAAAACTCTTTGGGGTCCAATATTTACTTAATTGCTCACTGCACCTGATGTGGTCCCCTCTCCCATTCTTGAGTGACAGACCAAGAGCCTAAAATAACATCCTCTTGGGGGAGCTGAGCCTCCCCCACTCCCCAGAATTTGGTTACAACAATGTTGTCTGATATCTAGTGTGACTTCTGTTTTAACTCATGGGTTATTTATAAGTATAATATATAATATCAAATATTTCTACATTTTCTGTATATCTTAATGTTATTGATGTCTAGTCAAATTTGGATGTGGTAATAACAAATATACTATATGAGTTCAACCTTTCTAAATATTATGAGTTGTGGTTCTTTTGGTGAATGTTCCATGAGTACTGTTTATTCCACTTGGGCTACTGTAACAACAACAGAATACCCCAGACTGGGTGGATTGAATAAAAAACATTTATTTCTTACAGTTCTGGAGGCTGGGAAGTCCAAGATCAAGGTACTGGCAGGTATGGTATCTTGTGAAGAGTTTTTTCCTGATTTACAGGTGGTTGCTTTCCTGCTGTGTTCTCACATAGCAGAGAAGGAGGGAAAGATAGCGTGTTGCCTCTTCTTCCTAAAGGGCACTATCTCATCAGGGCAGCTCCAACATCATCTAAACCTAATTACAGAGACAAGAATTTTCTGCAACTTGTGCTCTAAATTTTAAAAGAAGTGCATTCTGTTGATATTGATTGGATTGCTCTAGACATTGCATAGTTCAATAGACTAATAGGTATTTTTTGTTTTATTTTAAAGAACTTCTTGATTATTTTCTATCTCTTTGTTTTATTGCTGAGAAAGTGTTGAAATCTCCAACTAAAATTGTTGATTTGTGTATTTCTTCTTTCAGTTCTGTTAGCATTTGCTTATGGAGTTTTGAAACTTCGTTATTAGAAAAACACACATTCAGGATTGTTGTGTATCTTTGAAAATATGGCATTTTTTATTACAATTTAATATCTCTTTTTATTCTTGTCAATGTTTCTCGTTATAAAATCCATTTTATCTTGTATACCCACTGCAATTGTATGCTAATTATGTTGGTAGAGCATACCTTTTTCCTATCATTTACTTTTAACTTATTTATGTCATTGTATTTAAATTTGCACTTTCCATGGGCAGCATATGGTTGGGTCTTGTTATTTGAGCCAGTTTGACAATGTGTGTCTTCTGTATTTTTAAGACTTTTGTATATATAACATTTATGTTTAATGTAATTATAATATGACCGAATTTAAAGCTACAACCTGATATTTGTATTCTACTTTATTCATTGTTTCCTTGTTCCTTTTGTCCATATATATGCCTGCTTTGGGATTAATTTAGATTATAGTAATGGCTAATATAACTATCATTTTTATTTTCAATTGCCTTAGTGTATACAGTATTCAATTACAGTCTAACTTCAAATAATATTACATTATATTAAGTATATAAAGAAACAAACTTACAAAAGTGTATATGTGATTATTTCCTCTTTTATTTTATGATATTATTTTTATGCATTGTGCTTTTATATATTCTATAAACCCGAATTGCTACCATTTTTCCTTTGGACACCCAAGTACTTTTAAGAGTTACTTGAAATTTTCTGTGTTTAATTTTCTCAGAGTTTCTATACTCTAACATAATAATTTCTACTTTTCCTAGAACACATCACTGATAATTTTACCTGCATTCTTTTAACATTTTGATATGGCACCCAGGTGAGCCATCTCTTCTTGGAGAGTTTTATCTTTCCTTAGATTTCAATCTACTTGTTTACTTTGCACCTGTTTCTGGTGGGTTTATGAAAAATTATGGTTTTGTAGTTTCTTCATTTTTTTATTGTTATAGTGGTAGCAATGCTTTTTTTCCCTTTTTTCTACACTCTATGTGAAAGCAATTGAATTTTTTTGACTTTTTAATAATTGTCATTCTGACTACAATTGAATTTTAGGAGAGATGTGTTGCCAAGGTTAAAAGTATTAATTCTGAGACTTATTACTTAGTGCATTATGAATACACTGTAGAGAAAGTGAGTTAACATATTACTCTAATTTATAATTATATTTTATAAAATATACCATTTTAAAGTGAATGTTATAGGTTAGTGTCATTCATGCTACAACTTGAATAATGTCATCTTCAACTGATGGCAGTTACTAAAGTGAACCTTTATTTACTAAAGTTGTTAGTAAGATATAAATACATAGATGCAAATTCATTTCAGATATTTATTCAGCAAATATTTATTCAGGCTCACTTTTGAAAGTTTATACGTCTTTATACTAAACTCGTATAAAGACGTATAAAGACGATTCAAGCACCTTCTCAGGATGTACTTGGAATTTCTTCTTGAAGTTTACATTAACAGTGAAGGAATAAGAAACCAGAGCTTTTTTTGAAGGTGTAGATATGAAATACAGAATGAAAATTTTGCTGATATGTATAATATGTTGTGAGGAGAGTAATTAAGACCCTTGAAAAATATTATTTTTACAAAGAAAAAAGAAAATAAACCATATCTCTTAAAATTAATGCAAGAGATAAATCAGTAATTTACATGAATATAATACACATAACCAAAGAAATAATGACTGATCTGAGTATCAGAAACCAGCAAGAAAGCCTAATGGATGGATTTTAGAGTAATAGTTTTAAATTGAAAGAAGTTTTGACCAATTCAAAATTAGCAGGTGTGTTCAGAGGTTCTGATTAGGTCTATTATCTATGAGCTTCTGAAACAGACTAGCAAGAATTTCCTTCCAGGACACAGCTCTACATTGAGGAGAAATGAATGGGAATAAAATAAAAAGTAAGTAGAATGTTTAATATAGAGGGAAAGGACAGATGATTTTGACAGGATACTGAGGGAACAAAGCAGAGCTAGGGAATTTCAGAAATAAATCATTGTAGTCTTTAAAACTAAAATTAAAAAAAATGGAAGATAAGGTTCTATGACATTAGAAAAGCTATCCTGAGCTAGCCTTCTTTTAAAGATCCAGAAAAAAAAACTGATTTCATATAACAATGAGCAATAGAAAATGATTAAGGCTTAAAATCAAAAAAAAATTAGAAAAAAGAGAATAAATAATATATCATAATAAACATACAGAAAATAAAAGCATTCCAGAATGATACAAATACAGAACAGATCGAAACTGTGTCTATAACTTCATCATGACACTGGAGAAATAACAGCCTGACTATTCACTTTTCCCCCAACTTTTATATTAAGTTCTGGGGTACATGTGCAGGATGTGCAGGTTTGGGACATAGGTAAATGTGCATCATGGTGGTTTGCTGTACAGATCAATACATCACATAGGTATTAGGCCCAGCATCCATTAGCTATTGTTTTTGATACTCTCCTGTCATCCCCGACCAGACAGGCCCCAGTGTACGTTGTTCCTCCCCATGTGTCTGTTTGTTCTCATAGTTCAGCTCCCACTTGTAAGTAAGAACATTCAGTGTTCGGTTTTGTGTTCCTGCATTAGTCTGCTAATGATAACAGCTTCCAGGTTCATTCGTTTCCCTGCAAAGGACATGATCTCATTCCTTTTTATGACTGCATAGTATTCTGTGATGTGTATGTACAACATTTTCTTTATCTAGTCTTTCATTGATGAACATTTGGGTTAATTCCATGTCTTTGCTATTGTGAATAGTGCTGCAATGAACATACACGTGCATGTATCTTTATAGTAGAATAAATTATATTGCTTTGGGTGTATACCCAGTAATGAAATTGCTGGGTTGCATGGTATTCATATTTCTGCCTCTGTTTCTTTAAGGAATTGCCACACTGTCTTCCACAACAGTTGAATTAATTTAAACTTTCATCAACAGTGTAAAAGTGTTCCTTTTTCTCCACAACCTAGCCAGATTCTGTTGTTTCTTGACTTTTTAATAATTGTCATTCTGACTACCATCAAATGGTGTCTGATTGTGGTTTTTATTTTCATTTATCTAATGATTAGTGATGTTGAGCTTTTTTTCATATGTTTGTTAGCCACACAAATGTCTTCCTTTGAGATGTGTCTGTACGTGTCCTTTGCCCACTTTTTAATGGGGTTTTGTGGGTTGTGTGTGTAAATTTGTTTAAGACCCTTGTATACATTGGATATTAGATCTTTTTCGGATGGTTAGATCACAAACGTTCTCCCCATCGGTGGGTTGTCTGTTCACCCTGCTGATAGTTTCTTTCACTGTGCAGAAGCTCTTTAGTTTAATTACATCCTATTTGTCAACTTTTGCTTCCATTGCAATTGCTTTTGTCATTTTCAGCATGGAATCTTTGCTCATGCCTATGACCTGAATGCTATTGCCTAGGAATTTTTTCTAGGGTTTTTATCATTTTGGGTTTTACATTTAAATGTTTAATCCAGCTTGAGTTAATTTTTGTGTAAGGTATAAGGAAGGGGTCCAGTTCAATTTTCTGCATATGGCTAGCCAGTTTTCCCATTACCATTTGTTAAATAGGGAATCATTTCCCCATTGCTGGTTTTTGTCAAGTTTGTTGAAGATCAGATGGTTGCAGTTGTGCAGGCTTATTTCTGTGTTCTTTATTCTGTTCTGTTGGTCTGTGTGTCTGTTTTTGTACTAGTACCATGCTGTTTTGGTTACTGTAGCTTTGTAGCATAAAGTTGGGTAGCATGATGCTTCCAGTTTTGTTCTTTTTGTTTAGAATTGTGTTGGCTATCTGGGCTCTTTTTTGGTTCCATATGAATTTAAAAATAGTTTTTTCTAATTCTATGAAGAATGTCAATGTTAGTTTAATGGGAATAATATTAAATCTATGAATTACTTTAGGCATATGACTATTTTCGTGATATTGAGTCTATCCATGAGCATGGAATGTTTTTGCCATTTGTATGTGTTCTCTCTGATTTCCTTGAGTAGTGGTTTGTAGCTCTCCTTGAAGAAGTTCCTTACTTCCCTTGTTAGCCATATTCCTAGGTATTTTATTCTCTTTATAGCAATTGTACATGGGAGTTCATTCATGATTTGACTCTCCGCTTGCCTGTGGTTAGTGTATAGGAATCCTGGCAATTTTTACACATTGATTTTGTAACCTGAGACTTTGCTGAAGTTGCTTATTGGCTTAAGATGTTTTTGGGCTGAGACGATGATGTCTTCTAGGACCATGTAATCTGCAAAGATAATTTGACTTCCTCTCTTCCTATTTGAACATGGTTTATTTCTTTTTCTTGACTGGTTGCCCTGGCCAGAACTTCCAATAATACCTAGTTGAATAGGAGTGGTGAGAGGGGGAAGCTTGTCTTGTATTGGGTTTCAAAGGGAGTGCTTCCAGCTTTTGCCCATTCAATATGATATTGGCTGTGGGTTTGTCATATATGGTTTTTATTGTTTTGAGGTATGTTCCTTCAATATCTAGTTTATTGAGAGTTTATCACATGAAGGGATGTTGAATTTTCTTTTTTTGCAATGTTAATTCACTTTATTTTTCTTGTATAAAAATCCTATGTTGTAGCCACAGCTGGAGCTCGGGTCCTCTGCGTGGAGGCTCTGGTGTGGGTCTTGACAAAGTGGTCAGTGAATTCCTGATAGGGAGACTTGGTGAATACAGTCTCCTTCCAGAGATCGGGGGTCAGGTAGCTGTAAGTCTTAGAGATGGCATCAAAGGTGGCCTTGGCAAAGTTGCCCAAGGTGGCAGTGCAGCCCCTAGCTGAGGTGTAGCAGTCGTGGATACCAGCCATCATAAGCAGCTTCTTGGGCACAGGTGCTGAGACGATGCCAGTGCCCCTGGGTGCGGGATGAGGTGCACCAGCAGAGAACCACAGCGGCCTGTCACCTTGCAAGGGATGGTGTGGGGCTTACCAATCTTGTTCCCCCTGTAGCCTCTGCGCACGGGGACAATGGAGAGCTTGGCCAGGATCATGGCCCCACGGATGGCAGTGGCCACCTCCTTGGAACACTTAACACCCAGACCGACGTGACCATTGTAGTCCCCAATAGCAACAAAGGCCTTGAACCTGGTGCGCTGGCCAGGACGGGTCTGCTTCTGCACCGGCATAATCTTCAAAACCACCTCCTTGAGGGAGGCCCCCAGGAAAAAGTCAATGATCTCAGATTCCTTGATGGGCAGAGAGAAGAGATAGATCTCGTCCAGAGATTTAATCTTCATGTCGTTGACCAGGCGGCCCAACTTGGTGACAGGCATCCACTCCTTATCCTCGGCTTTGCCTCCGCGAGCTCCGCTGCCTCGGCCCAGGCCCCGGCCCCGCCAAGGCCGAGACCCCGGTCCGGGATGCCATCGCCGAAACTTCCACGGAAGTCATCGCGGTTCCCCATCCCAGGGCGCCCGGGACCTCCGGGCCCCCCTCTGCACCGGCGTCATCCGCCATTTGGTGTATTATCGGAGATGAAGGGGATGTTGAATTTTTTTGAAGGCTTTTCCTGCATCTAATGAGATACCATGCAGTTTTTGCCTTTGGTTCTGTTTTTGTGATGAATTACATTTATTGATTTGTGTATGTTAACCAGCCTTGCATCTCAGAATGAAGCCAACTTGATTATGGTTGATAAGCTTTTTAATGTGCTACTGCATTTGGTTTGCTGGTATTTTATTGAGGATATTTGCATAGATGTTCATCAGGAATATAGGCCTGAAGTTTCTTTTTTGTGTTGTATATCTGTCAGGTTTTGGTATCAGGATGATGTTGGCGTCATAGAATGAGTTAAGGAGGAGTCACTTCTCTTCAATTTTTTTGGAATACTTTCAGTAGAAATGCTACCCTCTGTAAATCCATCTTATCCTGGGCTTTTTTCAGTTGGTAGGCTATTTATTACTGCCTCAATTTGTGAATTTATTATTGGTCTATTCAGGGATTCAATTTTTTGGTTCAGTTTTGAGAGTGTGTACATGCCCAGGAATTTATCCACTTCTAGATTTTCTAGTTTATGTTCATTGAGGTTTTTATAGTATTATCTGATTGTTGCTTGTATTTCTGTCCACATAATGGGAACCAACAGCATCCTGCAAAATGGAAACATTGATACAAAAAATTTCAATAAACTACTGGCAAACCAAATGAATAAATGCAATTCATCACAAAAGCAGATCAAAGACAAAAACGATATGGTTATCTAAATAGTTTCTGAAAAAGCTGTTGATGAAATTCAACATCCTCTCATATTAAAAACTCTCAATAAACTAGATATTGAATGAACATACCTCAAAATAATATGAGCCATATATGACAAACCCAGCTTTTGAATGGGCAAAAGCTGGAAGCAGTGGTCAGTGGTGACATCCCTCTTAGCATTTCTGATTGTGTCTAGTTGATTCTTCTCTCTTTTTTAATTAGTATAGCTAGCAGTCAATCTATTTTATCAATTTGTAAAATCAGCTCCTGAATTTATTGATTTTTGAATGGTATTTTGTGTCTCTATCTCCTTCAGTTCAGCTCTGATCTTGTTTATTTCTTGTCTTCTGCTAGCTTTGGGGTTTGCTTGCTCTTGGTTTCCTAGTTCTTTTACTTGTAATGTTAGGTTGTTGATTTGAGATCTTTCTAGTGTTTGATGTGGGCATTTAGTAAACTTCTCTGTTCTAGCTGCATCCCAGAGGTTCTGGTACATTGTCTCTTTGTTCTCATTAGTTTCAAACTTCTGATTTCTGCCTTAATTTCATTATTTACCCAGGAGTAATTCAAGAGCGAATTGTTCAATTTCCAGTAGTTGTGTGCTTTTGAGTAGGTCTCTTAATCTTGAGTTCTAATTTGATTGTGCTGGAGTTTGAGAAATGGCTTGCTATTATTTCAGTTCTTTTACATTTGCTGAGGAGTGTTTTACTTTCAATTATGAGATCAATTTCAGAGTAAGTTTTATGTGGTTATGAGAAAAATGTATATTCTGTCATTTTGAGGTGGAGAGTTCTGAAGATACTGATCAGATCCACTTGATCCATAGCTGAGTTCAGGTCCTGAATATCTTTGTTAATTTTCTATCTCAGTGATTTGTTTGATATTCTCAATGGGGTGTTACGGTCTCCCACTATTGTGTGGGAGTGTAACTCTCTTGGAGGGTCTTAAGAACTTGCTTTATGAATCTGGGTGTTCCTCGATTTGGTGTATATATATTTATGATATTTAGCTCTTCTTTTCAAATTGAAGTTGAATTCTTTACCATTTTTGCCTTTTCTCATTTTTGTTGTTTTAAAGTCTATTTTGCCAAAAACTAGAAATATGATTGCTGCTTCTTTCTGTTTTCCATTTACTTGGTAAATTTTCCTCCATCCCTTTATTTTGAGCCTATGTGTGTCTTTGCACATTAGATGGGTCTCATACAGACAGCATACCAATGGTTCTTGATTCTTTATCCAACTTCCCATTCTGTGTCTTTTCATTAGGACATTTAGCCCACTTACATTTAATTTAAAAAATAGATTTTATTCTCCTTCTGATATTTGATTATCCATTGGTGCTGTACATCTAGTTAAGACAATATAAATGTTTCCCCTTTACTTATGAGTTCTCAAGAACAAATAATAAATTTGTTCACCTTAAAAGTGAATATTCAGGGTGGAGGAGCCACAATGGCCAATTAGAAGCAGCTGTGGTTGTGGCTATCATGGAGAGGAATGAAAACAGAGAGAAAAGTCTGCACCTTCAACTGAGGTATCCAGGTTCTCAAATTGGGACTGACTAGGTGGATGACTCAGCCCATAGAGAGTGAGGAAAAGCAAAGAGGAGCAACAAGCCACACAGGAGCGACATGGAGCCAGGGCAGCCCCATCCCCAGTCAAGGGAGGCCGTGAGTGATTGTGAGACCCCTTGGTTTCATCTTTCCCATTATTTTAAGTTGCCCAAATCAGTTGCAAGTTTAGTTCTTTTACATCATTCCGTAATTCTTGGAGATTTTGTTTGTTCCTTTTCATTATCTTTTCCTAAACTTGCCTGCCTGTCTTACATCAGCAAGATAGTCTTCAAGCTCTGAGATCCTTTCCTCCATTTAGTGTATTTGGCTATTGATGCTTGTGCTTGCATTGTGAAGGTCTCACACAGTGATTTTCAGCTGCATCAGGTCAGGTATGTTCTTCTCTAAACTGGCTATTCTGGTTATCAACTCCTGTATTATTTTATCATGAATCTGAGATCCTTTGTATTTTGTTAGAACATTCTCCTTTTGCTCAGCAAAGTTTATTGTTACTCATTCATATGGTTTGGCTCTGTGTTCCCATGCAAATCTCACCTAGAATTGTAATAATGACCACGTGTTGTGGGAGGTAACTGTGCTAATGAATAAGTCTTGTGAGATCTGATGGCTTTATAAAGGGAAGTTCTCCTGCACATGCCCCCATGTATTCCACCATGCAAGACATACCTTGGCCTTTCACCATGATTGTGATGCCTCCTCAGCCAAGCTGAACCGTGAGTCCATTAAACCTCTTTCTTTTAAAAATTACGCAGTCTTGGGTATGTCTTTATCAGCAGCATGAGAATGAACTAACACCCACCTTCTGAAGCCTACTTCTGTCAATTCAGCCATCTTAGCCTCAGCCCAGTCTGTGCCCTTGCTGGAGAGGTGTTACAGTCATTTGGAGGAGACGTGGGACTCTGGCTTTTTGAGTCTTCAGCATTTTCCAGTTGATTTGTTTCTCATCTTTGTGGGCCTTGAATCTTTGAGGTTGCTGAGCTTTGAGTGGGGTTTTTTGGGGGTCTTTTTTATTGATGTTGTTGTCACTTTTTGTTTGTTTTAACAATCAGGCAACTCTTCTGTAGCGATGGTGTGGTTTGCTGAGGGTCCACTTCAGACCCTAGTTGCCTCAGTCCCTCCTGCATCTGGAAGTATCACCAGTGAAGGCTGCAAAACAGTAAAGGTGGTAGCCTGCTCCTTCCTCTGGAATCTCCCTCCCAGGGGAACTGACCTGATGCTAACCCGAATGCTCCCAGAGAAGGTGTCTGGAGACCCCTGTTGGGAGGTGTCACCCAGTCAGGAGGAATGGCATCAGGGACCCACTTAAAGAAGCAGTGTAGCTGCCCCTTAGCAGAGCAGGTGTGCTGTGTTGGGGGTAATCGACTTTGCCCAGACCACCTGGACTCTCCAGAGCCAGCAGGCTAGGAAGGCTAAGTTATCTGAACCACAGAGATGGAAGCTGCCCCTCACCCTGTGGGGCTCCATTCCAAGGAAAATACTCAGAATTCTGTCCATATTACCCTGGCTGGACTTGCTGAAATTCCCACAGGGAGTCCCTGCCCAGTGAGGAGGGATGTATCGTGGTCCCACTTAAAGAGGCAAACCGGCCATGATCTGGCAGAGCAGCTGTGCTGCTTTATGGGAAACTTCTCCTGGTCTAGTCCACTTGGGAAGAACTAGTAGACTAGAATAGCAGACTGGAACTGCAGAGATGGCAGCTGCCCTGCCTTACCCCACCCATCCCCTCCAACTCAGTCTGTCTCAGTCTTTAGCCTGCTGCCACTGGTTGGCTGGAATTCCAAGACAATGGGTCTTAACTTGTGCGGTGCTGTGGGAATAAGGCCCACAGAATAATGCTGCTTGACTCCCTGGATTCAGCTTCCTTCCCAGGGGAGGCAGGGACAGCTCTCTCACCTTGCTGGAATTCCCAGGGCTGGAATATGCAAAACTCCTGGGTCTCCCTGCACGCCTGAGTGAGCTGCACTCTGCTTTGGACCCAAAGCCCATGGTCTCAGGAGGGGATCACCTGATCTGTGGATTGCAAAGACTAGTGAGAAAAGCATGGTTTCCTGGGCAGGGTCTCAAATCACTCACTGCCTCCCTTGAGGGGGCTCTCACTCCTCCCTTGAGGGGGCTCTCACTCCTCCCTTGAGGGGGCTCCCACTGCCTCCCTTGAGGGGGCTCCCCTGGCTCCCCTGGCTCCGTTCCACTCCTGGCTGGACTGTGGCCCTCTGCTTTTCCTCTCTCGTGGTCCAAGCCATCCACCTAGTTAGTGCCAATTCGAGAACATGGATACCTCAGTTAAAGGCGCAGAATTCACTTGCTGTTTTCATTCCTCTCCATGATAGCCACAACCACAGCTGCTTCTCATCAGCCATCCTGGCCCCTCCACCCTAACTATTCACTTAAGGTGAACAAATGTATTATGTGTTCTTGAGAACTCATAAGTAAAAGGGGAACATTTATATTGTCTTAATTATATGTACTGCACCACTGGGTAACCAAATATTGGAAGGTGAATAAAATCTGTTTTTAAAATTATTTCATCTAATAACTTAAAAAGAAATAATAAACTTAAAGTATCATAATTTTTAACTCCCGCTAAAAGTATTCATCTAGGTATTAAACAAGAACAGATGCTAACATCATAACAAGTGAGAAAACCAGATGCAACATAACTCCTGATGAAAAAACACAACATTATCTAGAGTCTTACTTACTAAATAATTGATCAGATCTAAGTGAATTTAAATCTGGACCAATCTTCCCATTTGCAGGAAATATGGAGGAAACAAAAATATGAAACCATTAACATCCAGACTTAGAAAATTCTACAAGTCAAACAGCCTGTGTCCTTCAACAAATTACATTCATGCATCAAAGTATTCCAGTCATGTACAACTGTAGTCTCATAAGATTATAACGTTGAAGGTTTACTGTACTTCTTCTGTGTTTAGATACAAAAATATCATTGTGTTATAATTGCCTGCAGTATTCAGTGCAATGATATGCTGCATGGGTTTGTAACCTAAAGAGTAAAAGGCTCTACTGTCTACTTACGTGAGTCGTAGGCTATTCCATCCAGTTTTGGGTAAGTACACTCTATGGTGCACCACACAATGATGAAATCACCTAACAACACATTTTTCAGAACATATCCCTGTCATTTAGCAACATGTGACTGTAATTGTAAGGAAAAGAGAACACTTATACACTGCTTGTGGGAATGAAAATTAGTCCAGCCACTGAGGAAAGCAATTTGGAGATTTCTCACAGAATAAGAGTTGAACTAACATTTGACCCAGCAATCCCATTACTGGGTATATGCCCAAAGGAAAATAAATATTTCTACCAAAAAGACACATGCACCCATGTGTTCATCACAGCACTCTTTGTAATAGCAAAGACGTGGAATTAACTTAGGTGTTCATCAATAGTGGACTGGATAAAGAAAATGTGATACATATACACCGTGAAAAACTATGTAGTCATATGAAGAATGAAGCATGTCCTTTGCAGCAACATGGATGCTGCTGAAGGCCATTATCTAAAGTGAAGTAATGGAAGAACAGAAAGAAAATATACATGTATTTACTTATAAGTGGGAAGCAAACATGGAGTAAGCATGGACATAAAGACGGGAACAGCAGAAACTGGAGACTACTAGAGAGAAGAGACATGGAGTTGGGGCAAGGGCTGAAAAACTACCTATTGGGTGTTCTGATCACTACCTGGATGATGGATTCATTCATACTTCAAACCTCAGCATTGTACAACATACGTCTGTAAGAAACCTGCCCAATTCTAAAATAAAAGTTGAAAAAATAAAATCAAATTAGGAAAAAAGGATAAATGGAGTGGGTTGTAGAGACTCAACAAAAATAAAGAATGGAATGTGTCGGACTAAAGGATAATGTCTAGGGATGCATACTTAGACCATTCAACTGTAAAGAAACATAGAAAATGTTCACTACAAATCTCAGGAGATTGACTCATTTAGAGGGGATAAAGGCAAATGTAATGAGGAAGGTGCTCATGGAAGACTCTAGAATCTATACTGTGCAAATAACCATATTACAGACACGTCGTTGCTGAAAGTTTGGAGGCCTTAGGAGAAAGGGTGCCGCCGGTATGTTGCAAGCAACTCAGATACATAGAAGCTTTACGATGTGGTGGTTTAGCAGTTAGACTGTCAAGCCAGATTGCTGCTTAGGTTCAAATTCCAACTATATTCTAGGAACAGGACTTTGGAATAGTTTCTTCATCTGTAAAATGGTTATATTTTCCTCATTGATTGTTCATGAGGATTAAAAGAAACGTTGTGAAGGAATTTAGTTTTATGTTTTATAAATGAGAAAATAATAGAATCTTTGCTATATTGTTCAGAAGTGAATATATACACTTTTTTGTCCTCACAGCAATTGCTCAAACACTTTTCATATACAAAGTCATATATCTCCCCTAGATAAAATCCTGAGAGTAAGATTTAAGTCTTATATGGTAAAATTTGAAATATAAATTGTAAAACTTCAACTAAAGTGCAAATATTTATGGATTCAAACAAATGAGCAAAGCATATTGTGTTTTCCAGTTGAAGAAGCAAAGTGAAAAACAATTGAATATTTGTTTCAATCAATTGAAATTACAATTGAATATTTAATACAACTGAATACAATTGAATATTTAAGTTTCAATCAATATCATTAGTAATTTTTGTTCAATATCTTTACTGTCAGGCCCCTTTCTCCCCTCTCCCATATATGATATTTACTTCAACAATTTTTGAGAAACTTTAGGAAAGGCAGTCTTTTGTACTTCCTGCAATGATTAGTTGGGTCAAATAACTATGCAATATTTTGGAATTTCATGGAACATTACTGTGAAGACCATGTTGAATAAACAAAGAGTCAAGCTTGATTAAATTGCTTCTCTTATAGACAAAATTGAACTTTGCACAATTCTTTTCAGACTGAAGTTGGGGATTATTTTTGCATCAAGTATGTAAAAAACATTGGCAAATTTTTGGCTATCGTTTCATTTAATGTTTCCTTTTTGTCATAGCAGTTTCAAAACAGGTTCCATATTTATGGTCACTGTTCTTTGAGATTTAAAAACCTAGAATTAATAATACATTTCACTTTACTCTCCTTGAAAATTTTAATAATATTCTGGCTTTCTGAAAAGTAAGGATTTAACTACTGTTTTCATATTTTTAAAACTTCTTTTTGAAGGTAGATTTTTAATGCCAAAACCTTTGGAGATCTTTGTTTTTTGGCATAATTCCTTTGCTCTGTCTGCCACAAATGTTTAAAATATGCATAATCATGAAAAAACTCTTGGTTCAAAATGTTATCTTCTTTAAATATATTTTTTCAGACTTACAAAATCATACCCAAATTTCTTAAACTTCAGCATTACATTAATCTAAAATATTTAAAGAACAGTCTGCAATAAGTCCAATTCCCAGAGTTAATCACTGTCAACATACTGTTCAGAAAAAATTTTCTAGACCAAGTCATATATAAATGTGCATATACAGATTAAGTATAATTATACTATTTACAGTTCATCTATTTTTAAAGACTGTATTATCCTAAATCTTTTTTATTTAAATAATGTTGCTTTTAACACTTTGTTAAAAGTTTGAGACAAAAGTTAAATAAACATTTTGAGAGGCCAATACTACATAGAACTTATTTACTGGTGAATATCATATTGAAAGAAATGATGAAATGTCTAATGTTTGATCTTTTTAAAAGTTTATCCATTGCAGCTATCATATCGGTCTCTGAATGACATTGTAAAGAAGAGCAAACCCTGTCATCTCAGAATGTACGTGTGGAAAACAAATAAACCCTTATCTGACTAAGTCACCATTTTCAGACTTTTTTATAGCAAGTTAGCATGTATGTTAACTAATTCTACAACCATCAAATGTTAAAATCTGCTCTATTATTACGTTGAGACATCTTAATAGTATTTCTTTATTGACAGAGTTATGAAAAAAGGAAATGCTGAAATTCAATTTACTCATTAAATATTTACCTAACAGCTTCTATGTGCTAAGCACTGTGCTGGCACTAGAGACACACACAGAGCAAAGATGCCAGATTCTGTGCTCTTAGATATATTGTTTTAGAGAGAAACAGACATTCATCAAAAAAATCAAAAATAACAATCTAAAATTTTCTGATGTGAAAATTGTTTGAATTTTTATCTACCAAGTTATATACCTGGTAATAAAAAGAAAACAAGGTTTTGTTTCAATCACCAATGTTTATTATATATTACCTGTATAAAAATAAGAACAATTCAAAGACATACTGTCTTCTGTTACTTAGGATCTATTAGAAGAAATAAAATGTAAAAATATAATCATTAAGCAAGTCAGTGTGTTGGTACGACATGAGCACTAGGAGATGAATGGATCTGTCATGAGCATGTCTAAACCCGCCAAATGGTTTTCCAATGTAATTCAACAATACAATCGTTGCTTTACAAAATCTGTATTTTTTAATATAAAATATCTACATCTGAACTACAAGAAAAATACATTGAAGTTGTATCAAGCTACACATATTCGTTTTTTCACATAAGGATTGATTACAATTCTTCCTGACTAGTGGTTTCAATCATGATGTGTAATGATTTGATTTAAATTATATCTTTCCTAGATTTGTCCAAACACATAGAGCAAATCTTCCACTGAAGTCTCCAGGATTGAAGTCAATCAGTAACTGGAATTTTAACGAAGGTAACCACATAACTTACATTTCCATGTTCCAACTTGTTATTGTGAAGAAATTACTGAATACTCAGAATGAGTTCAACCAAAGCATCCCTGAGTTCACTCCCAGGTTTGTTAACCTTAGGAGAAAACCTTACTGTGAATATAGAATGCACTTGAAAACAAAGATAGACTTGTTCCAAGGTTTCCTGAGAGTGATTGCAAAGAGAACTAACCTGATTTTTAGCCTGGTTAGGATCTGAGCTTTAGAATGTGGTAAATTTGCATTAGTGGCATTTAAAGACATTCATCCTGACCTCCAGAGGTTTACAACAAAAATTATGAAATTTACATAAAATTCAACAAAACGATGAAAAATAAATTATATATATACATATAGATATGTTTACATAAATTTATTGTATACATACACATAAAATTTAGTTGTTACAAGAGTAATTTTGCAGATGTTTGGTGTCGAAACTAGTGCTAAAAAGTTGACTAAATTACAACCTCAATTTTCAAGGCTTATGACATAAACTACAAGAAAATAGAGAATGGCTGTTTTTCTCCCAATCATCAGCCCCTGAATCTCAAAGTAGTATTTGTGGCATATCTACTTATGCAAATTTTCATTCAGCCACGTAAAGTAAAATTGGGGAATGCCCATTTTTCAAGCATTCCTTGGAATTTCTCAAATACAGCAGACATACCATAAAATTACCTCAAAAGGTTTAATGTAAGAAAGAAAGTACTATATATACATATAATGTATGCCAAAAGCATACCTAAGTTATAGATACTGTTAAATCTTAGGCAGCTTTTGGTTGGGTTTTATTCTCTTTTCTAAGTGGACCTGTGAGATCTTTAGGTGCATATTAAGCTACTCATAATTTCTACATGCCCTTATATTTGAAGATGGTCAAGACCCCACTAGCTCTGACTTGGTCAGATTGCCATGTGCCTAGAGGACTGATCTCCTCCTGAGCCATACATATTACTAAGCCCTCACTTTTATGCTGAAATCAAAGGAAAGAAAAGAGCAAGTTAATTTTGTTGTTTCCTAATTTTTTCAGTTTTCAGAGGGTAACTTTCTCATGAGCTCCTACAGCCACTAAACCACTCCACCTTTATTACTGTCGGGCTATAAAGTACTGGCTTGCTTAATTCTATTATTAGCTTACCTCATTGTATCAGATCAAACTTAATTCCTTGTTCATTTATTTGTCTTTGAAAATACTAAATCTCTCTATTATTAAAAAGATTAAAATTGGTTATCTAATTTCTAATTTAAAACAGATAATTCTTTTGGACTCCGTGTGTGAGATAAACCAAAACACCACCACAAAAATTTCTGTGTGTATGTTATGGTTTATTCCACAAAGACATAAGAGCCAATGTTATGTGTAGTCAATTAAAATTTAGTGGTTGAATATGCTACAATTTATTCTTTATTCCTGATGGAGTAACTTAAGAGATGTCAAAAGTAGCTGCCAAGTTTAGGGAGGAAATCTAGATAAAATTAATCCATACCAATAGATCTCTCAACATATCTGGTTTTTATCACTTGCATTGCCAAACAATTGTGTATTCTAGAATGATCTCAGTGAATAAAGGAATAAAAAATACACTATATTTCTGCCAACACTGTTATTTATCAGATTATCTGAGCTTTAAAATTTTTGACAGGGCGTGAATAATGACAAGTACAGCTAAAATGTCAGAAACCTGGATTCTATGCCCTAGGTGGATTATCCTAGAACGCTGGAATTTTACTGCTTCAAAGAACTTTAGAGACAATATAACTCTTCACTTTTCAACATTCTTCTCAAATTTATTTTAGTTCACCCAATCAATTGAAATACAACTCCTGTATAGACAGTATTGCGTGTAAAACATTTATGTGTCATTTCTTTAAGGTGAACAGTTGTAAGCCATCACTTCAGATGAATAACTGAAATGCCTAAAGTACACTGTGGATAACCTGCAGGTATTAGTGCCAAATCCGTTAAATTTGAATCTGCTCTCAGAGCATGCTATGATCATGTTAGGGGGCGTGAGTTTTAGGAAACAAGATCCTTTTGTCATTTAATGTAACATCAAATTTCATGCTGGTGTTAAATGTTCTAATTATACTGGAACTTCAAAAAAAAAAACTCTCAGTTTAGGTTTAAATAAGAGCTTAAAATATCAACTGATCATTAACCAAACAAATCCCCGACATGGCTCTATGCAACACTAGAATAATAGATTACAGTTGCTCTTCTTTAGATTATCTTTAATTCAACAGATTTCCATACTATCAATACAACCATGTTTCTGTTTATTTACTTTCTCACATTTTACTAATAAGCATGCATACTGAAAGAACACTGGTATATGCTGAATAGACTTTTTGGGCATAATTAATTACAAAGCACAAATGATTCATTTAAATATAATTTAGTTGTATATAATTTGAATAAAACTGATAAAGGGTTATCCTTTATCAGCTTCATAAGAAACTTTCATCAAATCACAGTCTTTACTTCACCAAAACATTTTGAGTAATAGAATTATCTCCCATAGGTATAGCTTCCTTCACTGCAAGGTGTCGTAGGCACACTTACATTTAAAAAGCAGTACAGCTTTGCAATTTTCAATCTTCTCAGAATAAGACAGAACTTTTTTCATGGACACTGGTACTTTTATTCTAAATGACTAGCAGAAATTTAAATTTAAATGTTTCCAAAATATGATAAATATTTCAGTTTTAAAGTAGATTATATTTATACTATACTTCCAAAAAAGATATTAATGTAAATTTAATGTGCCTGTATAATCTTTTTCAACAAAACATATTTTAGTTTTAAAATGGAAAATTTTTCTATATAATTTTGCTAATTTATAAAAGACTATTTTATGTACATGAAATTAAGCAGAATATTTGATTATTGTTATAATGACATTGAGAATAATCATAAATACCGTGCTGACAGTAAAACTTGATTAGGTAGTTCATTTATTTAATAGAAGTTAAATTTAAAAATAACAAATAAAATCAAATAATGTTTCTATATTCACTTTCAACTCTAACAATTTCCATGATTTAGTACCTAATGATTATTTTTACAACAATGATACCTTCAAATGTACAGTAACTAGTGTTCTCTTTATTCTGGCAAAGTGAGTACTATGTTGTGAACATAAACTATAAATGCTGTTTTCAGCCACTTCCATCATTGCACAGATGGAAGAAAATGTAGAAAATGAATTACAGTAACAATGAAGTAAACAGAGGAAAACGTGCCTTATTTTATTTCGAAGAGCTGAGTTTTGTTAGGTTCAAGTATCCACCACTCTGTAGGTTAAACCTCACTCCATCTGACTTTCAAACTATATGTATTCAGTCTGATTCCCAGCTCTCATCTTTATACAAAAGCCATTGTCGTATCTATGAATAAATTCATCCTCCTCCCGACTGTTTCAGGCTCCACATAAATCAAAGGTTTCAGTTAATTACTTGGACAAAGGGGTGTTACCATTTCCATATCGGCCGAAGTAGATATCATATTTTGTCTAGCCAGGATCCCTGCTTACAGATAAAGGTAAAAATGCTTAACCTATACAAATGCATACGTTTGTAATAAATAGAATATACACACCACAGACATAAACATAAATATAGAAATATTTATTTTATAAATATATGTAAAATTTATAAAAATAATTTTAGGGCAATTTTATTTTCACCAAATTATATATTCTGAAGATCAAAAAACATTGTTATTCTGCAGTTGTCTCATTTTGTAATATTCTCTACTAAATAGAGAATATTTGTTCTCTACTGCTCATCGCTAAATGTTCTAAAGGAAAATTACTAGCTGTAGATATCAAATATTCACTATTTTCTCAGAGCTAATGTTTATCATCATTTTCTTTTCATGTCTTTCATGAAAATTTTTTGGTAAAACTGTGTTTGAAGAATGTTTTAGTATTTCATTCCATCTACTCTTTGGGAAAAGGTTAAAAAAACAAAAAAAAATGTTCACACTGTTTCTTGCTTGGCTGCAAACAGTTTTTAAAAGAAGTTCCAGTATCATTATCTTTCTCTTATTAAACAAAAGTTTTTTTTTTAAAGTATCTCTATGTCAAACCTTGCTTCATCTTTTAGATATATTTGTTTATGTAAAAAATAAAACTTTTTGGCAATCTGGACATGTTTAGGGTTTTATCCCTTTAAATTGAAAAAAAAAAATTGAAAAGCACATGATAAACATCTGCCATAAATCATGAGTGTAACTTTCATTCTTGGTTTTTATCCAGCAAGTGTTCTCCGTCACAAACTCTTCATCTGACACATTTAACCAATGACTCCCTGCAGATACAGCTGAAAGAAGTTGATATAATAATTCTCTTCATGTTCTAGTCTCAGGTTAAGTTGCTCTTATTTTACATTTATTTGAAATCTCTTTTTTATTTTCTTTATAAGAACCTTTAAGTTCTGTTTCTTTTTCATATGGAAAAAAAATTTCCTTTACATAGAATTATTTCTCTTTTATTATTTTCCAGGGTACTCTTTGATCTCTTTAAGAACTCTGACTTAAAAGAAATAATTTTTTAAGTGATCTCAAATTAGCACTTATTTAAGAAACAAATTCCATTAAATCCCGAGTATGTGTTAAGCACAAAACGTAAAAAGATGATTGAGATTGGCCCTCCCTTCACTGGTCATGCCATTCATGACCTAGCAGTAATGAGGTGCAAAGCAATAATTCCTTTCAGGGAAGAGAATGGAGAAACTTTTTAAAAAATAAAAATAAAAAATCAGGTTTGGAATCTCACAAGCTACAAATCTTGTTTAAACTCTGGGCTTGGCAGGGTGCTGTGGCTCACAACTGTAATCACAGCACATCCAGAGGCCAAGGAGGGTGGATCACCTTGGGCCAGGAGTTCAAGACCAGCCTGGACAACATGGTGAAACCCAGTCTCTACTAAAAATACACATCTGTAATACCAGCTACTCGGGATGCTAAAGCACAAGAATCACTTGAACCCAGGAGGAGAAAGTTGCAGTGACCTGAGATGTCTCAGCCACTGGTTTATTTGACTGTTTTAAAAATCCATTATTTGGGTTGGTTCCAGGTCGTTGCTATTGTAAACAGTGCCTCAATGAACACACATGTGCATGTCTCTTTATAATAGAATGATTTATAATCCTTTGGGTATATACCCAGTAATGGGATTGCTGAATCAAATGGTATTTCTATTTCTAGATCCTTGAGAAATCGCCACACTGTCTTCCACAATGGTTTAACTAATTTACACTAACCCAAATGCCCATCAATTATAGATTGGATAAAGAATATGTGGGACATATGCACCATGGAATACTATGCAGCCATAAAAAAGGATGAGTTCACGTCCTTTGCAGGGACATGGATGAATCTGGAAACTATCATTCTCAGCAAACTGATACAAGAACAGAAAACCAAACACCGCATGTTCTCACTCATAGGTGGATGTTGAACAATAAGAACACATGGACACAGGGAGGGGAGCATCACACACGGGGTCTGTTGAGGGGTGGGGGGATAGGGGAGGGATAGCAGAGGGTGGGGAGGTTGGGGAGGGATAACATTGTGAGAAATGCCTGATACAGGTGACAGGGGATGGAAGCAGCAAACCACCATGGCATGTGTGTACCTATGCAACAATCCTACGAGATCAGCACATGTATAATAAAACTTCAAGTATCATTAAAAAATAGAGAAATGAATAAAAATAAAATTAAATAAATAAAAATCCATTTTTTTTTTTAGTTTTGTCACTTGGAACTTAAATTTTTATACTATGCCCCTGAATTTGCAATGATCTTTAAATACATTCTAAAATGATACTTCCTTTCCTTCTACCAGATAGATGCCTTCTTCATTCTATTCTTCCCCAAAAAACTCCCTTGAGTGAAAATTCAGTGTGGTGACCATTTTTACTGAAACACCCTTCCAAAATACATCTGGTCACTAATTATTTATGTTTTTAGACTTCTGCCTCATTTACCATGTTATAGAAATGGCTGTGTAGTTGCATTTGCTTTTATATCTATAAATCTTATTAATATCAGAAGTAAGTTTATAAGCATAATTATAGATTGAGGAAACGAGAATGTAGAAATTAATGTTTGGTTCTATCAAGAACAAATAAGAGTACATTAAAAAATGGCTTACATTCTAATTCTATGCTGATGACTGGGCCATTTTGGCAATATTATTTTCCCTTAAACTGAGTAATGCATGAGAAATTGCTGCTTAATAATTTTTGTCTTTTTATACTTCTCATCTTACTTTTTCAGTTTCATAGTGTATTTAATAAATACAATGAGAAATTGCTAGATACTGATACACTGATCATTTCACGATTTTCTATCTATTTTTTAATATATTATTTTTAAAAAATCATTTTTCTAAGCCGTATTTCCTATACAGAGTGTGTTATGTCTATGTTTCCTAAAACTGTGCTGAAGATAGATGAAGATTCTGCTCGGCTTATAACAATTTTTTTGTAAATAAATTACAGTGCAATCTAAACATGTGAATAATTTATAATGTGATGAGTTGTTTGTAAGCTGATGTTTGCAAGTCCCCAAGATTGAATTTCTTTGGCTTCCGTCAGTTGACTTTACTGAATCTCATATCAAGGCACATTGCTTTTTAGCTCACCCCTATTCCACGGTCAAGAATTCATATTAACCCTTTTCCAAATGAACAACTATAACTAAAAAATCACACAGCAAAAATATGTCCACAGGATATAAAGTAAGATGGAAGAGTAAAAGGGTAGAAGGATGTCTTTTTTGAGAAATAACCGAGTGAAAAAAAAATGATATTTTTAGATTTCTAACAATCTTGAAAGAGAAAAATAAAATAAAAGAACAAGTGATAGGCTCTTGCCTGGAACTGACACTTGTACCGCAGGAAAATGCAAAGACGAAAATGAAAAGTTGCTCAATGACCTTTCCTTTAATCCACCGAAGATAAGGTTTGCTTGTTCTTTCTAATCAGGCGGCTGGTGAAATAAAAAGAATCCTTGGACGTTCCACTCTGTAGTTTATCCTTTTGTACAGAGAATCTCATATTGCCTTTTAGTGTTTCAAACATAGAACAACCAGTAGACCCCTGATCAACCCTTGGGTTAGGGGTTACAGACCCCCACACAGTCAAAAATCCACCTATAACTTTTGATTCCCCCAAAACTTAAATAGTAGCCTCCTGTTGACCAAAAAGTTTACTGATAACATAAATGGTCAATTGACACACATTTTTCTATGCTATATGTATTATTTATTGTATTCTTACGATAAAGTAAGCTAGAGAAAATAGTGTTAAGAAAATCATAAGATAAATATATTTAGTATTAAGGAAAACTGGATCATCACAAAGGTCTGCATCCTCGTCTGTTATCTTCACATTGAATAGGCTGAGGAAGAACAGAAAAAGGAAGGGTTGGTCTTGCTATCTCAGAGGTGGCAGAGACAAAAGTGGTGAGGTAGGCAGAAGGGGAGGTATAAGAGATTTCTCAAAAATGATGGTATATAAATGAATTGTGCAGTTCATATCTGTGTTGTTCAAAGGTCAGCTGTATAAAATCACTTTGCTACTCATGAATTTAGCTACTTAAACACTATTCACTTATAAATCTTTATGACCTACAACTTTTTTCATAGTAAAGTGAACTCAAAGTCTTAGAAATTTATGTCTATATGTAGACAAACTTCAGAGATTTTTCACGTTGTTTCAAACCATGGCACTAAAGTAAGTCACACAAATATTTTGGTTTCCCAATGCACCCAAAAGTTATGTTTATACAGTACTGTAATCTACTGAGTGTACAAAGTATATTTTATTAAGCATGCAAAGCCTAAAGTACATACTGCAATTTAAAAAATACTTTGCTGTTTAAAAATTCTGACAATCATCTGAGCCGTCAGCAAGTAATAGTCATTTTACTCATAGAGGATCTTGCCTCGATGTTGATGGCTGCTGACTGATCAGAATAGTGGTGACTGAAGGTTGGGTTGATTGTGGTAGTTTCTTAAAATAAGGCAGCAGTAAAATTTGTGGCATTATTTGACTCTTCCTTTCATGGAATGCTTCTCTGTAGCATGAGATGCTGTTTGGTAGCATTTTTTCACAGCAGAATTTCTTTCAAAATTGGAATCATTCCTCTCACTTCCTGAGACTGCTTTATCAACTAAGTTTATGTAATATTCTACATTTTCTGTTTTCATTTCAATGATGTTCACAGCCTCTTCTTTAGGAGCCGATTCCATCTCAAAAAAACACCTTTTTGCTCATCTGTAGGAAGCAACTCCTCATTCATTCAAGTTTGATCATGAGATTGTAGCAATTCTGTTACATCTTCAGCCTCCACTTCTGATTCTGGTTCTCTTGCTATGTTTACCACATCTGAAATTACCTTGGCCACTGAAATCTGAACCTCTCAAAGTCATAAATCAGGGTTAAAATAAACTTCTTCTAAACTTCTGTTAATGTTGATATTTTCAGTTCACATGAAGTTAGAATATTCTTAATGACATCTAAAATCATAAATTAGTTCCAGTGGTTTAAAATTTACTTTCCCAGATCCATCAGAGGAATTAGAGCTATCTATGATAGTTTTAACCTTACAAAAAAGTATTTCTTAAATTATAGGACTTAAATATCGAAATTACTCCATGCTCCATGGGTTAAAGAATAGATGTTGTTATGTTAGTAGGCATGAAAACATCAATCTTCTTGTAGAACGTCATCAGAGCTCTTGGGTGACCAGGTATTTTGCCAGTAAGCAGTAATATTTTGAAAGGAATCTCTTTTTCTGTGCAGTAGTTCTCAACAATAGGTTTTAAATGTTAAAAAAAATGCTGTTGTAAAGAGATGTACTGTCATCTGTGCTTTGTTGATCCATTTATACAAGACAGGCAGAGTGGAAATAATATAATCTTTAAGGAACCTAGAATTTTCAGAATAGTAAATGAGCACTGGTTAAGACACCAATTGCATTAGCCCCTAAAAAGGGGGTCAGTTTGTCCTTCGAATCTTTGAAGCCAGGTGTTACCTTCCCTTCTCTAACTATGGAAGCTCTATGTGGCATCTACTTCCAGTATAAGACTGTTCTGTCTGAAAAATCCATTGTTTAGTGTGGCCATTTTCATCAATGATCTTAGCTAGATAATCTGAATAACTCACTGCAACTTCTACATGAGTACATGTTGCTTCATCTTGCACTTTTAAATTATGGAGACAGCTTATTTACTTAAACTACGTGAACCAGCCTCTGCTATCTTGAGAATTTTTTTTTTTTTTTCTGTAGCTTCCTCACCTCTTTCAGCATTTACAGAATTGCAGAGAATGAGGGCCTTGCTCTGAATTAGGCTTTGGCTGGAAAAAATGTTGTGGCTGGTTTCATTTTTTATCCAGACCACGAAAACTTTCCCTATATCAGCATAAGGCTATTTTGCTTTCTTATAATTTGTGCATTTACTGGAGTGGCATTCCTAATTCCTTCAAGAATTTTTACTTTGCATTTGCAGTGTGGCTAACAGTTTGGCACAAGAGCCCTAGCTTCTGACTATTTTGGCTTTCAGCATGCCTTCTTCATTAACCTTAATGATTTCTAGCTTTTGATTTTAAGTGAGAAACATGCAACTCTTCTGTTTCACTTTGAACACACAGAGGCCATTGTAGGGTTGTACATTGTTCTAATTTTAATATTGTTGTATCTTAGGGAATATGGAGGCCTGAGGAGAGGGAAAGAGATGGGGTAATGCCTGCTTGGCAGAGCAATCAGAACATACATAATATCCATCAAGTTTGCACTCATATGGGCTTGGTTCATTGAGCCCCAGGCAATTGCAATAGTATCACGGATCACCATAACAGGTATAAAAATAATTTAATAGTTTGAAACTTTGTGAGAATTACCAAAATCTTACAGAGATACAAAGTGAGCACCTGCTGTTGGAAAAATGGTGCCAGTAGACTTGCTATTTGCAGGGTTACTACAAACCTTCAATCTATAAAAAGCACAATATCGCCAAGATACAAAAAAACAAGTTCTGTGTGTATTGTTAAATCAAACTAAATTTGGCCTGAAAATGCCTCCATAGTCCCAAGCTTGAATTCTTACAAATGATAACTTAAATTGGTATGTAAATAAGTTGAAAACCTAACTTAAGAGTAGCAAATAGCTGAGTGTTATCTAATCATAGCGACGTGCTTCAACCAATCACAGGTGGCCGAGCGTTCAATCTGTGTTCAAATGAGGGAAATGCCACTCTGTAATCAAGCCTGCTGTTTTTGTACTTCACTTCTGTTTTCTGTACATCACCTTCCTTTTTCTGTGCATGTATGTATCCACACACATACGTGCACACACGCACGTGCGCACACACACACACTCCCTCCAGTATAGAATGCCTATAAATACTTCCTATATTATAGAATACAAAGATAAATATTCCCTATAATATAGAATAGATAGATAAACAGATATGACCTACAATGTTTTATTAATGTTTCCTTCATTCATCATATAGGAAAGAGAAATGATTGCATATTATATGAAGTTCTTTGTTACTTATGATACTTATTGAAAGCTTATACTGTACAACTAAATATAAATACTATCATAAATGACACATTAAAATATTACTGTTTTATTCACAGAAAAAAATTATCCGAAATTTTTAGAAGTTAGTTTTTTTATATTCATTTTGTTTCTCTTGAAAGATACATTTTAAAATACAAAAATTAGACGGGCATGGGGTGGACACCTGTAATCCCAACTACTTGGGAGTCTGAGGCAGAGAATTGCTTGGACCGGGGAGGCAGAATCTGTAGTGAGCAAGATTGTACCGCTCCACTCCAGCCTGGGCGACAGAGCAAGACTCCATCTCAAAAAAAAAAAAAAAAAAAAAAAGTCTCAGGGACTTACTGTCAAAGCAGGACTCAGATTCTGCAGGCTCACATCTTTCATGTTCACTATGATATTAATATTTTTCCTATTATTCACATATGATATGTTAATGACTATTAATCATATATTCAAGTTATCAGTACCACCTCATTCCATATATTTTAGACTTAGGCTTTACAAGAGTAGCATAAATTGGTATGACATTTTACATCTTACAGAGCATTTTTAAAATCTATTCACAACACTTCTGGAAAGATCAGGTGTGATTTTCAGGCATTCAAAATCACATCCTCATTTATATTTGCAATCTGGACTTCCTCTTCTTTTTCTCCAGTTAAATTGCTTACGAAACATTCCCTTTATAAACTTACATACTTGCTTTTGTGTATAGCATTTCTGTAACTACTTTCTTTACTTTCGTATACCCAAATACCTCCTGTTACTTAAGATCCAGTTCAGGCCGGGCGCGGTGTCTCATGCCTGTAATCCTAGCACTTTGGGAGGCCGAGGCGGGTGGATCACGAGGTCAAGAGATCGAGACCATTCTGGTCAACATGGTGAAACCCCGTCTCTACTAAAAATATAAAAATTAGCTGGGTATGGTGGCGCGTGCCTGTAATCCCAGCTACTCAGGAGGCTGAGGCAGGAGAATTGCCTGAACCCAGAAGGCGGAGGTTGCGGTGAGCCGAGATCGCGCCATTGCACTCCAGCCTGGGTAACAAGAGCGAAACTCTGTCTCAAAACAAAACAACGAAATAAAAGATCCAGTTCAAATATTTCTTCCTCTCTAAGAATTTTTACATTCCCTCCATTTGGACTTTTATATATTTTATTCTAGATCTTTGGAGCACATTATTATCTCTTATGATATATTTCCTTCTCTCCTGTTTAAAATTAATTTGATACACATAGTATCTCTGCCTTACTTGGTAAGCTTATTGAGTGCAGCCATTTTCTTTATTTCTTTTTATCTCCTGGCAGCAGCTAGCATAGCACCATACACTGTAGGAATTTCAATTATTTTGTATGTGAAGAATGAATAAAATTTCAGAAGAGAATTTGTGTACAACTAAAGTGTCTTGTGTCAGAACTCAGCTCAGGAATTGTGAGTCTTATGCTATTTTAGATTTCAAAGAAGGGATGTTGGCTTGTCCCTAAAAGCCACTTGAAGTATTACCCCTTAAGCATAGTTCATTCATTTTACCTGGGATTTGTCTGGATTTCATGATTTATAGCTTTTAATTCATGTTGATTTCCTTCTTTATTCATGCTTTTATAATTTCTCATGTGCTTTCTCAGATTTCTGTGAATAGAGATTTTTAAAAACATTTTTACCTTAAGTTCCAAATATTAATTCAAAACTCTCTTTAAATGGCTGAATCAAAAACAAGCAAACAAATGAAAACAAAAACAATACAAAAAACTATTTCAAAAGTGTAATTACTGGAAATACTTTAACAGAAAATGGAGAAATGAATCTTTTCCTTGATGTTTGGTTTTCAACTCATTACCTATGAGTATAAAATATATTTATTTTAAAATTGTAAGAAAATTTGAAATACCATAAAATCTCTAGACCATGACAAAACTATAAAGGAATGAAAATATTATACCAAGAAAATATCTTGAACTGAAACCTCTAAGCTTGGGTTGAAAACTCATATTTTTCTGTTTCATATAAATATTAAGAGCACTCTTTAGCTTCAGTTTTATCCCAACCTGCCTTCTTTCTTGCTATCACTGGCACTTTTAAATCATTCTTTCCAAAGAACTCTTCATGCTATTGCCACGGTTTATAGGCAACAACTGTAATTCCAAAATGTGTCAAAATCTGTCACAGATCTGCTTTAATGTTTAAACTTGAGAACAAAAAAGTGTTTTTTCTCTATCCAAAGGCATTTTTTTGTAGAAGAAATTATATACAAACACACCACACAAAAGAAACTGAATAAGAAAAGAAAACTGACATTTTGATTTGTGGACTCTCCAGTAGGTCTATCATTCATCCAGAAAAATATCACTATTGTAACTCTCTCAGGCCGGGAGACTAATTGGTGCAGCTGTGGCAGAACACAGTCTTTCTGCCGGGAAAGCCGCCTTGCAATGAAACAGAACATGCTAAAGGACTTGCAGGTGTTATGAATTGAGTCTAAAAGATGAGACTGTGTCTGATTAGAGAGAGCTAAAGATGTATAGACATGTCTTTAAACACAGAGTTACTAATATGTTTTTTTGTGTGGATGACAGTTCTTTCATCGAACAAATCTTGTTGAATTGGTGCTTTGCACAAAGCAGTGCACTAAGCACTGCCCACAGACTAAGAAACAAACAAAACTGGACATCATGAAGAAAACAGTAAAATCAACATAGAAATGAACTCCGTTTCTAAGGTAATTCAGTGCCTTATTTTGGTTTTCTTTTTCATAATGTGATTCGTATCCCATCATATAATTATAAAGGTATATGATCTCTAGCTAACATTTAGCACGGGCAAAGAGGTGAAATAATTTGCCCAAGGTATTATTTGGGCTTTGAAATTCACAGTTGAGTAAAATGTTGACTTCACCACAATCTTCTGTGAACCAATCAGATAAGAATTCATGACCATATCCCTGCTTACACTTCCCTGGTGCTTCAGAAAGAATTATTATTTACAATTTAGCAATAATAAATCTTGCTCATCATTCGGGAGGCCAGGTGGAGGAAGAGGAATAGCATTAGTTCTTTACCTCAATGCAAGGCGAAGTTGGAAACTTTCCTAGAAGCAAGAGGAAGTCTCAGACTCTACACCTCCCATTTCACAAGATGAATTTATCAGCAATTCTTCCTGATGTTTTGGGTAAGAACACTAGACATGGAGTGAGAAAGCTTATTATCTGGGTAATCTTGGACAGGATTTTTAACCTCTGTGCATTCCGGTTTTCTCAATATCTTTAGGCTACTTTTATCAAAGCATCTATTTCAGTATATATTTTTTCTTGTCTGGATGTTCTTGAGAATATGAATTGCTGTTTTTTTGTTGTTGTTTCTTTGTTTTTGTTGTTGTTGTTGTTGTTGTTTTTGAGACAGAGTCTCACTCCGTCACCAGGCACCAAGCTGGAGTACAGTGGCGCGACCTCGGCTCACTGCAACCTCCGCCTTCCGGGTTCAAGCAAATGAATTGCTTATTTTTTTTTTTTAATCTTTATAGGCCTAAAACTTAGACTAGACATATCAAGAATTAAATGATAAATAGCTATCGAATCAAAAAATAAAATATCCTTATATAACTCAGGGAATTGCTATACATTAATGAAAACCTTGTGAAAAATCTTTAAAATATTAAAATGCTATGTCATGTAAGTGAAAATAACATGTGTGCTCGTCAATATTCTAAGTGTTATTTATTTGTGCTTATCTGGATGAATGATAGAAAGAACTTCATTCTTAATGAAAACTGACAAGGGAGATATTGTTATTACACCTTTACAAATATGAAAACTGAGCCACAGAGAGATGAACAAAAATGCCAATGTGATTTAACCTGTACTTCTTGGAGCCAGAATGTGTACCTGTGCAATCAAATACCAGCATCTGTGCTCTTTAAGTACATTTATTAGAATCAAGTGGATTTATATGTTATTTATAGATATGCCTCTGTATCTCTCTCTCTCTCTCTCTCTCTTTTTTTTTTTTTTTTAGGTGGAGTTTTGCTCTTGTTGCTCAAGCTGGACAGCAACGGTGTGATCTCATCTCACTGCAACCACTACCTCCTGCTTTCAAGACATTCTCCTGCCTCAGCCTCCCAAGTAGCTGAGATTACAGGCACCTGCAACACCTGGCTAATTTTTTTTGTGTCGTTTCACCATTTTGTCCAGGCTGGTTTCAAACTCCTGACCTCAGGTGATCCATCCACCGCAGCCTACCAAAGTGCTGGGATTACAGGCATGAGCCACCACGCCTGGCCTCTTCTGCATCTCTTATTGAAATAGCAAATGACTAAAAAAGAGTGTGTTACCTCTGGAATTTAGTTCATGAGGAATGTTGAGATATAGAAAGAGATTGAGACTTAAGTCAGACAGATGTGGTTTAAATTATCCTCTTATTCTCTTTCTCTTTGATCTTAAATTTATAACTGAATGTTCCAGAGGCTTAGTTTCCTATGAAATTATTAAATGATATCATTTACCTACAGAATTCCAGGTGTCTAATTATAGAACAGGTAGTAGCCCTTGAGCAATATGTAGCTACTAATCCTACAATTATTAGTATTGTCATTTGTTTTACTTTTTTCTTTCTTCTTATCTTTAATTCTTTGTGTATTAATTCACTCAACACTTATAAATCAAGAACTTACAGCCAAGCACAGTGGCTCACTCCTGTAATCCCAATATTTTGGGAGGCCAAGGTGGGTGAATCACAAGGTCATGAATTTGAGACCAGCCTGGCCAAAATTATGAAACCCCGTCTACCAAAAATACAAAAATTAGCGAGGTGCGGTGGTGGGTGCCTTGGAATCCCAGCTACCTGGGAGGTTGAGGCAGGAGAAGCACTTGAACCCGGGAGGCAGAGGTTGCAGTGAGCCTAAATTGGGCCACTGCACTCTAACCCTGGGCAACAGAGCAAGACTGTGTCTCAAATAAATAAATAAATAAAATCAAGCACTTGCTGTGGGTCAGGTATTGCTCTAAGTGCTAAAGATACATAAGGGAGTAAGACATAGAGATACAGCTGTGTATATAAAGCTTCCTTTCTAGCAGAAAGAAAAATGTAAGACAGATTAAATATATAAAGTAGATTAAATATACAAAATAGATTATATAGTAGAAGATGATCAGGGCTTTGGAGAAAAACTAAGCAGGCAAGTTTTACTGTGTGTTCCAGAGGAGACAGAGAATTTGCAATTTTAATAAGATGGTCAGAGGTAAATGCACTAAGAAGGTGATATTTGAAGGAATAATTGAAAGAGATAAAGGAGGCAAACTATGTGAATATCTTGAAGCACTGCACTTTGGGCAAACAACACTCTATTATAAATGTTCCAGAGTAGGATATGCTTAGTCAAGATTGCCTAAAGGAATCTGGTTTCCAGGGCCAGTGTAAGATGGAGACTCTGCAGACCCTTGATCAGAGCCGGTTCATTGATAGGCTACCTAAATGGAGAACTGCCTAGAGCATCCTTCCGTCCACTCAGCAAATGGCTCAGCGTCCTCTTGGTTACACACTGGTCCCTAGGAGAACTGATTAACCATAAGCCTTCCTATCAAGGGTGGAAATTAATTGAACCTTTAGTGAAGCTTCTAGTTTCTCTTGAATATGATAGGCTGGGCATGGTGGCTTATGCCTGTAATCCCAGCACTTTGGGAGGCCTAGGCTGGCTATTACCAGGTCCAGAAATGGAGACCATTATGGCTAACCTGGTGAAACACCATCTCTACTAAAAATACAAAAAGCTATCTGGGCATGGTGGTGCACATCTGTAGTCCCAGCTACTCAGGAGGCTGAGGCAGAACCGCTTGAACCAGGGAGGCAGCGGTTGCAGTGAGCCAAGATTGCACCACTGCACTCCAGCCTGGTGACACCGCAAGACCACCTCTGAAAAAGAAAAAATGATTTTAAAAAAGATATTACCTAAATATAGAAACCATAGAAATAATAAAATTCTCATTAAAAGGATTTGTAGAATCATCTACATCATTTGGTATAAAGTCCAACTTGGGAACACACACATACATGTGCACACACAGACACCACACACATACACTCCTGGGATCAGACTGAAGGATGACTTAGTGTCATTTTTTTTATTAGCTAGAGGCCCATGGCCCACATATCCTACATTAGCCTAAGAATGCTGATGATACTGCAAAACTCCTGGAACATGATCTGTTCCCCTCACATCTGGATCTTGAGTCATCATGAAGGATCATATAACTCCCACCAGAATGCAAATAGTATTATAGCTAAGTGGATGCAAGAGAGAGCTTGCTGCTTCAGGAAAAAACACGTCCTAAGGGACACAAAATGTGTACTAAAAGTTTATTTTCAGGTAACATTATGTATCCAACTAGTAACAATTATCTTCAGCTTGGGCATGGGATGGTGACAAATTTGGTTACCTCGAGGATGTTTAAAACGTTGCAGTCATGGCTTTTTCAGTAACCCTGCTATGTGAAGCAGTTGCAAACTTTCCTAAGAGGGAAGACTTCAGAATAAGTGTATCATTTTATGCCTGGAGGAAGTGAGGAAAGTTTGATATAGTTTGTGAGTTGAAGAAAACATCCATGTGACGGAACAAAGCAAGCAGACAAATAAGGCTGTGCCAGTGATCAAGGAGTGGTTGTCTGAGAATCACTAGGAATTGGCTAGGGAAGGGAATGGGATCTAATAAGATTTCCCACATCTTGAGCAGACTCTGAGCGACATTTGAAATATCACTGTCAGCCACAAACTAAGAAAGCTTTACCTAGCGTTTGGGCTGGTCATTTCTGTAGTAAGAGAGAAGAAAGATAATTTATCTGCCCCCTGATCACCCTTCCCCAGCCTCTCAAGGTCAGGTGTGTTCATGCATAAATTGTTGCTTTGGAAAATAACTAATATTTTTTTCTTTATCCTGTAGCAATAAATTCTATGGAAATCCCAGAGAAATGCTTCGGCCTCCAATGACGACTTCTGAAGAGCAATAACAACAACTGCAGTAGGAAAAGGAGATTCGTAGAAAAAGGAGGATAACTAGAGCAATATTCCTTGCTCCCAGAGAAATAGAATCATAAAATCCCCAGGAAATGATATTGTGTTATCCCAGCAGCAAAAGGATCTAAAATCATTCACATTGGGTTCATCCAGTCATACCCATTCCATGAATTACATATCTCCATCCATTCACCCTGGTGAAGATTAGAGTGAATAGAGGAAGCGAGTTTTGACATGCAGAAACGCTAAAGTCCTTAGACCTCAGGTAAAAGTATGATACTCTATAGACTTAAAAAAAGGAAATCTATGAACTAAAATGGAAAGATCTCCAAGATGGGTTCAGTGAAAAGAATAATATGCAAAACAGTAGGTATACTATGTTCTGTTTGTGTTAAATGAAATTCCTTATATTTAAATATAGAAATACAAGGATTCTGAATTACCAGATGAATTGTCTAGTTTTATTTCCCCTGTCTGACACCCAGGTGCCTATGAATTTCACTCAGCAGAAAGTCCTTGCAGAGTAAGGCAGTGTTCCATTTTTTTAAGAGTTCACATAGCCAAGGATAGGTGAAACACACCACCCTATCAAATTGTTGCAGGTGAAATAGTTGCAGATACTCTGTGAGAGAGTCATCCCATTGTTCAGTGGTATTTGCTCTCCATGAGTGGTAGTAATTTAAACCACCAAATGCCATACTGAGAGGCCTAGGGCAGTGGCAGGCATAAGTAAGCTCCCACTGATAAATTTTACTAGGTTGGGAAGTTTCAGTGCCTGAAAGATGTTTTCAATAGCTCAATGTGCATTTTCTACTCCAGAAAGAACATGGAGGCTCCATATCCCACAAATATGTCTATGGCAATCAGCTTCCATTTCTGTCCCCTTGATTGGGTCAGGAATATCTGCCAGATGCAAGTTGATCCGTGTACATGTGGTGTTTGCCTAGTCTGTTTAAAGTTAATACATTTTGTAGCCGCTAGATGAGAGCAGAAGCCCCAGAGTGAGAATTAGAAGGTCTTACTTTTCAACATCAGAGTTGGCCCTGCCAGTGAGAGAAACATTCTGACCTCAGAAATTAAGCAACTTGTGGAGTTTGGGCCCCAGAGCCTTTACCACTGAAGAATTTGAAGTCCGTTCTGTGGAGTTAGCTCATTGCTAGGATGACTGGAAGAGCAATAGGTATGTCTCCCCTTCGTTATTAAGATTCCCTATTCTTAATAAATTCTTATTTATATCCCTCGCTCACTTTTCTCTTGGTTTTCCTATCTTATTGAGAAGTATCATGCCAATACTAGAGACTTACTGTCTGGGTTCAAATCTACCACTTAACAAATGGTGGACTTTTGACAACATCCTTAATTCTCTGTGTCTCAGTTCTTGATTTGAAAGAGACCACTTAAGCCCAGTAGTTTGAGGCTGCAGTGAGCTAAGATCAGGCCACTTCAGTCCAGCCTTGGTGACAGAGCAAGACACTGTCTCTGAAAAGGTAAGATAATATAAGGTAAAAGAAAGAAAGACCCAAAATGATACTTGGCACCTCATGGGGTTGTTTTGAAGATTAAATAAATTAATTTTTTAGCATACCCAAATGTTCTGCACCAAAGTCAACCACATTTGTTCATCGAACAAATGAACTAACTTTCTTGTTTATTTCTTGTTGATTTATAAAAATTATTCTATATACCAGATATGAACCCTTCTAGATTATTCACGTACATATATCTACCATTCTCTTGCTAATTTATTACATTGGTCTACTATTCATTACAAATATAATTATTTTTATTATTGATGCCATAATATATGCACTAATATATTGGGGAAGCGAGCAAGTTTCACCAGTTTGCTTTATTTTTTTCAAAAATAATCTTCACTATTGGTAAATAATTTCCTTCAAATTATAGACTGAATTTATTAAGAAACCCCCAAAATCTTGCTGACTTTTTGTACTGTTTGCTGTTCTTTAATGTCTAAACATTTGCAGAATTGACATCTTTACAGTGAGTTGCCCCATCCATGGTTATATATAGAGTTGACTGAGAATTTTATATGGTTAACTTCTAGGACTTCATGATGTACAAACTTAATTTTAATTTAGGTTTACTTTAAAATGTACTTTATCTATATAAGAGTTCCTCGTTAATTTAGATTTTCAAATTTTATATTCTGTATCCTTCAAATCTAAAAGTAAAGGAAAGCTGTTGTTCTGTGGGGCAATGGAATTGCAGTTTTTCACTAACACGCAGCACATTTTACTTTTTCTTCTTTCTGCTTTTGAGTGGTCGGTCAAACAACATTTGTCACCACACACATCGACTTACAACCTCTTTGCAACATTTATATAAAGCTGACTGAGAATTTTGATAATCCAAGATTCTCTTGAGATTCTGTTTTCATGTACAATAATATATTACTCATGCAAATAACTTCAAGTTTTAATGGAAACTTGGCTGTTTGGGAAAATGTAGTTGAATTGAATTGCACACTTAGTGTGCAATTCAAAAAGATAAAACACGTTCAAAGGTGCCTTACAAGTGAGGGAGGGGCATAATCACTGATGCATTTTCATCAGCAGAATCTAGTATAATGCTTAATGTGCATTGATTGGGGTTTGAGAAAAGTTGATTATGAGAAATGCTCAAAGAGATGGCATTTAAACTGAGATTTGACAGAGTGCTTAGTGATACTTCTGTCATTTTAAGAAATCTGAACATTCTTTTGAAGTTTAATGTCCCAACATGAAAAACTGACTTATAACACTAGAAAATCTCTATGTGCAAGTTGCATGCATGACTATATAAAGTATAATCATTGGTAATTGGCCCCTGTTGGTTTCTCACATAATGAAGTCATGGAAATTATTTCAAAGTTAGGGAACATGGACCTGAATGTTAACAGAGTGTTATTAATGTGACTTATTGTTACTAAGCTAAGGATTTGCTTTATTCTGATGATAGCTATTCTCTAACACTTACTACATGCAAAGTGCCATACAGAGAGAAAAGAAAATGATGATGAATACAACATGAGCCATGTGTGAATGAGGTTTCCACAGTAGTGCGGCAAATATATAAACCAACACCAATAAAAATGAATGTTGTTTGTTGATATCAATTGGATAAGAATCTAGTGGAAAGACCCAATTTTGTCAGAAAAGGAGTGAGGAGTGAGTGAATGAATTCCTTTTAGAAGATAGGAAGCAGAAAATAATGGGGCAGACATTGATTTTATTCATTTTGCTTTTAAAATTACTTTTACTTCTTAAAAAATGATGTGCTTGTGTGTAAAAACTAAGAAATATCTGAAAAAAATAAATAATACATATAATGTAGACATTCTGCTTTGTTTACTTCTAATCATTAAGTTACATATTTACTATGTAGAGATGCAATTAGATGTAATCTTTGTTTAAACTTTCTACTATTTCCCAAACATTGTTCTGTGCATAAAATATCTAGTGATCAGAAAATAGCCTAGAGAATTTGGAATATTCTTATTCCTGGTAAAATATTTATCTCTATCTAACTGTAGAAAGTCTGTTTACTATAGGAAAAACAAAGAGGACTTTTATGTGTTTTGTTTTTAACAAGAATTTTCTCTCACTTCTGTGCCTCATTCAAAAATTGTACAATATTGATTATAGAGCTCTTATGTAATCCTTAGGATTGCTTTATTCCGTTGAAAAACCATGTTTTAGTTTGTAGTTGTTATGGCACTGCAGGAGTCTTCATGGATGCAATTATCCATGCATTGTTACAGAGCAAATGCCGCAAGGGGGAAAATAATTACATAAAACAACTGAAGCAGATGGATATTTGAAAATAAAACACTTAAGATATATGTAGTTTTTGTGGTTAACAACTGTTCACCAGAAGAAAAAAAAAAAAAAAATATATATATATATATACACACACACATATGGCCTAAGGTGGCATTGTTTTCAATTCTCATTTACATTTCTTTGGTTACTTTCAAAGGAAAGAGCCAACAAATATTTTCCCGTTGCTGTAGTGGTTGGGGGAAAACATAGTTTAGTATTTCCTTGGGCAATGCCAGATGACAGGACAGAGTCAACCCCCAGGAGTTTATGGGAAATTTACCAGTTACAGACAAATAGTAAATACCACATTTGAGATACTGTGACTTCCAAGATCTAAAATCAGAGCAGAAATTGGCCATGACCTTACAAGGTTCCCTACTGTCTGAAACAAATGAGGAGAGAAAATAAAGCAGGCAGGTGGAGAGGACAAGAACAAGGCTTCATTCCCTCAAAGCCATTACAAAGTTGAGCTACAGGACTCCAAAGAGGTCAAGAGCAGTATTTGGGTATTGTCAGGATTTCAAGAGCAAAGACACCTTTCACTTTCATATCTTTTCTCCAGTGCTGAGAGTCTCATTATATGTGACCTCACTGATCACGAGTGGAAATGAGCTGACAATGCTTTGTACAGTATTGACTTTGTGAATGCTGTTTTTATTAGTAGTGTCATAGTGTTACTGTGATATTGTTTAATTATTATTTGGAAAGATCAACTTAAGTGCAAAGGTTGAAGTACATGTTTGCAATCTGGAGTCAGTTTGACACCCCTCTGTCTTTTCTGTGACTAACCTCTCTATCATTTTCCTTCACTATAAAACAGAAGTAAAAGGTATTGACCTCGCTCAGAGGGAAGTGAAGGTCCACGTACAGTGTGTAACCCATAGAAAGCATGTAATAGTAATGTAAATGGATATCAGTATTGTATGTGGATATCAGTATTATTACATAATTTTATTATATATTTGACCTTTTATACGTAGCTACTGATTTCAGGTTGATGAATATATTATAATATTATAATCTCCCAAACATTGTTCTGTGTGTACAATATCAAGTGATCAGAAAATAGCTTAGACAATTTGGAAATATTCTTCTTCCTGATAAAATATTTATCTCTGCCTATCTAGGCATAAAATACTATCTAGGTATTTTATGCCTAGATAGTCTGTTTACTATAGGAAGAACAAAAATTTCCATGTATATTTGTTTTTAACAATTATATATATTATAATGTTATATAATATTATATATATATATAATATAATATTTTATAATATAAAATATTATAATGTGTATATTATATCACATATATATGTATAATACATAATACATTATATAATGTAATATATAATATATTAAAATATGTTATAATTTAATATATTTAAATATATTAAATATATTATAATACATATATAATTATATGTGTATTATATCATAATATATTATAATACATTATACTATAATACATACTATAATGATATGTATTATTTGTATTATAATTATAATCTGTGCTATATAATATATTATATATTATTATATAATAATACTGATATCCATGATGTGTCAGTATTATGACTGCAAAATTCTACATTTTAGAAGATAAGGACATCAGAATGAATTTTTTGCAAAAAAATCATTATTTGAGTCTGAAATATAATTCCTCTTCTCTGTTGTTGGGTCTTCAAAAATAAGATAAATTTATCTTTTAAGTTATTCCTTGTGTTAGTGCCATCTTTAAAATATAAGCTTTCAGAACTCACTGATTTTGGCTGACTCCTTTAGTCTTTTGGGACCTCCCGATATTTCTGGTTTGTTTCTGGCATCCTAGTACATACAGTGAAGATCTGTAGACTCTGAACAACTCAAAGTTTACCGGTCAAAAGTCTTCTTAAAAGCTCTAAGTTTTCTTGAAACAGTGCCTGACACAAATTGCTTGATAAAAAATGCTTCTTTTGGATTAATAAATGAATGGATGTTGAATCCTGCTCATGTATTACTGTGTATAGAGATAAGAAGCGTGATGTTTATCCATCCCTCTAGGTATTTTATGCTTTATTTATTGATAGTTTTATCACTAAAAGTAAAAAAAAAAACAAAAACAAAAAAAAAACTTCAGTCTTTTTATGTAAATAAAACATTTTTGCTAATTGTAATATAATGATACATTGAAAACTAAATAAATATCACAATATTCAAGATGTTCTCAGCCATATGACTCAGTGACATCTACATAATTCACCAGACTGGATATTTCTTTCAGAATTTAGTGCTAAGGAAAACTTTGTTTAATTAGAACTCATTTCCTCCCTTTACAAGAAAGGAGTATTTAATGTATCACTTTTCTTTCTCTCAGTGGATAGGAAGCTCTGAAGAAAGTTTTATACTTAAACCATAGTGACATTTTAAGAAATAGGCTTTTTTTCTTTGTCTTTCATCATTTCTTTATTTCCTTCTCTTTCTTTTTCAGTGTTTTCAAACCGATTTTTTTTCTTACATTATTGTCTACAAGAAAGTCACTAGATGTTCTTTAGGGGAGAAAAGAATATTCGTGTGGAAACACTGACTAGATTAAACCTCAAAATATTGTTTGACTGCCGTGCATTTCTCAGAATGCAGTATGTTATATATTTTTAAATTTCTAGGAGAAAGAATTATGTCAAATTAACTTTAGAGCTTATTTAATTGAAGAATCTTTTGCCAGGAATATGCACAACAAGATTCAGGACATGATATTTGGTAATATCTGTAGAAGGTAGACAAATTTATTTTTAAAGTTACACACAAATGTACACAAATACATGCATGCAAGATGCAATAAGACACACTGGAAAGTTATAGTCTTATTTGACCTTTTATACATAGCTACTGATTTCAGGTTGATGAATATTTATATCGCTGCTATGCATTTACATATGTATGGGCAAAAATCGTTTTCTATTAAATTAGTTGTTTTAACATAATTAGTATCATACACTATGCATATTGGGTGATTGGCTTCTTTTGTAATTAACAATATGCTTATTATCTATCCATAGCACCCCTTGTGGATCAACTTTCTTCTTTTTATTGTTACATAGTGTTATGTGGTGTATATGTATCCCAATATTTTTAACACACTGATTTGTGAATATATGATTACATCTAATTTCATCCTCTGTAAACAAGCTACAGTACGTACCCTTGTCCATTGCCTGTGTCATGGATAGGTATCCAGAGAAGCTGAATGGTTCATTACTCAGTTTCTTACTGTGGTTAAAAACAACTCTGCGAAACATGTTGGAAATATTTCAAGACAGTGAAAGGTCACTCTTCAAAAAAGCTGCATTAATATACATTCCAACCACCAGAAGAAAGGGATATGGGCGGGATCAGGGAAGTGCTGGGTAGAGAAGGGAGAGTCCCTGGCTAGGGCTTCACCCCCAGGCCCGTGCCCACAGACCTAGGTAAGGACAGGCATTTCTGTTTTCATGGCCAAATGTTGCATTTTTCCAAGACTACCCTGGCCTACCACGCCCCCATCCTGTGCCTAGAAAAACCCTGAGACCCTAGTGGTCCAGCTGCAGAGACACAAGCGGCTGGACATCAAGAGGAGCACACAAGAGGAAGAACACACATGTGGCTGAACGTCAAGAACACACAGGCAGACACCAGCAGACGCAGTCTATGGCAGAACCATGTGGACAGGAATCTGGTCTGCGCGGCTGGAGAATCTGGCCACGGAGCAGCCCAACTCCAGGGGAAATGTGCCTTCCTACTCCATCCCATTTGTGGCTCCCCATCCATGTCCTGAGAACTTCTACCACTCAGTAAAACCTTGCACTCATTCTCCAAACCCACGTGTGACTCCTATTTTTCTGGTACACTAAGGCAGGAACCCCAGAATACAGAAAGCCCTCTCTCATGATAAGGTCTAACTGAGCCTATTAACACAAGCCACCTGTAGATGGCTAAACTAAAAGAGCACCCAGTAACACATATCCACTGGGGCTTCAGGAGCTGTAAACACTCAACCCTAGACACTGTCACGGGTCGGAGCCACACAGCCTGCCTGTCTGCTTGCTCACCCTACAGGTTTGAGCAGCAGAACACTAAGAAGTGAGCCACACCCCATTACCCACCCTGCAAGGGGGACAGGGAACATTTCCCATTCCTCACTCTGTCTTGAGCTCCACATACCCTCCACCCATTTTAACTTCTGCCATTCTGATCAATGAAAAAATTACATATTATTTATTTATTGTTTATCATTACTTCGTTTTAGAGAGACATAAGATTTGAGTTAGTCAAGCTCTTGGTCCATTGTACATTGATCCAGGAAAGGTCTCTTTCTTCTTTCATTTGACTTCACTGTTAGTTTTTCCATTATCCCCCTTCATCACTCCCATTTTGCTTCCGTCTACGTCCTCTCCCCTCCAAAATAAATGTATGTTAATATGTCTTTGAATTTGTAACTATCTCTGAAAAAATTATTGTTGCTTTAGTATGTGGATTCTTTATACAAATACATTATTACAGAACATAGCTATACTTTTGAAGTATTGCATTTTAAGATCTATTATTGTTACTTTATGTACACCTGGTTGGATACTACTCACGGCTGCATAGCACACAAGGTTAAGCCACCACCACGTTTTGTTTGCCCATTAACCACCGAGGCTGCCTCAAGTGCTGTGCTTTTGCAAACACAGTGTGATGAATAGAGTTGTATATATCCCCTTGTGGGCTTACATATGAGCTTATTGGGGATATATCCACAGGCAAAGAATTGCTGTGTCACACTACATACACATAATTATTTTTGCTATGCATTATCCAGTTTCTTCTCAGAGAGCCATAATAGTTTGCATTACAGTGGCAATTCTCAATACTCGTTCTCCCACATCCTTCTTAAGACAAAAGGCTTAAGAAGACTGACATTTGAAATTTTGCCTTATGATAAGTGGAAGGCATAGTTCATTGTCTTAACCTAATTTTCTGTGATTACTAGTGAATATGCACATCTATTCATTTATTTCTTTGCCATTTGGATTTATTTTATAGAATGATTTAAAATCTTTGTAATATTTTTAATTGGGTTTGCAGCCCTTTACTTGCAGCTAAGCAGCACTTTCTTATGTAGCCTAGGTAATATTCTTTATAAGTGTTTTATGTTATGAATGTGTCTTTAATCTGTCAGTTTTTGGGTATTTTGTTGGTGTTTTTGGAACCTAAAAAAAATCCAAGTTTAATTTTTTCGAAGTCTACATTTTAAAGTTACATGTTCTACACTTGGATGTTTGTGTAAGTACCATTCCCTCACTTCCTTGAAGAAGTCACAAAAATGCTCTTTTGCATACTTTTTTTGATTATTCAATATAGAACCTTTCTCCTTTGCATTTTTAATCATCTTTACTTGGGTGAGAGGTAGGAAGTCAAGTTTATTTTGTTTCTTATAGTAAAATGGTTTTCCCCGTATTATGGACTGAGTGATACATTTTTATTTATAGGTTTATGGTATACCTCTATCACATTCTAGCTTGTCATACATACATGGATCTATTTCTAAGTTCACTTTTCTCTTCCATAGTTTATTTTTTGTTCCTTACCTATACTCCAGTTTTAACTAAATCCTGTCTCCTTCATGTTTTTGCTATCAGTATGATCCATTGGACAAATACTGGGAAAACAATCACAGAATTTTTTAAATTGGATACTAAAACTTAGAAACAAAGGTTGGTTTGATAAAAGGCCAGTCTTACTCATAAACATTGATTTAACAATCCTGAACATTTAGCAATGTATAAAAAAGCTAAACTTCATTATCAAATTACATTTGTTTTAAAATACAAAGTTGATTTCACATAAAATATACTATGTGATTCAGTAGATGAATAGTCTATGTAGAAACACAGTGGATAACAGCCATCATGGAAGACAACGTACGTTTTGCTTTCTTTTCCCCCTTGATACTGATCACTCTGCATTAATTTACTTTCTTGTTTCAGTGTTATCTGCACGACTTCATAACATTGAAATATCCTGTGATTTATTCCCTGGGAAACTTTTAAACTTATAGTCAATGTTTTCATGAAAGCATTGAGTATCATAGTTTTAAAGTAATCTGTAAGTTCAAGATTTCCAAATGAATGTCTCCAACCTAGAGCCCTGCCTTGTACTCCAAGCTTATCTATCCAACTACTGACGTAACATCTTCACTGCGATATAAAATAGAGTTCTCAGGAGAGATCCAAGATGGCTGATCGCTAACAGCTCGGGATTGTAGCTCCCAGTGAAAGCTCAGAAAACGTGAGGACGCCACATTTTCAGAGGAATTTTCGTCGCCCACGGACCAGAAGATTTCCAGTGGAGGAGCCCCGCGGGTCGCCAGCGCGACTTCTGTGGCCGGTGCAGCGGTTTTGCCGTCGCCTCGGCGCGGCAGCTCTTCGTGGGCAGTGAGCGGGACTGGTTCCCCTATTGACTGGTGTTTGGAGCTCCGGGAAGGCAGAGCCGCTTGTGGACTCAAGAAGGAAGCCAGACCGGAGATTCCCAGGCAGAAGAGCACCATCAGTCTTACTGCTGTTGTTTTGGCCGGCGCAGTGGGTTGCTCGGATTCCAGCACTGGGAATCAATAAATTGGACATCCTCTCAGGAACTTAATCAGAAAGGCGCTAATTGTAAAGATATCAGATGGATAAAATCACAATAAAGGGAAAAAAACAGCCTAAAAAGGCCGAGAAAACTGAAAGTCAGAACCCCTCTCCCTCGACAGGGGATAGTAATTCCTCATCAGCAACGGAACAAGCCCTAATGGAAGAGGACTGTGTTCCAGTATCTGAAGGAGGCTTTAGAAGGTGGATGGTAAAAAACCTCTGGGAATTGAAACAAATTGTTCTAAACCAATGCAAAGAAACTAAGAACTTTGAAAAAAGGTTAGACGAAATGTTAAAAAGAATGGACAATATAGAAAGGAATATAAATGAACTAATGGAGTTGAAAAATACAACACAAGAACTTAGTGAAATATGCACAAGTTTGAATAGCCGAATTGATCAAGCAGAAGAAAGGATATCAGAGGTCGAAGACCGACTTAATGAAATGGAACGAGAAGACAAGAATAGAGAAAAAAGGATAAAAAGGAATGAGCAAAGTCTCCAAGAATTATGGGACTATGTGAAAAGACCTAATCTACGTTTGATAGGTGTACCTGAATGTGATGGAGAGAATGAATCCCAGCTGGAAAATATTCTTCAGGATATTATCCAGGAGAATTTTCCCAATCTAGCAAAGCAGGATACCATTCAACCTCAAGTAATACAGAGAACACCACAAAGATATTCCTTAAGAAGAGCAAACCCAAGACACATAATCATTAGATTCACCAGGGTTGAAACAAAGGAGAAAATACTAAGGGCAGCCAGAGAGAAAGGTCAGGTTACCCACAAAGGGAAACCTATTAGACTTACAGCAGATCTCTCAGTAGAAACCCTACAAGCCAGAAGAGAGTGGGGGCCGATATTTAACATCCTCAAAGAACAGAAATTTCAGCCCAGAATTTCATATCCTGCCAAACTAAGCTTCACAATTGAAGGAAAAATAAAATCTTTTATGAACAAGCAAGTACTCAGAGATTTTATTACCACCAGGCCTGCTTTACAAAAACTTCTGAAAGAAGCATTACACACAGAAAGGAACAACCAGTATTCACCTTTCTAAAAATATACCAAAAAGTAAAGAACATCAACAGAAAGAAGAATTTACATCAACAAATGGATAAAATAGCCAGTTAACATCAAATGGCAGTAATCTTAAATTGAAATCGACTACATTTTCTAATAAAAGATATAGCCAAAATCTAATGGTATACTATATCCAGACCTATTTCATATCCAAAGATATACATAGACTAAAAACAAAGGGTTGGAGAAAGATTTACCAATCAAATAGAGAAAAAAACAAATAAACAAAAAGGAGTTGCAATTCATGCATTTGATAAAACAGATTTCAAATCAACAAAGGTAGAGTGGTATAAGGATCAATGCATCCTAACACCCAGATACTTAAGACCCATAAAGAGATTCAGACTCAATGAAACAGAAAATTAATAAGGATATCCAGAATCTGAACTCAAATCAGTAACAAGTAAACTTAATAAGCAAACTCTCCACTTTAGATAAATAAAATATACATTCTCCATTTTAAATACATAAAATAATGATCGGCCATTATTAATAGTCATTTATAGAATAAAGCAATATTTTTGTTCTCTCTCCCTCTTTTTCTTCCTCTCTTTTCCTTTCAAAAAAAAAAAAAGACCCTCTATATCCTCTCTTTCTCTTAAAAAAAAAAAGAATTTGTAGACAGTGTGGCGATTCCTCAGGGACCTAGAAATAGAAATTCCATTTGACCCAGCAATCCCATTACTGGGTATCTATCCAAAGGATTATAAATCGTTCTACTATAAGGACACATGCACACGAATGTTCATTGCAGCACTGTTTACAATAGCAAAGACCTGGAACCAACCCAAATGCCCAACGATGATAGACTGGACTGGGAAAATGTGGCACATATACACCATGGAATATTATGCAGCAATCAAAAATGATGAGTTTGTGTCCTTTGTAGGGACATGGATGAATCTGGAGAACATCATTCTCAGCAAACTGACACAAGAACAGAAAAAGAAATACCGCATATACTCGCTCATAGGTGGGTGAGAAAAATGAGAACATGTGGACACAGAGAGGCGGTCTACTATACACTGGGGACTGTTGGGGGGAATGGGGGAGGGACAGCAGGGGGGGGCTGGGGGGGATAGCCTGGGGATGAATACCAAGTGTGGGTGAAGGGGAGGAAAGCAGCAAAGCACACTGCCATGTGTGTACCTATGCAACTATCTTGCTCGTTCTGCACATGTACCCCCAAACCTATAATGCAATAAAAAAAAAAATTTAAAAATAAATAAATAAATAAATAAATAAATAAATAAATAAATAAAGAATTTGTCATCCCAATGCCGTTCAAGAAGCTGGGGTTGCAGGCCTCCAATCCAGCAGGTCCAACTAACTTTTTATTTTAATTTTTCTTTACCTCCAATCTATCTTTGTTTGATTTCCACAAACAGTCAATACAAAAACAAACAAACAAACAAAAAAAAAAAAAAAAAAAAAGAAAATCTCTCTTTTCTGCAATTCCATGATACCAAGGTTTACTGGCTCCCCTCCCATCTCTCTCCTTCTTCCTTTCCCTCTCCCTCTTGGATTTTCCCTTCTCTATCTGCTTTTAATATTGGGATTTTCCAAAAAAAAAAAAAAAAAAAATAGAGTTCTCAAATTAAACTTAAAGCAAATCCCCAATATGCAACCCTCTAAAACCTGTACTTTCTACCGTTTTTCTAACCTCTGCAGTCGTCAACTTCCCCAAAGGTGTTATTTTAGGGCATAGATATCTAAAATTACAACGCTAGGTCATGGGATCATTGCCTGTCTGTTTTAATAACAAATTAACAAACTGTTTTTCAGAGTGGCTTTACCACTTTACATTCTCACTAGCAATATGTAAATAATCCAATTTCTTTGTCTTTTTCTTTTTTTTTATTGCGTTTTAGGTTTTGGGGTACATGTGTAGAACATGCAAGATAGTTGCATAGGTGCACACATGGCAGTGTGTTTTGCTGCCTTCCGCCCCTTCACCCACATTTGGCATTTCTCCCCATGCTATCCCTCCCCTGCTCCCCCCGCCGCTGTCCCTCCCCATTCCCCCCAGTAGACCCCAGTGTGTTTCCATATATCCTTACCAGCATTTGGTAAAGTCACTATATGTTTTATTTTCATCATTCTGGTAAGTTTGTAGTAATATCTTATTACGATCTTTCATTGCATTTCTGTGATGGCTAATGAGGTTGAACATGTTTTATGTGCTATGTGCCATCTTAAATCATCTTTGGTGACATATCTGTTCATGGTTTTTGCTCACTTTTTAATTTAATTATTTGGATTTTTGTTGTTGAGTTTTGAGAATTCTTATCTTTTCTAAACACTAGTCTTCTTTACATATATGCCTCGGAAATATCCTCTTCCAATTTGTAGTCTTTTTTTTTTCCTTCAGTTTTGTATGAGCACATTCACAGAGCAAGAGTTTTCCATTTTGAAGAGGCCCAATTTATCAGTTTGTCCTGTCTGTGAGTCATGCTTTCAGAGTCACATCTCAAAACACTGTCAGCTCTAAATCCTGAAGATTTTTTTCCTAATTTTTTGTGAACATTCTCCTGAGTCCTTGCATGATTGAAAATTTTACATACTTTACCTTCACATTTAAATGAAGAATATAAATACTGAGGTGTGAAAGTTTGCTTTCCCTCATAATTTTAAATATATTACTGCATTATCTTGTTACATGAAGTTTTAACATTGAGAAGTACAATGGCTCTGTTCCCCTTGTTAATTTTCTTAAACATATGACACTGTCATTAGAGAATGCTCTAAAATTATGAGCACTTTCTAATTTATAGATTTTTCTTTTGGCCCAAAGTTAGTGTACAAGATTTCAAATGTGTCATGTGTTTTCAAAAACAATTGTTTCCTAGCTACTAGCTATACAACTCATATGTATCAGTTATAACATCTAAATATGTTACCTTTTGTCTGTTTTTATCATAGAATTCTTTTGGAAAAGGTGATCACCTCTCTCCCATGAGTATGAAATATCCAATTATTCTTTGAACTTCTATCAGTATTTTTCTGCATATAATTGATATTTCCTAAGGTACATCCACATGGATTTAAGAATGCTAGATATGTTTCTGTACTTTTATCCTTGCTAAAATGACATAAAATATTTGTTCTATTAATGTAATCCCTTCTGGGTTAAAACATCTAATATTTGATAATAAAATATGTACTTTTTGTTAGAACTCCTCATCCCCACTGTTTTAACTCTTGATTTTAAACACATCATTTTAACATGTTGTTTTATATAAGGCTATTAATACACAGCTAGGTTTTATCCCTCCATCAAAAAGTATACAGAAATATATTTTTAAAAATAATTTCAACATTTATCTTAGATTCATGGGGTAAAGGTTCCGGTTTTTCATGTGGTTATATTTTGTGACATTAAGGTTTGGGGTATGATGGACCAGCCAGTCACCAAGGTAATGAAAGTAAAATCCAAGAGGTGGCTTTTCACCCCTTGCCCCCCTCCCTTTCTCCCCTGTAGTAGTAAACAGTGATTATTGCCCCCATTTTTACATTTATGAATAGCCAATGCTTAGCGCCCACTTATAAATGAGAACATACAGTATTTGGTTTTCCACTTCTGCGTTAATTCACCTAGGATAAAGACTTCCGGCTGCATCCATGTTGCTACAAAAGACATGATTTCATTCTTTTTTATGGCTAAATAGTATTCTATGGTGTATAAGCACCACATTTTCTTTACCTCATCCATGTTGATGGGGGTATTGAGTTTGATTCCCCATCGTTGCTATGATGAATGTAAAAGTGTATGTGTCTCTTTGGTAGAATGATTTATTTTCCTCTGGCTACATAAGTAGTAATGAGACTATTAGGTCAGATGAGAGTTTTGTTTTAAGTTCTTTGAGAAACCTCCAAGCCACTTCCACACCAGCTGAACTAATTTACATTCCCACCAACAGTGTAAGGATTCCTTCTGCTCTGTAGCCTTGCCAGCGTCTCTTGGTTTTTGACTTTAATTCTGACTAGCATGAAATGGCATTTCACTATGGTTTCGATTTACATTTGTCTGTAAATAAGTGATGTTAAGCATTTTTTTTCATATGTTTAGTGGTCATTTGTATGTCTTCCTTTGAGAACTGCCTGTTCATATCTTTTGCTTATTTTGTAATGAGGTTATTTTTTATTTGCTTATTGAATTGTTTAAGTTCCTTTCAGATTTTGGATATTAGATTTTTGTCAGATACACACTTTGCGAATACAGTCTCCCATTCTGTAAATAGTTAGTTTACTCTGTAGATAGTTCCTTTTGCTGTGCAGAAGCTCTTCAGTTTAATTAGGTCCCACTTGCTAATTTATTTTTATATTACAATTGCTTTCGAGGACTTAGAGATAAATTTTTTTCCAAGGCCAATGTACAGAATGCTATTGTGTAGGTTTTCTCCCAGGATTCTAATAATTTGAGATCTTATATTTTAAATTTTTAACTTGTATTGCATTAATTCTTATATAAAGTGAAAAACAGGGGTACAGTTTAATTCTTCTGCGTATGACTACCCAGCTACCCCAGCACTATTTATTGAACAGGCAGTCTTTCTCACTGCTTATTTTTGTCTTCTTTGTTGGAGATCAGATGGCAGTAGGTGTGCAGTTTCATTTCTGGGTTCTCTTTTCTGTTCCCTTGCTTCATGTATCTGTTTTTGTACCAATATCATGCTGTTTTGGTTACTGTAGCCTTATAGTATAGTTTGAAGTCGGGTAATGTGATGCATTCAACTTTGTAGTTTTTGCTTAGAAATGCTTTGGCTGTTTAAAGTCTTTTTTGGTTCCATATGAATTTTTACATAGTTATTTTTAATTATGTGAAAAATGGCAATGGTGGTTTAGTAGGAATAACATGAAATCTATAGATTGCTTTGGACAGTTTAGACATTGTAAAGATACTTATTCCAATAGTGAGCAAGGAATGTTTTCCATTTATTTGTGTCATCTGATTACTTTCAGTAGTGCTTTACAGTTCTCCTTGTAGAGATCCTTCACTTTGTTGGTTGGATGTACTAATCGTTATTTGTGTGTGGTGTGGCTAGTATAAATGGGATTGCAGTTTTTGTTTCTGAATCTAAGATTGAATGTTATTGAGATGTAGAAATGCTACTGATTTTTTATATTGATTTTGTACCCTGAAACTTTATTGAAGTCATTAATCAATTCTAGGAGTCTTTTGGCAGAGTATTTGTGGGTTTTGTAGGTGTAGGCATATAGTATCCTATCGTCTATGGAGAGAGATAATTTAACTTCTTCTTGTCCTACTCTAATGGCTTTTATTTCTTTCTCTTGCCTGATTGGTCTGGCCAGGACTTCCAGTATTATGTTGAATAGGAGTGATGAGAGTCGGCATACTTGTCTTCTTTCTGTTTTTAAGGGTAATAACTCCAGCTTTTGCTCATTCAATATAATATTGGCTGTGGGTTTGTCATATTGATGGCTCTTATTATTTCGAAGTGTGTTCCTTTAATGCCTAGTTTGTTAAGGGTTTTGATCATGAAAATATATTGGATTTTGTTAAAAGCTTTTTCTGCATCTATTGAGATGATCACATTGTTTTAGGTTTTAATTCTGTTTATGTGGTGAATAACATTTATTAATTTGCTTATGTTGAATCAATCTTTTATTGTAGGAATGAACCCTTCTTGATCACGCTGAATTAAATTTTTGATGTGCTGTTGAATTCAATTTGCTAATACTTTGTTGAGGAATTTTGTATAAATTTTCATCAGCTATGTTGTTCTATAGTTTTCTTTTTTTCATTGTGTCCTTATTAGGTTATAGTATACCAGTGAGGCTGGCTTTGTGGAAAGACTTGGAGAGGAATTTCTCCTCCTCAAAATTTTAGAAGACTTTCAGTGGAATTGGCACCATTTCTTTGTACATATGGTAGAATTCTCCTGTGGATCCAGCTAGTTTTGGACTTGTTTTGGTTTGAAGTTTTTTTGTTTTTTGTTTGTTTGTTTGTTTTCTGATTAAATTTTAGAACTCTTTATTAGTCTGTTCAGAGCTTTGAATTTTTTCCTGGTTCAATATTAGGAGGTTGCCCGTTTCCAGGATTTTATCCATTTCTTCTGGATTTTTTTAGTTGTGTGTGTAGCAGTGTTTATAAAACTCTTTGAGGATCTTTTGTATTTCTGCAGGATTGGTTGTAATGTTATCTTTTTCATTTCTGATTGTGCTTATTTCTATCTTCTCTCTTTTTTCTTCGTTAATCTAGCTAGTTGTCAATCAATCCTGTTTATCCTTTCAAATAAGTAGGTTTTGGTTTGATTAATTCTTTTTGTGAATTGTGGGGTCTCAATTTATTCTGTTCCACCCTAATTTGGTTTATTTATTTTCTTCTGATGGCTTTGGAGTTAGTTTTCTCTTGCTTTTCTAATTCCTCTAGGAATAATATTAGATAAATAAATTAAAATCTTTCTAATTTTTTGATGTTGGCATACAGATTTGTAAACATTCCTCTCAACACTGCTCTGGTTGCATCCCACAGATTTTGGTATGTTTGGAATCTGTTTTCATTTATTAAACAATATTTTTAAAACACAGGAATCTATAACATCGACATCATTTGTGACTTTTATGTTTGCATTGTTTCTTCTTTGTTTCATGAATGCATTATCTTTTTTTATCTCTTTAGTACATGTATTTTTTCAACTATTTTTGTGTTATTGTAGGTGATATCTCAAATAAATAATATTCTGATTCTTGTCTTTTTATGCCTCTCATTTATTGTGTTAATTTTCTTCAAATATTTGAAATAATATTTGTGTTTACTAGACAATCCCCATAATTCGGAGATCAGGGTGAACCTGAAAGAAGCTTGCCAACATGGTTTTCTAGACATTGGGGAAGTTCATTACCTCATGTTACCACCATCAAGGACTGAAGGGTCCTCCCACTTTTTCTCCATCCCAACTTCCACTGAAAGCCCGTCTGAAAACAATTCCTAGTGCTATGCACAAATTAAAAAGGGAGAAATAAGGGGGAAAGACCTCCAAGACTGCAGCTCCAAATTTAGTTTTGAAACAATGACCTCTATCTTTTTTTCTGACTACTAAACACTCACAAAATCATTCCCGTGTTTTTATAAAAATTTTATATAATGTGCGTTTTAGATGATTTTCTTCTACTTCAGTTTAATCACTGTTTTCAATTTTTAAAACAATTCTTAAAGTTTCTGCTTATTGATCTCATAATTTTTCAATATTTTAAGCATTTATAATGTATTTATATTATAAAAAAAAACAAAAGAATACTTTCAGCAGATGAGAGAGGTAGACACCTATTATTCTTTATTTAATCCTATCCTGGATACTGATTTGTATAAAAATTGATTATTTGCCTGTGATAATTCTATGGCCTCAACTTAGTTGCACAGCTTTAATGCAAGATTTCAAAGAGATTGTATGTGCATTTGTGTGTTTGTGGCCCACAAGAACCGGCTGTACTTAGCTCTCATTCTTCTAACATTCAGATTAGAAGGTCTATTTAATTATGCTTTGGCTCTGTAAATCTGTCATTACTAATAATTATGAGCATTCTACAGCTCTTTCTGAGACTCTATGTGCCTGCAGAGAAATATACGTTTTTGTTTACTTTGAGAATCATAACATATTAGCTCTAGAAGGAAATGTGAGGAATTATATTTAATTTTCTGGTGTGGAAAATGAATTTCAGTTGTGACATATAGGTTATTTGTGTTTAAAGGGGTAAGGCAGAACCAAGATTTCTTATCCTTCAGGTAGTTTCTTCTTCAGCTATACCAGACATATATCCAGTGGTTTGTACTTTTTCTCTTCATAAATTAAAGCAAACAAACAAACAAATCCAACAGCCTAGTTGATTCCATGTCTTAAAATGAAAAAAAAAAATTGCCTAAGACTTGTGGATCAGTTTAGATATAATCCATGAATCCATAAAGTGCTTCTGCTTATTTCTTAAGTGATAATTTCCAGATTAGGCTTCCTTTCTTTTCGTTTTTTCCTCTTCATTTTTTTGTTTCCTTGTTCCTTCTATTTTTGTCTATAAGACATTTAAATTAATTATCTATTTTGCTTTCCTTTTATTTATCAAATATATATTGAACTCTTGTTATATGCCAAGTGTTTTGTCAGGAATTTATGGATGAGTTGTGTGGAGAGGGGTGAATACGACTGAGTCATTTCTGCACTGTACTAATATTTTTAACTGAGCTTATGTAATTCATATGGAAACTATATACAAATATAAGTTATGGTTTATAATTTTATAATGTAAATAGTAAAATCTTTCTTTTTCACTGACGAAGCTTCTCTCCATTTTATTCTTGATCTCCTCATAATCAATGAAGTCACTAAAAGTTTGTTTGTTTTTCAGCCAGTACATGAGCCCTATTTCAGATTAGAATAAATTGCTTAAAATTTCAATTTTAGATCAATGTGAAGAATAGTACCTTTCGTTCTGTTGTTGATGATTTTAATTAAAGAAGATGAAAATATGCACCAATTTTCTACAGAGATTGTAAGTTTTTTAAAAAAATAAAAGCAGCTATTCAATGCTTAGACTATTTGAAACACGGAGATAAGAAAATTGGCTAAATTTCTTTTTCTGGCAGAAAAAAAAAATGGCAAACCAGATAAAAGCAAGTGAGAAGAATATTAGTACATATAATGAATACCATTACAGTAAAAATAATTCTGAAACAAAGCAAAGTTGTTTTTTTCTTTTTGGTTCCATTAATATTTAAAGTTTCAGCTTTTTTCTACTCTCCTATGAGACTTCAAAGACACTAATACTGTAAAAATATTTTTAATTATAATAAAAATGTGTTTATAAAAATATTGCCTGAGAACTCCTCCTTCATTTATTTCACTCCAGTTCCTTCCATTTCTTTGCCTATCTCTCCTTTTTTATTCAACAAAGAGGACCTTTATTTAAGGTGCTGGTGACATTAGAACAATAAAATGAAGTCTTGGGAACTATAGGCATGAAAATTATTCCTAATGAAACCCTGGAATAGAATAGAACACATAGATACGAATGGATGAAATGTACTCAGAGCAGCAGTTCTCCCTGTTCTTAGAGGACATAGCATTATTATACTATTATCTGAAAAGGGTTTAATTATATTCACATTATGTCCATCTGCCTTAAAACGCTTATCATACCAGACCATGCTGAGAAATCTACTTTCCAAACACTTAACCTACAAAATCCCTTGTGTAAATCTGCAAGTTTCAACAGCTTTATGGAATTCAACAATGCCTCTAGAGGCTTTCCTTTGATTTTCCTCTGTCCGCCTACATTGAGTAAACAGAAAGCCCATTGACTCTCAGTTATCTGGAAACCCATTTTCCATTTTATGATTTTTTTTTTTGCAGAAAGGCTTTTTAATTCCTTATGTTTCTGTGTGTGCATCTGGACTATTGCCTCTCACTTAGATATGTTAACACTGGTGCTGCTATCTAACCATTGTTTCTGAAGGGCGACCAGCTGCATTTCAAATCATGATAAGTCCAAAACACAAAACATACTAAAATAAAATAGCATTTTTAAGAGTGTTATTAATAACAGTAGAATTTATTTAACTAAAGTAAAATGGTACAAAACAGTTTTTTAAAAAAAGAGGATGGACACTGATGCTATTTGTGTAACATGAATAGTTTTTTCAACTTCAAGAATGCATTAGAAACAGAATGGGAAGTGCACTTCACATTAAAAAGTCCTTAAAAATACAAATTTCCAAACATACTAATCAATACACCTAATTTTTAAAAATTACGCTTTCTCTCAGCATTAGGAAAACGTTCTTCTATACCACATGCTTTTTAATATATAAAATATATCTTGAGAGTTTTAAAAAACTACATTAAACATTTCAAAATATGTATTTAGACATACTGTGTATAAGTCTACAGCAAGACTTACTTTTCCGAATAGAGAAATCTGTGCAATCAATTCTCTTTTCAATACTCAACAAATTTTTTTTTCAATTTCATATTTTCTCTTTGTCTTCTAATTTAGTTTACACACTATATAGCGTTTGGCTTTAAAAAGTAGGCTATCAAGTTTCAAGTGGTAAGAAGTGTTAAAAAAATCAGCCTATGCTTATTTTTGTCTGCTTTTTATTCTGTATCCTTATGGTTTCCTGTTTCTTATCATGTCACACGAGGTGGTTAAAAGTTTTATTTTTATGTTAAAATAGTTTGCTAGGTATCTTTTGTTTGTTTCTTCAAATCTATTCCCCGTTATTCCTTATTCTGTTCTTTGTCTCAGTAGGCTTTGTTGAAATACATCAATAGACTCCCTTAAACTCTGCTGGTTTCCTATTGATTTAAGCCAAGGTGGGACTCTACAGGTAATCAGAGGTTGAGAGGATGAGATCATGGAGTTTATTCCTGCAGTTCTGTCTCTGTGGGATCTCTCTGTACTGTTTCAGTCCCTCAACTGATGGTCAATGCTTCCCTCAAGGAAGCCTCCCGTATGCTGTTCTCTCATTCTAGGTTCTTGTGCCTGGCACTTCCCAATTCCCTTCCTCCTCTGGCTTTGAAGTGGTAACAAATATGCTGATAACAGCCTTCTGGGTATGGCATTATTCTTTGTAATTTCTTTGCACCCTCCCCATATTGTTGCAAATCCCTCTTTCCAACACTTCCTTAAAAACAGGATACCTTTCTGTGTCATCTAGTTTCTGGTAGGAATTTAACTTAATACAACTTGGTTTTCATTAACATCTTGGCTTTCTTGATTATAGATTCTCCACCCCACTTCAGACCAGTTCTTCCTAATAAAGGAAACGTGTGCGTGCCTCCCAGTGGGCATAACTTTTGTCCTTTTCCATAAATTTTCTATTTTTCTAGATTAAAAATTGTATATATCAGTAAAATAAATTAAACTTCAAGTGTTGTTTTGAAATGTAAAAAGGAAAGATTCATGAACAAAACCTTCACCAAGTTAGCAATTTGCAGTTGAAAAGCAATTTCAATTACCAGTATCCAAGTTCCCCAGCTTTTTTGCGGTGGTATTTGTAGCTGATTAAACTTCTCCTACTTATATGTATAGGTACACAACATGAAAATTAAAACAAAATGTATTACCACTTTCAGAAATAAAAATGTATTTCTGAAATAGCATTTTGAATATGACATTCTGCTCTAAATAAGTGAAATCACTGTTAGGATTTTGTGCTTTGAATGAACGAATTCTTACTGGGTTTATGCAAAAAAACTAAGTGGAAAATTAATTATGATACAGATGAATCATTCCATTTAGCTATTTTTAAAATGGCAGAGTTAAATATCTGAATTTTATAACATAATCCACCTCTCTCATTTTTCTTCAATTGGCTAAAAAACAAAAACAAATTTTTTAAAAACAGAGTTTTTTTCTATAGTAGGAATGTTAAACACATTGAAAATGCTTCTCAAACAAAACAAAACAAATCAAAGAACCTTTCTTTTTAGGAATATACTAAGTAACAATCCAGTCAAAGGCAAATAAAGAAAATGTAAGTAATTTCCAAGTACATTTTCCATCAAACCTATAGGCTTTGCCCAACTCTGTCAGATCGTAGTGTGGTTGGTTAGATAGTCACACATTTCAAACACCATCTCGCCACACTACTAAACCCAGATCATTGAGAAGGGAAGAAAGGATGATTCTAATGAAAAGAAATGGTCTAATGTGAAGAAAACATTTCATTCTTTAGAATTTGCTAAATGATTATAAAAAAATTCAATAATTATAGCTAAGATTTGTTGAGCACTTCATATATTGTTATATTTAAACCTCTCAACAACCTCTAAAAGGGAGATATTTTTATTATCCCACCGTATTGACCAAGGTCTGTTCAGAACACAAAAACACTAGTAATTTAAAGATAGAAAACTAGGACAACTTACTAATTAGAAAAACATAGTTAATTACTACAAGAGGTTAGGAGGAAGTTCTAAAAACTACAGAGGTAGCGAAGCCATGGAGTAGCTATGGCACATAGGACTTCAAAAGAGTACAGGTGGAAAGTCCCCCCAAAGGCTGAGATCCAGGCCTCTTTGAAGAGGATGTGGCTGCAGACCCTTGGATAGCAGAGAATTTCCCCGCAGTGACGACATCAAAGCTGGTCAGCCACAGGCAGGACAGGAATAGTAATCAGAAAGCTGAGCTAAGGGTTTCTGGGGAGTGGAGCCACTAAGCAGAAAGCTACACCTACGGTGCTGGCACACTCATAGGAGGGTGAGTGTTACTGGGTCTCCCCCGTGACACAGAGATGAGACGAAAAGTACACCAGAACCGGGAGCAAAAGCCTTCCTTCTGCTTTTGTCTCCTGGTGTCCCTTCAGTGCCTTCTCCTGGTGAAGTCTGCCATTGCTCTACTGTGAAAGAGAAATGTTTTCAGGGTCCAGATCCAGAATCAGGAAGCTGAGCATAAAATGTGGATTTACAATTGAGAGTAAATAAATTGATAACTGGAACATCCTCTTTAAGGATGAGAAAACTGAAGCTTATTGAACCTGCATAACTAGTACATGCAAAGGCAAGAGTCAGACCCATTCTGAATTAAACTCTTTTTAATCCCTACTCACTTTTTTGCTTTAGTATCAAGCTACTCTACCAATGGAATTCTACTCTATAATAAAATTGTAAATATTTCCAGTTTCTATAACTTTGTAACAATTGTTCAATTCTAATAGCAGCTATATTTCCTGTTTTACACGATTTCAACCATAAAGTAGGTGGCAGGGGAAATTCAAATGTACAGGCACATGATGGCCAAAGTAACCACAGACAACAAAAGAAGTACCTATTAAATGGAAACGTTCTGGCTGTATTAGGATCATTATCAAGTGTCACTTTTCATCTCCAGGAACGGCAGTGAATCAGATAAACAGGGTCTGATGTGAACCCCGGCAAACTGCAGCAGCCCTACAGAAGAGGCACCCGACTATTAAAAGAAAAACAAGCAGAAAGTGACAACAGCAGCCTTAACAACAACAAAAGGCCTCCACAGAAACCCCATCCAACGTCAGCAGCCACAAAGACTGAAATTAGATAAACTCACAAGATGAGGAAGAACCAATGAAAAACACTGGAAACCAAAAAGGCCAGAGTGCCTCTTCTCCTCCTGATGATCACAACATCTCTCCATGAAAAGTGCAGAAGTGGATGGAGATGAGTTAACAGAAGTCAATTTCAGAAGATGGGTAAGAAAAACTACAACAAGCTAAAGGAGCAGGTTCTAACCCAATGCAAAGAAGGTAAGAACCTTGATTAAAGGTTAGAGGAATTGCTAACTAGAATAACCAGTTTCTAGAGGAACGTAAATGATCTGATGGAGCTGGAAAACAGAGCACAAGAACTTTGTGAAGCATACGCAAGTATTAACAGCTGAATTGACCAAGTGGAAGAAAGGATATGAGGGTCTGAAGACCACCTTACTGAAATAAGACACGCAGATAAGGAGAGAGAAAAAAGAATGAAAAGGAATGAACAAAGCCTCCAAGAAATATGGGACTTCATGAAAAGACCAAACCCACAATTGATTGGAGTACCAGAAGGAGACAGGGAAAATGGAAACAAGCTGGAAAACACACTTCGGGATATTAGGCAGGAGAACTTCCCCAACCTAGCAAGACAGACCAAAATGAAAATTCAGGAAATATAGAGAACACCATTAAGACATTCCATGAGATAATCAACCCCAAGACACATAATCAACAGATTCTCCAAGGTCAAAATGAAGGAAACACTGTTAAGGGCAGCCAGAGAGAAAAGCCAGGTCATCTACAAGGGAAACCCCATCAGAATACCAGCTGACTTCTCAGCAGAAAGTTGATAAGCCAGAAGAGACTGGGGCCAATATTCAACATTCTTAAAGGAAAACACTTTCAATGCAGAATTACATATCCAGCCAAATTGAGCTTTATAAGCAAGAAATAAAATCCTTTCCACTCAAGCATATGCTGAGGGATTTCATTACCCCCAGGCCTGCCCTGCAAGAGCTCCTGAAAGAAGCAGTAAATATGGAGAAGAAAAAATAGTACTAGCAGCTGCAAAAACACACGAAAAATGTAAAGATCAATGACACTATGAAGAAACTGCATCAACTAGTGTGCAAAATTACCGGCTTGCATTATGATGACGGGATCAAATTCATGCATAACAATACTAACCTTAAATGTAAATGGGCTCAATGCCCCAACTAAGAGACAGACTAGCAAATTAGATAAGGAGTCAAGACTCAATCAGTGTGCTGTATTCAGGAGACCCATCTTATATTCCAAGACACACAGATGTTCAAAATAAAGGGATGGAGAAAATTTTACCAAGCAAATGGAAAGCAAAGGAAAGCAGGGGTTGCAATCCTAGTTTCTGACAAAACATATTTTAAACCAACAGAGATCAAAAAAGACAAAGAAAGGCATTACATAGCGGTAATTGGAACAATTCAACAAGAAGAGTTAACTATTCTAAAAATATATGCACCCAATAGAAGAGCACCCAGATTTATAAAACAAGTTCTTAGAGACCTACAAAGAGACTTAGACTTTCCACATTATAATAGTGGGAGACTTTAACAACCTACTGTCAGTATTAGACAGATCAACAAGACAGAAAATTACCAAGGATATGCAGAACTTGAACTCAGCTCTGGATCAGGTAGACTAGTAGACATCTACAGAACTCTCTACTTCAAAGCAACAAAATAAGATTCCTCTCAGTACCACATGGTACTTTTTCTAAAATTGACCACATAATCAGAAGTAAAACACTCCTCAGCAAATTCAAAAGAACTGAAATCAAAACAGTCCCTCAGACCACAGTGCAATAAAATTAGAACTCAGGATTAAGAAACTCATTAAAAAATAGAAAATTTAATGGAAGTTGAACAACCTGCTCCTGAATAACTCCTGGGTGAATAATGAAATTAAGGCAGAAATCAAGAAGTTCTTTGAAACCAATGAGAACAAAGAGAAAATGTACCAAAATCTCTGGGACACAGCTAAAGCAGTGTTAAGAGAAAAATTTATAGCACTAAATGCCCACATCAGAAAGCTGGAAAGATCTCAAATCAACACCCTAACATCACAATTAAAAGAGCTAGAAAGACAAGAGCAAAGCAATCCAAAACTAGCAGAAGACAAGAAATAACTAAGACCAGAGAAGAATTTAAGGAGATAGAGACACAAAAATCCCTCCAAAAACTCAGTGAATACAGGTGCTGTTTTTTTCTTTTTAATTAACAGAATAGATAGAAAACTAGTTGGACTAATAAGGAAGAGAGAGAAGAATCAAATAGACACAATAAAAAAATGATAAAGAGAAAAAAATTTAAAAATGTTAAAGAGGATATTACCATGAACCCCACAGAAATACAAACTACCATCAGAGAATACTATAAACATCTCTATGCAAATGAACTAGAAAATCTAGAAGATCTGGATAAATTCCTGGATGCATACACTCTACAAAGACTAAACCAGGAAGAGGTTGAATTCCTGAATAGACCAATAAAAAGTTCTGAAATTGAGGCAGTAATTAATAGCCTAACAACAACAACAACAACAAAAGCCCAGGATGAAACTATCACATCAGAATGCTACCAGAAATACAAAGAGGAGCTGGTACCATTTCTTCTGAAACTATTCCAAACAACTGAAAAGGGGGAACTTCTCCCTAACTCATTTCATGAAAATCGAATCATCCTGATACCAAAACTGGGAAGAGACATGACAAAAAAAGAAAATTTTAGCCCATTATCCCTGATGAACATTAATGCGAAAACCTTTAATAAAGTACTGGCAAACTGAATCCAGCAGCACATCAAAAAACTTAACGACCACAATCAAGTTGGCTTCATCCCTGGGATGCAAGGCTGAATCAACATATGCAAATCAGTAAATGTAATCCATCACATAAACAAAACCAAAGACAAACACCACATGATTATCTCAATAGATGCAGAAAAGGCCTTTGATAAAATTCAACATCACTTTGTGTTAAAAACTCTCAATAAATTAGGACTGATGGGACATAAATCAAAAGAGCTATTTATGACTAACCCACAGTCAATATCATATTGAATGGAAAAAAGCTGGAAGCCTTCTCTTTGAAAACCAGTGCAAGACAAGGATGCCGTCTCTCACCACTCCTATTTAACATAGTAATTGGAAATTTCTGACCAAGGCAATCAGGCAAGAGAAGGAAATAAACTACCATTGACATTCTTCACAGAATTAGAAAACGTTATTTTACATTTCATGTGGAATCAAAGATGACCCCGTACAGCCAAGACAATCTTAAGCAAAAAGAACAAAGCTGGAGGTATCATGCTACCTGACTTCAAACTATACTACAAGCCTACAGTAACCAAAACAGCATGATACTGGTACCAAAACAGACATATAGACCAATGGAGCAGAACAGAGACCTCAGAAATAACACCGCAAATCTACAACCATCTGATCTTTGACAAACCCGACAAAAATGAGCAATAGGAAAAGGATCTGCTATTCAGTCAACAGTGCTGAGAAAACTGGCTAGCCATATGCAGAAAACAGAACCTGAACCCCTTCTTTACACCTTACACAAAAATTAACTAAAGTTCAATTAAAGACTTAAATGCAAAACCCAAAACCTTAAAAACCCTGGAAGAAAACCAAGGCAATACTATCCAGGACATAAGCATAGGCAAAGTCTTCATAAATAAAACACCAAAAGTAATTGCAAAAAAAAACCAAAATAGATAAATGGGATCTAATTAAACTAAAGAGCTTCTGCACAGCAAAAGGAACAATCATCAGAGTGAACAGACAAACCTACAGAATGAGAGAAAAATTTTGCAATCTACACATCTGAAAAAAGTCTAATATCCAGAATCTACAAGGAACTTAAGCAAATTTACAAGAAAAAAACAAATAGCTCCATTAAAAAGTAGGCAAAGGATATGAGCAAACACCTCTCAAAAGAAGATGTTCACATGGCCAACAAATATGAAAAAGAAAGCTCAACGTCACTGATGATCAGAAAAATGCAAATGAAAACCGCAATGAGATACCATCTCACACCAGTTAGAATGATGATAATTAAAAAGTCAGGAAACAATAGATGCTGGCGAGGCTGTGGAGAAATAGAAATGCTTGTACACTGTTCGTGGGATTGTAAATTAGTTCAGCCATTGTAGAAGACAGTATGGTGATTCCTCAAGGTTCTAGAACCAGAAATACCATTTGACCCAGCTATCCCATTAATGGATGTATACTGAAAGGAATATAAATCCTTCTACTATAAAGACACATGCACATGTATGTTTATTGTGACACTATTTACAATAGCAAAGACATCGAACCAACCCAAATGCAGATCAATGATAGACTGGATAAAGAAAACATGCTACATATACACTATGGAATACTATGCAGCCATGAAAGGAATGAGATTATGTCCCTGGCAGGGACATGGATGAAGCTGGAAGCCATTAGCTCAGCAAACTAACACAGGAATAGAAAACCAAACATCACATGTTCTCACTCATAAGTGATAGTTGAACACTGAGAACACACAGACACAGGGAGGGGAACAACACACACCAGGGCCTGTTGTGGGGTGGATGGTGGGGGGAGAGAGTTAAGGGAATGGGTCAATAGCTGCAGCAAACCACCATGGCACATGTATGTATACCTATGTAACAAACCTGCACTTTCTGCACATGTATCCTGTTGATTTTCAGAAGAAATAAAGAAAAAAAGAAAGAAAGAAAGTGTCACTCTTTGGACTCACAGATTATATTTTCTTCCACAGGACCTAAGTGTTTATGGATGAAATCCTGCTACTGGTTACCATAACTCCCTAATGCTAATTACTTTGATTTTTCTCAGTTAACTCTATTTGGACTTACTTTAAGCTTGTGCCTAACCTCTGTTTGGATAGACACTCTGGATTTAGTACTCACTAATTGCCTGGCTGATTCATTTATTTTATTTTATTTATTTTATATATTTGAAATTATTCATATCATTTAAAATAATATTTGCTCGATGAAGCAATTGTCTATCTTTTTTTAGAGGTATCTAAATTAAAAATAATAGGCTTCTTTTAGTTTCATTTACAAGATGTAAAGCCTCAGTAAGGTGAATACTAGAATTGTTACATCTCTTAAAATACAGTCAGTATAAATGATGGTACATCACAGAGAAGGAAAGATATAAATTGTTCCCTGTAGAAATTTATATTTGGATAAGGCTGCACCTAAAATCCTCTACACTTCAGATTCACACATTTCCTTTTGGGATTTAACCAGTTTGAAATGGGTTCTCTGTCACTTGTCAAATAAATCCTAAATAAATCAAAAGGCAGTTCTAGAGTATATTTTATCTCATCTCCTCCCTGTGATATGCACTTATCAAGAGTTTTTCTTTCATTCATGATATTATATAAATATTCATACCTATATAATGGCTTTATGTATTTTCTTGTTTGTTCGGAAAAAACATGTCACTCTTCACACAACTCAGTATTGTATTTTCTTCATTCATTTACCAGTAAATCTTAGACTTTAGTATTTTATTATATGACTATATTTTAGTTCCTAAAATTTATGTACCAAAATGTTGTTAACTATATATTGCTCTACGATATGGCTTTTTAAATATTTAGAACAAATTGCAATAAACACCTTTGCTCATTTATATCTAAGCATAGGTACTTAAACATGGTGAAATAGAATCTTAAAATGTGGTTGTGACATGAGAAGGGAGTATGGAAATATTTATTTTTTAGAAAACCATGTTCAACCTTTAGATAACCACACCTTAGTTTCCTTCTTGGGAACCATTGGTTGCAGAGTTCATGTGGTTTTAGTGGGGCTGATTCTACTCAGATTCAAGCTGCCATTATTCAGAACACTCTTATCTGATATTATTATCATAGTTACAGAGAGTAGTTAAAACATTAATATGGGAACTGATAGGAGTTATGAGATCTAATGAGACTTTTATTGAAATTTCTGAGACCAGATGCTAGAAACTCTTATACATAATGAAAGCTCCAGAATGTAAGTTCCAGAGGTGCTACCTCATTTTGGGAATTCAATCAAAATCAAAAGTGAAGATTAAAGGACACACAGAGAGAGAGATTAATTGATCACTATTGGCACTGTTTGAATCCTAGATTAAGGTGGCCCCAAAACCCATCACTTTTCAGCCCATGAGCGAATGAATTGCCTTTAGGAGTTCACCTAATTTGAATTATTTTTTTTTCACTTATCATCAAAGGAATGCTATAAGATAAAAGCATATTTAAGTACTTTTAAAAATAAAGAGCAACAAATTAACTTTTCAAAAATTTAAGTGATTATATATCAATAAATTAATGAGAGTACTTAGATTTCCATATATTCGCCAACCCAAGATGCAGTTCATTGTGTCAACACTTGTCAGTATGGGAAGACACATCTCATTGGTGTTTTAGTTTGATGATATCGTTTGGCTGTGTCCCCACCCAAATCTCACCTTGAATTGTGATCCCCAGTGTTGGAGGCGGGGCCTGGGGGGAGGTGATTGGCTCATGGGGATCATTTCTAATGGTTTACCACCATCCGTCTAGTGCTGTCTCATGATGTGATAGAGATCTCAGGAGATCTGGTTATTTGAAAGTGTGTAGCACCTTCCACTTCTCTCTCTCTCTTCCTCCTGCTCTTGCCATGTGAGACCTGCTGACTTTCCTTTTGCCTTCCGCCGTAATTACAAGTTCCCTGAGGCCTTTCAGCCATGCTTCTGGTATAGCCTGAGAACCTGTTAGTCAATGAAATTTCTTTTCTTTATAAATTGCCCAGTCTCAGGAGTTCTTTGTAGCACTGTGAGAGTAAACCAATCTATTTGAATTTATTTTTCTGTGAATAATAGCAAGCATTTTCCCTATACGCTGATTATTAGAATTTCATATTATTGAATTTTCTGTCCATTTTTTTAATATCTTCATCCTTGTTTGTAGAACACTCAATGTTATATTGGAGACTTTAAATGTGACTTTTCCTGAGCAATAATTTATAAAATGCTGTACAATGTCTAACTCATATCTCTGAAATCTTAATGCACAAATGAAAGAAATATGCTACATTTTTTTTTGCACATTTTAAGAATAGAAACTTCTTAAATGCTCTTCCAGACTCAGGTATAACAAAGAACTCAAAGGTATATTTTGTAGAAATAGAGAAATAGTGAATCTAATGAATACAATCATTTATTATATCATTTCCCAATAAGTCTTTAAAAATCCTCAAAGATTTGTGAATGTTATCAAGGGAAACATATTATCCTGAAACCTGTTTTAATGTCTAACCTGAAATCAATAAACACAGTAATTTGGGTTGATTATTTTCTGCAAAACAGAACAATCTGAGCATCTCATTATACATTTGGTGGGCGGCAGCAGCAGTTAGCACAGCTCAGGTGAATGTTTGTCATCACTAATTGCCATTTGATTTCACCATTTCATGTTTTTAACATTCTACGCTAAATTTAGTCATATGTTATTATTTTAGTGTTTCCAAAATATGAGTCACTTCCATACTGCTTTTATGATTTTTGCCTGAAGCTGAGAAAAAAGCAAGAATAAGCAGAAGGAGTCTGAGACAGAAGAACTGGGGGCGGTGAAGACACTGAGGCTATAGCAGGGTGACCTGAGGACACCAGGAGGGGTTGGGGAAAGAGCCAAGAAACCATGTCCCACTCTGTGTGGCTGCACAGTGGGTCCTTCTGAAACTTCCTACATGCAGTTAATCTTAATCAAAACTAGATAAATGAACTTGAAATGTCCCCGGGTACCACATATCTTCTGAAGATACCCAAATTGGCCCACCATCTCTTTTTTGTTGTTGTTGTTGTTAATGTTGTTTGTATGTTTTATGGCATATAAGAATGGCTTTGATATTTGCAAATGCTTACATTATAAAAGATTATATGGGGTTCAACATTATAACATCTATTTCACACCCTGGCCTGCAACAATGTTTGCTTTCTGACCTTTTATAAAAAAGTTTACCAACCACTGCAATGGAGCCCAGATGCCAGGAACCATTCCTGTAACTTTACTCAATGTCCAATTAAAATGAGCGTTCTGTGCTATTGCACTGTAATCAGGTTCTCACGGCAATCAAGGCAGACTTGAGTACTATAAAAGTGCTGTTTATTTTGCTAAAAATCATGTGATTTTCAAATATCCGGAAGAAAGCAATGGGCATGAGCAATAGTATTGAAAATATTTACAGAAATGGGCCCCTTGTGGCCTCTGTTCTCTAATGTGCCAATGTTCTCAGCACTTCTTAAGTTTTCTGTTTGACACTAAAAATATTTTTTATTGATTTTTTTGTACTTGGAGTGAGGGGTGGGAAGGGCATTTTATTGAAATAACTATAGCGAGCTGTAAAAAGGAAGGTCAAGGTTAAAGAATATAATGAATGCCTATGAAAGCAGGTTATAAGTCAGTTAATAAATTAGAGGTGACAGATGACATCTATAGGCGCCTGTCCTCTGAATACTCTTGGAAAAATAAGTTTCTACTATGGTTGTCAAAGATTATGCATCACTCGAAGAAGTTCATGCTAATCAGCCTATGACTGACATTCTCCTTGGATCTCTACAAGTCCTTCACGTGAGGCTAAGTCATCACTGAAGAAACATAAGCAGAAATAAATTAAATTGATTCTTTCAGCAAATTGGTTTGCAAAGAGCACATCAGCAAAGCGTCCTTTAGAAAAGTAAATAAAAAGGAAAATATTTTGAACATGTTTGAATTAAGTTATAAAAATAGAATCAACATTAAAAAAATAAACAGAAATGATGTGTAATATCTCCCAACCCGTATTTTACTGTTAGTCTTCAATGAACCAGATCTTCATTTTCTTTGCCTCAACAAAATACATACTTTGAATTTTATTATTAAACACTTCTAATATAGAAAAAAGGTATAACAAAATGTGATTCCCCTATCAACTAGCTTCACAGGAAGCATTATAAAAATTATGTAGGCCTCCATTAATGGTTAACCCCTTCCTATTCAGACAAAACCACAATCCTGAAAATTTATTTTTGGTCCATTCCCAAGCTTATCTCCAAGTTAAATTTAACTTCGTTCCAAATAATATATGGTATTGTTTGTCCTACTTTTTGTAGAAATGATATATCATTGGATATTTCCTACTGCATATTATTTTTAACTCAATACTACATTTTGCAGATAACGCAAATTGGTCCAGTTCATTAACTTTTAGTGCTGTATAGCACACATAGCAGTAGAGATAAAAAAAAATTTCCATGAATATTCTGGTACATATCTCTTTATGCATATGTGCAAGAGTTTCTCTTGTGTATATTATAAGAATTTAAATTTCTGAGTCAATGGTTACATGAATCTCATGTAAGATATGTTCTGTTAAATTCTCTCTAATATGGTCATTCTAGTTAACTTTCTTCCCATTCATCTTCAGCAAAATAGAGTTTTGTTTTATATTCCTGCTAGCATGCAATATTATGGGACTTTTCAATGCTTGCCAGTATATGTGATTTGAACTCTCTGATTAAGTACCCCTGTGTGTGTGTGTGTGTGTGTGTGTGTGTGTGTGTGTGTGTGGTATTTATTAACCACTGTTATGTTTCTTCTTCTTTAAATTCCCAGTACACATTTTTTTTTTGTCAATTGTGCTTTTGGGTTAATTATCTCTTTCTTATTTCTAAATTTGGTTCTTTACAACTTCTGAGTACTAAATTTTGAATTACATAACTAGGCAAAACCTCTCCCTAGGCATTCCTCATCATTCTCGCTATTTAAGAGTATCTTTTGATGTATAGAAAGTTGTAATTCTAATGTACTCAAATATATCATAACTTGCCTTTTGCTCCATGCTGTTTGGATTTAAAATTTCATTTTCCACCCTGAGTACAGAAATATCCTTCAATATGTCTCGCTAAAGTTTTAAAGTTGTGCTCTTCACATTTAGATATATATTCTACTTCGATTGATTTATATGTATGATATGAGGTAGCAATTTAATGTCTTTTTTCCACTTATTCATATTGTTCAGCCATGCATATAAGGTAATTTTTTCAAAATATTTTATCCTGCATGCTTAGTTGCTTTTAGTGGTAACATTAGTCGACTTAACCAATATATTCCACCACCAGAAACAATAGCTTGCTAAAAATTATTGAACGAATTCTATAACAGTAGTACTCTGTTCTACCTTTAATTACCTATTTTATGTAAACTATCATTGTTTTCTAGCCCTATAATAAATTATTTAAAGACAATTATCAATAGTTTATTATTTTCAATCACTTCTAGATATCAAAATCTCTGTGAAGTTTAACTTTAACGCTCTATGAGTGTTCTCATCATGGGTGAGGCAGTTGATTTACTAGATCTGATAAAATTAACAAAGTTATGCCAAAGTAACAGCTGGGCTGGGTTCTGCAACCTAAGTGGGCGTGAGTGAATTCAGAGTGAAGGACCACCCCAAACAGAAGGAATGTCACCGGCAGCGCAAATGCACGAAGTCCAGGGAGCTCTCAGCGAAGCAGGAAGAGGCTGGACGTGAAGCTGGGGCAGATCCTCAAGATCTTGAATGTCGCTTTCTTCGGGAGAACCACTTGGTTGGTTGCTGTCCGAGCGGCGCCTCTCATCACCGCCGCCGCCATGCCTGGAGGTCTGCTTCTCGGGGACGTGGCTCCCAACTTTGAGGCCAATACCACCGTCGGCCCCATCCGTTTCCACGACTTTCTGGGAGACTCATGGGGCATTCTCTTCTCCCACCCTCGGGACTTTACCCCAGTGTGTACCACAGAGCTTGGCAGAGCTGCAAAGTTGGCACCAGAATTTGCCAAGAGGAATGTTAAGTTGATTGCCCTTTCAATAGACAGTGTCGAGGACCATCTTGCCTGGAGCAAGGATATCAATGCTTACAATTGTGAAGAGCCCACAGAAAAATTACCTTTTCCTATCATTGATGATAAGAATCGGGACCTTGCCATCCTGTTGGGCATGCTGGATCCAGCAGAGAAGGATGAAAAGGGCATGCCTGTGACAGCTCGTGTGGTGTTTGTTTTCGGTCCTGATAAGAAGCTGAAGCTGTCCATCCTCTACCCAGCTACCACTGGCAGGAACTTTGGTGAGATTCTCAGGGTAGTCATCTCTCTCCAGCTGACAGCAGAAAAGAGAGTTGCCACCCCAGTTGATTGGAAGGATGGGGATAGTGTGATGGTCCTTCCAACCATCCCTGAAGAAGAAGCCAAAAAACTTTTCCCAAAAGGAGTCTTCACCAAAGAGCTCCCATCTGGCAAGAAATACCTCCGCTACACACCCCAGCCCTAAGACTCTTGGAGAAGTTGGTGCTGTGAGCCAGAAGACGTCAGCTGCCAGAAATGTTTTCCTGCAGAACTTCTGTGAAAACGTCCTGGTGTCATCACAGCCCGGGTTTTTAGGTTGCTATTCTATTGGCTTATTAAATGAAAATGGCACTGAAAGTTTCTTGGGATTCTTTACTCTCTGCCTTCACCAGCACTAAATTCTGTTCATACATCAGCTCTCTCTTGGTTATCTTTGAAATACGCTCTGTATTTAAAACTCAAATCTTGTTGGATCTCTGCGGGGCTTGTGATCAATGAGGTCATATTGGTTGATGGTTGAGAAAGCTTGCTTCACTCAGAGAATGGCTATCAATTTTTTTTTAACTGTCCCTGTCACATCCTCTCATTTGTTACCCATTTTGAAGAGCAGTAGAACTTGAGTTTCAACTTCCTCTGTAAACATCCAAATATGTAACCCAGATACTCTTCAGTATTCTGTGTTTTGATGACAGCTGGGTTAAAAAAGGTTTTTAATTCTGTACCTTTCCAGCAGATAAGAGCAGGGGAAGAGACCTTTAAATATTTTCCTCTAAAAGAAATTGTGATCAGTTTCTATCAAAATGGGGAGACTGCAGAGAAACCTTCCCTTGGCTTCCAAGGAGGTGTAGCAGGTGTGAGTAATACTAGTGCCATGTGCCTTTCACACAGGGTTTGCATTTATCAGTCTGCTTTCTGATGATGTGTATGTGAAAGAGTACACCATGTGAAGAGAAGAGAGAATGACTGAAAATGTTTTATTATAGAACTCTTCTTGCAGTGAGTTGCTATTTTCTGGATTTTACTTTTTAGGGAACAACAAATAAAATCCTTTGTTAAAACTGGAAAAAAAAAGATCTTGAATGTCTTCTTGAGGGGTCTGGACATGATGTTGTTGGCAACAGTTTTAGGAGGAAACTTCCATATTAAGATTAGTATATTAAGAAAAAAGCTCTGATAATAGAGTGCATATGTGTATGTGCATCTGTCCATGGCAGATCTGGAGAGATTGGAGTCTGGAGACAAGGAAAATATCTTTTTAATGATGGAGCAATTCCAACTAAGAGTTATCAGTTTTGGCATTTCTAAGGTAATGCCAAAGAGTAGGAGGGGATCTAAACATATTCGAGAACAATATAGAGCAGAGAAGCACTAAAATTTGGTGAAAATTGAATGTGGTGAATTGGAAGGAAGGAATATTTAAATAAATCAACCTGATTTCTTCTTTGAATATATGATAGATAGTAGATAGATAGTTGTTAGAGTGGCAACCAGCAGGCCTTATATGATGAGTGAAAGCTGACATAAATCCAGTTCAGCAAATCATTACTAAGAATTAGTATCATACACCTCAGAGAATACAAAGTTAAAATATACATAAACACTGTTGCTGATATGTATGAAATAGTATTTCCCAAATGCTGTTGGATGGCTCTTTACTAATGAAATCAGAAAAGTAAAAAAGAACTTTTATTACAGCTGTAATGTAATATTAAATGCTAGATGTAATGTTAAATTCTATAGAGTGCTGTGAATGTTTTTAGTTGTTTTTATCTTTGAAGTGCAATAGAATCATATAAATTTAGCATAAAGTCATTAACGTAAAACAATTTAATCTAAAGGAAATTCGCAAGGTGTAGGCACTTGTGAATGGTTTGATGTAGGTGATATTGAGCTTTTCACTATGTTCTATCCATCTTTTCTATGTGTTCTATTATAAATATACACAAATTTTTATATTCAGAAAAAAGGTGGCTCACGCCTGTAATCCCAACGCTTTGGGAGGCCTAGGAGGGCAGATCACAAAGTCAGGAGTTCAAGACCAGCCTGACCAATATTGTGAAATCCTGTCTCTACTAAAAATACAAAAATTAGCCAGGCTTGATGGAACACGCCTATAGTCCCAGCTACTCAAGAGCCTGAGGCAGGAGAATCACTTGAACCCGGGAGGTAGAAGTTGCAGTGAGCCAAGATAGCACCACTGCACTCCAGTCTGGGCAACAGATCAAGACTCAGAATCAAAAAAACAAATAAACAAACAAAAACTTTTAAAAATTCTGAATTTGTTGAATAACATGGTCTCTTCAAAAATATTAATGCCAGCTCTTTTTGTTAATGAGTTAAAGGTAACTCATTATTATCATGCCTGATTCCTCTTACATATAGTTGCTTTTCTGTAGGTTTAAATCATGGCACAATATTTCTCCTGGCTTCTATCTTGACACATGGCTTTTTACAGTAAACTTTCTGTTATTATTTTTATTATTTTTAAAGAAATAATTACAGAATAGACATTCTTTGGGGCAAGTATTGGGCTGCTGTTCATCTTCTCTTTATGATGATGTGTTGAATAATTATTTTTTTCACAAATTCTCATTCATGAAATGCCAGAGACTTGAACATTTTTAAACAACCTGTTAATCTCCACTTAAGAAAAATGCCTAATGCTATCCTGGGAGACTGCCATCTGTCAACACCTGATCTCAAATTACTCCTACTGAGAAATGGATGATACCACATTGTTGTCCAGTAATGCACGTGCCTTCCTCTCCTTACCAACCCGGAAACTGACAAAGATGACTGGACTTTGCTCATGCTAACATCCCATTAGCTATACACTGCTTACATTAATTTGCTCTGCTTGATGGAGAAGTGGCCTCTTAAAGGCCATTCAATGCAAGCGTGGCCGTCACAGGAATGGAGCCAAAAATAACTTATTTTCCACCTACCGTGCAAGTAATATTAAAGGTGTATCGCCTCATGACTTGGTTGAAGGCAGTCCTGCTGGAGCTGGGAGCTGCACGCTCTCCTTAATCAAGAGCCCACTGTGAGCCAGGCTTATAAAGTCACTGGGTAACCCCTGCCAGAAATTAACACGTAACATGCTGACAATTCTTGGCAAACCTGAAGTAGGATTCTGGTGCCAGAAAGGCAAGATCAATCTTGAAAAGAGTGTGGCCATCTGTTGGCACTGCCCATTCTTCCCACAGGGCTTAGAGATGGCACTAACACCAACAGTGCCTGCTTGAATGGATAGCACTGTATTTAAATTTTTAATTGTAGAGAGAAGTTTTTTTCTATTTTGAGATTTTGCTCTTCCCCGGTCCAATAAGGCGAAAAGGCCAGAATTAAGGAATTAAACCCCGCAAAATGAAAGCCTTCTTTCTGCAAAACATTAGCAAGAAGTCTTTTCGTTGGCTCGTAAGGCAATGACAGTGGAAGTCAAGGTGATAACACATCTAGTATAGTATCATTTGACCCCAGGCTTCATCTCACTCTGCTAAACATGGCAAAGAAAAACACAGGACACCCCATCAAATTTGAATTTTAGGTGAACAACAAGTATTTGGAGGTGGGCATACTTACCTATTATAAAATACATTTATTTGTATTTGAACTTTAGAATTAATTAAGAGTCCTGTGTTTTATCTTCAATCCTATCCCAGGCTCACCTCCTAAGCTCTGTTTAATAGGCCATGATAACCTATCCTCTTCCTATCTCATTATATTTAAAAACCATTCAGGAAAATTCTTTGAAATTTTACACTTACACACACACACACACTCATGCACACACACCCATGCACACTATAAAGTACAGAAGTGACACTAATTTTATAAATACAGTTTGATAATTTGTATATACATACACCATACAGATCAAGATGTAGGACCCTCCATCATCTGATGAAGTTCCCACTGCCCCTTTGTAGTCTACACCCTCTCTCTTTTCCCCACTGAGGTAACTCCTATTATTCTGGTCCTCCAGATTACTTTTGCTTTCTTTTCATAAGCTTCACTTAGGTGGAATCTGGTAATATGCACCTTTTGGGTCAGGTTTGTTCTATGCAACAAAATATTTATGAAATTCTGCCATCCTGTTGTGTGCAACAATATTTTGCTCTTTTGAATTTATTTATTTGTATGAGTATAGCACAATTTATTTAATCACTCACCTGTTGCTGAGTATTTATGTTGTTCTCAGTCTGAGACTATTAGGAATACAGCTGCTACAAAGATTCTATTGCATGTGCTTTGCGAATGTGTGTGTATATATATACACACACACACACACATATATATATGTATATATGTATACACATATACACAAACACATATATATGTGTATATATATATGTGTGTGTGTATACACATATATATATGTGTGTGTGCATATATATATGTGTGTGTGTATATATATAGATATATATAGATGTATATATATATACACACACACATATATACACACATATATATACATATATATGTGTATATGTATACACATATCTGCATACACATATATTTAATGAATAAATATGGTTGAGTAAAATATCAAAATATAGTTATTGAATGAACTATTAAAATTTTAAGATACTGAGTATTTTATCCTTTTATTTAATAGGAAATTACTACTTTTTTCTTTCAAGACTACAAATTAATATTCTTCTTGGGATAAGAGAGCATCAGTTAGCTCCCTCTCCAGTATTTTTTTTTTTCAAATCAAAGTATTGTTTCAGAAGATGAATTAAATAAAACTCCACTATACTATTGGATTTTATCATTCTAAAATGTTATGAACAGTAGAGCACGAAATATTAGAAACTCAAAAATTGAGCATTCTTGCCGTTATGCCTACCACAGCCAACATTTGAGAGTACTGTTCTTTGGTTTTGAGTAATTTCAGAAAGAAAAATACATGTCACTGTCCAAAGGTGATAGGAGAGCATCTCATGGCTTGCCCCAGCAGCTGTTTCCAGAATTCTCGGTGGGCATTGCTTCCTTTTCTGTTGCCATTACTACTTCATGTTACTGCCATTGTTAATGGTACATCTATCATCCTCTCCTTCGATTTACAGTCTTGGCGGGGCACAGTGGCTCACACCTGTAATTCCAGCACTGCACTTTGGGAGGCTAAAATGGATGATCCACCAGAGGTCAGGACTTCAAGACCAGCCCGGCAACATGGTGAAACCCTGTCTCTACTAAAAATACAAAAAGTAGCCAGGCATGGATGGTATACACCTGTAATCCCAGCTACTCAGGAGGTTGAGGCAGGAAAATCACTTGAACCCAGCAGGCAGAGGTTGCAGTGAGCAGAGATTCCACCACTGTGCTCCAGACTGGGTAACAGAGCCAGAATCTGTCTCAAAAAAAAAAAAAAAAAAAATTCAGTTTACATGGTAAAGAATACACTTTTTCTCCCAACAAAAAGTTCCACAGTATTTTCCTCACATGTTAACAATGAGATAACTTACTACAAAATAGGAAAGAACAACTCTTTCACCTCACATGAGCACAAATAAATTCTTGGCTTTTATATTACTTTGTTTATACTTTAGCATTTTCTACATATTTTGTTGTAATTAAAAAGTTAATATATTTTTTAAATTTTAAAATAGATAATTATAATATCAATCACTAATATAACTTTCTGCTGTCCCAGGAACTGATTTCAGTATATGCTAAACTACATTACAAAGTAACAACTAGAAACAGGTTTTTATTATTATTATCCACACCTTTCTGATAAAAAATACAAGGCATGGACTTTTAGGTGAAGTTGGCCAACATTATTCAACTAGATTCACGTTTATTAACCCAAGTTGTTTAATGTCAGATCTTCTGCTCTTAAGGTGAACTATGTTTGGTTTGCTTGAGGCAGTATTTTCACAAAATAAAAGAAAAAGAAGACAAACATTCATCACAAAGAGAAACTCTTCGGGTACAACCCGGACATCAGAAATGAAGATTCATTTTCTTCAGCCACTGCAAGTGCAATAGGAGTGAATCATTTTCTCTTCAATTCCATATATCATTCCTAAGATATTAGCTAAAATGGCAATTATAATAATGTATATAAAATTATGAATTTTTTCCTACTAAATTTGACCGAAATGGCCAACTATTTCTCAATAATGGGTCTAATATTAATTGCATTGACAGAGCTTTTCCTGTTCTTGACACTTTATGTACCTTTCAATGTATTCTTTAAAAAAGATGATTGAGTTTTCAAGAAATCCTATGAGTCCTGCAGTTTTCTAGATGGAAAATTGAAGCCCCAGAACAATGCACTGTAGTGCACAGATAAACAGTCAGTAGCACTTTCAAATTTGTGAGAATTATTGAAAGTACTGAAAATTAAAAGTTCACACACACACATAAACTCAAGGAAAGATTAGAAAAATGGCTTTTCATTCATTTTACTATTTATTTAAAGGCCATATTGATAAAACACTATTTTAATATCCTTCCTCCGATTTATTCTCTTTTTCTATTTCTTACCATCAGTCTGAGTCTCAAATACGCAGCTGCATATCCAGCAGAGATTTCCACCCACCCCATCATCTGGACCCATGGACTTGAGCAGGGTCATAAATGCATGTTTTGCTAAGGCAATAATGTCAGCTGGGTCCACAATTTTGCTTCATTTTTTCTATTATTCAGAAATTACAAGAAATATTTTGGGAATGCATAAAACACTTTAAGCATTTTTCCACAAGAATATAGACGACCCTTGAAAAATGCGGGGTTAGAAGTGCCAAATCCTCTGCACAGTAAATAATCCATTCATAACTTTTCATTCCCAAAAACTTAACTAGTAACACCCTACTGTTGACAGGGATCCCTACTGATAATACAAACAGTCAATTAACACATATTTTGAATTTTATCTGTGTGATATACTATATTCTTACAATAAAGTAAGGTAGAAGAAAGAAAACGTTCTTAAGAAAATTATAAGGAAGAGAAAATATATTTACTATTTGTTCAGTGGTAGTGAATCATCACAAATGTCTTGATCCTTGTTTCTTCACGCCGAGCAGGCAGAGAAGGAGTTGGGAAGAAAGGGCTGGTCTTTCTATCCTAGGGGTGACAGAGGCAAAAGAAACTCCAAGAATAAGTGAACCCACATGGTCAGAACCATGATGATCAAAGGTCAACTGTATCTGACGTTTATATTATGCAAATACAAGTCTTGTGATATAATGTTATGACATAATGCCCCGCAACCACCAGTGAGCTATTTGGTTCTTGCTCACTTAATTTTGGTTTCATTCAGATGGCACTTAAGCATCAATGATCTAAAGATGATCCACTCTCTGAAATCCAGAGAATAAATCATGATTGGTTTCTCTAAACCAGTAGTGTCAGTTCCATCATTCTTTGCTAATGATGGCTTTAGTTTAATGAATGCCATTCAGCCTAGTAAGTTGTAAGAAGTTTCATGGCAACTTTTAGAAAAGATGTATTTCCCTAATGAAAAGACGTTAGTGTAATGATTTGTGAGAACCTAAGTAAAATATAGAGTTCAGTCAATAGTAATACAGGATACCAATGATGTTTTTTCAGTTTTGACAAATACACCACTGTGATATAAGTTAAAAAGCTTAGAGAAACTGAAACTGGGTGTGAGTTGGAAACATATCTTTGCAACTTTTCTGTAAATCTAAAATTATTCCAAAACATTTTTATTAAAAAGAATCAGATCATGACTTCTAAATAAAGAAAACTAAGAAAGTGGGTCTGACAGATTTGGATTTAGGGCCGTCTTGGAGTACAAAATTCTTGGGTCCAGGAGATGCAGAATACTGGCTTTTACTCCTTAGAAGATAACTCAAAACACGAGTAAGCAAACAAGCCCATCTTTGACCTTATCTGTAAGCCCAATTGATAAGATTCTTATTGCTTTTAAATGACTCAGTATGGAGATATATCGGACAAGTTTAATTTTAATAATAATTTTCTCAAGCATAATGATTGCAAGAGCATTGTCAAAATTGAAGATATTTGTACTACTGAGACAACTTCATTTCTTTAATGTACTGTAATAGGGTTTCTACCATTTGCACATTCTAGACATTGAAGGCACATACTAACAACTATTTCTGTTAGTTACGTCGGTTGGCATGGTTACCCTGCAGCTGTGATGTAACAAAGAACGTTATTAAGACTTTTTATGAAGTGGCAAGTATAGCTTAGCTTTGCAAAAGTGTCATTAATAATTTCAAGGGGGAAAGAGATGAATTTATTTATATTGGAAATTCAAAAAACTGTATATAAAGGGGCAAAACGACATGCCCTTGAGAAATAGGATTTCCTTGCTGAAATGAGAACATTTGCAGAATCATTATGGTAATCATCTTTTTGCATTCAGTGGATGAATAGATTTGCATAGTATGGCACGTAATAATACATATACAAAAAGTATAGGGCAGAAGTAACAGCTGTATTATATGTTAGAAACAAACACAGTTTACCCAAGTGTTGCCCCGAGGTTGTTGAACATATCAAATTCTTCTATATACTTGCCAGTGTGTATTCACACACTCTAAGACTGAAAAAATGTGGTGTTTTGAGCCACTGTTCGTGCTCCCCAGGGCTCTTAGGTAAATTGCCTTAGGAAGAGCAGGTAACCAACAACATCTGAAAAGTTTGAGTTTTAATAAATCTTTCATTTTGCCCTCCTCAACCTTCAGTGAACAGCCCTTTGACATGTGATATGCTGGCATATTAATTGCAATAAGCTACTGCACACTGGATGCCAAATGTCAGGACCTTAATATGCAAAATATATCGTTCCTGCGTAAATGGGAACTTGACTCTCTTTGTCCTTAGTTCTTTGAAAGGGCTGATGTCATAACTTGACTCTGAAGAAAAAATAATGCAAATACAGTTATTTATTTAATTAGTAACAAGGGTAAAATCCCTCTAATGCAACTTCATCAGAGGTCAGTTTGGGGGTCCCTTTCGTAGAACAAGCGGATTTTAGGGACTGGCTTAATACTGATCTCTAGACTTCAATTTCCCACTAATAAAGGATAATACGATGTAGGGTAAGACTTTGTATTTGTTCAGATACTTTAACCACCCAGGAACTAATATGCAACAACTGAATAAATAACTGTGTGCTCACTGTTACAGCAGCACAGATGACCTCTGATGGAGAAAAGGACCAACCGTATCCAAATCAAATCAAAGGTGGAAATGGGCGATTACCATTCAGAGAATCAAAACTAGCAAGCTTCTTTTACTTTATTCTCAATTACTTTACATATGACTGTAGAAGATGTAAAAACCACATGCAACCAGTTTTTCATCATGACCTTAGAAGAAAATAGTCCAATCTGTTAAAAAAAAAAAAAATGGAACCAACCGAACAAAACATAATGAAAGGGCTTGAAGGAAGCCAAGTATTTGGAAGTTCCAATCTTCAAAAAAAAATTTTATTAGCAAGTTTTATTTCCTGAAGTGACTGCTACAAATTAACATTATATTACTTTCTAGAATTTTCATTTGGAGTTATCAAACGTAACCTTATATTTTCAGTTCTTTTTGTGCCACTATAGCTAAAGCCAACATTGTAGCATTCAGAATCAGATTTCCTATAGTCTTGTTTCCCCAGTGCTGAGGAAAGTATGGGGTATTTAGAGAACATTTTAGTCTCTGACCTAAAGTGAAGGAGCTGGGTTGAGCTCATATGAATTGCTTCAGTGTTTTTGACGGCAGTCAGTAATTTGGAAAGCTAACTTTTCACATCACTGTTTTTCTTCATTATTCAGAAATTTTCTGAGAAGGTGTTGATCCACCTGATATGTGCTGGCCTTTAGAACTGTTTTTACCTCCTTTCTCAAATGCTGTTATTTGAAGACCTGCACTCATATCCTGGGAAGTTTGGCCTCTGACTTCTTATTTCCCTGAATAAACATCATAATGGCAACTTCCTTTTTCAGATTTAAGCCCTCACTTTCAGAATTTTAATCCAGTTAGTCCTTTCCCTACAGTGTGTAATCAATACTCAGGGATTAGTCTGTCTTTCTCGAAGAGTCTTCATTATAAAACTTAGTAGCTTTGTGATCTTCCCGCCCGAGCTCTACTTCCCAGACAATAGATGAGAAAAACCTCTTTGGTTATTGCCCAATTAATTAGAATTTACTCCTGGGTTTTGATTAATTTCAGTTGATGATAATTATTAAGCCACTTGGCTTTAAGTAAGACAAAATGTAGCAAAGCTTGAAATTGGTAAAGGAGCCTAAATTTTCATTTTTGGAGGAGAAATTGAATTGTGCACATATATAACTAGGGGAAAGTTATCAACATAGCATTTGAAAAAGTGTTTAAATTAAAATTTTCTACACAATGTATACCAGGATACTTTTGTACATATATTACTTCCAAATGCAGGACATGTTCTTTCCAACTACTAATCAGTCTTAGTTTTTACTTTCCATCTTTACATGGTCACTTATGAAAACCATTATTTACAATAGATGACACCAAAAGATTATTATATAAAGTTGGCACAATTGACTTTAGATACATGACATTATTGATCGGTCACTGGACTCATTGAGCATTCCACCTACAAAGCCTGGTTTCCTTTTTTTTTCCTTTTTTTTTCCTTTTTTTGAAGGAGTCTCTCTCTGTTGCCCAAGGCTGGAGCGCAGTGATGAGATCTCAGCTCACTGCAACCTCTGGCTCCCAGGTTCAAGCGATTCTCCTGTCTCATCCTCCTGAGTAGCTGGGACTACTGGCACATGCTGCCAGGCCGGCTAATTTTTCATATTTTACTAGAGATGGAGTTTCATCGTGTTGACTAGGCTGGTCTCGGACTCCTGAGCTCAGGCATTTCAGCTGCCTTGGCCTCTCAAAGTGCTGGGATTAAAGGCATGAGTCTCGTGCCCGGCCAAGCCTAGTTTCTTTTGCCCTCATAAGAAGATGCAGCCATTATTGATGTCAGAGTACAAAACATTGCTGTGGAGTCTTCTTTTCTGGGCAATGAGATCTTTTTGGTCAGGTTTGTATTGCAGCTGAAATGCCCACTATCTCCAGTTTAATCATTCATGGGAAAAAATGAATAAAAAATATTGACTGTGTATTAGTGGCCCAAGGGAAATCTGAAAACTCCCCTTTGACTCCTACGATGAAAACGTCTTTCAGTTTTTAACTTCTTATTATTTAAATAGCAATTGATTTATTTGATATCTTATATTTTCCCTCGGCAAAGAGTAAATTAACAGGCACTTATGAAGAAAATCATGTACATAGTTCATTATTTATTTGAGTTGAGATAGATATGTAGGAAGCATTATCCAGCTGAGTACACCTATGTAGAAATGTTGATGTAAGAAAAAACATAATAAGCAAAACAGGATTTCATTAAAAGTATGTGGAATTTTATTGTACAGCAAACATTTTTGTTAACTCTACCTTACCATAGTTGACAAATCCTGTGATTTCAAGAAAAAAATCAGTCAGAAAGGAAGAAAAGTATAGTTATCCATAAGCCTTGTCTCTTTAACCCATTTATTAAGAAAAATGATCCCTCTGAACATAAAAGTCTAGTAAAGAATCTCCTCAAAATATGTAATTGGAACATATTCTTAAATTTATAACAGGAAATAAAATAGCTTGAGGAAGGCAAAGAACCCCAGATAGTGTCCCTTCACAGCAACAGAAGCCTTGTCAGCAGCCCAATATTTAAAAATTAAAATCTCCACTGGAGCCAGGGGCTATGCTCACCAAATAACCAATAAAAGGCAGTTGTTAACTGCTGGGAAAATAAATTGCTGAGGGAAGCATGTGAGAAAGGCAATTAAAAACTTTCTTTTTCTAACCACAAAATGTCCTGCCCCAGAAAAAATGGAGGGAATATAGTTGAAAAGATTGTGCCTGTAAATGACTTTTTTCTTTCTCTGACATCACTCTGAAAAACTTTCCTTTTTCCTAGGGACATATTCATGTTTGCAGTGCGTTAAAGCTTGACTCAAATGTAGCCACTAACAAAGCATATCTTTCCCTCTCAAGCTCTCATGGACCCTCTCTTCTAATTGCCCAGCGAAAGTGCAGCATCAAGATGCTTGGGCAACAGCTAATCGTTCATAAGTGCTGGAAGCAGGGGAGTGTTTACAGAATGAACAGCAATCAAATATGGTAAGCAGATGGCTGCTCCACATTGTAAGGGCTACCACCGAAGACGTCCTTCATTTAGGGTGTGCCAAGAAGCCACGGATGGCTCTATTAACACAATTTTTTTATTAGTTCAATGGTTTTGTATATTTAACTGAAATTTTAAAAAGCTTGCACAAACACATTTTTGTCGTATAGCAATCAGTCTTCCCAATCAAAGGTCTTTAATATTGACTGCATCTCAAATTCCTTTGTCATTCTCAGAAAGTAATTCACTGTATGACTGAGTCTTACAGGATTCATATCGGTAAATGAGTGCTTGCAATGGGGGAAAGGAAGCCACATTCCATAAAGTTATTATTTTGAAAGTTTTTACTCTTTAAGAATTTGAATACTCTTGTGAAATCACAACCACAAAGGCATACTCTACATGAAAGATACATTTTCTTGCTTTATTTAATAAAGTAAGCATTTAAAAAATACAGCATTATTAAAATTATGAGGCTTTGTATTTTCTCTCTGATTTTCTATAGCAAATTATGTGTGGTGGTTGAAAATGATCTGTTGCTATCTTGACAACTAGCGGCAAAGTGCATCACTACATATTTGTTAACTGAGAGGGAGAAAAAATAGAATCTTTAAGCAAGCTTAAGAGGTACTCTATTCTATAATAGTCTGGTGAGTAAGAGTGGAGACAGAAACTTGAATAAGATTAGCATTGAATACATTATTTCTTGGGCCTAGAATTTGTAATTATTAAAAATATACTTAATATTTCTGGTAAAAAAAATATTTCGAATTATTAGATTCATCACTCTTTTTTGCTTTTGTTATAATTCATAGGAAGAGTTCTCTGACTATGCGACTGACTCTTTACAGGAAAATAGAGTTAAAATGTATTCTTTTGCTTGTGGAGCTTTCAAGATCTCATCTTTATAGCAGTTTACGGAATTAAATTGTTAAAAAATAATATGGGTGGTATAATCAGTAGGCATTCTTTTTGAAATTTCCTCTATAGAGAAGAAGTTTAATAATTTAGAGTATGAAAAGTAGTGCTGCGTTTTGCAGAGGTGCACATTGATTCTAGCTTCCTATTGCAATTCCTAGACTTCGACCATAAATCTTAAAGAACACAAAACCGTTCTTTTCAGGTACACATTTGCATAGCCCCTTTCTTTTCAGCTTGCATTTTCAGTCCTCAAATAGGTCATCAGTTGGCTAATTGCTCACCATAGCCTAGGTTTTAATCACCTGATCCATCAACTGGCCTTCTCACACTTTCTTTATTCGTCTTGTCAGTAAGTGACATTCTTGGTAATGAAAACAACAAATCTATTGATAGCATCCCTCCATGGAGTGGAAGGCATCCTACATTAGCTCTGTCTTGGAAACCAGTCTATTCTATTACAATTGACCTTCTCTTGCTGATTACCACACAAATCATAGTCCTTTACCCCGCTCCCCATTTATTAGAGTATTTCTCCTGCAGCCTTTCAGTTGCCTGACTGCAGTTGGTAATTGGATTCATGTTTGAAGCACAGCACTGTAAGGAAAAGCCTGGAATAATTCAAATGGAACACCCTGGCCTAAGGCTGAGACCATATGTTACATCAGATTTGTGTCAGTGAAGCTTATTGCTTTAGCCACAAGAAAACCCACTCAAACGTCGTAAAATTTTGTTTTATTTTAGTAGTTAATTTATTTAGAGATGTTAATATAATGCAATGTCTATTACAAAACTGTAATAGTAAAGGGAGAGAGAAATGACTTGATTTTGTAAAATATATTTTTTTTAAGTACTTGGTAAATCGTCCTGCCTCTCCTCCTGAATTTCATACTTTGCCACAAGTAGCTTTGAATCATGTAATGTAAAAATTAGAGACCATTGAAAAGCCGACTATTTGGCAGCTAGCCTTCCTCCAGCACTTACCGCTCAGTATACCTTTATAAGCATACCACTTTTGCATTACCTTTCAAATTAATGAGCTTTTATTCTGTTATTAAAAGGGAAATATTACTTTAATAAATTTACAGTTAGTGATGAAATAGTATACACACACACATATATACACATACGGTTTATTTATTTAATAGCCTCCATTAGTTTTAACAGCAAAAACCACAATTACTTTTGCATCAGCCTTGTAGAAATACATGTGCACGTGACTAAACTTTAGTTTTGTGTGTCATTGATAAGTTTTTAATCACCTATCAATCCAACTTCCCTGCCCCTGTCTCATGTTTCCTAATAAGTATTTCCAGAAAGATTTTTATAAAATCTGAAATGCTAGACAGAATTTTAGAGAGAGAGAGAGAGAAAGAGAAAACTGCTCTCTGTAGAAAAAGCAGGGTTTTTTTTTTAAGTATCTAAATTATTCTTTCATATAATTGGGCTATGCCTCCATTATTAATATAAACCCTAGTGAGGTACATGAATTTATATGTATTACTCAATAATAACTGATCTATGAGTGGATCATTCAAATACCCACTGCATCTTGTGGTGAAATCCCCGTGAAATATTCATCTGTCCCATTTTGCAGATAGACAAGTTGAATGATGTAAGCAAGGCCTTGAAATAATTCAATAAAAAGATTAAAACATAAAATCCTATCTCTCCAGACATAACTATGAAGCATAGGTCCAATCTTGCCCTAAGTGTAGCCGTGGCAACAATTAGCAATTACCTTACAGATGGAGAGAAGTAAACGAGCCATTTCTATTTATATATGACTTTTAATTATTTTTGTACATATATTTGAATGTGCATATAACTGACTCTTAGGAAATCAAAACATTTCAAATAAATAGTGATGCAAGTGTCTACAACCTCACAAAATTTTTAGCACATATGTCTAGGTGCTAGAAATGTGTGTAATTTTATAAATGTGCTCAAAAATGTAGCCACTACCTGCTACTCGCTTCAATCTGAGAACTAGGCAGCATCAATTTTCAAAGTGACAAAGAGTTTCACTCTTTTTCTAAATTTTAGTTTTTCTGGTTTATAAAATAACATTTCGTTCAGAAGCTTTTAAGTGTCAGAACTTAAAAGGCTTCTGTTTCTAGGTTTGGCATCTAGAGAGTAAAACAAGTAGAAATTAATGAAAGTAACACTAATGAAAGACTAAATTAACGAGACATGGTTATCTCCAAGAGGACTTTTGAAGTAAGAATTGTCAGATAATTATAATACAAATCATTGCCCTCAGAACAGACAGAGGCTACAATGTATGCTTCTAAAGTGACTATCAAGGACAAGAGGTTGGAAATATTTACCTATTTTGAACTTAATATATATATTTTTTGGTTAATTACTTTCATAAGACAAAAATACTGAGACAAATGATTTGTATCGGTGAAGCTTGGTCACTTCATATTTATGTAATATATAAAATGCTTTCCCACTAGATCTTATAAAACTTCGTTTGGAGTAAATATGTGAAACTATATATATATATATATATATGCACATATATATACGTATATGTGTACATATGTGTATATATATTTGCAGATATATACGTATATGTGTACACATATACGTATATATGTGTGCATATAGTTTCTATATATATAGAAATGTGTACATATATGTATATATAGAAGCCATATATGCACATATATACATATATGTTTGCATATATAGCGTTTCACATTTTTTGTGTATATGTATGTACACATATATATGTAATATTTCTTTCAAAAGAACTAACATGACACAATCAGAATGTAAAGATATCTGTACTGGCCTCAATAAGAAAAACATGCTTTTCAGTTTCATGCATAACTTTATGATGATATAATCAGATCATCACATTACTTTTTAAGTTCATTTTGTAACCAACATTCCAGTTACTCCTCTATCATGATTTTAAGAGTTCCAACTTTGTGTTGAATATAAAAAACTCAATTTCTTATAAATAAATTCAGTCAAATGGGCAACTTAAATATACTTTCAATGAGTACATTTATTCCCTCTTTTGAACCAAAAGGTATTTTAAACTACCAAAATCCTATATTTAATTTCACATGTCTATTTCAAACTTGATGTTTTGTAGAATCTAGTGAGACAGCAGTTTTCATTTTTCTCTTTTAAAATTAAATAGTGCTCATTCAACAAAGTATAAAGTAATATAAAATTTCAAATACGTATTGATCAGGACTTGAAATTCATAAACAAAGTTAGAGTGAATCTTTAATTTTCCAAAAATACATGTATTGCCTGTGGCTGATTTCTTGACAAGTTAAAAACAAATTAAGGGGAAAGAGCTTGCAACTGAAATTTGAGTATTCCTCAATACCATAAGCTTTGAGGAGCACTTAAAGATTTTGCTTCAAATGTCCAATAATGCTATTCTAAACAATATTGAAGAAATCTTGGCTAATTACTGTCAATACTTTCCACTATACGGAGAGCTTAAAATCTGTCTCTAATTCTCTTCTGGGCATCATACTTTACCAATGGTGCCAACTTCCTCTTTTGAGAATGCTCTACCTGTAAAAGTCTACATTATTATTCTCATTTTCTCCATTATTTGAAATTCTTCTATTCAAAAACTTACCAAAATTCACAACAATCGTAAATAATTAAAAAATCATGGGCAGGAAAAGGTGAGATGTAACATACAAGTTCTAACTAAAATAGAAACCTCGCTTGAGAATTTGGAGTTTTGATTTCCTGCCTCATTATTTATACGTTCCCTGGACCTGTTACTTGATATATCTCTCCTTCAAGATACTCATCTGTTGAATGGTACAAAGAGGGAAAATGATTATTTCACTAGAACATTGTAAAAATAATACAAGGTATGTGAAACGCAAGGATTTTTGTCTGCTCTCTTATGCTTACTGATAAGAAGGAATTGCTTACTGATAAACAGTTATGCTTACTGATAAGCAGGAAAAAAAAGATAGAAGAAGTTTACAGTATCTGTTTGAGAATGGAGAAACCTAACATGCCATTCATAATAGAGAAACTTCCTTTGACATTTCAAACATCCTTTGGAGAGGACACTAATTAGGTCATGCTCTGGAGACTTAAGGAAGTGAGCAACTACTGAGGAAAATACAAGCAAACTATAGGCCTTACTTAAAATGAGAATACAAAGGTAAGCTATGATTTGCTTTGCACAATAAATATCTACATAGAGAAAATAAAGGGGAAAGCATAATGTAAGAGTCATCTTCACATACAGAGTGGGTTTGAATTCTCCATTACAATTGACCAAATATGCATGAAACAACGTCTTTATAGCTCAAAATTCTAACATTATACTCATAGCTCAACTAGTGGCAGCTTACTTAAATTGGAAGGAGGATATTCAGGAAGTAATAAACCATATCCGGAGAGATCGTCCTGAAGGTGAAAACATACAATAGGATAGTAGGTATCACACACACAGTGTGCTACTGGTCATAGATCATGTCCTCGAGTAGTGGCAAATCTACCCTAAATATGGCAAATACATATTATATATTCTGTTAATTTTCGTCATATATGTTTGCCCTTGAGAAGCAAAACTATGTCCAACACAAACTACTTAGGGCGAACGCTAGGACGATAATCTTATAGAATTATTCAATAGATATTCATAGATGCTTTAGTATTACAACACTAAAAGAAATGTCTTATTTTTCTGAGTAATACAACCATTATTGAACTCCCCATGAAAAAGTATTTTGTGTTGAATTCACACTTGAAATAAAAATGTCCCATTTCCAAAACTTCCTATAATATTTTGGGATGCATTTTTTTTAACTCTTCAAAACTAGGAATAAGATTTTATCCATTTTAATAGGCTATTTACAATTAAGAAGGTAAACAACCAATCCAGATACAAGTTTTAAAATGTGCATGTTCTCAAAAAAGACAAATGCCGGTTAGAAATTCAGGACAGAGTTACCAAAAGAATTTCAGAGATCTGAGATTAGTTTTTCTTCATAATTCGTGATATTTTCAGATTTTAATGTAGACAATCTATTTTCTTAGACTTTCAAGTGGGCAATGCAAAAGATTTTAGAATAAAATCACAAAATCATAGTGCTTTACAAATCTTCAATGTGGTATCTGGTTTAGCCGAATGTCTTCTTCAAAGAAATGTACACACACGTATACTCATTCCTAGTATGATTTCATAACCTCATTTAATAGAACATTCCAGTGTATACATTCCTCTCCAATAAGTAAATAAATTAATCAATATGACAAAGAGGTCAAACAGTGTTATTAAATTATCCACCAGTTCGGCTGTATCTCTCCAAAGACCAAGTTGAATAACTCATGCTCTTTATCTTCTGGCAGAAATCCAAAAATGAAGGAAAGGGAAAGAATGCCTTTTGAAGACTCAGGGTAGGAGAATTACCAATGCAATAAATAGGGAGCTTGTCTGAAAATGATGTTTGTCTCTATCTTTCACAATAAGGCCAATATTTATTAAAATATGTTTGTGGCTCTTCCAGTTTACACAAGGGTACCAAGTCTAGGTTTTATGTTCTTGGCATCTAAAAGATGACAAAAAAATATTTTTATCCTAGAAAAATAAACATTTTCACCAACTTAATTGAGACACAAGGAGCTACTGTATAGCATGAATGGACATAAGAATTTATGTTTGTTGAAACAGAAAATTCAAAACCCAGGCTGTCTTTAATATTGAACTATAAAATTGATAAGGAGATATCATAGTATCCAAGATGAATTTGAATGTTGAAATTGTAAATAGGCTATGAACACATGTTGCAAATAAATGAGTTATGAGAATAGAAAAAAATACATAGTTCAATAAAGACACTAGAGTTAAAAAAAAAAAGACGTGTCTATATAAGCATATGCTTGCCAATGTGAGCTAGCTGATCACATTCGCTCCCTCAGACTTTTAGACACAAAGCTAGACTGCCTGTTTCAGCCTCACTTGCCGTTAGATGTAACTCAAAGAAATGCTAGTTGAAGTGATGTTATTGTTCCCATTTAAGGAAATGGCTCCAAGATATGTGGAGTCACATGGTAAACGGGACAGACATAAAATGAGAGACTGCGCCCTAGGAGTACATCCTCTAGAGGAGCAATGCCATGCTTGAGGTCTTCCCTAAGCAGAAATCAACACTCATCGTCTCACACGACTGAGACTGGGCATATGTCTGCCGCAGTACTAGTGTGACCTTCACTCAGTGGTTCTCAAGCTTCAGCATGCGTCAGAATCACCCAGCATACATCTCAAGCATCAGCAAAATCAGAATCTTGTGAAAATACATTCAAAGGCCCAGCCCCATCCCAGAGTCTGATTCAGGAACTCGGTATTATACTTTAAAAATTGCTTCTTTAACCCATTTAATATGCTTAAGGTAAATATGTTATGATTTTTAACTTACTATTAGAGATTCGAGCTATAAAAGAGTTTCTTCTTCTTCTTTTTCTGACCCTTACCCTCAGTTATTTTTGTAATGCTCATTAAAAAAATTGAACTAGTGTCAAAAATAAGTAAAATACTTCAGAAATCCAGAACAGATCTTAATTTTCTTACTTCTGCTCTTCATCTAATCAACAATTATTCATTTGTTAAGCCAAATGACACATCTTCAAAGCATGTTAATGAAGAACTGTAATGATAAAGTGCTTTGTAAATTCCCAATTGGATAGAAGTTTTCAGGGTTTCTGTTCTGTTTTCCTTGACAACCCACCCTCTGGTCATGCCCTTTGCCCTCTAACTCACCATAAACTTAGGTGTACCTTTTTTAAAGTCCACTTTTCTCCTTCCCTTTGATTGCTTTCTCTTTCAACTCCAAGGCCCTTTAAATCCACTCTGTGCTCTCCTGGGCTTTTGTAAATGACAGGGAACCCAGCTAATGCCTTTCAGAACCTTCAAACCCCTCAGAAACTAAGATCTCCAGTCATCGCTTGAGTTCTTGTTTCTCGCTCTCTCAGAACTTTCTCTGCCAGCCTGTAAATATTTGAACACAATGAAATCGTTTAAAGATTCAAAATATTTGGTTCGTCAGCTTCCTTGGGAGGTTTCAAAAGGAGCTATATTTTCAACTAAATTAAACTATAGAAGCAGCAAGAACGGTATATACATTTCTTTTCCTCGAAGATACTCTGCTACAGGTGATGAAATTAATTCTATGAATAGATCCAAACCATTTAGTTAATTAAAGTACTAATAAGTCTCTCTACCTTCATACACACACACACACACACACACACACACACACACTCTCACACATATATGTACTTAAAGAAACTGTTCTATAAAAAGAAGTGCCCAATTTCTCTAAAGAAAATGATTAAAAACAAGGTATCTCCTCTGTAAAAGGGAGTCATTAGAATACTAAATTATAAAGCTTTGTAATAATTGAGAAAAAGTATATAAATTAGTGTCTGACAGATTGCACTCAAGAATGGTAGCTACCACTGCTATTATTACTTTGAATTTCTAAATAAGCATTGTAAGGAACAGCAACCACTACTGAAGACTGGCAATGACCAAGGCTCTCCTTTACGCAGGAAATCATTGACTCAATCTTTTGACTGATTGATCGTGTGATCTTCTTTAATGTACGGGACTTGGGCTTTACAAATCTGTAAAATAATGAATTCAAAGCTGTCAGACATTAAAAAAAATAAAAATAATCTCAGAAATAGCAGCAAAAGGCTTTTGCCTAAAAATGTAAGAGCTAACTGATACCTAGAATTATTTAAGCAGATAAATTTGAAAAAGGAACCAGCCATTATTCCATTTTTCTTAAAGTTTAACAAAAGTTGTACGAACGACAGCACAGACGTTTTTTCATTTTGGAACTGACTAGCATTAGGATGGAATAGACAGACTAGAAGAAAGCATGAGCAGCCCGGTGAGAATATGGAGACCTGGAACCTCTAAGCAGGAAAAGCGAATCAGGAGTGGGCTGGAGACAAATTTTTTGTGGTGGTAGTTGTCATTTCTTTTTCTATTGTTTTTTTTCCTGCATAGCTATGAACTTGGAGCTCTGTAATTGCAAGCTTCCATAAGGCACTGGCTTCTAAAAACTCCACAACATTATTATTAAATATTTTCTACAGACACTTTAACATTCTAAATTGGTTTTTCATTTTTTTTTTTTTTTATTTCTTTGAAACAGAATTTCACTTTCGTTGCCCAGGCTGGAGTGCAGTGGCACAATCTCGGCTTAATGCAACCTTTGCCTCCCGGGTTCAAGCAATTCTCTTGCGTCAGCCTCCCGAGTAGCTGGGACTGCAATTGTGTGCCACTATGCCAGGCTAATCTTTGTATTTTTAGTAGAGAAGGAGTTTCACCATGTTGGCCAGGCTGGTCGTAAACTCCTGACCTCAGGTAATCCACCTGCCTCTGCCTCCCAAAGTGCTGGGATTACAGACATAAGCCAACGCACCCAGTCTCTAAACTGGTTTTGAAGAATGCATTAATTTGTGCATAGGATAACAAAGATAGCCTCACAGAACAAAGCAATGTGAAGAAACGGTGATGAAAAAAATGAGTTGTCTACATTAGACCTTAGTTATATTAACATATAGGCAAAAGTAGACAACCGTTTTAAATATCAGTGATTTTTTAAATGAAAAATTACATTATCACTTATATTTTCTGTATTTAATTGGAATAAAATTAAATACTCTGATTAAATATTTTCCTTATCTTAATAAAAATATTAAGAAAACTTTTCAGAAAACACAATTAGAAAAGATAATACAATTTATAGGGAAAAAGAATAAAAAATACGCAAAGCAACACATTAAAGGAAGCCAAGAATGAAACCAACCAATATGTGTACCGTAAATAGCTATATATACTACTTTAGCAGAGGCACAAATTTTGGGAGATTGTAACTGATTTTTATGAGAATTCAAATGTGATTTTATGTAAAAAAAAGTTCTTTAAATTTTGTATAGCACTATAGAAGTGCCTCCTAGTTATTAAAATAGTACCGAATTATTCAAAACATATATTATTTCATTTTCTTTCCCAACCCATCTAGGATCAATATTCACATACTTGAGAATTTATCTTCTACTCCTCAAAGCAAGAAAGAAAAAGAATAAATTTAATTTCTGAAAGTGGATGGCGTAACTGCAATAAGAGCTTGGGTCTTCATAAATCTGAATTACTTAGAAAAACAAGCCATGCCCTTTTTAATTTTTTATTTCCTTGACTATCTTAAAGAGGTTCCAAAAGATTTTCAACTACTAAACAGCACTAATTTTATACATGCACACTATACACTCATATGTAAGTGTATGTATTTATTCTAATAAAACCTAATTAAATTTTCCATGAAGTATTCACATGGGTATAAAAATACATAAGTATTAAAAATCATATTTTATATTATTCCTAATATAAAACATTTGACAAAAATTCAAAGCAATAATTTAAAAAATATTTGCACTCTAATATATACCTGGGTTCATTGACCCCTTATGTGTGTTCACAGGCATGCAAGAGAAACACCTGGAGTGTGCCAGAATCGAAATAAAACTCTACCACCTGGGAGAGAAATGCACATATCTCCAATACCTCCACATACTAGGGAATCTAACAGAATTCATGTGTGTAACACATGAATATTTCTGTAAGTGTTCAACTTTCCATCGATGACTGTTCTGGAAGGCATTTGCAGGGTTAGAAACCATAAGCTACTTGGCAGAGGCTGACTGCTGTTGTGCCTCATGCACTGATGGAATGCACACTTCCATCACTGCCCTGGGTTGATGTGAATGTGTCGGTGTGGCTCAGTCCAATACACTATCATCCTTTTCATATTCAATCATCTTTTCCTACAAATGTACGGTTTGAAACATTTTTCTTTCATCATTTTGACAGTACTACGACTACATTCTTCCTCAATGTCACAAAAGTGAAAATCAAGACCCATTTCCTAGAGAAAAAAATGTTTAAAAAGAACATCTCTATTCAATATTATTTGTTATGCTTAAAATTAATTGTGCAAATACTGACTTGAAATCATTTCATCGTAATGTATGTTTTCTACTCTCTTCAAGAATCAGAAGAGTCATAGTATTTGACTAGAATGTTAAACATGTAAATTTCATGAAACTCTATTGCTCTCAAGTGATGTAGTCACCCCAGAATGTTTATCAACCTCTGACCTTCCTTTATTGATTTAACTGAGGTTATTTGCAACTGTCTCATTACCAACTTGATAAAGACAAAACTGCTCCTTTCTCTTCTACTATTTTATTTCCTTTAAAGGTCCTCGTCCCAGTAACTCATTCTTCCTCAACAAACCATGTTGATGAGATTTTTAACCCTGCACTGGGTATAAATACAGATCTAGACTCTTATTAAATGTTTTCTGTTAAATAACTCTTAATCTCTTTCCAATCTACTCTTTACTTCCATTCTTTTTTTTTTTTTTTTTTTTTTTTTTTTTTGAGACAGAGTTTTGCTCTTGTTACCCAGGCTGGAGTGCAATGGCGCGATCTTGGCTTACTGCAACCTCCGCCTCCTGGGTTCAGGCAATTCCCCTGCCTCAGCCTCCTGAGTAGCTGGGATTACAGGCACGCGCCACCATGCCCAGCTAATTTTTTGTATCTTTAGTAGAGACGGAGTTTCACCATGTTAACCAGGATGGTCCCGATCTCTTGACCTCGTGATCCACCCGCCTCGGCCTCCCAAAGTGCTGGGATTACAGGCATGAGCCACTTACAGGTGTGTATGGACTGCTGCAGCTGCCTCCTAACTTGATTATCTGATTCAAAATAATTTAGTGTTCCCCTTACAAAGATACATCATATTCACTCTCAACACTGTCTTTGCTGGACACTTTGTAAACTCCTTCTCCACGTAGTTGAGCTAATTAATCTCTTTTCTTCACTTCAATTTTCCAGGATTTCACTAACCTTTCTTTCCTGAAAAATTATTTCTCTAAGTTTATTCAACACTGGCTTACTGAGACTACTCTTTTAATCCTGCCTTCTTCCTTAATTCTTTTTTTAAGTGGAAGGCAAAAGTTATTTCACTTTGGTCTGATTACTTGTATACTTGGATCTGTTTCCTTCTTCAACATTAATTAAATTTCAGCATTTTAAAATTTTATTTACAAGTACACGTTCACTCCGATCTTTATTTGACTTATATTTTTATAGGTAACCATGTTATTATCCAAAGTACTAAGGTATAAAAGATTAGATGTAGCTACATCTTTATTGAACCAGTGAAACCTCATGTCCAGGGAGGAACCTTGGCACTGATTTAATAATTGCAAAGGCAGTAGTAATAAATACTAAACTAAAACTGTATACAAAGTTTTGTGTTTTTTAATTGATTTTTTTTTTCAATAGTTTTTTAGGGAGAAGAGGTGTTTGGTTACATTAATCAGTTACTTAGCAGTGATTTCTGAGATTTGGGTGCAGCCATTACCCAAGCAGTGTACCCTGTACCGAACATGTACAACCCTTTTCCCTCATTCCCCTCCCACCCTTTTCCCTAGGCCCCCAAAGTTCATTGTATCATTCTTATGCTTTTGAGTACTCATAGCTTAGCTCCTACTGATGAGTGAGAATATATGATGTTTGATTTTCTATTCCTGAGTTACTTCATGTAGAATAATAGTCTCCAATTCCATCCATGTTGCTGAGAACGCCATTATTTCATTCCTTTTTATGCCTGAGTAGTATTTTATTGTATCTATATACCAATTTTCTTTATCCACTCATTAATCAATGGACATTTGAGCTGGTTCCGTATTTTTGCAATTGCGAATTGTGCTTCTATAAATATACATGACTACTTTTCCTCTAGGTAGATATGTAGTAGAGAGATGCTAGATTAAATGGTAGTTCCACTTTTAGAGTTTTAAAGAATCTCCACACTGGTTTCCACCGTGGTTGTACTAGTTTACATTCCCACCAACAGTGTAAAAGTATTTCCCTTTCACTGCATTCATGGCAAAATCTATTATTCTTGGTGGATTCTCGATATTAGTCCTTTGTCAGATGTATAGATTGTGAAGATTTTTTTTGTCACTCTGGGGGTTGTCTGTTAACTCTGATGATGATTTCTTTTTCTGTGCAGAAGCATTTTAGCTTAAGTCCCATCTACTTATCTTTGCTTTTGTTGTGTTTGATTTGGGGTTCTTAGTCACGAAGTATTTGTGTAACCTAATATCTAGAAGGATTTTTCCAATGTTTTTATGGTTTCTGGTCTTAGATTTAAGTCTTTGATCCAACTTGAATTGATTTTTGTATTAGTTAGAAGATGTGGACCCAGTTTTATTTTTCTACATGTGGCTTGTCAATTATCCTAGAACCATTAGTTGAATAGGGAGTCCCTTCCCCACTTCATGTTTTTCCTTGCGGTGTCAAAGATCAGTTGGCTATATACATTTGGCTTTATTTCTGGGTTCTCTGTTCTGTACCGTTGGTCTGTGTGCCTTCTCTTAGAACAGAACCATGCTGTTTTGGTGACTACGGCCTTATAGTATAGTTCGAAGTTGGGTAATTCGATGTCTCCAGATTTATTCTTTTTGCTTAGTCTTGCTTTGGCCATGCAGGCTCTTTTTGGGCTCCTTATGAATTTTAGGTTTGTGTTTTCTAGTTCTGTGAAGAATGATGGTGGTAGTTTGATGGGAATTACCTTGAATTTGTAGATTGCTTTGGGCAGTGTGGTCACTTTGACAATATTGATTCTACCTATCCACGAGCATGGGATGTGTTTGCACTTGTTTGTGTTATCTATTATTTTTTTCAGCATTGTTTTGTAGTTTTCCCTGTAGATGTCTTTCACGTTCTTGGTTAGGTATATTCCTAAGTATTTTATTTTATTTTATTTTAGCTATTGTGAAAGGGGTAGAGTTCTTGATTTGATTCTCAGCTTGATTGCTGTTGATGTACAGCAGAGCCACTGATTTGTGTACATTAATTTTCTATCCTGAAACTGCTGAATTCACTTATCAGTTCTAAGAGCTTTTTGGATGAGTCTTTAGGGCTTGTAGGTACACAACCATATCATCAGCAAACACCAACACTTCGACTTCCTTTTTACCAATTTTGATGCACTTTATTTCTTTCTCTTGTCTGATTGCTCTGGCTGGGATTTCCAGCACTATGTTGAATAGAAGGTGAAACTGGGCATCTTTGTCTTATTCTAGCTCTCACGGGGAATGCTTCCAGCCACTCCCCATTCAGTACAATTTTGGCTGTGGGTTTCTCATAGACGGCTTTTATTATCTTAAGGTATGTTCCTTCATGCCAATTTTGCTGAGGGTTTTAATCATAAAGTGATGTTGGATTTTGCCAAATGCTTTTTCTGCATCTACTGACGTGACCATGTGATTTTCGTTTGTAACTCTGTTTGTGTGGTGTATCACATATCTTGATATGTTAAACCATCCCTGCATCTCTGGTATGAAACCCACTTGATCATGTTGGCTTATCTTTTTGACATGATGTTGAATTCAGTTTTCTAGTATTTTGTTGAGAACTTTTGCATCTATTTTCATCAGGGATATTGGTCTGTATTTTCTTTTTTTGTTATACTCTTCCCTGGTTTTGGTATTAGGGCAATACTGGCTTCATAAAATGATTTAGGGAGGATGACTTCTTTTTTTTTGAGATGGAGTTTCGCTGTTTTACCCAGACTGGAGTGCAATGGCATGATCTCGGCTCACTGCAACCTCCGCCTTCTGGGTTCAAACAATTCTCCTGCCTCAGCCTCCGGAGTAGCTGGGATTACAGGCACACACCACCATGCCCAGCTAATTTTTGTATTTTTAGTAGAGACGGGGTTTCACCTCGTTGACCAGGATGGTCTCGATTTCTTGACCTAATGATCCACCCACCTCGGCCTCCCAAAGTTCTGGGATTATAGGCGTGAGCCACCACGCCAGGCCTTGGAGAATGTTCTATGTGATGATTAATAGAATGTATTGCAGTTGTTGGATAGAACGTTCTGTAAATATTTGTTGAGTTCATTTGTTGCGGAATACGGTTTAAGTTCATTGTTACTTTGTTGACTTGCTGTCTTGATGACCCGTCTAGTGCCATCAGTGGAGTATTAAAGTATTAAAGTCCCCGACTATTATTATGTTGCCATATTCCATTTTACATTTATAGTCATATGACTATGATATTTTGAATATAAGCCTAACCACATGCCAGATAAACTCCAGGAACTCTAAATGTCTCTATTGCAAAAATTTTGCCTCTATCCTTATGTAATGAGGTTGATTAAGACAGTTAAAGTCCGCTGGCTGGAAAACTGATTTCCACAAATGCAACAAAAGGAAAATTTTTTCCAACTACCTCTATGTGATGGAAAATCTTTTTTTTAAGTACCAAATCAATTTCTTCAACTATACAATATATTCTAATTTAAATATAATACAGTAACAACAAAACATAATAAAATCAAGACTATACAAAAACAGAGTAAAGGTGTAATTCCAACAATGACTAAAATAAAATGATATTTATTATAAATTTTATAATCTGTATATAATTATATATTTAAATTTTACTTTACATACATAAGATTAAAGCCAAGGAGGTTAACCATATTTTCAGATTTTATTACCAGCCACTTGTGCTATTTTATCACATTTGAAAATATTCAGTGATCTATAAATTTTTGACAATAATAATTAAGAACATTTTCTTCTTCAAGATAATTTTAAAAATTAAATAATGTATTGAGGATACTACCAAGAACACTTTACTTTTTGATATGGCCTCTACATTGAAAATCTTTCAGAATTTTTAAAATTAATTTTAAAATCTTCCCATGACCCCTTTGTTCAAGGAAATATCATCTTTGACATAATATGTGTGAATACTTACAAGTCAAAAATTGATTCACAAGACTATATTACCATAATCACTAATTTTAATAGTCTCCTAAATATTTTCTGTATCACTTTTCTTGATTATAAAATGTCAACAATATGGATACACTCTTAATATAACAGAATATTTAATTACATCAGTTTCCCATCAACCCACCAAAGTCATTCAATAATTATATTGGCCATTTCCACTGATTAGCAGAAGGCTCTTCCACTAATGGCTTCCATGTTTTCCACTGCATCATTTTTCTTGCCAGACTTAGTTCATTTTTAGCCTGGAGAATCATCTCTTTTATTTGACCACCTTGAAGCTGGTCTTCAAATTTTTAAACATCCTATTCCACTTTGACCATAGCCTGCTTCTCATTAGTAAACTGTTCTGTATACTTTCCATACTCTTCATCTTTAGGTTTTTACTCAAGAACATCAAGAATATTTGCACACAATATTCTTAGCCTCCCCTGCGGACTCCCGCACACCACAAGGCCAGCGGTCTTCTTCAGCACACTTGCCGTGGCAGTCAAAAAGGTATATGTGTTTGATAATCAGTCCGACGTCTCTCAAATTACATCATGATAAACTACTTTTTAAAAACCTGAATAACTATTACATAATGCTAAGGATCTTAATAAATGATTAAATGTTAGAATTTAAGAAAACATTCAGCTATAATTATAATAAAAACATTAATATAGAGAAAAATAGGATATCTAAATAAATATGCAATAAAATACAGGATAAGATGAAACCAATTTTCTTAAGGATTAGTCAAATTTGATTTATTTTGTTTCTTAATGTTAACAGCTGTCCAAAATTCATGACCTGGATCTTATACAACATTAATATTTTGGAATTATCTTAATAAAGATTTGCTTAGTTTATGAGTAGTATAATAGAAAACTCAAAATAAATTGACCTAAACAAGATAGAAGTCTATATTTCTTATATAATATAAACCAGTCTGAGTCTAATATGAAAGTTTTATAATCATCAGGTTTTTCAGATTTCTTTCTTTCTTTCTTTCTTTCTTTTTTTTTTTTTTGAGACGGAGTTTCGCTCTTGTTACCCAGGCTGGAGTGCAATGGCACGATCTGGGCTCAATGCAACCTCCGCCTCCTGGGTTCAGGCAATTCTCCTGCCTCAGCCTCCTGAGTAGCTGGGATTACAGGCATGCGCCACCATGCCCAGCTAATTTTTTGTATTTTTAGTAGAGACAGGGTTTCAGCATGTTGACCAGGATGGTCTCGATCTCTTGACCTCGTGATCCACCCGCCTCGGCCTCCCAAAGTACTGGGATTACAGGCTTGAGCCACCGCACCCGGCCCAGATTTCTATGGCAATATTGTTTTGTGATCCTTCACACACCTCATTGTCAAAACAGCCTACTTGAACTCAACTACCACATAAGCATTTCAACACATGCATTTTAGCCTAAAGAAAGCAAACAAGGATGAAGTATAAGAATACTTATGAGAAGTCACAACATTCCACTGGCTACCACTGGGTCACCTGTAGTCACCTAGCTGTAAGAGACTCTAAAAATTCGGTGTTTATCATGTCTAGCGAAACTCATGATCCTATTACTGAAAGTAGATATTAGGAGACAACTAGCAGTCTCTGCCATAAGGTCATAATTATAAGTTTGATATTTCAAAGAAAATCCGTCTTTTAGCTTTCCCCAACAAAGGATGGAAGTGTCACAATTTAAGCCAAGGTCAGAGAATGACTTCTAGAATTTCAGTGAGGTCTACAACATAGGAACTGAATTTATCTTCAGAACATAAGACCTGGACTCATGTTCTGGACATTTTTCATGCTCTGAGTCTGAAGCCAATGGGACAAGTGGTAAAGGACTGAGAACAGGGCCAGTTGAGAGTCAACATATTGATCTAGTGATGTTACCTGAACTTTGAGTCAAACTGTGCCTGGACCTATTTCTATTTATGTTTGTTAGTAAATTTGTTTTCCTGGTATCCAAGAAGAGGTTAAGGGAAATAAATATATAAATAATTAATAAATATGATGATAAGTCAGTTTCTGTCAATATTTTCAAACTACTGCTGGGCACAACACACACAAGAGAGTGCCCTATATTCACAAAGTCAGTGCTTGTCTCCTTGTTTATTATACTTTCAAAGCTTTATATATTAAGGTGATAACACATTTGCACAATTGCATCAGAACACAGAAGATTCCTATAAAAAATCGTATATAATAAAGATTTAACATTTCCTTTATACACTCTAGACATATGCTGTCTGGCATAAATATAATGCAAACCACAAATGTGAGCCATATGCATAATTTTAATTTTTTCAGTAGTCATATTTTAATAGGTAAAAGAAACCCATAAAATCAAATAATATATTGTATTTACCCAACCTGTCCAAATATTAACATTTCAATCTGTAATCAATATGAAAGTATTAAAAATATATTACATTCCTTTTTTTTTTTTAATGTCTGCAAAATCCAGTATGTTCTATATGCTTGCAGTCCATCTCAATTCAGACTAGACACATGTGGCTAGTAGCTACCATGTGGAATGGCATTGCTCTAGGCCAAGTTAATTCATAGGGATAATCCATTACTTAAAGAGTAGAAGTAATTCATCTATAAAGCAATTGGATCTTATAAATTTTGGGGTGAAAAAATGGGTACATGTGAGGAAGTGTGATTATCTTTATACCTCTTTTGGTTTTTGTAAATATATTTTTATAATTTATGTTTTTCCTCCATGTAGACTTGAAAGTTTATTGACTAAAAGATCAGATAAACTAAAAGGTCACTGGAGCTGTTTTGGTTAAAAGTAACTGAAAACCTAATTTTAACTAAGAGGGGAAAAGAAAAGAATGAATTGGATTGTGTAACTATAAAGTCCTTGAGTAGCATTAGATGCGTAAAGTTCAGATCCAGGAGCTCCACTCTATGTGGTCTATGTTGGCTTCACTTCCGATAAGGTAGATTCTCTTTCTGTGGTAGCTCCACAGAATTCTAGATTTATGTGTACATGGTTCAAGTTCAGCAGAAAAGAACATAATTTTCCAACTATATCCCTAAAACATCCCAGCCTGATTCCTATTGGCCTAAACTGACTCACATGACTAATTCCTGAAGAATTATTGGGGCTGACCTGGAAATTTGAGTAAATTGAAATGATTTATGATCTTAGGCCCTATGTCAGAACCTGGAACTGATGACAGAAACTGTACCGCCGTGAACCAAGCGTGGGCAGCGGGCATCCTTCCAGAAACTCTACCGCCGTGAACCAAGCGTGGGCAGCGGACATAGTTCCAGAAACTGTACCGCCGTGAACCAAGCATGGACAGTGGGCATTTCTTCAAAGAAAAATTGAAGAAAGAGATATAAGACTGAAAAGGAAAGCAGTTGATATCTGTAGGCTGTTAGCCCTACCGTTCTGGAATCTCAGGGGCAGTCCTGCCTCCACTGCTCCACTCCGCATTGTCCTAGTGAGAGTATTTATGATGACTCTGTCCCTGTAGCAAGGAACTGAGTTGTCCAACATGGCCAGCCTCAAGCCCCGGGCAGAGACTTGCTACAGGGAAATCTACGTGGATGTAGCCCTCACAGCTCTTGCGTTCGGCAAGTCTGCATTGTTAGTGCCACATGGACTTTGCCAAGTTTAAAAGTTCAAACTGCCCCTAGGTTCACTTGAGCTATAATCAGGGCAGCTAAGAAGCACTACACCAGAATGCAGAGAGCAGAGATCTGAGAAGATCCTGGGCAGTGAGCCAAGAGGTTTCTGGTGTGCCCTGGGCCTCTCTCTGTAAACCATTCTGTTCTCTGGGGCCTAGCACTCTGATCCTGTAATGGGTGGGGCAGCCCCCAAAGATCTCTGAAATGCTTTGGGGGTCACTGTCCCATTGTCCTGATAAATAACACCTGGATTTCTTCTGTTCATAATAATCTCATTAGCAAATGGTCTCTCAGCCGCACCCTTGGCTTTCTCCCCAAAATGCCTTTTTATTTCTTCCCATGGTTAGACTGAGAGTTTGACAACATTGCATTCTGTTTTCCTCTTATTTATAAATTTAATCTTTAAATTGTTTCTCTCTTCTCATGTTTTAGAATACACCATTAAGGGAAGACAAGCATTATCCTGAACACTTTGCTGCTCGGAATTTTTTTCTGCTAAATATCTTAGTTCATGACACTTAAAAGCTGCCTTCCACAAAGTCCTGAGACATGGATGTAACTGACATAAGTTCCTTGTCACTTTTTTTTTTTTTTTGAGAGGGAGTTTCTCACTTGTTACCCAGGCTGGAGTGCAATGGCACGATCTCGGCTCACCACAACCTCCACTTCCTGGGTTCAGGCAATTCTCCTGCCTCAGCCTCCTGAGTAGTTGGGATTACAGGCACATGCTACCATGCCCAGCTAATTTTTTGTATTTTTAGTAGAGACGGGGTTTCACCATGTTGACCAGGATTGTCTCGATCTCTTGACCTCGTGATCCACCTGCCTCGGCCTCCCAAAGTGCTGGGATTATGCCTTTCTCCTAGTTTCCAGTAAGGTATTTCTTATTTCCATCTAAGACCTCATGTCCATATTTCTGCTAACATTCTGTTTGCAATCACTTAAGTAATCTCTAAGAAGATTCAGGCTTTCCCTACCGCTCACTCCTGAGCCCTCACAATATTCACCCTTAATGTTCATGACAATACGGGCTTTTTCCAGCACTCACTTCGGTCTCTGTCTCTTACACAGTCTCTACCTGTTACCCAGTTCCCAAGCAACGTCCACAGTTTTAAGTATTTGTGTAGCCGAATTCCACTTCTTTGATACCAGTTCCTGTCTTAGTCTGTTTGTGCTGCTATAACAGAACACCTAAGATGGGGTGATTTATACAGAAATTTATTTTCTCAGAGTTCTGGATGCTGGAAGGCCAACCTAAGGCGCCTGCCTCTGGTGTCCGATAATGGCCTTCTTGCTGGGTCCCCACATGGCAGACGGGAGAAGCGTAAGTTAAAAAGCCAGACAAATACCTCATGATGCCTCTCTTAGAAAGGCCTTTGTCCCATTAAGGAGGGAGGAGCCCTGCTGGCCTAATCACCTGTCAGAGGTCCAGTTCTTACTACCATCACACTGGTAACAATCGAATCTTGAAGGAGACGTAATCAAACCACGACACTTATGGTATTTGTTTCCAGGTACCCCCATGGTTGTCTATAATCGTAGAAGGCAGCAGGGAGAAATTTGAGGACTTTTACTGCTGTGCTGAGTCATATAACTATTTTTTTATGTTTGATGTGTCATCCCAAAGTTAGAGTTAGTCTTTCTGCCCGATTTCCTCTGTTCTGAACACTAATATTAGGGGACTGCAATAGCAAATGCTGGCATTAGTTACAAATAGTTATTTTCACATTTGATTGAATTATGTTTACCCCATGGTATTTTCTTTCTTTGTTCTCTTGACTTTACTAACTTTTTACAGTAACCATAAAAAAAGCTATGGCCAAAGAACAGTAAATGTTATTTTTTTTAAAGTAAGTACATTCTAAAAATGTTTTTAGTTATCCAAGAATATAGTCTTAGTTTGTAAATATCCTCTTTTAAGTCTATAATGAGCCATGTAAGATTTTGTTTATAAAAGGAATCAAACAGAACAGAACTGCTCTGATTTTTCCTAACCCCTTGGCTGGGTGTTCAGAAAGAAAGCTCTCATGGGTATTCTTTTCTACAGTTCCTTACCCAAGGACTGAAATCAATGAATTCAGTTGCCCAGGGTCACAACTAGCCTGCAATTACTTGAATTCTTATTTTTCCGTATTTTTATCCTGAAGCTGCACTTTTTATGTTTCGTTTGTATGGCCGATTTGAGAGAAAAATTACACCCAACATTATTGACACTAGTTCTCTAACACAGAAGTCTACTGTAGCCTTTACTCCTCAATAAGCCAAACAACCCATTTTCCACTGACTTTTGTTTTCTAATGCCTTTTAGCTGGAAGAAAAATAGCTGTACATGCCATCCGTTAATGGGCTTTGTTAAAATAATTCTTACACAAGCATAACATTTTAAATGTTTTTAGGTGTCTTATGGGGCCAGTCTCCCTTGCACAGTTGATAAAGGAAAAACTCTTTAAGATACTCATTTGATTTTATTTTAAACAGTAATCTTCCCTCTTCTGTTGCAAACTAAATTGAGTTTGTAGATTCTCTGAAATAGTCTACAAAATGGGTGAGTGTTCATCCTTCACTCCTTGGAAGGAACCACTGTTCTATCTAGTTTGAGAAACGCCCCATTAGAAACTATCTATATTGACAAACATGTTAATTATATAAAATGAAAACAAAAATCTTAGTTTCACACATTAGTTATTTCATTTTCTGTGATAAGAGAAGTAATTCTGGTGTCCTTGCTATTTTATCAAATAGTAAACTAGCTTAATTTGACTGAGAGAACACTGTTTCATCAAAGATAAATGTTCATTTCTTAACAACTTTTTATTTAATAGAAATATTTGTTCAGTGACAAATAATTTACACATGATTAACACAGGTTTTTAAAGTGCTAAATTTTTATAATTGTACACTTGGTATTTTTGTGATGATTCACTTAATCAGCCATTTAGAGCACTTGGCATTGTGCCAGGTGGTCCCTTAAGTGCTAAAACTTTGCAGTAAAGAAAGCTTTTTTGTTCCCTGCCCACACAGGGCTTAGGGACAAGTGACGAAGAAGGATGTTGATTGTATGATTAAGGCAAATAATTTCACAATTAAATTTCCTGTAAAGAAAGACTCCACAGCACTATTTAAAAAGTAATAGGGAGACTAACGTGGAAGTTACATTTAAGCTCAGATCATAAGAAGGGTAGGGATTGTCCAAGATGATGAGAAGCCAAAATATTCTTGATTAAAGGAATGGCATGAGCAAAGGGCATGGGAGAAGAAGAAGAAGAAGAAGAAGAAGAAGAAGAAGAAGAAGAAGAAGAAGAAGAAGAAGAAGAAGAAGCAGCAGCAGCAGCAGCAGCATGACTTGATTGAGAATTAAAAGGACCCTGTAATCGAAAGTCATTAACTACTAGGAGAAATGGTGTGAAATGAAATCAGATCATACTTCCTAATGCTAAATGTCTTGCTCCCAAGATCACCTTCCACAGTTGTATTTTTTTACTGACTTCTGTTATCTCAACCTCTAAAGAATCATTAACCAGTGTACCTAACTACATAAAGCTCATATTGTCATCACACCCTCTGTCACCCAAATATTCTCAGTTCTTCCCTTTCCCTCTCATCCGACCCTGAGTGCTGTCCATCTTCCAGGGAACAAAATCCTCTGCAAAATCCAGGACAGACACAGAGCAGGGTGAAGAAGGCTTCTGATATCCCTCTTCTTACTGTCTCAGGTTTTAAACTACATAAAGTTTTATCTCTATGTGGTTCACTCTGTCCTTGTCTTCAAAAAATGATGCTATTTGTAACACAAATGATGCTATTTGAAACAATAACACACATCAGAAATAGTTGATTCCTCGTGGAATCAATACACAAAGTCTCCACGTGAAAATAGTGGGATGTCGGTGAAAAATATAAGCAACTATGGACTGTAAGCATATGTTTCAAAAATCATTTACCCAAATTCTTGGCTTCCACAAGACTAGTTGTTTGGCAATATTTTGTACTGTCTAATCATTCATACCTCAGAGTAGACTTTTTGCTCACTGCTCATGATTAAACCTCCCCAGGAATCTGTTTACAACTCTGTTCTCATACTCTATTCTTTCTTTCAAATCAATTATACCATCTGATTTTACTCTTACCTCTTTGAAATCCTTCTATTCTCTGATGGACAAACTACCTATTTCTTCATCCTCCTCTGAGAACGTTCTTACTGTCCACTGGCCTGTAAAACCTAGCTCTTCACTGGGGATATAAGTTCACCTTCTCAAGTACAAACTGCTCACTTTCCACATGCCTTGCCCTGCAGGGAGAGTGACATTCTCCTCTCTTTACACTAAGACGGACACATCCAAATTTCTCCACCCTGGTAACTAGAAGCGCTTTGCCTCCTTTGCACGGATGTGACCTCTCATCAGGTTCCTTCAGCTATCAGCTGCTTTGCACTTTTCTCCCAGATTTCCTCGCCCTAAATCCTGCAGTGATCATGGATTACTTACTATCTAGGAGGTTGTTGGATTTGGCACCCCAGTCTCTAACTTTTCTACTTGCTCAGCTACATCTTTCACTGATTCCCACTATCTACTAATTCCTTTAATGAGCAGCTTCTTTGTTCATCCAATTCAAATCCCACTGTCCATAATTTTTAACCATTCTTCTATCTATGTCCACAACTTTTTTCACTCCTCTTTCTGACAAAATCTATCTAGAAAATCTCAACCTTTGATAAACCCAGCCTCACCCAGCTTACTGGGTAGAGGTGGAAACACATGTTTAACTGTGCAGATTAGGGCCACTATAGCTCCATGATCTTCTAATTCATTCATATCTGGCCATGCTGTGATCTTTGTCTGATCTGCTTACTCCCTCACTTTCCAGGGTGATTCTTCTAAGTTCCTGTTTTTACTCAAACCTCCGAGTACATCTGCTTCTCTGTTTTGTCCTGTAACTTTGCTTTCTGCTTCAAAACAAAGTAAAAGCTATTAGCAAAGAACTGAAAAGCTTGCAACTGTAACTGTGTCTGTGCCGATTGTTTCTTTCTTAGTCCTTCCTGAAATTAAACCTCTGTGGCTCCTCCTCTCACCTGGGCTCTGCCTCCATATTCCTTTCCTACATGCCCTATGAGCTTGTCATCAGCTATCCTTACGCCTGCATCGTCAACCCTCACAGCTAAAACATGAAAAACTTCCTTCTGTCTCATGCTCCTCACAAGCTTCTCACTCTCTCTCCCTTTCCCTTTACAACAAAAAGTACTGAATACTCTGTCTTCACTCTTTTCTATCTTTACTGTCTTAAATTCTTAACATTAGTTATTTTTAAAACAGAGCAACCTTATTTTCTCCTATAACACCCAAAATTCCTTAAAACTATTGTCTCCAAATTCACCTGATTCCCTTGCCCCAATCCAGGGTAAAATTCTTAAGTCTTAATTTACTGACTATTCTTTCTTATCACAGTGGTTTCCATTGACTTCCATAACATGATACTACCCTGGGTGACCTTAATTTTTTTTTTTTTTTTTTTTTTTTTTTTTTTTTTGCTGTCTTATACAACTGATTGATCTTGAGAGAATTTTTCTTTATTCATCATGCCTTGTAAATAAAATATCTACGTGTCAATGTTAAATATAACAATATTTAGCGAACAGCAATAAATCCATGTTATACATTATTTTTGATACCTATTCTCGACTTCATTTCTTTTTTTTCTTTAAGTTTGATTGCTTTTACTTATTTCTAGCTTCTTGTATTTAACACACTTGTCGTATATATTTTCAGTTGTTCTTTTTGTACTTTAAAGCTATAGGTTACCCTCAATTTCCCACCTCTTAATGCATCCTCAGGCTATGGTGACTGATAAGTTAATTGACATTTTGTAGTCAATATTCATTTTTAACTTTTATTTCAAGTTTAAGAGTACAAGTGCAAATTTGTTATATAGGTTGACTTGTGTCATGGGCGTTTGTCATACAGATTAAATTATTGCCCAGATACTAAGCCTCGTACCCATTAGTTATTTCTTCTGATACTCTCCCTCCTCGCTCCTCCACCCACCCTCCAATAAGCCCCAGTGTGTGTTGTTCCCCTCTATGTGTCCATGTGTCCTCATCATTTAGCTCCTACTTCTAAGTGAGAACATGCGGTATTTGGTTTTCTGTTCCTGTGTTAGTTTGCTAAGGATAATGGCCTCAAAAAATAACAGACACTGGTGAGGTTGTGGAGAAAAAGGAACGTTTATACACTGTTGGTGGGAGTGTAAATTAGTTCAGCCATTGTGGAAGACAGTGTGACAATTCCTCAAAGACCTAAAGACAGAAATATCATTCAACCCAGCAATCCCATTACTGGGTATATACCCAGAGGAATATAAATTATTCTATTATAAAGACACATGTATGTGTATGCTCATTGCAGCTGCTTTTTAAGTGTCACTAGCATAGGGAGAAATTAATTATTTTTATTTTTGTGGCAGAAGTTAATTTCAAATGCGTTTTTCTGTTTTCTTCCTATTTCTCTGTTCATTGCTCTTCAAATGCATCTGAAAACTATTTCTTCATCTTCTCATTTTCATTTATACTGTCTTTGAAATATTGGACTTTTGCACGATTGTGTTTATCTGTAGATGTCCCCTGAACAACATATTCATTTTCTATCTTTAATAAATACTTTTGAATAAATAAAGTCTTTAAAATATTTAACTCTGAAATGGTTGAAAATATCCCTGCACACAGGGATATTGATAACACAACGGCAGCCCCTGAAATGTTATTCAAGAATTCAAATATTCAAGCATTATATTAATTTTAATTCTTACTAAAATTAAATGCTGGCACACTTGTAAAGATCAGCATAATGATTTCTTAAATATTCAAAATATGTTACCTTAACATTTTTTTAATGGCAAAATGATACCCTCACTTAACAATAAGCTATAGTTGAAAAGAAAATTTTGCTATAACTTTTTGAAATCATATTATACAAATACTCCTGGTGACATAAATAGAGACTTTGATCTTTTTATTAACAGGTTAATGAAAAGTTTCAAGGCTGAGTGGCATTATTTCTAAGTATTTTCCCACATTTTTGCCTGAACTACAAAATGCAAAATCATGATAGCTTTAAACTATGGCATACAGCTCAGGAATGAAAAGAACACATTTGGCATGTAAACTAAGGATTAGATCATTTTGTCTCAAAGTGTTATCAAGGGAAGTCTCACATCATCTGGAATAATTTTTTAGAATACAGATTCCTGGATGCTAACTAGGCTAATATAACATAGACAGCTGGTGATGGAGGTTTGATGGTGGAGGATAGGGATAGGGATTGGAATGGGGAGGGATGGAGTCCCAAGACTGCATTCCATAAACTTGACAGTTATTCTCATTCATCTTTCCCTTAAGAACCAATAAAATAAATAAATTATTATCTGGTGAGACAAATGTGCTCATTTAATCTTCTAGAACATACACTGTTCAAGTCCTCGATTGCTTTATAGGAACTCTTTTGATGTTGTAAGGAGAAATTTAACAGAAAAATGTCTATAACTTAAAGATTGGTCACAGATTTCTGTATAAGATGGAATATTATGAAAAAATTCTGGTATCAAAAGTACCTTATCACTGAATGCTTATAGTTTGTTTAAGTATTAGAGAGCAGTGCTCTCCAAACTCTGTATGTAGAAAATTCATTTAGGAAACATATGAATTTGCAGATTCTAAAAGACTGAGACAGGGAGGAGATTTTAAATTTCTAAAAAGTTTTCAGGTGAGGACATGCTTTGAGTAACAAGGTCATAAGAAAGAACTGGCTCATGGTGACAGTCATGACACTTGGTAAAGTTTCTGTAATATTGCCCTTTCTGTAAAGATATTCTTCAATTATTTCCATTAAGAGCTGGCCCATGGTGATGTCCATAACACTTGGTAACTTTTCTGTATTATTGCCCTTTATTTATTTGTTTGTTTGTTTGTTTGTTTGTTTGTTTGTTTGTTTTTGAGACGGAGTTTCGCTGTTGTTACCCAGACCAGAGTGCAATGGCACCATCTTGGCTCACCGCAACCTCCGCCTTCTGGGTTCAAGCAATTCTCCTGCCTCAGCCTCCCGAGTAGCTGGGACTACAGGCACGCACCACCATGCCCAGCTAATTTTTGTATTTTTAGTAGAGACGGGGTTTCACCTTGTTGACCAGGATGGTCTCGATCTCTTGACCTCATGATCCACCTGCCTCGGCCTCCCAAAGTGCTGGGATTACAGGCTTGAGCCACGGCGCCCGGCCCTTATTGCCCTTTCTTTAAAGATATTCTTCAATTATTTCCATTCAGCAAGATTAAAAAAAATAGACTCTTGGATTAAAAGAAAAAATACCAATGAGGTGTTTCTGAAATTCTTCTTGATTTTAAAAGCCTCATCTACATCATCTTACTTCTACAAAAAGATGCCCTTTTCTACTTACGATGTAAAGTACTAACGTAATAATTACTCAGTAATGAATATTGCTATAATACTACTGAGAACAAAATCTTCAGGAACAAAGCACAATACACAGAATTGTTTTAAATATTTTTACCTTTAAGGAGTAATATTTTTAGTGGTGTAATCAGAGAAAATGCACAGCGAGAGTGAATTCATTTCCAATGAGTCAAACGAAACATAACACTTTTTAAAAATGAATCCTAATAACTATTACTCTCACAATATAAAAATTTAAGATACAAACATAAAGTAGTTTGGGAGTTTTCATTTTATTCCAAATGGACAAAAGTAGCTAACATATGGGAGCGTTCAGACTTGAGAGTCGTTCATGCTGTTTGTGAGAGCCGAAGTCCCAGAGATTCTAACTACAGTAGCTGCGGCTGTGTTTGGAGTAACCAGAGGGGTTGGCTATTATTCAAACTAATGACACTTTTAAAGGGTAAAGCCCTGAAAACCCAGTAATGCTGACTCATAAGCATACATTTGTTCTGGGCTTCTAAGGGAATTAGACATGCAATTCCCATTAACATTAACAGAAGACAGGAGTTCTATATCTAATTTCCCTCTCAGCAGGCTGGAAACAAACCCCATAATTTGGAGGATTTGCAGCTTTACGCGAGCTACATTGTGATCAAAAATTGCATATGATGAAATGGAAATGACGGAAAAAATGCCTTATCCCTAATTTTAAATGACCTTGTGTTTCACAAAGTATCTCAGGCACAAATTAAAATAAAGAACAGTTGTACCGGAGAGTAGCCTTTATTCTTAAACATGAGAGTTACAGCCCCAGTGCCCTCATCTATTAAAAAGAGTGAATTCAGCGTCTTGAAATGCCACTATGAAAATTCGTTTTGTGGGAACTGTACAATTTTGTCAGTAAAACAGTTCAATCTGGGTTTACTGCCTAGAGTGGAATATAATGATTAAAAGAATTGCCACGCTTCTCCTAGAAAGGGAAAGGACATTTGTAAATAAAAATACAGAAGATTCATTGCTAGCATTATTATTGCATTGATCTAATGTCAATTGCATCATGATAGTGGAGAGTTTCTCCTCCTGTTGACAAGGATAACAATTATAAAAAATGCACAGGGATCATTGAAAAATAGGAACAATATTAAATAATATTTATTAAATATTATACTAAATATAACAATACTATTTAATATAAATTAAATACTATTTACTATTAAATAGGAAAATAACTAAAAATAGTTAAGGAAAAGTTAATATTACTTTATATAATCATGTAAGATGAAAAGAAAGCCTGCCACTGGGAGAAAAAAAAATGAAATACTTGTTCCCTTAACTCCATTGTTTAATAATAAATAAATAAATTTAAAACTATTCATTAGTTTGAAGAATAGTGTGTCTGAAAATTGGAGTTTGATGCAAACTACCTAAGAGTACAGGATCAAATGGTGCAAATTGCAACTGTAACTTAAATGCTTCTCCAGGCACAAAAAAAAATTCCCAATATAAAATATTGGAGGAAGAGGTAGACAGGGATAAGATTAAGAGATACTGATGATGAAACAGACCAAATCCAAAAAAAAGGAGTATTTCAAGAAGGGAGTAGTGTAACATGTAGACTACTGAGATTTTGCCACCAAATTCCGGAGTTTTTTTCTCACTTATCATCCTAATTTCATATCTTCTTCACTGACTCATCACTCTTACAAGTAGATATTATTTCTCGTTCTGCATTCATTCCCTCCCCCACTTTATTTTCTTGTCATTGTTGTTTTCCCTGAAGAAGTGATGAACTTTCGAGATTGAATTCTTACTGATATGGCTCTTTGGGGCAATTAAGAATGTTTCATGTGCTCATTTTCCTTCTCCCACAGTCTGATCTGGCAATTACTCAGACAGGAGGCTCTGAAATTATAATTACAAGAACGTCCCAGCTAGTTCTCTCTGCCTTCTTTTTCTGTCCCAATATTTTATCTCCTAGGCTTATTTTTTAAAACAGTGCTTTGATCAAGACACTATTTTTCGGAATGCTTCTGCTCCTGGCCATTAACTAATAGCACACCATAAACCAGTTAACCTGGCCTTTGTGTCAGATCACAATGAGATCCTCTGTAGCCTTTCTAAGTGAGTTTTCCATGATCATGCACACACGTATCCTACTTCAGACAAGGTGGACTGTTCCTGCAAAAGTGCTCATGGTGTCTCTCATTCTGAACTTTCACCATTGTCAGAAGCCGTCCCATGTTCTTGAGTCTGATGTGACTCCTCCTGAATCTTCTCCCACTCAATTTTTACTTTTATTTCAAGGCGTGTTTTCATTACTTTTATTTCAAGGCGTGTTTGTATTATGTGTAGTAAATTAATGCTTTATTCCTCCTCCTGGAGTCTATGTCCATGGAAGGCAGAGACGGCTGCCTCGTATCAATATTCTCTGCATTTTCTAATACAAAGCCTGGTAAATAGTATCCACTTAATAAAGATAAATAATTTAAAGGTACTTTTTATTTTCTAAATAAGGCTACATATTTACAAATTATTTATTAAATAGTTTTACATAAAAGTGTACATTTTATGTAAAAATATAGTGATTTATATAAAAATACAATTATTTATATAAAATTTAAATGATTTATTTAGAAAATCATCACTGAACTCCTGGTGCCAAGAAGAGCACCTGGTGTATAGTAGACATAAAATTAAAATTTATTAAATGATTACATGAATATATGATTAAAATCCACTTTGGGCCAGGCGTGGTGGCTCACGCCTGTAATCCAAGCATTTTGGAGGCCAAGGCGGGTGGATTACCTGAGGTCGGGAGTTTAAGAGCAGCCTGACCAACATGGTGAAACCCTGTCTTAAAAAAATAAAAAATAAAAATAAACCCACTTTGTTCCTAGTGACTCTTTTTTGTATCACTCATAATTTTTGTCTTTTATTTCCAAATACATAATTTTGGCCAGCCTGATTTAAAAAAATCTAAGCCTTCCTGACAGATAAAATCTAAACAGCATGGAAAAAATCAAAGGATGAGACAATTTAAAAAAAAAAAAAGTGTTTCTGTTTGTTCCTGAGTGGACTATTTGTTAGTATTACTAAAAATTTTAACAATGTTGGTAATCACCACCATTTCTAAATCTAATTTTAATTGAAACAGGTTTATCAAAATGTTCAATAAAAACGTTAATTGTGAGAAGCAAATAAAGAAAGCATTTTTTAAAGTCCTCTTAAATGCTATAAGAACACTAATTTATGAGGTATACAATTTTTTATGAAAAAATACCCGTTATATGAAACGTTTTTATGTAACACATCTGGAGATAGGTGTCTACTGGGTGGGTGAAATCTCCCATAACTTCCAGCAGTGAGCACCAGTTGGCACCATGTCACTGGGACTCTACAGATATTCTGAAGATGACCTTGTGGTTAGAAGCAGTCAGGAGAGAATTTTTTTGTTATCACCCTTTTCATGCTTTGAAATGCAACAGATTTATTAAAACTCTTAGATAGAGCCATAAAAGAACTTCATATTATTTTACTAGAGTCATAGAAAAGGAATCTAAAAATAAAATTTCCTCTCTGCTCCTGGGGTCTAGCCACTTCATGTAGCTTTGTGATTTGACATCACAAGAAATTCCAAGGGAGGCTGTGCACGCAGGGAGGAAGCTGAGGTCAAGGCAGCAGGTTCTGGACCTGTGCTTGACTTACTTTGATGATGTTGTTTGTTATATCAAATGGAGCAGGAAAAAAAGAGGCTCTCCAATGAGCATAAGAAGCTACTCTTGGTTTTAATTCACTCTCTTTGATTTCCCTCAGCAAAACAGATTAAAGATGGCTCTTTCTTTTCTCTTGGTGTTTCTCACTGTGGTACTCACTAGGAGAAAGAAAGAGCTGGCTTTAAAGGATCCTTTGTCCAGCATGGTCTCTTTAACTACCGCAACATCTTCCAGGATGAAGTGCTGAGGTGTTTGATGTTGGCTGAACTAGAAATCACTTTCTGTCAATCAAATGCGAACCCAGCAACTGGCAGCCTAGTTATGAAAATGAGTGAAAGTAATACAGAAATAAAAAAAAAAAGAGCTCCACACTTAAAATTCAGTTTTGAACTACCTTACTCCATTCGTTTACATAGATATTTAAGTGCCAACTGGAAGAAATCATTAAAACAACTCAAAACTGAAATGAAAAGCATTGTTATGAGGGCTAGTCTCTTGTGCCCAGAGCACACACCTCCCGGGCTCACAATGTGTAGAGTGCAGAAGTCACAGCCCATCCACCCATCAGTTGATAATGAATGTTGTGGATGATGTTTTCAAACCAGCCATCATTGCCAGCCCACAAGAGCTAACATGTTTTAAACACATGTTTCACATGGTACAATCACTCCATAAACAACTAGTGCATCTAAGGCCATGTATGTGGTCTTAATACAACCTGAGAGCTGTGCTACAGAGAGATAACACATTTCCCAGCTCATTGGAGGCTCTAATTCACCCCTTATGCCCCACAGCACTTTCCAAGGAGTGTGTTATCTGGAAATAACACAACCTTGGCTTACGCCTTATTGCTTAATTATAATCCAAAGATGTCAGATCCAAATAATTGCCGTCTCAATTTGCCAACACCCATTGTAGACTTTCTTACTTAAGTGAGCGTTTTTAAAATATGTTAAAGTTTTATTGACCTAGAAGAAAGAGATTCCTTTACTCCTTAAAAAAATATATATATATCCATGATGAGAAGAGAGTACTTGAGAAGAAAAGCAGGGCATCAAGGAATTGGGCATTTTTTACACTTTCTGTTTTTGATATAGTTCAGTCTCATATCTTTACCTACATTTCAGAGTTTACATTTTCTGCTATATCGAATAAGACCGGCAATGCGTACTGTTAGCAAAGTAGACTTTGTTTGCCTTTTACTGGCAGATGACAAGACTGAGGGGACTTTATAGGTTATACCTCTAAGATGCAATTATGTCTTTCATCTACTTTTCTATACATAGCATTTATTTGTATTGAATAAATATACATCTAACAGTACAATCCTCCCTCAATACCCCCCAAATGAGTAAAACAGTTCTTAATACCTTGGCTTATTAATATTGCTTCTCCATTTTGCCAAAGGCAAAGTTTCTCAAATGCATTCTCTACTGCAAGGAATCTCCTCTGCCCCTCACCCTACCTACATCTGCCAGTCATTGTTAGAAGCACAGCTTTGTGTCATTTGGATTCTAAAAAACAAACAGCCTTAGGTTGCTATTCTTCTTAGAATCAACAAGTAACGCCTTTATCTAGAATTGGAAGTTCTAAACTATAGGACATAGGACCTCTGTTTCCTCAAAGGGCATCTAGTGCCTCACCCTCACTTGCCTCATGACTAAACCAAACTCAAAAAACGTGCTGTGCTCGCCCTGTGCTTTCCAACACCTCTGCCTTTCTTGTGCTGTTTCCACTTGTATGAATTCCTCTTCCCATGGCTTTGAATCCAAATTATTTTTCTTTTCTCAATTTTTGAATTCAAGTTGTATGTATTTCTAAGATTTCTAGACTCCTATCTGATTTGTTCTGTACCTCCACACGGTCAGACTCTATTGGATGCTCAAGTAAGAAAATGAATGGAAGTAATTTAACATTTCACATGGAGTGTAAGACGTGCTGTAATAGAGGCAGCACAGGGCCAATAGGTGCCCAAATGAGGGTTACATATCTCAACCTCTGTAGTCAAGGAAGGCTTCCTGAAGGAGGTAAACCTTGAGCAACAATTGAAGGAACAGTTTAAAGGAGAAATGAGAAAGTCTTTTCAAGTGTTGTGAACACTGTCCACTGCTAGTCCCAGATTATCTCTGTATGTGATGTCATTGGTTCTGCTCAGAAACTACACATCTCTTACCTGGATTCCTTTGGCAGCTTTCCTAAAGCCACTCCAGTTGCCACCTTACAATCAAAAAGCTTTTCATGGAAGTTGAACATAATTACATTAAGCTTCAGTTCCTGGACCTTTTCAAGCTTCTCTACACCCACTGAAGCATTCATGCCTCAGTGGCATATGCATTTTATTTCATCTGAATGACATATCTTTGTCCTGATTTTTTGTCTAATTTTATGTAGTTCCTTCTTGTACTCCACAAAGCAAAATTAGTTGATCCCTACTCTGTGTTCTTATGCAAGCTGTTTATCCTTTGATCATGACTATTCCCATTTTATAGCCAGATGGGAATATTTCTTTATGCACCTCCAGTGACTGTCAGGTTGTCATTTCATGTGTTGTCTGGCTCACAAAATATTCATTTCCACATTTTTAAACTCTGCTAAGAGAAGTCAATTCCATGATTTTTATTTTCTCTATTAATAGTGTGGCACAATAGCTAAACAGATTTTTAGATAGTATTTAAACTCTTTATGAGTTTAAAGAGAAAAGTTTAAAGCTATTATGATGTCTCCAATTCTCTCTCTCTTCTCTCTCTCTCTCTCTCTCTCTCTCTCTCTCTCTCTCTCTCTCTCTCTCACACACACACACACACACACACACACACACACACGCAGGCACATACCACCAACAACAACAATATTACCAACAGAGACAAATGCTAAAAGAACATTATTTTACAGATATGGTAAAAGGTATAGGAATTAAGAACCTCATTAAAGGATACATAGCTTGTGCAAGATAAAACCAATGTACAAACTCAGGTCTGTCCTTCCCCAAGGCCATTGCCCTTGCCTTACAGCACACAATATATTAAAAGTTATTTTTATTAGTGTTCTATTTAATAGTATCTTTAGGGTTCTGATTGAGCCTTACTTTCCTTATTTCAAAAACATATCCGTTCTTCCTTGATGGAGACAGGAACACTTCCATGACACGCATATTCTAAAAAGGAGGGGAAGGCCTATCCTTTGTGTTCTTCAACTTTATCATGAAACTCATCATCTTATTATTAAAGAACAGTTTCATTTCTTGTAAAGTAGTCTGCTTCAAGTTTGATATGGGATGGATTTTTATCCACATCATTTAACTTTGGATGGTAATTTCAGCCCCAACTCAAATCGTGACCTCTGTTAGTAGGTAGGGTTACAGAAACTTCTATGATAAGTAAACCCTAAATTTCAAAGACTTAAAAGAATAGAGATTTACTTCTTGCTCACAAAGGGTGTTCATATCGTCAATGGAGTAGTGAGTCTCTGTGCCACAGAATCATTTGCGCCGCTGAGTGCCTCAGGCATCAGTAGCCTTCCAACAGAAACAATAACTGCATGGAAAAGCACAACTTATTTCTTAAAAGCCCAGGCCCAAAACTATAAAAACATTTTTATCCACCATCCTTTGATGGTGACTGCTCATGTACCCTTACCTGGATGTAAAAGGGGGCTGCAATTTTCAAATACTGAAGGTTCTGATGCTTATAAAATGCAAGAGCTTACTTCTGAGGTTAAAAAAAGATATAATTTTTTTTTCTTTTTATCTAAATTTTTTTTATTGTACTTTAGGTTCTGGGGCACATGTGCAAATCATGCAGGATTGTTGCATAGGTACTCACTTAGCAATGTGGCTTGCCGCCTCCCTCCCCCCGTCACCTACATCTGGCATTTGTCCCCATGTTATCACTCCCCGACCTCCCACCCTTAGCTGTCCCCACCTTGTCCCCCCCTGGACCCCCAACAGACTCCAGTGTGTGATGCTCCCTTCCCTGTGTCCATAAGCCCTAATTGTTCATCACCCGCCTATGAATGAGAACATGCGGTGTTTGGGTTTCTGTTCTTGTATCGGTTTGCTGAGAATTATGGTCTCCAGATTATTCCATGTCACTATAAAGTACACAAACTCATCATTTTTTATGGCTGCATAGTATTCCATGGTGTATATGTGCCACATATTCCCTGTCCAGTCTATCATTAATGGGCATTTTGGTTGGTTCCAAGTCTTTGCTATTGTAAACAGTGCTGCAATGAACATTTGTGTGCATGTGTCCTAATAATAGAATGATTTATAATCCTTTGGATATATACTCAGCAATGAGATTGCTGGGTCAAATGAAATTTCTATTTCTAAGTCCTTGAGGAATCGCCACACTGTCTTCCACAATGGTTGAACTAGTTTACACTCCCACCAACAGTGTAAAAGTGTTCTTATTTCTCCACATCCTCTCCAGCATCTGTTGTCTCCAGATTTTTTAATGATCGTCGTTCTAAACTGGTTTGAGATGGTATCTCAATGTAGTTTTGACTTTCTCTAATGACCAGTGATGATGAGCACTTTTTCATATGTTTGTTGGCCTCATATATGTTCTCTTTGGAAAAGAGACTGTTCATATTCTTTTCCCACTTTTGGATGGGTTTGTTTGTTTTTTTCTTGTAAATCTGTTTTAGTCCTTTGTAGATTCTTGATATCAGCCCTTTGTCAGATGTGTAGATTGCAAAAATTTTTTCCCATTCTGTTGGTTGCCAATTCACTCTAATGATTGTTTCTTTTGCTGTACAGAAGCCCTGGAGTTAAATTAAGTCCCATTTGTCTATTTTGACTTTTGTTGTCAGTGCTTTTGGTGTTTTAGTCATGAAGTCCTTGCCTATGCCTATGTTTTGAATGGTTTTGCCTAGGTTTTGTTCTATGGTTTTTTATGGTGTTAGGTCTTATGTTTAAGTCTTTAATCCATCTGGAGTTAATTTTAGTGTAAGGTGTCAGGAAGGGGTCCAATTTCTGCTTTCTGCATACTGCTAGCCAGTTTTCTCAACACCATTTATTAAACAGGAATCCTTTCCCCATTGCTTGTTTTTGTCAGGTTTGTCAAAGATCAAGTGGTAGATGTGTGGCATTGCTTCCAGGGCCTCTGTTTTGTTTCATTGGTCTATATCTCTATTTTGGTACCAGTACCATGCTGTTTTGATTACTGTAGCCTTGTAGTATAGTTTGGCTTCATTCCAGGGATGCAAGCCTGGTTCAACATACACAAGTCTATAAATTTAATCCACCACATAAACAGAACCAAAGACAAAAAGCACATGATTATCTCAATAGATGCAGAGAAGGCCTTTGACAAAATTCAACAGCCTTTATGCTAAAAACTCCCAATAAACTAGGTATTAATGGAACATATCTCAAAATAATAAAAGCTATTTATGACAAATCTATAATATCTATTTACACAGATATTGTAGATTTGTCATAATGAAAATAAAAGCTATTTATGACAAATCTACAATATCATACTGAATGGGAAAAACTGGAAGGATTCTCTTTTAAATCTGGCACTAGACAATGATGCCCTCTCTCATCACTCCTATTCAATATAGCATTGGAAGTTCTAGCCAGAGCAATTAGGTAAGAAAAAAAAGGGGGGGGGGAGTATTCAATTAGGAAAAGAGGAAGCCAAAATGTCTCTATTGGCAGATGATATGATTGTATATTTAGAAGACCCTATCATCTCAGCCCAAAATCTCCTTAAATTGATAAGAAACTTCAGCAGTCTCAGGATACAAAATCAATGTGCAAAAATCACAAGCATTTCTATACACCAATATCAGACTAACAGAGCCAAATCATGAGCAAACTCCCATTCACAGTTGCTACAAAGAGAACAAAATAACTAGGAATACAACTAACAAAGAATGTAAAGGACTTCTTCATGGAGAACTACAAACCACTGCTCAAGGAAATAAGAGAGGACACAAACAGATGGAGAAACATTCCATGCTCATGGTTAGGAAGAATCAATATTTTGAAAATGTCCATACTGCCCAAAGTAATTTACAGATTTAATGCTATCCCCATCAAGCTACCAATGACCTTCTTCACAGAACTGGAAGAAACCACCTTAAATTTCATGTGGAACCAAAAGGAAGCCCACATAGCCAAGACAATCCTAGCAAAACGAACAAAGCCAGAGGCCTCATGCTACCTGATTTCAAACTATACTACAAGATATAAATTATCAATACAAAATGAGATATAAGGCTTTGGAAGAGGCTTTGGCAGTGAGGGAACTTAAGGCTTAAGCATTACTAGTGTAACAGCTAGTCAGCCTCTAGAGGCTAAAAAAAGAAAAAAAAATGTAGCCTGTGGCTTGGCAGCTACCACCCAGTGATAAACCCTCTATGAAAGGAGAGAACAAGTACTTGGTTATTATGTTTGTTATAAGACAGTCATTTATCTCTGTCTTACAAATTAAGTGACAATCCCTAGCAAGATAAGATATGATATCAAATAATATCTGTTATCTATTATTTATTATACAAATCTAATAATGTAACAAGTTTTAAACAACTATAATCAAGATTCTAGAATTTCCTAAAGCTAATGGAGTTCTAGTCAATCTGATTTCATAATATAAAATAAATTATCTAAACAGTGTTAATTATTTGTTATTCATTTGATGCTAACATTATTTTGAGAGCTCAGAACTTTCTCTGACATATATTCTAAAAAAGAGATTGGATGCTGAATTTTAGTCATAACTATTATGTCCATGGAACTACACTGCACTGTCACTTAAATGTACGCTCAGTAAATATTACACATTATTCATTGTAACCTGTTTGCATTAATACTTTCTTAAGGGGTGTTATGTGTGTGTGTGTAAGAGTTAATAAGATATTTCAGATAGTAATTTTGCTGCAGTGACACAAGTATTTGAATTACGTAAATCAGTTTGGACTGGAGAGTGGAAAAAGCCCAGATTTCCTTTTCCTTGTGGTAAAATGTTACTTAGCTGCCCTCTGTCTGTAAAATGGGAACGTTAATACTTACCCTGTTCACTTGAAAGATTTCTATATGGACCAAACACATTGCTGCATAAAAAGGCATTTAGTGGCGATAAAGTACTCAACAGATATATCACTGGTTATGATAGTCTTCATCATAAAAATGGTAAAATACTGATGTCATTAGGCAAATTACATACAGAATGTACAAGTCAGACATGCACGTGAAAGTTCCTCACTCACTAATTTGAGATTTTGAACAACATAAATAATTTTTCCATGCCTCAGAGTTCTCTTTAAGAGGATCATTATATATTATACTATCTGCCCCAGAGAGATGATATAAGGATTAAAGAAACATACATAAAATGTACCTGTATATTCATCAGATCAAAAACTTATTTTGAATACAAACTTGTTTTCTTTCAAAATCACCTAATTTTTTTAAAGACAGCTAAAATACCAATTTTGTAATGCTAACTCAATCTACACATCTACTTTAAACCAGTTCTCATTTTCTTCTAAAGTTGATTAGTTGCTAAGTTCATCCCTAGCTATATTTCTTTGGGAGGATGACTACAATTTGGAATGTGTTTGGTTATATAATGAAGAATGTGGATTCTGTGGTTTTTGAGTGTGAGTGAAGTGAATACAACTTCAAAGTATCCAATCACTAGTCCCATGTAAATATATCTCTGTGTATATCCATTTCTTCTGGTTTCTGAAGCACTGGTTTTTTAAAACAATGCTTTCTCTGTCAAATCTCACAGTGTTTTTAGGCTGCATTATAAATTCCATAATTGTTTTGAAGGTATGTCAATAATAGCCAAGGCGATTATTCCACCAGTAGAAATGCCTGAATGTTATTATTTTATGAATTATTAATTCAGAGTCTTCATATTGCATCTGTGATACAGCAGAGTTATATAGGAGAGTATGTTATAATCTTGTTTCCATATTTACAAGTAGAAACAACTGAGAAAAGATTCGACTTAAACAAAATTTAAGTTATGGTTGTAGAAAAAGCTGCAACTTCTTCATTTTGTTTTTATTTATATGTTGATATTTTATTAAACACTTACAAATATACATTGTAGTTAATTGGATTTATATTCTGAAATGCACTGTGAAATGCAATTCAGAACTCAAACTATTGATTGCTTGTTTTATATTCTTGTCTTTTAAATTACTTTCTAAAAGGTACATTTCATTATTAGTCATACCCATCAAACAAACCTGCATGTTCTGCGCATGTACCCCAGAACTGGGGTATATGTAAAGGCATTTCTCTGTGTATTTTTATCTAGAAAACGTTTTACACTATTTAAAATTTGAATCAAGTTCTTAGATCTATCTCTTCTATTGTTTCCTCATTGTACAATCATAACACCTGTTTTTTTTTTTTCAGTATACTCTTAAAGATTACTTGACATAACACTCTTAGCATAAGAAACAGAAAAGTCAATGTTCTATAACTTTCTTTTTTGGTGTGGTGTGATGTGGTGTCGTGTGGTGTGGTGTGGTATGGTGTGGTGTGGTGTGGTGTGGTGTGGTGGCAGGGTCTGGCTCTGTTGCCCTGGCTGGAGTGCAGCAGAATGATCTTGGCTCACTGAAACCTCCACCTCCCAGGCTCATTCAATTCTTGTGCCTCAGCCTCCCAAGTAGCTGAGACTATAGGCGCCCAGCACCACGCCCAGCTAATTTTTGTATTTTTTGTAAAGATGAAGTTTCACCGTGTTGGCCAGGCTGATCTGGAACCCCTGGGCTCAAGGGATCCACCTGCCTCAGCCTTCCAAAGTGGTGGGATTAGAGGCATGAACCACTGTGTCCAACCTATTTTTAAATAATTATCAGTACTGTTTCATTTTAAAATTTCATATGAAGTAAGTACAACAGAAATTTTATTTTAGGAGACCCTAAGAACTAAATAAAGAATGTGTTTGCAGCAAACCTTAGTTCGTCTTGTCTTTTCTGTGTTCTTTCCACAATGAAAAGTACTCATCTTTGATGTCATAATATATACTAAGAACTCTGTTCAGTGCTTTACCACCTTAGTTCATTTAATGCTTTTGAGAGATTGTGAGAAGGTGTGATGCCTATGGAATAGATCTGAAAACGGTGGCACAGACCAATTGGTAACAGAAAGAGACAATTCTTAGTGATAAAAATAATCAGACAATTTTTTTGTAATAATTAACTATCCACTTAGCAAATGGTAAAGAATGGATTTGCAACCATAGGTACCTGATTTTAATGTTCTACATACTTCCTCCCCTTTCACTATAGCATAATTATAGCTATTTCTTATATGCCCTTCATGTAACTATCGATGATGTCTTCATGTCATCTTATTATATGTGCAACATTAATAAATTCAAATTTCTTGGTGGGCAGGTTTCATTTCATGTGTTTTCATAGGCAACAAAGAATTTAACAAAGTGATATGAACATACTTGCAGAAGAATATGTAAATGATGATCAAATAAATAAAAATATCCTAAATTTGCAATTTTCATCTTTGTCTTTGATGTTTAAATATTTCTCTAATCATTATGACTGGTAGTGGTAAGACCTTGACTGACCATTAAATTTGGGGCTCCCAGGTGATTCTAGTTAACCAGCTTCCTCAGGGTCAGTTTTTCCTCTTCAGTCTGATTCCCATTAAAGGTAACTCTTAGGCACCGTCTGATACTCAAACAGTTTATTCTGGCCAGGATCTTACAAGACAGATAACAGGAACATGCCCAGTGACCTGGGTCAGATACAGTCAGGGCTCAGATGACTGACTGACTGAGAGGATCTCCCTCTGGAGACCATTCTGAGCGTCTGAAGGATTCTTTCCTCTCTTCTACATCTATGTTCAGTCCAGGTCGGTTACTCGTTGTTTCTTTGATAAAGGGACTGCAGCTTTTCTTGTTAGGGCTGAATTCGTTATAAGGTTCATGAAAGTTGCATATATGCTGAGGTGGTCTTGTCTCTAGGGCAACCAGAGTTTTTAGATCCCACTGTTAGAGAGACTCTGTAATCCCCAGTCCAGTTTGTATTATACTGCTAAGTGACACCTAATGAAGGCTCTGCAAAATGTTCACGTGGGCCTTATGACTATTGTTAATCTTACAGGTACAATATGTTTCATATATTACTATATTGAATTCAATAGAAACCACACATGATTAAGCCTTGTTAGGCAACAAATACTTTGAGTGAGCTGTATTTACATTTACCCTCTTCAGAAACAAAACAAATGATTGAGAGTCCATATATCCCAAATAAATACACATGGCAATCGCCGAAAGACAACTTTGGCTCAGGATGCTTTGCAGTTTTCTGAATAAGAAATATATATATACACACAAACACACACACACACACACATATATACATATATATACACAAACACACAAACACACACACACATATACATATATATACACAAACACACACATACATACATATACACACACACATGTATATATACACACACACATATACATATATATACACACACACATGCATATATATACACACACATATATACATATATATACACAAACACACACACATATATATACATATATACACAAACACACACACATATATACATATATATACACACACACATATATACATGTATATATACACAAACACACACACACATATATATACATATATATACACAAACACACACACACATATATACATATATATACACACACACATATATACATATATATACACAAACACACACACACATATATATACATATATACACAAACACACACACATATATACATATATACACACACACATATACACACACACATATACATATATATACACACACACATATATATACATATATACACACACACATATATACATATATATACACAAACACACACACATATATACATATATACACACACATATACATATATATACACACACACATACACATATATACATATATACACAAACACACACACATATATACAAATATACAAACACATATACATATATACACACACATATATACATATATATACACAAACACACACACATATATACATATATACACACACACATATATGCATATATATACACAAACACACACACATATATACATATATACACACACACATATACATATATATACACACACACATATATATACATATATACACACACACACATATATACATATATACACACACATACATATATATATACACAAACACACATATATACATATATATACACACACATACATATATATACACACACATATATACATATATACACACACATATATACATATATACACACACATATATACATATATATACACACACACATATATACATATATATACACACACACATATACATATATACACACACACATATATACATATATACACACACACATATATACATATATACACACACACATATACATATATATACACACACACATATATATTTTTCTAATTTAAGCAGAAAAATACAGTAATGGCTGCAAATACAATAATGTGTACAAATCAGTTTCTTGATGTCAATGTCTGATTTTTTTCTAAAGATACACTAACTACGTTTGGTTTATTAACATCCAGTCTGACTTTTTCCTCTACTTTAAGCAGAACTTTCCATTTAATCCCATGCTGTTGTTCCTCTTTACTTCTGCTAAAGTTGATCGATTTCTTAATCAGTAAACTTTCTTAGGCTTATAGATGAGTCTGAGATATGGCTAATCTAATTCTCAAATATAAAGTCTTTAATTGTGCTTTCTTTAGATGCTTGCTTCTGTTGATAGATTGCAAAATGCCTACTGTTATTAACAAGGGCTCCCCGCTCTTCATCCTAATTACTCCTAGTAAGATCTATATGCCTTCCTTCCACGTTCTGTCTGGATTCTGCTGTTTTCTGGAGCTACATTGCTTTCTTTAGTGAAAAATTTACTCTCTAATTCAGATCAGACCAGCAAATGAATTTCCACTCATTGAGCAGAAACATGAGTTTCCAACGACGTACTTCTTCCATTCTAAAGCATAAAGGTTTGGAGTGCATTTTTATTTAAGGATGCAATGCCTAAGCTTATGCTGGTTACTGCTGAAAAACTGAAGTCAGGCAAACATTCCTTAACGAGAGCAGTTTAGACCATTGAGGGTCCAGAATTTGCTCCCCTCCTCAGCTCTGTCAGTTGATGTGATTCTGCATTGGTCCTCTACCGGGAAACTTACAGGAACAATTTGTCAGTAAATGACAGCGACCTTCATGAAAGGTACTAAAATATGAATAACTTGGGAATAGCTTATTATCCATAAATATAAGCATTAGGTTTTGGCAAAATAGAACCTTCAAAGATAAGGCAAACTGTACCATTTGTGAATGATTGTTTCTAATCCATAACATACTATAAGAAATACATTAAAAAAACTCTAGATTATTACTTTGGAAAATAAAAAGGTCTGTTAATATGACTTAATTTGTGAGTAGGTTGAAATTTCTCCTTTGCTAAAGCGTCAACTCTTTTCAGTTTAGCTGCATTGGGACTCAATTGAGGAGTTATCACTCATTTTCTCCTTTTTCGTCTGTAGGCAAGCTGTCGAGTCATGTGCCGTGTCATTATTCCACAATACCCAGACTTTGGATTTTGCATGTGTTGACTAGTATTCAAAATGATGACACAATTGTAGTTTTCCTACTCTTTAGAATAAAGTAAAAACTAAACAAAGGTACAATACTTTTGCCAATTATTGGGACTGATTCATTATGTTTTTCTATAGGAAATTATTTCTACTATTTTGTTTCTTTTCATACGAACTATTAAAGTAACAACACCATCTGGACAGTTAACCTAAATGGAACTGAAGTGCTGAGTGAATGAAATTATGTGACTGTGGGTAGGATAGCTCTGAATAATTTATGCTCAAGTACAGCAAAAAAAGTTTCAAAGTGTGTTCCTGTGTTCCATCACAAAGTTATACCAAATTTTCAGAACCATTTGAAAATTATTATTCTTTGGAAAAATTTAAGTATCCCTTTTTCTAAAACACATATCTGAATTGTTTTTACTACATCAGTTGCCTCTCATGGAAACTTAAAGAAACAAAACATGAGTCTACAAACACTAGAAATTATATAATGATCCCTTCATTTGATGTGAAAACTCAGAAAGATCACTGGTGTCTCCTGCCTCAGGTCCTTGGCGCTTACTGTTCTCTCTGCGTGGAACATTCTTCCCCTTCTCTCTGTGTAAATCTTGACTTTGACTCTTTCAAATCTTGGCTTAAAAGTCATCTGTCAGAAAGGTAAACTATGACCACCATGTTAAAATAGTTCCATTTTTTATTCATTCCATCTCTCTATCCTATTGCCCTGCCTTTTTGTCTTCTTTGAAGTTCATTCCACTTGATATTTATGTACTTTTCTGTTTATTCGTTCATTTTCTGTCTCCCTCTATTAAAATGTTAATTCCATGAAAAATAATTGCAGTTCTGTGTTTTCAGTGCCTAAAATACAACCTGGCTACTAGTAAAACCTCAACAGATGTTTGTTATTACAAAATAAGTGAACAAATGGATAAACGAATGAATGAATTGAAAAAAATCTTAATTATATACACCATGTTTTATAAGAACCTCTCAGGATAAGTTGACAGTCTTTTATTATTTACCAACTTCATTGCACGGCTCACTTCCCTCCCTACTCTATATACACATAAAACCATAAATTATTTCTAATTTATTAACTTACCCAGTGTTTGTAGCCTCAGTGTTCCTACCGTTCTCTCATTATGGAATACTTTTCCTAGCATTCCCCACCCAATTCCAACTACAGGCATTCTGATCATCTTTCCAAGTTCAGACTAAACAATATTTTCTTCACAAAGCTATTTTTCTAGTAATGGTGAACTAGTTATAATTTTTCCCCTCTGCTGCCACTGCTTTATTTCTTCTATAATTCTTACTTATTCTTGTTCCTGTCTGTCCCCAGGCAGATCCTAGAATTTAAACTCTTGATTAGTAAAGAAATTAATTTATCTCTCAATACCGTGAGGCACACAACACAATGCATTGCCTGTTTAAGTTACTGAAATTATTTTGTGGTAGAAAAGAAAGAATAAATTAATCTAATTCAATGCTTTTAGTAAATGTCCACAATAATATTGAGGCTTATAGAGACTGATGCTGAATGCATTATAATTCTATTTAATTAATTCGATCTACCTTTTAAAAACATGAAGTCAATTTAGTTGATCAGCTTATGTAGAACAAAATAATCAGCAAAACTATCTCTTCCCTCCAAAAAATATCTATCTATATATGAATTTGAGGAAAGTATGTCTATAGACTGAATAGGGACCACACTAAAGAGCAAAATAAAAATCTTTGCAATCTGCAGAATTGACAGCCAGATGTTTCTGTATCTATAGTAATTCACGTGTGTTAGAAAATGTTGAAGCTATTACGGGTAGTACTTAGTTTGCCATTGCATTTGTTCAAAAATAGACAATATCTGAGACAAGAATACATTTTGACTGTATGTCTAATATATATATCCACACACATTGTATTTTTTAGCCTGGTGAAAAAAGCTGCAATGGTGCTCTTTTCATCCAGGCCTTCCAGGTTTCTAAAGATGTTTCCTGATGGGTGGGCAGCCAATAAGTATCAGCACTGCCAACGTCCTGACAAAGCATCTGATGCTGCTCTTTATGGCCATTTCTTAACATTAGTGGGAAGCAGCACATATTGACACTGAAATCTAGTTAAAAGCGAGGTTCCTGACAACTGAACTTCAAGAAGGCAGAAACTTAAAAAATGCACATAGACACATTGTGTTGACAGCAGGCGCTATTGACTTTTCCCGCTGTACAATCCCACGCCAAGGGCTCCGTAAAGGCACAGAAGCCCGAGGGAGAAAAGTAGCTGCTTTTTCTTAAAAACTACCTGCTGTCAGTTAGTTTGGCATCATTTGGGACAGCAGGTGTTCCATGGATAAAATGAAATATTGTTAGAGATTTTTTTCTTTTCTTTTTCTATTTTATGACAACTCATTGGTGGTAGGACCTAGTTGTGATGAAAGTTCAGTTTACCTTGACAAGATAGATTTTTCTCCAGTCTATTAACCCAATCGCTGGCCTGTGTCAGATTAAGGAGAGGGAAAACATAGAAATTTGACTTTTCCTATCTCCTGTTTTTTTTTTTTTTTTTTTTTTTTTTTGAACACACAAGCTATAGCTGGATAGAGATAAACCACGCCTGTGTTTCAAACACAACTTCCCCAAACCAATTACAATGCAAGTGCTTTTTTTTTTGTTGTTGTGTTTTTAAAATCTGTCCCTTTTGACATCTCTGATCTACAGGAAGATTATACTTTGCACGATGTTACCAAGTCATATTTTCTGAGGTGAATGAACTGATTGTAAGGTCACTAGATTGAATGCAAGTAACTCTGTGTTAGAGGATTGGTCGTAATTTACCAACAGGAAATACTAAGTGTTCAATGCCAAATTTTCAAAACTAGAATTCCTATTCTGTGATGAGGAATAAGGCTGCTTTGTGTCTGATCAAGTAGCAGAAATATATGGCTGTCTGTGGAGAGGTCACAGAGAAGTCCACGGAAGATGCTAAAGCTGAAGTAATGTGAAGAGTTACAGGAGACAGTGGGCAGACCATAGCTGTGTTTGATAACTGCATTTGAACATTATAGATTAAAAAGTAAAACAGATGACGGGGGGCATTTGCTTTGAGCCATGAATTACAAGTCAAAGCTGTCACAATTACAACTCAAGAAAGGAGAAAAAACTTTAAAACGCTCTTGTAAAAAGCGGATTAACAAGGAGAAAGAAAGCAAGGAGCCATATGCAACAAGCACAATTTTAGAAATTCAATTTAAAATCAAACTTTTATTTATTTAATTAGGCTCATACATGAATATGTAATTAGAATGAAAAATAATTTACTGTAAGTTATTAAACGTAAAATTGATGGATACTACAAATAAAATTAAAATGAACATAGCACAATATTCTGAACAGTTGATTTCCTGATACGTTTTTCTGCATTGGTGGATTACATAGTCCTTGTTTAACCTCCCTTTGACGATGATTTTCATAATATCTGTTTCTACAGAGAGAACAGAAAACGTTCAGACGTTCCTCTAACAGAGTTGATCAAAACTTGTTCTTTAGAACCAATAGTTTAGAAAAGATTCCTTCCGCTTCACAGCTCATTGTTAATGACATGCCAAGACTTGATCTGGCCTGGGGGCATGCATAAAACATGCGGCTTCACACACAGGCATCTTCAGCATTTGTCATCCTGCTGCAAGGTTGTGCTCTGCAAACAGAAGTCCTGCATAATCCCCAGCCTAAGAGAAAGCAAGTGTCTGGTGCACTTTTAATTCTTTACAGTCATAATTAGAAATATTCCTCAGGAACGTTTAATGCTAATATTAAATGTTATTAAATGATTATGTAATTAATATTAGTCAAATATTCCTGAAGAATATTACCCACAAGAAAATGCCTTTGACCAGGCATTTATAAGTACAAAATTCTTCACCAAATTGTCCAATAATGGGAAGAAATTTAAAAAATTTATCTGGATACACAGTAGTTGTTTGTATTTATGGGGTGACATATTTGATACAGGCATACAATGTGTAAAATCACATCGGGGCAAGTGGAGTATCCATTGCCTCAAGCATTGATTCTTTCTTTGTGAATACAAATAATTCAATTGTACTCTTTAGTTATTTTTGTTTTTTATTTACATATATAGTTTTGAGATAGAGTCTCATTCTGTCACCCAGGCTGGAGTGCACCGGCAATCTCAGCTCACTGGTACTTCCAACTCCTGGGCTCAAGCAATTCTCATGTCTCAGCCTCCTGAGTAGCTGGAACTACAGGCGTGTGCCACCATGCCCACCTAATTGTTTTTGTTTTGTTTTGTTCTGTTTTTTATTGAGATGGAATTTCACTTTTGTCACCCAGGCTGGAGTGCTGTGGCACAATCTCAGCTCACTGCAACCTCCTGGGTTCAAGAGATTCTCCTTTCTCAGCCTCCCAATTAGGTGGGATTCTGGGCACTGGCCACCACGTCCATCTAATTTTTTTTTTTTTTTTTTTTTTTTTTTTTTTTTTTTTTTAGTAGAAACAGGGTTTTACCATGTCAGCCAGACTGGTCTCAAGCTACTGGTCTCAAGAGATCCGCTCACCTTGGCCTCCCAAAGTGCTGGGATTACAGGCATGAGCCACCATACCCGCTGTCTTTAGTTATTTTTAAATGCACAAAAATCATTGTTGACTGGACTAATGCTTTTGTGCTGTCAAATACTAGATCTTATTCATTCTAACTATTTTTTGTACCTATTAATCATCTTCATGTACCCTCCGACCCCCACCTGCCCTTCCCAGCCTCTAATAATCATCCTTCTTCTCTATCTCCGTGAGTTCTCTTGCTTTCATTTTTAGTGAGAACATGCGAAGTTTGTCTTTCTGTGCCTGGCTGAACTTATTTAACATAATGTCCTCCAGTTCCATTCATGTTGTTGCAAATGACAGGATTTCATTCTTATTTGTGGCTGAATAGTGCTCCATTGTTACACGAATCACATTTTCTTTATCCATTTGTCTGTTGATGGACACCTACGTTGCTTCCAGTCTAGGGTATTGTGAGCAGTGCTGTAATAAACGTGGGAGTGCAGATATGTCTTTCTATACTCATTTCCTTTCTTCCAGGTCTATATCTAGCAGTGAGATTGCTAGATTATATGACAGATCTATTTTTTAGTTTTTTGAGGAGCCTCACTTCCACTTTCCATAGTAATTGCACTAATTTACATTCCCACCAACAGTGTACAAGTTTTCTCTTTTCTCCACATCATCACCAGTATTTGTTATTACTTGTCTTTTAAATAAAAGCTCTTTTAACGGGGTGAGAGGATATCTCATTGTAGTTTGGATTTGTATTTCTCTGATGATCACTGATGTTCAACACCTTTTTATATGCCTGTTTGCCATTTGTATGTTTTGTTGAAAAATGTCTATTCAAATTTTTGCTAATTTTTAATCAAATTTTTACCTTCCCCCATTTTTTTGTGTTCCTTTTATGTCCTGGTTATTAATCCTTTGTCAAATGGATAGTTTAAAAACATTCTTTCCTATTTTATAGGTTGTCTCTAGCTTTGTTGATTGTTTCCTTTACTGTGTAGAAGCTTTTTAAATTAACATGATCCCATTCATCCATTTTTGCTTTGGTTTCCTGGGCTTATGGAGTATTACTCAAGAAATCTTTGCCAAGACTTCTTAGTTTGAGGTTTTAGATTTAAGTTTTTAATCCATTTTGATTTGATTTTTGTGTATGGGGAGAAATAGGGGGTCTCATTATTCTGCATATGAATATCCACTTTTCCCAGATCCATTTATTGAAGAGACTGTCCTTTCCCCAGTGTATATTCTTGGCACTTTTGTCAAAAATGAGTTCACTGTAGATGTAAGAATTTGTTTTTGCATTCTTTATCCTATTTCATTGGTCTGTATGTATTTTTGTATACCAGTACCATACTGCTTTAGTTACTATAGCTCCACAGTATAATTTGAAGTCAGGTAATTTGATTCCTCCTTTTTGTTCTTTTTGCTCAGTGTGGCTTTGGCTATTTTGGGTCTTTTGTGGTTTCATATAAATTTTCAGATTCTTTTTTATTCCTGTGAAGAATGTAATTGATATTTTAACAGGGATTGCATTGAACTTGTAGATTGCTTTGGGTATTATAGTCATTTTAACAACATTGATTTTTAAATCCATAAACAGGGAATACTTTCTCATTTTTTGTATCATCTTCAATTATCAAATCAATGTTTTATAGTTTTCATTGTAGAGAACTTTCACTTCTTTGATTAAGTTTATTCCTAAGCATTTATTTCATTGGTAGCTGTTATAAAAGGAATTAATTTCTTGATTTCTTTTTCGGGTTGTTTGCTGTTGGCATATAGAAATGCCAGATTTTTCTATGTTGATTTTTTATCCTGCAACTTTAGTGAATTTGTTTTTAGTTCTAATAGTTTTCTGGTGACATCTTTAAGTTTTTCCAAAGATAAGATTATATCATCTGCAAACAAGGATAATTTGACTTCTTCCTTTACAACCTGGATGCCCTTTATTCCTTTCTCTTTTCTGATTGCCATAGCTAGGACTTCTAGTACTCTGATGAAAGTGGACATTCTTGTGTTCCAGATTTAGAGAAAAGGCTTTCAGTTTTTCCCTATTCAGTGTGATACTAGCTGTGGATCTGTCATATATGGCTTTCATTGTGTTGAGGTATGTTCCTTCTCTACCTAGTTTTCTGAGGCTTTTATTTCGAAGAAATGTTGAGTTTTATTAAATGCTTTTTCAGCATCAATTGAAATGAGCATATGGTTTTTAGCCTTAATCCTGTTAATATGATGTATCACATTGATGGATTTGTATATGTTGAACCATCCTTGCATCCCTGGGATAAATCCCACTTGATCATAAAGAATGATATTTTTAATGTGTTGTTGAATTTGGCTTGCTAATATTTTGTTTATGATTTTGCATGAGAGTTCCTCAGGCATGTTGGCCTATAGTTTTCTGTTTTTGATGTGTCTTCATCTGGTTTGGAGATCAGGGTAACACTCACCTTGTAGAATCAGTTTGGAAATATTCCCTCCTCCTCTATTTTTTGGAATAGTTTCAGTGAGGTTGGCATTATTACAGTTCTTCTTTAAATATTAGGTAAAAATCAGCAGTGAAACCACTGTGTTCTGTGCTTATCTTTGCTGGAAGACTTTTGTTAGCTTCAATCTCTTTACTTGTTACTATCTGTTCAGATTTTTTATTTGTTCATGGCTCAGTCTTGGTAGACTGTATGTGCCCAGGAATGTATCTGTTTCTTCTAGGTTTTCCAATTTATTGGCATATAGTGGCTAACAATAGCCTTTAATGATCTTTCAATTTCTATTTTATCAGTAACAATGTTTTCTTTTTCATCTCTGATTTTGTTTATTTGAGTTTTCTCTCTTTTGATCTCAGTTAGTTTAGCTAAAGGATAGTCATTTAGAATTTCAAGACTCCAACTTTTCGTTGTGTGGATCTTTTGTATCTTTTTCTTTTAGTTTCATTTATTTCTACTCTGTTAATTTCTTTTCTTCTACTAATTTTTGGGTTTTGTTTACTCTTGCTTTTATAGTACTTTGAAATGAATCATTAAGTTATTTTTACTTTTTTGATGTAAATCCTATTGCTATAAACTTTCCTCTTATACAGCTTTTACTTCTTTTTATTTTCATGTGCTTCAATTTTTAAAAATTTTCTTAATTTCTTCATTGATCCACTGACCATTCAAGTGCATATGGTTTAATTTTCACATCTTGGCCTAGTTTCCAAAGTTTCTTGTTATCGATTTCTAGTTTTATTCTATTGTGGTTAGAATATACTTGATATAATTTCATTTCTTTTGAAGATTTCAAGACCTGTTTTGTGGCAATGACATACAGTCTATCCTTGAGAATGACCCATGTGCTAAAAAGAAGAATGTGTATTCTGCAGCTGCTGGATGAAATGGTCTCCAAATATCTGTTAGTTCCATTTGGTCTACACTGCAGTTTAAATCCAATGTTTCTTTTTTTGATTCTCTGTCTGGATGATCTGTTTGAAAGTGGGGTTTTGAAGTCTCCAGCTGTTATTATATACTGTGTATCTCACTGTTTAGTTCTAATGATATTATCTTTATATTACTGGGTGATCCAATGTTGGATGCATATATATTTACAATTGTTACATCCTCTTGCTGAATTGATCTTTTTAGTATTATATAATGACCCTCTTTGTCTCTTTTTATAGTTTTTGTCCTGAAATTTATTTACCTTGTATAAATAGAGCTATTTCTGCTGGTTTTTTGGTTTCCATTTGACTAAAATATCTTTTTCTTTTCCTTTGTTTTTAGTCTACGTGTCTTCACAGGTGAAATGTGTTTCTTGTAGGCAACATATTGTTCAGTCTTGTTTATTCATTCAGCTACTCTATGCCTTTTGATCAGACAGCTTAGTCTATTTACATTTATGTTACTATTAATATGTAGGGACTTGTTCCTGTCATTTTGTTATTTGTTTTCTGGTTGTTTAGTGGTCTTCTTTTCCTTCTCTCCTTACTTCCTGTCTAATTGGAAGAATTTTTAACAGGCTAATTTCTGTCTCTGTGTATGTGCTGGTAATGTAGAGGTGGCAGGCTGAGTAATTTGCTTGAGCACCAGACTAGTAGACTCCAAAGTCAAGGTAAGTAATTTGTCCTTATTATAGCAGTAGTAGACTGATTAAAAGGCTGTTCTTTTTTTTTATCTGTATGTCTTTAAACAGCTTTATTGAAATATAATTTATATACAATATAGCACACCCATATGAAGTTTACAATTTCTTGGAATTTTTAGTACATTTAACATTGTGCAATCATCACCACAATTTGGTTTGAAAATATAATATCCTCCGAAAAAATCTTTACCTTTTAGGAATCACTCTTAACTTCCCTGCTGCCAGCCACTGACAATCACTATTCTAACTTGCATATGTCTATTCCAAACATTTCATACAAATAAAGTAATATTATATTCTTCCTTTGTGTCTAGCTTCTTTCACTTACAATAATGTTTTCAGGGTCCATTCATGTTGCACTTCATTCTTTTTTATTGCTGAATAATATTCCATTATATGGATATATTCTGTTTCATTTATCTATTCACAATTGAAGGACATTTGCAGAGTTTTCACTTTGTGGCTCTTATAAATTTTGTGTAGACATAAGTTTTCAGTCATCTTATGTAACTTTTAAGAAGCTGAATTGCTAGCTCATATGAAAACTTTGTATTTAACATTTTAGGGAACTGCCAGATTGTTTTCCAAAGTAGTTATACCATTTTACCTTCTCACCAACAGAACATGAGGTTTACAATTTCTTCACATTCTCCTTGAATGTTTTATTACCTGTATTTTTAATCATAGTCACCCTAACAGATGTGAAATAGTGTCTCCTTATGGTTTTGATTTGCATTACCCAAATGACTAATTTTTTGAGCAAGTTTCATGTGCATATAAAGAAGTATCTATTCAACATCTTTGCCCATTTTCATAAATGAATAAACATGTTTGGTATATAACGTCTATATAACATAATGTACAAATCATAAGCATTATGTTCAGCAAGGCTGGATAATTATACACATCCATGTTAATACCAGGCTAATCCACAGGTGGAATATTGCCATCATCTCTGGAAGTTCAATAATGTTCTTTTCCCATAAGTTCCTCTCACCTAACCAGGTAAAACCTCTGATTTCTATCAGAGTAGAAAATGCCTTTTCTTGCATTTTACATACTTGAAATAATCAAATATATACTCTCTTCTCTTTGGACTTTTTCACTCAACATTGTTTTTGGGATTAATTCATGTTGTTGCAAGCCTCTGAAGATTTTGTGCTTTTTATTAGAAAGTAATATTCCCCTGTAGAAATATAGTACAATTTCTATAGCACTCATTCTTTTAGTGGACAATGGCGTTATTTACTATCAATAAGACTGTTATAAACTTTTTTTTAGGTTTTTCTGTGGGAATACCTTTTAATTTTTCCAGAAATTGAATTGTTTGGATATTGTATAGATGCATGATTAGCTTTTTCAAAAATGACCAAACAGTTCTCCTAAGCAATTTTAACACTTTTGCATTTTCATCAGCAATATGCAAGCTTCCAGCTGCGTCACATTCTTTTTTTTTTTTTTTTTTTTTTTTTGAGACAGAGTTTCGCTGTTGTTACCCAGGCTGGAGTACAATGGCGCGATCTCGGCTCACTGCAACCTCCGCCTCCTGGGTTCAGGCAATTCTCCTGCCTCAGCCTCCTGAGTAGCTGGGACTGCAGGCACACGCCACCATGCCCAGCTAACTTTTTGTATTTTTAGTAAAGACGGGGTTTCATCATGTTGACCAGGATGGTCTCAATCTGTTAACCTCGTGATTCACCCGCCTCGGCCTTCCAGTGCTTCACATTCTTAACGTTTTGTATGTTTAGTCTTTATGGATTGAGCCATTCTAGTGATTGTGAAATGGTAGCTTATTGTGATTTCAATGTGTATTTTTTCTGAGTAAAATGATGTGTTTGTTGAACATTATGTATCTTTTTTTAAAAAATGAAGTGTGTACTAAGTCTTTTGCCCACTTATATTGGGTTCTTTGGTTGTTGTTTTTTTTTTCTCTTTGTATTAAGGAAACAAGTCTTTTGTAGTGTGTGTGTGTGTGTGTGTGTGTGTGTGTGTGTGCTTGCACTATTTTCTCCTGTTCTGTCACTAGCCTATAAAGCTTGTCAATCTCTTTCGGGGGCTGATGTTGTCAATTTGGTGAAATATAAATTATCATATTGTTCTTTTGATGACCAAATAAATTACTATAAAAGTAAATTATATTTTTAAAATAAGACAAAGAATGAAAGTAACCTTTAAAAATTAAAAAAGGCAAGGAGATGGATTCTCCCTTGGAGCCTCCAGAAGAGAACAACCCTGCCAACGACTTGGTCTTTAGTCCATTGAGATATGCATTAAATTTCTAACCTACAGAAATTTCGGTAAATGAATCTGTGGGTTTTTTTTAAGATTCGAGTTTCTTTTACTATCCCAACAAACATTACACTAGAGAAAATGATTGGGAAAATACAAAGAAGTTCATTAAAAACATAGGCTGATTATTCATACCTTTTACATTCACAATCATGCAAAACAACTAGGCTTATTGCAAAGCTGTAATTCTTTTTCTAACAAAGCATGATTTTACAAGACTTTAGTGCTGCCTCTGATCCAATTTTAATACAAAATACTCATACACACAATACAATACGAAATACCACATATTCTCACTCATAGGCGGGTGAGGAAAAATGAGAACACATGGACACAGGGAAGGGGGTACTACACACTGGGGTCTGTTGGGGGGAATAGGGGAGGGACAGCGACAGGGGAGATGGGGAGGGATAGCATGGGGAGAAATGCCAAATGTGGGTGAAAGGCAACAAAACACACTGCCATGTGTGTACCTATGCAACTATCTTGCACGTTCTGCACATGTACCCCAAAACCTAAAATGCAATTTTAAAAAAAGTAAACTGGGTAGTACCTTTCACAAAAAGATATATTAAGGTACTTGGCAAATATACCAACATTTTGACCCAGATTACTTTTTGGTTTAGGATAAAATGGTCAGGCTAAATGTTCCACATTAAACAAAAGAGATTTTTATTAAAATATTTTATATAAAATACCTTGGGTAACAGCAGCAGCAATGTCTGAAAGTCCTCCCACTGTATTTTCTAATTTCTAACATATGAAGTCAGAATAAAACAATTCCGCTCACAGTTTTGTACTTTGCAAGAGCAGAAGGTAATAACTTTTTTAAAAAGTCAATCCCAAAGTGACTTTTTAGTCCTATATTTTATAGCTTCTATTTCAATTACAAGACAGAAAACATACAGCAGTAGGGCCTGCCTTATGATGTCATTGGCAGTAATTTACAAATATGGTGCTACTTGAATCAAAGATGGTAAAAGACAGAGAACAAATACTGTTTTTTTTACTTTTCCCAATGCACTTTGTATATTTTATGGCTACATTCTATTACACTTACAAGGCAGAAAACATACATCACAATGATAAGTAAAATCTGTCAGTTGTGAATTTCATATATTTATTGGAGATAATTGCAGAACTTGCAATGTATTTATTCAATTGTATGAAAGGGATAATTTATCTCACTTGCTCTATGTATGTTAAAAACCAAAATGTGTACACATTTCTTAACTCTAATTCTTCAATTGTTTGAAGATGAAGTATGCCAAATAATAATAATAAAAAAAATGTGCAGAGGTTTTTAGCACAGAAATTTCCTTAAGTAAAAAGAAGTAGAATGTTAGTAGCCAAGACAGGGGGCAAAATTTCCCCATGGCATTTCAGAAATCTTCAAGGCAGCCGCTCCCATCACAGGCCCAGAGGCATAGGAGGAAAAATGGTTTAATGAGCCAGACCTAGGGCCTTGCTGCTCTGTGCAGCCTTAAGATATGGCATCCTGGATCCCAGCTCCTCCAGATCGATCTGTGGCTAAAAAAGGCCAAGGTATAGCTTGGGCAGCTTCAGAGGGTGTAAGCCCCAAACCTTGGTGGCTTCCATTTGGTGTCTGCAAAGGTCTCTGATATGCCTTGGAGGCATTTTTCCTATTGTCTTGGTGATTAATATTTGGCTCCTCATTATTCATGCAAATTTTTGTAGCTGGCTTGAATTTCTCCTCAGAAAATGAGATTTTTCTTTTATCTTATATTGTCAGGCTACAAATTATCCAAACTTTTATGCTGTCTTTCCCTTTCCCTTTGGTGCCTTAAACAGCACCTAAATCATCTCTTGAATGCTTTCCTGGTTAGAAATTTCTTCCACCAGGTACCACAAATTATCAATTTCAAGTTTAAAGTTCCACAAGTCTCTAGGACAGGGGCAAAATACCACCAGTTTCTTTGCTGAAGCATAACAAGTGTTACCTTGCTCCAGTTCCCAACCAGTTCCTCATTTCCATCTGAGACCACCTCAGCCTGGACTTTATTGTCCATATTGCTATCAGCATTTTGGGCAAAGCCATTCAGCAAGTTTCTAGGAAGCTCCAAACTTTCCCACATTTCCCATCTTGTTCTGAGCCCTCCAAACTGTTCCAACCACTGCCTGTTACTGAGTTCCAAAGTAACTTCCACATTTTATGGTATCTTTTCAGTAGTGCCTCACTCTACTGCTATGAATTTACTGTATTATTTTATTTTCATGCTGCTGATAAAGACATACCCAAAACAGAGCAATTTACAAAAGAAAGAGGTTTAATGGACTCACAGTTCCACAGGACTGTGGAGGTCTCACAATCATGGCGGAAGGCAAGGAAGAGCAAGTTGCATCTTACATGGATTGCAGCAGGCAAAGAGAGAGAGTGTGTGCAGGGAAACTCCCATTTTTTAAAACCATCATATCTCATGAGTCTTATTCACCATTATGAGAACCAAGCCAGAAAGACCTGCCCCAGGATTCAATTGCATCCCACTGGGTTCCTCTCACAACATGTGAGAATTCAAATTAGATTTGGGTGGGGACACAGCTAAACCATATCAACGACCATGCCAATAATTTTTTTTTTCTTTTAGGAATAAGATCTCCTTATGTTGCCCAGGCTGGTCTTGAACACCTGAGTTCAAACAATTCTCTCTCCTTGGCCTCCAAAAGATCTGGGATTACAGGCATGAGACACCACAGCCACCCTATCATTTAACATTTTATATTTTATGCAATTAATAATAAGTTAATATTTTTTATTTATACTAATTCAACAATATGTAGATCAATGTCCAGTAATTATTTCATTTATTCTTCTTAAAAATTATTTGCTGTTAATTATATAAGATAAAAATAGTAACAGATTTGAAGATAGGGATATTACTTCAAATTAACAAAATGCTTATACATAAACTAGTTTTAAGTTTAATGAAAAATTAGTTATGTGGGATTAAGCTGATGTTTCCTTTTTAGGAAACTATTCAGGATGCTCTTGACATTGATTTAATCAAATACAGTAAAATATGGCTATGTTCTTCACTACTGATTTAATTATCAAAGCTTTCTGAGAAATATCAGAGGGAAGAGACACTAGGACACAGCAACTAAAGAAAATAGTGCGTTCCATTCTAAAAATGTAATAGCAGAAATGAAACTGTATCCGTAAAGACTGAAGATAAGAAGAGACAAACCCTGGGAGGCCAGAGACACTAGAGAACAGGCAGACTGAGTAGGTGCAGCTGCTAGATGCTGTTTACTCAGAGACGGTATTACTGTACACAAACCAATCTGCAACTGCCAGTCAAAGACGTTACCTTCACAGTCACCTTTTGCAAATTATCAGGACCGTATCCTCCTAATAACGGGGATGCATGCCATGGATATGTATTGGGAGTGACACCTGGCTTAAAAGGTTAACCAGCAATTTAAAATAAATGTCTCATACTGACATTATAGCAAAAATTACTTTGGATTCACTCTTTTTTTTTTAACATTTCTTTGCAACATAAATGTTAGACCATTTATTTCATTCTTTTCTCTCTTGTTTTCCTCTTCTTGTCCTTGCCTCTTCTACTTTTAGTTTTCTTTTTCCTCTTTTTCGCCTCCCGCAGGGTCCCAGGGAAAGGCCAGAGGACTTCCAAGCAAGCTGACAGTGTTAGGGCTTCTGCAAACAGATGAATTGTGTATATTTTCCCATCTCTGTTTGAGACTTAGGAGCAATTGACTTTCTCGCTATAAAAACGAAAAGGCTCTTTGTCTCTTCATGCTCTTCAACCCCTCCACTCTCACCACCACCTAACACACACACACAAAACTCCACATAACAAGAACCAGTAGCAATCCATAGACATTTTACCTAATAGTCTATAAGGACCTAAAAAGAATTTACTAACAAGACACACAGTTTCAATTTTTTTTTTTTTTTTTTTTTTTTTTTTTTTTTTTTTTTGAGATGGAGTTTTGCTCGTTACCCCAGCTGGAGTGCAATGGCGCGATCTCGGCTCACCGCGATCTCTGCCTCCTGGGTTCAGGCAATTCTCCTGCCTCAGCTTCGTGAGTAGCTGGGATTACAGACACTCGCCACCATGCTCAGCTAATTTTTTTGTATTTTTAGTAGAGACGGAGTTTCACCATGTTGACCAGGATGGTCTCGATCTCTTGACCTCGTGATCCACCCGCCTCGGCCTCCCAAAGTGCTGAGATTACGGGCTTGAGCCACCGTGCCCGGCCTCAATTTTGTTTATTAATGATCCTGTTAGTCTCTATTCTCAACCTCCAGCCATCAAGCCTCTGCTTTCTCTGTTTCTTTCTCTAGCACTCAGCCTTCTGGGCTTCCTATTACTCCTTCTTGGAATTCAACTGCTCTAGGGATTCTCAGTTCTTTCTTTTTGTCCCCATCCTAATCTCTATACTTATATGTATGAACACACTGTTACTTAATACCATTTTTACATATGTCAAAATCAGTACAGCAGGCACCATTTCCCAAGTGTACCAGTCTTTCACCTGCCAGCAGGTCAATTATACAGATCTCTTCCATCACAGCCGGAGCACAGACTCGTCCTTACTGGAATAGACACACATATTTCACATTTGCATTTGCCTTTTCTGCCTTTTCTCTTTTTGTGATCACCACCATTTGCGGATTTCGAAGGCATAGTTCACTCTCATTCCATGTCACATTTTTTGATCAAGAAATTCATTTTACATAAAAGAAAATTCAGCAATGCACTCCTGCCCATGGAATTATCTAGTTTTACCACATAATTCACTACCTAGAAATGTTTTGCCTGAGAATGGGAAAATTATACACACTTTGTAAATTCAAAAAATGAATATGATATATTCACACAAATGATTTGTCAGGCAAAAATATTACACTGGTTTAAAAGGGTTAGTATTTTAGAATAAAAGCAGGATTAAAAAAATATGTATTTAGGCCGGGCACGATGCCTCACACCTGTAATTCCAGCACTTTGGGAGGCCGAAGGGGGTGGATCACGTGAGCTCAGGAGTTCAAGACCAGCCTGGCCAACATGCCAAAAACCCATCTCTACTAAAAATACAAAAATTAGCCAGGCATGGTGGTACACACCTGTAATTCCAGCTACTTGGGAGGCTGAGTTAGGAGAATCTCTTGAATCAAGGAGGCGGAGGTTGCAGTGGGCTTATATTGTGCCACTGTACTCCAGCCTGGGCAACAGAGCAAAAAACTTCATGTAAATAAATAAATAAATATGTGTTTAAAAATCATTATACATCTACACAGAAAAAAAAGTTTGTAGAAATAACAAAAATTGATATAAACTCAGTTTTACTGGGATATATAACATTCTGATTCTACAAATTTACCAAGGATAAATAGAATAATCCAGAACTTACACAATTTCAGTTAATCAATAAGTTTTAAAATAGTTATATATTGAACATTAAACAATGAACAAATTATATATCCTTGTAAGATACCCATGAAATAGTAACTCAAGAATTTCACATTGTTAATAGCAAATACAAACACAATAAATTATCCAAATTAAAAATAAAGCAATCACACACAAATCACAATGCAGTAAAATTAAAAACACAAGTCACATCTTTACATCTTTATGCTATTCTGAATTCAAGGCAAGTACATTGATTAAATTAATATACTAAACCATTAACATTATAAGAAAGTGTAAGTTTACCTAATTTCAAGAAAGGCAAAAATGCTTTTTGGTATAATACTAAAGTAAGAATCCATTAAGGAAAGAATAAAATTAATATTCTAACCAAAACAAAGGAAAAGACACAAATATGTAATCCGTATAGGAAAAAAAAGTCAATAAATATACAGAAAAAAATCTATCTCAGTGGTAATATTCAAAAAAAGCAATGACATATTTCTTTTCATTTTCCATATTGTTCAAGATTTAAAGTTGTGATTATAAACAGGTTGGTAAATACAGGCAAATGGTTTCGGATACCTTCCGCCAGTGAGTATGTAAGTTGGTGTAACCTAAAGGCCAACTAGAAAAGGTGATTTTTTTGTTTTAGTAATGTAAGGTTGTTCTTTCTAATGGCATGCAGAAGTAGATTTACTGAGAAGTTAATGCCGCTGACACCTCAGAGATGTAGCATCCTGAGCCTCCTCCAAGACTGGGATGGTCCTAGCATTGTGTTCACATGGTCCATATGTTTTCCAAAACTCTGCAAAAATGAGGTTTTTGTTTAATTTTGCTTTATCCATGAAGAATGCCCACTCAAATAAATGATGTGTCAATGTAGGTTTCTCAGTTGTAAAACATTTACAACTCTGGTAGAGGTTATTGATAATGGGAAAGGCTACACTTGTGGAAGTGGGGGCATAAGGGAAACGTCTGTAGCTTCCTCTTAAGTTTACTGTGAACCTAAAACTGGTCTAAGTAATAATATCTATTTTTGTAAATGCCCATCTTGCAAAATTGCATCTGTGTAGGCCCCACAAAATTGAATCTAACCTGAAGTTATATTCTTTATTTTTTTATTATTATTTGTTTGAGATGGAGTCTTGTGCTGTCACCCAGGCTGGAGTGCAGTAGTGGGATCTCGGCTCACTACAAGCTCCGCCTCCCAGGTTCAAGACATTCTCCTGCCTCAGCTTCCTGAGTATCTGGGACTACAGGTAGAACCACCATGCCTGGCTAATTTTTGTATTTTTAGTACAGACGAAGTTTCACCATGTTGGACAGGCTGGTCTCAAACTCCTGACTTCATGATCTATCTGCCTCGGGATTATAGGTGTGAGCCACCACAAAGTGCTGGGATTACAGGTGTGAGCCACCACACCCAGCCAAAGGTATATAATTATTTAAAAAGCAAAGTGGAGGAAAAAGAAATAAATATTTAATTAGAAACTTCCCAATGCAATTATGTTTAACAGATTTTATGAATATCTGAGAAGCATATACAGTCCCTTCTGCAAATGTTAAAATGTAGTTTTGCTTTTATATAACTTAACATTTTTTATATTACTTTTACCATATCAACATTTATTTTTTAAATTCATTTGGTCTCTTTTTACAATGCAGTAGAACCGTTCCTACACATGCTAAATTAAAAAAGGAAAAAGTCACCATGTAAACGATAACCAGTGTCGTGAAATTATATAAATATTCTTCTTCCTAGTCTATGAGGAAAGAGACAGAGGATTTCTCTAGAAATCCAGAATCTTAACAGTATCAGTATTTATGGAAGCACATGTGAAGGTATGATGAGAACATAAGGACGTTTTGCCTTCTGTTGGAAAAAAATGTCACTTAACTATGTCCATTATACAGATTAATTTAGCACAAGAGTTTACGAATGCCATGAAAAATCAATCTTCCTACTTGTTGTCAATGGTCGTCCTAATGTCCTGTGGAGTATCAGGTAGTCCATTAATTTTATAAGGTGGTTTTAAAATCCAGCATACAAATTTGTTGAAAGTTAGGTCTTTCTTTCTTTCTTTCTTTCCTTCTTTCTTTCTTTCTTTCTTTCTTTCTTTCTTTCTTTCTTTCTTTCTTTCTTTCTTTTTTTCTTTCTTTCTTTCTTTCTTTCTTTCTTTCTTTCTTTCTTTCTGATGGAGTTTCACTCTTGTTACCCAGTCTGGAGTGCAATGGCTCAATCTCGGCTCACCTCAACCTCTGCCTCCTGGGTTCAGGCAATTCTCCTGCCTCAGCCTCCTGAGTAGCTGGGACTACAGGCACGTGCCACCATGCCCAGCTAATTTTTTTTGTATTTTTAGTAGAGACGGGGTTTCACCTTGTTGATCAGGATGGTCTCGATCTGTTGACCTCGTGATTCACCCGCCTCGGCCTCCCAAAGTGCTGGGATTACAGGCTTGAGCGAAAGTTGGGTCTTCTTTTCTTAATAAATATTCATAACGGTTTCTCTTCAGCTTGCTACAAAATCAGTGGCTTCTCATTATTTACAAATGGCCACTTGAACTTAAGTTAGAGCTGCCAAGGCAGTCAGCCTTTGGAGGCAGCAGATGAAGATAGAGGAGGTTTCTCTGCATAGCAGGAGATTGGACAACGGAGAATACTGATTCCTCCAGTCGCTTACACTGACCTCCCAGGCTGCAGGCTGGATTTAGTAAAACAATTTTTTTTTTTTTTTTTTTTTGAGATGAAGCCTTGCTCTGTTCCCCAGGCTGGAGTGAAGTCGCATCATCTCGGCTCATTGCAACTTCCACCTCCCAGGTTCAAGCAATTCTCTTGTCGCAGCCTCCCAAGTAGCTGGGACTACAGGTACCCACCACCACACCCAGTTGATATTTGTATTTTTAGTAGAGACAACGTTTCATCATACTGATCACGCTGGTCTTGAACTCCTGATTTCAGGTGATCCACCTGCCTTGGCCTCCCAAGTTGTTGGGATTACCGGTGTGAGCCACTGCGCCTGGCCAGAAAAACATTTTTTTCCCCTGTTTTTCTTTCAAGACTGTACCTGATTCAAAAAGAAATAAATACAACTAATTTTACTAGTATAAGAGTAGTAAGGGTAAGGAGGAAAAGCATAATATACACTGGAATCTATACCTTCTCGGAAATTGCTTTAGTGTCATACAAACAGCAAACAATCTTTCCATTCTTTTAAAAACGTGAATTGTATCCCTCCCAGTCCCATGTGGATAGAAAAATCTTGAAAGATGGAGAGGCATGTCTATGAAAGTTAGTATTTTAAACCAAACTTCTATTTTTAATGTATTTTTCTTCGTGCTGTCCAGTTCTGTTCTATATTACTTTGGTTTTCTATTACTTTCAGCATTCAGGTAGATTTCATCAACTACCTAAGATTATTATTTTTATATATTAAAGCTGTAAATTAATGATATCAAGCCCAGGAGTTTGAGGCTACAGTGAAGTATGACTGCACCATTGTACCCTAGCCTAAGTGACAGTGACACCCTGTCTCTAGAAAACTTTAATTTAGAAAAAGATACTAAGAGATCAAAAAACAATCCACGGAGCAAAAAAAAAATAAGTATTTTATTATACACCTTTTATACAGGTAACAAATTATTATAAAAGGACATATTTTTCAAAATAAACAGATCCATAAATATTTCTAAAAATGCAACAGAAGTGATGAATTCTTATAATTCCTGTTTGGTCAAATGCTTACCTTTTGAATAGAAAAAAAAAAAAAAAAAAAGCAAAAAAATAAATAAATAAAATACCGAGTATGCTTATTAAGCCAGTGCCTATTCTAGATATAAGTCTGTAGTTATGGGAATCCTTCCCAGAATAAAACATAGTAACAACTTATATTAAATCACCACAAAATAAATAATAGAAAAGCAAGGCATATTATAGGATAAGAACAGTTATATTGAAAAGGATCAGATGAAAATATAATTATCTCCCAGTGAACACACACATTCACAGAAGAAATACATATCCACATCACCTGCTGGATCATTTTTCGGTTTTATGAAACAGGAAATTTAAAACACACAATTTATTCTACCTGTTGAAGTAATGTAAATGAAGGTGGGTTTGGTCTGATAACTCCACTCCTCTTTAGGTTTAGCAAATGGAAAATAGGCCACTGGAGCATATACGCTATCAAATCAGGTTGACATTCAATCAAAATCTTACAAAATATCATGTGTCATAGAAATAAAAACATCACGCAACAACTGTAATAGCAAAATAATGAATTATGAAAGTTTGAATATTTTAGCTTTCCTGAAATAGAAAGGAAATATATATATAGTTTTGGTATTTGTGGCAAGTTATGTGACTTAATCATTACAAAAGTTTCTACATCTGCAAAATGGATTTAACAATATTACCAACCTATTTATGAAAATACTGTAAGATGATAATTATAAAGAACTTATCTTGGACCCTGAAATGTGATACATATTTATAAACATTCATTGTTATGGTTTGGTAAGTTAGTTTGCTCAGACTCTAAGCCAGGTCTTTCTGTCCCCACATTCATAACCTTTGTTGTTGCTATTGGTTAGAATAAAATTGATTAAAAATATATCTCATTTTCTCTAGATTTAGATAATGAAAAAAAAAACCTGGGCCTAATTAGGGTAGTTCTGTTGTCAATACCTTCTGGAATTGAAATAACTGCCTTCTCCATTAATACACATATTTTGGTGTTATCACCACTGCCTGTGTTTCTACATATATTGAAATACATAGAGGAAACTTAGAGTTAATAATCTAGAAGTAGCCTGTCCTATCTGAAGCAAATCTTAACAGAGGTATCTATCAATTTATTCTGAAAAACACTATTGAGCACCTACTAACTACAAAACTCTCTGTGAGGTATTACATGTCAATGCTCCTAAAATTTGATAACACGCTTTATGGGGAACTATGCATTCTCATTCATTACTAAGTACAAGTTGGTATAACTTCGATCAGACCAACTTGACCATATCCATGGAAATTTTAGATGAAAATACCTTTTGAGACGGATTCACCCTTTTTCTACATTAAAGATATTGAAAGATTGCAACATTATTTGTAAAAGTAGGTGTGGCAATATACTAAATATACATCAAAAATGAAGAAGATATGCCAATTATATTGCAAACATGCAACTGAATATAAGGTAACTGTAAAAACGAAGGAAAGTATACTGCATGTAGTAAGAAAAATTTCTCTGAAGTACAGATTTATTGTTAAGTAGTGTGATATTATGCAAAAAATATAAAATATGTTCAAATTACAAATACAAAATATGCTCCAAAAACTTTTACATTTGCCAACAAATTCAAAAAATAAATGTTATAGAATATATAAGATCTAAGAAGAAGCATACTCATGGGTAAGGGAGTAAGACCTAGGCCAATGAGAGATCAACTTTTCACTATATACCACTTTCCTGCTTTCTGCATTTGAAATGGCAAATATTTTACCATTACAAAATAATACTTTTGGAAAATGACTACTCTGAGTTCTACTAGCTGCTACTAGAAAATAAATTATAAGAGAACAAAGTAGCCCGCAAAGAAATCAATTGGGACAATATTGCAAAGATTCAGGCTACAGAGAGTAGAGTTGATTCTGGACATATTTTTTAAAAAAAAATAGCAAAAAGATTTGGTGAGATTGAATATGGAGTTTAAAACAAAGGGGAGTGTCAAAAACACATACTATATGCTATCACAGAAGACAGAATTTTTGAAAAAGATTTCAAGAAGTGCTTTTTGGGGGAAACGTGTGATGCTCGGAATAGAAAGAACTGAAATTAAGATAACATTGATGTGTAAGAAGGATTAGATAAGTTAGAGACTCGAGAGAGTGGGAGAAATTTAAGATTATTTTCTGCTTTATAATTAATCTGTCCTCAACAGTGTGGTAAAAAATGCAATGGAAAGACAGAAATTAGATGAAAGAAACATAAATTTCAAGTTGTTATCAAATTGTTTATTTGTTCATCTGTCCTTTATGTAATTATTTATTATAGTTGTTTGCTTACTTATCACACACTGTGAGGAAAGTATCTTACACTTCTGCAGTTTGAATTTGTCTCAGGGAGATTGTCTGTTGGTTGATTTGGAGTTCTAAAATGCTATTGCAAAATAATTTCAATTTGAATGTCTTTGGATAGGTGTATTCGTTTGTGCTCACACTGCTGTAAGGACATACCCAAGACTGGGTAATTTATAACGAGAAAAGGTTTAATTGACACAGTTCCACATGGCTGGGGAAGCCTCAGGAAACTGACAATTATGACAGAAGGCACCTCTTCACAGTGTGGCAGGAAAGAGACTGAGTGCCCGGTGAAGGGGGAAGCCTCTTATAAAACCATCAGATCATGGGGGCAGTAATCCCCTATGGCATGAAATGGACTAGGTGGAGATAATTGAATCATGGGGGCAATTGAATCATGGGGAGAGTTAGTTCTCATAAGAACTAACTTCCTATCATGAGAACAGGATGGGGGAAACTGCCCCCATGATTCAATTATCTCCACCTAGTCCGTTTCATGCCATAGAGGGATTATAGGAACTACAATTCGAGATGAGATTTGTGCGGGGACACAGCCAGACCGTATCAATGGGAAAGTACTCTTTGGTTCCCATGGGGCCTTCCTCTTGTCGTTTCCTTATACTGCTACTGTTTATGCATTGATATCTCTATCTTCTGTAGGCCTGAGTTGCCTCCCCCCTAAAATTAAGAACATCATAAAAAGATAGACATGTATCTATATATTCTGCAATAAAAAAATAATAAAATTAAAGAAAACTAAAAAGAAGTGTAGGAAAATTTCTATAAAGTCTCCTTCTGAAAATACATTCCATATGGCAGAACACAAGTTTGGCTTTGAGCTTTGCCAGCTACCAGTGAGAGGGAGAAATATGTGATTCACAGAGCCCAGAGGATTAAAACAAATGAATTGCTATGGGAAAAATAATTGAAAGGTGAGGAGAGGAGAGCAGTAGAAGAGAGAAAAGCAGAGAAGAGGAAGGAGTAGGAGAAGGAAGGAGAGAGAAGGAGACCAAAATAGTTTTTCATAAGCTGTTTAGATCATTCTCCAATAAGCCTTTATAAATATGTGTAATAAGATCTCTGAATTTATCATCAGTGCAATGAAACATTTGGATAAGCTCAGTTCTTAAGATGTCTTTCAATGCAGAGAGATGTTAAAACTGAAATCCCCGTGTGAAATTATGTAAGTGGCCTGAATAATATGTCATAATGTGCAGTTTTTAAAAACACATATAATATTGTATATACTGAACATTTTTAAACATTTATTAATAGAAACTATTATTGGAACTACACTTTTATTAAGTTTGGGGTTACAAGCTCCTTAAAATATTTCTGAAACCATTTGTAGGTTAGGGAAAGATGTCAATTATTTTAAAAGGCAGTATACTAGATGAAAAATAAATGCTGGAGACAGGCAAGAAACCTGTTTCTAAAAGTAAGAAATACCACGTCACCTCTGCAGGAGATGGCTTAGAAGCATAACCTGGATCTGCTTCAATTTGCTGAAAAATTCAATGGATAATTAAGGTTCTTAAATCCCACCTGATGGAGTAGTGGCATTAATCAAAGTATTGTGACAACACGATGCACTGCCATTCATCTTGCAGTCTGACGTAAGTCCTTTGTCAAAAATATAAAATGCGAAAGCTTGTGAATGGTTTATGAGAGTAAATTTTTGTAAAATTATTTTTTTTGTAAATTTAACATTAATACTTCAGTAGAGTTAACTAGCTGAAGTTTTCAAATGGCGTGGTCTTTCCATCCCCCTGTAGCACCCACCACCCCCAAATATGCCCTTCATCATCATGTGTATGTTATCGTTTCTCTTAAAATAATAAAAAAAAATTAACTATACCTGCTTTACTAAAAGTCTACAGATTTAAAAGTTAATCTTATCCAGAAACACCCTCACAGAAACATCCAGAATAATGTTGGGCCACATATCTGGGCACCATGGCCCAGCTAAGTTGACATTTAATTTAACCATCATATTATTATCTAAGTAAATTCTGTCAGTCAACAGTTACATTCTTAACAGTTCACACATTTCTCCTTTATGTGAAATTCATTTCTTTTTTATTTACAAGGCAATCTGAAGAAAAACATTCAGCATAGAAAGTTGTCAAATATCCAGGAATAATTAATCAGAGCCTCCCCTGGTAAACTTAAAGAAATATAAGATTTTTTTTCATTTATTTAGCTGGTTGTGATTTTCAGAGTATGTGCTTAGTGGTTATAAAAGATGCAAAATGACATCAATTTATGAATTTAGTATTTCCATTAGTATTTACTTTGCGTGACTGTCAAGGAGCAGTAGTTCCAAATTATATCTGCATATCTCATTATATCAATAGTTACACCCTGACTCCCTGACCTAGTTCCTAACTTGAAAAATTTGCCAGGTGGTGTGAAATGAGAATTTGTACAAACCAAATCAATTTTAATGTGTGTTTCGGAGATGTCAGCATTACCATCAGTGCCTGTTGTGTTTCAAAGCTAATCATGCTTACAAATATCTCTCATAAAGTTACGCTGTGTGATAATCATTAGCTGTGCTAACTTTAGACTATGTCACTTGAATAAAATTGTTACTCTGCTGTTTATACAGTTGGATCTAGTGGAGTACGTGTTTCTAATTTTCATAAGTTAGAGATATACTGGCAAGTGTGAGTTTGTATCCAGTTACTTTTGGATATAGTATATACACAATGTGTAAAAGTACCTGTATTATTTAGAATGGCAATATTATTGAAAAGTGGCATTATTATTCTTTTTATTCTTAGAGACCACTGGGATTTCTGAAAGATTATTATGCATAAGTTTTTTTTTTTTTAATTTTTATTGCATTATAGGTTTTGGGGTACATGTGCAGAACGTGTAAGATAGTTGCATAGGTACACACATGGCAGTGTGTTTTGCTGCCTTCCTCCCCTTCACCCACACTTGGCATTCATCCCCAGGCTATCCCCCCCAGCCCCCCCCGCTGTCCCTCCCCCATTTCCCCCAACAATCCCCAGTGTATAGTACACCGCCTCTCTGTGTCCATGTGTTCTCATTTTTCTCACCCACCTATGAGTGAGTATATGCAGTATTTCTTTTTCTGTTCTTGTGTCAGTTTGCTGACAATGATGTTCTCCAGATTCATCCATGTCCTTACAAAGGACACAAACTCATCATTTTTGATTGCTGCATAATATTCCATGGTGTATATGTGCCACATTTTCCCAGTCCAGTCTATCATCGATGGGCATTTGGGTTGGTTCCAGGTCTTTGCTATTGTAAACAGTGCTGCAATGAACATTCGTGTGCATGTGTCCTTATAGTAGAACGATTTATAGTCTTTTGGATAGATACCCAGTAATGGGATTGCTGGGTCAAATGGAATTTCTATTTCTAGGTCCCTGAGGAATCGCCACACTGTCTTCCACAATGGTTGAACTAATTTACACTCCCACCAACAGTGTAAGAGTGTTCCCATTTCTCCACATCCTCTCCAGCATCTGCTGTCTCCAGATTTTTTAATGATCGCCATTCTAACTGGTGTGAGATGATATCTCAATGTGGTTTTGATTTGCATCTCTCTAATGACCAGTGATGATGAGCACTTTTTCATATGTTTGTTGGCCTCATGTATGTCTTCTTTTGCAAAGTTTCTGTTCATATCCTTTGCCCATTTTTGAATGGGCTTGTTTGTTTTTTTTCTGTAAATCTGTTTGAGTTCTTTGTAAATTCTGGATATCAGCCTTTTGTCAGATGCATAAACTGCAAAGATTTTTTCCCATTCTGATGGTTGCCGATTCACTCTAGTGACTGTTTCTTTTGCCGTGCAGAAGCTGTGGAGTTTGATTAGGTCCCATTTGTCTATTTTGGCTTTTGTTGCCAATGCTTTTGGTGTTTTGTTCATGAAGTCCTTGCCTACTCCTACATCCTGAACGGTTTTGCCTAGATTTTCTTCTAGGGTTTTTATGGTGTCAGGTCTTACATTTAAGTCTTTAATCCATCTGGAGTCAATTTTAGTGTAAGGTGTCAGAAAGGGGTAATGGTTGATTCAGTTAACTCTTTGAATAGAAAAAACATGTTTTTTTTGAAACCATTTGGCAGAGAAAGGATATTAAATGAATACGTTTTTACAGCAGGCTAGTGCAAAGAGGCTCTTCAAAAGCACTCTAAGTGGGTTATTTAACTTGTCTACCAGCATGTAATACATAATTACTAATAGTAGTTTCCACAAATTTTAAAAAATTGGAACTGCTCTTATCGATTGCTACTTTGCCATGACTGTATTTACCTAGGAGAATTTTAAGAAGGTAAATCACACAATTACTTTTCTAGTATATTTTTTCATGTGTTTGCCTCATATTATACTTTCCTCTCTGTGAGCAACTTTATAGCATGTGATAGATTCATGAACATCACATGAGAGCTTGTTGATATAAAGCTTAAGTTTCTAAAGAACATTCTTTTAAAAAAGAGTTGTTTCCTTTTAATACAATACCAAGCTTTCCTTTCCAATGTTTTACATTAAAAATAAGATTTTCCATTTAATTAAAACTGAGTTTCCTTTTTGATCTATGTAGTGTTTCATGCTAAAATATTTATAGAAATATTCTTAACACGGTATAAGTCAAATTGTCAATTCAGATTTGCATTGCCTGAATATTCTGTGGCCTAGAGTACAGGGGATAGTAAAAAATTGGAGATATATACTTATCAATTTAACATTCTCAGTTACATTTTTAAAAAGTCAAACAATACTTGAGAAATTTTTTTTCTTCTGCTTCTAATATTTAATTTTTCATTTTTTTGTCAATTAATTAATCAACAATAAGTTAATAAATATCCAAAAGCAGGGCATCTGAAAATAAAAATAATTTGGATAAGTGAAAATGTCCTCAGTCTTTTTAAAGCCAAGGAAATCAAATAACAGTATGGAAATTAATGAAGTTTTACATTTTGACTTATGTATTGCTTGAATTGAATATTCAATGTTATACAAATTACCAATTTGACTAATTTATCTTACATGAACATAGAGGAAACTAAATATACATCAACTGCATATGGATGAAGGAACAATGCCCAACGAAATTCATGCTAAAACTTTTAAGTCACAACTTTTTCCCTCAAAATACACCTTGAAACATACAAAAAAAATTATTAGAAAATAAGAGTCTATGTCCAAATCATTTTAAAGCATCTTACATGGAATTTACCTTTTCCATAGAGCATAACGTATATATTTATGTAAAGTAAAAATGTATTTACAATAAAAACAGTTAGAAATTAACATAATTCTATAATTTTGATTAGTTGAACGCTTTCCTATTCCTCACAAGGTGAAGAATACATTCAAGTTAGTGGCTTCCTCCTTGGACTAAATGCAAGAAATGTAAGGAAAATATAACAAATATCAGAAAATAAATATCAAGATCAAGGATATGAAAGCATCATGAAATTGTGTCGTTGGAGGAAAAACTAGTGGTACTTACAACCTTTAACATGTTGATGAGGGAAAATATGAATGCAACAAGGTAGGTATAGATATCAGTGGCAGGTAATAGGGCTCATTTATGAAACTAGTGTACCAGAGTTTGCTGATAGCAGTTCAATAAATAAAAGGTAATTTTACTTACAAACAAGAGTATAAAAATTCTAAATATATTAGACAACCAAATCTTCAACATATGAAAATATAATTAATCATGTCAAATAGAGTTTATTGCAGAAGTATAAGGATGGTATAACTTTATAAAATTAAATTAATAAAATTTATCTTATTTCGACAAATGAAGAAAAGTTATATTTAGAAATTAATTATAGATCCCACAGGAGGTTTTATGACTGTCTACAGCACGTCACAACTGAATTCAATCAGACATTCAAAGAATTGGTACCAATTCTATTGACACTATTCCAAAAGATAAAGAGGGAATCCTCTCTAATTATTTTATGAAGCCAGTATAACTCTAATATCAAAACCGGGAAAGGACATTAACAAAAAGAAAAACTACAGACCAATATTCTTGATGAACATATATGTAAAAGCTCTCAACAAATACTAGCAAAACAAATCCAACAGCATATCACAAAGATAAGCCACCATGATCAAGTGAGTTTCATACCCGGGACACAGGGATGATTTAACATATGTAATTCAATAAATGTGATCCACCACATAAACAGAATTAGAAACAAAAATCCCATGATCTTGTCAATAGATGCAGAAAAAGCATTTGACAAATCCAGCATCCCTTTATTATTAAAACCCTCAGCAAAATCAGCATAAAAGGGACATATCTTAAGGTAATAAAAGCCATCTATGAAAAACCCACAGCCAACATTCTACTGAATGGGGAAAAGTTGAAAGCATTCTGCCTGAAAACTGGAATAAAACAAGGATACTCAGTTTCACCATTTCTATTCAACGTAGAACTGTAAGTCCTAGTCAGAGCAATCAGACAAGAGAAATAAATAAAGGGCATCCAAATCCGTAAAGAGGAAATCAAACTGTCACTGCTGATGATACAGTTGTATACATAGAAAACCCTACAGACTCATTTAAAAAACTCTTTGAACTGGTAAATCAATTCAGCAGAGTTTCAAAATACAAAATTAATGCACACAAATCAGTAGCTCTCTTATACACCAGCAGCAACCAAGCTGAGAATCTAATCAAGAACACAACCCTAATGGCCACAAGAAAAAGACCTCTACAAGGAAAACTACAAAGTATAGCTGAAAAAAAAATCATAGATGACACAAACAAATGGAAACACATCTCATGATCATGGATGAGTGGGATCAATATTGTGAAAATGACCATGCCACCAAAAGCAATACACAAATTCAATGCAATTCCCATCAAACTACCACCATCATTCTTCACATTACTAGAAAAAACAGCCCTAAAATTCACATGGAACCCAAAAAGAGCTCACATAGCCAAAGCAAGATTATGCAAAAAAGAACAAATCTAAAGGTATCATATTATCTGACTTCAAACCGTAGTATGAGGCCACAGTCATCAAAAACAGCATGGTTCTGGTATAAAAGTAGGCATGTAGACCAATGACACAGAATAGACAACCCAGAAATAAAGCCAAATACAGTCAGCTGATCTTCAGCAAAGTTAACAAATACATAAAGTTGGGAAAGGGTGCCCTATTCAACAAATGGTGCAATGATAATTGGCAAGTCCCATGAGGAAGAATGAAACTGGATTCAAATCTCTTACCTTAAACAAAAATCAGTAAAGATGGATCAAAGGTTTAATTCTAAGACCCGAAACAATAAAAATTATAGAACATAACATTGGAAAAACCTTTCTAGGCATTGGCTTAGGCAAATACTCCATGACCAAGAACCCAAAAGCAAACACAACAAAAACAAAGTTGAGTAGAATGAACTTAATTAAACTAAAATGTGTATGCATAGCAAAGAAATAGTCAAAAGAATTAACAGACAACCCACAGAGTGGAAGACAAATCTTCACAATCTATACATCTGACAAATGACTAGTATCCAGAATCTACAAGGAACTCAAAGAAATCACCAATCAAAAAACAAACAATCCCTCCAAAAAGTAGGCTAAGGACATGAATAGAAAATTCTTATAATAAGATGTATAAATGGCCAACAAACACATAAAAAAGTGTTCAACATCACTAATTGTCAGGAAAATGCAAATCAAAATCAAAATGTAATACTACCTTACTGCTGATAGAATGGCCATAATCAAAAAATCATAGACTTTGGTGTGGATATGGTTAAAAAAAAAAAAACTTTGCATTATTGAAGGGCGTATAAACTAGTACAGCCACTATGGACACCAGTGTGGAGATTCCTTAAAGAACTGAAATAAGATCTGCCATTTAATCCATCATCCCACTCCTGGATATACACCCAAAAGAAATGAAGTTATTATATGAAAAAGATGCTTGCATGCATATGTTTATAGCAGCACAATTTGCAATTGCAAAAATATGGCACCAGCCCAAATGTCCATCAATCAACAAGTGGATAAGAAAATGTGAGATGTGTATATAGCTCACCTGAATGGAATTGGAGACCATTATTCTAAGTGAAGTAACTCAAGAATGGCATGTTCTCACTCATATGTGGGAGCTAAGCTATGAGGACACAAAGGTATAAAAATGATACAATGGACTTTGGGGGAAAGGGCGGGAGGGGAGTGAAGGCTAAAATACTACACATGGATTATAGTGTGCACTGCTTGGGTGATAGGTGCACCAGAATCTCAGAAATCACAAGTAAATAACTTATTCATGTAACCAAACACCACCTGTTCCCAATAAACCTATTGAAATTTAAAAAAAAAAAAAAAGTTAAAAATACCTCAAATTAACAACCTAACATCACAGAACAACTAGAAAAATAAGAACAACCTAACCACAAAGCTAACAGAAGAAAAGAAATAACCAAAATTAGAGGTGAACTGAATGCAATAGAGATGCAAAAACGCCACATAAAAAGATCGATGAAACCAAAAGCTGGTTTTCTTTTTTGCTAAAATAAATAAAATTAATAATCCACTAGGAGACTAATCAAGAAAAAAGAGAAGATACATAGAAAAAAATCAGAAATGACAAAGAGAAAATTACCATGACCCCATAGAAATGCAAAAAATCATCACAGATGATTATAAATATCTATATGCACACAAATTAGAAATCCTAGAAGAAACAAATAAATTCTTGCAAACATATGACCTCCCAAGATTGAACTAGAAAGAAATTGAAACTCTGAACAGACCAATAACAAGTTCTAAAATTGAATCAGTAATAAAACCAGAAAAAGCTTACTAACCAAGAAAAGCCAGGACTAAACAAATTCACAGCCAAATTCTACCAAATATAAAAAGAAGAGCTGATATCAATACTATTGAAATTATTTTTAAAAAATCAAGGAGGATAGACTTTTCTCTAACACATTCAATGAGGCCAGCATTATTTCTGATACCCAAACCTGGCAGAGACACAATGACAAAAGAAAACTTCAGGCCACTATTCCTGATGAACATAGATACAAAAATTCTCAACAAAATACTAGCAAACAAAATTCAGCAGCACATTAAAAAGCTAATCTACCATGATCAAGTAGGCTTTATTTCTGGGATGCAAGGTTGGTTCAATATAAATAAATAAGTGTAATTTATATGGTTTGGCTCTGTGTCCCCACCCAAATCTCACCTTGAATTATAATAATCCCCAAGTGTCAAGCACAGGATCAGGTGCAGATAATTGAATCATAGGAGTGATTTTCCCCATACTGTTCTCATGAGAGTAAGTGCATTCTCATGAGATCTGATGATTTTGTAAGGGTTTCTTAAGAGTGCTTCCTTTGCTGCTGGGCTGGTGGCTAATGCCTGTAATCCCAGCACTTTGAGAGGCCAAGGCAGGTGGACCACCTGAGGTCGGGAGTTCGAGACCAGCCTGACCAATATGGGGAAATCCTGTCTCTACTAAATATACAAAATTAGCTGGGCGTGGTGATGCATGCCTGTAATCCCAGCTACTCAGGAGCCTGAGGCAGAAGAATCAAGTTCCACTTATGAGTGAGAATATGAGGAGTTTGGTTTTCTGTTCCTGTGTTAGTCTTCTGAGAGTGACGGTTTCCAGTTTCATCTATGTCCCTACAAAGGATATGAACTCATCTTTTTTAGTGGCTGCATAGTATTCCATGGTGTATATGTGCCACATTTCCTTTATCCAGTCTATCATTGATGGGCATTTGGGTTGGTTCCAAGTCTTTGCTATTGTGAATAGTGCTGAAATACACATACGTGTGCATGTCCTTATAGTAGAATAATTTATAATCCTTTGGTTATATACCCAGTAATGGGATTGCTGGGTCAAATGGAATTTCTATTTCTAGAACCTTGAGGAACCGCCACACTGTCTTCCACAGTGGTTGAACTAATTTACACTCCCAAAAACAGTGTAAAAGTGTTCCTATTTCTCCCCATCCTCTCCAGCATTTGTCTCCTGACTTTTTAATGATCGTCATTCTAACTGGCATGAGATGGTAGCTCATTGTGATTTTGATTTGCATTTCTCTAATGATCAGTGATGATGAGCTTTTTGTCATATGTTTGTTGGCTGCATAAATGTCTTCTTTTGAAGTATCTTTTCATATTCTTTGCCCACTTTTTGATGGGATTGTTTTTATCTCGTAAATTTATGTAAGTTCCTTGTGGATTCTGGATATTAGCCCTTTTTTGATAGATTGTAAAGCTTTCCTCCCACCCTGTAGGTTGCCTGTTCGCTCTGAGGATAGTTTATTTTACTGTGCTCTTTGGTTTAATTAGATCCCATTTATCAGTTTTGGCTTTTGTTGCCATTGCTTTCAGTGTTTTAGTCATGAAGTCTTTGCCTATGCCTATGTCCTGAATGGTACTGCCTAAGTTTTCTTCTATGGTTTTTATGGTTTTAGATCTTACATTTAAGTCTTTAATCCATCTAGAGCTACTTTTGTATATGGTGTAAAGAAGGGGTCCAGTTTCAGTTTTCTGCACATGGCTAGCCAGTTTTCCCAACACCATTTATTAAATAGGAAATCCTTTCTTCATTGCTTGTTTTTTCAGATTTTTGTCAAAGATCAGATGGTTGTAGATGTTTGGCCTTACTTCTGAGGCCTCCGTTCTGTTCCATTGATCTATATCTCTGTTTTGGTACCAGAACCATTTTGTTTTGATTACTGTCGCCTTGTAGTATAGTTTGAAGTCTGGTAGCATGATGCCTCCAGCTTTGTTCTTTTTGTGTAGGATTGTCTTGCTATACAGGCTATTTTTTGGTTCCCTATAAATTTTAAAGTAGTCTTTTTTTCTAATTCTGTGAAGAAAGTCAATGGTAGCTTGATGGGGATAGCACTGAATCTGTGAATTACTTTGGACAGTATGGCTATTTTCAAGGTATTAATTCTTCCTAACCATGAGCATGGAATGTTGTTCCATCTGTTTGTGTCCTCTCTTATTTCCTTGAGAAGTTATTTGTAGTTCTCCTTGAAGAGGTCCTTCACATCCCTTGTGAGTTGTATTCCCTGAATACCAAGAACAACTTCTGAAATTGAGGCAGTAATTAATAGCCTACCAACCAAAAAAATCCCAGGACCAGATGGATTCACAGCAGAATTCTACCAAAGGTAGAAAGACAAGCTAATAACATTCCTTCTGAAACTATTCCAAAGAATAGAAAAAGAGGCCCTCCTCCCTAACTCATTTTATAAGGTCTGCATCATACTGATAACAAAACCTGGCAGAGACACAACTAAAAAGGAAAATTTCAGGCCAATATCTCTGATAAACATCTATGTGAAATCCTCAGTAAAATACTGGCAAACTGAATCCAGCAGCACATCAAAAAGCTAATCCACCATAATCAAGTCAGCTTCATCCCTGGGATGCAAGGCTGGTTCAACATACACAAATCAACAAATGTAATCCATTGTATAAACAGAACCAACGACAAAAAACACATGATTATCTCAATAGATGCAGAAAAGGCCTTTGATAAAATTCAACACCCCTTAATGCTAAAAATCTCTGAAACTAGGTATTGATGGAACATATTTCAAAATGATAAGAGCTATTTAATGACAAACCCACAGCCAATGTCACACTGAATGAGCAAAAGCTGGAAGCATTCCCTTTGAAAACCAGCACAAGACAAGGATGCTTCCTCTCATCACTCCCATTCAACATCATACTGGAAGTTTTGGCCAGGGCAATCAGACAAGAGAAAGAAAGACATGGTATTCAAACAGAAAGTCAAATTTTCTCTGTTTGCAGATGACATGAGATGACATATATTTAGAAAGGCCTATCATCTTAGCCCAAAAGCTTCTTAAACTGATAAGCAACTCCAGCAAAGTCTCAGGACACAAAATCAATGTGCAAAAATCACAAGTATTCCTACACACCAATAATAGACAGAGCCAAATCATGAGTGAATTCCCATTCACAATTGCTACAAAAAAAAACTATGTTTTAATAGTATTCTGATGCCTAGAGAATCTGAGACAAAGAAAGAGTTGATTTTCCAAACAGCAAGACATGGGTTTGAAATACTTTTTTATACTTTACTTGAATGCTATTTTGTTCCTGTCTTATGCTCAGATACATGAAATCAGTTAGCATTACCAACATTCTATCTTGAAATTTCCTTATCCATGTCTACAGGCATGTATTTATATGTAAGCTATTTCTGCTTATTTGAGGTAGTTATAAGTTTCTGGTGAACACTGAATTAGTAAATACTGAATCATTGTCCCTAAGGGAAATACAGGGTTAGATTCTCATGAGCCTCTAGTCACAGTATTTTTGTCAATTGACTAATGCATGACCTTGTTTTATGTGCATTTCTGTATAAGGAAACTTTAGTTAATTTGTACTTTTATTTACCTCAAAGCTCACAGTCAACAGCCCTGTGTTCATGCCTGAACAAAGCTTGTCTAACATGTATTTTCTCCATAAGGCATATTACAGCCTTTTAGAGCTTAAGAACACTAGATAGCATTTCACCAGTATGCTTTGGGGGCATTTTTAGACAGTGAAATCACCAATAAAAAGCACAAAAATGTAAAAATTGTGGCACTAAATAGACCGCAAAAAAAGAACATTCTAAGGGAGCTGAAACACAAGAACTGCCCTGTTCCGCCTCAGCTGGACCATGGTGGTTGATGACTCAGATTTCTCACTGCTATGTACATGTCTACAAATGACAGTGCCACAAGGATTGATCTGGGGATTACAAATATGTTACCAATTAAGCAAACTGACAAACACAGAATCCATGAATGAGGATCAACTACATACATAAATTTTCCACATTACCTCCAGCAACCCTGATACCAAACTGTTCAGCACTCCATAGCACAAGTTGTCTTTTCCTTGCCTCCAATAACAATTGTTTCTCCATCCTTCCACTCTGCACCAGACCCTAAAGCCAATGCCTCGTCTTAGTTTTATATTACAGGAGAAACTTCTAAGTTACAGCTCTTTTTCAGCTTTTGTTTACTCCATAACAATCAACTTCAACTCATAGAAGCTCAAAACAAAAATTATTTTCTATATCTTATAGATCTGTTAGTTACCTTGGCTCAACTGGGTTTCATGTGCTGGTCTTGCCTAGGTTCTCTCCTGCAGATGCACTCAGGTGGCAACAGTTGGGGGTTCAGCTGAGTTGCTGAGATGGCTGCTCCATCTCAGCAGGGAAAGAGAAAACATAAAAAATACAAAAATACGAATACAAATACAAAAATTAGTCTCAAAGCTTCTGCTGGCCAGTCACAGTGGCTCATGCCTGTAATCCCAACACTTTGGGAGGGCAAGGTGGGAGGATCATCTGAGGTTAGGAGTTCGAGACCAGCCTGGCCAACATGGGAAACCCCATCTCTATTAAAAATAAAAAAATTTTACCTATGTAAAAAACCTGTATGTGTACCCCTGAACTTAAAAGTTTAAAAAAAAGGTGGGGGTATAAAAAATAAATAAACAAAAACACACAAATTAGCCAGATGTGGTGGCAAGCACCTGTAATCCCAGCTACTTGGGAGGCTGAGACAGGAGAATCACTTGAACCTAGGTGGCAGAGGTTGCAGTGAGCTGAGATTGCATCACTGCACTCCAGCCTGGGTGACAGAGCAAAACTCCATCTGAGGTCAGAAGTTTGAGACCAACCTCGCCAACATGACGAAACTCCATCTCTAATAAAAACACAAAAATTAGCCAGACATGGTGGCATGTGTCTGTACTCTCAGCTACTTGGAAGCCTAAGGCAGGAGAATCACTTGAACCTGGGAGCAGGAGCTTACAGTGAGCCAAGATGGTGCCACTGCACTCCAGCCTGGTTGAGAGAGCCAGACCTGGTCTCAAATACAAACAAACAAAGCTTCTGCTCCAAGTTTTTCCACTTGGTCTCTTTATGTGGTCTCTCTAGCAGTCTGTTCATATTTCTCACATAGCAGAGTTCCACTGCACTACAGCCTGGGCGACAGCGCAAAACTCCGTCTCAAAAAAAAAAAAAAAAAAAAAGCAAAAGCTGTCTGGCCTTCTTTAAGGCTTCCCTTCAAACTGCCACTACTTCCACTGATTAACAGTCACAGGGCCAGATCAAGAAAAATAAAATAAGTATCTCTTAATGACAGAATGAAACAAAATTTCTGGTGGTTTTATATCGAACAGTGTATCCTTGCTTCATTTCTCACTTCAGTAGAAATTTGCATATTTCAGCTAAGCAGGGTTTTTAAAAATTTGGAATGAAAGAGTTTTGTGGGCTTTTTAAAATCATGCTATGGGAAATTTTAACTTTTCTCCTCTCGTTATGAGTTACTGTCAGAAATGGATATTACACATTTTACAAATGTAATTTAGTTTCTATTAAGATAATACTTTTTTTTTCTTTTTATATAGGAATATGGTGAAGTTATAAATGGATGCTCTTATACTGAACCATACATGAATTACTAGAGTAAAATTTTGTGGTCAATTTATAAAATTCTTCAGTGTATTGTGGATTTTTAGACTTTTTTTTTTTCAAATTCAGCATCACTAATTAGATATGAGGCCATTGTGCAGTTGTACATGTGAGTGTGTGTTTTACGTGTCACGTTTGGGTAGCACTGTAATTCTAGCTTTGTGCAAAATATTTTGGAAGAGTTTCTTTTTTGTCCTCTGGTCTGGAAGAGTGTAAATTCATTCTTAATATTCCATGGAATTGAAAAACAGTTCATCTGTGAACCCATCTGGGATGGTCTATAATTTTTTACATGTTTAAACTCTCTCAAAAATTTTTTTGTTTTATTCTATAGTTATTGCTCTTTTGGTTTTAAATTTCTTTATCTGTATCGATTTCCTCATTTTTAGTTCCCAAGAAAATTACATACTTCCAAAAAGTTTACAGAAAATTGGGCGAATATTCTTTAAATTTCTCCATGCTTGAAAAATTTACCCATGCCAAACTATAATTTTGTATATGTTGGCATTCTGCCACTTTGATTATATCAGGAAGTGGTTTATCTACAAAAGAATCTCATCATTCATAATTTCAAGGAGAGAAAATCAGGAATAGGAAACCTACTGTGAAAACAATTGGGGGGAATGTTTCACTTGAAGCCCAGTATATCATTTCTCAGCAAATCCAATGAAGTGAATATTTCGTCCTGCATTGGAAGAGATTTGTATTTTTTTGAGCACCAGATGAAATATGGGTTTGCATGCAGAGACTATGCTGTGTGAAAAATAAGTGAGTTTAAATACCAGAATCACAATCACATACAGTGGACCAAGATGTGCATATTATAAAAGAGAGAAGGGAGGTGTGATCAACTTAACAGAAAGTCCTTCTACCCCTACTCAGGCTCACTTCAGGGTGTATTTACAGAGAAAAATAGAGAAATGGTACGTAGAAAATTTTCAGGTCTATTACACATACAAAATAACAATTAGCCAAGGATCCTAATATCTAGTTGACCCTAGATACTTTTTCTTATTTTGACCCCAATTACATGTATTTATTTGACACATATTCATCCTCAGTTAAGGATCTGAGGTTACATATATTTGCCTCGCTGAAAACCATATTTTTCTCTCTGTTACTTTTGTTTTCTCTTGTTTCTTATGAGTTTGAGAAGAAAAGTTTGAATTAAAATGCTTTACTCCCCAATATTTAATCTAAAGTCAAATTCTTCATGTAATTGTATTATTTCAATTTTAGGGATAGCTTACATTTTATTTTATCAGTAAATATTATATATTAATGAGCCAAATATTTTGAATTAAAACAACCTATTCTTATTATAATTAATTCTCTAATTATGTTTTTTACATTTGGCTTTTAAATTTCAACTTACATCATCTATGAAATTTCTTCCATTTAACAAAATATTTATTTTTTAAATGTTAATATATTAGAATTCTGTCTCAAAAAATGAACAAAATAAATTTCAAATTTACCATTGTATTCCAAAATTATTAATAATATTTAAAGTATATAACTATTCACTAAAACAATCATAATTTAACTACATTAATTAAATAAGAAAATATGAGAAACCCAGAGTCCAATAGGTACATCTGTTCTCCAGCCTATAATTATGCCAAAGTCTATTGCTGATCTTATTTAAATCACTATGGTACAAACTCTTCCTTCTGTCATATGTATTCACCCTTGGTTTCCCAATCAATTTCTATATTTACTTCTGTTTATAGTGAAGAGAGGGTTTGATTACAAAAGAAAAGGATTTTTTTTAATATTCCCTAAAATATATTCATTTTCATTTAACATTTTCCATTATTATCTTAGGACACTTCTTACTTTATTTCTTCATTCATTTAGCTCTTTACGTGTAAACGAGAACTTAGGTCGTGCCAAAGTCTGTGGTCATTTGTTGTAAATACAATGTTAAGCAAGATGAGTACAGTCTGTCCCTGGATGGAACTTAAATATAGTAGGAAAGTTATAATAAAATAAGCTTAAGATTATAGTATAGTTTGGAAAAATGCCACAGTATAGAGACACAGTTTTTTGTGTTTTTGTTTTTGTTTTGAGACGTAGTTTCACTCGTTACCCAGGCTGGAGTGCAAGCTATCTCGGCTGACCGCAACCTCCGCCTCCTGGGTTCAGGCAATTCTCCTGCCTCTGCCTCCTGAGTAGCTGGGATTACAGGCACGCACCACCATGCCCAGATAATTTTTGCATTTTTAGTAGAGACGAGATTTCACCATGTTGACCAGGATGGTCTCGATCTGTTGACCTCATGATCCACCCGCCTCGGCCTCCCAAAGTGCTGGGATTACAGGCTTGAGCCACCATGCCCGGCCAGAGAGTACAGTTTTTAAGGTAACATATAGAAAGGGCTGCCAATCCGGAATTAGAGAGTCAAAACAACAGAAAATGAAAAATAGTTTATAAATTTTTATGTTTCTAAAGGAGCCATGTTAATTTTCTCTGTACACTTCTGCCTTTAGTGCAGTCTCTGGCCTGCCTGGACAAAGCTGTATATCTGAAGTCTGATAAATTGTGAATATAGCCATGGAAAATTTTCTATTTTTTCCCACTACTTTTACATTAGACAATTATTTCCCCATAAAAGAGGTTGATGTGAAGAGATAAAAAATTAGAATCAGCCTAAGTTGAATCAAGAAAACCACAACATTATTATAGTGGTAAAAATGCTATTTCCCCAAATGGGATCCTAGCTTGCAAGTCCATGAATTTACTCACAGTACTCTACTAGCTTTTTTTTTTAGCAGTAAAGAAAATATATGTATATTTTTCAGCAATATGGCTTTATAGACTAACTCTAACATCAAATTTCTGACTTTTGATTTCTAGATCTTCATTTTCAAAGATTTTTCATTTTGATTAACAGAAAAGGAGAAAAATTATCCAAATCTTTAAAAATGTAAGAATAGATCATTTTGAAATGTAAGGTTCATGTGACAGAATAATAAATGTAATCACAAATAATAAAACAATTCTCAGCAATCTGTATTCTATTTTAATGTAACAATCAGATTAACATTCATAAAATTGCCTTGATTAGAAAAACAACTAATTATAATTTCTGTGAACATAGTAGAAATAAACATAATATCTTATTTCTTTAAAGCACATATTATTCCTGGAAAAACAAGTGTTTTCTAGTTCTCCATTAGACTGAACCATTTAAAGCCAAGTTACTTATCTTGTACATGTATGCTGGGATGATTTCACTGAGATTTATGTCTTAGACATTTTTTAGATAATCTATTTGTAGGTAGATGGCTACATAAATATGCCACCGGCATAAAGATGTTTTTAAGAAAACAACTTTGATTCTGAATTGCAGAAATACAATAACATATTTTCACTCACATGCTTGCCATATCTTGCATCATCTCAAAATGCTAAGATAGTAGTTTAAGACAAAAGCACATTTTCTCTGAAAGATTTTAACATCTGACACTGGCCTCAACACCACAAAACTCTATTTATTGTTATTTTAAAGAAAATAATATATTAAAATATGTTTAGTCATTGATTTTTAATCATAATTGCTGAATTTTTTTTCATGTCATCACCTCTGGAATCATCTACAGTATTTTTCATTCTTATAGTTTTTAAAATTATAGTCCAGTTTAAAGTTTTCATTTAAATCTCAATTTCAGGCTTGCAATGACCCATGGTCGCTTTGATATAGATGAAGTAATCATGCTATTACTCTGATTCACAGGAACACTCCTTCTTTAAGAACCTACTTCTCATGGCTGAAGGAATTTTATTTTTTTAATTTTATTTTGCCTTCTGTATTGGTCATTGCTCTATTGCTGCGTCTACACTAACCTGTTCATCAGTACCTTCTGTAAATGCCAAGCATCAAATAGCTGATGCTTGTCTCACTTGTGGGTTATCTGGAAAGCCCAGAAGCCCACTTCAAATGGGATTCAACTTATATCTGACCAGTTATGCAGGATCCACCAGGTTCCCTTTACCCACTGCATGGTACTCTATTGTGAAGTATAGTTATGGGAGCTGAGGTTTGGGTATCTTTGGTTGTGTTCCTTGAATAAAAAGAAACTCTCACATGCTGATCACAGCACGTAATGAAAATGTGCACTGCTTCACTGCATGCCATTCTCTCATCCCTGCCACCTGTCTAACTCTTTTCCTTCCTGCTCACGTAGCACAATCTGATCTGATAAGCCATTGCCTATGCAAACATTTAACTGAGAGATGAATTCAAGTCTACAGCTTTAATGACATTCCTATTCCCTGTACGATTTCTCTTGAAGTTTCCTTCTTATTTGGCAATATGAAGATTCAAGTACATAGAAATACATACAGATCTGATAAATGAAACCATAGAAGTGCATCCTATCCTATCTCCCAAAGATAGATAATTGATTCTTCAGTCACCAAATACTCATCCAGTGTCAACTACGGATCAATCAGAATACCAAGATCTGGGAATAAAATAAGGAAAGTTAGACTTGATTACTATCTTAAAATTCTACAGTATTGGGGTAAGTGGATGGCAAATATTGATCACACAATAAATCTAAAATTGTTCTTTGTCATTTTGCATCTTCTAATGGTGGATCACTAAACAGTTTAACACGAAAATAACATCATATTGTTTCAGCAACAAGATGAATATACCTAATCAGCATAATATTGAGGAAAAATAAAGCCAGAAAGAATATGAACATTGAGACAGTGTTGGAATCAAGATGGTGGTCAAGATGGTGGTTCCCTTTGGGGAGAATGGTGGGTAGCTTGAGGAACTGGTAATGTTCTAATTTCTGGCAGTTCTTAGTTATATGCATGTGTCCTCTTTATTATAATACTATGGTAGAAACTTTCAGCTTTTTGCATTATTTAATATGCTATTGACTGAATTTCTCCCCACTCCAAACTCACTTGTTGAAGCTCTAATTTCCCAAAATCACTGTAGTTGGATGCAGGGTCTATAAAGAAATAAAGTTAAATGAGATCATAAAAGTGATCTAACCTGATAGGGTAGGTGAGCTTGTAAGAAGAGGAAGAAAAAGACATTTCCCTCTCTCTTTCTGCACTTACACAAAGAGGAAAGGCCATGCCAGCACACAAAGTGACACCTGCCTATAAGCCAAAAGAAGTCTCAGAGTGAACCTACCTTGCCAGTACCTTAAACTTGGACCATCCAGCCTCCAGGGTTGTGAGGAATAATTACTTTAAATATAAATGGATAAAACTCTCCAATCAAAAGGCCATAAAGTGGCAGAAAGGATTCAGAAAAGAAAAGAAAACAAAAACCAACAAAATGCTGTCTACAAGAGACTCACTATATATTGAAGGACACACATACACTGAAAGTGAAGGATGGAAAAAGATATCTCATGAAAATGGTAATAAAAAGAAAGCAAGAATAACTACATTTATATCATCCAAAATAGAATTTAAGCAAAAATTTTGTAGAGACAAATAAGGTCATAATAGGATGATAAGAGGTCAATTCAACAGGGAGATAAATAATTATAATCATATTCACACCCAACATTAGCAAATCTAAATATATAAAGCAAGATCCAAGGGGAAAAATCGAGAATAATACAACAGTAGGAGACTCAGCACTTCATTTTAAATAATGTATATGATGTACAGACAGAAATCAACAAACCCCTAACTTGAACAAAACTATGGGCCAAAAGGAACAAATAGACATATACAGTAGTTTCCACCCAACAGCATTAGAATACACATTCCTCTAACAACACACAAAACATTCTTCAGGATAGATTATTAGTTAAGATATAAAACAAGTCTTAAGAAAATTTAAGATCAAAGTCATTTCCAGTATGTTTTATAACCACAATGGAATGAAACTAGAAATCAGTGACAATAAGTAAACGGGAAAATTCACAAATACATGGAAACTAAACAATGCATTCTTTAACAGCTATTGGGACATACAGAAAATTAAAACAAAGTTTCTTATAATCTCAAGACTGACAGGCATGATGGAACATGCCTGTAATACCAGCACTTTGGGAGACTAACACAGACAGAATGCTTCAGGACCAGCCTGGAAAACATGGTAAAGCCTTGTCCCCACAAAAAAATTAATTGGGTGTGGTGGTGCACACCAACAGTCCCAGCTACCTAGGAGGCTGAGGTGGGAAGATAACCTGCGCCTGGGAAGTCAGAGCTGCAGTGAGCCTTGTCCACACCATCCTGCACTCCAGCCTGGGCAATTGAGTGAGACCCCATCACTAAAATAAAATAGAAGAGAGAGAGAGTTCTCAAGACAAATGGACATGAACACAACATACCAAAACCTATTGGATGCAGCAAAAGCAGTCCTAAGAAGAACGTATATATTGACAAATGTCTACATAAAAAGAAGAAAGGTCTCAAATAAAACTTCTAACTTTATAACCCCCAAAGACCTAAATTGATGGAAACAAAAGTACGTCCAAAATTAGTAGAAGGAAGGAAAAAAAATAAGAATTAGAGCAAAAATGAATCAAAAAGAATAGAAAAACAACAGAAAAATGACAAAAGAGTTGTTTCTTAAATGATAAGAAATATTCAACAAAACTTTAGGTAGACTAAGAAAATAAGAGAAAAACAAAAATAAATGAGAAAAGAAAAGGATTATAAGAAACTACTATGAACAGTTATATACCAACCAATTGGATATCCCAGAAGAAATAAATAAATTCCTAAAACATGCAACTTACCAAGACTAACTCATGAAGAAATAGAAAGCCTGTAAAAAACAGTAGCAAATAAAAAGATTGAATCAGCAACCAAAAACATTCCAACAAATAAAAGCCCAGTACCAGATGGCTTCACAGGTGAATTCTTCCAAACATTCAAAGAAGAATTAATATCAATTCTTCTTAAACAATTACAAAACAAACAAACCAACCAGAAAAAAAAAGAGAGTAAACATTTGCAAATTCATTTTGACATCATCACTACTCTGATATCAAATTCAGATAAAACACCACAAGAAACAACAGCTATAATCTAGGTTGGTGCAAAAATTGTCATGATTTTTGCCGTTACTTTTAACAGCAAAAACCACAATCATTTTTGCACCAACATAATAATATCTCTAATATACATGGAGACAAAAATCCTCAATAAAGTACTAGCAAATCAACTTCAAGAGCACATTAAAAAGATTGTACACCATGACCAAGTGGAACTCATCCCTGTGATGCAAGAATGGTTGATCACATGCAAATCAATCAATGTGACACACCACGTTATTAAGAACAAAAATAGAATCCACATGATGACCTCAATAGATGCAGAAAATGCATTTGACAAAATTCAACCTACATTTGTAATAAAAACTCACAACAAAATAGCCTGGAAGTACCTTCTCTCAACGCAGTTAAAGCAATAAAAGAAATGCTACAGCTAACATTACAAACAATTGGAAAAACATGAAAGCCTTTTCTCTAAGATCGGGTAGAGATCTTAGAGATTTTGTACCTCTATTCAACACTTTGTACCTCTATTCAACAGAATATAGGAAGTTCTTGCCAGAACGATTAGATAAGAAAAAAAAATTTAATAGTATCCAAATTGGAAAGAAAAAAGTAAAACAATCTCTCTTTGCAGATGACATAATTATATATGTAGAAAACCGTGAAGACTCACAAACAAAAAGTTGTTAGAATTAATTAACAAATTCAGTAAAGTTGAAGGATGCAAAATCAACATATAAAGATCAGTTGCATCTCTATGTACAAACCACAAACTATCTCAAAAGGCATTTAAGAAAGCAATGCCATTTACACAGCAGAAAAAATAATAAAATACGTACAAATAAATTTTAAAAAAATAGGTGAAAAACTGTACCTAAAAATTATCAAACATTGACAAAAGAAATTAAGGAAGACACAGTGGAATGACATCTTTGTTCATAGACTGCAAGAATCACACTTCCTGATTTCAAACTATATTACAAAGCTGCAGTAGTCAAAACAGTACAGTAACAGCAGAAAAATAGGCACATAGATCCATGGAACAGAATAGAATCCAAAAATCAACCCACATACTTATAGTCAACTGATGTTTAACAATGGTCCCAGGAACACACAATGGGGAAAGAATGATCTCTTCAGTAATAGCATTGGGAAAGTTGGATATCCACATGCAAGAGAATGATATTGGATACTTATCTTACACCATGCACAATAGATACTTATCTTACACCGTGCACAATGGATACTTATCTTACACCATGCACAAAAATAAACTGAAAATGGATCAAAGATTTAAGTGTGAGACACAAAACCACGAACTACTAGAAGATAGCATAGGGAAAATGCTTATTAACTGTGATCTGGACATTGATGCTTTTAGATACCTCACTAAAATCATGGCCAAAGAAAATAAAAGTAGATAAGTAGAAATATCTCAAATAAAAAGCATCTGTGCAGCAAAAAGAAGCAAATAACAGAGTAAAAAAAGGAACCTTTGGAATGGGAGAAAATATGTACAAGCCTTCTATCTGATAAATCCAAACTCTATAAGGAACTCCAAACAACAGCAAAAAACAATACTATTTAAAAATGGGCAAAGAATTTGAAGAGACATATTTCAAAATTTAAAAAAATCTGGAAATAGCCAACAGATATGTGAAACAGTATTCAATTTCACTAGGAAAGGCAAATAAACATCATAATGAGATATCATCTCATACCAGTTAGAATGACTAATACCTAAAAATAAAAAAATAATGAGTACTAGTGAGGATGTAGATAAAAGAAAACATTTTTACACTAATCATGGGAATGTAAACTATTACAGGCATTATGGAAAACAATATGGAGTTTCCTCAAAATATTTAAAATAGAACTACCATATAATCCAGCAATCCCACTTTAGGGTTTATATCCAGATAAAATGAAATCAGTCTCTCAAAGTGATATCTGCCTTTGTCTGTTCATTTCAGTATTAATTAAAATAGCAAGATATGGAAACAATCTAAATGTTCATTGATGAATAAATGATTGAGACAATGAACCTAGAGAACATTATGCTAAGGAAATAAGCCCGACACAGAAAGACAAATATTGTATGATCTCGTTTATATGTGGAATGTGAAAGTAGACTATTGTATGATCTCGTTTATATGTGGAATGTGAAAGTAGACTATTGTATGATCCCGTTTATATGTGGAATGTGAAAGTAGAATATTGTATGATCTCATTTATATGTGGAATGTGAAAGTAGCCAAATTCATTCAAGCAGAAAGTATATATACATGCACTCACACACATATAAAAATGCTATATATGTGACGTATATGTTTGTGTATATATACTCATACACACACACACACACACACACAGAGAGAGAGAGAATGGAAAGGCTTCAGGGCCTTAAAAAAGAAGGAAATTCTGCCATTTGCAAAAACATGGATGAACCTAGAGGACATTATGCTAAGTGAAAAAAGCCAGACAAAGAAAGAAAAATATTGTATACTTTCAGTTTTATGCGGAATGTGAAATAATCGAACTCATATAAGCAGAAAGTAGAATGGTAGTTGTCAGGGCTGGGGGCAGAGAAAAATGAAGACATTTTGGTCACAGGCTACTAAGTTTCCATTTGCAAGATGATTAAGTTCTGAAGATCCAGCGAACAGCATGGTACTATAGTTATCAATATTGTATGGTGTCCTTGAGGATAGATTGTAAGTGTGTTCATGACATGAAAAAAAAAGCAAAGAAAAAAATGGTAACTCCTTGAAGTGATGAATATGTTAACGAGTTTTACTGTGGTGATTATTTCACAATGTATACATGTATCAAAATATCAAGTCGTATACCTTAAATATAAACATACAATTTTTATTTAATTATACCTCAATAAAGCTGATGGAGGAAGCTAATATAGTGAAGAGAACAGCAGAAAGGTGCAAGCTGGATTAGGTCAACGACTGATTTGGAAGTGAGAAAATGGTGACAGCTAGTGGAGACAAATCCTTTCAGAAGTATAAATGTTAGGAGATTACCAAGAATGGTGGAAGTGAAACATCCAACGAGACCGTTTTCATGTTTGCTTCTTTTAATGGGATAGTCCTAAAGCAAACCAAAAGGAAAGATTGATTAAAATGGGAGTTTATAGGAGAAAGAAGGTATAATCTTTTATGTAAATTTCTTGCATTGATGTTGAGATCCTAAGCACCAGTGGAAGCATCTCCCTTAGGTGAAAAGAGGACATCGCCTTGTTAGTAGCAGGAAAATATATGATGCAGACAGACGTATGTCTGTGTGTGTATTTGGTATCATGAGGTTGACAGTTATTCTCTGACAAATTCTTTTTTTCAGTTAATCAGAAGATGAATAGTTACTGAAACTTATTGAGGACGTTGAAAAAATTGAAAATTTCAGTAGAGTGGAGACTTGAAGAGGGCATTGTTTAAATGTAATTATAGTCAGTTTTTCAAAATCACGTGCTGATACTGCTGAGCAATGTCGAGGGCACTGTAAGATCAGTGCCCATACATCCATACATTTTAAGTGAAACCAGGAGGCTCTAGTAGGTAACATCTTGCTATATTGCTGGGTTACTTGGGTTCAGGTGCAAATAAATTGTATGATAGGTTTTTTTCAGGATAGGAATTTTGCCAAATGGATACAATTGAAAAAGAGAAACTTTGTCATATTGGAAAGGTAATTCTTGGAATAATGACTCAATTAATCTAAACTGAATAACAAGGAACTGAAAAAAAAGATGGCCAATGTATTCAGATAAAAAAAATTTCAATAGACTGCAGTTCGATTGCAGTGAAAAATTAGAGTGGGAGTATATAGATAAACAAAATATGAGAGACATCTGTAGACACAGTGGGCTGCTGAAGACTCTAGGGCAGATAAAATGGAGTAGGAAGTTGAAAAGGAATAAATGTGGATGACTCTGAAGATAAGAAGGTCAATGACAACATGTGAGGTTAAATAAACGACTTGAGCATCGAAGTGTCCCAACAAGATGGCAGTGCTTCTGTTCTTAAGGAGAATCTGTAAAATATATGTTGAAATCTTTGAAAGATTAGAGAGACTTATCTGGAAGCCATCATATGACAAGAACAAGGAGGGATTGGGTGATATATATGAAGGTCTTAACTAGGTTTTGCTTTTAGTTTTATGAAACATTAGAATGACAATGATCTGGATTTAACAATGAGGGGAGGAATAATATAATTCTCACCTCACGTCCTTGAAGTTTGAAAAAAGAAACAGGCTCTTCTTGAAAACATTATGCCTGATAAATTTTCACATGAAAGAGGGGCTTTCACTCAAGATAAGGACATTAAGAAAACATTCTTAGAAGAGTTTGCAATTGAAGGAATTTTGCTAGTTATGAAACTTATTTTGATGGGCACAGTGAAAGAACTTCTGCAGTGAAGCAACAGATTGAGTGGGGGCTGAATCAGTACGACAAAGAATTTAGGTGGTGTTTTTGGAAAATATATGATGTAGGGCTTACAGGTGTTGCTGAACAGGAAGAGGAAACATATTAATTTAGTCTGAAACTTTGATTTAAGGAGAGTGGGCATTAAATGGTTGTTTTCTCTTTTGGCAAAAGTGATGGTAAACACAAGGGTCATGTATTTCTCCTGCTAGAATGCTCACTCTAAGAGGATCCAGAATTCAGACTTACATTCAGAGTTGATTGGACTCTTAATGGTGAATACAAACACTATCAGCAGCATTAATATCAATAATACAACACATACTATGTGCTAAGGCAATGTTATCATAGTGTATTATAAATAGTAAACTTAGACCACTCAACAACTCTAGGACCTAGTGCCCACTGTCATTACCACTATATAGGGAAGAAAACTGGAGGATGCAGGGATTGAGTCTCTTCCTCAGAGTCCCAAAGCTAAAAAGTGGTGAAGCTGAAATTTGAACTCTGGCAGTGTGGCTATATCTATTCTTTTTTAAGATAGGAGAGGATCCAAAATACTTAAATATTGATAATAAGAGGTTAATATAAAAGGTGAGGTTGTAGAGACAGAAGAAAGAAGGTGTATATACAGGAGCAAACATGGCTAGTCACAGTCAGTATCTCTCCGCTCTTTATTCTTTAAAATAATTCAAATTTTATTCTAGATGATGATGCTACCATTAAAATATTTTATTTCCCAACCTTCTTCGGATTAGACATTATAACATGACTTTGTTCTCTCCGAGAATAGAGTATAGAGTAGTTAAGAAGTCAGCTTACTCATTTAAAATGAAGATCACATTTGCCCTCCTATCTGTCTCCCTCTTCTGACTTCCAGTGTACACATAACAGCTAGAGTTCCAATACGTACATTGGATCAAAGGTACCTTGAGGGATCGCACTGAAAAATAGAATCTTGGATCCTCAGTAGTACCCTGAAGCTACCTGATGCCCTGGAATTCCTAACTTCAGAACTATTTTACATGACAACAAAATATATTTTTTGTTTTAGATATTGTTTCAATACTTTTCTGTTAAATGCAGTAAATCATTATAGAAAGCCAAGAAAGTATGGTGTCCAGAAACCAGCGAAAAATATTATTTTCAAAATGAGGAAAATACTCGTACTTTATTAGAGAGAAAGTAAGACAATGACTGAAATGTGCTCATGAGATAAGCCCATTTATTTCCAGTGTTTCATTATTGGAACTTTAAGCTTGTGGAAAGTATTTATATCCTACTTCTCTAGGTCATTGCCAAAGTCTGATTTTTTACCCCCCAAAGAATTTACAATCTCAGGCATAAAAAGGTTAAACAAAAGGAGGCCAATATGACTTTAGCAAAAGACGTTTCAGAAGTATACATTTTAAAGTACAGACAATAGTGATTGCGATAGTAAATAGTAGCAAATAGAAGGTGAGAAAATAAAGACAATTTGAGTATATAATGTACTAGAAAGTTGTCTCTGAAGAAGAGTGTAGACATGGGTTGGTAAATGCAGAGCGTATAGGATCTAAAAAGGTCAATGTTTTTAGTTTGTTGGTTTTGTTTTGTATCAAGAGGCAAAATAAACTAGGACATAGTTGACTTATTTTCCACAATAAAATCCAGGATATTTTCTTTTTGAAAGGGGAGAGATTATAAATAAATATAGGGGAGCAGAGAGAAAGAGAGAAACAGGGAGTGACACAGACAAAGTGAGAGGCATTTTAAATGGTGAAAATTTCTATTATTTATGATGCTATGAGTGAAATTTCCAAATAAAGTAAAATCAATTTAAGAAGACTCTCAAATGAAATAAACATGACAAGTAAAGAGAGATAAGTGCCACATATTATGGCACAGAATATAAGCTAGCACTTGCATAACCTTAATTTGCAAACTCTTGCTAGTTATTGCTAATTATGTCAGAATATTTTTAATAAAATATATTTATCCTTGTGATGGGGCTCATTTTAATATGTCACGTGCTTTCCAACTTCAAAATAAGAGTTATTCCGTGAGAATATTTTAACAGTAAAATCTATGAAATTAAAACAGAATTTCATGCTGCATTTGAGAAGAAAGATTTCAAGAAGATTTCTATGGCAAATAGTTTCGGTGTCACTAAATTTTCTAATAGATATTTCACCAGTCTGCTGAAATTTCATCCAAGAAAAATAGTATATGGAACAAATTTTTCTCATGTTCTGTTTCCCCTTAAAATAGTAGCTTCTATTAAAAAAAAAAAAAAGTACAAATTTTTACCATGTGCTACTTAGAACATCTTTATACCTAAGACCCAGACAAGTATAAAACGTTTGTTCGGAAGAGACAAGCAACCTACACATTTAATTCTTTGCAGAACTGTTAACATATTTATAATTTAAACTTACATAGAAAATAAATTGTGCATTCTATATTGATACCCTACTGTGTGCATTATCAGAGTTATAATAAACAATAACATGATTTCATGTGCTTAAAGATTATGAGTGAAATGTTTTAAAGCATGAAATAGTTTTGGAGAAAATAAAATCACTCTTTACTGGTCTATCAATCTTCCAACAATGCATCTTCAGTTAAGTTTTAGAAGTCGTCCCCAAACACTATAGTATTACCCTTAGACCTGCAGGTATGCATGTGAATAACTTCTGATATGACCTTGTTATGTTCATTTGTTTATCCCATTAAACTCAATACAATAAAAATGCGCAAAGATAATGTATCCAGCGATGTCCAAAATTAGATATAATTTGCATTTTTCTAATATCCAATATATATTCCCACTTCCAAACAATATTCCTTCCAAGATAATATTTAGTATAAAGAAATCTATGGTTGAAATTGGGTCAATTGATTTTTCAAAAGGCATTTTCACTTATATTTTATGAAAGTAAAGATACTTCTTTTTTATTTACCTCGTTAAAATTATTGCCATCTTAAAACTATGCCCAATCATCACCAACATGTAAGAATCGAGGAAAGATAAGAATATAAGACTTCTATGTATGTATTTATTTACAGTTGTTTCAATAGATAATATGCACAGTTTGGCTTCCAAAAATTGTAAGTGGTACAAATGGGAATACATGAAAAATCTGTTTCTTACATACTAGTCCTTCATTTTCCCAGGGGAAACCACTGTTAGTAGTTGATTATTTATTATTGCAGAGACAATTTCTGAAAATATAAATGAATCAATATGGATAAAGCTATAGAATGTTTTTAACACATGCAAAAGGCAGCATATTTCCATGAATGGTTTAACCAGCATCTTGCTGTATTTAATGAATACATTATTCATTATTGAATAATTCTGTTTAAAAAAATTCTGTTTTAATTTCAGAGATTTTACTGTTAAAATGAATAATGAATTCCAAAACCTTAGATAAAACATCACTCTCCACTATTCCCCCAACCCAGCCAAAGAAGTACCCAGAACCACTTTTGTTCACTTTGCATTACCCTGTTATATCTTCTCTACAGTAGTTCTCTGTGTTTTAGACTACCTTTTACAATAATTGATTTGTTTGTAATTATTCTCTCGAGAGATTGTTACCATTTAAATTCTTTACACAGTGTATGACAGTGAACGTCTCTCATTCTCAAAGATTCTCATCAATATTGTGAGTAAATGGTGTTGTTTTCCTTTCTCTTTTTATTATGTTGATTGAATTAAAGCATATTTTTACACATTTAAAAATCAACATATATTTTGCTGTTGAATCCTCCTTTATACATAATTTTATCAGGAGTGTATTGATTTATGAGCCCTCATTAAGTAAATAAAATATCCCATGTTTTCTTTTGACTACATTTTAGTCTCTTTCTATACACTCTATATGTTAATTTTTGCATATCAGATCTAGCACTTTTCTCTTTTAAGACTGTGTTTTACTTTTGTACTTACAGAAGCTACTCCGTTTCAAGATCATAAAATTATCACATACTTTCTATTATTCATTTTTATGATTTCATTTTTATACAATAATTGTGAGTCATCTGAAATTTATTTCCCTGTGAGAAATGAAATTATAGTGCAAGTTTTTTTCCATATGCTAGCCAGTAATCCCAGTTCTACTTATTAAATTATATTTCTCTTCCAACCTATGTGGGACTTCATCTTCATTATGAACTAAACAATTAGATTCTATATCTGGATTCTCTATTTTGTTCTGTTTACATGTTATCTATGCATACTTTGATTACCACAGACCTAAATTTTTAACAAATTTCTCATGGAGTTGGTCACCTCTCATTACATTTGTTTTTACAGCTTTTCCAACTCTATTTGCAATTTTGGACTTAAAAAACAATTTGGCTAGGTCCAAGAAGAAATTTTTTTAAATTGTACTTTAGATGCTGGGGTACGTGTACAGATCATGCAAGATTGTTGCATAGGTACATTCATGGCAAGCTGGCTTCTTATCACCATCCCCTCATCACCTATACCTGACATTTCTCCCCATGTTACCCCTCCCCCACCCTCCCTCCTACTCCCAAAGCCCTCCCCAGTGGATCCCACTGTGTGAGGCCCCCCTCTTTGTGTCCAAGTGTTCTCATTGTTCAACACCTGCCTATGAGTGAGAACATGTAGTGTTTGATGTTCTGTTCTTTTGTCTGTTTGCTGAGAATGATGGTTTCCAGGTTCTTCCATTTCCCTACAAAGGACACAAATTCATCATTTTTTTATGGCTGCATATTATTCCATGGTGTATATGTGCAACATTTCTTTATCCAGTCTATCGTCAATGGGCATTTGGGTTGGTTCCATATCTTTGCTATTGTAAACAGTGCCACAATGAACATGTCTGTGCATGTGTCTTTATAATAGAATGATTTATAGTCCTTTGGGTATATACCCAGTAATGGGATTGCTGGGTCAAATGGTATTTCTATTTCTAGATCCTTGAGAAATTACCACACTGTCTTCCACAATGGTTGAACTAGTTTACACTCCCACAAACAGTGTAAAAGTGTTCCTATTTCTCCACATCCTCTCCAGAATCTGTTGTCTCCAGATTTTTTAATGATCGCCATTCTAACTGGTGTGTGGTGGTATCTCAACGTGTTTTTGATTTGCATTTCTCTAATAATCAGTGATGATGAACATTTTTTCATATGTTTGTTGGTCTCATATATGTCCTCTTTTGGAAAGTGTCGGTGCATATCCTTCTCCCACTTTTGAATGGGCTTATTTGTTTTTTTCTTGTAAATCTGTTTTAGTTCTTTGTAGATTCTGGATATTAGCCCTTTGTCAGATGGGTAGATTGCAAAAAATTTTTCCCATTCTGTTGGTTGCTGGTTCACTCGAATGATTGTTTCTTTTGATGTACAGAAGCTCTGGAGTTTAATTAGGTCCCGTTTGTCTATTCTGGCTTTTGTTGCCAATGCTTTTGGTGTTTTAGTCATGAAGTTGTTGCCTATGCCTATGTCCTGAATGGTTTTGCCTAGGTTTTTTTCTAGGGTTTTTATGTGTTAGGTCTTATGTTTAAATCTTTAATCCATCTGGAGTGAATTTTAGTGTAAGGTGTCAGGAAGGGGTACAGTTTCTGCTTTCTGCACACTGCTAGCCAGTTTTCCCAACATCATTTATTAAACAGGGAATTCTTTCCCCATTGCTTGTTGTTGTCAGGTTTCTCAAAGATCAGATGGTTGTAGATGTGTGGCATTGCCTTCAAGGCCTCTGTTCTGTTCCATTGGTCTATATTTCTGTTTTGGTACCAGTACCATGCTGTTTTGATTACTATAGTTTTGTAGTATAGTTTGAAATCAGGTAATGTGAAGCCTCTGGCTTTGTTCTTTTTGCTTAGGATTGTCTTGGCTCTGCGGGCTGGCTTGTTCATTTCTTTTCACTCTTTTTTCTCTTTTCTTGAGTTGATCTTCAATCTCTGATATCCTTTCTTCTGCTCGGTGGATTTGGCTGTTAAAACTTGTGTATGCTTCACAAAGTTCGCATGCTGTGTTTTTCAGCTGCATCTCATCATTTATGTTCTTCTCTAGGCTGGTTATTCTAGTTAGCATTTCATGTAATCTTTTTTCAAGGTTCTTAGTTTCTTTGCATTGGGTTAAAACATGTTCATGTAGCTCAAAGAAGTTTGTTATTACCCATCTTCTGAAGCCTTCTTCTGTCGCTTGTCAAAATCATTTTCTGACCTGTTTTGTTGCCATGCTGGTGAGTCGTTGTGATCTCTCTGGGGAGAAGAGGCAGTCTGGATTTCGATGTTTGGGTCCTTTTAGTGTTGGTTTCTTCCCACCTTCTCTGAGTGGATGTTCTTTCCGTTAAAGTTGGGGTTATTTCTCCTGTATGAGACTTTTTTTTAACGCAGGTGTCAGTGTGCCACTTGAGACTGTCCATTGTCTGCCTGTGGAGGTGCTGCTGGGTTACCTCAGTCTCAGCCAGGCTGCTGTTTATTCTTCACCTGGCTTCGGTACCGGTGGGGTTAGCCCTGCCTTCCCAATGGCGGGCTCTTTCCCTCTGTGGAGCCTGCTATTCAGGAGGAGGATGTGTTAACTGCGAAACTCTCCCTTGAGAGGGACTCCCATTGTTGGACCTTGTAGGGGAGGTGCCTGTCTGGTAGTATCCCCTCCCCGTTTTCAACTCTCCCTTCTGTGGGACAGGCAGTTCCTTTTCGCAAGCTTTCTCGGTATTAGGCCAAGTCTCCGCCCTGGTCTGCGCTAACAAGGCACCGGTCTGGCCAGGGCTGCTGGCCTGGGCTGTCAGCCACCCTGGTCTGCGACTCCTGGTGGTTTTCTTGGTCTGTGTGTTGCCGAAGACTCAGAGAACCGAGGAGGTGATGCCCCCCGCGACCATCCTCCATGCCTGATAGGCTTTTCAGGTGGGCCAGCATCCCGCCTTGCCTCAGCTGGGTGCCTTTGGGCTGCTCTCACTGCCTTTTTTGGGAGTTAATTCCACCGTTCAACCAGTGCCTTTAAAACAAAGCTGGTACCTTCCTTGGAGACATGGATCTCGTTCTGGTTCTGTCTTACCCAGTGGTAGCTGCACTCCAGAGATACTTCCTTTTGGTGATCTTCCCCTGAATCTCTGGTCCAAGGAAATCTTAATATTTTATTTGCATATATTTAAATGTATAGATTAATTTAGATATAATTAAATTATAATTTTAAAACATACTGTGTAATATACTTTATTCTTAAGCATACACTTCCACAGAACTTGTTCCCTTAATATTATTTCAAACACCTTTATTTTACAGTTTTTATTTATTTTTACTTTTTTTACTTTCTTTTGCCATTGTGAGACCACTTATTCCATTATACTTTTGAATTACTTCTCATTTGTATATAGGAAGGTCCCCAATTTGTATATATTCAGTTGTATTCACAAACAGCATATTGTTTTATTGTTTAACAGTGTTTTAATGATCCATATAATTTCTCTTACTTTTTTATCTTAATCTTTTAAAAGACGTGCAGAAGTAGGAAGTCATAACTGCTAGAAGAGTTTGAAGATGACATCAAGAAAGCTGGTTCTGTGTTCATGCTCTGCCATCCCTAATGTGCGATTTTATCCTTGTGATCTCAAATGTGACAGCTGTATCTCCACATGTCATGTTACTTATTCAAGGAGAAATAATAGGAAGGTCCCCAGGACTTGCCCCTACAAAGCTATATGTGAGCTGAGAAGCTGTCACCCAAAACTAACATTATCATCTCAATGACTAGAAGGCTCATAATGTAGCTCTAAAGGAGGCTGATAAATTAAGTAATTTTCTCAATATAACTTGTAGTTTAAAAAAAAATAGCTAAGGGGGAAAGGTTTCTAGTTACTCTTCAATGATCCAACCTATGATTTTTCTGACTCTGTTCTCTCTGGTTCCTTGTTTCACTAAGACTGGATTTGTTCTCTTATCTCATACAAGTGTTACTATTTCCCATTACCCTGTTTCAGCCACATAGGCCTATTTCTACACCGAGAGTTCAGTAGGTCTGTGGCTTCAGACCTCTTAATCACCTTTCTATTCTATTTCTGATCCATGAGGACATTTTTATATTTTGGAAACCCAGTGTTATGATTTATAATCTCACTTTTAATATTTTACCTGTTATTTTAATGAGCTTAGAGTAATGAGAGGGATGACCACAACATGTTCTTACAATAACGCCTTGACTGCAAGCATACGTCATTGAAATTTTTTATTTCGAGATAATTTAGACATACATACTAGTTTTAAAATAATATACCACTTATCAAGTTTTCTTTAAGTTAATAACATACAAAATCTTAATCAAATATCAATTAAGACATTAACCTTGAAGCAATCAAAAAAAATTAAACAAAATTTCTTGAGACTCCACCTTTTTTCACTATGTTCTTTTTCTGTTCCAGGATGCAGTTCAAGATCCCACATTGCATCATCAGAGCTCTTTAGCCTCATCCAAACCGTACTTTTGTCTTTTCCCTTGTCTTTCTCAAGGACACTTGTCAGTTACTTGGTAGACTGTCTCTCAAATTGTGCTTTTCTGATGTTCTCACAGTTTTAGATTGAAGCAATGTGTACTTGGGAAGACTACCACAGAGGTGATGCGTTCTCCTCTGTGCATCCCTTCAGAACACATGATGTCCATAAGGATTACTTGCAATGTTAACCTTAATCACATGGCATCTTAATCATAGTGCTGCCTGCCAGGATTCTCCACTGTAAAGTTAGTTTTCCCTTAGTAATTATGGAATATTTGGGAAAAGTCTGTGTAAATAGTCTGTTTCTGTTTAAACTTTCACCCCCTAATTTTAATGTCTATCAGTGGATCTTGCCTACAGCAATTATTACTATGGTAATTTTATTTTGCTTTTTCATCTAGATTTATTAATTGGAATTCTTCTGTAAGGAAAGGCTGCCTCTACTCCCCAGTCTTTCTGATATTTATGCACGGATTCATTCTACTTTTTAAATGTTGAGTTCTAATCCAATATCATAGTTATTTCCTCTGTTGCTCCAGCTGTTTCTGTTTGGGTCATTGGGACCTCTTCCGTATGGGTTCCTGGACTCTTTCTTTTTTCTCCTTTTTAAGCACTTATTTGCTTCCTGGAATCACAGAATTCTCTAGTGTCAACTGAAAATCCTGCATTTTTATCCAATTTCATTCAGTAATTCCCTATCTCAGATCTGAATAGTACGTGCAAGAGCTTCATGTACTTTCATTGGAGAAAGGTATGTAGAAACCATGCTCTGGGTACTGGTTTTGCTAATTGTTACTTGGGTGTCACTGCTTCTGTACCTTCTTAACAGGTATATGTCTGTAGACCAACCGTGTGCATACACACTGACGCATGCGTGCACATATCTGTAGCTATCTCTGTATCTATCTGTTTACAATTATTTTTAAGTGCCTATTGATACCTCTGACTCTCATCCCGCACCATAGACTTTATTCTAGCCTATTTGTAACTGCTTAGACCATGAAAACCTGGCTTTCATTATCTACTTGTTTAATTCCAGTGTTCAATTAAGGTGGCTTCAGAATTACTAACATTGATCCCAGAGAGAACAACTTTATTAACTAGGGTTCCTTATTTCTGTAATGTCCACTAGTTTTACAGTATTCATCAAAAAGAATTTTCAAGGCTATTTAAATCAACTGTCTTTTCCCTCATCCCCTTTAGTGTCATTATGTCATGTATTTGTAACATAGATTCCTTTGTCAGAATCAATATCCCATTCATCCTCCACCTTCATATCCTGGGTGCATTCTTAAAACATTCATTCCTTATCATGTTAGTTCCATGACATTTGACAAATGCAAAAAATCGTATACCCAAAAACCACAGTTTAACACAGAACCATTTCAATTCCCCCAAAATTCACTCCTGCAGTCCTTTTGTGGAAAACTATTGCCCCAATACCAAGATCCCAGCACCCTTTTGTCTGTTTTCCATCTCTAGGTTTGCATTTTCTTAGTGTCAGACAAATAAAATTATAGTTTATATAGCTTACGATGTCTGTGGAAGTACATTTAAGAGCCAAGTTGTTGTGTGAATCAATAGTTTTTCCCTTTTTATTGCTGAGTGGTATTCCACCATAGAGCTGAATGACAGTTTGTTTATTGATACATCTATTGTTTTTATTTTTATTTATTTATTTATTTATTTTTGAGACAAAATTTCGCTGTTGTTACCCAGACTGGAGTGCAATGGCACGATCTCGGCTCACCACAACCTCCACCTTCTGGGTTCAAGCAATTCTCCTGCCTCAGCCTCCCGAGTAGCTGGGACTACAGGCGCACACCACCATGCCCAGCTAATTTTTTGTATTTTTAGTAGAGACAGGGTTTCACCTTGTTGACCAGGATGGTCTCAATCTGTTGACCTCATGATCCACCCATCTCAGCCTCCCAAAGTGCTGGGATTATAGGCGTGAGCCACCATGCCCGGCTGATACATCTATTGAATGGTGCCAGGGTTGTTCCCAATTTTTGGAGGACATAAATAATATTATAAACATAATGAATAATGTCATAAACATTCATATGCAGATGAATGTGAACATACTTTCAGACACCTAGGAATAGGATTACTAGATATGTGACAGATGTATCTTTAAATATTTGTTACCTTTACCTTCAGCATTGTATAAAAATTCTATGTGTTCCACATCCTAAACAGCTATCAGAATTGCCAGTTGGGGGGTTTTTTGTTGTTGTTTTTAGTTGTAGCAGTGTGTAGTGTTAAACATTGAGTTTGAACTTTAATCCACTACTCACTGGTTTTATAACCTTGGGCAAGTTGTGTAACCTCTCTGCTTCAGTCCCCTAAATTGTCAAAAATGATTAATAATAGTGCCTACCTCAAAGGCTTTTTGATAATTAAATGAGATAGAGAGCATAAAATTCCTAATGCTCTCTGATACAGATTTTGCAAAAATATTAGTTCTATTTACCCTTTTTCTCCTCTTACCATCTTTGAATTTACTCTCTAAGTCATCAAATTTATTCAGCATGTAATTTAGAACAAAACATTTCCAGGTGAATTTAATGATGTAGACCTGAACTCATAAGTTTTGTACTCATTATTCACAATTGCTTGTTTCTTCTTATTAACTTTATTATCTTTGATAGCATTTCTGTGTCTCTCTGAAATATCTTTTCTGCCTTTGATTCAAATTCTAAATTTCATCTAACTCTAGAATAAACTCTACCTTTCTTATTGATGTCAACTTTAAAGCCATTTCAAGCCAAAGACTGTGTCTTTCTGTAACTTTGTATCTATTATTCTCAAAATTAATAAAAAATACTTTCAGAATTATATTGAGAACTTTTTCACAATAGACAAGTTTACTTCTAACTACTTGATGTAGTCTCTTGTGATTAATGTAGGTATTTTGAAAATAATCAAAGTGACTCAAATATGTTCCTTCTCAACTAGCTCACCAACCCTGATTTAGGACATAAATACCTTAATAAATATCATATCATTCTAATTCTTTAGGTATCTAAACATAAGGCTCAATGACCTTTCTTAGTCTCAAAACTATTTTTTGCTAACCTCAACAATTCCAAGAGATGTATTTCCAGGCTGCTTTTTCAAATTCCCAGATGACCTAAAAATTATTTTATGACTTCATTTGAGTTTCAAATGTTTGACTATATGTCCCTTAGTGTTTTCTGGTGGACTCTAATTGAACCAATACTGAGAAACTTAATGGGAAGAAAATGTTTAGCATCCTCTTTAATGCACAGAGGAATAAGATGATTTAAATTCTCTCACTTTCTTGAAGATATATTTAAAAATAAATAAGAAATATTTTCCCTCTACTGAATAGCTTTTCTAGGAAACCTGAGTCAATTTGTTCAACAGAAGTGCTTCTAAATTATCAGCAATAATAATAAAAATGGAACCAAATTATTTAAATTTCAATACTAACATTCACAATGACAAAAAAATAGTAATATGGGAAATAATCTTTGAAAGAACCTGTGCTTTTTAATTTTTTTAACATAATAACTTCTTTTTTATTTCTTTAATTTATTTATTTTTATTTTTTATTGCATTTTAGGTTTGGGGGTACATGTGCAGAACTTTTTTATTATATTTTAAGATCTGGGGTACATGTGCAGATTGTGCAGGTTTTTTACACAGATACACACATGCCATTGTGGTTTGCTGCATCCATCCCTCCTGTCATCTACATTATGTATTTCTCCTAATATTATCCCTCTCCAATCCCCCCACCCCCTGCTATTCTTCACCTAGTCCCCCCACCACCCAACAGACCCCAGTGTGTGATGTTCCCCTCCCTGTGTCCATGTGTTCTCATTGTTCAACACCCACTTATGAGTGAGAACATGTGGTGTTTGGTGTTCTTATCTTGTGTCAGTTTGCTGAGAATGAGTGTTTCCAGTTTCATCCATGTCCCTCCTAAGGACATTAAGTCATCCGTTTTATGGCTGCATAGTACTCCATGGTGTGTATGTGCCACATTTTTTTTACCCAGTCTATAATTAATGGACATTTGGGTTGATTCCAAGTCTTTGCTATTATAAACAGTGCCTCAGTGAACATACTTGTTCATGTGTCTTTATAATAGAATGATTTATAACCCTTTGCGTATATATCCAGTAATGGTATAGCTGTGTCAAATGGAATTTCTATTTGTAGGTCCTCAAGAAATTTCCACTTAGTGTTTTCTGGTGGACTCTAATTGAACTCTAATTGAACCACTGTCTTCCACAATAGTTGAACCAATTTACACTCCCACCAACAGTGTAAAAATGTTCCTATTTCTCCACATCCCCTGCAGCATCCGTTGTCTCCTGATTTTTTAATGATTGTCATTCTAACTGGTGTGAGATGGTATCTCGCTGTGGTTTTAATTTGCATTTCTCTATTGACCAGTGATGATGAGCATTTTTTCATGTTTGTTGGCTGAATAAATGTCTTCTTTTGAAAAGTGTCTGTTGCTATCCTTCGCTCACATTTTGATGTTCTTATTTGTTTTTTTCTTGTAAATCTGTTTTAGTTCTTTGTAGATTCTGGATATTAGCACTTTGTCAGATGGGTAGATTGCAAAAATTTTTTCCCATTCTGTTAGGTGAAAGTTCACTCTAATGATTGTTTCTTTTGCTGTGCAGAAGCTCTGGAGTTTCATTAGGTCCCACTTGTCTATTCTGGCTTTTGTTGCCAATGCTTTTGGTGCTTTAGTCATGAAGCCCCTGCCTATGCCTATGTCCTGAATGATATTGCCTAGGTTTACTCAAGGGTTGTTATGGTGTTAGGTCTTATGTTTAAATCTTTAATCTATATGGAGGTAATTTTTGTATAAGTTGTAAGGAAGGGATCCAGTTTGAGCTTTCTGCACATGGCTAGCCAGTTTTCCCAACATCATTTATTAAACAGGGAATCTTTTCCCCATGACTTGTTTTTATCAGGTTTGTCCAAGATGGGATTGTCATAGATGTGTGGTGTTACTTCTGAGGCCTCTGTTCTGTTCCATTGGTCTATATCTCTGTTTTGGTACAAGCATCATGTTGTTTTGATTACTGTAGCCTTATAGTGTATTTTGAAGTCAGGTAATGTGATGCCTCCCGCTTCTTTTTGTTTAGGATTGTCTTGGCTATGCGGGCTCATTTTTGGTTCCATATGAAGTTTAAGGTGGGTTTTTCCAGTTCTGTGAAGAAGGTCAATGGTAGCTTTATGGGGATAACATTGAATCTATAAATTACTGTGGGCATTTTGGCCATTTTCACTTTATTGATTCTCCCTAACCATGAGCATGGAATGTTTTTCCATGTTTTTGTCCTTTCTTATTTCCTTGGGCAGTGGTTTGTCGTTCTCCTTGAAAAGATCCTTCACTTCCCTGTTAGTTGTATTCCTAGGTGTTTTATTCTCTTTGTAGCAATTGTGAATGAGAGTTTGCTCTTGATTTGGCTCTCTTTTAGTCTGTTATTGGTGTATAGGAATCCTTGTGATTTCTGCACATTGATTTTGTATCCTGAGAATTTGCTGAAGTTACTTATCATCTTAAGGAGATTTGGGGCTGAGATGATGGGGTCTTCTAAATATACAATCATGTCATCTGCAAATAGAGACAATTTGGCCTCCTCCTTTCCTAATTGAATACCCTTTATTTCTTTTTCTCGCCTGATTGCTCTGGCTAGAACTTCCAATATACGCTGAATAGGAGTAGTGAGAAAGGGCATCCTTGTCTAGTGCCACTTTTCAAAGGGAATGCTTCAAGTTTGCTCCCATTCAGTATGACATTCGCTGTGGGTTTGTTGTAGCTTTTATTATTTTGCCATACATTGCATTGATATCTAGTTTATTGAGAATTTTTAGCATAAAGGGCTGTTGAATTATCTCAAAGGCCTACCCTGTATCTATTGAGATAATAATGTGGTTTTTGTCTTTGGTTCTGTTTATGCGATGGATTACATTTATAGATTTGCATATGTTAAACCAACTTTTCATCCCCGGGATGAAGCCGACTTGACCATTTTGGATAAGCTTTTTGATGTGCTGTTGGATCTGGTTTGCCAGTATTTTATTGAAGATTTTTACATCTATGTTTATCATGGATATTGGCCTGAAATTTTCTTTTTTAGTTGTGTCTCTGCCAGGTTTTGGTATCAGGATGATTCTGGTCTCATAACATGAGTTAAGGAGGATTCCCTCTTTTTGTATTGTTTGTAATAGTTTCAGAAGGAATGGTACCAGCTCCTCTTTGTATGTCTGGTAGAATTCGGCTGAGAACCCATCTGGTCCTGGACTTTTTTTGGTTGGTAGGCTATTAATTGCTGCCTCAACCTCAGACCACCTTATTATTGGTCTACTCAGGGATTCAGCTTCTTCCTGGTTTAGTCTTGGGAGGGTGTAAGTGTCCAGGAATTTATCCATTTCTTCTAGATTTACTGCTTTATGTGCATAGAGTTGTTTGTAGTAATCTCTGATGGTAGTTTGTATTTCTGTGGAATCGGTGGTGATATCCCCTTTATCATTTTTTATTGAATCTATTTGATTCTTTTTTTTTTCCTTTTTATTAGCCTGGATACTGAACTATCTATTTTGTTGATCTTTTCAAAAAATCAGCTACTGGATTAATTGATTTTTTTAAGGTTTTTTTGTGCCTCTATCTCCTTCAGTTCTGCTCTGATATTAGTTATTTCTTGTCTTCTGCTAGCTTTTGAATTTGTTTGATCTTGCTCCTCTAGCTTTTTTAATTGTGTTGATAGGGTGTGGATTTTAAATCTTTGCTTGCTTCTCATGTGAGCATTTAGTGCTATAAATTTCCCTCTAGACACTGTTTTAAATGTGTCCCAGAGATTCTGGTGCACTGTGTCTTCATTCTCATTGGTTTTGAAGAACATTTTTATTTCTGCCTTCGTTTCATTATCCAGTAGTCATTCAGGAGCAGGATGTTCAGTTTCCATGTAGTTTTGCGGTTTTGAGTTTCTTAATCCCGAGTTCTAATTTGACTGCACTGTCATCTGAGAGACTGGATAAAGCACTAAACATGGAATAACAACCAGTACCAGCCACTCCAAAAACTTACCAAATGGTAAAGACTATCAACACAATGAAGAAACTGCATCAACTAATGGGCAAAACAACCAGCTAGTATCAAAATGATGGGATCAAATTCACACATAACAATATTAATCTTAAATGTAAATGGGCCAAATGCCCCAATCAAAAGACATAAACTGGCAAATTGGATAAAGAGTCGAGTCCCATCTGTGTGTTGTATTCAGGAAACCCATCTCACATGCAAAGACACTCATACTCAAAATAAAGGGATGGAATAAGATTCGCCAACCAAATGAAGAGCAAAGAAAAACCAGGACCCTTTGCTATCCTAGTCTCTGATAAAATGGACTTTAAGCCAACAAAGATCAAAAGAGACAAAGAAGGGCATTACATAATTGTAAAGGGATAAATGCAACAAGAAGAGCCAACTATCCTAAATATATATGCAGCCAATACTGGAGCACCCAGATACCTATGCAAGTTCTTAACAACCTAAAAAGGACTTCAACTCCAACACAATAATAGTGGGAGACTTTAACACTCCACTGTCAAGATTAGACAGATCAAGGAGACAGAAAATTGACAAGGATATCCAGGACTTGAACTCAGATCTAGACCGAGTGGACCAAATAGACATCTACAGAAATCTCCACCCCAAATTCACAGAATATACATTCTTCTCAGCAGCACATCATACTTGCTCTAAAATTGACCACATAATTGGAAGTAAACCACTCCTCAGCAAATGCTTTTTGGTATTTAAGTAAAATCAGCACTCTGCCAATTCTTCACAGCTTGATCCAGGAGAGCAGAGTTGCTCTTGACTGAGACAAGGAAGACAATATTGGGCAGTGATATTAGAAGAGAAATAGGAAGTTTGGTTTGCAATCTATTGAGTGTGAGATGACAGATGCCATTGGAGATAATAAGTAGAAAGTTTTGAGTCATAATAACTGGACTGGAGGTTCAAGTTTAGAAATCATCAGTAAATAAGTAGCACTGAAAGCCATTCTGTGGAAATTGAATTTAACTAGAATTGTGGTTTTGCTGGAGAATGACAACAAAAGGAGAATGTGGCAAGAGATTTGTGGGTGTATTCAATATAATTTTTATAATGGGCCAATATAAGCTACTATTAGAAGCCATCAAGAAGGCAAAGGACACTGAAATATTTGTAAACTGAATGAATTGTGATCATGGTTGGGTCAACATATTGTCAGAATGAGAGAACTAAAGGAAATGTGTGAGATGCTTTATATTAAGATTTTAGAATATTTGATAGTGAGAAGATCTGGGTTACGATCGTGATTTTAAAATGAAAAGGGGCAAGTGGGACAAAGAAATTATAAAATGAAAATTCAGGATATTAAAAGGCTCTTAGTTTTAATACGGGTAGTACTGAAGAGGATGAAAGCAAGCTTGGATCCAAATGAGACTGACATGAAGTAGAAAATGACATAAATAAATAAATAAGATAGTTGGTGATACGATACAGGCTGACAGCATTACATCTAAACCTGGGGAACAAAGTCAGGGATTAGAGAGGGAGAAACAGCCATAAGAATCAAGGAGTAAAACTCCTCTTGTGACAAAAAGACTGGTATATATCTCTTTGAAGGAAAAGCTTGAGGGTTTTGGCTTCCTCAAAAAAAGCATAGCTGTCAACCAATTAGCTTACTGCGAAGGGAATGATTAGAAAAGAGCTGAACATGTGGTATAGGAAGTTTTGCTAAAGACTGGCTATGCTATAAGGCTTAGAGGAACAATTTCAGCATTTGGGTAGGAGTTAAGAGGTAGGGCTAAAAATGGATGAGAGTGCCAGCCAAAGGGATAAAACCAAGGACTTTTCTCCACTGCTGACTGAAAGAGTGAATGAGATTAATCCTACATATCCAGGCAGATAGACATATATGACAGGTCTTTTATACGTATAGTGTGATCTCCCATTTTAAAAAAATAAACTAGTACATGTTTCAATTTGCAAAGACAAAATATGGAAAGATAATAAAATCTAAGTATTATTTCCTAGAAGGGAAACGATTTTGTATTTCCACAAGGTACATTAAGTTATTGTAAGAATTATTTTAAATGTGCACTATTTCTACAAGCAAAATTAATAAAAATATAAGAGGAGGGCCAGGCACTGTGTCTCATGCCTATAATCCCAGCACTTTGGGAGGCCGAGGCGGGCGGATCACGAGGTCAAGAGATTGAGACCATGGTGAAACCCCGTCTCTACTAAAAAATACAAAAATTAGCTGGGCGTGGTGGTGCACACCTGTGGTCCCAGCTACTTCGGAGGCTGAGGCAGGAGAATTACTTGAACCCGGGAGGCAGAGGTTGCAGTGAGCTGAGATTGTACCACTGCACTGCAGCCTGGTGCCTGGCAACAGAGCAAGACTCTGTCTAAAAAAAAAAAAAATATATATATATATATATATATATATATATAATATGAGCAGAAGAGCCAATTATGTTTTTTAAAATGTTGGGAATGGAATGAAAAGTGTGACGAATTCAAAACGACATGTGAAGTTATTAACAGTAAGTAGTACCTCTCAGGAATGGCATCACCAGACAGCTATGACACTTTCTGACTTTTGAATTTTTCATAACAATCATTTTGATGAGGGAAAAAAAGAGAGATTAAGAGGAAGGAAGGAAGGGAGTGGAAGACACAGAGAAACAGGGAAAAAAGAGATGTTTTTCTGCTTACACATTTCAAATAATTTCTATTAGAAAGAGAGCTAACATGGTGAATATGTTTCAAATTTAAGCACATATTTTAGCTACCATATTTTAACTGCCATATGCCAGGTATATTTCTCTCAGGCCTGGAAGAGCAGTAGTTTTCAAGACAGTCAACATCCCTGCCTTATGGGAACTTAAATGTAAGTAAGCCACGTTTGTATTTTAAATTTTTCTAGAAGGTATACTAAAAAAGTTAAAAAAAAAAAAGGTAAAATTACCATTAGTGACATACTTTATTTAACCTCATATATCCAATCATGATCCATTATCATCTCAATATGTAATTATATACCAAAAGTATTGATTGGACACTGTCTGTGGCATAATGCATGATTCATCTAAAGCTAAAGAAAAGTGTTTGCAAGTTTTCAAATTTTAATAAGTTGATTTGTTATTTTGAATAAAAGTTTTTTATTTAGAGTCATTGTTTGGTGGCTTTATTGAAGATTTTTTCACTTTAGAAACGTAGTTTTCATTGTTTCCTCATAATTTTGTAACAAAGTTTCTGTAACTGAAATAACTTTTACCATCTATCCATAGAAAAGTGGTTTTCTTTATTGTGCTAGAATCCATCTTAGAGTCTGCCAATATTATAAATTCAAATTTTTCTTAACAGATAACTTCGAAATGTTTGTTAGATATTTCGTTTTGATTTCAGGCAACTAATATGCTGACTCTTTTTGATTTTGTTGATAGAAATCAAATTCACTGTATAGTTGCTGAGAACGTTTCTGAATATTTTTTGCTCTGTTATAATTAACTTTTAACACAATGCCCAAATAAGTTTTCTGTGTTGCTCTGATGCAACACATTGCAATTTCCATTTATCATAAAATGTTGGCAAACCTTTCACTTTTTTGTACCTATCATATTACAAGACTTTGCACCTTTATTTTATTCTGCACAATAGTGTGGTTTATTTTAAATTTTAAAATGTGTTCATGCTTATTTGTAAGCCAAAAATGTCAGTTCATTACATTATAATTAGAACTATCTTAGGTATTTCATCTTAATTTTTGATTACAAGCTACATAAGTGTTATATAACTGATGCTTTCTGCATAAAATATTCAAATAATCACAACATTACATTAGTGTGCAAAGAAAATCATGTGAAAGTTATGAATCCATTGATATCAACTAGATCTGTGATTTGCTTGTGCATGATACCGGAAATGCACAGTACAATAAAACAATAATATCTCAAAGTGATGCAATACGTAAGCCAAATGTAGTCCTATAACAATGGTGTTTATCAGAAAAGTGTTTGCACTGCTTCAGTTTTTAATTTTTAAAATGCGGCACTAACAACATTTCAGGTGTTCAATATCCATGATCATTACATTGGAAAGTGCAGTTCTGGACGTTAAAAAAAAAAAATTCGCCTTCATGTAGACTATATAGTATTAAACTTAGCCCTTTTCTGGAAATCTATTTCTTCTTCGGTAAAACTGGAATCATAACATACTTCAAACTTCAGAGAATATTATACGACTATAGGGAAGATCGCTCAATGGAGATGATAATTGTAAAACTGTCATTTATTTCTTTATCTCTCTAAACAAGTTCATAAAAATTCTTCAGTAATTTTTCATATCAAAGACAGTGATATGATCTATTCAGAATTATAGATTTATAGTAAATATGTCAAGGTGTTTTATATGGGATAGAATTTGAAAGTGCAAAATATAATCTCCAGTGAAGGGAAGATTTTTTTCTTTCAAACAAATGGTTTTTGTATTTTATTATTAAAAATAAAGAAAAAATAAATGAAATGTTTCCTCTAACAGACAACTTGAAATTGCAAACTGAAGAGATGAGGGTAATTCAGGGTTGAGTTATGAATGAGAGAACCAAGTGCACACACTAGGATGGCATTTCATGTTACAGATCTCAGTAGCTTTCTTTTTACCATAAATGATATGATATGGTCTCAATCTTTTAAAAACATCATTTTCAATTTATTGTGTATCTCTGACATGTTATACTTTTTTGTTTGAGAAGTGTGTGGCTATACTGCAGTTCATTATCATGTTCGGAAGTACTGCAATTAACACTTCTTTAGTGAAAGAGTCTAACACTCCAGTGTTACTTTTTCAAACACTTCTTAACTTTGTAGTGTAAGCCTGGCACAAATCCCAGAATGTGATTTTTTTAACACACCATTTTCCTCACTGTAGGAATTAATACAAGCTTTAGGAAAGCCATTTTCTCTAAGTAAAAGAAATTGCTCTTAGCCTAACCCATTATTCTTCCTACCTAGAACCAAATACTCACTTAAATATTTATTGGCAAAGCATTTGATGAGGGCAAGACACTATACAGTGTGAAGTAAGAAGGGAAAGAAAATGTGCTACAGTTTCTTAGATTTTATGGCCCTTACAATCTCACAGGTGAAATGGGAATTAATAAATCAAAAGGATTTTATTTGTAAGTATTTTAAGGGACCACAGGCCAGGTGCATAGATATGCAAAGCAAGAAGAATCTCTGGCTTATAGTGATAGACAAGAGTGTTGCTATATTGTTAATAGAGAGGAGCTCAAGGAATGAATATCATATGAAAGTAGCTGAATATGGAAGTTGAGTGTTCTGAATTGGCTAAGCAACATGAACAAGATCTGAAAGGCAGAAGAAAAATTGGGAATATTTGAGAAATTGAAAAGGCAACAATTAGATGGAGTTTGAAGTACACTATGGATGGAGTACACTGAGAGAGTGGTTGTAAGTGAGAGTTACAGACAAGATTGTGGGGGACCTTATGAAGCAGGCTGAAGAGTCTGGACTTTGCACAATGAACAATAGGCGGCTTTGACCTGGGTAGTGATGGTCAGAGTGGAATATGAAGACTCAGCAGGTAGAAGAGGGACTACCAAGGAATCTCGTAATTAATGTTTTGAATGTGGATCTCAGGTCATTATTATTCTAAATCATGAAAAAATGGTTAAATTGTGTTACCAAACTATAATTTTTAAAGCACCATGGATCAATAAATATTTGAAAATGTAACAAAATATTAATAAAGTAAGGAATGATGTTATTATTTCATAATTACTGTGTGCAAAATGCTTAACACCTATAATTCCTCCTTGTTGAGAGAACAGATTTTCACAGTAATTAAATAACAAAGCTGCGCAGTTAGTGACAGAGCCAGAGTGTGAGTGCGCCTGAGCCTAAGAGTGCAAAGCGCATGATTGCTGTCCCTTAATATTAAAGTGATCTTTTACGTTTCAACCTGGAAAAGAAAGAAATATGCAGACCTGATAGGTAATATAACTGCTATGGAGTGAATGCTTATGTCCCTTCAAAATGCGTATCTCAAAACCTATTCCCCAATATGATACTGTCAGGAGGTGGAGTTTGGGGAGTTGATTAAGTCGTGAATAAAATAGTACCCTTATAAGCAGCTAAAAAGAGGACAGCCATGTGAGGACACAGTAAGAAGTGTCCTCTAAAATTCAAAAGCGGATCCTGACCAGACACAGAATCTGCCTGCACTTTGATTTGGACTTAGTCTCGTGAATCAGGAGAAATAAATTTCTGTTGTCTATAAGCCACTACTTTACGGTATCTTGTTATAGCAGCCCCAATGACTAAGACAATCATTAAATCCATTTCTTTTTTATGAAAGACGTTCAGGGATAGAAAACTTAAATGATTTTCAAAGATTACAGAGTTTCTTTGGGAAGTGATTTGTATAAAATGAACAATGTACATTATGTAACTGAAAGAATGAAGAAATGACCCTAATTCTATTTTTATTCATTTTTTTTTAATTTTATGCACCTCACATGGTTCGTTAATTTCAATAATGCTTAAAGTGATTGGTGGTTTACATGGGTCTTATTATAGTAACACACGATCAATTAATATGGCATAATAATAACAAGACAGAGTTATTACTTGGATTTGAAATGAGATAAGCAAAAGTGGGAAAGAAGAACTTACATACTATGTGATCAAGTGGGGAATAGTTAGATTTAGCTATCACTTTGAATTTAAGGACATTCTATGCAACAGCATGAAAGAGTCATAGAAAATATAAACTTAAACTCCTTTTCCTTACAGATATATAAACTGACATTTTCAAAAGGCTGTTACTGCCAAGGATCCTCTAACCTGTCAGTGTGAAAAGAGGGTTCAGTGTCTTAAACAGTTAATTCACCAATTCACTTGTTCTATGGTGGCAGGGGCTGGGGTGGTGGTAGAGAGGGGCTGAAGTTGTTGGGGAGGGACTGGAAAACTAAATGCAGTTTGACGTTGAACCCTAACAGAAGATGAATTTGCAAATTTTCCTAAAGAAAGGGAAAGGTCAATAAAAGAGGTTTAAGCTGAGCGTTTTTATCCGAGGCATTCTTTGACAAATAATTTATATAGATTACTCCAGATCAAAAGGAAAATAAGAAGGAGGAGGAAGAAGAAAAGCCAAATGAGAAAGTAAGAAGAAAGAGACAAATAGCACTTCATTGCAATAAACCTCAACACTTGAAACACAGTTTTGAAGGAAGAAAGTCAATCCAGCTGGCAGAGAAGCAAAATCTTAGTATTGAGCCTGAAGAAGAAAAGAGAGGAGACCAAGAATCCAGTCCTCTACCGTGTCCCAAACTGTGTTCCACTCTCAGAGAGTGTACTCCCTTGTTCTTTGCTGATCCTCTAGGCACCCAACTGTCAATCATTCCTTCAGTGATTCATTTTCTTTATCTATACTAAACTAAAAATTGGCAAAATAGTTTAAAAGTTAATAAAATAAATTTTATAATCATTTGTACATTTAAAAGTTTTAAATTGAACAGATTTTGAAAACAAAACAAAAAAATATATGTATGAATATCACACTATGATTTGTATATGGAAAGGTTTCTTTGATGCCATAACGTTTTTGACTGGATAATTATTTGGTTAGGGGTATCCTGTGCATCGTACATTTCGCCGCATTCCCGGCCTGTACCTAGACGTGACCTAGAGTGTGTACAGCACCTCTCCAGTTACAACAGTCAAAAATATCTACAGACATTGCTAAATAGCACTGGGAGCAAAATGGAAACTGGTTTACAATCACTCTTCATTACACATTGAAAAGGAAAACTTTTTGATATATGATACGAAGTAAAATTTATTACTAACATTAATTTTATTTTTAACTGTTTAATGTAGCTATAAGAAATTTTTTGATTATATATAATTCATGTTAAATTTGTATTGAGAAGCACTGTGGCAACCGTCATTCCTAAGTTTTATATTCTAAAGCAGTGTTTCTCAATGTCCTAATGTGCATAAAACTGACCTAAAGGTCGTATAAAAATTCAGATTAAAATTCAGTACATTTGAGGTGGGGTGCAATTCTGTATTTATAAGATTCTTGGTGATACTGATGCTTCTAAACCATGGATCAAATGTTGAACAGCGGAACTCTCAGGAACTTTCCACATGTCTGCAAAATAGGACATAGAAAACAATGTCAATGCAACGCTGTTCGTCATAATAAAGACAGGTAGGGGCCGGGAGCAGTGGCTCACGCCTGTAATCCCAGCACTTTGGGAGGCTGAGGCGGGTGGATCACGAGGTCAAGAGATCGAGACCATCCTGGTCAACATGGTGAGACCCCGTCTCTACTAAAGATACAAAAAATTAGCTGGGCATGGTGGCGCGCGACTGTAATCCCAACTACTCAGGAGGCTGAGGCGAGAGAATTGCCTGAGCCCAGGAGGCGGAGGTTGCAGTGAGCCGAGATTGCCCCATTGCACTCCAGCCTGGGTAACAAGAGCGAAACTCCGTCTCAAAAATAAATAAATAAAAATAAAAAAATAAACACTGTTCACCCAAAAGTGAATATGTTAATTGTAATAAATTCACAGTACACAGTTATATAATAGGTATTTGTGTGTGTGTGTATACACATACATGACCAGTGAAAAATGAACATAAACTAGATAACACTGGATAAATCTCAAAAACATAATCCAGATCAAAAGCCACATATTTCAAAATGCTAAGTAAGTTATGATATATATTCAAAGTTAAAAACTTTCAAAGGAATCGATTGTTATGGACTCATACATATTTTCTTAGACAAATACGATTCACAGCAAATCCATGACAATGGTTATTTCTGGGGGGTAAAACATGTTAATATCCCGGACGCTCATACACACTGGAGTTAGCACTTGTATCAATAACATTTTACTTCTTTAGCACGCGAAATAAATAAACCACTGAGATTTGAGAACCTCCGCCTAGAGGTGGAAAACATGGAGGAAAAAACGGTTTCCTCCATGCATAGGCTGCATGGCCTTACTGCTGTGTGCAGCCGAGGGACTTGGTGCCCTACGTCCCAGCTGCTCTAGCCATGGCTAAAATGGGCCAAGAAACAGCTCAGACCATGACTTCAGAGCATGCAAGCCACAAGACTTATCAGCTTCCACATGACGTTGAGCCTGCGGGTGCATAGTTTTCCTCCTAGGCCTTGGAACCTGTGATGGGAGGGGCTGCTGTGAAGGTCTCCGGGACACATTTTCCCCATTGTCTTGGTGATTAACATTTGCCTCCTCCTTCCTTATGCAAATTTCTGCAGGCAGCTTGAATTTCTCCTCAGAAAATGGGATTATTTTTTCTATTGCCTTGTCATGCTGCACATTTTCCAAACTTTCGTGCTCTGCTTCCCTTTTAAAACCGAATACTTCTAACAGCACCCAAGTCATGTCTTGAAGGCTTTGCTGCTTAGAAATTTCTTCCACCAGATACTCTAAATCACCTCTCTCAATCTCGTGTTCAAAGGTCCACAGACCGGGCAGGGACAAAATGCTGCAAGTCTCTTTGCTAAAACATCAGGGTCACCTTTACTCCAGTTCTCAACAAGCACCTCATCTCCACCTGAGACCACTTCAGCCTGGATTTCATTGTCATCATTTTGGTCAAAGCCATTTACGTATCTCTAGAAAGTTCCAAACTTTCCCACATTTTCCTGTCTTTCTCTGAGCCCTCCAAACTGTTCTAACCTCTGCCTGTTACCCAGTTCCAAAATTGCTTCCACATTTTCAGGTATGTTTACAGAAGCACCCCCCTCTACCAGTACCAGATTACTGCATTAGTCAGTTTTTATGCTGCTGATAGAAGATATACCCCAGACTGGGTAATTTATAAAGAAAAAAAGGTTTAATTGACCCACAGTTTCACATGGCTGGGGAGGCCTCACAATCATGGAGGAACGTGAAAGGTACATCTTACCTGGCAGCAGGCAAGAGAGGGAATGAGAGCCAAAGAAAGGGGAAACCCCTTATAAGACCATCAGACAGCTTGAGACTTATTCACTACTGTGAGAGCAGTGTAGGGGAAACGGCCCCATGATTCAGTTATCTCCCACTGTGTCCCTCCCACAATACATGGGAAATATAAAAGCTATAATTCAAGATGGGATTTGGGTGGGGACACGGCAAAACTGTATCAGTAATAACCACTTTTTTCAACATTTTGGTATTTTGCTCCCAGTCATTTCATCTTCTTATACATGAAACAGATATTACACAAGTGCACACATAGACACACATAATTTTAATGTTTTACATTAAAATGTTTTATTGTAATTTTAATGTTTTGCAAGGTAGGATCATATATATATATAGTACTTGATCTATCTTATAATTTTATATGTTATCATTTAAATCATAAATGATATAGCCTCCTTGTTTTTCTCTTATCTAAAGTTTCTCTTTATCTATCTCTTATCTAAAGCTACCATTTGAAACCTAGATACAGTAGTTTAGCTATCTCCTCTTAGTTTCATATTCTTCTTCTGTCACCTGCTCAATATCACTAGCCAGGCTCAAGAGTTCTCAAGAAATATTTTTCTAGAATAGATAGTTCTATTCCTAAAATAAATGTTGGTGCAATATTTAAAATAAATATTTTTGCTAGGAAAAAATATTACCTGTATAAATTATAGTATATTTAAATGCCTTCCTATAAATAAACATCTAGATTATTTACCAGTTTCTCACAATTATAAGCAAACAATGATGACTACTTATTTATTTAATTCTACATTGTCACAGTAATTTCTTTAAAATAAATTCCAAGGCGGGAGACGATAGGGAAAATGGTTATGTATATTATATAGGTTTTTTTCTGTTATTATCAAATTATAATCCATGTTTCATAACGTTTTACCGCAACTGCTATGATTGAATGTGAAAACTCATAGGATCTACTTTCTGTGTCTTAACCATTAAATAGTGTGTTCTTATGTATAGCCCTTTCTATTTAAGGCAAAAAGCATTATTAAGATGCTATTAATTTTTTTCTATTACATTTTAGATATTTTTCTTCCTTAAACATAGTAAATTGTGAGTCCTTCTACACTTCCTTAAATGTTTTCTCACCTGTAAAAGATTTAACAGAAATTTACTGACCTTTCTGGCACCAACACGTGTTGTTTCCTGTGTTGGAATTTTCCTGGTATCTCAATAGATGCTGGAAGAGAGATAGTTGAATATGTGTTGCTTGTGAAGACTTTTACCTGTAAACTTCATCTAGTTTTATTTAGAAATTGAAATATCAGTAAAATATAAGTTAAAGAATTCTTTGGAAAAAATCTTGAAAGTGGATACTGTTAGGATTCAGGAAAAGATAAGTATCTTCAATAGAATAAAAAACTTAAGAGCAACTAAATCATGGTCTATAAAATAAAGAAGTAAAAATATGCTGTGATGAAACAAAGACTTTAGAAAACAGGCTAAAAACCAAAAAATTTAATAGTAAATTACATCAACAAATAAAAATCAGTTTAACTACTAGATATAACAAAATAATGGATCAAAGGAGTAATTCAACAAATATTTATAGAGTATTTACTATGATCCAGGTACCACCAGGTCCTGAGGAGTTCACGGTGAGCAAAATATACACAGGACCTCTATTCATGAAATTTAGTCTAGTAGAGAAGATATTAAAGAAACAGTTACAAGTTAGGTACTTCATCAGATAGTAGTTCAAGATGAATGTAACATGTGTCCAAATGGTTTTCTAAAGAGGTTGCAGTAAGTCTTGATCTCATACATCAGTTTTTTCTCGTCATTAGTGATCTGCTGTACATAAGCCAGCATTATATTTGACACTCAAATACTAGAAAGAAACACTTTTGACATAAGAAATAAGATAAAGATGATTGGCATCATCAGTAACAATTTTATGTAAGTTCTTACAAAAAAAAACAGGCAGAGAGAATAATTCATATTAATCCTATGAGAGAGATGCAGAACAATAAAACATTACCCATTTCAAATAATTTAAAAAGGGAATATCTGGGATTCATGTGCAGAGTGTGCAGGTTTCTCACGTAGGTATACATGTGCCATCGTTGTTTGCTGCACCTGTCAACCCATCATCTAGATTTGAAGCCCAGCATGCGTTAGGTGTTCATCCTAATGCTCTCTCTCCTGTTTCCCTCTCTAACCACCCACCCCCCGACTGATTATAGTGTGTGATATTCCCTTCCCTGTGTCCATGTGTTCTTGTTTTTCAAGTTCCACTTATGAGTGGAAATATGCAGTATTTGATTTTATGTTCCTGTGTTAGTTTGCTGAGGATGATGGCTTCCAGCTTCATCCATGTCTGTAGAGTGAACATGATCTCATTCTTTTCTATGGCTGCATAGTATTCCATGGTGTATATATGCCACATTTCCTTTATCTAGTCTATCATTGATGGGCATTTGTGTTGGTTCCATGTCTTTGCTATTGTAAATAGTGCTGCAATAAACAAACGCGTACATGTGTCTTTATAGTAGACTAATTCATATTCCTTTGGGCATATATCCAGTAATGGAATTGCTGGGTCAAATGGTATTTCTAACTATAAATCCTTGAGGAATCACCACACTGTTTTCCACAATAGTTGAACTAATTTACATTTTCACCAACAGTGTAAAAGCATTCCTGTTTTTCCACAGCCTCACCAGCATCTATTGTTTCCTGACTTTTTAATAACTACCATTCTTACTTGCTTAAGGTGGTATCTCATTGTGGTTTTGATTTGCAACTTAAAGTAAAATAATATAAATAATATATTTTTAATATACATATTGTGTGTGTGTGTATATATATATTATACATATATATATATATATATTTTTAAGTATCCTGAAATAAGAGAGGTCAGGTGATGACATGTACCCCCACAAGCAAGGTGGGCCCAGATATAATGAACAACAACACTGGAGTAGCAGCCACAGGGTCCTGACACAAAAGGAGCTGTGAAGTTGATTAAAAGAATGCTGGTGGCCGGGTGCAGTGGTTTAAGCCTGTAATCACAGCACTTTGGGAGGCCGAGGCGGGTGGATCATGAGGTCAAGAAATCGAGACCATCCTGGTCAACATGGTGAAACCCTGTCTCTACTAAAAACAAATACAAAAAATTAGCTGGGCATGGTGGCGCCTGCCTGTAATCCCAGATACTCAGGAGGCTGAGGCAGGAGAATTGCCTGAACCCAGGAGGCGGAGGTTGCGGTGAGCCGAGATCGCGCCATTGCACTCCAGCCTGGGTAACAAGAGCGAAACTCCGTCTCAAAAAAAAAAAAAAAAAAAAAAAAAAAAAAAATGCTGGCGGCAAAATACATGAATAGCAAACAACGAACATAGTCACCCTACACAATCACAAGAAATTATGGTCTCCAGGTATTTGGAAGTTAAATAACATATTTCAAAATAACTAATGGATCAAAGAAGAAATTAAAAAAGAATTTATAGCGTATAACTGAATAAAAATGAAAACACAACTTATCAGTGATAAAAAGAGTGAACTGTTGATGGAAGAAACAAAATAATTATTCTTTTTTCTTTTTTATTCAAAATAATTATTCTATGTGTAACAAGACAGAAAATAATACATACTGCATGATTCCATTTACGTAAAACTCTAGATAATACAAGCTAACATACAGTGACAAAGTGCAGATTAGCGGTTGTTTGGAGGGCAGGAAGGATAGGAGAGAGATTACAAAGTGGTACAAGAAAACGTTTGGATTTTATTATCTGTTTTTCATCTTTATAATTATCTTGATTGTGATTATGTTTCATGATTTTTTACATATGTCTAAACTTGTAAAATTGTATACTTTAAACATGTACGGTTTGCTCTATGCCAATTATATCTCAGTAAGACTTAAAGACAAAGGTTCTATCACTCTAAAAAAAAGAGAAAGAACTTCAATAGCATTAAATGAATATCAATACCACCACATCCTTTAGGACATTTACTCTCTTCCCAAAGACTAGGCAAAGAAAAGAAAAAACAGGTATAATATGCTGAACAAAGTTTTCAGTCTAGCAAGTGAGGAGAGATAAGAAATGATTGCCAGATAGTGTGATTAAGAGCAGTACAACGACTGAACACCGAATTTTAAGGCAAGAGGAAAGCCAACCAACCCCTTTGTAAGTGAATCAGGAAAGGGCTTCCCTTGAGATGTCAAGGCAAAGCAGAACCCTAGAGGATAAAAATGGATAAATGGAAAGATCTTTCTAGACAGCAAATTGTTTATTTAAAATGTAAGATCTAAGAGGAGGCTTGACACATTGTATGCATTATAAAGAAATCGGCATGCCCGAGGCATTAGTAGGAGGCAGAAATAGAAGATGAAATCTGTTTTGAGAGATTATCATTGTTCAATCAGGAAAGGAATTTCTACTTTTCCCAGAAGAAAATGGGCAGTGATTAAAGGATTATACTCAGCACAGTGACATTACCAAATCGAGGTCTCAGAAATACATTCAAAAGTCAACATCTGTGTTTACAAGTTACATAAGTCAGAGTTCTAGAAAGGGACGGAACTAAGGGACGGAACTAACTGGGTAGATGAATATATGAAGGGGAATTTGTTAGAATTGACTCACACAATCACAAGGTTAAGTCCCACAATAGGCTGTCAGCAAGCTGAGGAGCCAGTTGGAGTTTAAAACCTCAAAAGTAGGGAAGCCGATGGTGCAGCCTTTGGTCTGTGGCTGAAGTCCCGAGAGCCCTTGACAAATCACTGATGGAAGTCCAAGATTTCAAAAGCTGAAGAACTTGGAGTCTGATGTTTGAGGGCAGGAAGTCTCCAGCATGGAAAAAAGATAAAGACAAGAAGACTCAACAAGTCTGCTTTTTCCACCTTCTTCTGCTTGCTTTATTCTAGCCAAACCGGCAGCTGATTAGATGGTGTCCACCCACATTGAGTGTGATATGCCTCTCCCAGTCCACTGACTTTAATGTTAATCTTCTTTGCAACACCCTCACAGACACACCCAGAAACAACACTTTGCATCCTTCAATCCATTCAAGTTGACATTTAATACGAACCAACACACAACTTATTGCCATATCTAGGTGATAAATGGCTATGACCACAACTATCATGGTGGCAATGGGGATGGAACAAAAGGTCTTGATTCTAGAAATAATAAGGCCATAGAATTCATGAAGTTAGAGAGGGACTAGCAATGAGAAAACACCATGAAACCATGGTGACAGACAAATTGGGGCCAAGAATTGTAGATTCAAAGACATAAAATCTGTGCAAACTCCCTTTCACAATTGCTACAAAGAGAATAAAATACCTAGGAATATAACTAACAAGGTAAGTGAAGGACCTCTTCAAGGAGAACTACAAACCACTGCTCAAGGAAATAAGAGAGGACACAAACAGATGGAAAAACATTCCATGCTCATGGTTAGGAAGAATCGATACCATGAAAATGGCCATACTGCCCAAAGTAATTTATAGATTCATTGCTATACCCATCAAGCTACTATTGACCCTCTTCACAAAACTGGAAAAAACCATCTTAAACTTCATATGGAAACAAAAGAGAGCCCACATAGCCAAAACAATTCTAAGGAAAAAGAACAAGGCTGAAGGCATCATGCTACCTGACTTCAAACTATACTAGAAGGCTACAGTAATCAAAACAGCATAGTACTGACACCAAAAAAGAGATATAGACCGTTGGAACAGAACAGAGGCCTCAGAAGCAAAGCCACACAACTACAACAATCGATCTTTGACAAACCTGACAAAAACAAGCAATGGGGAAAGAATTCCCTATTTAACAAATAGTGTTGGGAAATCTGGCTACCCATGTGCAGAAATCGGAAAATAGATCACTTCCTTACACATTATACAAAAATTAACTCCAGATAGATTAAAGATTTAAACATAAGACCTAACACCATAAAAACCCTAGAAGAAAACCTAGGCAATATCATTCAGGACCTAGGCACAGGCAAGGACTTCATGACTAAAACACCAAAAGTAATGGCAACAAAAGCCAAAATAGACAAATGGGACCTAATTAAACTCCAGAGCTTCAGCACAGCAAAAGAAAAAATCATTAGAGTGAACTGGCAAACAACAGAATGGGAAAAAATTTTTGCAATCTACCCATCTGACAAAGGGCTAATATCCAGAATCTACAAAGAACTAAAACAAATATACAAGAAAAAACAAACAACCCCATCAAAATGAGGGTGAAGGATATGAACAGACACTTCTCAAAAGAACACATTTATGCAGCCAACAAACATGAAAAAGTGCTCATCATCACTGGTCATTAGAGAAATACAAATCAAAACCACATTGAGATACCATCTCACATCAGTTAGAATGGCGATCATTAAAAAATCAGGGGACAAAAGATGCTGGAGAGGATGTGGAGAAATAGGAATGCTTTTACACTGTTGGTGGAAGTGTAAATTAGTTCACCCATTGTGAAGACAGTGTGGTGATTCCTCAAGGACCTAGAAATAGAAATTCCATTTGACCCAGCAATCATCCCATTACTGGGTATATATCCAAAGGATTATAAATTATTCTATTATAAAGACACATGCACACGTGTGGTCACTGCGGCACTGTTTAAAATAGCAAAGACTTGGAACCAACCCAGATGCCCATCAATGATAGACTGGATAAAGAAAATGTGGCACATACACACCATGGAATACTAGGCATCCATGACAGAATGAGTTCATGTCCTTTACAGGGACATGGATGAAGCTGGAAACCATCATTCTCAGCAAACTGACACAAGAACAGAAAACAAATACCACATGTCCTCACTCATAAGTGGGTGTTGAATAATGAGAACACATGGACACAGTGAGGGGAGCATCACACACTGGGGTCTGTTGGGGGTTTAGGGGCTAGGGGAGGAATAGCAAGGGAAAGGAGGAATTGGGGAGGGATAACAGGAGAAATACCTAATGTAGGTGACGAGGGGATGAATGGAGCAAACCACCATGGCATGTGTGTACCTATGTAACAATCTTGCACGATCTGCACATGTTCCTCAGAACTTAAAGTATAAAAAAAAAAGATGATGATGAATTCTGGCTTGGCCATGTGGAGTTTGAGATGCCTGTACAATGTTCCAACTGGAAATGTCCAACATGCAAACTGGTAACCAGAAAAGATGTGGAGTGGAAAATTGGGATTGTGAGTTATTAGTGTATATAAGAGATACAAATTAGTGTATTTTTTTTTTTTTTTTTTTTGAGACGGAGTTTCACTCTTGTTACCCAGGCTGGAGTGCAATGGCGTGATCTTGGCTCACCGTAACCTCTGCCTCCTGGGTTTAGGCAATTCTGCCTCAGCCTCCCGAGCAGCTGGGATTACAGGCATGCAATGCCCAGCTACTTTTTGTATTTTTAGTAGAGACGGGATTTCACCATGTTCACCAGGATGGTCTTGATATCTTGACCTTGTGATCCACCCAACTGGATTATAGGCTTGAGCCACGCGCCTGGCCACAAATTAGTGTATTTAACAGACAGAGATTAGCACTTATGTCGAGTAGGTAAGGCAACTCCCTCTCTTCCCACTACCAGTAGACTCAGTGGAGCAAAACCATTTTTAAAACATTTTTTATTAACTTGTTTCATTTGTATAGATAGCCATGATGAACAGGTGACTTAAGAGCCCGTAATTAAAACATCAATACAGTCAGCATTAAGTAGGATTATTTGTAACAGTAGTTACTCTTTCTTCATATATATTAGCTAAAGTTGAATAAATCATTGGATTTCAGAATGCAGGATATTGACACAGAAGAATTTTCCCTACAAAGACATTACTGAAAGAATTTATCTTTATATGTATTCTTACCCATTGAACGTGATCTGATTTTTCATTAAAGATAGAAAAACAGGTTAGCATAGATTGTCTTCTAAGGAAAGAGAATATTAATGAGCTAGATACATTTAGGGTAAGATATATGAAGTATTTCTGGTTTATGGCCAACAATGTTAAATTCATTCAACAATAATTACATAATGGCTACTGTAAGTCAGACATTCAGTCGAAAACATGGATTCAGTTCTGGGCTTCTAGATCAGAGTCTATTATTTAACTAGAAAATAGACTTCAGAATGATAGTTCCCTAGAAATCAAGAACTAAGAGATCAATGCCTTCAAACAGATTAAAAGTTAATTTAATCATAATTTCTCATTTTCCTGAAAAATTTGAACAGTGTGTTTGGTCCCTTTCTCCATTTTACTGTATTGATATTCCTCACAGGCTTTGTTTTGGGAGATGATGACTGATTTCTATTTGGTTTTCTGGGATGCAGCTGGTAATCTTTACTGCTTATAAACTCAAGTCAGTCAACCCCCGGAGGCAACCGATGGTAACTGAGTGGTAACTTAGGGAATAAACGACGTGAGAGTGTGGGTGTCAAAAACTCATTGGAATAAGGGGGAGAAAAGGGTGAGATGGAAGAGGAAGAGGAGGAAGAAGATGAAGAAGAGGAGGCAGAAGAGGCAGAGGCAACGGAGTAAGAGGAGGAAGAGGAGGGTGGGAGCAGGGATTGTGGCTGAGAATTATTTTTTTTAACATAAAACAGCCAGTCAATAGCCTGGGTCTGTTGGCCTGTAACTTTGTTTTCAGGGGCTACCGTCAACCATTTTTGCTTCCTACTAAGACCCTGAATATCCTGTTCAGATGTGGGGGAAAACTGCGGCATGTTTTCTACTCCTTCAAGGTTGTTTTCAGGGGCTTCATCAGGCTGGTTTTCTTTCGTAGGGAACAGGAGAGAAGATGAGAAAGTCTCTCGTAGAGAAAGGATAAGAACTAATTTCACCTCTATTTTGCCCTCAGAATTGGCCTCAGGTGTTGGTATGACAAAAAGTGTTGCACAACGAGGATTTTTCTTCCCTGTAAGATGGTTACATGGAGACTTTATGCAGGAAGCACAAGCTAAGCAAACCATGTAATTTGATGACAGGCGAGGGCCAGGACGAGGATTTGGCCTTCCCCTCATCCTTCGAAACAAAATCTGCCTGCAGAGATCCTTCTGTATTCTGTTCTTTGACATAGAATTGACGATTTTATTTACAACCTCATCAGGGACAGTTCCACCTTTAACAACACAGGGTTGACTGTACTTTAAATTCCATTGACTTTCTTTATTTGGTTCTGTCTTTGAAGAAAAATCACAGCTGCTTTTACTCTGGAGTCTGAAACCCAATGTTGAAGCAGCTGTGTTCCTGGTGCAGTGTTTGGAGCCTGGTAATAATTGACCTGAGACATTTGTTTTTGGATGGGGTGATGGTAGGTGTGTGATTCTGTGTTTGTCATTTGGTGAAGTGCTTTTCTGAAACTTGGAGTGAAAGACAGGTGAACTGGGGGTCTGAAAGTTACGATCAAGCATAGACATTGACTGAGAATTGAGCTGGAACAATGGTACACTCTCAGATGGGTGGACAAAATATAACGATGATGATTTCCTGGCTTTTGAATGGGACAATGGTAAGCTTGCAATAGTGGAGTTAGAGTTCAATATAGGTGTTTTCTGAAGTCTAGAGTCAAGAAACGGAGAGGTAAGAGCCATTTGATTGGGTTTGAAAGAAGGTGGTGTCCCAAGTAAGTCACCTGTTTGAAGTTTCGTGTTGAGTGATGGTAAACTCAAAGATCTCTGATTGCGCTGCGGTGAAGATGTCCAGAAGCAGTCCAGTGAGGATGTGTTCTGAGGTTTGGACTCAGGTAATGCTGAGCTAAGGGATCTTTGTTTGGATCCCAAGGAAGATGCCGCCCAAATGATGTTTACGGAAGGTATTTCTTGATTTTGGAGAGGAAATAATGATGAACTTGAGACTCTTTGATTAGACTTCAATGAAGGTGATCCCCAGCAAACATCCAGGCTTGAAGATGTTGCTCGAGGTTTAGAGAAGGGTAACTGTGAACTCGGGACTGGTTGATTGAGCTCCAGTGATGATGTCTTGTTGAGGTCAGATAAAGATGTTTGAGCTTTGGAGTACAACAAATGATAGTCCAGGGCTCTATGAGCAGGCCACAGTGAACTTCTCCAGTGGAGGCCTCGTGAAGGTGTCTTCTGATGCTTGGCATGGGACAATGGCAAATTCAGAGTCCTATCACAGAAGCTCTGTGAAATTTTGTCCTGAGATTTGGGAGAAGGCAATACTGAGCATCTCTGGACCTTCCTATTGGAGCTCACTGGAGGTGCTGCAAAGTGATTGCTACGGGATTGCACTTTGGCCGCAGGCTGGTTATTGAACTGATTTAGTTTCTCGCCTGTATTTTGATGTGTTAATGAATTGGTCGAGGACAGATGGTAGAAGTGGTCTAATGGTACAAAATGTTGACCATAACATGCTAATGGCACCAGCTTGTGCTGTGGTAGAGGCCTTTTTAAAAGCAGTTGACTTGTGGAGATGTTTTTGGACAATGGATACTTATACATAATAATCGCTAGCTTATATATTGTAATATTTCTGTTAATCCTCAAATGGTATAGACTATTGCAAAATTGAAATGTAGATAAGATTGAGATTATCTTCTATATTTCTTTAGCTTCCGATTTTTTTTCTCTTGATGAAATAATGCCTGTTAACAAAATAGTAGGGAAAGGTCAGAAGAGGTCCTCATAGAAATATTAATTTTCTTAAGCATTTTCTTATAGTGACTACAGCACAGGTGTTATGTCAAATTCCAGCCACTATGTGTATTGCATCTACTTAGTGTATCACTGTGCATATCTTTTAAATGAAACTTTCAAAACCCCAATTCATCATTTATAAAATAGACAAATATGATATTTAACTTATTGGGCTAAAGACTAAATTTTATATATATATATACTAACAGTGCCCAGGATATTATATTATAGGTGCTCAATAAAATGTAGTAGTTATCACTGGTGTTATTTTAATAATTGCATTTGTAAAACAAACAAAAATTTGTGATGTTTATTTTGTGTAACAAAAAAAACTCAAAGAAAAATGAAAAGGAAGCTTGACGTGTTTACTTTCCATTTAGATTCCATCACTGTCATCTTCTAGTTTACTTCCAAAAACCTATTGCATATTTTCAGTTATTTGTCACCAGTACAGCATTGAAACTTTTGACTATACCCTTTTAAACTACTGTTTTACTCTTATCCATTATTTCTCCACACACTGACCCTCTACCCTGAATGTCCTGTTCTTTTTCAAGGCTTCATTGAATTCTTTACTTTTGCTCCAACACCAATTTATTGTAAGAGTTTTATTACCAAGTCTCACCTATTTTCAATTTATTTCTAAGTAATCACATTAGTTATGTTTAGGATTTTCATATGAACTAGAGACTTCTTTAAATGACAGAACTTTGTAGCTGGTCAAAAGTAACACAAGTATCTATCCTTCAAGAAAGAGACCTGTGCTACTTCTTAAAGGCAATACATAGGGTGTCATGTCACACAACTTTATTTTTCATGGTCAAAAGTTTGTTCTTCAGGTTTTAAAGCCAAGATACATGACACAATTGAAAAGAAAAACTAAAATGATAATAACAGATTCTGAAGTCAGTCAAGTAAGTCCTTGGCCTGAGGCCCTTGAATAATGAAAAGTCTTAGAATTTGGTTCCATGACTATTTCTGTGTTTCCATGACTTACGAACCCAATTTCTGATGACGAACTTATTTCTCACATATGCCAACTTATTCAGTTAATTTACTATCAATTCTATTATTGCTAGAAGTTTTTTTCTTTATATCAAGATGACTTTTCACATAGTTACTTTTCCTTTGCATTTATTTTTAAAATATGTCTCATTAGTATCATAATTCACTTGTTTTTCAAGCCTTACATCATTCTTTGTGGAACTTTCCAAGTACCAATGACATTAGTCCTATACCATTAACTAACATTTTGTTTCTACTCCTACTTTATCTCTTTAGCTTCCAAATAGTATTTCCAAATAATCGTCGAGCTTCTTCATCCAAAAGTTCCAAAGACGATTTAAAGACAAAACAAGAAAAATGTAATAAAGTTATTTCTCTTTCCAGAGAAACCTTTTTCCATATCCTCTGTCTCCGTTCCAAACACTTAGTCATTTAATTCAGAGACTTTGAAATCATTCCAGGAAGCTTCACCCTCCCAAGTCATTTAGACACCAAGACCTGTTGATTTTATCACTTGCATATCTTAATTTACTGTTTTCTATAGAAAGCCACCATTAGAGGGTACATCTTATTTAGACAGTATAATTATAGTAACTTCTATATATCTTTTCAATATGACTTCACTTTCTTTCTTCCCCTTCTTTGCTGTGATGCATATAAAAGCAAACTCTTACTGGTGAGACACCACTGCTGCTCACTCAAAGATTTTCATTGCTTTCCACATGCCTGCATGAGTAATAAACCTAAGTTTCTCTAGCTTGTTGGACCAGGGGTGAGGGGAGAAATGCACAATCTACAGTATACTACCGACTATCCTACCAAACTTCTAGATGGAAAAATGAAATAACTTCATAAATTTGGAGCATGCAAAGATTTCTTAAACAGAGCAAAGTAGTAGCCATTAAGAATTAATAAATTTAAGAACTCCCAATAACCAAAGGACATCATATTACAAAGAATAAAGGCAAATTACAGAATGTGAAAAAAATTACAACACATATACCTATATATATGTATATGAAAAAGACTCATTCCCATGATAATATCTGCATATTACTAAGAAAAAAAGGCAATGCAATTAGCAAAACACATGAACAACCACTTCACAAACAAGGATATCCAAATGGCTAACACATATATGAAAAAAAGCTCAGCTTCATTAAAATCAATGGAGTTCAGCCTGGGCAATATGGCAAAATCCCATCTCAAAATAAATAAATAAATAAAATTAGCTGAGCTTATTGATGAGCATTTGTAGTCTCAGCTACTCTGAGCCCAGGGATCAAGGCTGCGGTGAGCCGTGATCTTGCCACTGCACCCAACTTTGGTGACCCTGCCTCAAAAAATAAAAATAAAAAAATCAGTGAAGAGGATATTTAAACAACAGGGAGATATTGCTACACATTATCAAAATGTAACTAACATAAAATTGATACCAAAAAAGCAAGAATTGGTGAGTATACCAATTATTACAATAGACACTCAGACACTGAAATGTTAAGTTGATACAACCCCTTTGGAAAATTTCATAGCTTTACGGTTAAATTAGTCCTTTTTATACATTATAAAAAGTTTCCATTCCAAACTGTAACCAACTGTCAGTCAAGAGCAGAGTATATAAACAAATTGCAATACAGTTCTTCAGTGAGTACCAAACAATAATGAAAATTAACAAAAAATACACTATACAACTGCATGGATCAATCTCTCATGGGCAAAATGTTTCTTTCTTTTTTTTTTTCTTTTCTTTTCTGAGATGGAGTTTTGTTCTTGTTGCCCAGGCTGGAGTTCAATGGGGCACTTGACTCACTGCAACCTCTGCCACCTGGTTCAAGTGATTCTCCTGCCTCAGCCTCCAAAGTAGCTGGGATTACAGGCATGCACCACCACGCATGACTAATTTTTTGTGTTTAATAGAGACGGGATTTCACTGTTTTGGTCAGGCTGGTCTTGAACTCCTCACCTCAGGTGATCTACCCACCTCAGCCTCCCAAAGTGTTGGGATTACACGTTTAAACCACTGCATCCAGCACAAAATGTTGAATAAGAAGAATCATACACACAAAAAATACTTCCTAATTTTATGTATGAAAGTACACAATTATGGTGCCAATAGGATAATAATACACTTGAGGAGGCAGAGAGTAGGAGAGAACACACAGAAGGATCTTCTGGATACTGGTAATGTTCTGTTTCTTGATCTGGATGAAGAGTGCATGGATGAATTCACTTAGTGTTAACTGAGCTTTAACACGTATAGTATGAATATTTTTGTACATTCCTTTACTTCAATAAAAAGTGTAAAATATTTAGTGATGCTGATTTTAAAAGACACAGCCAAAACAAAACTACACTGAAAGGTGAAACATTAAAGAGTAAACCAAGATCTGGCACTCAGATGGGATGATTTTCATACACAAGGTGAGAGAGAAATGCAGAGAGGGGTTTAAGAATGTAATGTTTAAATCCTGCTACCATATAAAGAGGAATAATCAAATTCAAAACAAAGAGAACTAACGAAGATCTATTTGAGATAGAAACTGGAGAAAAATAACATTTCTGAATGTGCCCCAGTTTCAGACTTAACAAAATGACACTTCCATTACAAAGGAAGTGTTTTGCTAGAAGAATGTAAATATTACCTACAGATAACTAAAATATGGGAAAAATTTCAATGAGGCTATAAATGTGGGAGAAAATAAGTACCACTGTGAAAGAATTAATTGAAATAGTCCAAATTATTTTTACAATTGAGCTCTTTCAAACTTTCAGTACACAGATATTTATAATGTTGTGTAAACATTTTCAGAGTATGATAAATATAGAAAAATTCTCAATTTGTTCTGTGAAACTGTTGTATGTCATTTGGACATTGAAACACAATAAAAATAGTACAAAGTTTTAAAGGAATAGAGCAATTCACTTAGTTCACTCGCAGAAATTCCCAAATGAAATAAAACACTAAATTTATCAGTATAATAAAATAATCTACTGTGACCCAAGCTGATCTCATTTAAACAAAGGAATGATGTTATATTATTAGGAAGCACTATATTTTGTCATTTTCGTAATTCACAAATAAATCTTAGTAAATGTTTTAAAAAGTCATTTGATAAAATCCAACCTTCATTTCTCCTAAAACTCTGTAATCTACTAGGAAAAACTAGTTACTTAATGACAACAAGCATCTAAAAGCAAAAATAAACTATTCAGATCATACTTAGATGGGAGCTAGTCCTACCACAAGTTGGTAAAAGATGAGCATATTTGCTATCACTACTACATTTAGCATTGTTTACGAAGAGCTGGCCAATGTGTCAAAGGAGAAAATAAAACAAAACAAATATTAAAAAAGAGACATAACCTTTGAAATGGCAGAAATTAAATTTCACTACATGCATATTATATGATTAAAACCCTAATTTAGAATATAGAAAACTTAATAGAATGAATAACATATTAAAATCCAGGAAATGAAGTTATGGCTTACTAAGTAAATACATGTGGGTCACGAGTTTCCTTCAAGATCAATATTTAACAGGATTTATGATAATCATGAATACTTTATATATAATTCTCTACAATAATTCAGTAAAAACACAGGCATCTATTGCAAATGTAAGAGGGTACTTTAAAGTTTTTGAGAAGAGATAAATGCCTACTGATCAAAAGGCCACACTTTTCTATACCTAGTTCTTTTGTATTTTTTACTTCCCTGTCTAATGCACAGATGCTCCTTGCTACACCTCCTTTTGCAAGACACATTCCTAATAAACAGAAAACTTATCACTGGAAATTGCAATAACTTTTTTCATTAATAAAGGGGAACAAGCAGGAAATCAATAAGGCTATATAAAATTTCAAAAATGCCATCAACTAACTTGAACTAACTGATGTTCATACAATATTCTACTCCAAATTGTTCTTTTACATGAACACAGAATATTCATGAAAATATTGCAAACCATACAAATCTCAATAAATTTAATTTAATTCAAAAAATGCGAAGTATGCTTACAGATTTGGCAATGACATTAAATTATAAATTAATACCAAAAAGATCTGTGAATGTATTTCATATATATAATACATATACATTTTATACAATTTATAAAAGATGTGTGGGATGATCCCAAAGCAGAACACAGGAAGGGGAGAATATCTGCAGTAATAAACGACAGTATCAAAGAAGAAGGAATTTCTCAACTTAATGACATTGTTAGCTTCTTCCTTAAGAAATGTAAAACGAAGAGCCCATTAAACCAAAATTAAGTAGAAGAAAGACAATAATAGAGATTAGAAGAGAAGTCAGTGAGATCGAAACCAGAGAATCAAAAATATTGATAGTGGTTCTTTGAGAAAATAGATAAAATTGAAAACACTTGGCTGTACAGATAAAGGATTAAGAACAAAGAGGGCCAGGCATAGTGTCTTATTCCTGTAGTCTCAACATTTTGAAAGGCCAAGGCAAGAGGATCACTTGTGATCAGGAGTTTGAGACCAGCCTGGCCAATGTGGCAAAACCCTGTCCCTACTAAAAACACAAAAATTAGCCAGGTGTGGTGGCTTACGCCTGTAACCCCAGCTACTCAGGTGGCTGAGGCACTAGAATTGCTTGAATCCAAGAGACGGAGGAGGCAGTGAGCCAAGATCAAATCACTGCACTCAAGCCTGGGTGACACAGCCAGACTCCGTCTCAAAAAAAAAAAAAAGACACAATTACAAACATGAGGATTAAGAGAGTGATATTACTGCAGACACTACACACTATAGATATTTTAAAAGACCACAAAAAATGAATATTATGCTGATTATGAGACAGACAACTCAGATGAGAGAGATTTTTTTTGAAAGACCCAAATTTCCAAAGCTCACTCAAGAACAAATAGAAAACCTAAAAATCCCTATCTCTATTAAGTAGGTTGAATTTGAGTTTAAAGTCTTCCCATAAAGAAAATTTCAGAGTCTGGTGGCTTCATTGATGATTCTACCAAGTCTTTAAGAATGGAAGAAATTGTGTATATGTGTGGCATATAATGTGTGGCATATAATGCCAATTCTACACAATTATACACAAACTATTACAGAAAATTAAAATGGAGGATTTATTTTCAACTCATTCTATGAATGAAGCATTATTCTAATACCAAAACCAAATTTAAAATTTACTACATTTTTATTTATTTTATTATTTTTTTTTTAACAGGAGTCTTGCTCTTTGACCCAGGCTGGAGTGGCATGATCTCTGCTCACTGCAACCTCCACCTCCCAGGTTCAAGCAATTCTCCTGCCTCAGCCTCCAAAGTAGCTGGGATTACAGACATACAACACCACTCCCAGCTAATTTTTTGTATTTTTAATAGAGAAGGGGTTTCACCATGTTTGCCCAGCTGGTCTCAAACTCCTGGCTGCAGGTGATCCATCCATCTCGGCCTCCCCGAATGCTGGGATTACAAGTATAAGCCACTGTACCCAGCTGATTTTTTAAACATTAACTATAGACCAATATTACTTATAAATATAAATTTAAGATGCAAACCAAATTTTAGCCAGTCGAATCCAACAATACGTAAAAAGTAGAATACACTTCCCCCCAAATTCATGAACCCAGTCTTATCTAAGGAAACACCAGACAAGTCCAAATTTGACAAAATGTTTTAACAGTACTCTTTAAGGCAGTAATAATCAAGGAAAGATAGAATGTTCACAGATTGGAGAAACTTAAATATAATGACTAAACGCAAAATGGTATACTATATTGAATCCGGGCTCAGTAAAAAGCCCTTCATGGAAAAACTGGTAAAACACTATTAAAGTCTGTTAAGGATATTGTACCACTGTTAATTTTTTTCAAGAAACATACCCTGGTTATGTAAAAAGTTAATATAAGGAAAATCTGGGTGAAGTGTTGAAATGCAAAAAGTTTGAATATCTATTCAAAAACACGTTGAAAAGGAAAAAGGCTGGAAGACCAACAATGACCTGATGTCAAGTCTTATTAAAAACCAGCAATAGCAAAAACAGTCTACTGTTAACACAAAGGTAGACAAACAGGTAAATGGAACAGAATACAAAGTTGGGCAAAAGACACATGTATTAAAACAGCGGATTTTTGACAGAAGTGTAAAAGCAATTTGGTGGAGGAAAACATCAGTATTTTCAAATGGTGCTGTAATAATTGGATGAAAATCAGCAAAAAAAAAAAAAAAAAACATGGAAAGAAGTAAAATTGTCTCTTCAGATAACATAATCATACAGAGAAAACCCTAAAGACCAGCCCAAAAACTATTAGAACAAGTAAATCCAGTAAAGTCGTAGGATACAAAATAAACATACAAAAATCAGTTGCATTTCTATACATTAACAACAAACTGTCCTAAAAAGAAATCAAGAAAAATACCACCATTTACAATAGCATAGAAAAGAATTAAATATTTAGGAAAAAAGTTAACCAAGGAGATGAAAGATCTGCTCACTGAAAAGTATCATACTACTGATGAAAGAATTGTTGAAAACTCAAATAGGTGGGAAAATATCTCATGTTCATGGATTGAAATAAGGATTATTATTAAAATGTTAAAACTACTCAAAGCAATCTGCAAATCCAATGGAACCCCTATCAAAACTCCAATGGTATTTCTTGCAGAAATAGGAAAAGCAATTGCAAAATTCGTGTAAACATAAAACATCCTAAATAACTAAAGCAATCTTGAACAGGAGAAATTGGAGTCAGCACACTTTCTGATTTTATGCTATATTATAAATTTGTAGTAATCAAAACAGTATGGTACTAGCATAAAAATAGGCACATAGGCCAATGGAACAGATTGGAAAGCCCAGAAATAAACTCATACATATGCAGTCAACCGATTTTCAACAAAGGTGCTAAGAATATGGCAAAATAATAGACTCTTAAATAAATGATATTATGAAAACTGGATATCCACATGCAAAAAAAAAAACCCATAAAATTGGATCTTTCTCTTAGAACTTAAACCAAAATCAATTCAGAATGGAGTAAGGACTTAAATGTAGGACCTAAAACCACCAAACTCCTAGGAAGAAAAAAAAAACAGAAAAAATCTCCATGACATTTGTTTTAGTAATAATTTTTTTATATGATGCCAAAAGCACAGATGACAAAAGCAAAACTAAATAAGTAGGACTATAGCAAACTAAAAATTTTCTGCATTGCAAAGGAAAAAATCAACAAAATGAAAAGGTAGACCACAGAATAATAGAAAATATGTGAAAACCATGCATCTAATGAACAGTTAATATCCAAAATACATAAGAAACTTAGACAAATCAATAAAAACAAAACTTAGTCAATTGAAAAATAGGCAAAAAGACCTGAATAAACATTTCTCAAAAGAAGATGTACATACCTGGAAACCATCATTCTCAGCAAACTGACACAAGAACAGAAAATCAAACACCGCATGATCTCACTCACAGGTGGGTGTTGAACAATGAGAACACATGGACACAGGGAGGGGAGCATCACACACTGGGGTCTGTGGGGAGGAACTGGGGAGGGACAGCGTGAGGTGGGAGTTGGGGAAGGATAACATGGGGAGAAATGCCAGATGTAGGTGATGGGGAGGAGGGCAGCAAATCACATTGCCATGTATGTACCTAAGCAACAAACTTGCATGTTCTTCATATGTACCCCAAAACCTAAAATGCAATAAAATATACATATTGTAAAAAAGAAAGGAGATGTACGTACAATCAGCAGGTATACAAAATGATGTTCAACATCACTAATCATCAGGGAAATGAAAATCAAAAACGGCAATGAGATATCACCTGACATCTGTTAGAATGACTTTTATCAAATAGTCAAATGATATATGTTACCAAGGATGTGGAGAAAAAAGAACCTACTGGTGTGAATATAAATTGATATAAAATAGTGTGGAGGTTCCTAAAAAAAAAATAAAAACCAAAATATCATGTGATCAAGCAATTCCACTTCTAGATATAAATCAAAAGAAATTAAATTGGCATCTCCAAGAGATTGCATCATTATTTATAATAGCCAAGATATAAAAACCATCCTAAGAGTCAGTCAATAGATGAATGTATAAAGAATATGTGATGTGTGTGTGTGTGTGTGTGTGTGTGTGTGTGTACAAACAGTAGAATATTACTCAGCCTTAAAAAAAAGAAAATCCTGCTATTTGCAACAACATATAATAGCCCAGAAGACATTACACTAGGTGAGATAATTCAGACTCAGAAAGACAAATCTGCATGATCTCACTAATATCTGAAACCTAAAAAAGTAAGAGTCAAACTCATAGTAACAGAGCAGAATGACAGGTACAATGGGCTGGGGGATAAGGGAAAATGGGAGATATTGCTCAAAGGTTTTAAGAGGTTAATAATAATGCACTGTATACTTGAAATTTGCAAGAAAATAGTTATCATGTGTTCTCACCACACACACACACACACACACACACACACACACACACACAATAGTGGTAACTATGAGTCGATAGAAATGCTAATTAGCTTTGTTACTGTAATTGCTTCACAACGCATACATATATCAAAACATCACATTGAACACCTAAATACTATAACTTTATTTATCAATTATACATCAGTAAGACTGGAAAAAAAGATACACATAAAGAAATTGGGCCAGGCGTGGTGGCTCAAGCCTGTAATCCCAGCACTTTGGGAGGCTAAGGCAGGTGGATTGCTGGAGGTCAGGAGTTCAAGACCAGCCTGGTCAATGGTGAAACCCTGTCTCTACAAAAAATACAAATTTGCCAAGTGTGGTGGCTTGCGTCTGTAATCCCAGCTACTAGGGAGACTGAGGCAAGAGAATCACTTCAACCTGGGAGGTAGAGGTTGCAGTGAGCCAAGATCATGCCATTACACTCCAGCCTAGGCAAAAAGATTGAAACTTCATCTCTTAAAAAAAAAAAAAAAAAAAAAAAGGAAAAGGAAAAGAAAAGAAAAAAAAGAAATTTGATTTACACCTCAAAGTATATACAAAAAATCAATTCATAATAAGATCATATATCTACTAGAAAACCTAAAACTATATAAGTCCTGGAACAAATTTTTCTTTAAGGTTTGTGATTTGGGGTTGAGCATAGATTTTTAGATCTGACACAAAAAGCCCAATCAATAAAAGAACAAACGAATAAACAAAACGTTATCAAAATTTAAAACTTCTGCTCTTCATAAGACACTGTTAAGAAAATGCAAAAAAAAATTAAATCAATTTGTTTATTGCAAAGCATTATCTAATAAAAGACTTGAGTCAAGAATATATAGAGAAAACTCTCAAAATTCAATAGGAAAGAAAGCAACCAAATTAAAAATGAGCTAAATATTTGAACAGTTCCCCCAAAGATTATTTGGAATGGGATATAAGTACATGAAAAGGTATCAGTATCATGACTCTTTAGGGGTATCCAAATTAAAATTATGTGAGATACCAGAAAATAATTTATTGAATAACTAAAATGTAAAAGGTTAACCAAACTAAGTGTTAGAGAGATGTGGAAGAACCGAAACTCTCATACGCTGCTCGTGGGTACTATTTTAATACTAGAAATTTGGAGAACACTTGACCCTTTCTCTAAAAGTCAAATATACATGTACCATATAATCTAGCCAGTCCACTCTCTGTGTTTACCCAAATGAAAGCATACACTCACATAAAGATTTAAAAAAATGTGTTTATTGTAGTGTTTGTCAAACAGTTTAAAACTGTAAATAAAACCTGCTATCCATCAGTAGACAAATGAATCAACCAGTTATAGTAGTTCGATGTAAGAGAATATATCTACCACTAATTTCAGGAATTCCATCTGCAGTCAAGTGTCTGGGAGAAAAATGCTTACAAACCAATAGACAATAAAGCTGACATAAAACAGAGTCCTACCAGTAAAACTCAGCTAATATTTCAGAGTAAGACTTTCTGAACAGTAGACAGTACAATGAGGCAAGTGCTTTGCTTTCTCAATAAACAATCAAAACAAAAATAGGTGGACCTAAGTTTAAAAGAAATCTAAGACACAGTCTTTCAGAAAACCCATACAATAAAAATACAAATAATGCATAGATGCCTTAATTATCAGTGAAGATGCATCTAGTATTTATATATGTTCAATATTCTTGTATAATGTATAGATGTCTTAATTATCAGTGAAGATGCATCTAGTATTTATATATGTTCAATATTCTTGCTGTATGTATAGATTTAATTTTCTAGCAACTTCTACTCCACTTAATATTCATAATGTGTGATATAAAATTGTTTCTTTTTATTTTAGTCCAGAGTAACCTAGCACTGTCTGTTTCAAACTGTGACCAAATCAACCCCTGTCTGCTAAAGTCTCAACATCTAAACTACCATTAGGCCTGTATTAATTTTTTGTAACTCAAGAAATTTCAGTTTCGAGATTTTCTTAGATTTAATTCTTAGTGCACTAAGTTCAGAGACTGATCATTCCAAGAGGATAATCCTCTTGTGGGAATCAACTTCATACATTTCTCTGGTTGAGTTATACAAAAGGCTTCAGAAGAAACCTCTAATCTGAGGCTTATCTTGTAGCTTGACACAAGTACTTGATATAAATACCTGACATTTTTGCCTCATCAAGCTCAGGTATTCAGCCCTCGCTTTTATACAAATATAAAGTCACAAGAATATCTCTCAGATTTATACTTTAAGACTACCTTCTCCAAACCCTTTCTATCATACAGGCACAAACATGCAAACTAATCCATGTGTATTCCTGCTCATAAAAGAGAATCTCATCATGAGAAGTTTCATGAAAATTAAAACACTAGCTATTTCAAAGAATGTTAGAGGTAGAAACGTGAGCAAATTTAATGCTAACTGATCTTGTAGGCTATGTCCCTTTTTTATTCCCTGAAGAAACGTAATTCTGAGAGGACTATGTTCTAATGCAGACGAAAACAAAAATAAACATAATTCCTAGGGTACCATTTGCAGAACTAAGCTCTTGCAAGTCTCTATTTCAAATAAGGGATTTGAGCAAATTCTGCCATTTTCACCTGTAATCAAGTTGTCGCCAAAATGTACAGACATGTTACTGAAGTGAAGAAGAAACTCTACCCATGAGATCTGCAGGAATCCATCCAGAAGGTAAACAGCATCACCATGCAGCTGTATTCAAAAGATGTCTATATTCTCTAGCCTCACCTTGACAAGCTCAGTAACTGTGGGCTTGGTGTGTAACATACTGAGTTAGCCTCACTTAACCATGCTTTGAATACGTTCCATATATTGGATTTGTTTAACAAAGCTACAGAACATTATGCTTTATAAAAATTCATTAATTTTCTTGCTTCTATATAGTTTTTTTTTGCTTTTAATTTCAGAAAAAAATTTCTCAGAAATAACTTTAAAATATGAACCTTCCATATTTTGGTAGATAAGGCATTGTACTTGCCCCCTTCCCTCATGATAGGGACATAAGATGCAAAGAAAGAAACAAAAAAATCTAAACATAGTTAAAAATATGAGAAAGACTGGAGATTAGGAGCAAGGAATGGAAATCTGGCATGATACGAAACAGGGTAAATTGTCAACAATCATTCTTTCTTCCCACAGTATCCCACTCTTGTCATCACATTTTAGAGAATATTCCAGAGCAGTTCATCCAGAAAAGCAATTTAGAGCCACAAACAATAGTTTTCTAAAATCTTAAAGGCACAAGAGAAGGAAGAATAGGAAATTCAATCCAAAAAATGATTGTAAAGCCAATTATTACAGGTGTAAAATTATAAAGATCATTAGGCATTTGCAGTCCAAACTTAAGGAAAGGAAGAAAAGACAGGCAAAGAGAAAACTGAACAGACCACAAGAAGCAAAGTAAGGAAGAAAGTGTTGTGGAAATTAAGAATAAATATAAATTCAGTAATTGAAGTAGAACGTGGTTAAAAAAAAAGATTGCGGAGTGTAATATATAAGAAAATTCGAACTCGCAGTTGGACGGAAGGAAAGAAGGACGAGGGGAAGAAGAAACCGTGAAGGATACAAAACAGGAACAACAAAAGAAAAGGGGGAAAAGTTTTAAGTGTCTAAGGAATATTTTCATGGGACATGAGGTCGAATCAAATTATAATTGTTTCAAGGGTGATGACCGAAGTTATAGAGTTCATTGCTGACTTACTCAAGAGGACAGTTAATACTGAAATGTATAATGAACTCATGCAACTCAACATCAGGGGAAAAAAACTGATTTTAAAGTCCGCAAAAATCCGAATAGCTATTTCTCCAAAGAAGACATAAAAATGGCCAGTAGGTGTATGAAAATGTAATCAACATCATCAATCATCAAGAATGCAAATCAAAACCACCATAATTTCATGTATAATTGAGATCACGAAATATTTGTCTTTCTTACCTAGCTTATTTCACTTTGCATAGTGTTCTTCACCCCAAGCAGTAAAAAATGACAAAATTTCCTCTTTTTTATGACCAAAATATCAAAACATCGCATTGCACACTATAAATATATACGATTATTTGTCAAGTAAAATAAATGTTGATAAATAATAAATATTTTTTAAAACCTCTTCAAGATACCACCTTATAGCTATTCAGATGGATATTATCTAAAAGTCAAAAGATTGAACAAATGTTGGCAAAGGTACAAAATAAAAGAAATTTTTTTACACTATTGGAAATGTAGATTGATTTGGTCAGTAGAAAAAACAATATGGAGATTCCTAAAGAAATTAAAAGCAGAACTACAAAATAACAGCAATTCCTCTTCTGGATATATAGCCATAGGAAATGAAATCACTATCTCATAAAGATGTCTACCCACTTTTGTTCACTGCAGCATTATTTACAATAGCAAAGCTATGAAGATGACCTGCGTATTGGTGGAGGTATGAACAGACAAAGAAACTTTGCTCTCTCTATGTAAATACAACATAATACTAGTCAGTCCTAAAAAGGAATCAGATCTTGCTATTTACCACCACAGGGATGAGCCTGGAGGACATTATGCTGAGTGAAATAAGCCAGACACAAAAAAAATTATTGATCTCCTTTACCTGTAGAACCTTTTTGGAAAAGGTCAACTACACAGAAATGGAGAACAAAACAGCGGTTATCACGAGAAAGCAGGAGGGGTGGAGGTCAGAGGATACAAGTACGTAGGATTAGCAAGTCTACAAATCTAACATACAACATGAGAATTACAAGTAATATAATTGTACTGTATGTAGAATTTGTGTCAATGAATAGATTTTACCTGCTCTTGCCAAAAAAAAAGTAACTGTGAGATTACAGTCATGTTAATTTGCTCACTATGAAAACTTTCATATTATTTCTATATTTCCCATAACATCATGTTGTATATCTTAAATATGCACAATAAAATTTATTCTTTAAAAAAATAATAGGCTGGATATAGTGGATGACACTCATAATCTCAGCACTTTAGGAGGCTGAGACAGGAGGAACACTTGAGGTCAGGAGTTTGAGAACAGCCTGGCCAACGTGGTGAAACCCCATTTCTACCAAAAATACAAAAAAAATATATATATATATATATATTAGCCAGGTGTGGTAGTGTGTGCCTGTAGTCCCAGCGACTTGGGAGGCTGAGGCAGGAGAATTCCTTCAACCCGGGAGGCGGGGGTTGCCGTGAGCTGAGATTGTACCAGCCTAGGTGAGAGACCCAGTCTCTGTCTCAAAAAGTGTATATTAAGGAGTTTCATTGTGAAGAGGAGAAAAGGCATATTTGGAAAAAGTTGTCATGGAGGAAAGTGTGGTTGATTTCCTTAGACTAGAGACACACTTGGATAGATTGTTTGATGGAGAAGAACCACACGGGACATGGGGGTCGCAGAGGAAAGGGCATGCATCACAGTCCAAATAACAGGAGGATTCACTGAGCAAACACATAAAGTGGAGGACAGGAAAACAAAGCACTGATGAAAACTCAAGCTTCAGAATAAAGAATTTTTTTTTCATTTTTCCTAAAACCTACAGAGAAAGAAAATGGACAGGAAAAATGATACAGGGACTTTGAAGTCAAAAAGATTTAAGACTTTACAACTGGTCTTGTAAATTAGTAGACAAGATTATTTTCTGAAAGAAGGGACACTAATAATCTGAAAGCATTTCTTTTGCACACTCAACATGTTTAAAATCAAGAGCATTCACAGAAAATAACATGCTGGCATATATCTTAGCGAATCAAGGAAATGATCTTGTTACTGTATATTTAAATAAAAGGAATGATTGGTTTTGTCCATGCTTTGAAGGAGAATTGATAATAAAATAATTTAGCAAGTTAAAACAAAATAAGTACTCCAAATTAAAAAAAATAGTTTATCTCTTTTCTAATACATCATGTATATTAAAAACAAAAAACGGAGGACAGAGAGGGAGAGAAGGGGAGAAGGAGGAGGGAGAGAAAAGAGGGAGAGAGAGGGAAAGTCCAAATGAACTTTCTCTTTTTTAGGACATTTTCAGGAAACATATAGTTTGTCAATGATTAAACGCTACCCACCAGTCAAGGAAGCAGGGAGACCACTATTGAAGAAACATGCATAAACAGAATTTGTGTATGTAATAATCATAAATGATATCATAACAGTTACACATTCAGCTCAGTTACCACTCATCTATAAAGTCATGAATAAAACCTTAAACATCAGAAAAGATTTCATGCTGTTTGATTTGCCAGGCAAAACCTCAGACTTGCCACAACAATTCTTAATTGACACATAGGCTGCAGGTTCACTGTAAGCAAACCAACACCTCAAAGTGGCAAAAGCTGGAGTTTAGTATTTCTGTGTGTGAAAGAGTCAGCGGGGTGGACATCGTTAATACTGCTACACAAAAACTGTAGGTTCAAATAGGAGTTGCTCCTTAGCTCCATCCAGGAATTTCAGACTATAGCCATACATATGGCTTATCTGCCATAGACAGAAGGGATTCCCTATATACTAAAAAATAAACTATGGGACACAGGTTTCTAGGCTCGTCTCTTGATAGAGCAACCATGGGCAAACTAGGATCTAGGGATTACCTAGGACAAATATTAATGGGTTTAGATAGAGATAGAGATAACGGTATAAATATATAGTTACAGATACACAAATACAAATAAAGGGCCCGTCGGGGGGTGGGGAGCTAGGGGAGGGATAGCAGGGTGTTGGGGGATTAGGGGAGGGATAGCATTAGGAGAAATATCTAATGTAGATGACAGGGTGATGGATGCATCAACCATCATGGCATGTGGATACATACTATATAGCAAACCTGCACGTTCTGCACGTGTTCCCCAGAACTTGAAGTATAATAATATTTTTTTAAAAACCTACAGCGTTCCTAATTAGACATTAATAAAGATAGACATAGACATAGACATAGACATAGACATAGACATAGACATAGACGTAGACATAGACATAGACATCCTGTTGCAAGACTTTATGTCAATAAGCCTCTTTGTTCCTCTTTGTGTAGGAATCAAATATTTGTCAACATGTGGGACCCAGATCTCAGGATCACAAATACCAAAGAAGATTCCAATGTTGTAATAGAGGGAAGGAGGGAGGGAAAGAAGGAAGGAAGGAAGGAAGGAAGGAAGGAAGGAAGGAAGGAAGGAAGGAAGGAAGGAAGGAAGGAAGGAGAGAGAAAGAAAAAAGAAAGAAAGAAAAAGGAAGGAGGAAGGAAAAGGAAGGAAGGAGAGAAAAGAGGAAGGGAGGGAGGGAAGAAGGGAAGGAGGAAGCAGAGGAAAGATACAAAGACAGAAAGAAAGAAAAAGAAAGAAAGAAAGAAAGAGAAAGAAAGAGAAAGAGAAAGAAAGAAAGGAAAGAAAGAAAGAAAGAAAGAAAGAAAGAAAAAAGAAAGAAAGAAAGAAAGAAAGAAAGAAAGAAAGAAAGAAAGAAAGAAAGAAAGAAAGAAAGAAAGAGAAAGAAAGAAAGGTAAGGAAGAAAGGAAGGGAGGGAGGAAGGGGAGGAAGGAGAGAAGAAAGAAAGAAAAGAAAGAGAAAGAGAAAAGAAAAGAAAGAGAAAAAAAGAGTGACAGAAAAAGGCAGACCATTAAAACGAACATGAAAAGCTAGACTGCGAACACCCTAGGTAGAAACCAAGTAGCACAGTGTCTTGCTAATCAGTTTCTTTTTGCTAATGCAAAGTTTATTGACCTCGGTGTGTTTTATTAGAAGTGTACATGCTTAAAAATCAATCGTGTAAGTTGGTATTCAGTTTATACCATCATTAGTGTGTCTATCTATTAATTTTATTTTTAAGACCAATCTAGTCTTTGAGGTTAATATTTGAGATTATCTTGCCAGGCACGGTGGTACATCCTGTAATCTCAGCACTTTGGGAAGCCAAGGCAGGATGACCCTTTGAGACTGGGAGCTCGAGACCAGCCTAGGCAAGACCCCATCCCTGCAAAACAGCAAAACCATTTAGCCAGGCATGGCATCGTGCACTTGTAATCCTAGTTACTCAGGAGGCTGGGGCAGGAGGATCACTTGACCCCAGGAGTTCGAAGTTGCAGTGAGCTATCGTCCCTTCAATGCACTCCAGCCTGGGTGACAGAGTGAGATTCTGTCTGTAAAAGAAGAAAAAAATGAGACTCTTTTCAAAGCCATCAAATCAATCTGCAAATCAACTACCCTTTGACATAATAGTTCTAACAAAGTAGTTGAAAGAAACTACATTTTATTTTAGTTTATATTTTTAGATACAGGGTTTCATTCTGTTGCCCAGGCTGGAGTGCAGCGGTGTGATGTCAGCTCACTGCACCTCTCGAACTCAAGCTATTCTCCTGCCTCAATTTCTGAAACTACAGGTGCATGTCACCACACCCAGGTAATTTTTTCTTTGTTTTTTGTATTTTTATTAGAGCCAGGATTTCATCATGTTGGCCAGGCTGGTCTTGAATGCCTGACCTGAAGTGATCCTTGTGCCTCAGTCTCTCAAAATGCAGATACTACATTTTAGAATATTGTAGATCATATTATCTCGGAGCTAAAATTTGCATAAATAACATTTCTTACTTGTTAATGAAGTCACAATTTAACAGTATATTGAACAATCTAAACATCTTAACTATATGAAAATTGAAACTATCAATGATAATGAAATAGTATATCAAGTTATCATAAGATCAAACATTTACACAAAGTAACTTTCTTCCTGGAAATGGTCACTAGGTTTAAAACAGCAGTGACAATAATTCAAGTGAAATGGCATACATAGGTCTCTAGAAAGCAGCTGTGCAAACAAAGGGAAGAACCTTATATAAAACCATGACATAATAAGGGATCTGTTTATTACACTGCATGTTCAATTCAAGATACTTTACTTATACAAAACCAAGAACATAGCCTCCAATGGATAATTTAGTAAGTTACACATTGCCTTCATATTGGTTGATTCATGTTTTCCACTTAACAGGACACCCCGGCTGTCTGAAATGAAAATGATTAGATTTCAGTAATGCAGATTTTGTTCCAAATGCATTAAACTAGTTAACGCACAAACTTAACATTTCTGGATCATAGTGTATTTGATAATGGCCAAATGTTAATTATTTTAAGGTAAGAATGAAATAAAACACCTTAAAATATCACATTTGGCAAATAGCTAGCAATATTAAACTTCTAAATGAAGGACATTAGTTTTCTTGTTATGACAACATACCAGAATATTGTAATAATGACAGGAAATATTTCAGTTTTCTGCAGTTTGCCGAATATAATCATTACATAACCTTTCACTTATTAGAAAATAAGCTTCAGAACTTTTTGACATAAACTGCTGTTAACATCTTCATCTAAGTTTTTGCTAGATTAGATAATCTCTTAAAAAGTCTTCAATTTAAAAGATGAATATAATTTTTTTGTACCCTTTATTTTATAATTCAAATTTTTTTTGTTTAAGCTCCAGTGTTGTTCTTTATAGAATATTTCTTTAAATCATCCCAAGAAAAAGCAAACTAATTATGAACATAGGTTCATTCACTTTTGGTTATCTTACTTAGCTATTCAGTAGTTTATGTCTTAAAATGTACAAATTTTTTAAATCTTTCTATTAAAGAGTCATGGAATATATTTTTTTAAATATTATCTGTGACAATAAAGAATTTTGCCATGTATTGTTCCTAAAAATTGTATTAAAAGTATAAAGAAAAAATTTAAACCTATTTAGATCTTTGTATTGCAAATATCTTCAATCAGGATGATTCTGTTATACTTTTACTTTTTCTGTTTTCATTATTTTAATTTCTCAATGGTTTTACTCATACAAAACTGGGGAAGAGCAAATGAAATAATAGGAAAAAACAATAATAATAACAATATGGCACTTATTCAGTCCTTGGTACCTGCATTAATTCCTCTGCTACTCTGCAATGATCCTTTTCACAGATATTTACATTAATGACATCGTTGGGGAGAGCAGTGAGCTGGCCCTGCCATGGACACGCACTGAGTGTGTTCATGGTTTCCGTCTTCAAAGGTGAGTAAGAAGGGTCGTTTTTGGTCTTTCCCTCTGGACATAAAAGACCATTTAGTTTCTGTTTCTCTGTATTTAAGGGATGAACAGCCTTCAGAATCACCATCTCTTCTCCTTGGCTCTTTCCCGGCTGCTGCGGGCATCTGTTTTCAGTCATCCTCTACATACCTCCCAAGACTTCTCTCTTCATCTGCCTGACCTGCTCTCTTTGACCTAAATCTCTGCACCTCTTTTCTCAATTTGCACTCCTTTTTCCTAGCCCCTGCTCCTAACCTTTTCTTCTTTTTTATATCAAACTCATTGTTTTTGTTTTCTCACTTCTAATACTATCAAAAATTACTGTGTCAACAATTTTGAGTATTTGAGGTAAAAACCAGCTGTTAATAATGAGCAGCAGTGCCAAACATGAGACAGTTAATGGAAACATTTCCACAAACTCCTTTGTACTGGCTAGAATATTTTTAACTCATGTAACTAGACTGAGTACTGAATGTGCAAAAGACAGAGGGAAGCATTAACATCATTAAATTTGAAAAAGCGTACATCTGTGTAATGTTCACTTTTTCAGACTGGAGCCCTGATGTAGGGAATTTATATTTTAGCATTATTCTTTAAAAGTAAACATGTATTTTTATTTTGACACTATTTAAATACTGATTATTAAAATATCAGTCTTTAAATATAAACCACAATACAAAGTTTATATTGTGAAAAATTAAAATGAAAATATCTCCATTTTAAATTATTTATAATAAATAATTTTTTATTATAGCCAGTCTCCTTTATATTAAGGAGCATAACAAAATTTTATAAGAACCCATGATGATCAGGAAAGGCGCTACACAGCAGGGATACGAGAATGGCCATATTATGATTTTTTTTAATTTAAATTAAGTAGACCAAAATTACAAGCTCGCCTCTGTTGTTTCCTAGCTCTATGATATTGGGAAGATAATTTAACTTCTGTAAGCCTCAGTTTCCTTATCTGTAAAATAAGCACAACAATTGTACATACTTCATGTTTGCTCTGAGGAATAATCGTAAAAATGTCAATGAAGCATCTGGTGTAATGTTCAATAATGCATATATGATCAGTAAATTACTATTCTTATTATTCTAAAACGACTACCACTGCCTCATAGAGCATAAACTCTAATTATGTGGATACCTCTCTCACAACCCTTTCAGTCTAGTTTTGTTTAGATCTTCTTGTCTATCAGAACCTATCCTTAGTTATGTAATTGTGAGGAGAAAAAATATTGATATATATTTGAGTGTTTGATAAAAATTTCAAGCTAGGTGCAGTGGTTTGTGCTTGTGATCCCAGCTATTTGGGAAATTGAGGCAGGAGCATCACTTGAGGCCAGGAGTTTGAGACCCGCCTGAACAACCTAGTGAGACCCTGTCTCTAAAAAAAAAAAAAAAAAAAAAAAAAAAAAAAAAAAAAAAAAATTTAAATTAAAAGAAAACTTCAGAGGCCAAATAGAAATTAATGGTACCTAATTAGTGTGTGTTTGTATACATGTGTCTTATATATTGAAATTATACACACACACACATATTCTAATCTAGCCTGACAAACGTACATGATATAAATTGACTTTGGCCTTCTAAATCTGGTGTTTCTTTTAATGTAAAGCTATTCTGTTTTCAAATTTTCTCAAAACTATAACATTTTGTTAAAATCTCCCAAATTACTTTTTTTAAAGTTTCTCTAAACTTCGCTTCTGTTTTTAAACAAGACGGTTCTTTTTTATGTAGATCTCTACCATATTTTATAAAAATGGTAACAAGACACTAAACTCTAGTTGGAGAAAATGTCTGTAAAACATAGACAAGCAAATTTCATTGTGATTTGTTTCTTAAAGAATGAATTTGGATAAAAATATAAGATGCATTTATAACCAATCAGTTCAGAATGAATAAAAAAGGAAGACTTTACACCTAAATCAAAACTATTATATCTAGATATGGCATAATAATTTCACTGTTAAGTCTAACACAATTCTACCAAAGTGCAGAGGAAAAAAATGTATTCTCTGTCTGAAAGATTACCTTCTAATTTATACCATATTTTCAAAATGCATAAAAATGTTCAATAAAATATCAGGCTATTGAAACTGAAGACTCTGATAAGAAAACAACTCTACATTTAAGTATTTAACGCAGCATATAATCAATCAAGGAAATGTACTGTATAATTTTTTTATTGCCTTTTTTTTTCCTGGTACAACAGCTGAAGGAAGGCACAACCTCAAAATCAGTTAATGTAGGAAACCTAGAAATATATTCCATTTAATCCCTATGTTACTTTATTTTTCTTCCCACAGTAATAAAACTTTCTTCTCTGGAGAAGCTATATTATTTCAGTGGAAATGTGGAGCAGACAAGCTTCAGACACACTTGTCTTCCAAACCCAGACCCTGAATAACAGCAAACTTTAATCATTTCTTGGCAACAGTTGAAAAACAAGCAAATACACCTTAGAAAAGAAAAACAGGTTTACACCTTTCTGATGTTAAGTGATTAGTTAATAGGAGTTACTTTTGCTAATATAGAGTACTGTTCCTTCCCTAAAGGACTCATAAACTTCTCCAGGCAACACCTAGTTAAATTAGTCACTTATTAAATTGTACTATCCCTTTAATTCACCTCTGAACTCTTTGAACAGATTATTAAATGAGGCAGCCAGAGTTTCCTTTTGCACCTGCAAAAAACAATTGAATCTACAATTAAGGATCATTTCCTCTTTTTTGAAATTCTAATAATGGCATTAAAGCAGAGTGTCATATTTTTATCTGCATCTGGTCAGACTATTTCCTGGCATTTGGGATGACGTAACCGGATGAATGTATTAAAATGCTACAGAAAGATGCCAAGATGATCTCTAGATGACTTCAGAAACCCAGGCAACTTTTAGACACTGGAGTATACAAGGACGTAAACAGACCACACACCTCAAAAGTCACTTTACGGGACAAAAAAAAACCTTTAATTTCTACATGAAAACAAAAACAATACCAATGTTTAATTTGGACGAAACACATTTAAGAAAATATTATTTCTAGTTCTCTTAGAGTTGATAATCCAAAAAGTACTTTTTTCTTTTCCAAAAAGTTTTAAAACATTTAAGACAATTTACCTTTTCCCAAAGAGTCATATATCCTTTTCTCATATCCACTTTCCTATGTATATTTTTTGGAGCAGTTCCCATTTTTTATCTGCCAGATTTCTAGATACTTACAAAGCCTTTCCCACACAACTCCTCTTTGAAGCCTAAAGATTATATTCGATATCTGCAGTAATCTATAAGCTATTGTATGTTACTAATTACTCAATTTGTGTTGTTACTCAACTCCTTTTAAATTAATCTAAAAAGATCTCTGTCTTAGCTCCAAAAAATAGCTCTAAATTGTATCATTGCCTAGAAAAGTTCTTTGCCACTAACATTCTCTGCATCTGATCCCCAAATTAAAAACGCAAAATATGTGGTAAAATATGTATAAGAAAATTTTACAAATTTTCAATCCCATTGTATATTTTCTATCACAAAATATTTAAGATATCTTACAAAATTTTAGAGCCAGAAGAAATCTCAAATATTTAGTGAACACTTGCCATCTGTGGATGGGGAAACTGAGTCCCCAAAAGAGGAGACATCTCGCCTAAGATTACACAGCTAGTCAATGAAATGAAGTTTTCCCAGGACAGTCCTGGCTTAATTACAGTGAGCCTGTTCTCTCTCAAAACAATCTCCATTTGGAAAATAAAGCACCATCTCACCCTAGTTAATGTGACTACTCAAGTGTAAACTGAATCAGCTTCCATTTTAGCACTTTTTCTCCTCTTCTCCTCAAAACAAAATTTTTTAAATTACTGAATCTTAATTCCTATGCAATTACTGGTAGAGATAACTCTTCCATGAGCTTTAAAAGTAACTAAACTGAAACCAAACCAATCTATAAAAAAATGTAGAAATGATTACAAAGGAATACATCTTATACACTATATGTTTTTTGTTATTTTGTTATACCATAAATTTATTGATAATGAAGATTAACATAAGTTCTATAGGAAAGAAAGCACAACAGAAACACATGGGGCACAATTTTGAGGCATCTATATTCAACTTATTACCAAGACATCACATTATTCAGATGAAAGATGTGCAGTAATACTGGTAACAAGGCAGTGGCTGGAAAGAAAGAAAAGTGAGGCATTTAAGTTGTGGAAATTGAGGAATTTGAAAGACAGAGGGAGGATAGAGATTAGAAAAGATTTGATGGAAAATATTTTACATCTGGAAGAGGCCTTTAAGGACAGGCATGCTTTCAGGAGCCACAATGCTAGAGAGGCAATCAGGCTAGAGAAAAAAGCCTGAGCATGCTTAGGGAATGTGAAGTAGGTGAGGCAGGTTGAAGACAGTTTGACGGCTTTGGGAGCGGTGAGACATGAGTTTTAGGACAATATGGAGATTTAGGACAGAAAACAATGTGGGATCTTTCCCCACCCTTCATAAGGTGCATGATCAACACTCTTAATAATAAAAGACAAGTCAACAAGGGAAAAGCATCAGTCTTACGTGATGCAGGATCCTTCAGAATGAAGACTGAAGGGAACCGTGTCTAGTTTTATGCTTAGATTCGATGAGTGCACAGTGCGTAGAAATGTGACCAGACAGAAGGGAATTGCTCTAATAGTCGTAGACTTAGTGGAGAAACCTGGAAAGGCCTGTTTGGATTCTTTGTCTCTCTGTGTGGTCTTCCTTCTGGGTACGAAGCAGAACCCCTTCTGGAATGAGGATCTTATGATCTACTTTCAGACAGGGTAGGTCAGAGAATTTTTTTAGGGGCAGCGCTTACACAGAAAGGTGGGAGGTTAGAGTCATATTCCTGTTTTATGGCTGGCTCTGTGGGAGAGGGTTTCCGGTTTCTGTGACCCACCTCAGGGAAGAGGAATTCTAGTTTCTCCCGCCTACCTTGGAGGAGAAAGGAGGGTCAGAAAAGAGGCTTTGCTTCTGAGGTCCTTCCAGGTCCTACAGTTCGAAGTTCTCAGCATGCCAAGGCACCATACTTGAGAGTATTATTTTTTGAGGCCCAACAAATAGGAATATGAATGCATGGATGATTATTTTATGTAATCCCGTAGCCAGTAAAAAACTAGTAAACATTTCAGAGAAGTTGACAATAAATACATTGCTGAGATACTCTAATAGAAATCTGTAGAGTATGATTTTAGAAAGTTGTTGCAAATTTCTAGCTGTAAAGTAGAGTAACATCAACAAGAACCTGGATTTGCGAATTAGTAAGATTTCAATATACTTGAAATTCTAATAGGTCTTTTCTGAAATCTGCTTAAATCAATAGATGTACTATTAATTACAGGAAAAAAAAAAGTTGCCTTTTCATTATTAGAAACACCGTCTCTGCACTTTGGGAGGCCAAGGTGGCTGGATCACAAAGTCAAGAGATCGAGACCATCCTGGTCAACGTGGTGAAACCCCGTCTCTACTAAAAAAATTAGCTGGGCATGGTGACGCGTGCCTGTAATCCCAGCTACTCGGGAGGTTGAGGGAGGAGAATTGACTGAACCCACGAGGCAGAGGTTGCGGTGAGCCGAGATGGCGCCATTGCACTCCAGCCTGGGTAACAAGAGCTAAATTCTGTCTCAAAAAGAAAAAAAAGAAAGAAACACTGTCTCTGCCCTTTGTTGAATGTTTTGAACAGTTTTCTCACCCTTTGTAGGTTCCTTTCCAGATTTCTCCTTTGTAATCTAGGATAATAGAGAATTCAGTACTATTATGAGTATAAGAAAAATTAACATATTTAACTCTGTAAATATTAAATGTTATTGAAATTGGTAATAATAAATGAATAATGATGGTGGAAATAGGAATGGAAATGCAGAGATAAATGGTGACAGACACTACAGAATAGACTATACAACCCAGACTCCTGAATAAAACACCTGTTTTTAACACTGGGCTGAGCTACATGAATAATCAGTTTTTAATGACAGTAATTAAATTTCATTTGCTTTTATGCCAAGATATTTTTAATTAGTATTTCTCACTTTAGAAAAAGTATTGTGACTTGAAAAAAAAAGTTGCGAATATGTAATTTTGTATAAATATATAGCATGCATACAACATGAGATCACATTGAAAGTGTTTAAGAATAGTTTTATAATAATATGATTGAAGAGTCTCTTCTTGATCTATAATCATAGTAAAAATACAGCACCCTATTCTACTTACTGCTCAACTTCAGTCAAACTTAAAATTTAGTCACTTTCATTTAATTGAGGGCAATATGCCATCAATTCTGAAACACCTGTCACAAATTGAGCAGGACCATTAATGGGATATGAATTTGGTCTAACTCTGTTATTAGCTCTCAAATAAGATAAATACTTAGGTACCTTCAAAATAGGTTGAGACCGTGGGACAGGTAGACAGACAGCTGGCTGTAGATGCCGGCATCGTTAGTAATATGTTAGACACCAATGTAAAACTGAAAATTTAAATAAGTGTGAAAAACTACACTGGCATTGACTTAAAATTCTGAGACAGCAGTTGTGGCCTAATAATGAAAAGACAACTTTTTTTTCCTGTAATTAATAGTACATCTATTGATTTAAGCAGATTTCAGAAAACACCTATTAAAATTTCAAGTATATTGGACCTTATTTTAACCTAGAATAAATTTTTCCTAGTCATGAACACTAAGAACGTTGACTAAAAGACAATGTTGCTCACATTCTCCTATTAAAAATTCAGTAAACGTACATATATACAATTATAAACAGGTTTGCCCCCAAATTTAAATACTGGTTACTTTAGGAAGTTGATTAAGATATTGGGTTTACCAACAGTATGAACATCATTGGGCTTGTTTGTGTTCTTGTGGTTGCAATGCAAAAGGTAACTCTCCAGCAAACTCAGTGTCCACCAAACTGTTATATGCTGTCAGGACTAAATGAAGATTTTCCTTCTTCCTGAATAATCAGATAACATTTGCTGGCGATGTGGTTCACTGGCTTCAAAGAGTCCAGTGCTGTTTTAATTATTTTAATTATGAACTTACGTAGTATTTCTTTCCTTTTAAAAGTTTGTACACTTTTGTATTTAAATTTAGATTTTGTTTAAATTTCATGAAAAGATTATATTTAATGAAAAAGACGTCCTATTAGCATGATATAACTCAACCATGAGTTTGACGAAGAAATGTTGCCAGAAGTGCCAAAAGGATCAAAAGACATTTCCTACAAAAAAAATTTATACCTCCTTTCAATATATATCAGCTTTTCTGAATCCTGAAATTATCTCAGTAGTATGTCAATCAGCCTGCTCCATTTTGAAATCTCCCTCAATGACTTTGATTTTTAAATTTCATTTAAATCAGCATTACAGTGCAGAAAAAATGATTAACCTTTCATTCTTTCAAATGTGTTACCACTTAAAATTCACAAAATATTTGATACTTGGTAATGCACATTATATGAGGTGTTTATGATTTTTAAAATATAATGTATTTCACCTTGTTACTTTGGATAAAGTAATTCAGGTAAAGAGCATCATACAGTAAATATGACTGTCTTTTCTTCTTTCTCTTGCATTCTCTTTCCTTCTCTTCTCTGCAATTTGTTTTCCTTTTTTTGTCTTTCTCTACCTTTTTCCTGAAATACATATAATGCATATATAATGTGCATTTGTATATAATGCATGCATAATGCCCATTAAAATTTATCTCAAAATGTCTTCAATTAATTATAAGCTTAAAAATATTCTGCTGATTTAGATCTATAATTTATAAGAACCAGATCTTCTTATTTAGCTATTTGGCTAGGAGAATACTAATATTAAATTACTACAAATTCTCACCATGTAACAATGATTCTGTTTTACTTTGAGCTGTGTTCATTTTGTACTATATGTACCATGAGAATGTTCAATTACTTTTATTTTTGAGACAGAGTCTTGCTCTGTTGCCCAAACTGGAGTACAGTGGTGCGAACTCCGCTCACTGCCACCTCCACCTCCCTAGTTACAGCAATTCCCCTGCCTCAGCCTCCTGAGTAGCTGGGATTACAGGTGCCTGCCACCACGCCCAGCTAATTTTTTTGAATTTTTAGTATGAAATTTTTTGAATTTTGGTTTGAGACCAGACTGGTCTCAAACTCATGACCTCAGGCAATCCATCCACCTCAGCCTCTGAAAGTGCTGGGATTACAGGCCCAAGCCACTGTGCCCAGCACAGTTAGGATATTTTTAAAGGCTACAAGTAATAGAAAAGAGGACATATTTTATATAGCTTTCAATCCAAGGGGATGGTGGGTTTGACTGAAGGTAACCTCTGAATCCCCTTCTTCACAAACTTCTGTATTGGCTCTGCTTTCCTCTTCATCTTGGCTTTATCCTCCATTTGGTAGATAGATAAGTATAGAAATTCTTAGAGTATCATACGGACACACATAAAAACATTCAGAGATGGTCAAGAGATCGTTTTCTTCTTGTGCCTCTTTCTTAAGAATAATTAAATTCTTCTCAGAAGCCCACCTGTCAACCTCTCACATTTTCCTGGCCATAATCAGTTTGCTTGCCCATTCCTAAATGAATTTCTTTGAAGATTGCTGAGATGACAAAAACAGAAGTATATATTCAATTTCCAACCCAGGGAGTTGAGGACAAAATAGTTACCCCAGAGGCATCTGGGAACATGGGAAATGAATGGATACTCCAACAATATGGGGAATCGTTGACAATTTGCATTTAGAAAGTAGGAAACGAGATGGAATGGTATTTGTAGGCAAACCACAGAACCTGCTTGGAATTTTGCTTTCTCATGTAAACTCTCTTGCCCACCACCCTTCAAAGACCCTGGATTTGTTCTCCAGGGCCACATCTGACATGGGACTAAGAGATATAAAAGCCTTTGTGGGGGCAGGAAAGAGTGAAGCTTGGTGATAAATGCTGATAAAATTTGCCTTAGGTATTGAACTTTTGAGATTATCATCACTCAGCCTCAGGATCAATTTTTGACAAAACAGCAATCCATCAGTACTTTCTCAGTCTTCTGGTCTTCCCATAATTCCGAGAGCTAGTTTTGATAATGAAACTAATTGTCATAGCTTCCAATCTTTAAATGTCCATGCCCCATCCTACAGATACTCCTGTGAGTGGCTCCTTTTTCTGACCATCCTAACTCTGCCTTGAAATAACTGTAAAAGTAGCTTTGGGTGGAGAAACTGTAAGTGCAGCCTGCTTTGCATTACAGCTGCTTTTCACAGCAACCCTGATTTGATTTGGTTTGGTTTGGATTTTTTTCTGGGAAGAGAATGATTAGAAGAAGATGCTTGGTAGAGACCTCGGAATTTAGGGTTGTTTGTTTTTGTTTTCCAGCTAAGACGTCTATTTCTCTGCCTTTGCCTGCCCTAACTTTAGCTTGGAATTCAGCTTTCTCCATTTTGGCAGACTAGTGGACACGAAGATAGCTCAGATGTAGACAATAAGTAGAAAGAGCATCTCTCAGGAAGACAAATATTATTTTTTCTGCATTTAGATGGGCCACCTCACTCAATCTCTTTACCAGACCTACTAAAGGACCGTAAAATACTAATACAACATAATACCCTATTTTGTTTTCTTCTCCAGTATTGGTAGACAGGTAGTTTCTATAGCCAAACAGAAAACAATGTCCTCAAATACTTCTTGTCACTTTGTAGTGACCATCAACCTCCACAACGCAAACAAAGGATCCTTACCACCCAATCCCCTCCATGCCAAGTCTACATTTTAGTTCTGTTATTAGGAACATCTCATTTTTTTAATCTAAATTTTGTTCCGGTTGAGATATTTTTGGCTTGAAATCACAAAAAATCTGGGCTCAAAAATGGCTCAAAAATAAAAGCACATTTTTTAAAACAGCATAATGTATAAGTTCTAGACATGAGCGAATGACCAGTCCTGATCACAAACTAGGCTTTTGTATTAAACTAATCCAAAGGAAATGGAGGGTACCCCTTCCAGTGGAGACAGCAGCAGCAGAAGCAACAATTTCTGTGGGCAGACGTGACAGCTTTAAGTAATCAAGCTCAGCATCCAAGCCTAGCAGTGAGTGGTACAGGATGTGTCTGCTCTGTTTTTAGCAACAGAAAGCACAATGTCCCCAAAGGAGGAGTTATGTGATATTTTCACTGTGATGCTAGCTACGGCCAACGCTCCTTTATCCCTGATTCTTTTCCAACTCCAGTTCTGCTGTCTTTTCAGAAGTCAATAAATGTCTTTCCTGCTCAAATCAATGCATTTTACCTGCTTGCAACCAAGAATAAAACACTAGAATAAAACTGCCCTATTTAAATTTGACTTTCATATGGAGGTAACTTATAAAAATAGAAAAACTAAACATGTCAATATTAACTTGATACTGAGACAGAAAAAAATTATGGGTACAAGCCAAGTAAGAAGTAATGAAAAATGGTTATTTAAAAATTAAGACTATCTCAGGCTAAAAAATATTGTAAATCATATTTTTAAAAACTTAGAAATTGAAATTAAATGTCACCAAAATATAATCTTTGCTATATGTACATGTACAAATCTAAAAGAAAACTATAGAGCTAAGTAATAGAAAAAATATAACAAAGGCATGACTAGAAATTAAAAGAATGCTATTTTAAAAATTCTTGTTCATTAGGGATCAATAAATAATAAAATTAAAAAGTGACAACTAAATTTTAAAGAGAAAACAGGAATCTTTTACTACTTTAAGTTTAACAAATTGAACTTTTCAAAATAATATTCAATTTTTATGAAGATCTGCAGAGACCGTGTCTTCATAGTATAATTCATATAAAATTTTTTAAATACTGTCTAGCCAATAGATACAGCCTGAAATTTGTTTGTACGCAGATTCATTCTGCTTCCAGGTATTAGCATTAATCAAAAATATGAGAATAAAGATATATGAGCTGTGAACAAGAACACTTATCTTAGCAGGATTAAAGTTTTGGAAGACACCTGAATATGTAATCACCACGGAATCACTAAATCCAAGTTCATTTACAGGATTAAATATTATAATACCACTTTTTAAAATATTGGTAAGTTTTCAAGATAGTTTATTTCTTTTTACTTTAACTGGTTTTTTTCCTAAATGAGTTTGTATGTATTTTGAAAAAAAAAAAAATTATCCAATTCTTTTTATTGTTGTTTTGTGGTTTATATTTAAAGTTTGAAAAATGTTTTGATATACTTACTTCATACATGTGTACATAGTGAAGTGATTACTACAGTTAAGCAAGTTATCAGGTTTATCATCCCATATAGTAACCTCTATTTGTGTTAAGAGTACCTAAAATGTACTCTCCTGGCAAATTACCAATATACAATACAATATTACTAAATGTAGTCTTCATGTTGTTGCATTAGATTCTTCATGCAATAGATTTCAGAGAGACAATAGATTTCAAATTTTTATTTCTGCTTATTTGCATTATATATGTAATAATTATTTTTGAGTAAAACAGATATCAATTGATAAATGGAATTAAATAATTACTGAAATTTAGATAATTGTTTGTAATTATATTTCCTAAAACATTTCTTTTCATTAAAACAATTGTGAAAATATTAACTGGTTAGTCTTACTAGTATGTACTTTTTTATTATTTGTTTGCTAAATGAGTATACTTTAATTTTTCTACAAAATAACATAGTAAGGAACCTCATATAAATGAAAAGCCATCTCAAGTGTCTAAAAAATTTTTCAGTAAAAATATAGACAGTTTAAATAAACTGAAACAGAAATGTTTTAACATAATCAAACTATTTTATAAAATAACATAATTTTAGAGGAAAAAACACCATTGCATCATGAGAAAACCGTTTGAGCCTTATCTATTATAAATCCAAAACCATTTCACATAAATTTAGAGTATCAATAGGTCTTCTTTTTCATGATTCATATAATCAATATACAGTTGCTTAATTTTTCTAGAAGTGTGACACATTTTTATTTGCTTTGCTTTGGGAATATTTTTTATAACTTTATCTTTTCCATAAGTTCAAATTGGTTTTCTTTTTTGTTGCTGTTGACAGAAGACCTGTGCCCACAACTCATCAAGAATTTCTAGGTTCTTATCCATGCAATTTATATAATGGTTCCTAACTTTATTTTAAGACCAGAAACATAAGTTTATAACTGAATTTATTGATTTATTTATTTATTTTTATTGCATTTTAGATTTTGGAGTACACGTGAAGAACATGCAAGAGTATTGCATAGGTACACACATGGCAGTGTGATTTGCTGCCTTCCTCCACATCACCTATATCTGGCATTTCTTTCCACACTATCTCTCCCCAACTCCCCACCCCTCACTGTCCCTCCCCTATTTCTCCCTGACAGACCCCAGTGTGTGATGCTCCCCTCTCTGTGTCCATGTGTTGTTCTCATTGTTCAACACCTGCCTATGAGTGAGAACATGTGGTGTGTGATTTTCTGCTCTTGTGTCAGTTTGCTGAGAATGATGGTTTCCAGGTTCATCCATGTCCCAACAAAGGACACAAACTCATCGTTTTTGATGGCTGCATAGTATTCCATGGTGTATATGTGCCACATTTTGCCTGTCCAGTCTATCATCAATGGGCATTTGGGTTGGTTCCAGGTCTTTGCTATTGTAAACTGTGCTGCAATGAACATTCATATGCATGTGTCCTTATAGTAGAACAATTTATAATCCTTTGGATATATACCCAGTAATGGGATTGCTGGGTTAAATGGAATTTCTATTTCTAGGTCCTTGAGGAATCGCCACACTGTCTTCCCAATGGTTGAACTAATTTACACTCCCACCAACAGTGTAAAAGTGTTCCTATTTCTCCACATCCTCTCCAGAATCTGTTGTCTCCAGATTTTTTAATGATTGCCATTCTAACTGGTGTGAGATGGTATCTCAATGTAGATTTGATTTGCTTTTCTCTAATGACTACTGATGATGAGCATTTTTTCATATGTTTTTTGGCCTCATGTATGTCTTCTTTTGTAAAGTGTCTGTTCATATCCTTCACCCACTTTTGAATGAGCTTGTTTGTTTTTTTCTTGTAAATCTGTTTCAGTTCTTTGTAGAATCTGGATATCAGCCCTTTGTCAGATGGGTAAACTGCAATAATTGTTTCCCATTCTGTTGGTTGCCAATTCACTCTAATGACTGTTTCTTTTGCCGTGCAGAAGCTGTGGAGTTTGATTAGTTCCTATTTGTTTATTTTGGCTTTTGTTGCCAATGCATTTGGTGTTTTGGTTGTGAAGTCCTTGCCTACGCCTGTGTCATGAATGGTTTTGCCTAGATTTTCTTCTAGGGTTTTTACAGTGTTAGGTCTTAAGTTTAAGTCTTTAATCCATCTGGAGTTAATTTTAGTGTAAGGTGTCAGAAAGGGGTCCAATTTCTGCTTTCTGCATATGGTTAGCCAGTTTTCCCAACACCATTTATTAAACAGGAATCTTTTCTCCATTGCTTGTTTTTGTCAGGTTTGTTAAAGATCAGATGTTTGTAGATGTGTTGTGTTGCCTCTGAGGCCTCTGTTCTGTTCCATTGGTCTATATTTCTGTTTTGGTACCAGTACCATGCTGTTTTGATTACTGTTGCCTTGTAGTATAGTTTGAAGTCTGGTAGTGTGATGCCTCCCACTGTGTTCTTTTTGCTTAGAATTGACTTGGCTACGTGGGCTCTCTTTTGGTTCCATATGAAGTTTAAAGTGGTTTTTTCTGCTTCTGTGAAGAAGGTCATTGGTACCTTGATGGGGATAGCATTGAATCTGTAAATTACTTTGGGCAGTATGGCCATTTTCATGATACTGATTCTTTCTAACCATGAACATGGAATGTTTCTCCATCTGTTTGTGTCCTCTCTTATTTTGTTGAGCAGTCATTTCTAGTTCTCCTTGAAGAGGTCCTTTACCTTCCTTGTGAGTTGTATTCCTAGGTATCTTATTCCCTTTGTAGCAATTGTGAGTGGCAGTTCGTTCTTGATTTGGCTCTCTTCAAGTCTGTTATTGGTGTACAGGAATGCTTATGATTTTTGCACATTGATTTTGTATGCTGAGACTTTGCTGAAGTTGCTTATCAGTTTCAGGAGTTTTTGGACTGAGACAATGGGGTCTTCTAGATATACTATCATGTCGTCTGCAAATAGAGACAATTTGATATCCTCCTTTCCTATTTGAATACCCTTTATTTCTTTTTCTTTCCTGATTTCTCTGGCTAGAACTTCCAATACTGTATTGAATAGGAGTGGTAAGAGAGGGCATCCTTGTCTAGTGCCAGATTTCAGAAGGAATGCTTCCATTTTTTGCCCATTCAGTATGATATTGGCTGTTGGTTTGTTGTAAATAGCCTTTATTATTTTGAGATGCATCTGTCAATACCTAGTTTATTGAGGGTTTTTAGCATAAACTGCTGTTGAATTTTGTCAGAGGCCTTCTCTGCATCAATTGAGATAATCATGTGGTTTTTGTCTTTGGTTCTGTTTATGGGGTGAATTATATATTAGTTTTTTTAAAAAGAAAAATGTCCATTTCATAGTTTATAGGTGAACAGGTGATGTTTGGGTACCTGAATAAGTTTCTTAGTGGTGATTTACAAGATTTTGGTGCACCCATCAGCTGAGCAGTATACACTGTACCCAATTTATAGTCTTTTATCCCTGACCCACTTCCCACCCTTTCCTATGAATCCCCAAAGTTTCTTTTGTCATTCTTATGTCTTTGCATCCTTATAGCTAGCTTAGCTCCTACTTATAAGTGAAAATATACAATGTTTGGTTTTCCATTCCTGAGTTGCCTCACTTAGAGTGACAGTCTCCAATATTCTTTCTTAAGACTATCAAGTGCAGCAGTGAGAAGAAGGGAAAGAGTAGAATAAGTTCAATCTATAACTGACTGTGAACAATCAACTGAGATAATTCATTGTTTTCAGACTAGCCCCAAACTTAATATACTAAGTTGGATCAATTCCTTATAACCTTCTGCATTTTGTTATCCTAGAATTTATTTTTTTTTATTCCAAGGATTCTTCCACTAATTTTGAAGTTAAATTGTTCATTTATCTCAAATTTCATGTTGCTTCAGTAGAATGCATCATAAAATAATTTCCCAAAATTTTGAACTCTTACCTTTATTACCTTCTACTATTTAGTTTTGCTAATCTGAAGTGTAAACAGACTTTAAATAAAGTCATCCCTGTATTTTAAAAGTTCATTTTGTTTTGTTTTCTGGAAGTTTTTAGATTTTTTTCTTATTCCTTGAAGATCTGCAGTGTCACCATTTCAGTGGATGGAGGGTATGTGGGTGAGGAAGACAGTAGAATCATTTGTACGTTTGTAAGCTTTGTTTTTTCCCATGTTGCTTTTGATCATTATTATTACTACTTGATTCCTTTAGTTGTTCCTTTGCTTTTGATTGAGTCTTCTAAAAATCTGAACATTTATATTGTATTTGCTCTCCTCTTCTAGCTTTATTTTCTCCTCCTAAAATTTTTACTAGCCTAATATTGGATACTCTATAACTGGTCTCCAGGTCTTTTACATTTTCTCATTTTCCATTTCTTTATCTGTCATCAGTGTGCTGATAAATATTCTCAAATTGATCAATGTATCCTATGGATTACTAATAGATTTTTCAGTCCTCCTATTGAATATGACTCTTTAGCAGCTTCCATTTTAACTTTAGGAGCATTATCTTGTTATATGTATAGTATGCATAATAAAAAATGTATAAATGCACATATAGATTTACATTTTATACAATAGATAAGCAGCAGCAAAAGCTGCTATTTATATAATACACACATGTATGTATAGATTTGAGAAGAACTATAGAACTGTAGAACAAGGAAATGCCAGCCTTTTCTGCCTTTGATATCCTGTCAAGCCTTTCTTTCAGGAATAATCAACAATATTAAGAAGGTACAGTGCTGAATAGTGAGAAGTCCCTTCATCCTTGATTGGAACATTGACCATGCATGTAAAGCAACAGCCAAGGAAAATGTCAAGCTGCCACCTGTTATTTAAAAAGGTCTTCAAAACTGCACCTACTCAGGCAGGAGTTTAGAGATCAATTTAGAAGAATACAAAGTTCTAAAGGGTTTCGCATATTTCTTGACATCGTCAATAAAGAGTGAAAAGAAATGAACAAAGCCTCCAAGAAATATGGGATGATGTGAAAAGACCTAATCTACGTTTGATAGGTGTACCAGAATGTGACGGAGAGAATACTCCAAGCTGAAAAACACTCTTCGGGATGTTATCCAGGAGAATTTCACTAATAAGAGCTGAATTATAGATATCAACACTTGATGAGTGACTTCTTACAGATTTAGGAATTGTTTCATGTAAAAGCTGATGACAGAGCCTTACACACTTTGCAGTAATCATATTAAGGAAATGATTGAATTTCTTTTTACGTTTTTAAAACATTTATCAGTAAATAAAGTTGCAAATTTTTAGTTCTTATTTCAAACTGTCTGTTTCTCCCAAATACAATGTCCCTTTTGAGTTGCACTCAGACACCTTCACAAAGAATAAAATATTGTTTGTACAACGTCATATTATTCCAGAGCTTGAAACAACCTTCCTTCTACAGCAGATTTTGACTCAAACTCATCAATAATATGCAAAAAGGTAACTAGGGTTGTTTCTATAGAATGTATTACATAAACCAACTAATGCTATGCCAATTTAACACCAGAAAAATAAATACTTTTTAGAGCACAACTCTTCTAACAAAGATCATGAGTTTGGTTAGCAGACAGATGTTTATTCAACTAAACATGGAATTTGTTTTATACAGAAAAATAGGCCTGGAACTGAGTTTAGAAGCAGGGACAAGTAACAGTTGAGATTCCCTGAACATCAGATGAGAAATAATTTAAAGAAAGAGTTGGGCAAGTACATCAGAGTGAAATACAGAGAGAAGAACCACCAAGATAGTAACAGGAACCAGGTTTGTGTAAACTAATTTTTTAATATCTCCTATATTAAGTAGACAAAAGGGTTTTAGAGATTTCAAGTATATGATTTTTAAGTTTGCTCATTTTTTACTGGAAACATTGTATGCAATCCCTTTTCCTTGCGATTACTCAACTGGTGCCAGAAAAAATAGAAACCTGGACATCTAAGAACACCCTGAACATTGTGACACAGTAAGTTGTACACCTTGCTACTATTCCATGCTGGATAACATCACAGATACTCACCAGGCTTCTTCAGGGATCAGGAGAATGAGAAGTTAAATAGGTTATCTCAAAAGTTGTGTCATCTCCAAAACTCATTTTTTTAGAAAGCAGTAATGTCAATTACAAAAAAAAGCTAAATATACTAATACTATACACAGAAATGTGAAATCACATTTGTTTTTAGAGTAAAAAGTTGAGAAAATATTAGAAAATGAAGATATAACAAGAAAAAAGTAAATATTTTTGAAGAGAATAGGATTCATTTGATAAAAAGAGAAGGAGGAGGTAAAACAGAGAGCCTCTGCTCACTAGGGTTTCTAGTAATTTACTAAAACACTTTGTGTTTCTATTAGGAGAATGAAAAGTACTTATTTATTTGAGAAATTTTTAAATTGATGATCACTTTTGCAGTAAACTTCATTAAGATCCTACAATAGAAAACTGATAAATAAATCATAATTGTTTTTGGAGCACAAATGTTAGACTTGAGATTATTACATAAAGTCTAAGTTCTTCGATTGGTGGTACCTGAAAGCTCTAGAGAAAATCGCTTTTTAAAAGTTTGAACGTAACAAATACTTACTGAGTACTCACTGCGTTCCAGTCCCTGTGGTAGGCACCATACAATAAGCAGTAAGTCAGACAGATAGTATCCCCTCTATCCTTATACAATTTGCTGTTTAAACTCATCAAACCGTTCCAATACTTAAAGCCAAATCAAATATATTACATTTTTGGCCTAGAGTTAAGGAATAGATGGGATTTTAAATGTATTACTTTATTATTGGTTTTAGGATTTACTTTCAAGTGGATACACATCATTACAAAGTTACTTACAAAGGAAGTCTGACAAAAGTTTTTTGTCAAAGTTTTCATTTTAAAAGGAACATAGATCAGAATGAGACAGAGAGATCTACAGAAACACGTGCACTGTCAGATGTAGCAAATGATGGATAATATTTTGCTAATTTGATGAATTAAATAGCACATAGATTCAAAATGTAGCTGTGTTTTTAAATCTATTCTCAAAATGCCATTGAAATAATATGAACGTTTATTGCAAAAGCATGTAGACTCTTTGAAGAAAATTGTTTCTAGGATAGTTTCTGCTAAGTTTTCCTTATGGTAGGTAAGCTTACATTGCTAAGAGCAAATCCAGATGGTTTTTGGGAGCCGTGTTGTGTTGGTGGAGTTTAATTCCTTAATAGAAAGAGGGAAACGCTATCTTTATCTAAAATAAAAATAATTTTGAAATTCTATGAGGCTGGGCATGGTGGCTCATGCTTATAATCCCAGCACTTCAAGAGACCGAGGCAAGTTTATCATCTGAGATCAGGAGTTCAAGAACAGGCTGACCAACATGGAAAAACCCAGTCTCTACTAAAAAGAACAAAAATTAGCCAGACATGGTGGCATAGCCTGTAGTCCCGGCTACTAGGGAGGCTGAGGCAGGAGAATCGATTGAACCTGCGAGGAAGAGGTTGCAGTGAGCCAAGATCGTGCCACTGCACTCAGCCTGGGTGACAGAGCAAAGACTCCATCTCAACAAAAAACGGAAAGAAAAAAGAAAGAAAGTGAAAACAAGAAGCTAAAACATCTCTCTTCTGAGATGAGAGGAGGAAGAAAGGAAATGATAATGAGCTAGGTTCTAAATATATCCTGCACAAACTCCCCCTGCATATGTTCACTGTAAATATCTCTGAGTGCTTTAAGTTGGAAACTTAAATACTAATTTTATTAAATATTTGAAGCTATATATGACTGTTATAGTTTCCCCAACTCCTATTACATGAGTAAGATCCTATGTAAATGGACCCAATATTGTTTCAGATTGAACCAAGAAAACATGATTAATTGGCCTCTACAAAATCATATTGCATTCTCCTTAATTCTTTCTTTACTGGCTGTCATATACTTATATGTCAGAAGCCAAATAACATACATTCCCAAAGACATAGCCCTTAATCTGAGCCCTGAATACAATTTAGGTATTGATTGATCTTGCTTCTCCAGAATTTACACTTTACTGACATTCTAAATTATCTTGTCTTTCTCATGAACAAATCTGCTGATTAAACATTTTTATGTTGTAGAATTACATAAATGTTCATCTTAATTTATTCCACAATAAACAATGAAAATATAGCTTATTATATATAATCAGAAAACACATAACATTTTATAAATCTCATTTCAAAAGTCTTTCTCAGGAAATCCCCGATGTTTTAACTTTGGGCAGTGGTGGTGTATCGATCTCGTTTCGCATGACAACCGAGTGCTAACCCAGGCAAGACAGATTTGCCATTCAGTCTTACTGGCAAGTACTAGCCGGATGCAAGATAAACGGGTATAATATTAAGCTAACCATTTAGTAGCAACAATAATATTTTTCTTGGAACTACCAGAGCACCACGACTAGTTAGAAATAGTGAGACATACCTCTATGATAGTTCTAATTTATGTGCTAAGCCTGCCAAGTGTGAGTTTTACATTTATGCTGTTCCAGAGTAGACCAATCCCTAGACTATTCCAGTCCCTAGCTACACATTGGAATCACCTGGAGAGACATTGAAAAATGCCCATATCCAAGCCCTATCTCAGATTAATAAAATCATAATTTCTCTGGTAGGGGCCTGGGCATAATCAGTTAAAATATCTTCCCAGGTGATTCTGATGTGCTGGAAGTGGAAATGTGAATGTATTTTTTTTTTTCCTCTGAGCTGATTCTTCATAAGTCCTTTAGAGTCTTCTGGATCTAAGAATATCCTTCTCTAAAGGAAATATCAAACAAGACTTTCACAGGACTGGCTTGAAACTTAAAGCAAACAGTAACGTTTGTTTTATAATTGGGATTTATAAATTTATCATTGAGATTCTCTTTGCCATTAAATCTTCATATTCAAGAAAACAGATTTTAAAGCAGAAAGTGACAATAATAATGAACCAAATGCCTAATCTCAAATAACATTACTGTTAAAATTTTACTTCCCTTTCTCAAAGAACTTGAAATAGAACTACTGTTCAACCCAGCAATCTCATTACCAAGGAAATATAAATCATTCTGCCATAAAGAAATATTCACATGTATGTTCAGCACAGTATTATTCACAATAGCAAAGACATGGAATTAACATAGATGCCCATTAATGGTGGACTGGATAAGGAAAATGTGGTGCATATATACCATGAAATACTACATAAAATATCATGAAAGCCTGTCCTTTGCAGCAGCAGGAATGAAGCTGGAGGCCATACTCCTGAATAAATTAATGCAGGAACAGAAGATCAAACACTGCATATTCTCACTTGTAAGTGGGAGCTAAACATTGAATACACATGGAAACAAAAAGGAAACAATAGACACCACAGCCTACTTGATGGTGAAGGGTCGGAGGAGGGTGGGGCTGAAAAAGTACCTATCACAGTGGTCCCCAACACTTTTGGTGCCAGGGACAAGTTTTGTGGAAGACAATTTTTCCACAGACCGGGGGAGGTGGGGGGTGGGATGGGGGCATAGTTTCAGGATGATTCAAGCACATTACATTTATTCTGCACTTTATTTCTATTATTACTTTGTAGTATATAATGAACTAAGTATACAATTCACCATATTGTAGAATCATGAGAGCCCTGAGCTTGTTTTCCTGTGGGAGTGATGGGCGACAGTGACAGATCATCAGGCATTAGATTCTTGTAAGGAACAGCACGACCTAGACCCCTTTCATGCACAGTTCACAATAGGGTTTGTGCTCCTAGAAGAATCTAAAGCCACTGCTTATCTGACAAAAGGCAGAGCTCAGGTGACAACACAAGACACAGTGCAAACAACTCTAAATACAGATGGCTCTCTTTCCTGGTAGCCCAGTTTCTAACAGGCCACAGACCAGTACCAGATGGTGGCGTAGGGATTGGGGACCCCTCACCTACCAGGTACTATGCTCATTAACTGGGTGATGAAATAATCTGTACACAAAAACCCACGACATGCAATTTATTTATATGACAAATTAGCACATGTACCCTCTGAACCAAAAATAAAAATTGGAAAGAAAAAACAATTTATAAATAAAAATAAAGAAATTTTTTAAAGAATTTTACCTTTCCCTTTTCTCCTGTCAATGGTTAGGGCTATTTGTAAGTTGTAAAATATGATTTTATGCCAGGCTAAATGCTGCTGAAGAATAGAGGAGAAAATCAGACCCACAAGCGAGAACAGACACACATGTGCTCGCGCGGGCACGCGTGCACACACACACACACACACACACACACGTTCAGTTCCCTGTACACATTTGGAAGTTGTCAGCAGTAGTATAATGACAGTCCTAATTATTAAAATTACTCTTGTGTGGAGAGTGCTTTAGAATAAGATGCCGACAGGCATGCAATATGTTAGCTACCACGATCTTTTTCTTTTTTAATAAAAATGAAATTTTTAGGAATATACCACTGGCTTTCATCAAAATACCTCTCCTCATCTCAGTGACATATACTCTCTCAAACGTTCCAATGAAATTACCAATAAATTCTGATTTTATAAGGAATCTAATGCCCTAAATATATTTTTATTATTAAGTTTCTTCAATAGATTTCCTTATACCTACAATTACAAAATTTACATAGTCTTGATTTCTCATGACTGTTCATACATAAACACATTTTTACCAGTACACAAATCATTTACAGTGTCAAAGATACTGTGATTAAATATTATACATTTTAAAATATTTTTTAAAGCAGAATACTTCTAGTCCCAAGTGTAATTAGCTAGATCTTGTTCCACCAGAAATGATTTTACATTTTATATTCTATATAGATGTGTACATTCCTAATTGTCACAGGCAATTCAAGTCAAAATATCACTCAGTCTAATGTGAGCCTCTGTGGATCATAGAAAATATCAAATTGTCAGGAGCTACAGTGTAGAAAAAGAAAGTGCTGATTTATGTTGCTTCAGGAAGAAGAACCGGTGCCTATAGTTGGCAGTAACATGGAGGCAAATTTGCAATCAACAGAAAACAAAATGAACAATCAGATCTTACAAAAATGTGGGCCACCTGGTTTAGATTGCCTGTCATACTCGTGGGTCCAACCTGGGAACTCACCATCTTTGAAAATAATGAAGCTACAAAACAGTAGGTTACAGAAAACTGATTAGTCCTCAGCCTGCTTCACAATCCATGAAGGGAGTGTTAAACATGCCTGCTTCACAATCCATGAAGGGAGTGTTAAACATTCATTCTCAGACGCAGTGAAGCACCAAACACAAGCACGCTTGTCTGTGTAAACTACAGGATTCCTCCTCAACCAGGTCAGGAGAGGTAATTAAATATTTGGGTTTTAAAATGCCTGCCCTTCCAGCTGCCAGGCAACCTTCTGTTGGGTCCAGATAACCATGAAGAAAGTACATGCTCCAATCTTTATCTCAAGGCACAGAGAGTGTAAAAAAAGGACAAATAAATAATAAACATTAAATACTAACAAATGTGGATATTGTGTAAATAAATGCAATTGTTTTCCCATTCTTCTGTCATCACGTTTTCCCCTGTGTGTCAATCAACACAGCATATAAATTAAAAGCAGGACATTTTAGTAAAAAAGAAACTTAATGTCATTTGATCAGTGTTGAGTAATCTTATATAATGCCAAATAGTTTGATCCCATTTGCAAGAAAAACATTTATTTGGTAAAAAAATATATTGAATAATAAGTATAATATTTGATAATACAGTGAACTTGGGAGAACTCAGAGAGACACTCATAGTATTGTAGATTATTTTCATGCCATAATATTGCACATGAGCCTATCCACTAGAAATTGTTAGCATATGCAATTAAAAGAAGAAGAAATACTATCTAATTTGAAAACTAAACAAATAGACATAAAGCTGCTTTTATTTCAAATGATCAAACAGCAGGTCTTTGGTCAAGCAGCTTGAATTGCAAGAATATTTCTTGAAAAGAAACTAAATTAATGGGGTAGGATTTATAGTTTATGTTGTCTTGAACTGACCGTCATTCCCTCTGTGCTCAGAAGCTGCTGACAATGAGGGGGTGTATTAAGGGTGATTAACGTCTATGATTCAGTGATATGGTACAGCAAGTGCTTCAGGAGCAAAGACTTTGTAGAAGTATAATAATTTCCATTCAGCCTCAAAGCTATAACATTGCATTACCGATCTCTCACTGCCTCTTAATTTTAATGTCATCTGATCTGTTCATCTGAAGGTTCAAAATGCTATTGGTCTCCTTACCTCAGCTATGTGCTAAACTCAGGCCTATGAACATACAGGTAACAACCTGACTCTAAAAAGATGCAAAAGCTCTAAACAAAAAGCAAATACAAGTGGCATTGCTGGGAATCCCCTTGATTTCAGTTCCTCCGGCTGACTGAAACCTCTATCACCTTTTTCATTCGAGCCTTCTAGAGAACAGAGATGGTAACTTTGGCTTCTTTGTTTCGGAATTTTGGCAAAGATTCACTTTAGGGCATCTTAATGGAACTTCAGGTCCAATGGAAAATGTTAGACTCTCAGAGGTCACACTGCCAAAGTGATTCACTTCAGGTTGTAGACACAAAGAGAACATGACACCTCTAGAATCTGGTTTTAGGGCTTGTAAAGGAGGCTCTGTGCACTAATGTGGTTCTTGAAGTCAGATGGACTTTGAAGAAATTAAACCCAGAACACCTCATTGGTATGTGAGGATTAAACGAGATGATGTATGTAAATTGAATACTTTAAAGTTTGGCACAGCGGATAGTGGTTTCTCTCTCTCTATCCAACCCCCTCCCATTCTAGTTGTTTCATTTAGCAATCATAGTACCCATATTTACATGTCATTATTCTCAGTATACAAATGAGTGGAAAAATTTCGAAAGGTTGAAAACTTAAATCACATCATGAATAACATCAGAATCAGTTTTCCGATCTGATCCAAGCCGATCTGATCCACTACACCACTCTTTTTCTAAAAAGTATGATACCATCCTCATTGTTTTAACCCTGGAGATGGCTTTTGCCGAAAGGGAGACACTCTCAAATAATTCTGAAGTCCTGCTATATCAATGCCTTCAGTTTATCCTCATTATCAATTTTCTCTTAATACTCTGGATTGGGACATAGAAATCATAGTCTATTTTCAGAGAATAATATTGTTACTTGCAAAAGTTTGGTTATATTTGACTCGGGTTTGGGGGTTTTACATTAAAAAATGAAATAATTGTGAGGAATTTAGGGAGAAAAAGAAAATTAACATCATTTATAATTCTACCCTCTGAAGAACTACTATTAGTGTTTTGCTATGTGGCTTTCTATACTCTTACATAAATATAAATTTAAATATTTTTGTATTTTTCAAAAAAATTACTGTCATACCAAGGTTTTTGGTAACTTGACATTTTCTTTTCAAATACCAGTTAGAAATCTTTGAGCACAGAGCATTTAATGAATTCATAGTTTTCTGTTGAATAGTATATAATTTATTTACCTAATCCATATTAGAGTCTATATTAGTCATTCTTATTTGACTACCATACTGTGGTGTTCTAATCCCCAATGGAGTCTATGTTAGTCATTTCGATTTGATTAACACGCTATACTGTCTACTATGCATTCATCATCTCATTTAATCCTATTAATTTTACAGTCATTCTGTCATTATTTAGTACCTGCAACACCACCAAGATGTAGACATTTTAAAAATTATATACTCTAAATATGAGGAAACATACAGAGGAAACTATAATGTTCTGCCTTTTAAAAATACCATGTTAAAAATCTTTGTTGGTACATCTTTGCTGATATTTCAGGTTTTCTTAGGATATTGTTACTCAGTACAATAATTTTTGTAAGATAATTGTACTTTTATCAGTAGTTTAATCCGTTTACCTAACTACCTGTTTCCCTGGACTGTAATATTACTTATAATTGTAAAATATTTTGCTAAAAAAGAGGCAAAATTTCTACCTTGGCATCATATTTAAGTTCCTGCTTGTGATTATCAGTGTTAAATATTTTAATATCTTTATTTATTTTTTATTTTTTCTTGATAATGTACTCATGTTACTTGGCTATTCTATTAAGGAAATTATCTCTTTCTTAATAGTCTTAAGATTTTCTAACATTTGATAAAAATACTAATGATAATGTAAAACCCCAATATATAAATGACAAATATTGCCATGAAAAATGGCAAACCATTTTCCATGTATGTTGGAAGTATTTGTCACTTATATATTGGGGTTTTACATTACTAATTAATCACACTTCTCATCCTCATGCCATATGTACATAAAAATACCTATGCATATTTTTTTAATTTCAAAAAATATTAAATCTACTGAAAGTCTGAAAGGGCAGTACAGAAAAACCTATATGATTTGTCAACAGTTCCACAATACCTATTATCTATCTACATGTGTGGACCTGAACACACACACACACATACTCAGCTTTCGTCAAACCTTCCAAAAGTAGGAGTGAATGTACTTCTAAAAGTATACGTCACTCCTCAATACTTCAGCATGCATCTCCCAAGAAGCAAAATATTATTTCCAATGAAACCACAACAGCATTACCACATCTAAGAATTTTAACAACAATAGTATTATCTAATACACATTTCATACACACATTTTCCCAATCATCCTCAAAATGTCTTTTCAAGATTCAATTAGGTATACCGTCTGAATCTTTAGTTCCCTTAGTCTACCACAGTTATAACCTCTTCTGGGTCTTTCTTGATATGGATTCCTCTATGGGTCCAGGTTAATCAGCCTGTACACCATCCTGATTTCCAGATATATCTGACTTTTTTCATCACTAGATTCAGGTCAAATATACCTGACAAGGACACAACATAGGTGATTAGGTATATTTCCCAATGCATCGTATCATGAATTTAAGTCTACTAAATTAAAAATTAAAGTCACAGGAGGCAGATGGCATTAATATATTATCAGTTTTATTACCCAAAACTTTCCCCAGGAAAAATAAAAAGAGAAATTAGCAATAAAAACGTTAGCTTCTGAAAGCCAAAATAGGGATACCTACTTCTATCCATTAAAATTTACCATTAACCATTGTACCGTATCATGTGTGTGGCTGAAAAAAATGACAATTCATGTACAGCCACGTGCTGCATAACATTTCAGTCAACAGTGGACTGCATATATGACTGTGTTTCAAAAAACTATAATTCTGTATTTTTATTGTACTTATTTAAGTTTTTTATTTTATAAAAAAACTTAATTTTATTTTATTTTATTTTATTTTAAATAAAATAAAAACTGTATTTTATTTAAGTTTTCTAGGTTTAGATACAGAAATACCAGTGTGTTACTATCTCCTTACGCTATTAAAAACAGTAACGTGCTGCACAGATTCGTAGCCTAGGAGTAATAGACTACACCACATACTCCAGGTATGCAGTGTGCTATGCCACCTAGGTGTCGTTCGTACACTCTACGATGCACTCATGGCAATGAAATCACCTGACTACACATTTCTCGAAATGTATCTCCATCACATGACCATCAAGTGGTGCAAGACTGTGCTCCGGTTCCTACTCATAGCCACATAAATTTCATAAATGTGCAATTTAAAAAATAGAAGTGAGTACTCAAGCGTACTTAAATCACTCCCAGCAACTGAAATTTATTACAAAACAGGAATAAAGAAAAGCAATGTATTCTCCCAAGGAGAGAAAGATCAAGTTTGATGCAGTCAAAGAATGGGCTGAGCCTCTTCTTGTCCAGGGAAGAAATAAAGGTCCAGAAGAATGATCCCAATGCTCCACTGCAGAGAACTGAGCAGAAGACCTTTTCCCTCCGTGGAAGGCAAGAGGAGCTGCTGTGGCAACATCGTGAACTGTTGCTTTTTAATTTTACTCATGATGGATTCTTATAATGCACACATAAAAACCCACAAAGTCAGTAATTAATTTTATGTAGTCAAAACTATAAATACATTATGATTTATTCCTTTTCCTTAGTACTGATAAAACTACTGCCCTTTCAAAAAAAAGTGATTATCTATCATAGTTGTTTATGACTTATTTTTCATACTAAACTCTCCTAATTAATTTCAAATTTATTTTTATATATCAGGCATATTATATTACCCTTTCTCTTGGGGTATGCTTCTAACTGTGTTGTCAAATAGAAATACAATGCAAGCCACATAAGTAAGTTCAAACTTTCTAGTCAGCACATTTTAAAAAGTAAAGAGAAACATGTGAAATTAACTTTAATACCATTTTTATTCAAACCAATCTTTCTAAATATTTTAATGTTATATGTTGAAATGTATTTAATAATATAAAATAAATTATTAATGAGATATTTCACATTTTTATGATAAGTATTTTAAATCTGTAATGTATTTCTCATAAAACATCTCAATTTGGACACTAAATTTTTATCAGCAGTACTTAGCATATTTTTAGATTTAATAAATGTACCACTGAAAAAGTAGATACTCGTACCTAAGTTGTTCCAAACCTAAAACTTTTCCACAAACTGAATTATCAGCTTTAAAATTAAATTTAAGTGAATTAAATAACTGTTTTCTAGAAATCCATATCTGTTTAGTTGCTGATTTAGTGACTGAGCACAGATTCAATTAGGTGAGAATCTTTACAATACTACTGTATATTTAACACAATAAACTTGTAATTCACTACTATATATTTAACTTACTAATTATGTAGGGAGATGAGGCAGAGAAAGAGAGATGGATGGATAGATAGAAAGATAGATAAATAGTGTGAGCCAGCTAAATAGCTAAATTTATGTTAAATTTTATGTGACATGTAGACATCGTAGTATGTCTCAAGTAGGAATAAACAAGTTGCTTCAAAATTACAAGAAAACAGATTTGTTCTGTGCCCCACGAACAACTATACCTTTAAAATGCATTTAAATCAAAATAAATAAATAAATAAAAAATAAATAAAATGCATTTAAATCTAACATTCTTTGATGTTCTTTTCATTAGAGTAATAAAGAGAAAAATGTTATTCTAATGAAAATAAAGTTTTTTTTTTCATATTTTTACAATGACAAATATAAGATTCAACTGTATTTATAAGAAAATTTACAGTGTATACTTAATTTAAAGGTAAAAAGCTAATTTCCCCACACTACAACACAAACATTTGTAATTTTAAACACCAACTATTTTTTAATCAGCAGTTAAAATGAGAAATCACTTTATATTTTGGTGACAACATTAACATTTGATTCAATTGGTGTTTGTTTTGCTCCCTCTCTATATATATGACAAATGTCTTTATTTTCTAGAATAATTTTGATACCCAAAGTCAAGTTTTCATCACCAGAATTCACACAATAAACCACCACTGTGATAAGAACTCATTGTGAAGTTGATTTCTTGTCATTAGGAGCAAGGAAGTAATAAAATGGCACCATTTAACAATCATTAACTTCACATTTGGATTCTGTGTTACAATAATGAGAATAGAAACCAGAATAAGAAAACAGTGACTAAACTTTAGTAACATTTATATTAAACCTGAAAAGACAAATTTTAAAGATAACAACCAAAGTCTACAATCTTACAATCATTTTGAAGATTTATTGGACCACTGTCAGTCAGATGACCACAAAAGACAAGTATGAAAAGACTTTCGAGGCAGGACAGCTTCCGGAGCGGACGAGTGGTTTACACAGCAACAAATGAGGAAAAGAAGCCAGAAGTTTCAGAGATCTTTATAAACATCACAGTCCCAATGATCTCAAGAATAAATGCAGGTTGTCACGTACCTTAAGGAACAGACTCTTTCTATGAATAGCTGTAGGAATAAATCACTCCATAAAAAAAGCTCTCCCAATTTTAGAAATATGTGGGGGTGGGTCATCTTCAGGATATTCTAAGCTTTGGGATTTGATTAAAATTGTCGCCCAATGTAGTTTCCATGATTTCATGCACAGAGCCTTCTTTTTGAGCTCAGTGGACCACATTTTCCTTAGAAATAAAATGAAACCCCCCATATGTTTTTAGTCATTTTGAACAAAATTTGGAATCTTTCTATAGAAGACTTCAGGGTTTTCTGATGTACTGGTTTAGTCCAGCTAGAATTTCTCAGCCACGGTTCGGTGAAAGCTCTCTTGTAACACACAACGATCCTAATTCAGACACAGACAACGGCCTTAGGGTAGTTAAAAATATGTCATCCTGATGCATTTGTTACGGAAGTTAAATACTATCATTGCTTTCATAACTGTTCTTGTAATAAAGGATAATTTGAGTTTTTACTGTTTCATTTTACAAGTGGCCAATAAAATAAATTATATATATCCTGATAGAAAATTAAAGACAATATCCTGACTTTACTAGGAGATGGAACAAAAATAGAAATATGAGAAAAGAATCTTAAGAAGACAAAATGATCTCGTGACTAAATAACTTGCATCTTAAATTATATCCAACTCATGAATAGTGCTGTGCATTTGTGCTACAATTTGTCCTAAGAATATTTTTTGTCCCTATACATTCTGTTAAAAAATATATATATATTTTTTTCCACTCTCTATAATTTGCTACTGAAACAATTAACAAAAAATATTCTGTTTACAGCAAAAATTTCTTCTGTGCCTGATCACCTAGACATTTTCCTCCTAAACTTTGAAGGCAAGAAAGAAATCATTTTCGCATGTTAACAGAGGCAGCTGGTTTAGCAGGGGATGCTATCATGTCAGCCCATCCTGATTCTGGGCAGCTAATTTGAATAGCTAGCTAAATTCTGCAAGCAGCCTCTTCCATTTTCTCAGATAATGTGAGTAAGCTTGGATTAAGAGAGGAGACAGAACAGAGGACAGAAGTGGGGAAAGAGGAGCAAAAATGGAAATAGAGTAAGTAATTGCTGAGGCATGGCTAATCAGAAAGGACACTTCATGCATATTATGGACCCATGGTAATAATAAAATTGGAACCAAATTGCCTACACAAACCACTTGAGACACTCTGCATCTTTAATTTTTAACGTTATGAAGACACTTGACACAGAAGGGGATCAATTATCACTAGTTTTCGTGCAAATACTTAAGCAATGCTGTGGGTCAGAGTCACTAGGAAAATTGCACACTTGCAGCCATGTAATGGTAACTAATTACACTATCCCTGGGCCCCTTTTCAATGGAATCAGTTGACAGTAGTGCTCGTGGCTAACTTATTTTGATCAAATTTCAGGAAGTCTAAAGTTATAATAAATTTATGTATTTGCTAAAACTGGTTCAAATCGTGAAACCACCAAAACATTAAAACAAAAGGGAATCCTCCAGTTAATTTATCAAGTACTCGAATCCTTGAGACGAGTAGTGTGGTACCATTTAATAATGGAATAGAGATTTCCCATGTGGCACAGAAGTAGCTCCTGGACCACAGAGGCCCCTTTTTCAACGGACAATCCTGAACATATACATATAGAAAGATGGGAATGTATACTACCCCATGCTACATGGGACAGTTAATAGAGTACTTTACGTTAAAGTAAACAGAGTGCTTTGCTTTCTGTTAGTAACAGTTTTGAGGGCCTGGTCAGACACTGGCTTTATTCTGGATTATCAAGCCCAGTTCAAGTTTTCTTTTTTATTATACTAAGGTCAATCAGCTAATTTAGTAGAAACATTTCTACTCTTCTTTTCGGTTTCACCCCACAAAGTATTGAGGATAAATATTATTTCCATAATGAAAATAGTCTAACAGACAAGGAGACTAAACTTCATTTTGAGTTCAAGAAAAAAAAAAACATTAGAAACTAAATGAGGGTCGTCAGACTTGTGGTAACAATAAAAATAAACAACCCCATTTGTTACCTCTATTACCTGCATCTCCTTTACCTGTTGCCTTTATGAAAACTGCCTAAGTAGACATGACATTGAACACTGAGTATTTCTTCCTGTCTTATTTCCATTTCTTTTCTCTTAGAAATTTGCCTTTAAGAAGTGAAATTAGTACTGGTGAATTAGTTTATTTCTGTTCAACTGAATATACTGCTTTAATGTATATTTTTAAATTAATTTATTACATATAAAAATAAGTTACATGCTATTTTATTCAATCTCTTCCAAAGAATATCACATTTACGTTAAACAGAACTTTGCTTGTGAAAGAAGCTCTAAGCCATTAAAAAAATAAAATGTGTGTGTTCTCAGCCTGTATGGCAACTTATGTCACCATTTGCATGGAGGGTAGGCATGACACACTGACCTCCATTTGAGGCAGTGATTCCAAAAGGAAAAGACATTATTTTCAAGACTATATATGCCACCAAGAAGCTGACATTTTGATGTCCATTCCTCATTTTGCTGGCTTGAATCTACTAGCATAATATTACTTTGTATCAATCCATAAACAAATAAAAACATATTCACACATTTAGCTTACTAAACGTTACAAGAAAGCTTAAACATGCATTCGGAATCTTCCCCCCCTTTTTTTTTAACCTTTTCTGAAGATTTTATTTCTTTCTAAAATGTATATTAGGAAAGGAATGTTTGCACAATACTGGGTAATACCTGGCACACAATTGAGTAACTGTTTCCACTCTGGCGCCCTCAATGCCACATAGAGTCTGGGGATGTAGGATTGAAAAGCTACTGTTTTCCATTGATGCTGGGCCAGTCTGGTTAGTAGAAGAAGTAGTTTTCTTTCTTCTATCCACTTTGTGGTCTACTTGAGGGTGGAAGGCTGTTAGCAGCGGGATAGGAACTAACAGCATTACATGCTACAAAAAGCAATTGCCTGAGCAATTTTCCTAAAGCCAGAGCCAAAGCAAAGCAAATGCAATACTCCCCTTCACTTCCGTGTCAGCTGCATGAGAGTGGAGCTACACTGTGGTCTCCACAGGGCAAATTCCGTGACAGAAACTGGATTCTGTGGCCAATTGCATGGCGACATGGGTCTGCCACAAGTATGGAATTTAAATATTGAATACGACATACATTTTTTTCTTTCCAGAGGCCAACAAAAATGAAGAATTTTAACTACACAGGTGCGTTTGCTTCATTTCATTGAAAGAAAACACCTTCTAGCCAAAGAAAGACGCACAATTTTATTTGGATACACCAGTATTATATTATGATTTGGTATTTTAATACGAAGTCCAATGGAACAATCGCCAAAAATCCCATCTTAAAATCATTCAAACAGTATTATATGCTTTAGCTGAAATATGAACAAAGGCATCCCCTAAGATCTGATCATTGAATGTTGAGTGTTTCTTTCCCCCTCTTAGAATGTTACATATTTCAAAAATTTGTCTCCTCACTTCTAGAGAGATAAGAGAAAAATGAAATGGAAGAGTTCAACTGCCAGCTACAGCTTTTGTAGATAACATTTAAAGCAACTGTGCTTCCCATAACCCATGCCTGAAAATATAACTGAATTGTATTCACTGAATTCTAAAGGTTCAAAGTAAATATAACCAATATGCATTAAGAAAGTAACTACGTGCCCTTAACCTTTTTTATTTTGCTTTTCGTTTTGAATAAAACTTCATCGTTTAAATCTCAAATCCCAAGGAACATAATCATGATAACCATTTATTTTCTTTTTTTAATATAAAATTTGCCTTTTAATATCTTGAAATCATTCAGATTTATTTTCTTCTGTTTGAATTTTTTATATATAACATGAAAGCATAGGCTAGATTATATATTTTTAATTTTATGTAATTGTAAGACGCTCAAAGCCAAAAGAGAATCTTTGTGGTTATCTAATATAACTCCACTCATTTTTTTTTAGGTGAAAAAAACTTAGGTTCAGAAGAAATGAATGGTTTACTTAGAGTCACGTGGCCAGTACATGGCAAAGCTGATACCAGAATGCTTAGACTTTTCATCCTAAAATATTTTTGTTCTACAAGCTCCCTAATGGAATAAAGAGTAAACCAGGTTGCTAATCACATAATAGGTAAGTGGGTGACTAGAACAAACTGAATCAGGACAATGTGCAATAAAGGAAAAGTGCCTTAAAATGATGGTTTGGTCAAGGTTCCAACAGGAAATATATGACATCCTCAAATTCAAATATTCGGAAGACGGTTTAATAAATGAACTACTTACAAATGTATGGGCGGGATGTAAAGACATCACAAGAGATACTGCTAGAGCCTGGGGCTAGAAATTGCCAAGCTATTATTATTCCTAGGCCTAACCCAAAGAAGATGATATGGTTTCTGAAAGCCAAAGAGAGGGTTCTGTGGAGAATTCTGCTTTGACAAGATTTCTGACTTTTGATCAAGGTGCAGAGTCGACATGAGGTGTCATACAGAAAAGGAGGCAGGGGAATGAACTTGAAGATAGATCTTCCTCTGATCTCGTCTAGCAAACCTCCCACCTAAGCTCACTGGAGGTTAGAAGGACCTTTTGATAGACGGATCAGTCTCCCTGAATAAGCAGCAGGGTGAAGGAGACCACTGCAATGATATTTTTGCATTGTGGGAAAGAGATGAGACTCAATTCCAGATACAGCATGGGCAAATGGAATTGATAGTGAAGGAACTGGATGGGAGTCATGAATGAAAAATTACTACGAGGAAATATCAAGGTAAAGGTGGATTCTGGCGAAACCAACCTAGCAGGACTCTTGTTGAAAGCAGGCCAGGGCAATCAAATATCACCTAGAGAATGGTGGAGGATGAAGAACTTGATCAGGTACCGAAGGTGATCCAACATCAGGAACAGGGGTTCTTACTAAACTGACTTAGCAAGGTTCTTGCTAAAACTGGATTTTACAAAGAAGTAAACAGATGGGCTAGGAGGAGGTTCAGAAGTTTGACTAAACTTTAGTCACATAAAGAATTTTTGTCAATCGAAAGGAGTAAATGAAGGCAGAGGGATAATGTTTGGACAAAGGAAGAAATAGGGGGGAAAAAAGTTCAAAGAGAAAAAGACATCAATTTAAGAATTAGTACCAAAAAAGTATTAACACACAATAAGAGGAAGAACAACCCAGAATGATAGTTATATTGGACAATAATAGGTGATAAAGTCATGTTTCTAGAAAGAGAAAAAAGAGTAAATGGAGAAGAAAAGGAAAGACTGAGGCTTAAAGAGGGAAGGTTGAAGGAGGGACGTGCTAAACAGATTATTTAAATTAAAAAATATTATTTGCGGCCGGGCGCGGTGGCTCACGCCTGTAATCCCAGCACTTTGGGAGGCCAAGGGGGGTGGATCACGAGGTCAAGAGATCGAGACCATCCTGGTCAACATGGTGAAACCCCATCTCTACCAAAAATACAAAAAATAAGCTGGGCATGGTGGCACGTGCCTGTAATCCCAGCTACTCAGGAGGCTGAGGCAGGAGAATTGCCTGAACCCAGGAGGCGGAGGTTGCGATGAGCTGAGATCATGCCATTGCACTCCAGCCTGGGTAACAAGAGCAAAACTCTGTCTCAATTTAATATATATATATATGTATTATTTGCATGTAAACCTATTCCGGTCGGGCCTGGGTGGGCTAGAGAGAGAGTTTTCTTGTACAGCACTGATCTAATATGTAAAATGCATATTGTATTAAACATACAAGCTGCATGTGAATATTGAGGATTTTCATATGACTGCAGTTTCTGTATTCATTTTTAAACTGAAATCCTTTAATTATGGGGGGATGGCACAGGAGACATTTGCAGCATTTCCATTGGCCTTAAGTTATCTGACTTTCCCAACCTTTCACTGTATTTCTGTGCTGACTCTGTCTACTACCAGCCCACACCTTTCCTGGACAATTGTCTATTGGCTTCTTCTCCAAAACCATCCCTTACACATGCCATGCACATTCTAAACCATCCTTCATCTTTTTTTTTTTTTTCTGATATTGCTCTCTCTTGTTTCTGGTTACTTAAAATTTCATTTCTTCCAAAGGGGCCCTCAAGTTATTTGCAAACAAAAGAGAAGAAATATACCAAGTATGTGGAACTTGTCTCTTACTATTATCAGAAACAATTGAACCACTAGACTTCATGTGTGTCTGCCCTTGTGACATACCCAGCAGCCTCCTTTTTTAATCAGGAAGTACCAGCTTCTTTCCAGATTTCTTTGCCAAAGCATTGACTTGTTTCACTAGGACATTTTCCAAACTCCAAATAAAATATATTTGTTTAAAACTATTTAGAGTTATGCTATCATTTGCCTACAGCTCCTATATCCTTTGAGATTTCATTGATCCCTCTAAGCCTGAGCTCCTTCATCTCGAAAGAGTAAACAACAGCTTCTTTATCATAGTTTGCTAAAATCATATGAGATGATGCACGTAAAGTGCTGATCACAGTGTTACAAATAATAAAACCTCTTTAAATGTTAACTATTATTATTATTGCTTTCTAAATAGCTGTCTGTGATGGACTGATGATTTATTGTGAAAGACGGCAATGAACCCAGCTAAGGGGTCAAGGCTGCTCTACCAAGGATGAAAATAAAAGAACAAAGCTGCCCCATTACAATCCCTTGGTGTCAATGAGTAAGATATACTCTAATGACAAGCTGGTCTTTTTTTCAGAAATGGAACATATTTATCTCCATAAATCAAATTGGCCAGTCTAGAATAAAGTTACAGTTTTTAACGGTGACCTTATTTTTCTAGAGTTTGTACTTAATGAATCATATTTTGAGGCATTTAATTTAATCTTGAACAAAAAAAAACTAATAAAAATATTGCAGAGACTAGTTTTATGGATATTTTTAAATACTTGAAAAATAATTTTTCAAATGGATCACCAAAATGCAGGCAGGCCTTGGAAAGACTTCCTGTGCTAGGAGCACACAATCTAGGCAAGAATATAGGGAAATTGTCTGAAGGGAAAAATATGATTCCGAGACTGTCCTAGGATTAACAGAACCACATAAAATAATGCAAATTAAAACCACTATGGATTATGCATGAGATCATTAGGACATGGGGTTAAATAATTAAAGATTGTCCTTTAATTTTAAATTGGTTTGAATTTGAAAAGATACAGAAGCAATCTCACGAACGCCTTGTACTCACCACTCGGATTTAATAAACATTTTAATGTGTTTTCTTGGGATAATTGTGAGAAGACATCAAAGAATAAGGGTTTGATCAAAGTACTTTTTGTGCCACCTAACTGATTCTATTCCATGCCATTATTCCCCTTACATTCTAGATATAATCACTGTTCTCAAGTTAAAGTGTGTACTTTCCATTTTTGCTTTTATATTCTTTATGTAAAAATACATAGTAATGCCTGGATGTCTGCACACAGCATATATTATTCTATGTTTCCAAATTTAAAACAACAGGTAACATACTGCATACATTCTTAAGAGTATTTGCCTATTTCTCTCAACCTTTTTGAATTGATTTTCTTTATTCATTGTGGCTGCTGTATAATAAATTATCCAATTTTAATAATAGACCTTTAGGGTGTTTCTAGTTTTTTTTACCATAAACAGCAATCTTGCATTGAATACTTCTGCATATTTTCTTGTGCACATATGCAATAGTTCTTCTGAAGTAAATTCTGAAGCATTTAGAATCAGAACGTTGGATCCTGGTCAACATAACTAGGTATTGCCAAATTGTTCTCAAACCTTGCATCAGTTTATACAACTACTAACATATAAGGGTTCCCTTTATTCTATATTCGCACAAGCACCCGGTGCTGCCAGAATTTTCTAAATGTTCATTGTTCTGGTGAACATAAAATCAAATAACACTGTTTGGATTTTATTTAAAAGCCAAAGTTAAAATGCATTTTTAAATAAATGTCTTCCAAACGATCAGTAACTGAGTTATAAATATGATGTAGCTTATGAAATTTCCATTTAACCCATTTTGTACCTATGTGGAATGTTATGATTTAGTATATGCTACAAGTTGCCAAAAAGAATGGCAAAAAAAAAAAAGGACATAGCAAATTGCCCCTCTTTCAAAAGCAAGGAAAGACAGTTGCCCCATCCCATTTTTCTCATGGGCAAAAGTAACTCAACACTTACCAAGAGCTCACTTAATAAATCAGATTTTTAAGCAAATTTACAGTTTATAAATAGTAGCTTCCTTAGAAATCCTGTGTTTGCTTCTTCAGTCTCTCCTCCTCCCTCTCACATGCTTTTGACCCCTGCATTCTTCTTTTATCCTTCTTCATAAGAAAAGCCCATTTAAATATACTCAGTTGCAAAGTGGAAGTAGTTAGCTACTTAAGACATGGTAAAGATTGTAACTTCTCACTGAGATTTTACATGTGAGTCTTTTTCATTAACACAGCAGCAGGATTTGAGGATTTTATTAACGCTCCGTTTAGAGCCTGAATACCCTGACAAACCTATCTTTCTCCTGAAAGACTTACTTTATCTACTCATTCATATTTCCATGATAGTAGCAGCACAACCTGTTCTGAATTAATTTTTCTGCAAAAAGTATTTTAGCTTCTAAGTTTAGTCCCTAGAAGGTAAGTTTTTGTTATTAATTTAATGAAAACTTCTATAAGATGCCATACATTTGCTACATGAACTGAAGACTATTAACAGAGGCCTCTGTTTCATTGTTATTATTGCTATTCAAATAATCATATGGGTTATATATGCATATGGTCATAATTTTATTTAAATAATGATAGTTCCCCAGAGTTAATCCTATTTTGAAAACTGTAAAGAAGATATGATTTCTGGTGAAATCATCAGAATTAATTCTTTTTTTTTTTTTTAATTTGTATTGCGTTATAGGTTTTGGGGTACATGTGCAGAACGTGCAAGATAGTTGCATAGGTACACACATGGCAGTGTGTTTTGCTGCCTTCCTCCCCTTCACCCACACTTGGCATTCATCCCCAGGCTACCCCTCCCCAGCCCCCCCTGCTGTCCCTCCCCCATTCCCCCCAATAGACCCCAGTGTGTAGTAGACCCCCTCTCTGTGTCCATGTGTTCTTCTTTAAGTAAAGTCTGTATTATTATTCATCTTAGAAGGCCTTAATATTTGACTTTTGTGAATTATGTTTTAATAACTTACCTAAACACAAATGGCAATAGTGTTAAATACGTTGCCTAATATTTGAATACAAATGATATACTGCTCAACAGCATATGATAACCTCCTATAAATTTTCATTATAAAAAAAAAATTGCACGTATTTCAAGACCTTAACCTAAATAACCTTACCCAACCTGTTTGTACTAATTCATCTTCTTTCATTCTTCTACACACACCCTACACCTCAGTCAAATTTCTCATTGATTTCTTAACTCCTATTCATCAAATTGTTCCATGCCTTTCTCCCTCTGCATCATAAACCATACTATAACCTTTATATGGACACTTTTACATTAGCTTCTTGTGGCTAATATAACAACTTGCCACACATTTAGTGTCGTAGAATAACACAAATTGATTATCTTCCATTTTTATAGGTTAGAAGTCTAACATGGGTTTCACCGGGCTAAAATTGAGGTATTATTAGGGATGTGCTGCTTTTTCAGCTCCTAGAGGCCACCTGTAATTCCGAGCTTATGCTTCCATTCTGCCGTCTTCAAAGCCTGCAATGTTACATCTTGCTGGCCATTCTCCCTGTCATATCTCCCTGTCTCTTACCACACTAGAAAAAGATCTCCAATTTTAAAGACCTATACAATTATATTAGGTTCACTATGATACTCAAGGGTAATCTTATGTCAATGTTCTTAATGTAATCACATCTGCAAAGTTCCTTTTGCCATATATGTTATTATACTCATGAGTTTGGGAAATTAGCATATAGAAATCTTTGCTGGCCATGATTCTATCACACCTTGCTCCTATTTTTCCCACCTACCAAAATTTCCCACAGAATTAGATTATGTAGGGGGTGGCTCAAACTGTAAAAGGATTATTCATCTCAGCCTTCCATTTTAGAAGTGAGGCCACCAGGCCCATTACAGCCAGAGAGTCGATTCTTAGCAAATATTTGTTAAATACTAAATGAAATAACTTGTCCTCTCTTCCTGGCTCAGAAAATAACATTTCTTTTTGTCTTAATTATGCCAAATATTATATTCATTGTATGTTTCATTTTATGATGCCATTATATGATAATCATTATATGGTAATGTTTTATGCTTTTTGCTTTCTGATTCCTCAAACAATCATTCCATTGTGCGTTCTTCGTAATTTCTGTGCCATATTTTACTAATCTGGGTCAATTCTATGCCTCAGGTTCCCCAGTTCATTTTTCTTTCTAAACTCGCCTTTGTAAAGTCCCATCATTGGAAAACACAGGTGGTTAGGGTACCTCATTTAGGGGCAGGTTTTCCAGCTCTCCTTTCTTGTCCAGCTTCTCTAATTGGACAAGAAAGGTGGAGTGTCAACTCAGATTGATTCTCACTCTAGGGCTTACTATCTTTAATTTGTGGAAGAAAAAGCAGGAAGCCCTACTCCAGTCTCAGGCCTGTGTGCCTGTCACGTTTCTTCAAGGAATTTGTCACTTCCTGCCCAATGTCCTGCATCTTACCAGCATGTAGTAAGCACTTAATAAACATTCATCAAATTAATAAATGTAAGGATGGATGAAAGACTGACATAAAAGTTAAGCTCTTATTGGTCTGTATTTGTGTGTCTTAGCTTTGGATGCAGGAGCAGAGTGAGTGAGGAGTTTGGCTACCCTAGTTATCTTCAGCTGATCCTGGGTAATCACTTCCAAATATTCCTCATATTGGTGACATATATATTTTTAGAATGTAGATGTTATATTTTGTCAAATGGTTAAGACAATAAATTGTCTTTAAAATGTTAACAATAAAGCCTCAAACAAGCATATTGGTCAAAGAACAAAATAATAAAATCTTTTGTAACATAATTCACAATAACATAATATTTCCAAACAAATTCCCAAAATGCTTTCAGTCCTTGTGCTATCATTGAGGAATGCATCCCTCAAAACTGACTTATTTAAAAACACCACGTGTACCAACGTTCATGTCCTATTAACATTTTATTAAAATTATACTTTTTTGTTTAACTTTCTTCTCTGACAGACCTCCTTATGTGCATCTGTTACATCTTTGTATCTTTCAACCTGAGATAGTTGCTATTTCCTTAAAAAATAATTCATGAATAAGTGAGTGGGTATCTTGTTTGGTATCATTTCTTCCTCAGATATCTATCAAGCATTAATATATGCAAAAGATTGTGAAAGCTACACAGATTTTAGCACTGAGCAAGACATAAATATTCCCTGCCATCAAAGTGTAAGAATGAAAAACAACTACAAATAATGAATTATCTGTCTCCCTATATAAGGCTCCTAATTGAAGATAAATCAAGATGTCGTTTATAGTATCCCAAGACTTCATGGCCAGACTAGCTTTCAACTTGTAATCGTTAAATAAAGCCTCCTGACTTCCATATCTGATCTATGCTTTCTCTTTGCTGTCAAGATTGGAACTTTTCTCTATTTCGAACAATAAGCCCAGCAGGGTGGAAACAATTTCATTGGTAAAGATGGAATATATACTTTGGTATAAACAGCATTTAAGAATTTTTGGGTATGTATGCATCCAATTTATTTTAGGATTAATGTATCTAACTGGTGTGTGGATTTAAATAATTTATTTTTTAGTTATGAAGTTTTTGCATTCATATTAGTGGGGTTCTTCAACATTAATATTCTTTATAACTGTAAGAGTTCAAGGACAGAAAGAAAGCATATTTTTCTTTCTTGTTCACATGATAACACAGAAGCATGGAAGTTTTTAGTATCTTATTCTAAGTTATATAATGAGTCTTGATTAAAATCACTGTTAGAAATCAAAGCTTTTTGTACAATGGGTTCAACAATGGGCCATTCATCTTCCTTAGACATTTTGCATAAGTAATAGCAGCTCAAGTTTAAGAACAATCCCAGTGGCCATAATATCTATATTCATTCTACATTAAATCATTTAATTTTCTGTTTATGAATTCAGCATATTTCTCTGAGTTGGACGTAGTTCAGTGTTTTATTATAGGAAATCATATTTTTTCCTGTAGGTTGTCAGGAAACAGTTACCCAATTTTACTTAGTTAGAACAATGGTTCTTATCCAAAAAGCTGCTATAAGTAATGAAAATGAAATCAATTTACTGGCTCAGCTCCCAGATTAAGGATTGCTTTATGAATAAATAAAATAATAGATGGCATCTAAAAGGGGAATGGACAATTTATATATTATCAGGACACTTCTTACTTTTCACTTTTAGTAATGAAATACTTACTATTTGGAATTAAAATGCCTCAAACTGTAGTGTTATTTTCAAAAAAAGAGATAGGAGATATCCTAGTAATAACAATAAATAATTTAACGGCTGATTTTCCATTATAATATTATATACATTAAACAATTTTAATATTTTATGAGTATAAATACTATAACATATCACCCCTACTTTGTTTTCAATTTTTCTTCCTCAGTCTATTAAATTAAGGCAAACTCTTGCATATTTTATATCTTTCTAGTGATATGCTGCAAAGTAAATATGCCCACTCAGATGCTTATTCAATAAATCTCTGTTATTTGTCAATTTTGTAGTGTCAGATGAGGGATTATTAGCATTTCAACAAATTATTCTCTATTGTCATTCCTGTTAATAGTAATTTTGTAGAACTCGACAAAACTAATAAAAGATAAATAATGTTACTAGTACAGCATCACAAATAAACTATTGTACAGGCAGCACAAAATATAAGAAATCAAAATAGAAAAGTGACAAGATTGGAAACTTCATGGGGAAAAGACCAGAAGCACAGGATAGTCTTCACATAATTCCAGCTGAAATATATTTTAAATAGAGGAAGAACAAGAATTAAGAGTGGCCCTTTCTCCCTTTCTATAATTCCTACTAAAATCATAGTATCTTCACCTAAGATTTCACCTGACAACTACTCCCTATTGGGTAGTAAATGTTTATCCTGTACTCGGACCTATTCACTTAGCGCCAAGCACACTTAACAGCTATCAATTCCACAAGCACTCTTGTTTTCCTTTAAGATATCACTGTCACACATTTGGTACACTGATGCCATCCTCAACTGCGTCCTTTTCCTTACCTGCCATGTTCAAGCTATCACTAACTCTGTTAGTACATTTTCTCTAAATTACCTCCTGAATATATCAACTTCTCTCCATTTCCAACTCACCATGCTAATCAAAGCTACCGTCTTGGACTAATGCAACATCTGCTTAACTGTCTTCCTTAATTCTACTATGGCGTTACTTCAATCCACTCTCCACATTGCAGCCATATTGATCTTTTAAAAATGTAAAAGATTTTTTACATTTAAAATGTACATCTGCCGAGGCGGGTAGATCACGAGGCCAAGAGATCGAGACCATCCTGGTCAACATGGTGAAACCCCGTCTCTACCAAAAATACAAAAAGTTAGCTGGGCATGGTGGCACGTGCCTGTAATCCCAGCTACTCAGGAGGCTGAGGTAGGAGAATTGCCTGAACCCAGAAGGCGGAGGTTGCGGTGAGCCGAGATCGAACCATTGCACTCCAGCCTGGGTAACAAGAGTGAAACTCCATCTCAAAAAAATAAAATAAAATAAAATAATGTAACTATTATAATCTTATGGTCCTGCATAAAGCTATTCAGAATAGAGACTTGGCTTCAAAATCATTACTTAGACACTAAGGTGTCTCTCCAGCAAAATCTAGCATCGCGCTTCTCCTTGCTCTCTCCTAACTGCTGTGATCAGCTCTCAGCATCATAACCTCACTGTGTTTCCTCCCACCACAAGGTCTTCTCTCATGTTCCTTCTTCTGGTTAGAATTACTTCACTCCTCTTTTCACCTAATCAATTCTCCATCATCCTTCAGACTTCAACGCCCTGCGTTTTCATAAGAAAACTTTCTCTAACCTCCTCCTAAGGTCAAGTTGCTTGATTATATCCCTTAACGAACTAGGTAGTCCTCTTTTATTGCACTTATTGTGTGACTATTTTATCAATGTCTGTTTCTTCCCCTAGATCGTAAACTCATAGTAGAGAAGGTCTATGATTTTACTCATCATGGTAACTCCAGGATATGGCAAACAACTGCATATAGCAGATACTCAAAAAACATTAGTTTAATATAACCACCGATTAAAGTCATTAATTGTAATCCATGATTAAAAATAAAAATTTTAAACAATATTGTTTTAAATGAAATAAAAATGTGAAACAGGAATATACTTAAAATGTGAAAGACATGTACATTGAAAACTAAACAAAAATGTAAAAGACAAAAGTAAATAAATAAGCTGAGCTATAGAACATTTCAATTTATTGGTAGAATCAGTATTGTTAAGATGTTCATTCTTCCCAAATTTATCTGCAGATAAAAATCCCAATTAAAATTCCAACAAGCTTTTCTTTGTAGAAATTGACAAGCTGATTTTATCATTAATATAGAAATGCAGAAGATTTTAAATAAACAATTTTGAAAAAGAAAAATGTTAGCAAATTTACATTATCTGAAAATATATCTAGAACAGTGACAGAGAAGAGAGAGTTCTAAATTCGATATACAGATAAGATCAATTTATTTTCACAAACGTCGAAAGAAAATTAAACAAAATAAAAGATAGTGTTTTCACCAAATGGTGTTGGAATAACTGGAAATCATTACAGAAAACATTAAATTTGACCCGTATTTCATGACATTCTCAAAAATTACTTTAAATAGATCATAAAATTAAGTGTAATTTTAACACTATAAACTTTTAGAAAAAAGAAAGTATATCACATTAACCTGCTTTTCTTTTTTCTTTGTTCCCATGAACAAAGATGTCTTGGGAAACACCATAAAAATTTTATAAATTGGAATTTATAAAAATCTAAACCCACTCTTCAAATTATACCATTAAGAAAATGAAACCAGGAGAAAATTCTACATACGTGTGTATGCATATATATACGTGTGTGTACTTAAACACATACACACAAATGAACACGTATGTGTAAACAGAACAAAGGACTTTTTTAACTTTTTTTAGGTTTAACAGTACATGTGAAGGTTTGTTACATAGGTAAACATATGTCACCCGGGTTTGTAGTTTGCAGTTTATCACCCAGATGTTCAGCTCAGTACTCAGTAGTTGTCTTTGCTGCTCCTCTCCCTCCTCCCACCCTCTCCCCTCTCAGGCAGACCCCAGTGTCTGTTGTTTCCTTTGTAACAAAAAGCTTGTACCCATTATATATGAACAACAATTACAGCTCAATAAGAAAACAATCCAAAAATCTGGACAAAGAACTTAGTTTTCAGTAGAGGTAAATATGTAGTCAGTAAATGGGTGAAGCAGTGCACAATATCATTAGCCATCTTAGAAATGCAAATTAAGGCTGTGTGTGGTGGCTCATGCCTGTAATCTCAGCATTTTAGTAGGCCAAGGCAGGTGGATCACCTAAGGTCAGCAGTTCAAGACTAGTCTAGCCAACATGGTGAAACCCCATTTCTACTAAAAAATACAAAAATTAGTTGGGCGTGGTGGTGGACACCTGTAATTACTTGAACCTGGGAGACAGACATGGTAGGGAGCTGAGATCATACCACTGTCCTCCTGCCTAGGCAACAAGAGCAATACTCCATCTCAAAAAATAAAAATTAGAAAAAGAAATGCAAATTAAAATTGAAACACCACCATCCATTAATACGATTAAAACTTAAAAACACCAAATATTGGTGAGGATATGTGATGTGGATAAAATTAAACTTTCATAAATTTCTTAAGTAGTGGAATATGGTACAGTCACTTTGGAAAATAGTCTGGGAGTTTCCTACAAAGGTGAACATACACATACCGTTATAGGTACCCAATATCCCAGAGAAATAAGACAGGCTTCCTCACAAAGCTTAATACACAGTTTATGTTGTTAAATTTTTACTGAATGCTCTCTACACCTTCTAACTTTAAAGGTAAACTACTCATCTACTGAGAACACCATATCCCTTGCATTTCCTTCAGGCAAAGGCCACAAACTGCCTCTCACACCACTGGAAATTACCCAGAGTGGGTCTTTGTCATCACTGTCCCCTAGCGCTGCCTTCAGATCATCACCCTTGCTCATCTGTGGCCTGCATGTCATTTCAGCTCTTCAACCATCCTCATCCTCTATACTATCCATCAGTCTCTTGGTCATTTTTTTATTCACTAATAACCTTGGCACCCAGATCACATTGTTCCTTTCCGGTCAAACTGCACTATCAGCTTTAAATTCTACATTTTGAATTTTACATCTCAAATTCTACATCTCCAGTGGCATTCTCCTCCACTTCATTTTAACCATACACTTGTGTAACCATAAAATAAAGCAAGCAATCACATTAACCTGCTTTAGAAATTTCACTGTTTGACCATAATCTCCCAGAATTCTGTATACAACACTCTACTATTGCATTTACACTTGTTTTTAAAATATGGTTGAGTTTATGGAAACATTACCCTAGATATATATATATGTATATATGTGCTCTAAATATATATGCACTAATATATATGTATATATATGCACTAATATACATATATACATGTATATGTGTGTATGTATATACACATATATACATATATACTTATATATACAATTAAATATGTGTATCTACATATATATGTAGATACACATATAAACATATATATGTAGATACACATATATATACTAGTATATACATGTATATACTAGTATATATATGTGTATATATAGTATATACATAGAGATATATGTATATACTAGTATATATATGTATACATACAGATCCCCTGTCACTACAGAAGATGTCATCTCGCATACAGATCCCCTGTCACTACAGAAGATGTCATCTCACATACAGATCCCCGTCACTACAGAAGATGTCATCTCACATACAGATCCCCGTCACTACAGAAGATACCATCATCTCACATACAGATCCCCTGTGTGTGTATATATATGTGTGTGTATATATATATATATATATATAGGGTACATATACATGTATATATAAGTATATATATCTAGGGTACATATATATATAATGAGTGTGCATGCATATGTGTATGTACACATGCATCTATCTGTGTGTCTATCTACATCCATTCTGTCTATATCTATTTATTTATATCACCTTCACCTCTGTTTATATTGCCCCTGTCTATTTTGATTCAACAAATTATCTTCCATACCACTCTCAAATTCCTAACATTTATTTTCCCATGCATGCATGCCATATCCCTGACTGCAGGTTAACACACTGAGCAATTTCTCCATGCTTGTAATGTAGGTTGAGAAACATCTTACTATTATACAAGTTGACACCAAAAAATGTGATAGTCTTCACTTGGACTTTTAAAATATCTCATGACTCTGAGAAAGTTTACCTGCAATTCTTCCTTCCACATTCCACATAATGACTGTATCACACGTTCTCTTAACCTACATCCTTAAACCTACACCCTTCCTCTTCCCTCACAGTATCTACAGCAATATTAGAAATTTTCTTCCATTGTCCCTGCAGAACATACCATCATCTCACATGCAGATGCCCTGTCACTACAGAAGATGTCATCTCACATACAGATCCCCGTCACTACAGAAGATAGCATCTCACATACGGATTCCCTGTCACTACAGAAGATGTCATCTCACATACAGATCCCCTGTCACTACAGAAGATGTCATCTCACATACAGATCCCCTGTCACTACAGAAGATGTCATCTCACACACAGATCCCCATCACTACAGAAGATGTCATCTCACACACAGATCCCCGTCACTACAGAAGATGTCATCTCACACACAGATCCCCTGTCACTACAGAAGATGTCATCTCACACACAGATCCCCTGTCACTACAGAAGATGTCATCTCACATACAGATCCCCGTCATTACAGAAGATGTCATCTCACATACAGATCCCCGTCATTACAGAAGATGTCATCTCACATACAGATCCCCGTCACTACAGAAGATGTCATCTCACATACAGATCCCCGTCACTACAGAAGATGTCATCTCACATGCAGATCCCCTGTCACTACAGAAGATGTCATCTCACATACAGATCCCCGTCACTACAGAAGATGTCATCTCACATACAGATCCCCGTCACTACAGAAGATGTCATCTCACATACAGATCCCCGTCACTACAGAAGATGTCATCTCACATACAGATCCCCGTCACTACAGAAGATGTCATCTCACATGCAGATCCCCTGTCACTACAGAAGATGTCATCTCACATACAGATCCCCGTCATTACAGAAGATGTCATCTCACATACAGATCCCCGTCACTACAGAAGATGTCATCTCACGATCCCCGTCACTACAGAAGATGTCATCTCACATACAGATCCCCATCACTACAGAAGATGTCATCTCACATACAGATCCCCTGTCACTACAGAAGATGTCATCTCACATACAGATCCCCTGTCACTACAGAAGATGTCATCTCACATACAGATCCCCTGTCACTACAGAAGATATCATCTCACATACAGATCCCCTGTCACTACAGAAGATGTCATCTCACATACAGATCCCCTGTCACTACAGAAGATGTCATGTCACATACAGATCGCCGTCACTACAGAAGATGTCATCTCACATACAGATCCCCTGTCATTACAGAAGATGTCATCTCACATACAGATCCCTGTCATTACAGAAGATGTCATCTCACATACAGATCCCCTGTCACTACAGAAGATACCATCTCACATACAGATCCCCTGTCACTACAGAAGATATCATCTCACATACAGATCCCCGTCACTACAGAAGATGTCATCTCACATACAGATCCCCTGTCATTACAGAAGATGTCATCTCACATACAGATCCCCTGTCACTACAGAAGATATCATCTCACATACAGATCCCCGTCACTACAGAAGATGTCATCTCACATACAGATCCCCTTTTTCTCTCCTCTCCTCCTGATACAAAGAGAAATATGCCCTTTATTCCTTTCAAGGCCAGTTCTCCCCTTTTTCTCCAGATAGCTTCCAGTCGTTTCTTCCTTCTCTGAACCTTGCACTGTTAATTTTCTATCTCTCAACTAACACAACCTCAATCCCATCTGCTTTGAAGTGTGTTCATATGGCCCTATTTTAATAAAATTAAATAAAAGCATCTTTCCTTGACCCAATAGCCCAGCTAACTATCCTATGCCTCTTCTTTCCACCCATACTTATGTAATGTGTTGATTGCTGTTTTTCCCAATTCATCACACTTTTTACTTACAGTTTATTCAGCTTATATAAATACAGGGAAACTGCTTTTATCAAAGTGACTAACGTCTTGCCTGCTCTGAAATTGAATTAAAATGTGTCTATTGTACCTTTCTTTAATTTGTGAAAGAATGTGAACTGCTGGCTTCTTTCTACCTTTTGGAACTCTCTCCTTAAAAAATTTTTGTGTCACATATTCTCTTAACTTTTTCACTATTTCTTTGGCTGTTCCTTCTTAGTTTTCTTTGCGTGTTCCTTCTTTTCCATCAATGAATTTCTCAATATTTCTCCTACATCTCCTTCTCTTCTCACCCTATTCTCTATCCCTATAGATATCTAATTCCTTTCATTGGGCTTTAATAGCTATTTTGGGGTGTGTGACAACAATTTTCCGATCTCCAGTCCACCTGTCTCCCCTGAATTCTCTCCTGAATTCAGAACCATATATCCTACTGCCTACTTGACACTAACACATTCACAAATTCCAGTTTGAAACAGTATGTATTACGTTCTATTGCTGTCGCTTGTCCTGTGCTACCTACTCATTTTCCGTGCGTTCTATTTGTTAAAATGGCACCCCTATCTCAGGTGGTCCATCAAGAAATCTGGGGCATGTTCCCTTATTGTGACTCCTGAAATCCAACTTACTACAAATTCTATTGATTCTACATCCTAAAGTTTTTGGTTCTACCTATATTCTTCCATTAAGGCTGTCATCAAGGCACCATCATTTGTTTTTTAACAAAATTCTGCTATCACCTCCTCACTATTCCCACTACAACCACTCTGCTGCCTTCCTCCACCTCATTATCTAATTTCAGAGTCATCTCTCTTAAAATGCATATATGATCATGTTATTCTTGCCATAAATTATCGCAATGACTTCCCCAGCTATGGTCTTCAAGCAGATTGTACACAGTCTCATGACCTTCTACCTCTGCAGCATCAAATCAAGTTCCCTTTTGCTGATTCTGCTCCAAAGATGATGAGTTTATTAGTTTCTCAAACAAATTATTATTTTTCTTACATCTGGTTCTTGGCTCCTGCTGTACCTTCTGCCTAGAGTATTTTTTTTCTCATTCTTCATCTGGCTATGACCCACATAAAGTCATAACTTTAAGATCAACAACAACAAAAAAAGTATTGCAGCTTAGGTTTGCCTTGGTATACAGACCTTTAGAAACTTATTCCGCTTTGCAGGTTTGCATTTGCTTTTGAAATATTTTAAATACTTTTATGCTGCCTATTGTAACATCTACGAGTAAAGGTATTACGTCCATTTGGGTTGCAGTGATACGCCCAATACCCAGTACCTTATGTAGCACAGAGCAGGTTGTTAATATTTCTGCAGGAATAAATAAGTAAACAGTAAAATTCAACAGGGCAAAAAATAATAATAATAGTTTGAAAAATTTTCCTCAAGAATGGCAAAAGCTAACATTTTTAGTTCTTAACATGAACTAGGTATTAACAGCAGGGTACCTACAAATCTCTCCATCTATGTGTATATACATGTTTTAATATCTACACGTCTACAGAGACAGAAGTCAAGATGAATATCGGCTCTTCATTTGGTCTTTGCACCTGTCTATTAAGTCTTATTGTCCTCACTTTGCCTAAGCAGAAACTGAGTGGACAAAGATTAAGTCGTTTTCCCCAATCACACTGCTAGAAAATAGCTGAAGCTGAACACAGGGGGGTTTGATGCTAGGATGCAAATTCTTCATCACTGTGCAAGATTTCCTCTTAATAAGCACTGATTGACTTTCTTAACTTTCACATTTTTGGTAGGATCTGTAAGATAAAATAATTCCATTAATACCATTATAAACATATTCATAGTCAGATTTCCTCAGTGCACTACATATACAACACTGTCAAAATCAAAATACATGATGCAGAAACTTCAACTTTCCTAGACCTTAAAGTAATCCATGGCAAAAACAACTGGATACTTATATTGCTGCACTAATTATTTCAGACTGATCAAGAACTCCTTAGTTAATACTCCATGAAATAAGTGAAACCTTTACACCTAATAGAATTAATGTATCTACAAAGCAGACAACTTTCAATCAAAGAATTGAGTGAAATTAAGAAATATCCACTCGATTTAGTTATTTATTCTTTTGCTATATTTTTTTCCCATCAAATATTTGTGACTGGTACATCCTTCAGAAAAGACCTCTCATTGGATGTGACAGTGAGTTACCAGCTTAATGAGGTATTACAGTGTTTCATGACTAACTCTTTTGTTTCCTATACATGCCATCATTTTCTCAACAGTGCCAGGTCAGTGTCACTATGCCAGAGAATGTTCCAGCAGTAACTTTATCCTGGGTTATATAAAGCTTTTATCTTTAAAAATCTCATGACCTGATGTTTAAGCTTTACCAAAATGCTTAATGCTTAATCCAAAAATGCTACATGCAAAGTTTTCTGTAAGGGAGGCTTTTGTTCATTATTTCTGTTTGCCAGCCTCATTTGATTCCAATCAACTGTAACAGGTCAATTGTAACAATTGTGAACTTGTCCTTATACAAATTTATCACACTATCCTCCACAGGCACAAACCACCCTCCTGTCCAAGAAGCTTTTCCTGCTTCATGTACCCATGGCATAGATGAAAGGGCTCTAAAGTCCTGTCCACCTTCAGAGCTAAGCTTATTCTCTGACTCTGACAAGCTGTTTTTACATTCTGTTCCCCAGACCATTGCGAGGGTACTTGTTTTACACAAGTTATTCTGGTGATTATTATTTTTTTTTTTTTTTTGGAAGAAAGAAAGTATACTAACATGGTTTCTTTCCAATGGACAGAAGCCAGCTGGTACTTTTATAGAACACTTGTGCAGCTTAGGAGAAAAAAAAATGCCTCCCCAATTTAAAAAAGAAAAAAGTACAGGGTTTTTAGTCTCTGCTTCCACCACCTGCACTCTAACGTGTATTTTTGTAAGAGATTGCCACTGCTTGTTCCTTCTTTAAAATACATTCAGAATCCGACCTCTCCTTACCATCTTTGCCCCCAATACACTGGTGCAATGCACGATAATCTCCGACCTGGATTATTCCGTCTGTGCTGACTGTTCTCCTTCCTTCTCCCCTGAACCTCCATGCAGTTTATCCTCAGCAGAGTCACTCTTTTAAAACTATGTCAGATATTCTTAATCCTTTGCTCACTCATTTCCTACATCAACAAGGAGAAAAGCCAACGTCCTTACGATGGCCTGTGATCCCTCTTTGAGCTGGCACCCCTGAAGGCTCCGACTTCACTCCCTTCTGCTCTCTTCCTGCCTCACTTTGCTCTTGCCACGCCGGCTTATCAGCGGCTCCTCGAGCACAGCCAGAAGAGGTCCAGGCTTAGGGATTGTACACTTGCTGTTCCCTCTTCCAGGGACAATCTTCCTCCTGATGAAGCTTTGTAATACCTCATTAAGCCAATAACTAACCATCCTCATTTTCTCACATTGGCATAGTTTTTATTATTATTATTATTATTATTATTATTATTATTAAATTTTACTGTCCAGTGAGCTCCTTCCTGAATCCCCTATTTTAAATTGTAGCTTTACCCCGTTACTCCTAATTTTCCCATTTGGTGCTCTCTTTTTGTTCTATGGAACAATAATTATCATCTTATATAGCTACATGGTTTATTTATTGCATTATATCTCTCCTCTCACTAAAATACAAGCTAATGAGGGCAGGGCTCTTGAGTGGTTTGGGGTTTATGGTTTTTGTGGGGGATTTTGGTCTATTTGGTTCATTATTATATCCTCATTTTCTAAAGCAGGACAAAGGAGACAATAGATAATTACTGAATATTTGTTAAATGGATGAGTCAATTGATGCTGCTATTTGATATTAAACCAAGCAGAAGGTGGAAATAATCTAATATAGAGAGTAGCTACAACTTTCACAGAAGACCTCACTGTGGCTAAACAGACAGCCCTAATTCACCAGATGTTCAAGAAACCAAAAATTGAAGCAGACGGGTTGACTAACTGAAAATGTTTGTGTCTATACAGAGAGATGAAGGGTTTCCAGAAGAGCAGAGGGGGATAAATAAGATGGCAAAGAACCGGACAGCCAATCTTACATCTGATTACTGTTAATAAGCCAGTTTTTTCCACTTCCTGACTTGGATGCGTTTATATTCTCTATTCTAACATTGAATTACAGACTTGCATTTAATTAGATAATAGATTCTGTACATTTGCACTTCCTGTAAAATAAAAAAACCCTCATCTTGACCTTTTTAATTGACTTAATCTGCCAAGATTCTGACCAAAGACTGTAACATTTTGACACTACATTTTGCAAAAAGCTTTTACATATTGAAGCTTGATCTAATTGAATAATATATGGGCAGAAACTGGAAATATGTACTTTGCTCAATATATTCTAATTAACATAATTGGCCTAGCACCAAAAATGACTAGAAGAGTTATATTTTTTAAATACAGATATTAAAATACACCACTGTTTCATGTAAGACAATAATGGTATATGTGTGTTTGTGTGTATATGATTTAATCAGAAATTATTATGAAACATAATAATCAGCAAAGAAGTGATTAAATTGTTGGAAACTAAAATAGAGATGGTAACAGAAAGTCAAATAATAGAACTGCCATCAGAAAGAAAATACAAAGAGTTCTGTGCACAAAGAAGCAGGAAAGAGTTAATTAAGCAGCTGAATTTGGGGAAACACTGAAGGAAAAGAGGATTATAATAATGTTTATTTCCCAGCACTTTGGGAGGCTGAGGCAGGAGGATCACTTGAGGCCAAGAGTTAAAAGTTAGCTGGGGCAACACAGTGAGACAATGTCACTACAAATAAATTTTTTAAATTACTTGGGCATGGTGGCGTGAGCCTGTAGTCCTAGCTATCAGGAGGCTGAGGCAGGAAGAACCCTTGGGCCCAGGAGTTCAAGGCTACAGTGAGCAATGATCATGCTACTTCACTCCAGCTTGGGCAATAGAGCAAGATTCTATCTCTAAATAATAATAATAATGGTATATTTACCATTTATCTGGAAACACATTATTTTAACATATTATAAATATACTTAAAATATTTTTATGCATACTAATACCATCCCATAGATGATTACGGTAATGATGAGCTACACACAAAAATTGTAATGCACTACCATGGAAAATATGGTTTAAACGATAATGACAAGCATGCAAGCACATAACTGTAAAGAAGATAGATTAGTAAAACATGTGTCAAGTATATTCAAAGGCTAGTGGTTGTTGCGATGCTGAAATTAAAAATGACTAGACTGAGAAGAGAGTCCATGTGTCCTGTTCATATTCATCTCCTGTTGACTTTTATCTCCATGTGACTTCTCATCCACTGTTTATTGGTGGAAGATTTTCACTTCTATTTCACTGCATTTCCATCCCAGATCTCCCATCCATCTCAATGCCAGGCTTTATCACGGGTGACATCATTTATGCATGTGAATTGCCCATCTAACAACTCATCTGTCAGTTCCTTGACTTCCTCACTTACGATCATCTTTTCCTTCCTCCCCATCTCAGCTACCTACTGGCGTTGTCAGTCTCTGTCTCTGTCTCACCAATAGCTATACTACATTAAGTTTCCACTTAACATCTCCATCACTGACCATCACATGTTTTTACTCCATTTCACTCTCAATCGTGCCCCCACTAGAACATCCAACCTCCACGTGATTATCCCCACCAATTTGCCTCAATTCTGTTATTCTGTTCATCCCATTTTCTATATATTTACACTCTGCTTTCCCAGTTTGGAACACAAGTTTGGCCATTATAATCACTCCCTGAAATGGCCTCAATTCTTTTGTTGTCCTTTGTCACTTCCCTTACCAAAGCTCCAACCTGGTTTAACCAAATTATCTGCTTTCTCTGTAGTTTCTTTATAAGAAATCGAGTATTGCGTTCGGGAGTGGTGGTCACGCCTGTAATTCCAGCATTTTGAGAGGCCAAGGTGGGCGGATCATCTGAGGTCAGGAGTTCAAGACCGGCCTGGCCAACATGGTGAAATGAAACCCCATCTCTACTAAAAACACAAAAAATTAGCCAGCTGTGGTGGTGGGCACCTGTAATCCCAGCAACTCAGGAGGCTGAAGAGGGAGAATCACTTGCACCCAGGAGATGGAGTTTGCAGTGAGCCAAGATCGCACCATTGCACTCCAGCCTGGGAAACAAGCATGGAACTCTATTTCAAAAAAAAAAGAAAAAAAGAAAGAAAGAAGAAAGAAAGAAAGAGAAAGAAAGAAAGAAAGAAAGAAAGAAAGAAAGAAAGAAAGAAAGAAAGAAAGAAAGAAAGAAAAGAAAGAGACAGAGAAAGAAGAAGAAAACAAAAACAAATTGACTATTGCTGCAAAACAATTTCACAAATGAACTGCCATATTTCTCAGCTTTACATATCCCAAATAAATCATTTTTCTTACTCTCTGGCTTATATTTCATATCTTTTTCAATATCTTCAAACAAACCCAAATGACCTCATACTAACAGAGCCCTCATGTATCTCGTTCACTTTGACCTTCACATTTCCTATTGACTTTTATTTCCATGTCACTTCTCACTCTTTGTTTTTTGAGCAAGTAGAAACCATAAAAGATAATTCCCTTATCCTTTTTTCTTCAAGTCTTAAAAACAATCACCTTATAAATTTATCTTGTATTTTTCCTGTTAGAATGGAATAGGTGTTCCATGACTCTCTAAAGCTAAGTCAGCTACAGCCACAGATTTCAAAGGCTCTCATCTTCTTGAGGATTTCATTCCATCAGTTACATTTCCCTTGCTTGCTTTATCAATTTCTCCCTTTCTTTTATTTTTTTCCCAATAGACCTACAAATATATTCTAGTACTATCTATCTTAAAAATAAACATTTTTGACCCCACATTCTCAGGTACGATTTCATTTCAAATCATTTTGAAAAGAAGACAAAGAAAATTTATTTAATAATTGTTTACTACCCTAATTCCCGGTTCCACTTACTCCAGTTACTCCTCTACTTCTTCCAGTCTGGTTTCCACCTGCCCAGCATAACTTACAATCCTTATTTCAAGATTATCGAAGACATAAACATTTGCAAAGTTCAACCGAATCTCTGTTTTATTGTTACATGATGACTGGCAGCATGGTTTCACCACACCTCCTCCTTCAAACCCTCTCCTCTCTCACCTTCCAACACACTACACACTCCTAGTTTTCCTCCTGCCTCACCACTCTCATTTTCAGTCTCCTCTGCTAGCTATTCCTCCTGTGACCGGGTGAAATTATTGGATAGCATCAGGGTTCTGCCTTGAGTCATTTCGTTCTCTTTGTCTTATACTCTCTCCCACAGTGATTTGATGGTTTGGAATCTCTTTATGCTGTTTCCAAATCTGCATCTCCGTCTAACACTTTCCCCAGTTCTAAACCCGTTCTAACTGCCCCCTTCACATCTTCAGCTTGGATGGCTTAGGTTATACCTGTTTCCTCCAATATCTGTCATCCCAAAAAGGCTTTTTGATGCCTTCTCATTTCTCCCCAGTCTTTGTCATCTCAGAAATGGACAAACCATTTTCTCATTTTCTTCATGTCCCTCACTGCCTTCATCCAGTCTGTCGTGCTGTCATTTCAATTCTATCCTCAAATACGTTTCAATCTGCCCACTTCTCTTTGTTACTATTCTCTTTATCTTAGTTAAGCTATCAGCATCTTCAACCTGGAAAACTGCAAGTCTTTGTCTTGACTCCCTGCTTCCATTCTCTCACTCTAGGCCATTTTCTGTAGCCACAAAACATTGTTCACTTTTAAAACATAAATTAAGTAATACCACTTCCTTGTATGAAATGGTTTCAGGAGTCCCTATTGCTCTTTGGGGAAAAATGACTCCTGTCGGGATCTTTTCATTCCATCATATTCCACTCTTCCTTCTATCATATGTCACTATACAACAGCCACACTGGCTTCCTTCTTTTCTTCTCACTCCTGCCATGTTCTTTCCAGCTTCAAAGCCTTTTGCTTGCATTCCCATGGCTTGCAAGTCTCTTTCCCTGGCTCTTCACACAGCCAGTGTCTTGTTTTGTTTAGTTTGGTTTCGTTTGGTTTGGTTTAACTTCGGGTTTCAGAAAAAGAAAGAAGAGAGAGAGAGAAAGTCGGCCAGTCCCTCACCACCCAATCAAAAAGTGGCCCAGTTATTCTAGATGCATATACTTTGTTTCTTAGCATTTTTCACGATCTCATTTTATGTATTTGTTTCCTGGTTTTCTGTGCACCTAAGACTACTAGAAAGTATTTTTTATGGGAGTGGGGACTGATCTATCTTATTTGCTGTAGTATTCCCTGTCCAAAGAAGATCGTACACAAAGTAGGCACTCTGGAAAATGTTTCTGTGCAAAACGAATTAAGAATGAGCTACGACAGAGAGACTAATTAGAAAAAGTCATTATTTTCTACATTCTGTACCTATATCTGCAGGGTCAAAAGCAGAATTAAAGAAAAAGAAGAAACAGTCTCTACCAGCTATTCAAAATTCCCGGGATCTAGCCTCTGACTGACCAAGCTGATGGTCAGCATATGACCAAGCTGGCCATATGCTGATGAGTACACTGTGAGGTGGCTCCCTAGGTGTCCATCGGGAAAGAGAGCTAAAAATAATGAAGACTTGACTGCGCACCAAACACTGTGCTGAGTATTTTATATATATTTCCTCTATTAATACTCACAGTACGCTTAAGTACGCATTATCATCATCATTTTACAGATAAAAATTCTGACCTTGGAAAGGTATAAATTTGCCTAAGATTTCACAAATGGTGAACGACGGATTTTAGTGTAGAGATTATGTCTGCCCAACTCCAATGCCCACAATCTTTCTACAATATTACATAATCCCTTGTATTTCTTATTTTATTTTATTTTATTTTATTTATTTATTTTTATTTTTATTTTTTTATTTTTTGAGACAGAGTTTCGCTCTTGTTACCCAGGCTGGAGTGCAATGGCGCCATCTCGGCTCACCACAACCTCCGCCTCCTGGGTTCAGGCAATTCTCCTGACTCAGCCTCCTGAGTAGCTGGGATTACAGGCACGCGCCACCATGCCCAGCTAATTTTTTGTATCTTTAGTAGAGACGGGGTTTCACCATGTTGACCAGGATGGTCTCGATCTCTTGATCTCGTGATCCACCCACCTCGGCCTCCCAAAGTGCTGGGATTACAGGCGTGAGCCACTGTGCCCGGCCTGTATTTCTTATTTTAAAGAATCTGTTAGTGCCCATTGGATTTGAGAGTTAAGGGAAAGACCCAAAAAAGGCCTTTGGGAGCTCTATTTTTCGTCTCCTACAGGACCTCCAAAAGAGAAGAAGAAGATGAGGATGAAGACCAAAAAAAAAGTAGAGGGGAGAGGGGAGGAGGAAGAAAAGGAGAAGGAGAAGAAACTTGATATTAGTTTGTTGGCCTACAGTGGAAACTGTTGTGCAATGCCACAGAGTTAATCAATAGGAAATGTGAGATTAGAAACTGGCTTCCAAATCTTATCCAGTACTTTCATTCAAACATCACTCTTGTAGAAAATTGAAACTCATTGCTAAATAATAATGTACTCAAAAAGTTAGATTTGCATTGTGCACAAGTAAACCAAGTCAGCAATCAACTTTTTAATTTGTTTAAAAATAAGATTGATGTTATACTTCTTGGATAGGAACTTCCAAAGACCAGAGTTGCTTCAGTCATGGGAACAGATCTTTTTGGGGCATTGATAAGTCTATGATTAACGTCTTCTGCATCTCCCACATTCATGTCTTTACAACTGGGCCCAATGACCTCCTTCCAACATATTAGGGCTTTTATTTTTTGTCCAGAAATATTTTGTAAGAAAACAAATATCCTTCATAGAAAAAATAGAACTAGTCTGGACTTTTGCATGTATGTTTTGCAGATTAATATATTTAGATTGCTTGTTCAGAAGTGCCATAATATCCTCAGTGCTTGAGGTCTTTACGGGTCTTAATGAAGCCCTGTCTGTTAGCAGCTTCTCGCTAGCCCTCCCCATTCTGTTAGGGCTGAGGCAGTGTCGCCCTTCTGACTCTATCACAAACTCATGCCACAAATTTATTGGGACCATCTGCCCTTCATTTCCTCAATACTGACTCTCTGAGTATAGAGGATTGTACCAAGGATCCGCTTCTATCTCAGAGGCACTCATCCTTTGTAAAAAGACAACTCTGAGATGGCTTAGTCTAAGAATCATATTCAGAAGAAATATCCTACACCAAGTAGGGACTAACTGAACAAGTTAGATAGAAAAGGATGCAGAGAAAATCTTCATGCTGCAGGAAAACTGAGTGAAGAAGAAGATTGGGAGAGAACAAAGAATACTCCTACAGTAAAGATGGTTGCCTGTGGTCACTTTTGTCAGAATGAGGAGAGCAGCCACTCATAGTTGATCTCCTGGCTAGAACAGGTTATTGTCTAGATTCTTTAAAAAAAAAAAAAAACAGTTTACTAATGTATGATTGACATATTAAAATATGTAGATATTTAATGTATACAGCTTGATATATTTTGAGATCAGCATACACCCATGAAACCATTGTGACAATTAATGCCATAAATGTAACCATCACTTCCAAGTCATTCCTCTTGCTCTGTTCTGAAACTAGTCTTATAGCGTGCATTCCAAGCAATGACAAGAAGTGCAACTAAATGCCAAAAAACTTTTAATACACAAAAAAATCAAATGTTGTTATTATTGGCGTAACAATGCTGGGACCTGCCCTAACAGATTTAGGGGCAATAATTAAGGTAATCTCAGATATGACCTTTTCCTCTGTTTTCTTTAAACTGAGTGGATTTGCACATTATCTTTTGTACTTTTCAGCCAATATTAATTCACAGGACTGAAGGGGGGAAGACTTAGAGAGTGGAGCTGAAGAAGATTGAAATAATTCAAACCCTATGAAAAGAAAAGTTTATCTGTCAATTTGAAAGAACTTCAAAGACATTATGATATGAAGCACAATTATCACTACTATGAATTGCACAGGCATATTAAAAGGACCCCTGAAAGTGACCTCCTCTGAAACAGAGAATGCCTTTAGAAAATATGTCTTAATCTTCTATTCTGCACTTAGATAAATGTCAAGTATATCTATCACCTCAATTAACCATAGAAATAAGCTGTCACAATCTAATTCTTTTTTTGACAAGGCGTTTATTCTGAAACCAGCAGAGAGAGGAACAGGCAGTTACATTAGAAAGAGACAAGTGTCACAAGGGTCTGTACCACATGGGGAGCTTTCCATGAGCCAACTGTTGATTAGAACTATGGTGAATCTAAGCTAACATGTTCAGGGTTTGTGGACTGAGCTGTACTAAAACTGGGACTTTATGGTCAGATTGAAGTTGGACTGAAATCATTAACAAAAAAAGATGATTTTCATGTCTAGCAATGCCAAGCAAAACGTGGATGAATTAATGAAAAGAAAGAACTTTATCTTAAGGAATCATATAGTCGGCCGGGCGCGGTGGCTCAAGCCTGTAATCCCAGCACTTTGGGAGGCTGAGGTGGGTGGATCACGAGGTCAAGAGATCGAGACCATCCTGGTCAACATGGTGAAACCCCGTCTCTACTAAAAATACAAAAAATTAGCTGGGCATGGTGGCGCGTGCCTGTAATCCCAGCTACTCAGGAGGCTGAGGCAGGAGAATTGCCTGAACCCAGGAGGCAGAGGTTGCGGTGAGCCGAGATCAGGCCATTGCACTCCAGCCGGGGTAACAAGAGCGAAACTCCGTCTCAAAAAAAAAAAAAAAAAAAAAAAAAGGAATCATATAGTCATTTGCAAAGATAAAGGCAAATTGTTTATTATAAGTATTTATTTTATGTTTGTTGTTACCTTGAAAAAAATTATGGAGCAACTTTTATTACCAATAATACTAACACAATCAAACAAGTTAACAGATGGTCATCCATTTATTCAGTTACATAACAAACATTTATTATATACTTTTAAACAAAGAGAAATGTTCAATTAGGACACACAGAAAAATTATAAAATGCCAATTCTTTCCTTGGGATATGATCAACAGTAACAAAAATAGGAAAGATAGGCATATGCCACCATAATACAAATTTTGAGACTATGTTGGTCATTCAGCAATACCGATGTATTCATTGATAGTTCAGAACTGGGTTGTTCCATACAGAAGCCATATGTGTCTATTTAAATTTAAGTTTTAATTAATTGAAATTAAAATACATAAAAGTTTAATTATTTAGTCTCAGCAGCCATACATCAAGTGCTCAGTAACCATATGTGGCTACCAGTTACAGTATTGAACAGTTCATTGTCTTTATTGTAAAGAGTGTTATTGGAAAGCACTGGGTTCAAAATGTAGAAATCTATCAAGTTACAGCAATATACAACTGAGTTGAGCCTTCATGAGTGGAAAAGACAGATTTTTTGATATATTCAGAAGTTCAGTTTATGCTATTCAAAAGGAAGTAGCATAAACAAAGTCGAAAATCCAGAGGAGGGAAGTATATAGATGAAAGAGGAACTGGATTTACTGTCTATAATTTATTAATTTATTTTCTTTTACTGATGAGACAATAAAAGGTAAAAGTGGGGGAAAGTTACATATTTAAGTTAAAATTACATTATTAATAAATCTGAATGACAAAAAATTGCATATCAGTATAACAATTATAACGTTTTGCAGACAAGCATGTCTTGAAATATAGTATGCAATATGATTGTAGGTGGTACACTGATAACATTTTTTAGTTTGATAGCTACATATATATGTTTGTTGTATGTGAAAAATGGGAAATTATATCTAGTTAGCACATAAAATCTGTTATATCACTGATATTATTGCTTAAACAAGACTGGATTTTTTTCAATTAAAAAGAGTGAATTAAATACAAGTCACAAATGGTCACTGTGTAGACATAAGGAGTCCTTTCAGGTTTTATGGCCAATGCAGTTCTGAGTGTTGGTTAAAATCATCAAATACCAGATGTAACGCTGCCAAGCTATGAGATCTTGGGCATATTACTTACATATCTTTTTTATGCTTCAGTTTTTTCTTCAACAAAATGAAGACATTAAGAGTTACTGTGTTATAAGATTTGCATGAAGGCTAATTGGAAAGCACTTAAAAGAGTGTTTAGCATGCAGTAAACAATAATTTTTCACTATTATTACTATTAATATTTACAATATTATCAATAGTGTGTTTTAAGAAAGTTAAGCCAGGAACAAAATGCAACATGGTTGACAGGAGACATTACAATCTGGAAAAAAAAAAAAAAAAGCAGTTGTAATACAGATCCAGTCATTCATAGGTCAAACAGTACTGTGTGAACACAGTAGTATGATAGGAATGTAGAGAAGCAAACAAGTGTTATAGACATAACAGAGCTAGAATAAGTGGGATTTAACAAATAATTTAATATGGAAATGAAGAAAAGATCGAGATAAAAGAAAATACCAACATTTGCAACTCTTGGTGGGGAGCACCAGTATATAGTGAGAAGGAGAAGTCTGGGAAGAATGGTGATGGATTTTATTTCAGAAATATTGACCGTGAGGTTATGGCAAGAACTTCAGGTTGAGAACTTCAGCAGTGGAAATAAGGACTTGGGTCTTATCACCAACACATTGCTAACTGTTAAAACCATCATATCAAATGTGCTTGCCACTGGAAGAATGGTGGAGCAAGGGATTCTTAAGGAACACCTTCTTTTTGTAGGTAAAATGAGGAAACTAAGAAAATGATTGAGATTGAGACAGAGAATTCGGAGATGTGGATGACAAATGAGAACAGCGTAGCGTAGAAACCAACTTACAAAAGAACTGCAAAAAAAGGACCAACAAGAGTGTTGAGTGCTGCAGAGAGTTAAAGAAGGTAAGAATTGAGAAAAGCCACTGGCTTTACTAACTAGGAATTACTGGTAAGCTTCGAATAAAAAGTTCGGTAAACACCAGAATCAGTGCTGGAGCTGGGCATAAAGGTCAAATGTTGCGGCTCTTCCAGTCAGTGTAGCCACAGAAAGAATGAGGGAAACTATGTTAGCATGAGAAAATGGCAGGAACAAGGGAAAGGTCTTGTTTGTTTTTGCTGTGAATATACATTTTTGGCTGAAAAAATAGTGAACATAAACAGTAACCGAAATTGAAACAGAATATAATTCAAAGAGCTAGGTGTTGAAGCTAATGGAAGAAAAATAGATCGAGGAAATACCAGAAGAACTCAGCCTTGGAGTGGGAGGGGAATTTTTCTCTTAAGAAAAGAATGATGAAGATAGACGACAATCTGTAGCAAGTTAAAGACTGAAATTAGCCATTTTAAGAAACTAAGATCAAAAGGCCTCAGTATTCACTCACCTTACTCAGAAAAAATATTTGCTGAGTGCCTACAATGTGCCAGATACATGCTAGTCTAGAGCTGGTTATACAGAAATAAATAAGAATGGTGGGAAACTGATTCGAATAATTAATATATCTTAGAGTGGGGGAGGAATACAATAAAAAAAATAGAAGGTGGCTGAGGTCAAATTACAGAGCACACCAATGTTTAGAAATATAGAAAAGTGGGGGAAAGAGGAAATAATGTGGCAATTGGTGACAAAAAAAATTTAAATAGTGAAATGGCTTTGGAGAAAATTAAATCATACAATAGGACTTAGTATGAAGAAAAGAATAGATTTTGGTCAGCCAGGGAAAGAAGGGAAGCCCCTCTGGGTTTGGATAATACAAGCTGAAATCTGAATAGGAGTGAGCACAGGAGATCAGCGGAGGAAACTCCCCGGAAAATCAAAGCAGCAAGTAATGGGGATGATACAAAATGGGGATGATTTTAGCCTGAAGGAGTAGGAAAGGGATAGAGTGGCCACTGTCCACCCAAATGAAGAAGACAGTGTGGTGTCCTGAGCTGAGTTTTTGTGAGAATAATTTTGGAAGAGTTACTGAGAAATAAAGAATATTGAATATAGAATAACATCATTTGCTTCCTTCTCTTGTTCATGTAGGCTTCTAAAATACTAGTAGGCTCCTTTCACCACTGTTTGCTATAGTTTGGGTTTGGGGGCCTTTTCTGGACTATAGAGTTCTCTCCAGGCTATTTTATAGAAATTTGAGGGGGTAAGCAACACTTTCCTCTGGGATCCAAAGATCCAGGCAGACGCTTAGAGCTGTGACTAGGTCGCCGACAGACCCATCACAAATCTTAACCCAACACTGATCCCAGAGTCTTCACAAACGTTCACAATCAGAGGCCTCTCATAACTTCTCCTCTAAAACATTACTATAGCGTACTAATCTGACTCTCAACCTTGATAGAAAATTCCCTTTCTCTCTGCCATAACTTCACCCTAACAACAGGATAGAAGAGAACAGATCTTCCAGATCAGAGATGACTTGTCTTACAAGAGGAGAGTAGTAAGGACATGTTGTCTGTTTAGAAAGAAAGGATGGTGAAATTGAGATACTTTTTACTCAAGAGATTTTATCAGTTTGAAAGAGAACTGACAGCCACTGGGCTTGTGGAAATTCATTCAGAATAGAGCACTAAGTGAACCGTTCAAATGTTATTGCACTTCGTGTGTCACATACGGGATTCTTCTGAGAATACAAGAATAGAGAATTATGACATTGAGGTGACTTAGCCATAAATCTTATTCTTTCACACTTCTTTCTTGCTGGTAATTTTATGTGTGAGTTTGTGAAAGCTACTCTCTGATAGATAGTATAGACTATATACCAGTAACTTGGATAACCCATGATGAGTTCTGTGGTGTCTTTTTCTTCTTGTATCTTTTTCTTCCTACTTTAATACCAGTCATCCATTAGGGATCTGTGTAGTTTGAATATACTTGAATAACTTCTATGTACTTTAGCTCTACTTTTTATTTGACCCAAAGAAGCACCAATGGGTCTCAAGTATTTCTATGTGTTTTAGAACCTAAAATCAGTGAGATGGAGTCTAACATCAAGAATTTGAAGCTAAGTAACTTGTAAGGAAAGAATGCAAAGAAAATATTTGGTAGTTTGGCTATGGCATAATTAATTAGATTTTCTGGGTTTCAAAATTTGAATTGCAATGAAAGAACATTTTGATGTGCTGTTTCTACCATTTTCGTTAGCAATTAAATGTATGTAGAGAGAAACAATAAAACTGATATGTTGGAAAAATACTGGTCGACTTTACTGAAGAGTAATATAATTTATAGCTGTAATTGTTAATTTGTCTGTTATTTCTTGCAGTTCTATCCAAGTTTTCCTTCAAGTATTTTGGAGGTCTCTTATTAGATGAATTCACATTTATAATTGTTATAACTTTCTGTTGTACCAAAACTTTTATCATTAGGAAATATCTACCTCTGTCTAGTAATAATCCTGTTGTTAAATCTAGTTACTGTGACATTAGTATAGCCACTTTAGCTTTCATATGCTTACCATTTGCACATTATACATTTTCTATCCTTTTATTTCAACATACTTACATTTAAAATGCAGTCTAAAAAATAAAATAAAATACATCTCTAGTAGGCAAGATATATGTGGGTCTTTTTTTTTTAATTTTATTGTGACAATCTCTATTGATTGAAGTTTGTTTACATTTAAGATAATTATCAATATGCTTGGACTTATTCCTGCCATTTTGCTATTTCATTTGCTAGCCTCACTTATATTTTCTTCCCTTCTTCCTGCCTTCTTTGGGTTAAACAAATTTTTTGTCACATAATTTAACTTTTCTTTGGTCTTGTTAGCTAAATTTCTTTACATTTTTTAATGGTTTCTCTAAGCTATAAACACTAATCTTTAAATTATTTCAATCTATTTAAATATTGACTTTTGGTGACATATAGGAATTGTAACAATATAGTTTCATTTAACACTCTCGTCCTTTGTGTTATCATTTTCATATATAATATTCGTTTGGTGCAAAAGTAATTCCAGCTTTTGCCATTAAAAGTAATTGCTAGAAATTTTGCATTAAAAGTAATGGTAAAAACCACAATTACTTTTGCACCCAGCTAATAAATCAATATATATTATACACCTAACCATAATAGTGTTTATAACCATAGTGTTATAAATTTGGCTTTGCATAGACATAGATCTTTGTAAAAATTAAAGATTAAAAGACATCTATAAATATCTACTAATATATTGACAATAATGTGCAATATTTGACCCTTTTTCTTATTTCCTTTATGATTGATTACTTTTTATCCTAAAAGTCTTTTTTTACTGGTGCAACAAACTGTACCCAGTTTTGTTTATTGGAGAGTCATTTTTGAGAGACAACTTGGCTGGGTATAGAAATCTTGGTTAACCTTTTGTCATTGTTGTTCTTTCAGCACTTTGAATATGTCATTTTGATGCCTCCTGGCCTCTATTATTTCTCATAAGAAGCCAACTTATATTTTTATCATAGTCGCCTGTATGTAATTGACTTATTTTTCCTTTGCTGCTTTCAATGTATTCTGTTTAATGTTTGATTCTCAACATTTTAACTATAATATGTGTAAATGTGGTTTCCTTTATTTTGCAATTTGGGACACATTGAACAACCTGTAGGTATAAGTTCACATTTGTCTTCGAATATCAGAAGTTTTCTGCTTTATCTCTGAAAATATTTTTCTGTCTCTTTCTCTTTCTTTTGTTCCTTCTTGATTCCAATTACACATATGGTGAACCAGATGATATATTTCCACCAGTCTCTGAGGAGGCATTGTTCATTTTCCTTTATTTTTATTTCTGCCCTTTGGATTTGATATTGAACTATGTTCATGTTAACTGACTCATTCTCTGCCATCTCCAATGAACCCATCTAAGGTATTTTTATTTTCAGTTATTGTAATCTTCAATTTTAGAATTTCCATTTGGTTATATTTTGGTTTTCATTTCTCTATTAAATTCCCCGTTTACTCAGCAATAACTCATTTCCCTTCTATCTTTGAACATATTTTTCTTTATTGAAAACTTATAATAGCTGCTTTGAAGTGCTAATTTGACATTCTGACAACCCACTTGCAATCAGTTTGTATTGATGGATGGATTTCTTCCTGCATATGCATCACAGTTTCCATTTTATTTCTATAGCTAATAATTTTTTGTTGCAAACTTATCATGACCATTTGGTCAGCCTGCCATAACCAAATACCATAGAGCAATTAGTTTAAACAATATAAATTTATTTTATCAGTTCTAAAAGCTAAAAGTCAAAGATGAAGGTGCTGGCTGATTCACTATCTAAGGTGGGCTCTCTTCTTGGCTTGCAGAGGGCTACTTTCTCATTATGTTCTTATCTGGCCTTTTCTCTATGTGTGTGCAAGGAGAAAGAGAAAGATCTCTCCAGTGTCTCGTGTTTTTTTTTTTTTTAGATAGAGTCTCAACTCGGTCATCAAGCTGGAGTGAAAGTGCAGTGGCATGATCTTGGCTCACTACAACCTCCACCTCCTAGGTTACAGCAATTCTTCTGCCTCAGCCTCTGAGTAGCTGGAACCACAGGCACGTGCCACCACGCCTGACAAATTTTTTTATTTTTTCAGTAGAGACGGGCTTTCACCATATTGGCAAGGCTGATCTCAAACGCTTGACCTCATAATTTACCTGCCTCGGCCTCCCAAAGTACTGGGATTACAGGCATGAGTCACCATGCCCAGCTCAGTGTCTCTTCTTATAAGGAAAATAACCTTATCAAATCAGGCCTCCACTCTTGTGAACTCATTTAAATTTAATTAATTCCTTGAAACTAATTGGTTCCATCTCCAAATACAGCCACATGGGGATTAGGGCTTCAGCATATAAATTTGGGGGTGGATGGAAATATTCAATCCATAACAGATGTGAAAGTTGCATAATAAAATGGATTTCCTTCTGTTTTTCTGAAAGAAAGAAAGAGAAAAAGAGAGAAAGAAAGAAAGAAGGGAGGGAGGGAGAGAAGGAGGAAGGAAGGAAGGAAGGAAGGAAGGAAGGAAGGAAGGAAGGAAGGAAGGAAGGAAGGAAGGAAGGAAAGAAAGATGGATCCAGGAAAGGCCATGAAGGGAGGGTTCTGATGTACGAATGACAAATAACAAAACTATCATGAAAAACTACAAAAACCACAACTTCTCACAAAAGCCATCATAACATTACACAAAAATTGTGTCTGTGAATGTGTCTAGCCACTCACTGCTGGTCCAACCTTTGACTAATGTCACTTTTGTTATTGATTCATGTATTCAAGGATAATTATCTTGAAATAATCACGTAATGCTCCTCATTTTTCCTTTTAAAACCTCGATCTTTTCTCTGTCTTCCTGAGTAGCCACAGTTTACTATGGTTCCTGTACCCCACTGCAATGCCCATTCCAGATAAATATTTACTTTCATAGTGTCTCCTCTCTGATATTCAGGATGGCACAGCTACTGTGTTATAGTGACTGAAATCTTCTTTCTTCTTCACAGGATTACTAGGTTTTGGTTCCATAAGCCACTAACTTGCCTGGACTCAAACTGAAATGTGTCTCCCCCAGGGTGTGAAGAAGTTTGTATTACTGCCAAGTGTTCTTGGCTTCCAGTTGCTGCGTTTTTAGCCCAGGCCCCTGGTGGCCTCCTCCATGCCTATTTTGTTTAGGAATCTGCCAAGGACTTTAGCTGAGTTTATACTCAGATTGAAAGGCTCACCCTTTTGGTGGTTTCTTGCCTCTAGGTCCACCTAGTAAACTTCCTGTTGCTCTTCTTGTGCCAGAATTCTACCTTGCAACAAATCAATCTAATACAGCTTCTGTTTTCTGCCACCCAAGTGTGTGGCCATGGGATGCACTCAATCAAAGACACGACAAGCTCCAGCATCTCACCAGAGGCAATTCTTTCTTCCAAGAACAGGCCCACTCTACTCTCCCTGATTTGTCAACAAACTCCCTGGGCTCATTCAGAGATTTGGCAAAATGTATGCACAGAAATCTGGATTTCAGCTCTTTGGTAGTGCTCCTGCTTCTGGAATTTTCCATTAGGTATTCAGGAATTCTTCTGCCCTGAAACTGAGTCACATAGGCTGAGGTTTTGCAAAAACAAACCACAAGGTTATGCTTTCTACCTGATGCAGTAGCAATCATTCAGAAACAAACTGCTGAAGTTTTCGCCTTCCTTTCGTTATTTTCCGTGCCTTCAAATTACTGTTTTTAATTTTTCAGTTTCTGTAATTGTTTTCTGCAAGAAAAACTGTCTGAATTTGTCACACAACACATACACACACACACACACACACACACACACACACACACTTGAAAATCCAAAAATTTATTTTTCCTTCAACTACAGCAGAATGCAAAGTCAATATCCTACAAAGCTCTCCATTCTCTAGCCTCTGCCCAAACAGCTTGTCTCATTTCTTTTCACTCTCCTTTTTGTTCATTATTCTATATCCATTATAACTGTATCTGATAATCAGTAGGCTGTCTAACCAATAATTTCCACAGTCTTTACCCTCCAAAAATTATTTATTTAATATCCTTCTTTTTTCCATAAAGGTTATGTGTCTCAGAATTGTGGGAAGTACAGAGTTTCTCTTGCCAGATATATCTAGATGTAGGCCTGATTTACCTAAGGGTAGATCTATTTTCCTCACCAGTGATTATTTCAGACTTGATCATTTGGAAGATTTTGGGAACATGTGAGAAGAGGTTTACAGAGCTTTTGAGAAATTTCCTCTCCATTCTTCTAAGAGACCTTTTAGAATCAACTTTCTTGCCCTCTAAAGTTGAATGAGGAAGATCTGTTAGCTATTGGCATCCAGCTACAACCACAGAGTAAACTGACCTTCAGAGAGTACAGACCAAAGGTCAGTGCAAACACATTGGGAAAGAAAATAAAAGAAGAAATAAACACTGGATTCCAAATGACGAGATCAAACAATCCTGGAAACAACCTGACCTTTGCGGTTCTAGTTATGTGATTGAAAAAGTATCCTAATTACTTAAACCTATAGGAATTTCTTGTTTGTTTGTTTCTTGTGGAGGAAATCATACTGGCATCCTTTCAACTACATAAACGCCAAATTTGTTTCTGATTTAAGATATTTTCAATTATTACTACTACTTCTTAAGGGCTCTTTCTCCAAATGTTAATGTGTCTGTCTCTACAGCGTTGAAACCCCAATTCAAATACCTCTTCAGATAGTCTTTTCCCAACCAGCCCAGCAAAAATAGTCTCTCAATCACTCTCTAGCCAACTTTTCTATTTTGAACTTATCATTATGTGATATTACATAATTTCAATTTTTCCTTTGTTTTGTCCATCTTTTCCAGCAAAAAAAAGTGACCTCCTTGAAACCAAACACTGTCTTGTTACCACTGTATCCTCAGTACCTAGAAAAGCACCTGCAACTAGTAAGCCCTCAATAAATGATTATTAACTGAAAACCGTAAAAACTTCCTGATTTGGCTGCAAACAGTTCTAACAATGAAATTCATTCCTTATTTGAATAAAGAAGGTATAATGTAAGTTCCTTCAAACTTACATTATAAAGCTAGTTTACTTTTAAGAGAAAATGTTAATGACATTGTCTGAAGTCTACACTGTATAGCTCATAGCTTTTTGATCCCCATAATTATTTGGAAATTTATACTCTTTAAAATATTTATATATTCATTTTTACAATAGAATTTACACTGCTACTCTAGGTTTAAAAGTTATTTTTCCAATCACTCAAATTCCTGGTAACAAATCCTTTTTCTTGAGAAAAAAATGCCCTTAACCATTGCAGCTTTTTAAAATTTATACATATATTATTGCACTTTAGGTTCTGGGGCACATGTGCAGAACATGCAGGATTGTTCCATAGGTACATACATGGCAATGTGGTTTGCTATCTCCACCCCGCCGTCACCTATATCTGGCATTTCTCCCTATGTTATCCCTTCCCAAACTTCCCACCCCCTGCTGTCCCTCTGCTATTCCCCCCCAACAGACCCCAGTGTGTGATGCTCCCCTCCCTGTGTCCCTTTGTTGTCACTGGTCAACACCCACCTATGATTGAGAACATGCAGTGTTTGGATTTCTGTTCTTGTGTCAGTTTGCTGAGAATGATGGTTTCCAGATTCATCCATGTCCCAGCAAAGAACATGAACTCATCGTTTTTTATGGCTGCATAGTATTCCATGGTATATATGTGCCACATTTTCCTTGTCAAGTCCATCGTTGATCGGCATTTGGGTTGGTTCCAGGTCTTTGCTATTGTAAATAGTGCTGCAATGAACATACATGTGCATGTGTCTTTATAATAGGACAATTTATGATCCTTTGGATATATACCCAGTAATAGGATTGCTGGGTCAAATGGAATTTCTATTTCTAGGTTCCTTGAGGAATCCCCACACTGTCTTCCACAATGTTTGAGCTAATTTACACTCCCACCAACAGTGTAAAAGTGTTCCTATTTGCCCACATCCTCTCCAGCATCTGCTGTCTCCAGATTTTTTAATGATCGCCATTCTAACTGGCGTGAGATGATATCTCAATGTGGTTTTGATTTGCATTTCTCTAATGACCAGTGATGATGAGCATTTTTTCATATGTTTGTTGGCCTCATATATGTCTTCTTTTGAAAAGTGTCTGTTTATGTCCTTCATCAACTTTTAAATGAATTTGTTTGTTTTTTTCTTGTAAATATGTTTTAGTTATTTGTAGATTCTGGATATTATCCCTTTATCAGATGGGTAGATTGCAAAAATTTTTTCCCATTCTGTTGGTTACTGGCTCATTCTAATGATAGTTTCTTTTGCTGTACAGAAGCTCTCAAGTTTAATTAGGTCCCATTTGTCTATTCTGGCTTTTGTTGCCAATGCTTTTGGTATTTTAGTCATGAAGTCGTTGCCTATGCCTATGTCCTGAATGGTTTTGCCTAGGTTTTTTTTCTAGGGATTTTATGGTGTTAGGTCTTATGTTTAAGTCTTTAATCCATCTGGAGTTAATTGTGTTTTTAATAATTGCAATCCAAATGATTTTGTTCAATCAGCCCTTCCCAAATTAGCAATAGTACGTATGCCCAAAAAACAAATTATTTAGATAACACAAGATTTGTTCAGCAGTATGAGATGGATTATTCCTGAGTGCTGAAAGAGTCATGTGCATTTTGTTGGTGTGAACTGTTTGCATTCCTGTTCAGATCCAGGGATCTGTTTTCCAAAGCTTTGTCTTCAACAAAGATGAAGGCCAGTTTTAAAAACACAGATTTCTGAGTGAAAAGGAAGTGTGTATGTGCAATGTGGAGGCCCCTTAGAACTTTTTTGTTGTTGTTTTTCTTATCTCCAAAAGCTTTGGAAATCTTTTTTTTAATCTTACTTAGAAATACTGCAGGACAATAACGCATGAAAAGTAAAACATCGTGTGTTAAGCCACTCTCAAAATTATCTTTACTGCTTTCTTTCCCCGTTCCCTACCTCTGTTGCTATGACTCCTTCTGTACCTCAGCCTTAAAAAACCAGTGCCCTCATACATGATTAAGGATTGCTCTGAGAATGACTTTCACAAATGAAGTTTCAGCTTCCCCTGAAAGTATTTGACTTGTCTTGTTAAACTTTATTTCCTTTTCTATTTCTGTATATCAGGAAATTCCTTTTGATAACAATAAGGGAGTAGGCTCAGGCACAAGGTAAGTTTCTGCAAATAAAATTTCAACTTACAGTATCAATTATGCCCTTATATGGTTTGGCTGTGTCCCCACCCAAGTCTCATCTTCAACTGTAGCTCCCATAATTCCCATGTGTTGTGGGAGGGACCTTGTAGGAGATAATTGAATCACGGGGGCAGTTTCCCTCAAACTGTTCTCTCAATAGTGAATAAGTTTCAAGAGATCTGATGATTTCATAAGGGGCTTCCCTTTCACTTGGTCATTCTGTCTTGCTGCCACCATGTAGGAAATGCCTTTCACCTTCAGCCATGATTTTAATGCCTCCCCAGCCACATGGAACTGAGAGTTCATTAAGCCTCTTCTTCTTTATAAATTACCCAGTATCAGCAGCATAAAAACAGACTAATACAAGCCCCTATTTAAGAAAGTTTCCTTGTTCTTTGCATTGACTCCAATTGCACATTTCACCATTACTTTGCCCCGCTTTCTCCCTCCTTCAATATAACTACTACCTGTTTCTTTCTTTTTCCTTCTTCTTCTCTTTTTCTTCTTTCTTTTTTTTCATTGAGTCTTGCTCTGTCACCAGGCTGGAATGCAGTGGCGTGATCTCAGCTCACTGCAACCTCTGCCTCCCTGGTTCAAGCGATTCTTCTGCCTCAGCCTCCCAAGGAACTGGGACTACAGGCGTGCAACCCAAGCCCAGCTAAGTTTTGTATTTTTAGTAGAGAAGGAGTTTCACAATGTTGGCTAAGATGTTCTCTATCTCTTGACCTCATGATCCACCTGACTCAGCCTCCCAAAGTACTGGAATTACAGGCATGAACCACCACGATCCTAGAAATTGGTGATAACTTTAACATTCCAATTAAAATTATCCTATATGTGTCCATTCTCTGCTAAAATAGAAACATGGTGGGGGATGCAGAACTATAGCTTGAGGATATAAAGTATTTTGTTTTTAGCTTCAAGAATCATCTACAAATCAAACTTCACTACTTGCTGACATGAAAATTTTAAATCTCTTTTAGAAAAATAAATTTATCTTTCCTAATTTGCCTCATGGGTTGATTGTATGCCTTCCCAGTTTCCTCTGGTTTTCAGTTGACTCATTCCAGAGCATGATGACAATGTGATACCCACATACAACTGTGGCTTAGCCATTGTACAGACGGCCTGAACTGGAATGCTATGTTGCCTTGTCACTCCTCTGCTCTGAAGCATTTAAATCCTGGAACTGGCCACAGATGAAAATCCACGACCTGGTACAAATCTGTAGATCTGTGGGACCTCAAAGTGCTGGAGTTTAAAATCCTCTACTGAGGACCAGATGCTACAGAGCAGGAAAACCACACAAAACAAAATCAGATGAAAGAGAATATTGCCAAAAGGCAGTAACGTTTAGACTGATTTTCACATTATAATCCCGTTGGGTACAGTATCCAATTGATGATGATCTCCTTTCTTAGTCTAAAATTGGCACCACCTTTTCATTCAATCCTCATGAAAAATTTTACATAAATAATAACTCCCCTAAAAGAGTATGTTAAGATGATAATGATATGTTTCCCTTTTAAGCCCCTTAAAAGAGTATGTTGTTAAGATGATAATAATGATGTGAGTTACAGTGATATTACAGAGCTGATCTTCCATGAGACTTTAACATAAATATCCAATCAACAGCCAGGAAACTTGGGGATTCCACAGGTTTTGGCCCTTTGATATAGACTCACTCTGGTACATTCCTCTATTACAAAAAGAAGCTTCAGGTGACCCTATGCCTAGAAGGTACTGGAGTTCCTATCACTGGTGAAGGAACAGCCAAAGAAGCCAAAATGGTCACTGCATAAAAATTAAGTTCTAAACAATGATATCAGAAACTTTTCTTGGGAAGGGATATATAACTGACACCCAGATTACTTTAGGAGTAATGACAAGTAATGAGCTCCAGAAAAGCCAATATATTCATTTATTAGATTTTCTGCTGGCAGGTTGAGGACCTGAGAATGTTTTCTTACCCATAAAATGAGGTGTCCCCCAACTTCTTGAATTTTCCTTAAAGCCCAAAGAAATTCATCCAATATGACAAAGTACAAAAAATTTTGATAGTCTTATCCTCCACCTCCAATTTAGCCAATACCATAGGTAATCTGAATGTTCATAAATATAAATGATCAAAAACCCTACCTTAAAGTTATTCATTTATCTCAGTTCTAATTACATTCACTTCAATTCTGCTTTCCTTAGATTTAAAACTACTCAAAGCTGCTCTATCCTTGGCTGTGTTAACATTAATGTTCTGCTTTATGACCATAACCTCCAGCCCTTCCAGCTGTCTTGTATGTTTTGATCTATTTCTATTTTAAACTCGTTGGCAATACAGTCAGTGGTTAAGTGTGTGGGCTCTTAAATCAGGCTGCTTGGATCCACATCCTGGATCAGTCACTTCCTAGCTGTGTAAACTGGGGCAAGGCCTCAATTTTCTTATCTAAAGAAATTGGAATTATATTTAATCTAGCAGATACTCACAAGTGCATACTAAATTTGTTATGAAGATAAAATGAGATAATTTGGAACAGTTAGCACAGTGTAGGTGTGGCACATTGTGGGTGCTAAATAAACGTTAGCTATTTTTCACTCGTTTATTCCTAAATTTGTTAATTTTTTTCTAATTTCTTCCATATCCAGTCTAAAATCTGTGCTTCATTACTTTTTGCCACATAAGACATAGATAAATTTAGCCAACTAACTTCTCTGCTCCACAATAAGTCTGCTGGAAACTGGTGGAAAAAGTGTACAACTCTGGAAATTAATACAGTCATTAATTTCAGACTTTAAAATAGCAACTGTTCTATGGATATGCTTCAGTAAGCCTTTTTACAAGTCATCAATCTATAATATCTCAAAATATTGACAACATGTATTACCAGTTTTTAGCCCACTCTTCCAACATTCTATATTATATCCTTTCTATAAAAATTTTAAAAGATAATAATAATCCTTTCTCTTTATTATTACTTAAATTATTTTTCTTTTTACCTTATATTTTTGTACTCCTGTCTCACATTCTCCTATGTCTGCCCTAACATTTGCTGAATCCAGGGCAATAGCACAAATGGAAGCCCCATACAATGTTTTTAAATATTTAAAATTATGTATCAAACTAATAGAATCTCCTGATTTCACCCAAGGTGAAGTAATAATAACTAGATTTACCATCCCGCCTGAAGCATTATGCCCTCCAAAAAAAACAGACAAAAGATATAAAACGATGTGTTTCAAAACACTTGACACAAGCCAACAAATGACAGGGATCCCCAAGAGATGGGAGACATACAAAGTGAAATTGACACTTGATTAAATTTACTTTCCTGAGAGAATTCTCAGATTATGGCAGGATGAGGGAGAATTCAGGAGGATCCCAATGAACTCCCTGAGTTGAGGAGACAGAGCTGAGAGTGCAGGGAAGATAGGCAACTAGACTGCAAAAGGTAGACTATCAGAGAAGAGAGAATTGCACAAAAGCAGAACCTGGGAAATCCACAAAGGATCTCCTCAAGTGCTGTGCAGAGAGATTATCAGTGTGAGGCAACTACTCAAAGCCAGGGGAAGAAAACCTCTAGAACGATGCCCTGGCACTGACGCAGGGTTAGGAAACATGCTTTTTCCCACCAGCCAAGCTAAGAACATTCATTATTTGCAGGTGATTTGATGGAATACTCAGAGGTCTTGCATCAACGGTGAGGAAAAATTAACTTAGAGCACTAAACTGAACGCAGTGAACAAGTCATAAAAAGAAAACCAGAAAAAAATCAAACTGTTTCCAGGTAACTTGACTGCTTCCTGGAATGACATTCAAGAATATTTATAGAAATACAAAACGTATCTAGCACCTAGAAAGGTAAAACTAACAATGCGTGACATCCCATCAAAGTTTATGAAACATGCAAATCAATGATTATCAAACATGAAAGCAAACATATCAAGCAAGAAGAGAAAAATTAATGAAATTTAACCCCCAAAATAACACAATTCTTAGAAGTAGCTGAAGGTAACAAAATGTGTATACTAGCCGTATTCAATTAAAATTAAGTAGAGTCATGAAAGATATTTTTTAAAGGCCCAAATCTCTGACTTCCAGAGATGAGCACTTTAAGACTGAGGGTAAATACCCTGAATAGGATTAATGGTAGATAAGATGTTGCAGAATAAAAGATTAGTAAATTTGAGAATGCAACTATAGAAAACATTAAAAATGAAACCGAGAAAAAAATATGAAAATTAAAGAGCATCTAAATGTTCTGGTTTAACGTAAAACAAGAAAAGAAACAGAGTTGAAGGGAATGAGGAAGACAGTCTTGTATTGCCTACATTGCCCCTCCCTGCTCTGCAGACAGTATAGTTCAGATAGAAAATCTGTGCGCTTGAGGGAGGGAGAGTAAAAGTGTTGTAGCACTTTGCTTTGGAACTCATTGTCACCCTATCACAATGGAGCATGATTCTGGACAGAATTCCACTGGTGCCCACAGAGGGAGCATTTAGACCAGCCTTGGGCCAGAGGGAAAATCCTTAGCTGCAGTGTCCACAGGAGTGTGAGTATCACTGCTCCCCCAACTCCAGGCAGTGCAATGCAGAGAGGAGTCTTGGGGAGAAGAGAGGGAAGTGTACAAAGGACTTCGTCGTGCAATTTGAGTACCAGCTCAGCCATGATAAAACAAAGCACTGGGCAGATTCCTAAAGCTCCTCATTCCAGGCCTTTGCTCCTGAACATAATTTCTAGATCCACCTGAACTGAAAAGGAATCTGCCGTCTTAGAGTGCTGGATCCAGCCTCGGTAGGATTTACCACCTGCTGACTAACATGACCTTTACCTGTGAATAAACATCAGGAGCAGTCAGGTAGTAGCAGTCATGGGCCTTGGACAAGCCCCAGTACTGTGCTGGCCATGGGCGTCATGTATCAGCTGTGGTGACCACAAGAGTATCCATGTCACCCCTCCCTCAACTTCAGGCTGCTCAGTGCAGGACACACTCCTTTTCTTTGGGAAAGAGTGAGGGAAGAAAGCGAAAGACTTCACTTAGAAACCCAAGGAATTCTCCCTTATCTTCCCCAAACCCACCAAGGCTTTCTATCTCGAAGTCTGCAAGAATCACAGCATTGCTGGGTTTAGAGCACTCCCTAGTGCTGAAAACGCGTCAGTGAGTAGGGGTTAAGGTAATAACCCTCGATCTTTATTAAATTCTTAGAAAGTTGTGTCTTAAGAAGGACAAGTACAAACAAGCCCAGACTGTGAAGACCAGAGTAAACACCTAACTCTTCCATGCCCAGATATCAATGAATGCCCAGCACCAATAACATCCAGAAAAAACATGACCTATCCAAATAGACTACATGTGTCCCCTGTGATCAAGCCTTCAGTGACAGAGACATATGACTTCTCAGATAAGAAATTTAAAATAGATGTCAGCTGTCTTGAGGAAGCTTGACAGGCTTCAATATAACATAGAAAAGGAATTCCAAACCATCAGAAAACGTTAAAACAGATAGTGCAATAATTTTTAAAATTCTTGAGCTGAAAATTTTAATTGACAAACAATGCATCAGAGTCTCTAAACAACAGAACTTATCAAGCAGAAGAAAGAATTAGTGAGCTTCGAAACAGGCTATAAGAAAGCACACATTCAGAGGAGAAAAAAGGAAGAAAAAGGAAATATACTTACAAGGCTTAGAAGAAAGGCAAAGTAAAGGTTAATGGCCTAAAAGAGGAGGCAAAGAAAAAGATTGGAGTAGAAAGTTTGTTTAAAGAAACAGTGACAAAGAACTTTCCAAACCTAGAGAAAAATATAAATACCTAGGTACAAAGAAGGTCAAAAAACACCACGCAGATTTGACCCAATTAAGACCACCTCAAGGCATGTAATAATCAAACTCTCAAAGGTTAAGGGCAAAGAAAATATTTTAAAAGCAGCAAGACAAAGGAAGAAAATAACATGTAAAAGAGTTTCAATATGTTTAGCAGCAGGCTTCTCAGTGGAAAACTTACAGAGCAGAAGTAAGTGGGGAGACATATTCAAAGTGCTGAAGGAAGAAACCAACCCAGAATGTCATCTCTGGAAAAGGTATTTTTCAAACAGGAAGGAAAAATACTTTCCCAGACAAACAGAAGCTGAGGAATTTCACCAAAACCAGTCCTATCTTACAAGAAATGCTAAAGGGAGTTCTTCAATCTGAAAGAAAAAGAAATCATCTAAAGGTACAACAAAGTCACTGGTAAAACGAAGTACACAGACAAACAGGATACTCTGTCACCGTCATTTCCATGTCTAAACCACTCATAGATTAAGTATAAAGAGTAAAAGACAAACTTACCAAAAGTAATAACTACACCAATTACATTTTAGAGATAGAAAATACAAATACATATAAATAAAAACAACAAAATATCAAAAAGTGGAGTGGGGAATGGATTTAAAGTGTAGAGAGTTTTATTTTTCTCTTTTCTCTTCATTGTGATAAGATCTAAGCGGTCATCCATTTAAATAATTGGTTGCAAGTGTTATTTGTAATTCTCATGCTACCCACAAAGCCAGAACCTATAATGAAAACATCAAAAATAACAAAAACAAGAAATTAAAACATACTACCAGAGACCCGCTTATACACAATGAAAGTCATGAAGAAAGTGAGATGAGATTAACAAAACAACCAGAAAGCAAATAGCAAAATGGAAGTAGTAAGTTCTTGCCTATTATTAATAACATAGAATATAAACGAACTAAATTATCCAATCAAAAGACACAGAATGCCTGAATGGTATGAAAACAACACCCGACTACGTGCTGCCTATGAGTAACTCATTGACCTGTACATGCACTCATAAACTGAAAATTAAAAGATGAAAGAAGATATGCTATGCAAATGAAAACCAAAACAAGAGCAAAAGTAACTATACTTAACAGGAGATAAAATGGATTTTAAGACAAAAATTCTAAAAAGAGACAAAGAAAGTGATTATATCATTACAAAGGGGCCAATCCAAAGGAACATAGCAATTATAAATATATATCCACCCAACACTGAAGCACACAGGTGTATAAAGGAACATAGCAATTATAAATATATATCCACCCAACACTGAAGCACACAGGTGTATAAAGCAAATGTTGTTGAAGATAAATGAAGAGATAGACCCCTATACAATAATAACTGGGGACTTCAACATCCTACTATCAACACTGGACAGATGATCTAGACAGAAAATCAACAAAGAAACAGACTTAATCTGCACTGGAGACCAAATGGATCTAATAGATATTTACAGAATATTTCATCCAACAGCTGCAGAATACACATCATTCTTCTCAGCACAAGGAATATTCTCAAGGACACACCATATGATAGGCCACCAAAAAAAAAAAACTAAAAAAAAAAATTATAAAAATTGAAGTCATGCCAAGTATCTTTTCTGAACACAATGGAACAAAACTAGAAATTACTAATAAGATGAACTTTGGAAACTATACAAACACCTGGAAATTAAACAATATGCTTCTGAATGACCATTGAATCAATAAATAAATTAAGAAGAAAACTTAAAACTTACTGAAACAAATGAAAATGAAAATACAACATACACACTCTAGCGAGTACAGCAAAAGCAGTACGAATGAGAAAGTTTATAGCAATAAATGCCTACATCGAAAAATAGAAAGACTTGAAAAAAAAAAGAAATGATGTATCTTTGAGAACTAGAAATGCAAGAGCCTAACAAACACAAAATTAATAGAAGAAATAAAATAATAACAATCAGAGCAGAAATAAAAGAAATCAAGACCAAAATAATACAACAGATAAGCAAAATTAAAGATTTGCTTTTTGAAAAGATAAATAAAATCAACAATGGTTAGCCAGACTAAGAAGAAAAAATAAATAAATAAAACTAGAGGTGAAAAAAGAGACATTACAACTGATACCACAGAAATTAAAAGGAGCAATAGAGACTATTACGAGCAACTATATGCCAATAAACTAGAAAAGCTGGAATAAATGAATGAACTTCTAGACATGAAAAAATACAAATCTGAACAGACCAATAGCAAGTAATGAGATAGAAGTAGTCATAAAGTCTCCCAGAGGTGGAGGCGCAGTGGATGGGGAGCCGGGAGCTGATAACTTCACTGCTGAATTCTACCAGCCTTTAAAGTGCAGCCAATACCAATTCTATTCAAGCAATTCTTAAAAATCAAGGAGGAAACACTTTCAAACTCATTCCACTAGAATTACCCTAACTCCAAACCCAGACAAAGACACAACAACAGAGTTCATGTCCTTTGCACAGACATGGATGAAACGACAAACCATCATTTTCAGCAAACAGACACAAGAAGGTAAAACCAAACACCACATGTGCTCACTCATAAGTGAATGTCGAACAATGCGCACACATAGACACAGGGAGGGGAGCATCACACTCCAGGGCCTGTGGAGGTGGGGGGCTAGGGAAGGAATAGCAGGGGTTAGGGGTATTGAGAAGGGATAGCATTAGGAGAAATATCTAATGTAGATGACAGGACGATGGATGCAGCAAACCACCACCACGGCATGTGTATACCTATGTAACAAACCAAAATGATCTGCATATGTACCCCAGAACTTAAACTATAATAAATAATTTTTAAAGAAAGAAAAATGCAATTAAAAAAAACTGCCAGTCAGTATTTCTGATGAATATACATGAAAATTTTTCAACGGAATTCTAGCAAGCCAAATTCAACAACACGTTAAAATGATTCATCATCATCGAGTGGGATTCATCACAGAGGTGCTAAGATGGTTCAACATGCACAAATCAATAAACACAAGGCGTTACATCAACAGAATAAAGGACAAAACACACCTGATGATTTCAACAAATGTTAGAAAAGACACTCAATAGCATTTCATGATTAAAAAAAAAAAACTCACAACAAACTAAGTAGAGAAGGAAAATACCTCAAAACAATAAGGGCCATATATGACAAATCCATTTATCAGACTGAATGCACAGCAACTGAAAGCAATTAGTTTAAAATCTGGAAGAAGACAAGGATGCCTATGTTTATGACTTTCATTCATTACAGTATTGGAAGTCTTAGCCAAAGTAATTAGATAAGAGAAAGAAATAAAGGGCATCCAAATTGGAAAAGAAAAAGTCAAACTATCTTGTTTGCAGACAATATGATTTTATATTTTAAAAATCCTAAGGACTCCGCCAAAAAAATTATAACTTTTAAACAAATTTAGTAAAGTTTGAAGATATAAAATCCACATACAAAAATCAGTAGCATTTCTACATGCCAATAGTAAGCAATCTGAAAAGGAAACCAAAAAAGTAATCCCATTTACAATATCTATAATTAAAATAAGATACCTGAGAATAAATTTAATCAAAGAAGTGAAAAATTTCTACAATGAAAATTATAAAACATTGATGGACTGGACACAGTGGCTCAAACACTTTGGGAAGCAGAGGCAGGGAGAATACTTGTGCTCAGGAGTTTGAATCTGGCCTGGGCAACATGGTGAAATCCCTCTCTACCAAAATACTACTATTGGGTGTAGCAGTAGCTAAATACCACTCCCAAAAATAGCTACTTGGGAGGCTGAGGTGGGAGTATCGCTTAAGCCCAAGAAGGCAGAAGTTTCAGTAAGCCAAGGTCCTGCCATTACACTCCAGCCTGGGTGACAGAGCCAGGCCCTAGCTCAAAAAGAAAACCATTGATGAAAGAAACTGAATAGGTCACAAAACAAGTAAGATATTTCACATTTATTAATTGAAAGAATCAATATTGCTAAACTGTCCATACTACCCAAAGACATCTACAGATTCAATGCAATTCTTATCAAAATAACAATGACATTCTTCAGAGAAATAACAAATAATAATAGTCCTAAAATTTATATGGAACCACAAAAGACCAGAAGAGTCAAAGAAATCTTGAACGAAAGGAACAAAGTTGGAGATCACACAATTTGACTTCAAATAATTCTACAAAGCTATAGTAAGCAAAACAGCAGGAGAGCAGACACAGAGCAGAACCCAGCAACACTAATGGAACAGGACCCATGAATAAAATAGCATATTTAAAGTCAATTTATTTTTTATAAAAGTGCCAAGAACGTACACTGCTAAGAAAAATGGATATGCACATGCAAGAGAATGAAACCAAATCCCTTTCTCAAACCATATACAAAAATAAAATTAAAATGGATTAAATAGTTAAATTTAAAATTAAAAACTATGAAACTCCCAGAAGAAAGCATTGGAGAAACACTCCAGGACATTGGACTGGGCAAAGATGTCTTCCTAAAACCTCACATGAAGCTAAAGATATTTTACACAGCAAAGGAAACAATTAACAAAGTGAAGAGACAACCCACAAAACAGGAGAAAATATTTGCAAACTATTCAACTGACAAGGGATTAATAACCAAAATATATAAGAAGCTCAAACAGCACAATAGAAAAATAGTCATTATCAGCAGCAGCGGCATCTAATTGAAAAATGGGCAAAACATCTCAACAGACATTTCTCAAAAGAAGACACAAAAAAGGTCAATAGGTATACGAAAAAGATGCTCAATACTATTAATCATCAGATAAATTCACATCAAAAGCACAATTAAATATTACTTCAGCCCAGTTAAAATGGCCATTATCAAAAAGACAAAAAAATAATGAATGCTGGTGAGGATGTAAGGAGAGGGGGCACTCCTACACTGTTGATGTGAATGTAAATTAGTATAGCCACCACCAGAGAAAACAGCATGGAAGCTCCTCAAAAGAGTAAAAATAGAACTATCATATGATCCAGAAATCTCACTGGTAGGTATATATCCAAAATACAGGAAGCCAATACATTGAGACATGTACCCGTGCATTTTTATTACAGCATTATTTACAATAGTCAAGATATGGAATTAACCTAAGTATTTATTAACAGAAGAATAAAGAAAAGGTGGTATAAATACACAGTGGAATATTATTCAGCCATAAAAAAGAATGAACTCCTGTCATTTGCAACGACATGGATGGAACTGGAGGTCATTATGTTAAGTGAATTAAGCCAGGCAGAGAAAAACAAATATTGCATGTTCTCACTTGCATGTGGGAGCTAAAAAAAAATTGAATCCATGAAAATAGACAATAGAATGAGGGTTACCAAAGTTAGGAAAGGGTAGTGGTGGGGGGAGTTAAGAAAGGGTTAATTAATGGGTACAAAAATACAGTTAGATAGAAGAAATACGGTCTAGTGTTCAGTAGCACGATAGGGAGACTATAGTAAACAATAATTTATCATACATTTAAAAGTAACTAAAAGAGTGGATTGGAACATTCCTAACATAAAGAAATGATAAATATTTAAGGTGATGGATTTTCCAATAACCCTGATTTGATCGTTAGAATTGTATACTTGCATCAAAATATCACATGTATCCCACAAATATGTACAACTACAATATACCCATAAAAATGAAAAATGAAAGATTAAAAAATTTGAAGAGCATCAGCTAACTATGGGACAATTTCAAGCAACATCATAGATAAATGCCAAGTGTGGGTGAAGGAGAGGAAGGCAGCAAAACACACTGCCATGTGTGTACCTATGCAACTACCTTGCACGTTCTGCATATGTACCCCAAAACCTATAATGCAATAAAAAAATTTTTTTAAAAAAAGGCAACATAATTTACAAATACGAAAAAGATTATTTCTGAAACACTCCCCACATATCAGAAATCACATACTTTTCAAGAGCAAACAGACCATTTGCCCACATAAGACCATAGTCTAGGACCTAAACAAGTCTTCGTGAATTCAAAGGCATTCTAGTCATAAAGAGCGTGTTCTTTTTTTTTTTTTTTTTTTTTTTTTTTTTTTTTTTTTTTTTGAGATGGAGTTTCGCTCTCGTTACCCAGGCTGGAGTGCAATGGTGCAATCTCGGCTCACCGCAACCTCCGCCTCCTGGGTTCAGGCAATTCTCCTGCCTCAGCCTCTTGAGTAGCTGGGATTACAGGCACACGCCACCGTGTCCAGCTAATTTTTTGTATTTTTAGTAGAGACGGGGTTTCACCATGTTGACCAGGATGGTCTCGATCTCTTGACCTCGTGATCCACCCGCCTCGGCCTCCCAAAGTGCTGGGATTACACGCGTGAGCCACCGCGCCCAGCCCAAAAAGTATGTTCTTTAACCACAGTGGAACTAAGTTAAATATCAATTACGAAGATGTCTGGAAAACCCTCAAATACTTAAATAATAATAACATACTTTTTAATAATTAATGGGTTAAGAGAAATTAGAAAGTATTTTCACTGAATAAAAAAAATGTTCAAACAACATATCAGAAAACAATATTAGTGGGGAAATGTACAGATGTCTGTGTAGCAGGTTCTAGAGGTGTGACCAAAGACATTTAGACCCTTTTTTTTTTTTTTTTTTTTTGAGACAGAGTTTCGCTCTTATCGTCTGGGCTGGAGTGCAATGGCATGATCTCAGCTCACTGCAAACTCCACCTCCCAGGTTCAAGTGATTGTCCTGAGTAGCTGGGATTACAGGCGCCTGCCACCACACCTGGCTAATTCTGTATTTTTAGTAGGGACAGAGTTTCACCATGTTGGTCAGGCTGTTCTCAATGGATCACCTGAGGTCGGAAATTTGAGACCAGCCTGACCAACATGGTGAAAACCCGAAGGAGTTACAGGCTTGAGCCACAGCGCCCTGCCAGGAGATCCTTTCAAAGTGCAGACCCTGGGCAGGAGCTCCACTTGCCTGGGTGTAAGAGGAACACTCAGAACATACATATGTTTAAGTCTCTCCCATTTTAAAACAAAAAACTTTCTTCACTCCATGTACTCAATTATCTTCAATTATTTAGTCAAACTTTTTGAAATTATAGTGTAAACTAACTCTACATCCATACCACCATCACCCTTTCTCATTTATTTCTTGAAATCTGCCTTTAACCTCCACCAATCTTAAATTCTTTCATGCAAATCAACATAGCTTCCTGATTCTCCAGTGACATCTTACTTCGCATTGCTGGCATGTTCCACAGGATTAATCATCCCCTGCTCACATTCTCCCATGCCTTGACATCCATGACAGCCAAGGTTCTTGGTTCCCACTTTTCTTTTCTTCTTTGTCCTTTTTATATTCCCTAAAAACCTCTGTGTTATGTAGTAGCCCTTTGAATGTTATCAATACCTAGGCTTCCATTCCTAGCCTTGACATGAACAGAACCTCTTTGTGAAGTTACGCACATCCATAATTTCAATTATGATTAGTATAGTATATGTCCACATTGGAAGACTTTAGTCATATCTTTAGAGATATTTTTGTTTTCAAACTCATTTTTTTCCTCATCTCTTTTCCATGCTGCAGCTTTAATAATGTTTCTAAAATGTTCATTTGATATTAACCATTTAATGCTTCTCCACTACCATCAGGGTAATTACTACTTCCTAGCCACGGTGGACAGGTGCATTCTCCTTTCGTTCCTGCCTACTTTACCGGCTTCACTCGTCATCACTCACCTGTGTACTGTGCATAACATCTGTCACCTAAAATATTTACCCATGCCTCTGCCTACAATGCCTGTTTTACAGTTTACTCACTGCACAGCTTCTCTACGTTATGTTGTGTCAGCATCCCTTAAATTAAGTTTTGTTGTATGAGCATTACCCATTCTACACCACATACAGATTCAGAAAGTAATAATAGTAATAGCAACTACCTTTTATTGAGTGCTTATCATGCCGCTCACCTAATTGCTTCAATCACCCTATGAGATAGATAATAGTACTCTTACCCATATTCTGTAAAATTGAAAGTGGATTGTTTTAGTCTATTTTGTGTTGCCATAAAGGAACATCTAAGGCTGGGTCATTTATAAAGAAAAGAAGCCTATTTAGTTCACAGTTCTGCCTATACAAGAAGGGTAGCACCAGCAACTGCTTCTGGTGAGGGCCTCAGGAAGCTTCCAGTCATCATGAAAGATGGAGAGCAGGCATGTCACATGATGAAAGATAAAGCAAGAGAGAGACAGGGAGGTGCCAGGCTCTCTTTAACAATCTGATTTCATGGTAACCGATAGATCAAGGGCTCACTCATTGCTGCAAGGACTGCAGCAAACACCTGTGATGAGGCATCCACTCCCAAGGCCCAAACACTTCTCACACTGGGGATCAAATTCTACCATAAGATTTGGAGGGGATGAATATCCAAACTATGTCACAGGCTTAGAAAGTTTAATGACTTATATACAGCTAAAAATACAAGAGTCATGATTGCAACTCAAGGCTATCTGACTCCTAAGCCTGATATCATCAACTTCACAAAATTCTTGCCTTAGTCCTTCCATCCATAAAGCATATTTTTATAATAGATATGATTAAGTGTAATTGAAATACTTCATTATTATCTCTACTTTACTTAATTCAGGGGATCGCGAAAGCAAGGCTTTTCTGTCAAGATAAGCTAAGCTAAGCTCCAATAGTAACCCCTAAAATCTCAGTAGTCTAATACTCTCATCCTACTTTTCCAACATTGGCCAGGAGTATAGCTGTGTTTACTGTGGTCGTTCAGAGCCTCAGGCTCCCTCTTGACATCTGCTTCCAGACAGGGACGTGAAAGGCCTGCAGAGTCAGGCACAAGCAATTAAACTTTACCAAGTAGGTAACACATTCCTATCTAATGCTAAGGTGGACAGATGCAATTCAATAATACCATACATTTATAAACAGAAAGTGAGAATGTTATGAATAGCACTAATGGGTATCACAATTTTGTTTTTTTATATTTGTTTCCTCTGTGCCTGGCAGTTTTAGTGCAAAGTAGTAGCTGACTAATAAGTTTAAGTTTGTTGAGTGAATAAATAGTACCTAAAATAAAATGCCTTTCCAGAATCCATATATGTGGGGTTGAAAGACTGGGGAGAAGCGGGGGCAGGAGTTGAAGCCTAAATTATCTGAGTTAGTTTTTCTAAATAAAGAAGCATTGTACAGAAAGAAGTATCCACCCAAGTAACAAAGGGAAGTATTTCTCAAGAGAGTTTGTCCTTATTTTCTTAGACAACAAGCATTGTAAGAATCCCTAAGAGAAGCTTGAGGGGAATTTATTCTGAATTTGAGTTTATTCAGCTGGTAGAATTTATTAGAATTGGTCCTTTGCCTGTGTCTTTCAATTTCTGGAGGAAGTTTAGGATGAATTTGTTTTACATCTCAATATCATACTGAGTAAAGAGCAATAAATGGCCAAGAAAACCTCCTAATTTGAACTCACTCTGGAAATGTCTGTGAAAGCTGAGAAGGTTGTTTGCCCTCTTAGTCTCACTATTTCTTCATTTTTAAAATATAATAATTAGGCTGGGTGTGATGACACAAGCCTGTGGTCCCAGCTACTCAGGAAGCTGAGATGGGAGGATCATTTGAGCCTGGGAAGTTGAGGCTGCAGTGAGCTGTGATTGTGCCACTGCACTCCACCCTGGGTGATGGAGTGAGACACTATCGCAATAATAAATAAATTAATTAATCTATAATTATTATTTTCAAATTCGGTATTTTTTTCTTTAATCTTCTGATGGTCTAATTGTGGAGTATAACGTGCTTGTATTGAGCATTAAACAAAAACCTCCAATACATATTTCACATGATCTTGCCCTTTTCTTTACGATAATTTATATGATCAAATATAAGATAATTTTTTCCAAAAATGACACCTCAAAAAAATGAATTGGTTTAAAATCACTTTTTTCAAAGGGTGCATTGTCAATTCCTGTGTCTTGAATAGCATTTTAGGGATCGAATGAACACATTAGCTGAAAATCACCTTCATCAATGTGAGGTTGAGAGAAGTGTCCATGTGTTCAGTCAGATACAGAGTGAGAGAGAGTTCACATGAACTCACCAACATTAAAACATTTAGTAAAAACTAAAACGTTTTTATCATTTTTGTTTGTTACATAACTAAAACAGTGGGGAAAAAAGAGAATTACCAAAAATTAGCATATATTTAATAATGATTCCTGGAGTCTGACCACACAATATTCAACTGTTGGCCACTGTGGTAAACAAGATTCCTTTAAAAGCAATATGATAAATGGTTATGTTGTGGAGATTAACAAAAATAATAAAAGTTTTAATGCTATGTAAATGAATACAAAATTTCCAGTAACACCATTATAAATAGATGCAAAATTATAAATGATGAACTCTGAAAATCTGGTGACTCAAAAGAATGTTTCCTTTGATGGAAAACCAGCGTTTCACTAAATATGAAATTTTTTTGTATTAAACTTTTAACATAAATGTAATAGATATCAAAATATGTGGTATTAAATATATCTTTGTAGCTAAATAAATTGGCCTTCTAATAGAAAAATAGGGAATTATCTTACATTTAGTGTTGCTTTGTATTGGACATAAAAGCTTTAATAGATTATAATATTTGACATGGGAAATGACTATATATTGTTAAATGAAATTTTTCATTAGACAGTATACAATGTGGTATCATTCCTGTAAAAATGTCTACACACAAAGCTACATCTTGGTAAGATGTTTGCCAACATATTGACTATGGTTATCACTAGATAGTGGAATGTGATCAAGGATAACAGTTACGTTTTGGGCTTTTGCATCTGTCTAAATTTTCTACAATGTATATTATAATAATTTTGAATTTTGAAAAAAAGAAATCAACGTCTTCTTTGAAGCCATGTCTACTTGATACCTCATTATTTGATCTACAAAAACAGATGTATTTATCTAATAAGATATCATTGATTTGTAGCAGTCCTCTCTGGTATATTATTGTTAATTTCCATCTCTAGTCTATACTTTTAATATGAATGAAGTTTACTCTCTTTGAATTGGTTATTAAAGGATAGGAAAAATTCTATATTTATTATATATGTTCAAGTAATAAAATACATTTAGTGAGGCAAGTGAATCCAGTGATGAGCATTTCTTCATTTTCTAATATTAGGTAAGTAACTCAGTTTTCGTCCTTGCCTTATTTCTAATTCATCAAAGTTAACGGTGTTCTTATTTCTCAGATGAGAATTCAGAGTTCTGCGTTGAGGATTCGCAGGAAGAAGTATCAAACTACATTGTCTATCCTGCTGTTCTGCCTGACAGAAAATCAAACTCTACTCTCTTTTTGAATCCTAAAAATGTGAGTGTGCATGTTTCCTGGGGGTAAGAGTTGGGAAACTGAAGTACAGTGACCAACAGATCATACAGGAACCCAGAGACCTCTAGTAGCAGAAGCCCTCGATTGTAAAGAGACACATTGACAAGGGCTGTCTGGATATGCCTTCTGTTTCAACATCTACAGCTTTACATTGTCACTCAATGTCCTCTATGGTTTCTTTATGTTTATTTTGGTTCTTTGTTTTAATTTGTCTCTTAAAGTTGGAAGCTGAAAGGTAGTCTGATAAGCTTCTCTTTCAACATCTGGTGTTTACTACAAGTCTGTGAAGCTAATTTTTTTCATCATCTTTGAATTTAGTGTATTGGTTCCCTTAAGACCAGCAATTGCACAGACATTGCAATAAAAGAAAATACTCATTTTCCAAATTTTCTCTTTTGCCCATCTCATCTTTTTGCCTCCTTCTCATCCCAATAAACAAGAAGACAGTCCTAGCAATGAATTCCCCAGAGAAGGCATGCCAGTTAATAAGCCAGATTATACTTAGAGTTGAGCCACTCTCAAAAAAAAAAAAAAAATGTTTTCTTCACAAGGAGATTAAGATCTTCGTGAGGAGTTAAAATCAGTTTAGGAAACAATTTTAGCAAACTAAAACTGAATAGGTAGCTGAGAGAAAGAGAAAAATGAGAAAGAAGAAAGCACAACGGAGAATCTGGCCTTCCAAGAAAGGAGGCAAGTTTCATGGGAAAGGGACAGTTACCAGAATGTCCTCAGCTAGAGAAAGAGCATGGGGAGAGAGCAAAGGTACATGTGCTGGGATGCAGTGAACAATTCTGCCTAGTACTGAAAATGAAGGCACTTAATGAAAGGAAAATCATATCGTTTGTTTTATTGAGCAGTGGTGATAAGAAGGTGCTTAAGGATTATGGATGATTCTGAAAACCAGATACAAAAGCATGGCATTGTATAAAAAGCTTGAGCCATCAAAGTATTATAAGAAGTTATCCATCAACCGAAGTTACCAACTTTTTGCTCAACATCACTAATCCTCAGGGAAATGCAAATTAAAACTACAATGAGATACCAGTTTACACTGCAAGAATGGCCATAATTTTTTTTTTTTTAAAAAAAAGCAGATGTTGGCATGGGTGTGGTGAAAAGGGAACACTTTGACCCTGCTGGTGGGAATGTAAATTAGTAAACCAGTATGGAACATAGTGTGGAGACTCCTTGAAGACCAAGAGCAAACTTACCATTTAATTCAACTTTCCCACTACTGGGCATCTACCCCCCCCAAAAAGAAATTATATGAAAAAGACACATGCACACACATGTTTATTGAAGCTCAATTTGTAATTGCAATAATATGGAACCAACCTAAGTACCCATCAACCAATGAATCTATAAAGAAAATCTGCTATATATACATCATGGAGTATACTCATCTATAAAAAAGAATGAAACAGTGTCTTTTGCTGAAACTTGGATGGACTGGAAGCCATTATTCTAAGTGAAGTAACTCAGGAATGGAAAACCAAGTACCATATCTTCTCTCTTATAAGTGGGAGCTAAGCTTTGAAGACACAACGACATACAGAGCAATATAACGGACTGTGGAGACTCAGAAGGAGAAGTTGGGAATGGGGTGAAGGATGAAAGACAGAACATTAGGTACAGTGTACACTGCTCAGGTGAGGGGTGCACCTGAGAACTCAGAACTCACCACTCAAGAACTCATCCATGTAACCAAAAACCACCTGCACCCCAAAAACTATTGAAATTAAAAAGTAGATAATAAAATCATGATTTTTATATTAGATTGGCAATGAACTGTAAAAGAATGGAAAGGGGGAAAAAAACACCAAGAAAATTTGGCGAGTGGATGAATTAATCTGGGTATAAGGAAGTAGAGCCTGGATTCGGGTGGTCATGATAATGAAACAGAAAGAGCATCTCGAGAAAACAATTTGGGAATGAAAATAGTAACTGGTGACATATTGAGAAAAGGCAGAAACAAGAAAACGTGAAAGAGTTGGATATATCCAGGAGCATAAAAGGATTGTGGTACAACTGACAGAAACAGAAACATTGAGATGGGGCTCATTTCACAGAATTTGTACAAGTCCATATTCTTTTTTTACTATTTTTTGGTTCCCTAAGTAGCTAACAGTCAGTATAAAGGACTTTTTTTACTGACTTCATAGTGTTGCCAAAGAAAAGGGGTTTTTCTGGCCACTCATTTATTAAGAGACTGTTTACACTAAAGAATATAAAAGGGTTTTTAGAAAACCCTAAAATGGTATTTTCCAATATAAAGAGCTGAATGTTCTCATTACTCTTTAGATATATCTGTTAACTCTAATTTAGCAGATATATCTAAAGCATATAAATTTCAGATATATCTAACATATGATAAATCTTATATGCTTCACATATATCTAAAACATGATAAATCTTAATGCCATCTAAGTAAGACAGAAAAGCTAACATTTCTGTCTTAGATGGCATTAAGATTTATCATATGCTTCACTTGACTTAGAATAAAAAAACAAATATGTATATTTTCCATAATGTCTTCTGGCTTCACATGTATATCCTCTGAGTTTTGAAAGTTCTTTTGAAGTCTAATAGACTAGACAATACACTGTGTTCACTGATATCATTTTGAAATTGTCTGACCCATTATTATACAAAGATAAGCGTTTCACTTAATAAAGCCTTAGAGTAACACAATTTGTTACACCATAATTAAAGATGGACACATCTGTTCCATTTTAATTCAAACCCCTTTGAACATAATTACATAAAGCTGCAAGAACAAAAATTCTCAGTCTTAGATATTTACAATTAAAAAAAATCATTCTGTCTGCAGAAACTACATGGTCAAAGGACAATTTGAAAAATGAAATCAAATAGATGTCTCTCACTCTGTATCAAAGCATGAAATAAAGTGAAGGCACCAGATTAAAGTACTGTCCCCATATGAAAGCTGTATCTAGTTAAGGAAAACCCAGGTGAAAGACAGTCTTTATAGAAACTAGTAGCATTCCATCTTTGTGGAGGGGTGCTATTTCTATATATTCTCTTAGTCCATAGATAGATAAAAGAGGAACAAATACTTAGAATAAAGGGAAAACAAATACAGGATATATTCAACATGTATGTGTTACCTTTCAACTTCCTAATAAATTCTAAATTTTCAGTCATATTCAATGTATAGGGGATACACAAAAGAGTAAATCATCTCGACAAGGTCTTTATATCCAAAATACAGGCATACGTTGGAGATACTGCCTGTTTTGTTCCTGTCCCCTGCAACCAAGCAAATATTAAAACAAGGTGAGTCTAAATAATGTGTTGGTTTCTCAGTACATACAAAAGTTATGTTTACACTACACTGTAGTCCATTAATTATGCAATAGCATTATGTCTAGAAAACTGTATATGCTTTCATTTAAAATACTTTGTTGCTAAAAATTGCCAATAATCATCTGAGCCTTCTATGAATCAGAATCTTTTTGCTGATGGAGGCTTTTGCCTCAATGTGGATGGTTTCTGACTGATAAAGGTAATGGTTGCTGAATGTTGGGATGACTGGCAATTCCTTAAATAAGACAAACAGTGAAGTTTGTTGTATGGATTTCACAAATTATTTCTCTGTAATATGCAATGATGTTTGATAGAATTTTACCCCATTAGAAATTCTTTAAAATTGGAGTGAATCCTCTCAAACCCTGCTATTGCTTTATCAATTAAGTTAGTGTAAATCCTTCATTATCCTTTCAGAAATGTTCCTAGCATCTGCACCAGGAGTAGACAAGAAACCTCTTTCTTTGCTCATCCATAAGAAGCAATTCCTCATTTATTCAAATTTTATAATGAAATTGCAGCAATTGAGTCTTATCTTCATGCTCCACTTGTATTCTAGTTTCTTGCTATTTCCACTATATCTGCAGTTACTTCCTCCACTGAAGTGTTAAATTTCTCAATGTCATCCATGAGGCTTGGAATCAACTCCTTCCAAATTCCTGTAAATAGTGATATCTGATTATCTGACCTCATTCCATAAATCATGAATATTCTCAATGACATCCAGAATGATGAATCTTTTCAAAAAGGTTTTTGATTTAATTTTCCTAGACCCATCAGAGGAATCACTATCTGTGGTGCTATAGCCTCTCAAAATGTATTCCTTAAATAATAAAACTTGGAAGTCTAAATTACTCCTTAATCTATGTACAGCAGAATGGATGCTGTATAAGCAGGCATAATAACATTAGTCTCTGTGTACAATGTCACTAAAGCTCCTGAGCGGCCAGATGTGTTGTTTTTTATTCATTTTTTATTATACTTTAAGTTCTGCGGTACCTGTGCAAATCATGCAGGATTTTTACATAGGTGTGCACATGCCATGGTAGTTTGCTGCATCCATCCCCCCGTCATATGTATTAGGTATTTCTTCTAATGTTATCCCTCCCCAATACCCCTCTGCTATCCCTTCCCTAGCTCTCCCACCCCCCAACAGACCCCAGTGTGTGATGTTCCCTTCCCTGTGTCCATGTGTTCTCAATGAATAGTAATATTTTCAAACATTTTGAAAATATTATGAAAAATATTGAAATTTCTTTTTTCTGAGCTGTAGGTCTCAACATTGGGATTAAAATATTCAGTAAATCACACTGTAAACAGATTACTGTTATCCAGGCTTTGTTGCTCCATTTCTAGTGCACAGGATGAGTAAATTTAGCTTAATTCTTAGGGACCCTAAAATTTTTGAAATGGTAAATGAGCACTGGCTTCAACCAAAGGTCACCAGCTGCATTCACCTCTAATAAGAGTCAGCCTGTCCTTTGAAGCTTTGAAGCCAGGCATTGACTCCTCCTTTGTAGATACGAAAGTCCTAGATGGCATCTTTTTCCAATGCAAGGCTGTTTCATTTACATTGAAAATCTGCTGTTTAGTTTAGCCACCTTCATCAGTAATCTTAGCTAGATCTAAAAAACTTGCCGCAGCTTCTCCATCGACACGTGCTGCTTCGCTTTGCACTTTCATATTATAGAGACGGCTTCTTTCCTTGAACCTTGAACTAACCTCTTCTACCATTGAAGTTTCCTTCTGCAGCTTCCTCACGTCTTCCAGCCTTCAAAGTAATGAAGAGAATTAGGGTCTTGCTCTGGATTTGGCTTTGGCTTAAGGGAATGTTGTGACTGGTTTGATCTTCCATCCAGAACACCAAATTTTTCTCCATATCAGCAATAATGCTCTTTCACTTTATTATTTGTGTATTCACTAAAGTGTCACTTTTAATTTCCTTCAAGAACCTTTTGTTTGCGTTGTTCAGTTGGGTGTTTGTTGCAAGAGGCGTAGCTTTCTACCTGCCTCAGTTTTCGGTTCACCTTTCTCTCTAAATTTAATCATTTCTAGCTCTTTATTTAAAGTGAAAGACTTGCAGTTCTTCCTTTCGTTTGGACACTTTAGAGGTCGTTGTAGGGTGATTAAACATTGCAGGCTTATTTCAACAATGTTGTGTCTTAGGGAATAGGGAGAGGGAGAGAGACAGGGGAATGGCCAGTTGGTGGAGAAGTCAAGAACACATACAACATTTATCTAGTTCATTGTCATGTGACTGCAGTTTGTGGCATCCCAAAACAATTATAATAGTACCATCAAAGATCCCCAATCACAGATCACCAGGACGTATGATAATGATGGAAAAGTTTGAAATGTTAAAATTACTAAAATGCTACACACAGGCATGGAGTGAGCACATGCTGATGGAAAAAGAATGGCATTGATAGACTTGCTCAATGCTGGGTTGCCACAAACGTTCAACTTTTAAAGTGAAGGTCAATAAATCAAAGCACAATAAATGAGGTATGCCTGTCGTTTTTAGATTAATAATAATCAAATGTACCATGAAAGAAAGAAAACCCTGTGATTTTGGAATGAATGCTGAGAATTTAATAACGTGAGTTAAGTGGCAAGCCATGCACACAAATATCCCTGAAATGTAGGTTGTTCATCTGCTTTGTTTATGTTTCCATATCCTGAAGATGCCTTAATGAGGGGATGCAATCAGGATTAGCTAAGCAGTGAGAACTCGGAGGGACCAGGGTGGCAGTTAGATTTATATAAATATTTGCAGAGACTGGGAAGAGCAGATGCTCATATAATCCAGACAATGTGTGTGCACTTGATTTTAAAATAAAATAAAACAGTTGAAAGCCAAAATATAATTAATCAGAGGAAATGCTTTAATCAACATCTTCCAAATCCTTAAGCACTGTTGAAAAGATTAAAGAAACATAAAAAAAATTAAAACATGATATTTAAAAGGAAACCAGAATTAGCCTATTTCTGACATTTTCCTTTTATTTCAGTTGTGGGATGGAGTACGCAATTCATTTTCATTTTCAATTGCTGTCAACTGGTGAAATTTCATGGGTGTTTAAGGTACTAAATAAATTACCTAAGATTTGCTGTGTAATTTACAATGTGGTAATGATACCTTTCCTTTTATTATTAACTTACTGCGAGAAATATCTACACTTGCCCGTATTTCCTGTAGTTCTAAATAGAGATCTTTCCAATGGATTGGGAGACAGCAAATTTAAACGAGTGTCAGTTTGATATCAATAGGCACACTACATAGACTTTTTAAAAGTTATATATCAAGAAAGGAATTGGTACGTCATATCCATATAGATATCCAATTTCTATCATGTATATCCAAAATAAGAGCAATTAGCTTTGAACTCAGTTTGGGGCTCAGTTCCTCTAAAGTCAGTAGCTCTTGCTATTATTTCTGTTGTTTTCTTCCAGTATTTGATGAGCTGCTCAATATGAATCCATAATTATTACTAAAGTTCAGAGAATAACAATATAAATGGAAAATTTTTAAACAATATATGAAAGAAAAAACATATGACTTCATTGCAAGTTTCAAAAAATATAAACATTTAACCTCAAAGCATTCATTCTTTCTACACAGAGAATTTTGTTGGTTATGGAAATTATCACATATGTCTCACCAGAGTATTATTAACAGTTTGTGAAAGGAAGGTGAGCCTCTACAGATAGTTAACAGATTGCTACTCTGTTAATTTCAAGAATATCTTCAAGTAGAATGTGATCCTGATTGCAATTTCTGGCAGAAATATTATCAGCATCTACTAAAATTCTACCACAAAGTTTCGAGCACTAAAATCTTTGAAAGTTTATTCCTGCAAAATATTGTGGAAATATTCTTATTTAAATGGTGGATGTCAGAATTTCTCATTATATGCCATCCTATAAATGAATCTTAATAGTAGGGAAAACTATTTGAATAACCTAGAATATTTACTGTGAAATCTAGACTGAAAGATAAAAGCAGCTATGTGGCATTTTTTTGTGTGTTCTATCATAATTGGTTAACTTTGAAAAGCATGTTGCACTCATTTGCTTATATATCAGCTGTTTGATATTTTCTTCTAATAAGAGAAAAAAATCTGGATTTAAATTAATGGAAGACATACAGATTTTTGAGTCAGTGTTCCAACGACTTTTGTTGATGATTTATGTGCAATGGCTCTTTGGTCCCCAAATCACTAACCCTGTGTCCTTCATTTATAATGTTTACTACTATTACAACCATTTATATTTTATTATCAGAAAATAATTCTGAAAATCAAATTCTGTATGTGATTCCTATACCAATGTCACTCTTTATCAAATGGCATCGTGTTACTCAAATTAGTGACTTTCACGTAACAAGATAAACTAATGACTCATAACAAAGCCCAGTAATAATGCTGAATAGAATATGGCATTTCTGTCAACAGACTCACTGAAGAGATAAGGAGCAGAGTCTAGTCATAAGAATGCTCCCTTTGTTCTATCTCCATTTTCTCAGTTCTTATCGCTATACCACAGACAGGGACACAGTGTTTAATTATTATGGTTGTTGAGTATCTTTATCACCATCTACCAAGTTTATCATTTGTCAAAGGAAATTAGAAATTAAGTTCTGTTGGGGCCTCTGAGACAGGGACACAATATCTGGAGATCTGAACAATTATCTGCCATTATATTGCTTTGTACTCTTCTGCTTGGGCCATTTCTGAACAATGAGGGAGAAAATTCTCCAAGGCACTTGTGTTCCAGGTATTGTCAGAAGCAAGCCATGGCATAAATTTAACCGTATATGAAAATTGCTCATGAATCTAGCAACATGCTGTCCCAGATTATGTATCCTACCCCTATGTGACTATTTAAATGTAAATATAAAGAAATTAATAGTAAATATTTAAAATTTAGTTTCTCGGTAACACAGGCCAAATTTCAACTGCTCATACCCCCATGTGTCTGTTGGCTACCAAGAAAAGAGAAAATTCTACATCAGTAAGTATGCTATGTGTATTATTTTCTGGAACATGACAGGAATCGTGTATATTTTTTTCCTGACAATATAGACATGTACAAATCCCTTGCTTTCTTTTTAATAAAGTTCTGAGTATTGCTAAAGGAAAAACTTTGGCTAAATTGCATTTAAAGGAGTTTAACTGAGCAAGGAATAAGTCGTGAATCAGGGAGACACCATAATCACAGCAGATTCATACAGACTCCTGCACAGCCACGTGACGGAAGAAGATTTGTGGACAGCAGAAGGAAAGCAACCCACAGAAAACACCTGAATTGATTACAACTCAGCATTTGCCTTATTTATATACAGTTCAAACAGTTGGCTATATTTGATTGGCCAAAACTCAGTGATTGGCACAGGTGTGGGCTATGGTAGGTTCACACCTCAACTTGTTATAATTCACAAGGTACAGAGAAACTTTTAGGCCAAACTTAATATGTAAGGAAGCAGCATTACACTAACCTTGATTTAACAGTATATATAATCTCCTGAATGCTAAACTATTTCTTAATAGCCATATAGAATTCTGAAGGCACATACCTATTCAATACAATAGCCAGGATTTATTTTGAATATTATTTACTATACCAGACTACTTGCTAAAACAAAAAAGAAAACATGCACACATACAACTAAAATCTGTCAAACAAAACACTTAAAAAATATTTATACTAATAGATAGGTCAGCAATCTGGGAATGATCCATTTTATGACTTAGATTTAATAACACCTAATGACATTTAATTGTATACAATCTTCCACTTATCAAGAGAGAATACACTAAAGAAAAGTACATCAATATATGATTCATTATAGAGCGTCACCATTGTTTTCAAATATACCAAAATTATACATTCAAACAAATTTCGACTTTCTCAGCTAGTTACTTTTCAGAAAAATAAATTCCCTTCAGATTATCTGAAAGTTTCCTTTAAATAGAATCAATGGTGTCAGATATTAATACTTTGAGAGAATAATTTTGTGTCTGAAAATAGTTCAAGGTCATCTAAAGCCAAATCTGGGTCATAATTCTGGATACAATCAAAGCAAAACTAAAAGTAGTAAGCCTTTTTTTTCCTGTGGGAATAATGAAGTAGCATTTATTTAGTATCCATGAAATACCAAGACATGTTTAGTGTTTAACATAATTATTCCTGTCTTCATCATTATTTCCCATCTTACAGATGAGGAAACAGCTGCTTACAGAAGTCTCATAACTTACTTAATGTCACGTCAAGCACATTTTAGAATAATTCATTCACAGAAATTTCTAGCTAGTTTAAATCTAGGACACTACGGTTAATTTTCAATGAAACACTTGTTTATAATTATTTTTATTTTTATCATTTCTACAATAAAAATGCATATGATATTAATCATGATTCAGATCAATATTTATTGTACATTTTATGATTTTGTTTTAGGAAAGAAAATAGTCTCTGAACCCAATTATTCCTTCAGACATATGTTGATTATGTTTTATATGGAATGTCAATAAAATACTACAATGAAATTAAGTCTTCAAATCATTATTAAACTATTTTGTAACATTTTCATAAATTTTACATAAATACTTGAATTTTAATTGAAAAGTAAATATGCACTTACATAAATTTGAAATGTAGAAAAAATATGAACCATAGTTTGAATCCATGAGTTTTACTATGTTTACAAAAGACTAACAAAATTTGACGTAAAATAATATTTGTTCAGGTCTGGAACACAAACACTGATTCTAATGTATTGGCTTGTGAAGTTGGAATACAGCTTTAAAATATGACTTAGAATGGTTATCTCACATGCAGTTCAGTAAGACAAAGGCTCATAAATACCATGTACCATTCAACACTATCAATTAAGTATGTAAACCTAAGATAAAGCTGTTCAGGTGGCAAACCAGACTAAGTGGAATTATTGCAGACAGTTTGTATCAATTAACAAAGTTCAAGCAGTTATTTAAATACTTGAGGCTATTCATCAGTCCTTAAAGCTCAAAGAAATCACCAAAGTGTAATTATATCCAGCCTGGTGTCTGGCATTTAAGTTTATGGGAGGTTAAGAAAGCCCCACAGGTCATGATTGAACAAGCAGCTCCAGATCACAGCACCAGTGATATCTCAGAAGAACACAATGACAGGGGAGAGATCTTGGTACCGAAGAAACGCGTTTTCCAAAAAAAATGAGGAATTTGAAATTACTATTATTTGAGAAACATTCCAGTGAATTAGCATGAAATATATCATTATGAATAATTCAGTTCATCTCTAACACCATGTGCAAAAACTACATGCAACTTTTAAAAAATGTAAGGTGCCATAAATCCTAAATTCAATCACAGAAGCAGTGTTAATAACTGTCTTGGAGGTTTCCTTTCTCTGTCTTAACCAATTTAATCATGCTCCTAAATACTACCTCACGGCAGGCAATTAAGACTCTGTAAGTATTCAGAATATACATAGGTATACCCATTTCTTCTTAAAAAAAAAAAAAGGGAAAAAAATACTTAGCTTTAATTCACACTCTCCAGGAGTCATAATCACAATTACTCTAAACTTTTGGACCCAAGCTCTTTCCTGGTACATACAGAAAACATTTTATGCAGGAAGTTTAAAGTCATTCAGTGTCCTTGCAAATAGGCGAATATATTTCCAATTCTTAAAATCTAATGCATATCTAAAAATATCAGCTTTACATTTCTAGACAGGTAGAAAATCGTGAATGGAGACAGTTATAATAATGACCCAGAAGAATAACAAAGAAAAGAAAACAAAAACTACTTCAACATGTCTTTAAAAACTGTCTCTCCACTTAACGACAAAACCGTTAAGTTCTCAGCCACATAATCGGGAGCTGCTCTGGTTAACATTCCTTTCACGCAAAAATTATATGGTTTGCCAATGTTCAAAGATGAACAAAGAGTACTTCCTAAATCTATACTGAAAACAATTTACTATGAATAATTCAGAATTCTCTTCAGAATTCTTTTCCTGTCCCAAGTATCATCATTACACACGCATACCAGTTATCACTGAACAATATTGTATGTACAGAACGCATCAGAAATGGACTTTTCCTGTACAGACTTTAAAATATATGTGAGTTCTGGTTATAAAGCTTAAAGAAAAGAAGTCAACCGATTTCTGCACTCCATGTTTATTGCAGCGCTATTCACAACGGCCAAGGTATGGAAACAACCTAAGTATTCATCAATGGACAAATGGATAAAGAAAATGTGGCACATATACACAGCAGAATGTTATTCAGTCATAAAAAGGAATGAAATCCTGTCATTTGCAACATGGATAGAACTGGAGGACATTATGTTAAGTGAAATTAGCCAGGTCATGCCTGTAATCCTAGCACTTTGGGAGGCCGAGGTGGGTGGACTGCCCAAGTTCAGTAGTTTGAGACCAACCTGGAAAACATGGTGAAACCCCGTCTCTATTAAAAAATACAAAAACTTAGCTGGGCGTGGTAGCATGCTCCTGTAGTCTAGCTACTCAGGAGGCTGAGGTAGGAGAATTCCTTGAACCCGGGAGGCAGAGGTTGCAGTGAGGTGAGATCACACCACTGCACTCCAGCCTGGATGACAGAGGGAGACTCAGTCTACACACACATACACACACACACACACACACACACACACACACACACACACACACACAGAAAGAAAGAAAAAGAAAGAAGGAAGGAAGGAAAAAGAAAGAAAGAAAGAAAGAAAGAAAGAAAGAAAGAAAGAAAGAAAGAAAGAAAGAAAGAAAGAAAGAAAGAAAGAAAGAAAGAGAAAGAAAGAAAGAAAAAAGAAAAGAAAGAAAGAAAGAAAGAAAAAGAAAGGAAGGAAGGACGGAATAAATAAATAAATAAGCCAGGCACAGAAATATATTACCAGACATACGTGGTAGCTATAAAAAAAATGAATTCATGAAGATGGAGTGAAATGATGGTTACCAGAGGCTGGGAAGGGTAATAGGAACTGGGGAATAAAGTGAGGATGGTTAATGGGTACGAAAATACAGTTGATAGAAGAAATAAGATCTAGTGTTCTATATAGCACAATAGAATAACTATAGTTACCCCTGATTTAATGTATATTGTTAATGTTTATTGAATGTTCTAAAATAATAACAGTCTGAATGATGGATACTCCAGTTACTCTGGTTTGAAAATTACACATTGTATGCCTGTATCTAAACATCTCATGCACCACATATATACATACAACTATTATGTACCCATAATAATAAATTTTTAACAAATTAAATTTAAAAAATAAAACGAGAATAAATCTGTTTTTAGTTTATTTAAAAACCACTTATCTCTCTTATAATAGTAGAGATCTGAACAAAATCTTATTCACTGACATTTTTTAGATGTTGGGTTTACAGGTTAACAAGACTTCAGTGTATACCAAAAAAAAAAAAAGAAAATAGCTCACCAGTTTGCACACACATACATGTGCACATAAGCTTATACAGCACAAAAGGACTTTAGCACACCCTTGTATAGAAGCAGCCATGTAACCAGGAACTCACCACCACACTCCAACTGCTGAAATGTCCTTCTCATCCCTGTAGCTGTAGTGATTTCTGGGTCTTCATTTGATTTTCACTGGTGAGGAAACAAATGTCTAGAACCTCCATTATCCCATTGCCTTGACCCTTGATGCCACGAGAGCCTTAATAGTCTACCCTTAGTGCTGGAAGATGAGGGTGTGGAGTGGGAACAAGAGGCTCTGTTTCCACTGCCACCCTAAGGCCCACTTCATAATGGGAGATGTGTTCCAGAATCTTGGGTTGGAAATTGGAATAAGTTTTACCATAGAAATAAAAGACTGAACACCTGAAACTTCCCAGATAATCAGTAATACAATTCAGCTACTTTACACCATTTTAAGAACTGACCAGAATAAACTACCTCATATAACATAAATATTATTAGAAAGATGCATTCTGAGTTTTCAAAAACTTAAAAAACAGCTTTAGAAACACATCCTGTTCACTGTTTAAAGAATGTTCACAGCCCGGCGCGGTGGATCAAGCCTGTAATCCCAGCACTTTGGGAGGCCGAGGCGGGTGGATCACGAGGTCAAGAGATCGAGACCATCCAGGTCAACATGGCGAAACCCTGTCTCTACTAAAAATACAAAAAAAACATTAGCTGGGCATGGTGGCGCGTGCCTGTAATCCCAGCTACTCAGGAGGCTGAGTCAGGAGAACTGCCTGAACCCAGGAGGCGGAGGTTGCAGTGAGCTGAGATCGCGCCATTGCACTCCAGCCTGGGCAACAAGAGCGAAACTCCACCTCAAAAAAAAAAAAAAAGAATGTTCACAAATCAAAAACACAAAGGAACAAACCAGTTACTCTCCAAAATCATAAAGTTTTACATAATTTTTAATAGACATACTTTTCAAATATCACGTTGAAAATGACCAAATTACATATTCCTGTGCAAGTGTTTTTTTATTTTACTTCAACTGGCTGTTTGATTTATGTTTTCTTCTACAGACCTGATAAATTGGGCAATGCTCCCTTTTTATCTTATATTTTCACTTTTATATTGCTCTTTACTGGATGATGCTAACTAGCATGCTAACAAAACAAAATCTTCTCTTGATCCTACTCTCTACATTGACTAGTACTCCATTTCATTTCTCCCTATGCAAGGCAAAACTCTTTCAGTTGCCTTTACTTATTCTTTCCAATTACTTTCTCCTCATTTTCTCCTAAACCCACTGCAACCAAGCTTTAAGCCATTCTACCAAAACTGTTCCTGCGACGATTATTATTTACTTCCACATTGTTCAATCCAATGGTCAGCTTTCTGCCCTTGATTCAACAGCAGCATTTGACACATTTGATCATTCTCTCCTTTTAGACACATTTTCCAGGACACCTGCAATTCTTGGTCTTCCTTTTCTCTCTGATTATGTCCATATAATTGCTCAGTTCTTCTTTTCTGTCTCCTCCTTAGTGATCTTATCTAGTTCCATGGCCTATGTTAGCGCTTTAAAGACATTATTCCAATATCTTCCAGTGTCTATGGTTTCTAATTAGAAGTCTGTGGCTTTGTTCATTGTTTCCCTGTAGATAATGAGTCACTTTTATCTTGCTGCTTTCAAGATTTTCCCTTTACATTTGGTTTTCAAAAGTTTGATCATAAAGAAATCAGTTAGAGTTTACTTTATGTTTACCTTCATCTGGGTTTGCTTAGGTCCTTGAATCTGTAATATTGGGTCTTTCATCAAATCAGAGAAATGTTCAGCCATTTTTATCTCAACTAATTCTTCTGGCTCATTATCTTTCTTTTCTTCTGGACTCCAATTACAGTTGTGTTAGAACTTTTGATATTACATTCTTAAACTTCCCTTCAAATTTCTGAATCTTTATTTTCAAGCTTTACCAGATTGGATAATTTCTTTTGATCTTTCTTCAAGTGCAATGACTCTTTCCTATCTTATCTCCATACAACTGTTAAGCCCACCCAATGAATTCTTTAATTCAGATGTTGTGTATCTTAGTTATAGAATTTTCATTTGCTTCTTTTTTATGTTTTCTGTTAAGAACTTCTATATATTCATTCACTATAAGCATCTTTAGTTTTTCTCATTGAGCACTAATATGGTTTAGCTCCATATCTCACCTTGAATGTTAATAATCCCCATATGTTGTGGGAGCTACACAAGGGAGGTAACTGAATCATGAGGGTGGGTTTCTCTCATGCTGTTCTTGTCATAGTGAATAAGTCTCATGAGGTTTGATGGTTTTAAGAAGGGGAGTTCCCCTGTACATGCTTTCTTGCCTACTGTCATGCAAGACATGACTTTGCTTTGTGGAAATGACTTTAGAACTACGTAACAGGCAGAAGTTGGAAGTTTGGAGCACTCAGAAGATAGAAATATGTGGGAAAGTTTGGAACTTCCTGGAGACTTGTTGAATGGCTTTGACAAAAATGCAGAGAGTGATATGAGCAACAAACTATAGGTTGAGGTTGTCCCAGATGTAGACAACAAACTTGTTGGGAACTGGAGCAAAGGTGACTCTTGCTTTCTTTAGCAGAGAGACTGGTGGCATTTTGCCCCTGCCCTAGAGATAAATGGAAGTTTGAACTTGGGAGAGATGATTTGGGGTATCTGGCAGAAGGAATTTATAATCAGCAAAATGTTCAAGAGGAAGCAGAGCATAGAAGTTTGGAAAATTTGCAGCCTGATGATGTGACAGAAAAAAAAACATTTTCTGTGGAGAAATTCAAGCTGGCTGAAGAAATTTGCATGAGTAACAAGGAGTCCAATAGTAATCACCAAGACAATGGGGAAAATGTCTCTAGGAAATGTAAGAGACCTTCACAGCATCCCATCCCATCACAGGCCTGGAGGCCTAGGAGGGAAAAATGATTTCCTGAGGCCGGATCCAGGGCCCCTCTGCTGTATGAAGACTAGGGAATTGGTGCCCTGTGTCGCAGCTACTCCAGTCATGGCTAAAAAGGGCCCAGGTATAGCTCAGGCCATGGCTTCAGAGGGTGCAAGCCCCAAGGCTTGGCACTTTCCATATGGTGTTAAGCTTGCAGGTGCACAGAAGTCAAGAATTGAGGTTTGGGAACCTCCACCTAGATGTCAGAGGATGTATGAAAATGCCTGGATATCTAGGCAGAGGTGTGCTGCAGGGGGCAGAGCCCTCATGGAGAATCTCTGCTAGGGCAGTGCAAAAGGAAAATGCAGGGTTGGAACACCTACACAAAGTCCCCAATGGGGCACTCCCCGGTGGACGTGTGAGAAGAGGGTCACCATCCTCCACATCTCGGAATGGTAGATCCACAAACAGTTTGCACTGTGGACCTGGAAAAGCCACAGACACTCAATGCCAGCCCATGAAAGCAGCAAGGAGGGAGGCCGTACCCTGCAAAGCCACAGGGACAGAGCTGACCAAGCCATGGAAACCAACCTCTCACATCAGCATGACCTAGATGTGAGACATGGAGTCAAAAGAGATCATTTTGTAGCTTTAAGATTTGACTGTCCTGCTGGATTTCAGACTTGCATGGGATCTATAGCCCTTTCATTTTTGCTAATTTCTTCCATTTGAAACAGCTGTATTTATGCAATACCTTTACCCGCATTGTATCTAGGAAGTAACTAACTTGCTTGTGATTTTACAGGTTCATAGGCAGAAGGTACTTGCCTTGTCTCCGATGAGACTTTGGACATGGACTTTTGGGTTAATGCTGGAATGAATTAACTTTGGGGAACTATAGGAAGGCATGATTGGTTTTGAAATGTGAGGATATGAGATTTGGGAGGGGCCAGGAGTGGAATGATATGGTTTGGCTCCATGTTCCCACCCACATCTCACCTTGAATTGTAAAAATCCCCATGTGTCATGGGAGGGACATAGTGGGAGGTAATTGAATCATGAGCGTGAGTTTTTCCCATGCTGTTCTAATAATAGTAAATAAGTCTCATGAGAGCCAATGGTTTATAAAGGGGAGTTCTCCTGTGCGTGCTTTCTTACCTGCTGCATGTAAAACATGACTTTGCTCTTCATTTGCCTTTCACCCGATCGTGAAGCCTCCTCAGCCATCTGGAACTGTGTATGAATTAGACCTCTTTCCTTTATAAATTACCCAGTCTCAGGTATGTCTTTGTTAGCAGCACGAGAGCAGACTAATACAAGCACAGCTAAAACAGCAACTTTAAAATCCTTGCCCTCTAAGTCCAACAATGAGTCATCTAAGGGTTGGCCTCCACTAGTTCTTATTTCTCTTGAGAACGGTCACATTTTCCTGATTTGTTTATATGTTAAGATTATATTCAGAACATTGCAAATGTTATATTGTAGAGACTCTATATTCTATTTTATTCCTCCAAAGAATGGAATTTTTGTTTTATTAGTTAATTTAATTGGACTCAAACTGCAAAATCCTTCTCTCTAGAGGTAGCTCAAATGTCAGTTCATTTTTGTTGTTCTTAGCCGAAGCCTTTCCCACACATGAATGGTTCAAGTGTCAGCCGGAGACATGATAGAGTTTACTCACAGAGATGAGGCCTCCCGCTTCTGGCTCCCTGTTTCCCATTCACTTTCTCCTAGTCATAGTTTCTCCAAATTCTGTCTTCTCATTTCTTAGGCCAAAAAACCTTGAGGTTTTCTATTAGATTTTAGGCTCTCTTTGCACAAACTATTGAAGATGGTGCTCAGGATAAAAGCTATAAAATGAGAATCTTGCCCAACGCTTTTTATGCAGTTTATTTCTCCTCTGTAATCAGCCTGGGTTGTAAACTCCCATAGCCTTTGAGTCATTCTTTTGGTATTTTGTCTAGAACTTATGGTTGTTATTTGTAAGATAGATGGTCAGTTAGATTACTCAAACATATTAATGGGAAACCAGCCCCATGACTTTAAAATCTCTATGCTGAAAACTTGTTAATTTCAAGTCAGATGTTCCAAAGTTAACATGCTCAAGATGAATCTCCTGATCGTTTTTCCAACCCCAACCTGCCCCACAGCCAGCCTTCCTCATCTCAGGGGATCTCAGCTACATTCCAGTAACTCCAGACAGAAAACTTTGGAGTTCTCTTGACTCCACCTTTCTCTCACATCCTTCATTCAGTCCCGTAGGAAAAGGTGTTGTCTTCACCTTTAAAATATACCCAGAATCCGATAACCGTGCTCACACTGTGACTATTATCATCCCTTTCATGGGTTGTAGCAATAACCTCCTAAGTGATCTCATTGCAATCATTTTGTCCCCTTGGACTATTAGAGTCATGGCAGAAGGCAGAATGATCTTTTTTAAGGCAAATCAGATGATTCTCCTTTTATTAACACCTAAATGGAGTTCTCTTCTACCCAAAATAAAAGCCAAAGTCTGTCAAATGAGCCGTAAGCCCCAAAGATCTGCCCTCCATTACCTGTATGCCGTCTTCTACTACTTCTAATCACCTAGTCTATTTTCCCTTAAATGTTCCTAGACTGCTATTGCCGGAGGACGTTGGCTCCACCTGCTTCCTCTCCCCTGGAATGCTCTTTCTCCAAATCCCAGGTTAGGTAACCACATCACCTCTATCAAGAATCTGCTCAATCTTACCGCCAAAATGAGGCTGATTTTGACCCTCATATGTAATACTGCAACTGTCCCACTCAGTTTTTCCTTTGTTGCCCTCCCAGAATATAAGATTTGTGAGGTCTAGCCTTCTGTCCTCAGTATGTCTCAAGTATCTGGAACAGTGGCTGGCTCATTCGTCAATAATATGTTGAACAAACGAATAGTAAGGCCCCATCCTATGTGATCACAGAATATTCTTGTTCATTTCAAGTTTAAATGTGTTTTATTCAAAATGTTCCTTTTTCTTTCTCTCAACTTGGTACCTAATTTTCAGGGGGCTTTTATGGAGAGAAAGGAGGCCAGGAGAGGACGTTTGTCTGTGACTTCCCTCTGAAATCCATGTTCATTTGTTGAGACGGCCTCTGCCTTTCCTGGCATCTGTCCTTCCATCTATTTTTACTGCCAGTCTCTGACATGTGTATTAACATTGCAGGATCTGTAATAGCATCAAACAACCAAGACTGAGAAATCAACTTAGTCGACTGGTGCTTTCTTTCAGCTCATTGTGCCCCCTCTTTGAAAGTAGAGGGAAGTTTTAGCTATGTTTCCATGTTTCTCTGGAGTTGTTCTCTCTTAGAGACAGGACCTCACTCTATTACCCAGGCTGGATTGTGGTAGTACAATCCTAGCTCACTATAACCTTGAGCTCCTGGGCTCAAGCCATCCTCTCACCGCAGCCGGCTGAGTAGCCAGGACTATAGTCACACATCACAGGTCGAGCAAAATTCTTTTTCATGTTGGTAGAGATAGGGATCTTGTTATGTCCTGCAGGCTGATTTCCAACTCCTGATCTCAAGAGATCCTCTTACCTTGGCCTCCCAAAGCACTGGAATTACAGACTTGAGCCTGCACTCCCAGCCAAACCTGAAATCTTTATTGGGATTTTATTATCTTGGACACCACGAGATGCCATCAGGACTCACACCCTTGTCAATATAGGAAATACCTACAAGACTAGAGGCTGAGGAATTCTCAAACCTGGTTTCCTCTGCTTTTGGATATCCCAAATTCTATGGGGATTTTTTTTTATCGCTACTCCGTTTATCTGCTTTGAAATAACTCTGAGTACAGAATGGAGACAGACCCCTCAACAGGTTTAACCATTTTGCTTCCTCTCTTCTTCTATTCCCCTCCACAGTTCAGAGGAGCTCTTGGTAGGTGTGGAGAGTTCAGAACTGGATAACAAATTTTCTTTGTAAATATTTTCTTCTTGCATAAGAAGTGAAGACTTTGAGTTTAAAAGCCAAAGATTTAACACTTTTTTTCTTTTTTTTTTTCCAGCGTTCTGTGTACATCTGTGAACCTGGAAAATATAAGACAAGTCTCAGTTACTTTAGAAAGTTTATTTTGCCAAAGTTGAGGATGCACACATGTGACAGCGAGGAGATTTCAGTTGACACTTCAAAATATTCACAATTTTTAGTTCTAATCTTTATCATTTGCACAATTTCTTTTACCTGACTTAGCCTTTCGTTAAAAAAATAATAATGTAACAAGAATAAAAGAAAATGAGAAAGCGTAATTAATCTTTTCTCACAAGGTACTTTTCCACAATAATCCTAAACTTACCCAGTGTTTTTAAAACACTAAAAGAGGCCATATGCTGGCTCTTAAGGTCTGATGAATTAAGGGGAAAAAAACTCAAATTGGGTAAGAGTGTAAATGCCTGCCGAGCCTAAGTGTCACTTAGAGATTCAGGCACACGTAAGTGAGGAAAGAAAAAGAATTATCCTCCTTTGACATAAAGTATTGGGAAACCCAATATTAGTGTTCTGTAAAGCCAAAATCTAAATGAAGAAATTCTTGGCCTTAATGAAGGTCATATGTAAACATACAGAGAATGCCACACTAGTTTTACAAGGAAACTTGGGAAATTAACTTCCACACATGATGAACTTTGATGTTTTTAGAGGAAAGTAACTGCCTATATCCTGAATAATGTATAAAATTTAGTTTCTTTTGCAATTAATGAAGCAATTGAAAGTGGTTACCTTATTATTGCAAGAGAATAACATTTTTAAAAAAACTTTACATCCTCGGGATGTGTGTACAGGCTTTTTCCTTTGGCCAGGCACAACACCCCCAGCCTGAGGCACTGCCACAGCTGAAACAGCATGTCCTCAGAGAGGCATTCCCAGATACACCGACCAACCAAAAAGTCAGTGCCACCTCAGCCCTGTTATCCACTGACTCTATAGTCCGTTCATATAATTTTGTACCTGTATGTTTGTTTCTGTATTGAAACCTGTATCATTGACATTCTACAACAAATTATAAACTCTAAAATACAACCTGTGTCTCTACTTAATTCTTCAAAGTGTATCTATCACTTTGCATCATGTTTAGAAAATAGCAAGTAACACTGTCTGGATCTGTGTCCCTGCCCAAATCTCATATCAAATCCTACTCCCTAGTGTTGGAGGTGGGGCCTGGTGGGAGGTGATTGGATCGTGAAGGCCTTTCTCATGCATGCTGTAACACCATCTACTTGGTGCTGTTCTCTTGACAGTGAGTTCTCACAAAATCTGGCAGTTTAAAAGTCTGTGTCACGTCCACCCTCCCTCCACGTGAGAGGTCTTGTTCTCCAGTTGCCTTCCACCATGATTGGAAGCCTCCTGAGGTCTCCCCAGAAGCGGAAGTCACTATACTTCCTTTACAACTTGCAGAAGCATGAGCCCAACCTCTTTTCTTTACAAATTACTCATCTTGAGTATTTCTTTATAGCAATGTGAGAATGGCCTAATATAGCAAGTAATCGATTAAATATCTATTAAATGAATGAAAGAAAAATAGACTAAAAATGTGAGTTAATTGCTCTGAGAATTTTTTAACTGATTGATAGTTTTCCAAATGACAAGCATTCTAGTTCTTATTAAATGTAACAACCTTTCCCATTATTCTTAATAAATGTGACAACCTTTTCCATTCTCTCAAAACTTCATTAGTTCTGAAACTGTTGTGTAATAGTGTGCTGATTAACAACCTGACAGATAAATAAAAAGAAACATATGAATATATGTAATTAAATTTATCATAAATTTACTGACATGAAGGGTATGTGTTATACAAATAGTAATAAAATGTATTATATTCTTTATTGAAAATTTCATGTAGCCAATTAGTTCTCACAGAATATTTTTGTTGATTCTTTCTAAACTCATATCCACATTAAATCTATATTTGAAATTGACAAATGAATTTATTTCTAAGGTAGGTATCAGTTGACATTTTTATTTATGTTATTGAATACAATAAAAATAACAAAACAGAGATATGTTTGAGGTTTACACATCTGTCAGTGGTGTGAGCAACATTTGCTGAATCAGGTAATAGTTTTCAAGTGCTAAAAAAAATTTTCTCAAATTTTATAATCTTCACAATATAACAACTGTATATGCAGCACATTTTTAAGTATAATCTGCATTATAAATATGTTTTCTGGTGCTTTCTTACATGAGGTCAAAAGTAGAGAAATTGTTCTAGAGTCAGATAGTAAACAGTCAGGCTTTATGAGCTAGATAGTCTCTGCTACAATTACTTCTTTCTGCCTTTGTCATCTAAAAGCATCTATGGACAATTTAAATGAATGAGTGTGTCTGTCTTCCAACAAAACTTTATGTACAAAAGCAAGCGATGAGCTGGATATTGCCAAGGGCTACAGTTTGTCACCTCTTCACTTGGATAATCAATATCATCATAAATCGACCCTGATTTTTAGCATGTGCCATTTTCATGGTGCAAATATTCTCACCACTACCAATTTCAAGCCCCAACGTGACTTCATCGTGTACCAAATTAGAAAGAGATGTGAAATCAAACACCACTGTGTAGTATTTCCACATCATAAATAACATATAAATAAACTAAGGAGTGTGGATAATAGTAAGAAGTAGTAAAATAATTAGATATTGATGAGATTTTTAGCATTTATTAACTTAGTTGTTAACATTTTATTTACTTGGAAGTTTATAATTTCATTTAATTGCTGTGTTTAGAAACTGATGCATAAAATTCCTGAAAACTTAAAAATCCACTCTCCCGAGCTGATAATAGGCGTAGATTCCTGCACGTCATAGCCAGAGCTATATCTCTCTCTCTGGAAACTCTCTCCTCTCTCTGCATCTCCTACTTTAATCTGGTTTCTTCTTCCTTCTCTGAATATCCTTTATTTATTCTCATATGGCTTCTTTTCCTACTCTCATTTTCAATTTGTAGAGATCAGTGTGACTCTGTTCTTCCATCTCAGCATAATCTGCCAGCAAGCTCCCCTAGCATAAATTCAATTACTGCCACACTGTTGGTTATGTTAGCTCCGCATTATCCTTCACACTTCTAAATGGCCTGCTGAGTTTTTAAAAATATTTTCATTGCATGTTTTAATTCTTTACTGTCATTTCCAATTTAATGAGATTAAAACAAGTCATCAAATTTTCCAAGCCCCTCTCCCTTATCCCTTAATTGTTCAAGGTTATGCCACCATTTTTTCAGTCGGATCAGCTTGAAATTTTGAATTCCACTTCTTCTTTGCCTATGCTTAGTCTCATCAATATTTTCTGCTAAATATCTTCTATTTACATCTGTCTATATCCACATGTCTACCATATAGCTCACGCTGAGTTAGAGCAACAGCCTCTCAGCTGATCCCCGGTCTTTAGCCTTATCATTCAATGTTTCTTTATAAGGGAATGAGATTCGTTTTTTCTAAATCCTGAGCTTATCATACTTAAACCCTTGATTAAGACCTAAAATTGGCCAGCATGATGGCTCATGCCTGTACTCTCAACACTTTGGGAGACTGAGACAGAGGATCACTTGAAGCCAAGAGTTTGAGAACATCCCAGGCAACATAGTGAGACCCTACAAAACAAAAAACTAAAACACAATTAGTGCCAGCTCCTCAGGAGGGTGAACGGGGGAACCACTTGAGCATGGGAGTTTGGGGGTTGGAGATTGCTGTGAGCTATGATTACACCACTGCCTTCCAGCCTGGGCGATAGAGCAAGACTCTGTAGCAAAAAAATAATAATAATAAAAATAAAAAACACAACTTATAATTGATTTTATTGCTTACCTCATGAAACCTAAATTTCATGCCTAGTTTCAAGGGTTTAATAAATTTAAACAAGTTTATCTTTACTAAGCATTGTCATTATTCAATATCTCCTCAAGTAGATAAAATTTTCAGGTATTGTAACTTGTATTTTATTTTTATATGGGCAGCCAATAATAACTCTTGATTAATTTTTTAACTGCTAATGTATTTTAAACAATTGGACTTGCATTAGGAAATTCAAAAGCTATGTTTCGGGCCGGGCACAGTGGCTGACGCCTATAATCCCAGCACTTTGGTAGGCCGAGGCGGGTGGATCATGAGGTCAAGAGATCGAAACCATCCTGGTCAACATGGTGAAGCCCCGTCTCTACTAAAAATACAAAAATTAGCTGGGCATGGTGGTGCATGCCTGTAGTCCCAGCTACTAGGGAGGCTGAGGTACGAGAATTGCTTGAACCCAGGAGGTGGTGGTTGCAGTGAGCCAAGATTGCACCATCACACTCTAGCCTGGGTAACAAGAGCAAAACTCCATCTCAGAAAATAAAAAGCTATGTTTCTATTTGAACAATACAAATACAATAATTTAAAGCTGTACATATTATAAAGATGCTTTATATGGAAAAACCATTCATCCATTTATTCAACTAGATCGTCCTAGTATTTCTAGTTCTAAGAATTTCTCTAGGAATCATGTTAAGAACTAGAAATACCAGGAGGAATAAGATACACTTTCTGGCCCCAGAAATCTGCCATCTACTCAAATAATATTATAATCAACATACTTTTAAAATAGTGCTGCTTCAGAGAGTTTGCACATTTGGGGAAAAGGGTATTAAAAACTAAAAACCTATGCGTCATTTAAAGGGCTATTTAAAGGAAGAGTTCCTTATTAAAACATATTTTCTTCATTAGGTTAATTAAACATTTAGCAGTATATTTTTATAATTAACTTTTTAAACACATACTCAATTCTAGGCAAGAATAAATGTTGTGAGGATATCTGAAAATAGTTTATCTTGTGGAATAAAATAATAACAGATTTTTCATGGCTGAAACATTTGATTTCATCTACATTTTTAGAAGATAAAAAGATATACATGTATTGTTTGAAGCAATTTTTGGTTATAACATATTTTACCAGCAAATCAATAATACTATTCCCACAGCATAGACTTTTACATGTGGCAAAAAAAAAAAAAAAAAAGAAAAGAAAGAAATTTTAGTTTTTCTGACCAGTAAAACAGTCTTTAGTTAAAAGAAAATTGAATTTTACTACGAACAGCTGTCAAAATTTTAGAACTATTTATGATAAAGTTGTTGGTCAGACAATACAAACAGGCTTTTAACTGAGTTATAGGACAGGACAACACATGCAATATTTCTACATCATAAAAATAATAGTAAAGAGCAATGATTAAAATCCAGAGCATTTAAATCCTTATTTTAAATAAAATTAAAACACATTTAGTAAAATTCCATACTTTTAAGGATATAATATCAATATTGTTTATCCACCTGGATTTTTTGAAATTCCTGATTTCATTGTTATATTAAACCTTAAAAATTAGCTTTCCTTAGTTCAAGGGATTAAATAGAAATCTGTCTTCACTGTTTCATTCACTCTAGTCGTAGACATTAAATCTCTTTCTTGGAATTAAATGTCCTGTGAAAGGGTAAAGACAGAAAAAATATATTTGGTGAACATTTCCTTGAATAACTTTGTGTTTCTAATGTGATAATCTGTATGGTTATCTTTAAATCACTTAAAAGTATCTTTAGGCTGAAAAAGGGAGATGGGTGAAGATCTGTCTCAGTTCTGAAATGCTACGATATCACACTTTAAGCTTTTTCTTAAATAGCCTTAGGAGTTCTTAACATACTTTTTTCCCTAAAGTCAATGGAGATGTCATATCTTTTATCCATTAAGAATTTTTTTAATTATCCACTAGTTATTCAATACAAACTTTATAACTGTCAGCAACCAATTCACTGACAATTTTAGACATACATGATGTGACAAAACATGAAATAAAACCCTTCTTCCAGGGCTCAAAGCCTGCCTTTGAAGGCCAATACTGAAGAGGGCTCTAAATTTGTTTTGTAAAAAGTAATATTATTGGAATAGTCGCACAAAGTTACTACTTTAAAGATACAAAATATTGGCATGGTCTATACATTATGTACATTTGTTAAAATAAATATTGCTGCTATTTGTAGAATAGCAAGAAAGAGGGTAGAATCACTAGTGGAAACAAGGGGGAGAAAGCGCGGAGGAGAAAGAGAGAAGTCTGCATTGCATTTCAAAACCAGTCCTACAACCTTCTAGTTGCCTGACCTCAGAAAGTTCCGTACTTTTTAAGCATCATTATTCTCACATATTTGTTGTGAAAATAATGAAGAAACATATGAAAAACACTTATTGTAACTGGGTTCTTTTACCTTAATCCTGAAATAAGCAGTAACTTAATACTGATTCCTTTTTTATTGAAGCTTACTATCTGCAGACAGTCTCAGGCTTTTTTCTTTTTTCCAGTTTTTAAATTCTTTATAAAGAAGCGACATGGACTCACCTGTTTAGCAGCCAGTACCTAGAAAGTTGGTCATGTATCTTGAGTATGGGTAACTTTCTGTGCTTTTGAATCATAAATCTATATTAAAGTGAGTCCAAAGGAAAAACTGTCAGTCTAATGTACTGGTTAAAGATTTACAAAGTTTTTGTGAGAGCAGCCTCCATACGGTTTTGATCTCCACGTCTTTCTGTCGATGTCTGTCCGTGGTGCTTGGCGTCCTCTTCCTTCAAAACTCACCAAAGTAAAAAGAAATCTCTCTTCTGAAACTGTAAGATCGCATTGAGCAAAACTCAGCTGGTGACTTTGAAACAAATCGGTACCAAGTCATGTAAGGAGGTATGAGCATCTGGTCACAGATTTCTGTTGAGCTATCCCGTTTCTGCTGCATGGCCCTGCCAGATTCTAATAGTTCTGCAGCTTCCAAGCCATGCTTAGGGGCCATGGGAAACTTCGTTGATGCTGCTCTTGATCCCTCCTGCCAAGGCAGCCTGCAAGCCATTCTACCCTTTGATCTTACAGACTTTCCAGCAATGCTAATGATACAGAGAGTAGATTGTTGCTAACCTCAGTACCTTGAAATTTCTTCCTCAGCTTCTTCCTCAAACTTCTAAAGCATGGCGAAACTTTTTCCAGTCTGGAAGGGAAACACCACTCTCTCAAAGTGTTCAACACATTTTGACAATTCCCTTGAATCACCTTTTTTTTTTTTTTAACTCTTCTATCATTTCTTCAAATTCTTCAAGACTTCAGCTTTCAGAAAACAAAATGCAGACAGACTTAGAGTCTCCTTGCATTCTGTCCATACCTGGTTTGGTGTCCATAATGGAAAAATGCCTCCTAAGTGGACAAAAGAAAAAGGAAAACAGAACATAGAAAAACATATACAGATTAACATTGTAAAATTATATTAATTCACAAAGGTATCACTCCACCTTTTTTTAATTGCACTGAAATCATTGGAAGTATATGAAACCTCCTAAGAACACTTTATTGTTCTTATCTCAATGTATTTTTTGTTTGTTTTTGTAAGTAATTATTTTAGAACCAGCTGTGATACCCTTTTTTAAGTCTGTGATTAAAATGGTCCCTAGCTTAGCTATTTTTGCTTTTTCAAACTCCACATTACAGAAAACTGAGTAGAGAAGCAAATAGTATGGTGAGAAAAGCCTGCTGCTTCAACTAGTCTTACGTCAAATAGAACTGCGAAGGATGCTCAATCCTTTCTTCACTTGAAGTTCCAGTTGTAGGTAATTCCTATCCTTACAAGCCCATGGGTTTCACCTGTCTGTTTCTATACCTAAGTATATTACCGTATAACATGATTGTTCCTCCTCTATCTTCCATCTTATTCTCTCTGTTTAGCACGTAAACTTGAAGTAAAAGTCTTCCCTTCACCCTAAAGCTCTTAATAGGCTACAACACTGTATTAATCCATGTTGACACTGCTATAATGGTGCCATCTGAGACTGCGAAATTTATTAACAAAAGAGGTTTAATTGACTCACAGTTCCACACGGCCGAGGAGGCCTCAGGAAACTTATAATCATAGTAGAAGGTGAAGCAGAAACAGGCACCTTCTTCACAAGGTGACAGGAGAGAGAGAGAGAGAAGGGGGATCTGCCCAACACTATTAAAACCATCAGCTCTCATAAGAACTCACTTACCGTCATGAGAACAGCGTGGGTGAAAGCATCCTCACGTTCCAATCACCTCCCACAAAGTTCCTGCTCCACATGTGAGGCTTACAATTCCCCATGATGAGATTTGGGTGGAGATACAGAGCCAAACCATATCACAACCCATTCATCTTCAACTTTCACAGCAAAACTTAATGAAAACGTCTAGAGTCTGTCTCCGAAACCTCTCCACCCCTCTTTCTTCAAGCCATCACAATAACTAACACTTTAAAGAAGCAGCTCCCACCACAGCAAATTCCTCATTGCTGTATCCAGTGGAAGCTTCCTCATTCTTATTTCATTTCTCATTTACTATTTTCTGGCATGTGTCCTCTATTCAACAGACAAAAAAAATAGTAAATACATTTTTATTTTAAAAATAAAAATACAAATTTTGATTTTTATTAAAAATAAAAGTAATGAACTATAATTAAAAATAACTCTTTTGTCTATTTTGGCTTTTGTTGCCAATGCTTTCGGTGTTTTAGTCATGTAGTCCTTGCCTATGCCTATGTCCTGAATGGTTTTGCCTAGGTTTTCTTCTAGGGTTTTTATGGTGTTAGGTCTTATGTTTAAGTCTTTAATCCATCTGGAGTTAATTTTAGTGGAAGGTGTCAGGAAGGGGTCCAGTTTCTGCTTTCTGCACATGGCTAGCCAGTTTTCCCAACACCATTTATTAAACAGGGAATCCTTTCCCCATTGCTTGTTATTGTCAGGTTTATCAAAGATCAGATGGTTGTACATGTCCAGTGTTGCCTCCAAGGCCTCTGTTCTGGAGGCCTCTGTTCCTATGCAACAATCTTGCATATTCTTCACATGTACCCCAAAACCTAAAATGCAGTAAAATAATAATAATAATAATTCTTTTCAAAAGTAATTAAAAATAAAAGTAATAGCTCTATAAGGGCACCTATGTATAGTGACATGTACATGGTACTCACTCCAAAACCCATTGTCTGATAAATAGATAGTAGAAAGGCACAGAAACCAGTAGTCCTACTAAACTCATAATTTCCAGCAAGGAAAATATATTATCTTGTTGAAAAAAAATGATTTGGACTTCAGCCTCAAAGTAATTCAGAAATGCCTAGTATTTTCGTTTCTTCTTGCTTTCGTTTTTGTGCTCTTTTGTTGCTTTGCTATTTCTATTGCTCCTTGTTGATTTTGCAAAATATTTCTTCACCGGAGCTTACGGAGGACTTTTCAAATATTCTCTTGAAACTTTTATACCCAATATTCTCAGGAACAAATTCCAAAGTAAGAAGAACAGAACACCCTATCAAATCATTCAAAATATTTAGTTGTAACTAATGTTTTTCAGGCTCATGAGGAAACAAATCCTCATGTTACAAGATTTCAGCTATTTTTACCTTGGTGATTATATTACTTTTGCTCCTGGTATGGTAATGGTTGTCTCGTTCCATTTCAAAATATAAGTATTTATTCTGGTAATAATTCAAAGGCTAGTGCACAGTTAATAGAACCACACTGGTACACATATGTAGATAAATATGTATACATAAGCTCAAGAAAGAATCTAAGCACGCAAACTTTGTCTTTCATTATCTACGAAACATTATTTTTATACTTCTTTTCTGATTATCCTTTTCATAGTAAAACTTTCATCATATCGCCGTTAATTTGATAACATTTCAAAATAATTAGAAATAAAAGTAAGGAACTATAATTAAAAATAATTATTTTCAAAAGGAATCAAAAGTAAAAGCACATATAATATTCAGGAGGAAGGAAAACACACTACAACAAAAGAGAGGGAATTTCAAATTCTAAAGAAAGATTTTTTTCCTTTCTTCTGGTTTGGAAATATATAAGAACCGCAATGATCCGTTTTGTTTCTCAGATAAAAATATCACCAAAAACACTTTTTAAATAATATTATAGTGACATTAAAAAAATTTTACAGAGAAACTGACTGTTTAAACTCTTGAGTTCTAATTCCACTGAGATCTTCTATTTTCCCCCCAGGTTAGGGTTGGGGCGGGTAGGGAGTGAGGTGGGTGAGAATTCTCTCCATCTGAGTAATCACTGTTGACCTCAGAAAATGTGGAAGGAGAGAGAGAAACTGAAGGAAGCAGGCTCACATAATTCAAGAAATTAATATCATTATAACTTACCTTATACAGTTCCTTTTTATGATTTTCAACTCCAAAAAAATACATAAATTTGATCATCTCATTTCTATCACTAGTGTCCCAGTGTCTATACAGAATCATGGCCCCGATTACCGAACCCGGGAGGTCGGGCCACACCTCCCTTTCTTATCCATGTCCAGGCCTGTAGCAGTTTTTAAACAACTGCCTGGGCCGGGCGTGGTGTGTCACGCCTGTAATCCCAGCACTTTGGGAGGCCGAGGCCGGCAGATCACCTGAGGTTGGACGTTCGAGACCAGCCTGGCCAACATGGTGAAACCCCGTCTCTACTAAAAATACAAAATTAGCCTGGCATGGTGGCACATGCCTGTGGCTACTTAGGAGGCTGAGGCAGGAGAATCGTTCGAACCGGGGAGGTGGAGTTTGCAGTGAGCCGAGATTGCACCATTGCACTCCAGCCTGGGCAACAAGAGTAAAACTCCATCTCATAAAAATAAAATAAAATAACCATCTGCCTGGATGCTTCAGGCCCTCTCGCGTTCTCGTGAGTCTCCGGAGAGGGGACCAATTCAAGGCATCTACCTTTCCTAGGAAGACTTCTAGCCCTCACAAGTACTCCCTCTTCTCGGCAGCCTTGCCAGACCTCTGTTATCCTACAGATCATGTTGCAAGACAAATGTTTACTTCCTGCCACTTAATTTGGAGAAAAGAAAGTTTAAAATCAATCATCCTGTGTATCCTTGTATAACCCAATAATATTCAAAGGACAAAGATAGCAAGTTTATGATCCGCCTCACTTCACAATTAAGCTGATAGGATCTAAACCAAACATTTATTCACAATTGAAACGTCAGTAGTCGAAGACATAAATAACACTCAAATGTAAAGTGTAAATGATAAAACGAAGCAGGTCATTGACAGAGCAGGCACAACGCTTCTCCTGCCTTTGGTCCCGTCTCCACTGTGATCTCCCACTTAGCTTTTTTTCTCCTTTGCTACCCTTCAGAACAGCGTAAAAGTGCATTTTCATGTGACCCTGAGCCTTCACTGGGCCACCGGTGAGCACTGTGTTAGAAGCCTCTTCCTAGACCCTGCCATCACCTCGCTCTGCATTCACCACCACTGAGTAAGGCAACTTTTGGAACCAAAACCCCTGAGAAATAAGTCATAATTTAACCTTTCGATTGTATTAAGTCCCCTTCACAATTTATTCAGATGTTGAGGAAATCAAAAAACCTAGAGTCTGAAAAAGTGACACTAGGACTTAGAGACTTTCATCCCTAGAGTTAGAGAGCGACATGCCATGCCCGAGCCTCCTGTGTGATACAACAGGGCAGATTCATATTCTAGTTTTCCGTTCAGGGGACTCAGCAGGGAGGCTTCATCTGACAGCCTGATACACTTTGGGTTACCTTTGTCCTCTAAATCTTACCCGTAGGTGTAAAAACGAAGGCCTTATACATTTACTCAGAAATGCGTATCCGTGTGTTCCCTGCCTGAATGTTTGTTCTCAGTCTGGCTCTAAATCCTCACCTCTCATTCTGTCTCTTGACTAGCTGGATGATAAAATAGATTCAGCTTTTTGTGAACTGGCATGAGCAGCCTGACCCCAAAAACCCCATCCACGTAAGCTCCTCTAATAATGTGGACAGGGACAATTTCTAAACAATCCCTGGTTTTACACGTCGCCACCACATCAGTGACCAATCGAGGCTATGCCACGTTTCCCAGACTCCACACTCTCTCTATTACCTTGTCTCACCTGATATCCACAACGTCCACACTGGCTTGGGAGCTCTGTTACGTTTTCTTTCTTTTTCTTTTTCTGCTGAATGAGATTTTATTACTTTGTGCATTCAAGCAACTCTGACCCTTCTTGATTCTCTGTGGGGTGGAGAAGCATCACCAATGCCTCCCTTCACCACCAAGAGCACTGGCCTCACACCTTGACTACTCTTGTAATTTTAACTCACCCAAACTTTGACATTTACTCAGTTACCCTCAATTGTCTGAGCTTAGGGAAAGTGTGGGAGTATGGTAAGAGTGTTCCCTTACATTCGTTATTTCTTTTTCTGTACACAAATATTTTCTTTTTTACTGTGATAAAATATATGTGGCCAGGTGCGGTGACTCATGCCTCCCAGCACTTTGGGAGGCGGTGGTGGGCGGATCACTTAAGGTCAGGAGTTCGAGACCAGCCTGGCCAACATAACAGAACCCTGTCTCTACTAAAAAGACCAAAAAAAATTAGCCTGGTTGGTGGCACACGCCTATAATCCCAGCTGCTTGGGAAGCTGTGGCAAGAGGATTGCTTGAACCCAGAAGGCAGAGGTTGCAGTGAGCCAAGATTGCACCACTGCACTCCAGCCTGAGCAACAAACAGCAAGACTCAGCCTAAAATATTATATACAATACATATATATGTACATATATACATTTTAACCACTTGTAAGTGTGCAGTTTAGTGACATTAAGTGCATTCATGTTGTGCAACCACCACTACCTCCAGAATTCTTTTTATGTTCCCAAATGAAGCCCCGTACCTGTGAAACAATACTGCCCCATTACCCACTTCTCCAAACCCGTGGCAAATACCATTTGACTTTCTGATTCTATTAAGTTCACTACTCTAGGTACTCCATGTCAGTGAAATTATACAGCATTTATATGATTAATCCACTTAGCAGAATGTTTCATCCATGTTGTAACATACGGTCAGAATTCCTTTCTTCTTGACGTTGAATAATATTTACTGCATACACAAACCACATTTTGTTAATCCGTTTATCCATCTATGGACACTGGGGTTGTTTCCACCTTTTAGCTATTGTGAATGATGCTGCCGTAAATATAACTGTACATATGTCTGTTTGAGTCCCTCTAACCAGTACATTTATACTCACAGGTTTTCCTTTGGACTCTCTTTATTTTAGGAACCATGGCTTCCTCTTTCTTTATTGGGCACTTTGTGGATGTCATGCAGGTCTAAAAGTTACACTGTTAAATAATTACTTAAAAATTGACTAGGATGAAGATCGTGGTCCAGAGCTCCAAACCAGAAGAAAGAAAGGAATGGGGGCAGTGGGCTGGGGGTATTTCTCCAACATCACCAAAACCCAGAACATGAGGATCCTAAGCTCCTCCGTGGGTCAAATCCAGGGCTTGGGCCCTTTGGCTAACCCACAGTTGCCTCTGATTGCATCACATTCAGAGTAAGGTAACCAGCAAGGGGCTGGAGGGAACGGCCAGCCAACTGCAGACATGGACAGACGTAACTGGAAGGAGGACTGGAAATGTACACATACTGTCCAGCTGTAGGTAAGAGGATGCAGCTAAGGTAGGCTGAAGGTCAGGAGAGAGGCTGGGTATTGCAGCAATGCAGGAGTGTAGCCCCAGGGTCCTCTCCTGAGCAGCTGGACAGGGTAGCAGCTGTTAGTTCCCAGATGGAGCTCCCGAGCCAGGCCCAGGTAGAGGGCTCACACATCACAGGTTCTCTTGGTGAGCTGGGGCTCCTCATCTACCAGCTTGGACTTGAGGTGCTCCTTGTAAGCCAGGACTTCTCCAAGCCACTTGGTAATGGTCTGCTTCTTACAGACACAAATTTCCTGTGCAGACTGCTGAATAAGTCTGAAGCCATGGCTGACCAGCATCATACCACTCTCCAACTCATTGATGGCGTCTGCCAGGGCATCGATGGTCTTAATATCCAGATGATTGGTGGGCTCATCCAGGAAGAGCATGTGGGGTTCTGCCAGGCCAGCCAGGCCAGACACACTCGGCACTTCTGCTCCTCTGGCAAGTTCTGGATTGGGCTCACCTGTTGTTTCCCAATGAGATCATATTGTCCAGTGGTCTTCCTCATTTTTCCTTCTCCTTGATCTCTGGATAGCACTTCATGTGCTCCAAAGGTGAGAGATCTAAGTCCAGCTGCTCTTGTGGATATGATGGTAACGCCCTATCTTGATATGTGAGTGTTTTCAGATCCTGCCGTCTGTGGGTAGTAGTTCTCCAGTTAGCAGCTTCAGAGGAGTTGAATTTCCTGCTCCATTGGGCCTTACCAGAGCCACTCGCATGTCAAGGTCAATTCCAAATTCTAGATTATTGTAGATGCAAGGCCCATCTTTTTTATACTTAAAGCTCACATTTTGCACCATGTTGAAGGGTAAAGGGATCTTGCCACATAGTGGGAAATAAAATGACAGTGTCTTGTCGCTCACAACCCTCTCTGTCAGTCCCGATGCCATCATTTTCTGTAGCATCTTCTCCTTGCTCTGGGCCTGCCTGGGGCAGCTTGTCACTGCCAGGACAAAACCTCACAATGTGGTTCTTCATGTGTCCATTCTGATCTTGCTCCCAGTGAAAGCTTCACCTGGTTCTCCTCCAGCTCTAGCCCCCTCTTCACATACTGATCATAATTACCCGTTTAATACTTCAATTTCTGTACATGTGAATTATGTTTGGACAGACACCATTCAGAAAATCTTGTGAATGGGAGACGAGGAGCAAGAAGCACTTAAAAGTTTTTAGAAGCAAGCTCATCGAGGAGCAGCGTGAAGGGGCAAACAAAGAGGGCTCTGGCAAGGGCAACCCTCACCCTCCAGCCCCCACTGAACTGTTTAGCTTCTTGTGCTGCATGGCAGGTGTGAAACCCAGCTTGTGCAAGACCCGTAAGGCCCTCATCTCTGTCTCATCGGCATCCAGCTCCTCCAGATGTCATAGAGTTCCATGAGCTTCTCACACTGCATCCTCATGAACCAGCTGCTCTGCCTCCCTCTCCAGCATGGCCCGCTCTGCGTCAGCGTCCATCACACAGTGCACGGGTGTCTTGTCACCAGGAGGCATCTCTCGACTCAGATGGCAAATGTCCACGTGCTCAGGGATAGACACTTCACGCTTCCCAACAGCAGAGAGCAGCATGGACTTTCCCATTCCATTTAAGCCAATGAGGCCATAACGACGGCCTCAGTTTAATTCTAGTTTGGTGTTACTGAGCAGCTCTTGACGTGAAGGGTGAATGAGAGGCTGATAATGTGAACATCAGTACTGTTGGGTGAGAGGCCAGGACGCCAGTGACAGCTCAGGCAGCAGCTGTTTTCATCTCAAAGTCCTTGGGAAGCAAATCCACTTCTGTGGTCTCTCTGCCATGGGCCTCGTTTTCTCCTCTGCCACCTGTGCTTCTGTGACAATATCTCCATGTTCTTCGCGTCCTCTTCTGGGCCGCTGTCCAGCTTCGGCAGCCTCCTTCCTTTTGGCTGCCTCTTCCTGGCCAGGTCAGAGGGCATGATCATGACCCACAGGGGTAGGTTATTGTTCTTTCAGGGAGCCGAGCCTCATCACTCAGCCTATGAGTCCCTGATTTTTTATTCTTTAGGTATGTATACCCAGAAATGGAATATATAGGTATATGTATTTTAGGTCTATATACCCGGAAGTGGAATTCTTGTATCGTATTTTAACTCCATGTTTAATTCTGTGTTTAATGTTTTGAGTAACTGCTATACTGTTCACATGTCTCCTTGTATCCACTGTACTCCAAAATGTGTTCTCCTTAGGTCTAGTGTAAATATTTAAATGTTAACAATGAGGGCAAGTGTATTCATTATTTATGGCTATGAATCAAATTACCCTCCAAACGTGGCAGCTTAAAACAATAACCATTTATTATCTCAGTTTCTGTGGGTCAAGTCAGATTTCAGCTCAGCTGGATGCCATTGAGTCAGGGTATCTTGCCGTCAAGGTGTTAGCAGAGACAGTAGTCAACCCAAGGCTCAAATGGGGAAGAATCCACTTCCAAGCTCTCTCATATGTCTAGTTGGGAAGGCTCAGAAGATACACTTCCAAGTTCCCTTAGATAGCCATCGGCATGCACCAGTTTCTCACTGGACGTTGATCAGAGGTATCAGTTCTTTGACACATGAGTCTCTCCATAGGCAACTCACGACATGGCAGATAAGTTCTTTTCTTCAGAGTGAAGAGTCCTCAAGAGAAAGAGAACAAGAGAAAGCTTGAGCAAGGAAGTCTCTTCATAACCTAATCTTGGAATGGCATCACACTACTTTTGCTGTATTATACTCATTAGAAGTGAATCATTAGAGTCAGCAAACACTCGGAGAGGGTATTATTCAAGGCTGTGAACACCAGAAGGCGGAGATCATTGGGGACTATTTCAGAGGCTGCCTACCGCAGCAAGAAAAGTGTTCTGCTTTTGTTTTCATTGCTATAATCTAGAACAATTAAGATCTAGAAAAACTGTTTAATGATGAATATTAGTAGGAATGTAACATCTGAGCTTTCACATTTTTATATGGTATTTGAAATCAGAGACAACTTAACAGAGTATACCCTAACTTAATATGCTTTTAAAAACTGAAATATATCTTTATTTCTTTTATTATGTTACATTAAAGATCAGAGTCAAATTTGGCACCTCTCCCAAAAGACATGCAGAAACAATACCATGTACTGACTCCTTTTGTACATTTCCTGGTATTCTGGTGCAAACTTTGTCATCATATGACATATGGGAATAGATGATATGGTTGGAGATAATGCAGTCTATTTTAAGAATTTTACATCCATTACTAAAAGTCTTTTATGCTCCAAGCTAAGGAAAGCAAAGAATATTACCCTAAATATATGCATGCTTTTATTCTGGATTCTTTTTTTTCAAACATTATATTGATCTTTAGAGGAGACTTTTACATTACATCAATAATAATAAGGAAAATATATATTCTTATTATAGGCAGGCTGCTATTTTGGTTACCAAAGGTATGTCTAACTAAGCCCTTAACCCCTAAACTTTTTAAAATAATGTTATTTGGTGTTATTTTCTAAACTAACTACTTCTTATACTCAGAATTTTATAATTGGTGATAATTTATTAGGCTTCCTGTAAGTCATTAGGTATGTTATACCACATATTCCCTATAATATGAAAGATGTATTATTATATTTATTCAAGAGACATGGACCAGTTTAAGGAGAAAGCTGAAATGTTTAGCAGCAGTGCATTGGACAATCCCAGAGAAAATGTTGTACAATACACTGTTCAAATCTTTCCAACAAAAAAGAATATAACTCTTAGCCAGACAAGATCATAAACTATGATACATATGCTGTACTATGGATACAGAATGGTAAGTTTCACCTATAAGCCAATTCAGATCAAGTGAAAGTGACAATTTTAAGAAATGTATTCCAATTACTAAGGCACTCTCAGGTTTTGGCACACATACGTAATTTTCAGTTAGTTATGACTGACGGTGTGAGAGAAGAGAGCAGGAGCAAAATGTTCATTTCTCTTGCTGTTTGTTGTATGATAATGATCACAATAAAATGGTATCATATATTTATCTTCTATTTTCATAGTCCCTGACACAGTTAATGATAAAAAAATATTGTCGGGCTGGGCGCGGTGGCTCACGCCTGTAATCCCAGCACTTTGGGAGGCCGAGGCAGGTGGATCACAAGGACAAGAGATCGAGACCATCTTGGTCAACAAGGTGAAACCCCATCTCTACTAAAAATACAATAATTAGCTGGGCATGGTGGCACGTGCCTGTAATCCCAGCTACTCAGGAGGCTGAGGCAGGAGAATTCCTTGAACCCAGGAGGCGGAGGTTGCGGTGAGCCCAGATCGTGCCACTGCACTCCAGTCTGGGTAACAAAAGCGAAACTCCATCTCAAAAATATATATATATATTTTTTAATTTTTATCCCAATATTGAATATCCTAAATATTTATTGTACTTAGTTTATAATGAAGTAAACTCTAAAATAACCTCTAACTCTGAAAGTTTACTATAATACGATAGAAACTTGCAATAATATTAGTTTCATCAAATAACATTTCTTTCATTTTAACAATAAAATATTATTGTATTTATTTAATAACTTCTCAAATTCTGACTTACGACTCATTTTTAAAAATAATTCCACAGACACATATATTTTTAGCTCCTTTGATATTCCTAACTCAATAAGACTTTTAAAAATATATTGGCACATGCTTGTAGTCCCAGCTACTTGGGAGGCTGAGGTCCTGGGAGCACTTGAACTCAGGAGGTAGAGGCTGCAGTGAGCCGGAATTGTGTGTGCTATGCCCCAGCCTCGGCAAGAGAGCAAGAATCTGCCTCAACAATAAACAGATCAACAAATAAAATATTTGATCTTTTAAATCATAAACCATTCCAAAAATTAGAATTCCAAGATTAGTTATAATCCAAAATTATGCTGTTACTAAAATTTCTTTAGAACTCCCCAACTTTGCTATAAGAACACATAGACACACTTAGAAGAGTCTAAATTCAATTTGTTCTGTTCATAGCAGTTAAGATTCACCTCTCCTTTCTCAGAGGGTTGATAGTGAACACTTCATCAAAATGCCATAATTATTATTGTTTTAAATTTGGGGGCATTGATTTAAAAGCTGACTCACTCACTTATAAATACTTAAAAATTAAAGCCTTAAAATAAGAACATAATTCATTAAGAAATAATATTGTGAAACAAATGCAAAAGAGACATGACCAAAAAAAACCAGGTCATTTATTGTTGCTTAAAACTTGCAATGATACGCAGCAAATAGACCGTCATACTTCTGAGGTCAAGAACTAAGCATCTCAAGTAAGGGTTTTTCAGACCCAACAAAGCTTATATGATAATAGTGCAATTTCTAGTTGTATAATAAAAATGTACTTGGTTGCTATTGATTAACTTACTAAAGAATAAGATTCCCATTGAGAATTATTTTTTAATTTCTCACATCTTTTCCTTGCATACATGGTAGTGACACTATTTTCATATTGCAGTTGTAAATTAGCTTTAAAACACAGTGAGCTACAGCAGCCTATCCTTTGGTCATACTGTGAATAGCCAAGTTCTCTGGAATTGGTTAAGTAGTCCCTTCACTGATTCTTAAGTGCCTTAGTCTTAGCTCCATAGTCCTTTGACTGATTCTTAAGTGCCTTCATGACTAATTTTCCACGCAAGACTTTCTTATTACCAATAGTTGGGAAAAAAATGAGAAATGCCAATTAAGGTACTATTTCTATTGATTAAAAGAACCAACTATTAAAGTATCACTTATTTGTTAGAAAATAATATTTCATGGATGAATCTGGAGAACATCATTCTCAGCAAACTGACACAAGAACAGAAAAAGAAATACTGCATATACTCACTCATAGGTGAGTGAGAAAAATGAGAACACATGGACACAGAGAGGCGGTCTACTATACACTGGGGACTGTTGGGGGGAATGGGGGAGGGACAGCGGGGGGGGCTGGGGGGGATAGCCTGGGGATGAATACCAAGTGTGGGTGAAGGGGAGGAAGGCAGCAAAACACACTGCCATGTGTGTACCTATGCAACTATCTTGCACGTTCTGCACATGTACCCCAAAACCTATAATGCAATAAAAATTTAAAAAAAAAAAAGAAAGAAAATAATATTTAATTTTATATTATTTTACAGTAAAAACGTCAAAGTGCATTGTGATGATAAACTTGGAAGAGGCATTTGGTAGAGGTTCTGAAGGTTCTTACATAAAGTTTCTAGGCTTCAAGGTATCTGTGAACTTTCTGAAACTGTAAGATATTTTATGTTGATGAACATGTTTCTAGTAACATTCAGAGAGAGAAAAGAGAAAGACAGAAGTGAAGGGTGAATGACTCCAAGGTTAGTACCTGAGCAACAAAAACAACAGAACTGTCAACTAGGAAGGGATGATTTTAGGTGGCGCAGTTTTGGAAGGGTGTGGTCAGGTGTTCAGTTGTATGTGGGTTAACTTTAGGATGTGTATCAGATAAACTAATGCCACATGAACTAACTTCACAGAGAGGCACAGGATGATAAGAAAAGTAAAACTCCAAAAAAATATGTAGTGTTCACATAAGTAATAATGCTATAAGGATATGTTACACAAATGGTAGAGCACCTCTTTCCTGAGTTTTATGCAAATGTGAATCTAATTTCCCTCCCAAGTACATTTAAAGACCAGGAAATCAGTTTTGCCTTTGAAAGGGAAACCACTCTCTTTCTATACGTGTTGTCTGTTATACCAACGATACACAGCTGTTAAATATGGTTATACATATTTAACCTATTAGCGAATGTGTTACACTTTAGAAATAGCTTTATGAGCTCACCAAGCACTGGAAGTGATACTCTGAGTCCCCAAGGAGCTGTGGAGACTCACAGTGAGTCTCCACTGTGCCAGTGGAGGACATTTCGTGCATTCACCGGTGACAAATGAGTGCTGTGTACATTCACCGGTGACAAATGAGTGCTGTGTCAGTTACACATACTACACTGAGTTTATTTTGGTCAGGAAAGTTGGTGGCGAAGAGAAGATATTATGTAAACTGATCTTGTCTAACTGATAGCACACTAAGAGAAAAATTCATTCTTTTGGAATTTTACACCAGAGCAACAAAATAGCGTCTGGGGTTTTTTTAATCCTGAAATTAATGTAAAAGAATGTGTCAATTGCATTGGTTATTTAGGACCTCTATATACCACATTTTTAACTTTTCTACTCTTATCTATTTCTTTCTTCTTTGTCTGCCCTCGTTTCTTTTGTACTCTTCACTTTCAGGGGGATTTCTCTTGCTTATACTTAGGATCACTGCTAAAGGGTAAAATTAATAAGTCATCTTGGCAGACAGCTGTAGCATAATGTGCAAAAGGGAAGACAAGCGAACTTGACAGAGGCCCAGGTCTCTAGGCACAAGCTTTGTGGCCTTGGGTTGGATACTTAATTTTCGTGAGTCTTGATTGCGTTACACGCATCCATTAATCTCTCTCTCTCTCTCAGTTTTCCCATTTGTAAAATAGAAATAAAGCACCAGCCTAGTACTGTCGTGAAATTAAATGAATAAATGTAGAGAGTTGTTTAGTGTAAGTTACTATGCTAATAAAATTAATAAGATGCAGTATGGTAATAATCACCATTTTCTAATTGAGATAAATATGTGTAAAAGAACTGCCAGCTAATTATATTATTTAACCCTCCATTATTGAGCTCCAGACTGTATAACAGCCTCTTCACTGTGTGTTTATGGTACATTATCTGTAATCTTCACAGCAACCCAGAAAAGCAGGCTTCACTTTTCCACCGTACAGGGAAGTAAAACTGAAATGCAGATAAGATGTGCTCGAAGTCACACAAATAGAATGTGGGCCCAGGCCAAGTCTGCGTAATTCTGAAACCTATGCTTAATCCCTCACCCACAAAGACAGTGGCAACATGACCAGGGCAAGAACACTTGAATGAGCAGCCCACCGGCTTAGTCTTGTGCCCCAGCAAAATTACAGGAATATGTTGAAACTCACTGTTCTCATTTAAAAGATTACTCTACAGGAACTTCAGGAACTCAGAAAGATAAATTCCCAGAATGAGGGAGGATTCTGGTATTTGTATTTTTTTTAATGTGGTTTGTTTTTGCAAAGTCAGTTACCTAATTAAATCCTTTACCATTCCCAGATTATTCTCATGAAAAAATTGATGTCAACACAGAGAAAAAATTTCCTTAGATCTACAAAGGCTGTCTAGGTTACATAAACTGTTTGCTCTTTCATTCTGTCCATTATATGCTTTAAACATTCCCCTAAGAAAGTGAAATTATATGCTATAACAAAGACTGCAATGTATTTTTATGTATTTACATTATCTGTTTAATATTTTTATTATTATTATACTACGTACAGATCATGAGGATTGTTGCATGGGTACACACAGGCCATGGTGGTTTGCTGCATCCATCCCCCCACCATCTACATTAGCTATTTCTACTACTGTTATCACTCCCCAATCCCCCCACCCACTGCTATCCTTATCTAGATCCCTCACTCCCCAACAGGCCAAGGTGTGTGATGTTCGCCTCCCTGTGTCCATGTGTTCTTACTGTTCAACACCCAGTTAGGAGTGAGAACATGTGGAGTTTGGTTTTCTGTTCTTGTGTTAGTTTGCTGAGGATGATGGTTTCTAGCTTCATCCATGTCCCTGCAAAGGACATGAACTCATCCTTTTTATGGCTGCATAGTATTCCATGGTGTATATGTGCCACATTTTCTTTATCCAATCTATCATTGATGGGCATTTGGGTTGGTTGCAAGTCTTTGCTGTTGTAAACAGTGCCACAATGAATGTATGTGTGCATGTGTCTTTATAATACAATGATTTATAATCCTTTGAGTATATACCCGGTAATGGGATTGCTGGGTCAAATGGAATTTCTATTTCTAGATCCTTGAGGAATCGCCACACTGTCTTCCACAATGGTTGAACTAATTTACACTCCCACCAACAGTGTAAGAGTGTTCCTAGTTCTCCACATCCTCTCCAGCATCTGCTGTCTCCACATTTTTTAATGATCGCCATTCTAACTGGCGTGAGATGGTACCTCAATGTGGTTTCGATTTGCATTTTTCTAATGACCAGTGATGATGAGCTTTTTGTCATATGTGTGTTGGCTGCATAAATGTCGTCTTTTGAAAAGTGTCCATTCCTATCCTTTGTCCACTTTTTGATGGGGTTGTTTTTTTTTTCTTATAAATTTGTGGTATTTTTAAAGAATATTTGCTATTTTAATAAAAAGGAATTATTTTCTATTTATCATTCCCTCATTTCTGCATTACATATGGATGAATAAACTTGATTTAATGTGTCACTGCTGCACAAAGAATATGAATGTCCTCTGGAATTTAAAGAAATGAAAAAGAATTTATGTTTCTTACCTTCATTATTCTGTACAACTGGGCTTAGAGTAATTATATCTGGATTATATAAAGCCTCTTTCAATTGTTCTTAGATTACCTCTATTAGATATAAAAATTGTCACATAGTACCTAAAATCTATATTACAAAATTCCTGCCACTAACTTTTATTAATGCAAAGCCATTTATTAGATTTTATAAAGATAAAAGAGTAAATTCATTATAACTCCAGCCCTAAGATATTCTTTGAAAGATAGCTGCAATACTTTTGGAAATTGGATACTGTATTCACAATTCAGGACAGCTATGGAGATCCATGATAGATTATTGTATGTGTATTCACAATATATAAAATTAATGTGGAAAAGTTAAGAGATTTTTCTGGTTTTTGGTTAAAGATGAAAATTAATACGGGATACAAACTAAAAGAGTAAATAGATAAATTAGTAAAACTATCTGATCCCTGCTACCTAGTTATAATTTATAAAATTTCTGTTAATTTTGTTACAAAATTTCCATTTCGTAAGGACTCTCACATTAACTAAATTACTGTATTTGAAGTAGCAGGAGATTTTGAACTATAGAACATTATGTTGATTGATTATGATGCTCAAAAGTGCTTAACACTTATTTAGCGATTTACATTCGCAAAGCACTTTACAAACATTAACGAATTGATCATGTTACTGTGATGTCAGGAAGGCGGTAGAGTTACCATTCCTGAGACGAAGGAATTAGATAAAGCGGCTTAAGACAATGGGCGGGGCGCGGTGGCTCACGCCTGTAATCCCAGCACTTTGGGAGGCCGAGGCGGGTGGATCACGAGGTCAAGAGATCGAGACCATCCTGGACAACATGGTGAAACCCAGTCTCTACTAAAAATACAAAAAATTAGCTGGGCATGGTGGCGCGTGCCTGTAATTCCAGCTGCTCAGGAGGCTGAGGCAGGAGAATTGCCTGAACCCAGGAGGCGGAGGTTGCAGTGAGCTGAGATCGCGCCATTGCACTCCAGCCTGGGTAACAAGAGCGAAACTCCATCTCAAAAAAAAAAAAAAAAGTCTAAATATTGAAGCCTAAGTAAATACCTAAATGACTAGAGCAGGGACTTGCCTGTATATGACGTAAAGCAAGCAGTGCACGTTAACAACATCGCAATAGAGTCGAAGCCACCTTTCAACTGTGGCACACAGAATATACAGCCATTGCTGACTACCCACACATCCCTACTAACCTTTGCTATTCTCAAAGAGCTATTATAGAATTAATTGTGCTAATATGTTAAAATTATAATATTTTCATAAACAAAATGTTCTGTGAATTAAAACAATTTGTTCATGAATTTTTGATTTTTCATTAATCATGTTTTAGAAAAAAAAATCAGCTACTAGATATGTTCATGTTTTCTAAAAATCATTTTAAAAAATGGTAACTAAGAAGTCTAACTTATTTCCAAGGCAGAATTTTTTACTGACAACTTTCTAAAATGCTGTCAAATATTTTATAGATTCTTAAAATAATTACTATTTAAGCTTTATCAAATATTTTTATTTATCAAAATCCAAAAAGATCTTCTGAAATCACAGACATGTATTTCAGGAAAAAATTTAACTAGCTATAGATATAAATACAGACACATGCGTAACACACACGTATACAGTCACATAGGGTGTATGTGTGCACGCGCATGCATATGTATGTGTGTGTAGATTGGCCTCCAACTAGACAGCCACAATCAGAACATTTTCAAGAGTAAATTACAATTTGTGTGATTACCTGCTTGTTTAAACATTAAATAGTCTTTTGAGTTTTGAGCGAACCATTAACTCAAAGGTCAACTGAATAAACTTGAAGAGAGGCATTTAGGTCATTAGCACCATTACAAAATATGCCCTCATCAATTTAGATGCAAAGTTTTTCAAATATTTTCTTTTATAGTTTCCATTGGTTCCATATCCTAGCCAAATAAAGGAAGAGTTCAGATCTTGAAACCAGAGAGGACTAAAAGAAGTATTAAGATAATTTGAGTATTTTATCACAAGATTAGGAAAACCATCTGGATTAAAACCTTATTCTGAATTCAGGGCTTTGTACTGACCAAAGAGTTACTGATATTACAAGTCTTACCTATGTTCATAACACTGAAATAAATAGGGGCTTAAAGGAATAGGAAATGCAAATGGGCAATATGGAAACATTTGAAAGATGTTCTGCCTCATTAGTATTTAAAGACACGTAAAATAACATTACTGTATGATTGACAAAACTTACGAGAATGCTAAAATCAGTGATGAAAAAGGTGCACAGAAAGAGACCCTCTCACAGACTTTCTTGAACTGAAATAAATCCAAACATTCTATTTAATGACATAAATGAAAAAGCAAACAAACAAAAAGAAAGTAGCCCACTAGGACACAAATGTTTGTCATCGAATGTTGCTAAAGCATCCTTTCTAATGAAAAAAAAACTATATATCAATAAGAAAATAATTCAATAAATTATGGTACCACCATAATTATCAACACAATACCAATTTTGAAAAACGTATTATATTTGTCTATATGTGGATACTTTTAAATAACAGTAAGAAAAAAAATCAAATATAGGTACAAAATATTAATGACAGTTACCTCTGGGGGTTGAGATTTTAAGAACAGGAGTGGGCAGAGAAGCTTTCCACTTTTATTACTTTATTTATTTTTAAGTCTTAAGTTGTAGGCGGTTTGGGTTTGTTTGATTTATTAAGTAAGTAAAAGCAGGGAAAAACTTTAAAACTAACATAGTTTACATTACCTTCATAAGTTTGTGAACTAGCTAAAATTTTGGAAATAATCACACTAATAATTGCCTTTTTTAAGTAGTAGAGAAAAACATCTAATAATTAAGAAAGTGTAATTTGGGCTTTTATTGGCCAACTGACAGCAGCACCTAAAATTAAACTTTTTAATAAGGTAATAGGAAAAAGCAACCACTAGTCTATTCATCATATTACCATATTTCCCTCATTAACTATATTCTGAAGACCCAACCTCGTTTTATTTCAGTTTCTCACTTCTTGCAGTAATAATTTGTAACTGAATTTTGGGGGAACATCAACGTGATGATGAAGTGCTAGGTTGCGGTGGAGGAAATATTACCCCGGAAGATCAACTCTAAAAGACAGAGAATGTTGACATGTCATGCTTCTGTGAATTCCATGTCTATGTCAGCCCTAAATCGTACAAAATTAAGCAAGAAAGCTAAAAGTTCGGTAAAAGCACTTTTTAAAAATTATTCATTTATTTCCTATTGACATTGAAAGCTCTATGCCTTTGATTTTTCAAACGCCAAAAACTGTGGGTCCCCTAATTGATGTATCAATGGTAATATTTGTTTTAATATATGCACTGCATTTTAAACATATACACACGTGCGTACTACACATGTGCGTACTACACATTTGGTTAGAGATAGAGATGAAAGTTGATAGATAGACAGATGTAGAAAAAAATAGATTTCTGTCACATGACCAGGAAACAAGCAAGTGGACACATTGTAGGGTGGGTAGGGCAGGGTTTATTGGGTGAAAGGAAAGAAGGAAAGACCGGCTCTCAGCAAAGCGAGAGAGTCCTGCTACAGGACTCCCATCTCACGGATTGAATCCCAGGTCACCACCTAGGAACGGAAGGGGCCGGGCTCCTCCCCCCTGCAAACGCCCTGAACTTCCCGAGACTCCACTCTGTCCTTCCAGTGCACAGGTGGGCATTATTCAGAGATAATCAGTCCGAAAAGGGCGAGCTTCATCCCGGGACCCGCAGTCCAGTTTTTCAGCCTTGGGGCTGTTTCAGGATTCAAGGCTGGGTTTCACCCGGGACCCCTGAGTGTCTCCTGTCTCTATCACAGATACACAGATACACTGAAGCATAGCTCATCTGAAATTTTTCAGCTGCTTCTTACTTTGCTTTCCTATATCTTAAAATATGATACTGAGTTTTACATGTAAAACTTTTTAAATAAAGAAAAATAACGCATACTCTAAGTTCTGCTCAATTTTGCTATTTTTTATTTTTAAATTCTAAGAGAAATTCTGAAAAGACTTCTACAAATGTGTTAAGATGCACAGATTCTATAACAATAGAAAATAAATCAATAGATATTTTCAAGAAGAAAAATGAAAAGTGGAAGGTTTTGTTTTGTGATTTTTTTTAATGAAATGCCAGGAGGTTGTGTTTGTGTTAATGAGAAACATTATCTTACCAAAGAATGCTGGTATTCTCATTTCCATTTATATAGGAAATTGATTAATACTTAACTAATTGGCACATGCAAATGGGGATTAACTGAATTCACTTTTCTCCACAACTCAACCGCTGTAATTTAGATCCTTACTTAGATTTAAATCTTTTATTATTTTTGAAGGTAATCATCTTCCTGTTGTTAGAAATAAAATATCAAAGCACCATGCTAATTATAGCTCGTGTCTCACAAATTAGCTAATTAACATTACTGAAAAGCAAATGTACAGCGAGCAAAGTTTAAACTCCTGAATTGGAGTCAAGCCTTTACACAATACAGTCGTGAGACTACATGCTATTAAATGCCATTGGGTCAGATATACTTTGCAGCTAGTAACCGTAGGCAGATACTTAGTTTTCTTCTCCAAATAAATAGCTTATTCTGATGTTTCTATGCAATTACACTTATGAATTTTTGCAATTAGCTCTTCTAGATGGAGATGAAGGTGGGAAGACAGAATGATGTGCATGGCTAGGAAAGCTGTCCTTTAACTAAAATCTCAAAAGTTCTCAAGGCATGCAGGACTTGCTTGGGAATTATAAAACTAGTTGTGTTCATCATTTTGTGTTTGCTAACTAATGTGTTTCAATACCTAAGATGCTGGCAACAATAATTCTTTAGATTCAGGAAAAAAAAAAAAAAAACCTGTTTAGCAGAGAATTTAGAGGGAAGTGGTTAGAAATCCAACAGTTTCTGAGGATTTCTAATTCATTTGTGTGCCAATTTAATCTACAGTTGGACAGTCATGTAGAATCAGGGTATGTTTGGAGGAGCAGTCCTAAAGTAACCAGGGATGTGGTCTTCAAAGTTTTGGAAACAAGGCTTGCCCATGACTATTTGCATATTGAACATTTATTAAGCTGTTACTGTGTGTCAGAGAACATGTGATAATCTTAATACCTTAGAATGAGAAAGATCGATGAGACTATGACCTCAAAAAGCACAAGGGGTACAACAGAAAAAGAAAAAGCACACAGAGATACAACAATAAAAGAATTAAGTTAATTAAATGTTAGAGTACACCTGACAAACAAAAAACCTGAAGGTTAAAAATAATTCAAAGTCAAAAGACTGACGAACAGAAAGATCTAGTCATGGAAGAAACAGAACAAATGTGATTATAGTCCGATGTTCTAAAAGCAGAAGAGCTTGATGGGGTCGAGGGGCTGAAAGAAGTTCATTATGCTGAAGTATAGTGAATGAGGAGCACAGAAGAAAACAATATGAAATGAAGGGGTAAAAACAGAAGCAGAGCAAGGTCACATCAGGCCTTGTCAACTTTACTAAAAGGCTGATTTTATTTTAAGTTGAACAGGAAGACATTGAAAGTCTTTAGGGAATATTATGAGCCCAATTTACATTTGGGAAGGTCAGTCATGGGATGATGTGAGAAAGAGATTGTGGAACAGCAAGAGCAGAAGTGGGTAGACCTATGAAGAGTTATGCTACAGTCTTGGTAAAAGATGGCGGTGATCTTGTCTCTGGTGGTAACAGTGAAGATAGAGAAAAAAGAATGACTCCAGATGCAAAGTATATTGCTTCGTTCTGCTTAAAAAAAAAAAAAAAAAACCACCAGACACAGGGTAATTTACAAAGAAAAGAGGTTTAATTGACACACTTTTGCATGGGTAGGGAGGCCTCAGGAAACTTACAGTCATGGTGGAAGGCAAAGCAGACACAGACACCTTCTTCACAAGGTGGCAGGAGAGAGTGAACATGAGCAGGGGAAATGCCAAGTGCTTAGAAAACCATCAGATCTCATGAAAACTCACTCACTATCATGAGAACAGCATGAGGGAAACCATCCCCATGATCCAATCACTTCCTGCTGGGTCCCCCCATGACACCTGGGGTTATGGGGCTTACAATTCAAGATGAGATTTGGGTGAGGGCACAGCCAACCCACATCATAAAGTTAGCAGAAATCACTGATCAAGAATGAATTAAAGGAAGCGTCATGTATACACAGCTTGAGCAACTGGGTACATCATAGTGCCACCTGGCAAGAAAGAAAAATCTGCATCTAGTCAGGGAGATGAAGGAGTTTGCAGAATGAGGAATTAGGGTAGTCATGGCCAGCCCAAGAATAAGGCTTAATTCATAACCCCAAAGACAGGAAGCTGAAGTGGCTACAATTCTCTTCGCCCAGAAATTACACCGGTGGAGTGAGCAATGAGGACAGGGCTAAGGAGAGATGGGGCCATCAGTGGAGGCACACATGGGAGGTATTTGAACAACGGAAAAGCTGGGCATACAAGGCAAAGGGCATATGAAACCACGTTTCTGCACTGTCACATGGGTCTAGCATATTATGGAAGAACAGCATGAGGGAGCCCTTCATGTCCACCACAGGCCCAGGCTGCACATGAAGGACTCATGCTTTAAAGAACAGCCAACCTTTCTGAAACTCTAAAAGGTGTTCCATATTTTTGTTTCTGAGAATATTAAAGTGTTGAACCATTTAGATTACTCCAGCTTTGCACAATGTAGTCCTAATGCCACATGTTAATTCTCAGAATCCCTGATGTAGCTCTCTCTTAGTCCCAACGTCTGGATAAATCAGACATTAGAGTGAGAATAGAGCCTCACTCTGAGCACGAAAACCCCAGTCAGGGTCTTACTTTAATCAGAGAAAGTGGACACGTTTGTTATACGAACAGTTTGTTTCGGTGGTTCTCATCTCTCGCCATCCTCTTTTTCTCACTTGCAGTCTTCTCCCCCGTTGTAAGGTTTCCATTCAGCTACCCCCAATATATACCACCCTGCTATTTTCTGACATCCAACTGGACAATGTACCACAATCCTAATTTGTCCTGGCCCCGTCTCCTATAAACATGTATGCATCAGTGCTCATCCCTCCACAGCCTTTCTAGATAACCCAATAAATGGATCCATGTTCGAACTGCTGATGGTTAGCATCAGTGGGTGTTAGTAGTGGCCCTCGAGAAACACGCTTAACCAAAATGTTAACGGCTGATTCTCAAATACCAGATCCTGGTAGGAAATTGAACTGAAAGTGGAAAGCAAGGCTTTTACATCCTTAAAGTCAACCACAGAGAGGGTTGTCTCGCCCTGCTTTGGGATGAACTTTAGCCTTAAAAGTAAGTTTCCCAAATTATGGAATACTTGTTTGAAGAAAGAAGGTTTGCCCTAGAAAAAGGGGGAGGGGGCTTTCAATCATCATGTGAATGCAAAGATGAAAAATGGTTACTGGAAAAGGAGCGAAGACAAAGTCTTCGACCCAGTGTCCCACAGAGTGGAAAATGTTTACTTGGAGATTCCATGCACAGGTCAATGTACCACAGAAGCCAAAATCAGTTCTTAAAAACAATAACACTAACCGCAAGCCACCCAAGAATCAGAGACAGGTTTAAACAGCCCAGTTTCTTCCCTGGCAGGCTCATTTTCAAGGCCACATGGGTTGGGGGAAAATTGTGCATCCTTGCTAAAGTGGTTTTTAGTCTGTAGTGAACGTGTTTTAGTCCTGACATAGTTTCCTATTGGTAAGGGGGAAAAAGTCAAGCAAATTTAAATGTATAAATAAAATTGTCCACCGTCTTCAAAACATAAGAGAGAGTGCTTCGAGAGCAGGCATTGTTTCGGGTATTTGCACTTTAATTCCACTTACCTAAATGATGGGGCTGTCGTTCAAAAAGAATAGAAAATAGCCTTCCTATAAAACATCCAGCATAAAAGATTAAATATGCATCCTACCTTTAACACCGGGCTGGTTCCCTGCCAATGCATAGCATTCATTTCTTTCAACTTGCCTCCAGGAAGACTTCCCCGATCACCATAAATCACTTGCTTTGTTTCGTTGTGCCGACATCACAGCTTTGTTTTCCAGGTAGTCTGTTCATTACATCTCTCCCCAAATCAACTCCTCAGCCAATCTTCTACTTCTTTTATATATTTTAGTACAGTATCATTTTTAAAACATAAAGAATAAATGAGCAAATTAATGAGTAAAAGAATAAATGAGGCTGGATGAGATGGCTCATGCCCGTAATCCCAGCACTTCAGGAGGCCCAGGCAGGAGGATTGCTTGAGGCCAGGAATTCAAGACCAGCCTGGGCAATGTGGCGAGACTCATCTTACAAAATGTTTAAAAAAGGAAACTTAGCAGGGTGTGGTGGCATATGCCTGTAGTCCCAGCTATTCAGAAGGCGGAGGCAGCAGGACTGCTTGAGCTGGGAAGGTGGAGGCTGCAGTGAGCCATCATTGTGCCACTGCACTCCAGCCTGGGCAACAGAGCAAACACAAAAAAAAGAAAGAAAGAAAAAAGAAAGCACAAGGGAATAAATAAGTGAATCAAGTCCATTAACTGCCATAAATTCAGATGAACGGCTGTTTACGTAAGTGTTAACCTTTGATTTATAAGACACCTAATTGAAAATAGAAATGAAACGTAAGAAGAGTGAGTGACAGAGTAACATTTTTTTATTTTAATTATACTTTCAGTTCTGGGGTACATGTGCAGATCGTGCAGGATTGTCACATAGGTAAACACATGCCATGGTGATTTGCTGCGTCCACCCCCCTCATCTGCATTAGGTATTTCTCCTAATGTTAGCCCTCCCCAATCCCCCCACCCCCTGCTATCCCTCCCCTAGCCCCCCCACCCTCCAACAGGTCCTAGTTTGTGATGTTTCCCTCCCTGTGTCCATGTGTTCTCATTGTTCAACACCCACTTATGAGTGAGAACATGTGGTGTTTGGCAATTTTTTCAGTATTAGTCAGAAATCTAACTTCTGTAGGTACCTATTAGATACTTTGGAAAGGTCTTTCAGACCAGTAAAATAGCATTTGGTATGTTGAACTAGTCATTTACTGAGTAATACCCTGTATACTTAAAAAGTCATGTAACATTTACTCTTTTATAATCAGAGAGCAGCTAAGACTCTGGGAAGTAAAAACTGCCTTTCAGAACTATAATCAGCAGCAAGCTAGGTTTCCAATTTGGCAGATTCACAAGAGAAAAGAACCATAATCAGCAACAAGCTACGTTTCCAGTTTTGCAGATTCACAAGAGAAAAGGATCATCCTTTGTAAAATGTTAACAGTGCCAAAGGTACCTGTATAGTTGGCACATCCAATGGAGCTTCCATATATATTTTTATTGTAATAAAATGCTCTTTTTAAGGAGATAACATGAATAATACTCTAATACTTTAAGTGACATAAATTTCATTTAATAAGTTCTAGAATATTATTCATATTATTCTCTTCAAAAGCATTAGCTCACATTAGTTCCCACAACAGACCTAAGATGATGATACTATCATTATCCCTAACCTATAGATGGGTAAACTGAAGCATAAGGAGAAAACCCAAACTAATTAAAGCTAGAGATGAACTTTGACCCCAATCCTATTCCATTTTTGAGCTCAAGCTTACAATCATTAAAATATATTCTTTGTTATATGCATGGTTATATGTATAACCACAAGAACGTTAAGTTCCACAAAATCAGATTTACTTATCTGTTTGGTACACCAGTGGATCACAAGTGTTTACATCAATGCCTATCACACATAGTGCGTACTCAATACGGATTTGTTAAGTGAAAGAATGATAAATAATAAGGACTATGTTGGATCAATACGACGTCAATACTCTCAGATCAGTTCTGGACTCAATTAAGTCAGAAGCAAGATATTAACCTGAAACGAAAGAGCAGTAGGATGTATGGTAGAATTTCACCTGCCGATCACATGTTTTGATAGGTGCCTCATCATCTGCGTAAAGTGAAACACTTTAGAACATGGATGGCAGATTAACTTATGATCTCTGTCCAGCATTTATGACAAATGTTGGAAAAACAAGATTATTTTTGCTTCTGTTGAACACATAATGATTCTTATAGTAGGCTTAAAATACATACAAATAATCTGTTAAGCACAAAACTCAATATACTGCAAATAGCTGTTAAATAGAGAAGGAATTTAATATACTGAACAAGAGGACACAGAACATAGGTTCTTTGACCCGAAATGATACATTCGTTCACATTTCTCTAAATAGTTGTAGTGAAGTGTATTGTGCTATACATATTAACTCAGCTATGTTTTTATTATTTTATATAGCCAAAGCATTTAAGAAAGAGCGCACACTTTGAATAGCAGAGCGATTAGGTACCAGCAGCCTAAATGCCTTTCTATTTTGTAGATTATATTCAATTAATCTGCTATTGTTTGTGCAAACACACCTCATTCCTTCTCGCTTCTGTAATATTTCTCATGCTATTTTTCTGCTTAGAACACTCCTTTTCTTCAGGTATCCAACTGAACTTCAAAGCTTAGCCAACACAAACATTATTTCTATGAAGACTTTCCCTAGCAAAATATTGAAATAAAAGTGTGGGAGCAACCTATGAAAGGAAATAACCCATCTCCACCAACCTAAATGTGTGTATAGCTTTTCCCTCTACTACTTATTGCTATTGCAGCCTAGACGTACACATCTCAAGAAACAAAATTGTGAGACTGTGTCCCAGGCAGTGAGACTCCAAAGTCTAGGCATTTATCCCTAAGCAAGATAGATACAGGTAGACAGATGGTAGGCCTGGTGCTATGGCTCACGCCTGTAATCCCAGCACTTTGGGAGGCAGAGGGGGGCAGATCACCTGAGGTCAGGAGTTCGAAACCAGTCTGGCTAATGTGGCAAAACCCCATCTGTACTGAAAATACAAAAATTAGCTGAGAGTGATGGCGGGCACCTGTAATCACAGCTCCTCGGGATGCTGAGGCAGGAGAATAACCTGAACCCAGGAGGTGGAGGTTATAGTGAGCCCAGATCACACCATTGTACTCCAACCTGGGTGACAAGAGCGAAACTTTGTCTCAAAAAAAAAAAAGAAAAAGAAAAACAGATGATACATGATAGATAGACAGATATAGATAGATGATAGATGATAGATAGATAGATTGATTGATAGATAGATAGATAGATAGATAGATAGATAGATAGATAGATAGATAATCACATATATATAACTACAGGCATTTAAAATAATTCAAATACACAAAGAGCTTTCTTGGCCAGGATTTGTCTGTGAAGCTTTGTCTAGGAGGTCTGCCTCCGCAAGGCTCAAAGAACATGTAAGATTTGAACTGGCAGAAAGCAGAAGGCAAGGCTTTTTAGGCAGGAGGAAAATCATGTGAAAAGTTTCAAAGGGAAAAAAACATAAGTTTAGACAAGTACTGGTAGGGAAATAGATTACAAACAGCAAGAGAGAAATAAAGAAGTGGTTGTTTGTTGATGAAAAAAACTGTAGTAACAAATGAATGAGTTAGTACTTTTTTGGATAAGCTTTATGATCTACTTGATTTTTAAGCATGGAAAGACCACGATGAAAGTGACCTGGTCAGCAGTCCATCCTGCTTTTCTTCCACCTCCATCTAACTCCACCTTGTACTCCCTGTTTTCTTCCACCTCCATCAAACTCCACCTTCCCTTCCTGGTCAGCAGTCCATCCTGCTTTTCTTTCACCTCCATCAAACTCCACCTTCTCTTCAATGCAAAGGCAAGACCAGTCAGAGGTTATTTGCAGGAATCATTTCGAAAACACAAATTTCCAAGAAATCAACTCGAACCAGTAAAAAATCTGAACTTAATTATATGAGAAAAAAATCAAAACTTGTATAAAATAAAAATAAATGTTAGAACTGGCACAGAGTAAATGTACAAAAAACTCACTTAGGAAAAAAAAAGTACATTTTTTTAGGCAATAAAACTCAGCCAGTACTTATGTGGTGGAAAATCTCAACCTACATCCACTTTGTCAGTATTATGAGCTAGTTTTAATTATCAAGACTCCAGAGACTTTCCTCATGTAAGGAAAATATTACTAGAGATACAGGATATCAACTTCCACTTTATATATTATAATACATAGGGGTTATTTTCATGGGTTTTCACCATGGGGGGAAATACTTTCAAACGAATTACTTTCCAGTTTAGGACATTTTCCTGTATATTAGAAGCCAACTCAATAATTTCCAATGCTTTGTGGAGTGAAGCACAGGAAATTCTTTCATCTCTGAGTTGGCGTGTTTCCTCTTTCTGCTTCTACACCATAATATTACACTTAGCACTGGTTGGTTAAGCCCACGCTGGCTGTCCCTCTGCCCTCCACAAACCATAGTTATGACCGTATTTATCTTATTTGGGACACCAAGTTCAAGCAAAAGGTTCTCAGATCAGGGGCAAAGGCATTAGCAGGTTGGCAAAATTGATCGTGGTGAAGTAGAAATGCCCTTTGTAAAATACCATAGAAGCAAAAATATTGATTTACTTTGTGTTTTGGCTTAAAAATAATTTCCTATGGTAAACCAGTTCCTCACTAAATGCCAATATCACATAGTAACTAAATTCACCAAGTCAAACAATATTTGAATGCTTTTGTTGTTGTCTGCATTATAGTTCATTTTTAAGCCAATAACCATTGACTCACTGTAGTTTCCAAATCACGTATTCTAAATATCTTTGTAGACCTGAGGTTGAGTTTTGTCATTAAACAATACGGAGATGGAATTATTTCTAGAGAGAATTATTTTGCTCTACTAATTAGTAAAGTATTAAAATCTACTAGGATTGTATTAGTGCATACCAAATAGTATACATAGAAAGCTTAGTAATTAAAGTAACAGAATGTCATCATTTTTTAAGCTTTATATCACATCTCAGGAAATTGCACTTTACCTCCCAAGATGTGATTATTACACAATATCTTAAACATAGCACATACCTAATAACTACTTACTCATAGACTTATCGTTTATAATGTGCTAAGAGAAAACAAAGTAAGGAATCAAAATCAGACTGATTTATTATCAGAAATATTTCTAATATTTCTATTTAGTTCAGGGATATGAACAGAAAATGAATTCATTATCTATGTTAAATAGCTATATCTTCAATTCAGAACATATTAGAAGTAAAAATATTATAAATAAGTAAATAATTTTGGCCTACAATCATTTGGCCATTTGGGGAATCTTCTAGGATTAATGGAAATTCATAGTTAACAATCAAAGATGTATTTTAAAAATAAACTGCCCTAAAATAACCTGGAGTCAAGAGTCCTCATCATTTATTCTGACAAAAGTGATCATATTCTTATTTCGCTTTCAGTTTAGCTTCACATTTTACTTAAAGACTAACAAATCTCTACTGTTCCTTGGGAGAATGATTAGCCACCATTAAATAAGGAATCTCAGGAGGCTGAGCTCTTGCCCGTAATCTCAGGGTTTTGGGAGGCCAAGGCTGGAGGATCATTAGAGCCCAGGAGTTTGAGACTGGCTGGGACAACAATGTGAGACCCTGTACATACAAATTTTTTTAAAAAAAATAGTCAGATGTGTCAGTGAGTGCCTGTAGTCTCAGTGACTTAGGAGACTGAGGTGGGAGTTTCCTTGAGCCCAGGAGGTCAAGGCTGCAGTCAGCTATGATTGTGCCACTGCACTACAGCTTGGATGACAGAGCAAGACCTTGTCTCAAAAGAGAATCTCAGATGTTTGTGTTACATCATCTTGGCTATGCGGAGTTGCCCATTTAAGAACAGTTCACTTTCAAATAAATACCTGCAATTTAAGGCATCTGTTCTAAGATTTCTCACATGAGGTTCTGCTTGTTTTCTATGTCTGTGATGTCTCAACACAGGATTCTACTATAGGCATCTGCTTGGGATTTTTGTGGGACCTCAGTTTCAGTTGCCATAAGAGTGTATGTACCATATAAACTTCACAGAAATACACACATGAATCTTCTATTACATGCAGTTTAAGAAACCCTGGGAAAATTCTAGTCGAAACCACTGCTTTAGCATCTTCAATTAAAACTATTTGAACTAACAGTATGTTGAAAGCTATGAAAGAATTTTTTTTTTTTTACAAATAGGCTTCCAAACAGAGCAATATTGGCAAAGGAAACAGAAACACAATTTGTAGTGTTTAAGAACTTCCTAATCCATTTAAAAATAAATAGAGGGACAAGGTTTTCCAGAGAATAGGGTTTATAAAATTTTCAACTGACAAAGAGATATTGAGCTGAATAAAGGCAATAGGGAAGTAGGGATCAAATTTGTCAACTTGCAAATAAGATATTAGTAAAGGTTTTCCAAAGGTAACAATCAACAGATCTTTCCTTCTGAATCTGCAAGCTACTAGTGAATTTGCCTACTAAAGAAGCATTGCAAATTTATAAGACAATATAAATAAAAGATATTTGGTTATAGAATCAAGACACATTCCCCCGTATTATTCCTAGGATCATCAGATACCCAGTTGTTGAAGCCAGATCCTCAGAATTCATCCTGGACTCTTTCTGTCTCTCATTCCATTTATTTAATAAATCATCAAATTTTAAATCTCTTGAATTTCTGGTAGAATTCAGATGTGAAAAAAGAGAAGCTGGTGTCATTCCTTTTAAAAATATTCCAAACAGATGAAAAGGTGGGACTCCTCCATAACTCGCTTTATGAATCCTGCATCATCCTGATACCAAAACCTAGAGAGACACAACAAAAAAAACTTCAGGCCAATATCCCTGATGAACATCGATGTAAAAATCTTCAATAAAATAACAGCAAACCAAATCCAGTGGCATATCAAAAAACTTATCCACCATGATCAAATTGGCTTCATTCCTGGGGTGCAAGTCTGGTTCAACATATGCAAATTAATAAACATAATCCATCACATAAACAAAACCAGAGACAAAAATCACGACTATCTCAATAGATGCAGAAAAGGTCTTTGATAAAATTCAACATCCTTCATGTTAAAAAAAATCTCAATAAACTAGGTATTGATGGAACATATATCAAAATAATAAGAGCTATTTGTGGAAAACTAATAGCCAATATCATATTGAATAGGCAAAACCTGGAAGCATTCCTTTTTAAAACTCATACAAGAAAAGGATGCCTCCTCTCACCACTCCTATTCAACATAGTATTGGAAGTTCTGGCCAGGGCAATTAGGCAACAGAAAGAAATAGAGGGTATTCAAATAGAAGAGAGAAAGCCAAATTATCTCTGTTTGCAGATGACAGGATTTTATGTTTAGAAAACCTATCATCTCAGCCCAAAAGAATCCTTGAACTGATAAGCAACTTCAGCAAAGTCCCAGGATATAAAATCAATGTGCAAAAATCACAACAATTTCCTTCACCAACAATAGGCAAGCAGAGAGTCAAATCATGAATGAACTCCCATTCACGATTACTAAGAGAATAAAATACCTCAAAATACAGCTAACAAAAGAGTGAAGGACCATTTCAAAAGGAACTACAGGCCGGGCATGGTGGCTCATGCCTGTAATCCCAGCACTTTGGGAGGCTGAGGCAGGCGGATCACGAGGTCAAGAGATCGAGACCATCCTGGCCAACACGGTGAAACTCTGTCTCTACTAAAAATACACAAAAATTAGCCAGGTGTGGTGGCACACACCTGTGGTCCCAGCTACTCTGGAACTGAGGTGGAAGAATCACTTGAACCCAGGAGATGGAGGTTGCAGTAAGCCGAGATTGTGCCACTGCACTCCAGCCTGGTGACACAGCAAGACTCCATCTCAAAACAAAGAAAAAAAAAAGGAACTACAAACCACTGTTCAAAGAAATAAGAGAGGACACAAACAAATAGAAAAGCATTTCAACGTCATGGATAAAAAGAATCAATATTGTGGAAATGGCCACACTGCCCAAAGTAATTTATAGATTCCATCCTATTCCCATCAAACTACCATTGGCATTCTTCACAGAATTAGAAAAAAACTGTTAAAAATTTCACATGGAATCAAAGAATACCCCATATAGGCAAGACAATCCTAAGCAAAAACAACAAAGCTGGAGGTACCACACTACCTGACTTCAAACTATACTGCAAGGCTACAGTTACCAAAACAACATGGTACTAGTTCCAAAACAGACATATAGACCAATGAAGCAGAGCAGAGACCTCAGAAATAACATCACTGGTTTACAACCAACTGATCTTTGATGAACCTAACAAAAGCAATAGGGAAAGAATCTCCTATTCAGTTAATGGTGCTGGGAAAACTGGCTAGCTATATGCAGAAAACTGAAACTGGATCCCTTCCTTACACCTTATACAAAAATTAACTCAAGATGGATTAAAGACTTAAATGTAAAGTTCAAAACCATAGAAACCCTATAAGAAAACCTAGGCAATACCATTCAGGACATAGACATGGGCAAAGACTTTATGACAAAAATGCCAAAAGCAGTTGTAACAAAAGCCAAAATGGACAAATTGGATCTAATTCAACTCAAGAGCTTCTGCGCAGCAAAAGAGACTATCATCAGAGTGAACAAGAAACCTACAGAATGGGAGAAAATCTTGCAATCTACCCATCTAACAAAGGTCTGATATCCAGAATTTACAAGGAACTTAAACATATTTACAAGAAAAAAAATCCCCATCAAAAGGTCAAAAGGTGGGCAAAGGATATAAACAGACACTTCTCAGAAGACATTTATGAGGCCAAAAAACATATAAAAAAAGCTCAAGCTCACTGATTATCAGAGAAATGCAAATCAAAACCACAATGAGATACCATCTCACACAAGTCAGAATGGTGCTTATTAAAAAGTCCGGAAACAGAAGACGCTGTCAAGGCTGTGGAGTAATAGGAACACTTTTACACTGTTGGTGGGAGTGTAAGTTAGTTCAACCATTGTGGAAGACAGTGTGGTGATTCCTCAAGGATCTAGAACCAGAAATACCATTAGACCCAGCAATCCCATTACTGGGTATATACCCAAAAGAATATAAATCATTCTACTATAAGGACATGCACACATATATTTATTATAGCAGTATTTACAATAACAAAGACAAGGAACCAACCCAAATGCCCATCGTTGAAAGACTGGATAAAGAAAATGAGGTACATATACACCGTGGAATACTATGCAACCATAAAAAGGACTGAGATCATGTTCTTTGCAGGGACATGGATGAAGCTGGAAGCTCTCATCCTCAGCAAACTAACGTAAGAACAAAAACCAAACACCACATGTTCTTACTCATAAGTAGAAGTTGAACATTGAGAACTCATGGACCCAGAGAGGAGAACACCACACACCAGGGCCTGTTGGGAGTTGTGGGGTAAGCAGAAGGAACTTAGAGGATGGGCCAAAAGGTGCAGCAAACCTCCATGGCGCACATATACCTATGAAACAACACTGCACATTCTGCACGTGTATCCCATTTTGGTTTTTTTTCTTAGATAAAATAAAGAAAACATTGAAAAGTCTCTTGAATCTATCGCTCATTTCCCACATCCTCAAAGAATTATCTCTGCCACTTCTTGTGTTCTCAGATTACTCATTGCTTCTCATCCTTTGATTCACTGCACCTCCTCTTTCTGTAATGTTTTAATATATTTTTAAATTTCAAATAAGCTCACGCCACTGTAGTTTTTAACATCAATCTCATCTTCCATTGCGTTTCCATATGTGCTTTTAAAACGCATTGCACTCACTTACCATGGTTTCTCAAAATCGTCATGCTTTTGTGTCTTGGAAAAGAATTTCTTCTGCCTTTCCATTCCTACTGCCTAACAAATCTCTATTGATCAATACGCAGCTCAATTGTCACCCTTTTGAAGCCTCCAGTCCCACCTCTTGCTGGACTTCTTGTTCTTTCTTGTATCTAACACATCACTTTCTTCTATCATAACACGTCACATCATGTCATGACCGGGCATGTGTTCTCACTAGGCTTTGAGTGCCTGAAGAGGAAGTATTTCCTACTCAGTTTTGTATGTGAATGCACAACGTCTGTAATAGACATATGTTAAATAAGGGCTCTAGGACTGAAGGAGTGAAATCAATGCTGTCTTAGGTGCAATTGCCTAGAAGCACAGCCTGAGAACTGTATTTCTGGGCAAAGGATTCATTCAGGGAGTGTTCTCCGGAGAAGCCTGAAGAATGGCAAGCAAAGGAAAGGTAGAGGAAGAACGTAAGCAAAGGTGTAGTTTTTATTGATGTCTAGCCTCAGCCTAACCCTATTGGGAGTTCTGGAACATTAAGGTCATACCAGAATTGTGTCTCTTTGAGCCAAGGGAGTCAGGCTTTGAGACCTCTGTATCAGCCATTTGTTGCCAAGGTTGGAGGGTGCTGATGGTGGGAAGTATAGCCTCTCTATATGCTATTAATTATGCAAAGCCACACCAGGGACTTTAATGATTTGTCATGCAGTTCCATTGTTGTAGGACTGCAGTCATTCTTCCAAGGGAACTTCTAAGCAGATCAAAAAAGAGAAGAATCCTTAGAAATTTGTATTTTAGTATCTAGTGCTAACTACAAATTAACACTTAGAAAGAGACACCAAATCCCCAGAAAATATTAAGCATATTTCTTTAAAATATGTACTCTTAAAACCTATCATAAATTCCTTTTTATGGGGTTGTGCATCCTATATGTTATGTCTGAGATTGGGTCTCTTTAACCTGAGAATAAATAAATGATTGCTCAGCAAATACGTCAAAGGCTTAACAGAGCTGTTAAGTCTGTGTGAAGCTTTGTAATGTTTCCTGGACACTTGGAACCAAATAAATGGTATCTTTTCATATTCTAGGCAATTATCTTATAATAGAAGCATTTTTAAAGTGTGCATCTGCGGGCCATGAAAACATTATTTGAATAGGCAATTATTAATATTCATGCAATATTTATGTAGCCTGCCCACATACAGATAGACAAACAAAACAAATGGAGATCATTTTTCAACCATATTTTAGTATATTTTCATAAATAGTGCATTATAGTAAACAACTATTCCAAGTATTTTCTAAAATGAATGGTATGGGATGTCAAAAACCACTGAAGATAAAACTAAGTCCCCAAAGCAAATTTTTCTTCTTGATTGCTAATAAACAGAAGAATTAAAAATAGGACAAAATTCTTGCTAACACTCATGCAAATTTTAATCGGTAACAATACAGAAATATATGTAGCAATAAGAAGCTTCTGACCTTCTAAAATTTCATTCTGCACATTTTCTGTTTCCTGTGCTGGATTGTGACCACACATTCTCTATTAAAATCATCACATGTTAAATGAAAGATTATTCTACTTGTTTAAAGCTAATTTTGAGAAGTGTTTGTAAAAGTACAATGGCATCATGTGGCACATTAGTAATGGGTAGAAAATGTACCCAAGAAATGTCAATGGCAGTCATGCGTAACTGAGAGCAGAGAAGAGTGCATATTAATTCAGAAAAATTTGGCCCCACTCCAAGGATTTTTACAATCCCTAGACTATTTTTAAGAAGTTCTCAAAATTGAATCACATTTAAAATGGAAAAAAACAACTAACTGCCTTCCACCCAGGTATGAAACTGAAGATAAGGAAATTCAGGCAGCCCTTGGCAGTGTGGTTTGAGCAGATAAAAACGGAAAATGGCCAAACCCTTTGACTGTAGAAAAGTCTCAACATTTGCATTTTGTTTCATTTTATTCTTCAGGAAGTATATTAACGCACAGGGGATTACTGCTATAATTTTCATTAACATGGAACGCTCTGGATTCCAGTTGAACACATAATGTATTATTGAAACCCGGATTTCTAATTTTTAATAGTTGAGAAAGCAGGTGATTATACCCTTCTCTGAAACGATTTTTTAAACGACCTTCTATTAAATCAGTTAGACAAAAAAGAAGTAATTTAGTAATGGGAACCAAAATCAGGCGGTTTCAATACCTACGAGATGAGAACATGGGTGAAATGAAACAACAGAATGGCTGGAATATTCAAACAACCTGATTAACTGATATTAAGGTAAGTGCAATGGTGGAGTGAACAGAGTCTAGAAAAGGGTTAGTTGGGTAAGTTAAGTTTCAGACATGTGGAGGCTTGATACTTCAACTTCTGAAACTTTCATTTTGATCGTTTTTATGAAAACATTTCTAAAATATACTCTTTATTATAATTTTATTTAAAGAAACTGAGCATATATATCTTTCCTTAATGAGTTAGAATTATTTATAGATATTAGACATTTTCATGTACTAAGAGAATTTTTAAATTTGTCCCTAGACTATCCAAATATTGTTATAGCATTCAAATGTGGGAAGGTTACGTGCTCAGAATTATGGCAGTAAGTATGATTTTTCCTTTTTCCTGAACATCCCCAGAGCCCAATGTTTTCATTTATATTTTTTACAGTAGCAATCATTGCTTTTAATTTCAGCTGTCATTTTCCTAAGTTGTTTTCTTCCACCAACATTGCTTTTTTCTTTATTTCCTTTGTATTTTTTAAAAATTTTCATGTCTTTGCTTTAATCCGACAAAAACTGATTTTGAAAGTTAACACCATAAATGTAAATGCTGGTTATTTTTTTCTCCTGTAATTTTTGCATTGGAAACATTTTTGGCAAATTTGTTGATGTTTCTACTTGGTGTCCTTATTTTAAATTATCTTGGTATTTTTTCCATTATTACGGCAGTTGAAAATGCCAAACACCTGAGGGGCTCTGTCTACAGTTACTGATTTCTTACCTTTTATAATAATGTCAATGCACTTTCTTCCAAGGCTTTTTAAGTATTTCCCAACTCTTTTCCTAGATAATTAAATTTTCTTTTTTATTTTTATACATGTTTCCATGACAGTGTCCTGCATACTGATATTTTATAGCTTCTCTCTCTTAATTATATTGCTTGTTTTAGAATGAAGTGTTCCTAAAAGACATTTTCGGGGGCATGAATAAGTCAAAAGTATCATTTCTTTCTTTTTTAACTTTAAGTTCAGGGGTACATATGCAAGATGTGCATGTTTGTCATACAAGTAAACGTGTGACGGGGGTTTGTTGTACAGATCATTTCATCGCCCAGGTATTAAGCCTAGGAAAACTAACTAATGAATACGAGGCAGAAATATCATTTCAGTTAATAAGAATTTGCTATACAACATTGACATTCTCAGAAATAAACTAGACGTCATTTAAAAGCAGGAAAATAATCCAGAGTCATATTCAAGATTTTAAGAAATGCCAATATAAGATCATTTCCTCAAAGATAGTTTTGGTTTGAAATAGGTTCTATTTCATTGATTGATATTGATTAATTTATTAATGGAGTTTTCTGAAGGTTACATACAGAATCAGTTCACCATTAAAAAATACAGCATTACACTCATAAAATCTCATTCTTATTTAGACAAATATAGGTTTCAATGTTTTATTTCACTTCAGTGACTTTTGTCATAAAATCCAACTGTATTTGCTCATTTAAAAGGCCCTTTGGCAGTGATCTAAAAATACAGGTGCTGTGGCTCTTACCTGTAATCCCAGCACTTTGGGAGGCCAAGGTGAGTGGATGATTTGACCAGCGTTTGAGATCAGCCTAGGCAACATGGCAAAACCCTGTCTCTGCTAAAAATACAAAAATCAGCTGGATGTGGTGGCGGGCGCCTGTAATCCCAGCTGCTCAGCAGGCTGAGGCAGGAGAATCACTTGAACCCTGGAGGCGGAGGTTGCAGTGAGTTGACGTCTCTCCACTGCACTCCAGCCTGGGTGACTGAGATTCTGTCTCCAAAAATCCGTCAATCAATGGATAAATGGCTCTTTGAAGCTCATCTCTGCTTACCTGTCTGGGCTTCTCTTTCATCTTCATCTTCCTGAATCCCTTTCAGTCACACCAGCCTGTCGTATTTATTGTCTCTTGGTCTCTTTTCTGCTGTACATCCATAGCAGCCATAATAGATGTACATATTTTCAGGGATACATGTAATAATTTAATACATTCATACGCCCAAATCAGGGTAATTGGGATATCTTTCATATCACATATTTATATTTTCTTTATGCTAAGAACACTCAAATTATTCTCGTCTAGCCATTTTGAAGTATACAGTAGATGGACTTTAACTTTCCTCACCCCACTGATCCATGGAATCCCAGCTCTTATTTTTTTCTATCTAACTGTATATTTGTACTCATGAATTAACCTTTCTTCTTGATTTCTTTCTACAGTCTATTCCCTTTATTATAATTATCCTACCTTTCACCTTCTTTGGCTAACTTTGGTCCTTCAGATTTCAGTCTAGAAGTTATTTCTCAAAGAAATCATGCAGATACATCCAGATATACCCCTCCTCACCCAGTGCAGGCTACAACTCATGGAGCATAACCAGCATTACAGCTACATCACTATCTGGACTTTCTGCATGGTTTCTTCATTTCATAGCGAGCACAACCAGTCAAAATTGAGACTTTTCCTAAAAGGCACACTAATGACAATTTACTTAGGATTAGACCGTTTTCTTAATGAAAAAGCCAGGCTAATATTTATAGGAACTTTTACTGATTTTATTGTAAAATGTAATGGAAAAAGTAAAAGGTATAGTTTTGAGCATGGGGGAAAAGCTGTCATTTATCAGTAAAGATCCTGCAAGAGTAGATAACAGGAAAAAAAGGGAGGTGGGATGTCAGATGAAGAGAGAGAGATACGTGGAAAATATTCCTAATGAGGTGGCTTTGACCACATTCTGACTAAATGTAGTGGGAATACATTCCATTTGCAACTGAATCATTTATATGTTAATAAGGTATCGAGAGCAGTGATGTGGCTACCAAATAAATTAATCACGTGTTCTCTATTTAATCCAAAGACACTATGGGATATGCAAATATTTAAATGTAATACTAATTGAAGCAAAATAGTATGACCTTGGGAAAGTGGTCAACCAGAAATTAATGTTTATGTATCCTAAAGCTCCATTGTTTGGAAATATTATAGCAATGAAGAGAAAGGCAGAGACTTGATTCTACCACACATTTATGGCTTAAAACCTAAGAGTCTCCAAGAAAAATCCTGAAAAATTACCATGGTGCCAAACATAAATCAGGAATTTAGAGTTTATGAAAAGACGGTGCATATGAACTATGATTTCTTACTAATGAAGTAGGGAATACCTAAGCGGGGCTGACATGCATCGTGCATTCCATAGAAATAAATAGCATGGAGAGAGAATGGAAGTCTTCAGGGGGAAGCAATCACTTACACCCACATGGCCAGTGATCTCAAAAGTGAAGGAAGATTAATAGATATATTTCTTTTTTTATATAATAATATTTTACATGTAATATTCTTTTTTTTTTAATTTTTATTGCATTATAGGTAATAGATATATTTCTTTATCAACATACCCAGGTATTTTTAAGCATTGGATTAGGGTCACTAAAGCCATTTAATAGTCTGTCTGTATAATGCCTGTTTGTCCATGTATGTATGTAGATAGGTAAGTAATAGATATATACATACGTCAGTAAACAGAAAGAAAGATATGCGGACAGGTGATAGATAAGTGATAGATCAATACATATGAATACATACATTTTTATATATTCATGCGCACACACACACATAGATCTTATACTTTCAAAGGTAATTTCTATTAGATGTGATGCAAACTTCTCAGGGCTCAATGCGATAGTATAATCTACTCATGAGGTCATTATTTGGATTAATTGGTGCTTGTACTGTGAATTCAATACCAAAGTCACTCCTATCACTTCTGACTTTCACACATAACACAACTCACCTGCAGTCATCAATGTATCTCTGATTCTCAGATCTATATTCCTTTCATAGATGTACTAAAGTAATAGAAAACATTATTACTCCAGGTTTATATATCCACAATAATTTCCTGAAAGCTGTTTTTTAACCTCAGTCTTTCCTCTAAACCATTCGTCATGCATGCTATTATAAATTCTTTGAGAATAAGAATAATGCCTGAAAGTCTGTTGTATGCTCACGCATCTAACGACAGCTTCGAACTCATAACAGGTGATTTGCAAATTCTTACCAACAGACGTAGCTTAAGAGTCCTCTTTAAGAATCTAGGTCAGCCAGTAAAAGACATCAAAATGATAACATTTAGCTATGACTTTGATCTAATAAGAAAACCATTAATCCATGGTCATAATATGCTATAATTTCATTTCAAACATGAAGCAAATAAAATATCAGTAGCATGGCAAAAGTACTAGGGGTTGGGGAAAAGAAGACACAGCATTGTCTGGAGTGTGATGGAAGTACTGCCATAAGGAATTTGTAGTCTAAATTGAACTGTGTCTTGGTGACAGTTATTTAGGAAATTCCAAATTTTTCATGGTTTTCCTAAGTAAGGGGTCTGGCAATAAAAAGTAATCTGACATTTATCTTGTGGAACTCAGGCAGCCACAGGAGCACAAATAAATCTAATTTCCGTGGTTCTCGTGATTTTCATAGCCGTCTGCAGCATGGAAACTGTGTGTTTGCTATTAAATTAGGACTATAAATATCATGTAATATGTACCCTATAAATATGTAGTAATTATGGAATGACCATGTGACTTAAATTGTTGCAAATATAATCAGGGTTATGAATTCTCACTACATTGAGGAATCAATCATTTTAGAGGCTTGAGGTCATATCAGGCAAAGTTAGTAATTTCTCTGCACCCTTCTCTGAGAACTAGCCGACACACTTTTCAAAGCAGAGTAGCAAAATATAAGAATGCGACAAAGTGTCACTTTCATTAAAAACTTTAGATTGTATTTCTATCTACACCAAAATTTTTTAATTAGTGGACAGAGAAGTCTTTCTAAATGGAAAATAGAGCAAAAATTTCAAAATCCTGCCTCGTGTCAAACTCCAAAACTTTCCTGCTACTCAATACCATTCAAAATTTGCCCAGCAATTTTTTATACATACTGCAAACATTGACTTAGTATGTCAGTATCATTGCCAGAGATGAATCAAGACTTTATATCGGGGCACCTATAACACCCTTGAATAAAATAGTTGAGGCAGAGACAGGATGAGAACCCCTGCTCCTATTCACAAATGCTGTTACTCATACAAAGATCTATGCCAATAGGAAAACCCGTGTATGAACACATGGGTCACTGACACGTCACATTAAGCAAAGAAAGCTTCCACTCATCTTCTGAGAGAAATTAGACTTTGCTCCCCTTATTGTATCTCTTGTATCTTCTTCTTATATCTCCCCTTACTATGTTCTCGTTCTAGCTCAGAAATTTACATATTAATTGTAAAGAAAAAAACAGGCACAAATATTTCTCAACCTTCATACAGAATCTTAATACTTTAATTATGGAAGAGCCCTTGAGCATTGACTAACAGACCAGCAGAAGCCCGTAGATGAAGCTTACGCTAGGGAAGGGGAGAGCAGGTAAATATTCTAACAACAGTCTACTCTTCCAAGCCTATAATCCAGAACTGTCTAAATAAGGATCTGCAGAGCATTTAGCCAAGGACACTGAATCTATAGGCAGCACAGGCCGTGTCTACGGTGACTTAGAGATTTTTAGCCTCATATCTTCCCCAGGTGATTGTTTAAAAAACCTAAAATGAAAAAGATTTTGCTTTCAGAAAAGCAGGATGTGAAGATATTGGGGGGCTATAACTATTTCATCTCCAGATATAAGCCAATTCTAGAATTTTCTAAGAAGTTAGCTGAAGTCCCTGGTCCAGGATAAATAGTCTCTAAGCCTGCAAAGTAAGCATTGGTGCAAATGTGAATAGTTGAAGGGCCCATGAGGTTTTTTCGTTTTTCTTTTGAGAGCAAATGCTCATTTCTTGTAATTTTCAAAGGAGTTGATGGTGCATCCTCCTTAATACAACTCAGGAATTCTATTAAAAACAATCACTTTAACACCCTCTCAAATTTCTCAATTTTATTATTCACAGATTCTTCTAACCCCAGAGACTTTGACATCGATGGAAGGGTTAGAGTTTTACACTACTTTCCATAAAGTTATGAAATTAATAACAGTTCTTTGCTATTCCTCTTCAGAACCAAATAACATTTTTAATATTTTATCTGACTGTGAGCTTCAGAAGAGGCAAGGGTAAGGGACAGCTCCTACTCAGAGAAATATCGGGGACCCGTGACATAATCTTACTCTCAAAATAAGGAAATACTAAGATTACGTATTTTGCCCAAGGTCTTAGTGCTAATTAGTAACATAACAAGATGTGTAACCAGTCTCTCTAAAGTGAAAGCCTCTCTCCTCAAACAAAGCATCTAAAAGCTATTAGATCTATAGTTTAATGATCAATCTCCCAGTTAAAATTCTGCAGAAATATACATATGCATAAGAAACTAATCAAATGATCTTACTTTGCCCCACTGCTCATAAAGCTATGAAAGACAAGGTCGGAGTTCCCTTCACCACAGGCTGAATTCAGCACAGTAATTTGCTGCCTGCTAATATTTATCTTCCATCTCATAACTCATCTAAGGAGATATTAAAACCATGATTCATCCAGGTTTTCAGATTTCCTAAAAATTAGTTTCTGTAGAATATTTCATATATCTTCATTTACTTCACTATCAACTTACTTTGCAGTGGTAACTTTGAAAGAAACTTTTCCTCCTTCCTCATTCACACACAGCCAAGCCTGAGAGCCCAGAATGTGAAAACATGACTTTACAAGGCTGCTCCCGGAAGGGGCTGTGCTTAGTGAATTGAGTGTTGAAACTAATGTGTATACATAAAACATATGCATACCTAAGTTCATTTCTCTGAGTCCTTACCCATTCTTCAAGGTCAATTTAAAATCAAAACTGTGTCTTAGCAAAGCCAAGCTTAGCTATTTCTCCCTGCTAAGACAACCTACAGTGCTGAGTTTAAGAACTACATGTTCCGACCCGGCTCGGTGGCTCACGCCTGTAATCCCAGCACTTCAGGTGGCCGAGGCAGGTGGATCACGAGGTCAAGAGATCGAGACCATCCTGGTCAACATGGTGAAACCCCGTCTCTACTAAAAATACAAAAAATTAGCTGGGCTTGGTGGCGCGTGCCTGTGGTCCCAGCTACTCAGGTGGCTGAGGCAGGAGAATTGCCTGAATCCAGGAGCCGAGATCGCGCCATTGCACTCCAGCCTGGGTAACAAGAGTGAAACTCCGTTTTAAAAAAAAAAAAAAAAAAAGAACTGCATGTTCAGCACTTAGCACACCCTGTCTTTAGTTCAGGAACATCTCAAGTGTGCCCTTAACCCCACTGCTTCTTTCTTTTCCCCACTACTTATAAAGCTATAAAAGACAAGGTCTGCTGGTCCACTGGGCAGCTGGGTACCTGCAACCCACATACTGACCCTGAAGACACTCAGCTCCCTTCTGTTCTCCAAGTTTAAGTGTGGAGAAGAGAAAGAGATGTTTTTTAATCCCATAGCTCAATTGAGATAACCTGGAATTTTCCAAGGGGCCTCTCCAAAAAGAGACTAGACTATTCAAAAGGATCTCTGCTAAAGGAAAAACGAAATTAAAAACAAAAAAGTAGCAAAATCACAGAAACGGTCCTATTTACCGTGCACATTTTCAAATCATAACATGGAGTGGGTCTAACCACAGACTGGCTTGTCTGGGTTCATTTCTGGGCATACAGGCCTCGGTTCTTATCCTCACCAACCCCACCGATCCTAGATGCCACAAGCCTAATTTGGAGAATATTCACACTGGAGCTGTCGTGCTGGTCATCTTTGTCGGTACGAGGTCACCTCGATGCTTCCTCTGAGTTCAGACTGTCCTGTCTTTTATCTGGACGGCTACCTCAGCGTAAAAACCCGAGTTCTGACTTTCTGTGCCTTGAGATAAACTCTTTTGCCCTTTGACAAGTCCCCATGCCTCTGGTCATACCCACCAACCTTCTTTCCAGAATTCAAATATATTCAGGTATCAGATTCTCAGGGAAATGAAATACTTAAACGAAAAATACTGTAAGTTTCTCCAGGCCCTCCCAGACTCCTGAAGCTCATTTTCAGGAGCCCTTATTTTAGAATGCAGTGACCGTGCAGATTAAGATGGGAGGCTCCCCTTCCCAGAGCTCCTTTTCCTTATGTGATTCTCTGCCTGCTCCTCCTTTTCCCCACCCTGTTTTTCATCCAACAATAACAGGGCATATTTTCACCTTCCCCATTTCATAAGCCACCCACCCTGACTCGGCACTTTCATTGAGGTCCCCTCTGGAAAAAACACTCTTAATTTTCTGTTAATTAGTAGAGCAGTGAAGATTGGCATTCTCTCCAGCTCTTTTCAGAAGAGGCTGACAATTCTTCCTGCTCTCTCAGACTGCTGAGTTGCCTCCTCTCTAGATTCTACATGCTACAGTTACGCAGTGTTAAAATGCACTTATAATTCCAAACACACACGCACATCCAGTAAAAAAAGGTCCTTCTCTTACGTTTCTATTGTTTTTTACCTTTTAATAAAATCGAGTTATTTGAGACATTAATTTTGGTCTCTGTATTTTCCCTCTCCCTTCCATTCATTTAAAGGAGGCAGTAGCCTCTGTGGTTTATTGCTTCAGGAGAGGCAGACCAAGAAGTCACTTGAAAGTCTTTCTTATTTTGATATTTCAAAACCCAAAACCCAATGGAGAACTTACAGAGCTCGCAAACATAAACAGAGTGGCCTTGAGGAAACATCAAGGGAAAATGATTTGCCCCAGACTAAGGATATAGTCTGGGAAAGAACAGAGAGGCAACATCTGCAGTTTTTCAGAGCATGCAGGACCCATTAGAATGTGGAAACATCTCAGGGACTCAGAGAGTGTCGCCTGTATGTTATGTGTTGCAGACGGGCACGTGCAGCCTGGAAGACACTCTCCATGTCCCAAGCCCAGCAAGGAAGCAGTAGACCTCACAGGTTGGGAGGAAGCCGTGCAAACCGGGACACTGAATTTCCTAATATTAGCTCATACGTTGCATAACTGCGTGCCAGAGTCTACCTCTGCTTGGCACTACGGGACCCCAGAACTGTGCGTAGCACAACTCTGGAGAAGCGCAGGGAAAAGCCCCAAAGTAACAAGATCACAGTTTTTACACCACCTTAAATTACCTTTTAGAAGACAAAAATGATTCTTATTTTCATACAGGTGAATTTTGAATTTGTGAATGGAATTTATACTTTTTCATTTATCTCTACACTCCACGTATCCAACTACTTTTATGATATTTGAAGACAAAGATCAATTTTTTTTTTTTTTTTTTTTTGAGACGGAGTTTTGCTCTAGTTACCCAGGCTGGAGTGCAATGGCGCGATCTCGGCTCACCGCAACCTCTGCCTCCTGGGTTCAGGCAATTCTCCTGCCTCAGCCTCCCGAGTAGCTGGGACCACAGGCGTGCACCACCGTGCCCAGCTAATTTTTTGTATTTTTAGTAGAGACGGGGTTTCACCATGTTGACCAGGATGGTCTTGATCTCTTGACCTCGTGATTCACCCGCCTCAGCCTCCCAAAGTGCTGGGATTACAGGCTTGAGCCACCACGCCCGGCCCACCACTCAATGTTAATAAATTCTGTTGGATTAATATTACCAAATCACAAAGTCTTTGAACTGGAAGCATGAGAAAATCATTTATTCCAATCTTTTTTTCACAGATGAAGAAACTAAGCCCAGAGAGTTAAATTTTCCAGGTCCTACATAAAGTTTCAGGTCTGTTTTCCCTCCAGAGTAATGCTAATCTTCTAAAGATTGATGTTCATATTGTCAGGTTCTTCTTGAAGACTGCAACTCATTAACTAACACACCAGTAAAGCCACTTAAATAAATAATGCATGTTTACCATTGTTCTTCCAAACCCACCCAAGCATGCGACATCTTTCAGAAATACTAAGGACGGCGGTTCAGGTTATCTTTTACACAAACATTCTCCTCTCCTAAGGATGTTCCTTCCCTCTGGCTTACTGATTGATAACCCCTTACGTCTGTTTTTATCTTGAAGGCATCACCTCTACCCTCATAAGAATATCAAGAGCACCACTTTTGTTAGGTCTCTTCCACTCAGGGAGGTCCCTGGGGAGTAGTAAAACTAGATTGACCAAGTTCCCAGGCCTGGAGGGAGAAGATGTGGCTTTGCCAGATGATGCTAACTAAAAGCCTGAATTGTTAGGAACCAAGCACAAAGATAGCCCTATCCCAGTGATAATTACCAGCGTTTTGTTCTCCGAATGCCTGCTGCTTCGTTGCTGATCTTTTACCTTTTCTTTTCTTCTCAAGGTCGCACCCAGCTTCACTCTAATCTGATTTAACCTACAGGAAATATTTAAGGGGTAAGAGAAAAAAGTAAGAAGTCATGAATTTAGGGATCTGTTCTCATATTTCCCCTTCCCTTGTCCTCCCTCCTCTTGGGTTTATGTCTAATGTGAGAACATTTCCCCAAATCTGCCAGTGTTCAGGAGTCTACTTTCATGGCCAGGCACAGTGGCTCACATCTGTAATCCCAATACTTTGGGAGGCTGAGGCAGGTGAATCACTTGAGGTCAGGAGTTTGAGACCAGCCTGGCCAACATGATGAAACCTCATCTCTACAAAAAAAATGAAAAAAAAAAAAAATGCCAAGCATGACACGCACCTATAGTCCCAGCTACTCGGGAGGTTGAGGTAATTGAATTGCTTGAACCCAGGAGATGGAGTTTGCAGTGAGCCAAGATCACACCACTGCATTCCTGCCTGGATGACAGCGTGAGATTCCATCTCAAAAAGAAAAAAAAAAGGGTCTCCTTTCCATTTCGTATCTATATAAATCACATAGCTCTCCTTTGATAGGATCCCACTGCAGAGGGATATCCACCATCTCTACAATATTCCATAAGATATTGATTCCAGCTCCAAATTTTGAGGCCAGGTTTAGGTGTCAGTCCCATCATCTCACACACGGAAGCTCCTGTCCTCTCTACATAGCCCAGGTGAAGACAAACTCCACCTCCTCCCGCATTTCCCGGCACATCACTGACTCAACTGAATTATATCTATTTTTAATAAAGGTATAGGGAGATCACGGCACCGGACAAAATGAGAAATAACGTTAAAAGGAATATTTAGACATCATTTTTCTTTCAATGTTCGTCAGTTATCACCACGACAGGGAATTTCTCATAAGTCATTTGTCTTCTTTGGCCTCTGTCTGGTAAAATTTGCTGGGTCCCAGCAAATTGGTGAGAACCTTCTGTCCCAATATCTGCCTCTGCTCTGGTCCCCACTTCTAGACCCATGCAACCTATTACCCTTTCCAGATGCCATATTAGAGTCCCCAGCTTCTCCTACTTAATCATGCAGCATAACTTATCTCACATTTGTTATTCTCAACTCCAGACTAAATTGTAAGACCTACTTTTATATAACTAAGAAGCCTTTCCAATGAAATGTGTTAAACAAAAAGCCACGTATCTTTCCAATTAATTATGACACGCCTATGTGACACAGGAGCAGCATGCCTTTCTTTTATGATAGTAACTATTTTCTCCCAATGTGAAACGTAGAGCTCTATGTGTCTAAGTTAAATAAAATCATTCTAAGGTGATTTCCAAGTGAAAATACCTTTAATTCATGCTTTATATTTCAGCTCAGGAATGATCAAACCAATCTCCACTGTGGTCTAATTACAACTGTGCCTCCCAATTAGCCTTGCATGGTGGATCACAGTACAAAGCAGATGCCTTAGATAATTTTAAAAGCCAATATTTTGACTTAAAACTTGCTGTCATTTTAGAAGTTTTGAGGTAGTTTATCAGAAGTCTGGAATAAAATCTTTAAGATAAGGTGGCAGGCCGGGCATGGTGGCTCACGCCTATAATCCCAGCACTTTCAGAGGCCGAGGCGGGTGGATCACGAGGTCAAGAGATCGAGACCATCCTGGTCAACATGGTGAAACCCTGTCTCTACTAAAAATACAAAAAATTAGCTGGGCATGGTGGCGCATGCCTGTAATCCCAGCTACTCGGAGACTGAGGCAAGAGAATTGCCTGAACCCAGGAGGCGGAGGTTGCGGTGAGCCGAGATAGCACCATTGCACTCCAGCTTGGGTAACAAGAGTGAAACTCTGTCTCAAAAAAAAAAAAGATGAGGTGGCATCTCCTTGAGCCAAGGCCCACAGTGGCAGAATAGTGCACTGTGATTGGTATAAAGCAGGCGACACTGGCTGCCTCTAGGAGACAGGCCCCTGTCACGAGGGACATCACTGGATGGGAGTGGGCAATCCCCATTAAGAAGTGGCCTAAGAAATGGTTATGTGCATTCAAAGGTGTCCATCATAGCCAAGGACAGCTTCAGGTCTTCTCAGTTACCCACAGCAATAATCTAAGGAAATCTTTGCTTCATGACAGGCACCCAACTCCCGGGCAACTTTAACGTCATAGCGAATTACCAGACAAGTGTATTCCAAGTGCGTTTTCACCTCCAGGACTTCTTGGTGCTAAGAGAATTATCTGCCTGTTCAGCTTATGTCTTTTATGAACAGGCTCTAAAGCAACCACATTGCAGGCAAATAGAAACCAAATAAAGGAATATTGTGAGCAGCATCTTTAAACGAGTTAGTTCTAATGGTGATATTTCAATGCACATGTGCTTTGACACTTGCGAGTCTTATCTTTCCTCGAGTTGTTGGTTGTTCATCTTCTCTATCCTAAGCAAAGGCCTATCACAGATTAAGATCGTGTTCACATCAATGGAATGGTCTACTGGATGGCAATTTGTTCTTACCAGCAGAATAATCTCTGGAATGCAGTTTTCCTTGAATTTGTTTACAGGTCAAGTGCATGCTGTTTAGTTACATAAATTATTTCAATACAGTAGTCTCCCTTTATTCACAGAGAATATATTCCAGGACCCAAGTGGATGCCTCAAACCACATATAGCACCAAAACCTATTTATGTACTGTAAAGTTTGAGATATAACAGAAAAACTAGCACATATTTCTTTTTTCCTTCTCACAGTTTCACAGACAGATTTGTTCTTAGCTCAGATCTTAGCAACCCCAGCACTCCATTATTTTTCTTTCCCTATTAAGTCAAGAACTTTCACCGTTTTACTTAAAGGAAGCACTGCTTCTCTTTGGCATATCTGAGTTGTCAGGATAATTACTCGTGCTTTTTGGAGCATTATTTAGTAAAATAAAGGTGACTTGGCCACAAGCATTGCAATGTACCACCTCAGTTGATCTGATAACTAAGATGGCCCTTAGGTGACCAGCAGGTGGGTGAACTATCCAGCATGGCAACGCTGGAAAAAGGGAAGATTTGCATTCTGGGCGGGGTGAGAGTCTATGGCACACCACAGAAGGACACAAGATTTAAAATTTATGAGTTTGTATTTCTGAAATTTTCTATTTAGTATTTTCAGATCCTAGTTAACCGGGACTGCGGTGAGAGTATCTGTGGATAAGGGAGGGCTAACGTAACACTTTCTTCATAGAAAAGTGAATTCATAGTTTATTTAATTTTTCAAAAGGCATATTCATCTTGAAAGAAAGTTTTAACTGAAATAACTAAGTCAGTTATTCATTTTATTCTCTGTGATTTAAATTTAGATTTAAATCAGGCATGAATATCAGCACAATAGTCAGTGTTTGACAATTGCTGATTTTCTAAATTAAAGATTTCTTAGAACATCGTTTCTACTAGCAAAGAAAAAGAATACTTACCTTTCCTTCCCATTTTAAAAAATTGATTCCTCCCCATAGCTAATGGCTCATAGAGCCAGAATTCAATTCTAGCATCTTTGCCACGCTATACTGAGTATCTTCCATCCATTCATTTGTTCATTCTGTGAACCTTGTCAGATTCAAAATGGAGTCACGAATGCTAAGAAAACCCTGACAAATAAAGCCAGGAAAAGGAGGTTCTCACATTTCTATGTCTGACAACAAAAAAGTTATACAATAACCACAATCTTGCACAAAGGCCATCACAACATTACACAAAAAAATGCTTCTGCAAAGACATCTGTCCACCGTCTGTCCAGTCTGAGACTGTTGTTACCTTAATTATTAATCTCTGTAGCCAAGGGTAATTATTTCAAAACAGTTATGTAATCCTTCTCATTAAAAAGAAAAAAACCTTTTATCCCTGAGTTTACACAAAGTTCACTATGGCATACATATTTTCACCGCAATGCTTTATTCCCAAATAAATTTCTTCTAGCCTCTCTCTTTTTTATTTAGGTCGATAATCTACACCTTTAGTATCTATTGAGACTCGCCTACAAACAGGGTTAATAAGGTAGTTGCTCTACTGCAGGTGGGTGGAACAAGTTACTTTTGCAGTGATGGTCACAAGACTGCTTCTTCCAGACTCAAATGATCAATTTTCTGGTACAAATATAAGCTCTAATGCATTGATTACGGTGATAGAACTAGGGTTAGTTATTCCATCAGAACCATGGAAAACAAGAGAATGAAGGAGGAAAAATATCTCTGCTTGTACCAATCTTACTAATGTAAGTCAATAATCAAATGTATAAGCATCAAAATAATTTCCCAATGTTTTCACCTCCCCTCCCACTGAAAACCTGAAGGATGAACTTTTTGGTGGTTGTTTTTAGGCAAGTGGAAACAACCAGGACAGCAAACTTACAAAGCAATGTATTTGTCGTTGTGCTTCACGGAACTCGGCATTGATGGAATATTGCTCTAGAGAGGACATAGGAACCAGGGAGAGAAAGGATCCAGCATTAAAGTGATAAAAGCTACCATGTTCGCAGACGGTATTTTTTATGCTTCAGTTTGTGAAGTAAAATGACAATTTTTTGAAACATATCAAACACACGATATACACACATGAGCAAAATTGCACAGCTTAACTAATCCATGTAATTTATAAACTAGGCCGGGCGCCATGGCTCACGCCTATAATCCCACCACTTTGGGAGGCTGAGGCGGGTGGATCACGAGGTGAAGAGATCAAGACCATCCTGGTCAACAAAGCGAAACCCCGTCTCTACTAAAAATACAAAAATTAGCTGGGCATGGTGGTGCGCGCCTGTAGTCCCAGCTAGTCGGGAGGCTGAGGCAGGAGAATTGCCTGAACCCAGGAGGCAGAGGTTGCGGTGAGCCGAGATCGCACCATTGCACTCCAGCCTGGGTAACAAGAGCGAAACTCCGTCTCAAAAAAAAAAAAAAAAAAAAAAAAAAGTTTGTAAACTTGTACTCATTGTTTACATATTTGTATGAAACGTAATTTGGTGCTGCTGTTGCTGGATGGCTTTAATCTGTATTTGCATTTAGACAAGGATTTGTGGTACAAGCATCATGGTTAAGTAAAGTTCTGCTTGAATTAATATTCAAGACCTCAAGGTTGGGTTGTCATAATAACCTCCTGATTGTTTTCCAGCCTTTCCATTACAACAGATGCTCACACCTCTGCCTGACTAATCTAACTCAAACACTGCTTGCTCTAAAGTACACCCATTGAATGGCTCCCCGTTGTCTAATAAATAAAATGAGAAGTCCTTATTCTGACATTTGAGGTTCTCCACAATACAGCACCGAACTCACTCTCTATTTGATATGCGAGCCCTCCACTCCAACTGCACAGGCTTCTCATTGTTCCCCACATACACAATGCTGACTCCTTTCTCATCTTGTTCATGCTGTGGTTCTCCAGAGGTAATCATGCCAAGGGGTCCTGGAAAAACAGAATTCCTCAACAAAACTTCCCCGATCTTTTCTTACCACGGTGTTTTTTATTTCTGAATTTTTATAGCAGTATTTCTCAGTTTCAACATTGGTTCAGATAGTTTTGTGTGTGCAATTTTTTGTGGGGGCTTTTCTGTGCCTTGCAACATTCTTAGCCTCTACCCACTAGATATCAATGGGAGTCACTCCCAAATAGTGATCAACAAAAGGATCTGCAGATATTATTTTCAAGAGTCTCCCAGAGAGGCAAAATTAACCCCAGTTGTTCCACGACCTTATTAGATGTATCACTCATATTTGCATTTTAAAATATTTCATGTGTATGTCTTGCCGCCATGGCCAGATTGCTTTAGTGCAAGCATTGTATCTTATTTTATTTTTGAAGACCCAAAAAAGAATAAAGCATCATAGTGAATTCTTTAAAAATACTAAAATTTTAATTTAGTATCTAAAAGTCAGAAGAAATATGAATTACATAATTTGATCTAATCTCAATTATTTTGAAGTAAAAACTGAAAACCTTAAAAGTAGAGCTATTTGCCCAAAATGAAGGTGTGTCAGTGGGACAGTTCTTTTCCCAGTCAGGTAGTATAAACACCCATCTACACTGCATCTCTTCTTCTCATTCAATTTCTAAGAGACTTAGTCAACTTCACATCAGCTTAGTAAACAGTAGCCTGTGGTTTTATTGAGGATTCCTTATATTACTCTGCTTTAATAGTGCACATATGTTTTAGTAATACCCTTACATTTTTGCATTTAATGAAAAAAGTTATTCTGAAATCCTGTGGTATAAAACAAGGGACTCTGATGGTAGGGCTAAGAGTCTAAGGACTTAGCACATAGCACTGTGTGTTCAGCCACTGAACTTCATGGAATCTCATCTCACTTTAAAAATACTCATTCCACTAAAAGCAATAAACTCCCTGACGGAGGCAATATTGTCTTGTAGCTTCCACAGCCCTAGTGCCTGACACAAAGGGGGGCATTTAACAAATATTTGCTGACTGTTCAACTGGGGACATAAGTGCCAATTTTAACTTAGTTTGAGAATAAAATGAGGTAATTTTTTACATCCCAGAAGTGTGAAGTTTTAGACAAATGCAAGGTATTGTGTACCATAAAAACCTTAAGTAATTTAAATATTTAAAAACAGTGAAATAGAAAGTTGAAATTGAAATTTGTGAGAGGTCACCAAAGCAGTAGTTGAGAAATTCTGAGTATTAAATGCCTGTATTAGAAAATATGAATAGTCTTGAATTAGTTAACTTAGCTTCCACCTTAAGCCCTATAAACAGAAGAACAAATAAAATCCAAAGTAAGGAGAAAGGAAATGATTAAAATCAGACCAGAAGCCAAGAAAATAATAAAAGAGAAAACTCAGTAGAGAAAAAGTAATGAGGTCTGGCGCGGTGGTTCACACCTGTAATCGCAGCACTCTGGGAAGCTGAGGCAGGCAGACCGCTTCAGCCAGTCCTTGAAACCAGCTTGGCCAACCTGGCAAAACCCGATCTCTACTAAACACACAAAAATTAGCCAGGCATGGTGTAGCACGCCTGTAATCCCAGTTATTTGGGCGGCTGAGGCATAAGAATCACTTGAACCTGAGAGGAGGAGGTTTCAGTGAGCCGTGATCAAGATCGTGCCACCATACTCCAGCCTATGCGACTGACTCTGTCTCAAAAATAATAATAATAATAAAATAAAAAGCTGATTCTTTGATCTGATCAATAAAATTTATGAAATTCAGATAGACATATTGGGAGGGAAAAAGAGAAATACACAAGCCAATATTAAGAATGAGACAGATGACATCACTCCAGTTTCTATAGATATTAAAATTATAACAGGGGATTATCAAAAATTAAATTCTACCTATAAATTTGACAACTTAAATGAATCTCTGCCTATAAATGTAAATGAAATGGACAAATTCCTGAATTAACAAAAACTGTGAAAGCTCACTCAAAAAGAAATAGATAACCTAATAACCCTATGTTTATGACATAGTTTAGATCTATAGTTAAAAGTCCTCCCACAAAGACAATTTCAGGCACACTGGCGTACTGATGATACATATAAAACATTAAAGGGGGAATAATTCCAATTCTATACTAATTCTTCCAGAAAATTATAAAGCAGTGAATTCTGCCCAATTCATACTGTGAAGCTAGTATCACCCTGATTCCAAAACCAGGCAAATATGTTACAAGAAAAGAAAGCTACAAATCAATATCCCGCATGATACAAATACAAAATTTCTACACAAAATACTAGCAAATAGATTGCAACAATACATAAAAAGAATAATACATTATATCCAAGTGGGTTTTGTCCCAGAAATGCAAAGCAGTTTTCATATTTGAAAACCAATCAGCTTAATTCACCACATTAACAAACTGAAAAAAGAAAATCCATCTGATCAACTGTATGACACAAAAATAGCATTTTATATAGTCCAATACCCATTCTTAACTAAAAGAGAAAAGATAACTCTTGGCAAGCCCATAATTAAGGAGAACTTCTTCAGTTTGATAGAAGACATCCATGGCAAGCCTGCAGCTATCATCTTACTTAATGGTGAAAGATGGAACGCTTTCCTCTTAAGATCAGGAGCAAGACAAGAACATTCACTTCCATATTTCTATCCACTATTGTGCTGGATACTTTGACCAATGTAATTAGGGCAGATAAAGAAATGGGAGATATCCAGACTGAAAAAAATACAAGTAAAATTGCTTTTATTTAAAAACAACCTAGATGTTTATGTAGAAAGCACTAGTAAATAAGTTAAGCAATGGTGCAGGATACCTTGATATAGAGAAATCAGCTGTATTTCTATACACTAGAAATGAACAACAAAAAAATGAAATTTTAAAAAATTACCATTTATAATCATCTCAGCAAATCTGGTGTTACCTTGGGATAAATTCGCCCCAAACAAAAGTACAAGTCCTGCGTACTACAAACTTCAAAATAGTGCCAAGAGAAATTAAAGACCTGAAATATCATATTCATAAGTCAGATGATTCAACAGTGTTAACATGTTAATTGTCTCCAATACCATCTACAAATACAATGCTCTAGGGGTACAGGAAAACTTTTGGAATTAACAGATATGATTATTTTTTCACTGTAATTATGGTTTCACAAGCATGTACATGTCAGAACTTATGAAATTGTGCACTCTAAATACGTACAGCTCACTGGATGTCAATTATACTTTAACAAAAATGTTACAAAATAAGTTTTTCAAGAATGCCAATTTGTGTCAATAGTTTTAAATATATTCATGTACTTTGGGGATCTATTCCAGTAAAACATGGCTGATGGAAGGCACATGTGCTTGTTCCTTAACCATATTTTACTAAAAGAACAGTTATAAAATTTCAAATTTCATAGATAAAATTTTTAAAAAGTCATAGAATAAATATTTTTAACATCCTAAGACACAAACTACAAATGGTCATTAATAATTAGATTAATGAATAAATTATTCTCCCATAATATAATATTATATATCCTTGAGAATAAACAATTGAGAAATAAATGAAATCATGTGAATGTATCTCAGAAACATAATATTAAAATAAAAAAAACAGACACACCTGTAATCCCAGCACTTTGGGAGCCTGAGGCGGGTGGATAACAAGGTCAAGAGATCGAGACCATCCTGGTTAACATGGTGAAACCCCGTCTCTACTAAAGATACAAAAAATTAGCTGGGCATGGTGGCGTGTGCCTGTAATCCCAGCTACTCAGGAGGCTGAGGCGGGAGAATTGCCTGAACCCAGGAGGCGGAGGTTGCGGTGAGCCGGGATCGCACCATTGCACTCCAGCCTGGGTAACACGAGCGAAACTCCGTCTCAAAAAAAAAAAAGACACAGAGTGTATATGCTGTCTGATTCTGTAATAAAGTGAACCTATTGGCAAAACTATTAAAAACATTGTTAACAAAGTAAATAAGGCTTTTTTAGAGGCCAAAATGAACCAACAGTTTTCAATCTATTCATGCTCCTGACCCAGACTTTGTATTTTGGGGTGTATTCCAGTAAAACATGACGGATGAAAGACACATTCACTTTGTCCACTAACCATATTTTACTAAAATAGCAGATACAAAGTGTTAAAAGCATGGCAAGGCAGTGGTAAAAAAGGACAGGAAAATTGGAGAAAAGACAACTGGAAAAATTTTGAAATCTGAGAATGTGATGATTGATTTGCCACACCAGAACGGGAGAAAGAGAAACCAAAGTGTCCAGTGGAGGAGGCGGTCTCAGTTGCTACAGAACTTCGGGAGATCGCAGGAACTGGAGGCACTGGGTAGCTCTCAAGGAACGGATGGAGGGTGTGCTGCACCCATCAGACCTCCCTATCCCCCACCTGACTGACTTTCTTCCACCATAGAAATCAAGAGGTGTCTCTTTGAAGAAGCTGAAACCAAGCCCCTGGGACTCTGGGCAGAGCTAAGGGGAGGAAACCTAGGTCATTCAGTGAATGTCTACATATGAAGGGACGACTTCCAAATCACTGTGTTCCCACGTGGCACTGAGAACACTGAAAGCCAGACTAATACACCCCATATAGAATGCTGGAGAACTCCTCTCTCAGGAAACTATCTCAAAAGAAAAAATAAACCAAAAACTTCTAATAATGAAATAGTTCAGTGAAACACTCCAGACTCAGCACATTATAGTGAAGCCCATATAACTCAATAAATTATCCTGGTACATTTACACACACAGAGAATTTCTAATCAGCTTTTTACCACCTAACGTTCAAATATTAGCAGATGTCAAGAAATCACCCAACATTAGAGAAAAGCCTCTAATAAATGAAAGAAAAGAAAAAATTGGAGACAGAAAGAAGAAAAATCTTAAACTATACTTAACATCCTCAGAGATCAAAGAGGCAATCACTGAAACAGGAGAAAAAAATTCAGAGAAAAAATAAAATGAAATTTAAAAAATAAACTCTCATTAAAAACTAGGATGTTGTAAATGAATTAGTCAAATGCATTTATCAAGTTTCAGAGATGTCTCAGAAAATGCAATCGGGGGGAATAAGACACAGGAGGTACATACAATAGAATATCAATATGGGTGTCTGTTCTCATGCTGCTAGCAAAGATAAAACCAAGACTGGGTAATTTCTAAAGGAAAGAAGTTTAATTGACTCACAGTTCAGCATAGCTGGAGGGACTCAGGGAGCATACAATCAGGGCGGAAGGAGACGCAAACGCATCCTTCTTCACTGGCAGCAGAAGGAAGTGCAGAACGAAGTTGGGGGAGAGCCCTTTATAAAGCCATCAGCTCTTGGGAGAACTCACTCACTATCACAAGAACAGCATGGAGGAACCGCCCCCATGGTTCAATTACTTCCCACCATGTCCTTCCGAACACATGTGGGGATTACGAGAACTACAGTTCAAGATGAGATTTGGGTGGGTACACAGCCAAACCATATCAGTGGGAAATTCAATAAATAACAAGAGCTCCAGAAAGAGAAATAAAAAATTGGAGAAAATGAGGTTCAAAAAGATAATTCAGTATATTTCCCAGAATTAAGAGATTTTAGTTTCCACATTGGAAGGACCTCCACCTTGAGGCCAAACCAAGAGGTGAAATAGAAATCCAATACCAGGTCCTATAATTGTGGACTTTCAGTGTATGGGAACACAGTAATGGACAGAGTACATTTTACTGATTTGGCCAAGTATTTATAATGTAAGATATTACATTAGGTACCATCCCCAGGCAAAAGATAAAAAAACAGTAATATGGATAGGCAGAAATCTCGTTATCTATAACGGTAGTAAGACTTCAGCCACTACCTTTTTTTTTTATATCCTGGTTTCTTTCTTCACATTTCTTTTTAAACAAAGGACACTTTGGAATGTCTTAACATATGTACTCAGCACGTGCACTAGCTAAGGACAGCAGGCCCTTTTGTCTTGTGAGTCTTACACACATACACACACTCATATATACACATGTACACACAAACATGCACACAAACATACATTCATATACACAAGTATGTACACAAAAGTACACACATTCTCACACACACACTTACATACTCATTCTCACACTCAACACATAGTCATATACACACATGCACACAAACTTGTACACACATCCTCACAATCACACATTTACACACACATTGTCTCATATATACACTCGCATATGCACTTATAGACACACACTAACTTGTACCCACATACACTCATATCCACATAGATGCGCAGAGTCATACACACATTCTCACACTCATGCATGCATTTATCATGTTTGCGTGCATACACACAGGCTTAGGTCATTGAGGAAAACGGGTTTTGGTTGTCAGAGAAGAAGGCTTAGTTTCTTGGTTTTCCAAAACAGAAGGGGATCTGGTTTCCTCATATTGAAAATTGGGTCTATAATTTATACCCCTCTTATATTTTGCTGAACTTTTAATTGTTTATTTGGTATTTAAATAAGCCAATAGTTCCTGTTTGGTACCCTGCCTCTTTAATGTCCCTTAACAGTTTGCAGTTTTTCCCTAGTGCTTCTACTACCAGCTTTTCAGCAGCAACCAAAATCAATTCTTCCCTGCTTGGGCACTGCCAACAAGCCCCTGTCTGCCATCCCACTCCTCACCGCGAGAGCAATTCGATGCCCAGAGCCATCTGCAGGTGCAAGAGACACAGCTCCCAGCACATCTAAAGTAGGACTTCACAATCTTTCTGTAGCGGAAGCCAATGGTGGACCGAGATCTCAGCAGGCAGCTGCCTCTGGTTTCCTTTCCTGGCTGCAATCTGGTGGATGGGTGCTAGCCAGACTTAGGGGTTATTATTGCAAAACGGGCTGAAAGGAGTGTTTGAGAAGCCGGGCGTGCCAGCCAGACATGGGATGCTTTACCTAGAGTGAACACACGTGTTCTTGCCCTACTGCATCTTTGCAATCCAACTTTTCTCTATATAGAAGGAATGCAGAGAGGAGGTCCTATCTTTTTGTTGTTGTTGTTGTCATTCTGCTACTGTGGGGAGGTGACTCAAGACCCTCAGACACTGGGCTATTTTTTTCAAAACATCAATCAGACATTTACCAAGATAGCTTGTGCAATGGACTTGATGCTTGTACAGCCTTCAGTTTGTTTTCACAGACAAGATCTCTACATTAAAGATAATGCCAAGCTTCTTCTCCAGCCCATGACAACAGGTTAGATGTCTTCTACATTTATGAATACTTTCAACAATCTAAATTTTACCCCTAGGCACTTGTGAAAGGCACAGCTATTACCCATAAGGTTAGCTGAAGAGTCTGTTTGTAGAGAGAGTAGGCCCCCGGCAGCCTGTCACAGTGTTTACCTGTAAGGCAGCTGTGTGTTGTGAAAACAGACCCTCACTTGGGCATGAGCAAAACTGTGTTCTGCCCTGATGCACAACTTGCTTACTGATGATAAGCCTCACTTTCCTCAGATGCATTTCCCTACCAACGAGGAGCAAGATTGCACTCACTGACCTCTAAGATTTGGATCCATCTTAAAATTCAGTGATTCTGCATTCTGAACATACTACATACCCCGAATCCTCAGCCACCAAGAGCAGGGTTTGATTTTTTTTTAAAGAATAAATATTGTATTTAAAGTATCCATACAGCATGTCCACATATGTAATTTCAGAAAAAAACTGTAAATACTTTCAGCCGGATACATTTAAAATGCTTGTATTAAAACCAATTCAACAATACTCTCTGGCACTATTCCCAGAACAGTTTCATTTGATTGGGAATTGTTTAAATTTTAATCCATTTTAAGCTCTTCTCTTTCACAATTGTGCTCTTCTTAAAATGTTGCATGTGAAATACTGGCTGCGACATCACTGACTCTCTTATTAAGTCACATATCTCAGCAGTGATACTGCTTCCCATCGGATGTTTTGGGGGCCACATGCAGAGTGTGTGGTGGGGTGGGGAAAGTGCATTGATATGCTTATAGTTGTGTTTCTGTGGATTTCCTTTTTCTCCCAGGAGTACCTGCCAGAGGCCTCCATCTCTCCCACATCAGCGTTAATACTACTTACTACTCTTTACTAGTCTTTACTATCTTTCCCTTTTTCTTTTAAAACATTTACCATAATAACAAAACTATTTTCTTAACCATCATAGATGAACTCAGGAAAATAAAAACAAAAACAACTACATATTCCCTTAGTCAAACAAGCCCCTTGTCTGTAAGTTCATCATCACCCTGCTTTTCCTTTCCTGGCTAGTGCCACACTGCTATTCCCGAATTTTTATGCAGGCTGGATCCCAAACTTCACTGGCCGTCAAAAGAGATCATGGAAAAGGCGATATCTAAGGGTAGGAGAGGAGCTTCTGGCAGGACCCTCAAGGAGGATCAAGCTTCGTCTCCCCCCCAGGAGTTCTCCTGAACCTGACATCAAGCTTTCACTACTCAGTACAATGACCAGCTACACATTTTCTTTTTTTTTTTTAATTTTTTTATTGCATTATAGGTTTGGGGGTACATGCGCAGAACGTGCAAGATAGTTGCATAGGTACACACATGGCAGTGTGTTTTGCTGCCTTCCTCCCCTTCACCCACACTTGGCATTTATCCCCAGGCTATCCCTCCCCAGCCCCCCCCGCTGTCCCTCCCCCATTCCCCCCAATAGACCCCAGTGTGTAGTAGACCCCCTCCCTGTGTCCATGTGTTCTCATTTTTCTCACCCGCCTATGAGTGAGAATATGCGGTATTTCTTTTTCTGTTCTTGTGTCAGTTTGCTGAGAATGATGTTCTCCAGATTCATCCATGTCCTTACAAAGGACACAAACTCATCATTTTTGATTGCTGCATAATATTCCATGGTGTATATGTGCCACATTTTCCCAGTCCAGTCTATCATCCATGGGCATTTGGGTTGGTTCCAGGTCTTTGCTATTGTAAACAGTGCTGCAACAAAAGCCAAAATAGACAAATGGGACCTAATCAAACTCCACAGCTTCTGCACAGCAAAAGAAACAGTCACTAGAGTGAATCGGCAACCATCAGAATGGGAAAAAAAATCTTTGCAGTTTACGCTTCTGACAAAGGGCTGATATCCAGAATTTACAAAGAACTCAAACAGATTTACAGGAAAAACACAAACAAGCCCATTCAAAAATGGGCAAAGGATATGAACAGACACTTTACAAAAGAAGACATACACGAGGCCAACAAACACATGAAAAAATGCTCATCATCACTGGTCATTAGAGAGATGCAAATCAAAACCACATTGAGATACCATCTCACGCCGGTTAGAATGGCGATCATTAAAAAATCTAGAGAGAGCAGATGCTGGAGAGGATGTGGAGAAATAGGAACACTCTTACACTGTTGGTGGGAGTGTAAATTAGTTCAACCATTGTGGAAGACAGTGTGGCGATTCCTCAGGGACCTAGAAATAGAAATTCCATTTGACCCAGCAATCCCATTACTGGGTATATATCCAAAGGACTATAAATCGTTCTACTATGAGGACACATGCACACGAATGTTCATTCCAGCTACACATTTTCTTAGCAGCTTTCTCTCCACCCACTCCTTTATTGACTCAAGTACGGCTACAGACCCTGAGATTTACCCTTTTGTGATAAAAGCTACCACACCTTAAGCAACAACTATGTACAAAGCACCAAGTTACCCATTTCATATAAACTCTATCACTTAATTCTTACACAATCTTATAAATTAGGTTAGGCATTACCTTGTTTGTTTGTTTGTTTGTTTGTTTGTTTGTGATAGA